>CM073126.1:46233150-47640650 GCA_037039145.1 Fundulus diaphanus
CCATCCATCCATCCATCCATCCATCCATCCATCCATCCATGTTATGATTTGGGTTTTGTCTTGGTTCAGGTTATCCGTTTTATTAGACAACTTTCTGCTTTTGGGTTCTTTCTTGTTTTGGCTTTGTTTTAGACGTGTTGTTCTGTTTAGATTAACTGTTATTTATCTGTCACTCCCCAAACACCAGTTACCAGCCAATCAGATCTGCTCACCTGTCAACCTCCAGTCACTAGCCAATCAGTTCAGTTCAGTTACCACCTTTCCTTTGATTATTTCCACCTGTCACTTGTAATTAGTCTTCACTCCCGTTCACCTGCTCACTCCCCTATATAGTCCTGCTACAAACATCTGCAAACTGCCAGATCATTAACAAGCCTTCGGTGAGTTTTGTCCAGCATTCTCTTTTTGACTGACCTGTAGATATTACCCTGATAGCCTTTTTGACTTCTGAGCCAGCCTGAACCCTGAACCTGTTTTTCCTGCCCTGTACGATTGCTTACCTGTTTCTCTGACCTGGACCTGCCTTGGGATTTTCTGAGTTTGCCTTATCCTTGTCTGTACTTCTGCCTATTTTGGACTGCCTTATGTGTACCGGAGTTTGGACTGCCATTTTGACCATTGAGCCTGCTTTTTCCTGTCTTGCCTGTTTAAGAGCAATAAAACATCTGAACCTGAAATCTCTGCTTGTTAGCCTGAATACTGAATCCACCTGTTCAGTTCCGTTCGTAACAATCCATCCATCCATCCATCCATCCATCCATCCATCCATCCATCCATCATGTCTAGTATTCCATCCCAGTTGAAGAAAGACATTTCCACAGCATTATGCTGGTATCAACATTTTCCACAGCTGTCATGGTGTGTCCAGACTGACATACAAATGTTCATTTTCTATCACACATAAAAAATATTTTATTTTTGATTGGGACTTTTTAGGGCTTTTTTTAAACAGTGTCTTTGTAGTTCTGACCCTCCAGAAAGCCCAGATTTGTACCGCAGTAGTAGCGGTTAAGGGATTAATGCAACATCAGCAACGATGGTTATATAATGGTAAGACGTAGAATAAACAATATATTATTTAAAACATCCAATTAAAATGAATACCAAATCAAATACAAAGCCCAGAACTTTGTGAAGTGGTTTGCTGCTAAAAGCCCTTTTCAAACTAACCAGCTAAAAAGCTGTCAGAGCAAAAAAAATAATAAAAAAAATAGGCAAATTGCGCTTGATTGACAGGTTTCTATCCCCAAACTGACACAGTGCTTGCTCCTCCTGCTTTAATGAATGACCAATATGGCTCCTTGTGTAGACTATTGGGTCATTTCTAGTCATACTGTAGAAGGAAAACAAGGTCTCTTAATTACAGCATCAAATTCATGTCCAAAATGTTAGATAATAGTCTCTTAATCCAATCGTGCTCCTAACTTCTCCAGCCTCCTCCCTGATCTGTGGTCTTCGGTCCTCATGATGCCATTTGTTCTCTTATGTTCTCTAATAAACCTCGGAGGCCAGAAACAGAAAATTAGCATTTATGCTGATCTCAAATGGATGTCACTTATGGGTTGCTCTGGGTTTTATTTAGGGGTTTGAGTGTGAGGGGTTAAATAAATTCATTCAGATTTCTATTCATAAATAGTTTAAAAAAAACATAGTATTTCTTCCCTTTCACTGTGAAAAACAGTTAAAGGTTAAGGAGGTCTCAAACCTTTGCACGGCGCTGTTGGTCAGTCATCATTGTGTCTCGATGTCTCTGTCAACAGATACGTTGTGGAGGACAGCACTTTTCACATCATCAACGTTAGCTACGGTGATCAGGGTGTGTATAGGTGTGTGGCGAAGAGTCCAGTGGACCGGGACACGGCCTCAGCCTTCGTCATGGTCTTAGGTGAGCAGACGCTAGAGCTCCATTTCTTCTCCAGGCAAAAGCATCACAAAACCCCAGGGTGGAATTGGTGTTTGTGAAGGGATCAGAATGTCAGAAAACACAGCGCCTGCCTTTACTTGTGGCATGTCTGACAAGGCCCTGACCCCCGTTCCTCCCCCAAGATGCCGCTGACATCTCGCAACGAAAAACCCACAGCGGCGGCGATGCAGCTCGTTCCACATCCTCTGACTCCTCTGACTCATCCTCTGGGACAATTTGATTGAACATTTGTTGCTTTGGCCTTTCCTTGCTTGCCTGTTTGTGTATGTGTTTTTTTTTTATTATTTATCAAAGCTATTCTGTTGTGTTGATTTCTTCAGACGTCCCCGACGCTCCTGAGAACTTGGTTCTATCTGAGCACAAGCGTAAAAGCGTGAAGCTGAAATGGACCCCTGGGGACAACCACAACAGCCCACCCACAGGTACACAGGTGTAAACACATGCAGAACATGGCACTTCAAAGCAGCTGGCTGTGAACGGTATCAATATTACACACGTTTGCTCATCATGCTGCGCACATAATAGAATTGTTGGATAAAATCTTGTACAATATAAATCCATCATTGATTCATTCAAGCATGGATTCTGGTGCGCGTCCCAGAGGAGGAGAGCCGCCAGGAGCAGGGTTTGAGGAGCGTTCTGCACGGCTGGGAGTTAGATAAGAAATCCTTTGGAAAGGGGCTGCTTTTGATTATCTTTCTGCCTGTCAACAGAGTTCATCATCGAGTACGAGGAGAACAAGTGGGAGCCGGGGAACTGGAAGGAGCTGCTCCGAGTACCCGGGAACCACGACTCTGCCGTCCTCAAGCTCCACGGTCACGTCGACTATCGCTTCCGCGTGTACGCCGTCAGCACTGTCGGAGCGGGGCCACCCAGCGAGCCCACCGAGAGATACAAGACCCCCCCGGCAGGTCCGACACGCGCTCCTCTCAATGTTTGTTCCACGCTGCGATAAGGTCCCCCCAGGCCACTCCAACTGGCAACGTCGCAGCTCTGTGAACTTTAAAGCGAGCCGACCTGCCACATAATTGAATCCATTCTTGTTGAAAATCTGCTCTCTTGTGGACCTCTTCCACTGAAGATTTCTTCCACTAACAATGCTGACAAAAATCTATATTCTTTCTTTTGTACAGCCCCTGACAAGAACCCAGAAAATATCAAAATCGAAGGTCATTTGCCACATGAAATGGATGTCAACTGGGAGGTAAGAAGCAGAGCCGGGCTTTTTATTACCCTGTTACTTTAAATTCTGCAGCCCGTCCTACCTTTGCATTGTAGATTTTTCCCTTCCGCTTCAGTTCATAGAATTCCTCTCAGTGATCAGGGATGAAGTTTTATCAATGTTTCATTTGCAAGCAGCAATAATTTAAGAAGCAGAAATGGTCCACTTCTGATATTTCTCTCCACGGCGGAGATCTGAAGAAAAGCCTCTTCTGGGATCACTGCGAATATGTTTCTATTGAAAGCAGCTCCTTTTCTTTGATTAGAAAGCAAAAGGGAAGCCTGTGAAAAGAAAATCTTTTAAAGTTTGCAGTCATCCATTTGCCTTTATTGTAGGAAGATGAATCTCTCCTTCACTTATTATCTGCTTGCCCTGTCACGGTAATGTAGCCCCTGATTTGTGGATTTGAGCTCTCCCACTGTCAATGATTTGCTTTTGTGGATAATGGTATCTTATTCTATTTCTCACGCTCTGACTTTGGTGAGGAGATGAATCTTTTTATCTGCAGCGTCTTAGCGAGCTCTGTATTAAATAAAAGCCCTGCTGCTGGACCATGCCAGTGTCTCCATTGTTTTATTAGACGCCAGGAGGAAATTCTGACCCGTTTCCAAGTGCAGCTCACTGGGCACGCTTGTCATCCTAATCCTACACGGGCTGGGATTTGACACATAACTGGTGACATCTCATGCAACTGTGAACGTAGCGATGCAACTTTTATGCCATCTTTCTCCAACATCCAGCCTCTGTCGCCCATCGAGCACAACGGCCCCGGCCTGGAGTACAAGGTGAGCTACAGGCGACAGGATGTGGAGGAGGACTGGACGGAGCACACCGTGAAGAGGCACTCGTTTGTGGTGCGGAACACTCCCACGTTCGTTCCTTACGAAGTCAAGATCCAAGCCAAGAACAATCAAGGCTGGGGCCCCGAGCCCAAGATTGTGAGCGGCTACTCCGGAGAGGACTGTGAGTTAAACCGGCAGCGTTTTAATCAAAGCTGCGCTTGTGCCCATTTGGGTTTTAGGTGACTTCGTGAAGTTGGTCGGCAGGGTGACATTTCAGCCAAGCTTCCTCTGTCCTTTGAAACGCGTTTGGTTGTGCTGTTGTTATACAACGTCGGCCGTATTATTGCAAACCCTGCTGAAAACGTGTAGAAAAGCTTAAAATAAAATCTACCTTTATTGGTGTAGCATCCTCTCACTTGAGTACATTTATTCAGTAGGAAAAATGGAGGAAAGCATCCCCACAGCATAATGCCGCCACTACCATGTTCCACTCTGGAGATGAGGTGATGTGCTGTATTAGTTTTCTTCTACACATAGCGGTTACACTGTATAGAAGCCAAAAAGGTCCACTTTGGTCTCCTCTGAACAGAACCCCCTAGCTTTCTATACTTAAGGCTTTTTACACATCTTTACCAGGGATGTGAATAAATGTGGCCACTATCTGTCTGTGTTAACTACTCACCACTCACAGATGAGAGGCAGTACAAATAGTGCAAATATCTCTACCACAAATGTAAAACTGAGTTAAACCGACAGATAAAGACTGCTCTCTCCTTTTTATTCTGCTGATATGCTACATTCTTCCACTTCAAATCCTAAATACCAGCTCTAATTTGTATAGTGGTTTTGCTTTCTGTGTAAACATTTCATTGTCTTTTTAAATCTCTCTACAACCTCAGCAGAAATGAAAACATCTGCCAGTGTAGTTTTTTTAGACATGATTCTACAAAATCTCTTACAAAAGGAATTAAATGTATGGCTTCAGTCTGTCAAATGGCAGATGATCACAAACCTTTCTTCCCTTTGGGTTCCCATTTGGACGTGGGTTGTCATCTTGCTCAAATTTCTCCCCATTCAATCATTATTTTTGTCAATAATCAGGGGTTGAGGACCCAAAGGCAGCCATTTAATTTCAAAAGCATTTTAAATGTAAACTAAGTAAGGGGATAACAGTGGACTGGACTGCAAAGCAAGCTCAACAAAGTTGGGAATACTTTGGGTCCACAAAAACTCAACTCTGCTCAGAGATAAATCACATTATGATGCTGGATATGTTACATTGTTAACGTAGACTATCTGCTTATGCATCAATCACGTTTCACACTTTTTTTTATGTTAACAGGACTTTAAACTCACTTAATTCACAGGAAACCTAACACCCCGTCACTTAGCGAAGGAGCGGTTGCTTTCATGAAAAAAGGAAACTGTGTGAGAATAGAAATAAAGTTTTTACAATGAGGACAAAGAAGGAAATCTGAGAGAAAAAAAAAAAAAAAAAACGTAACTCAGTTACAAGCCTGCTGTTGCAGGTTAAATCTCCTAATCCTCCTGTTTAAATCTAAAACTGGCCAACTAACAGACTTCGCAGATCTGGACATTATGTGAAATTACAGCCCGCCTTATTTCTTACTGTCATTTATAGTCCTAATGGTGATGTGCTGCACTCTGTATATTTTTGGCCTGTTGGGGAGCAGTATGAAGGGAGCAGAGCTGCTCGAGTTTCTGTGTGTGTTCGTTCTGCTAAGGGGTTGTGGTCAGATCAGAGCAAAGCGGAACTTTTTGGGCTACATGAAAAACGGAATGTGAAGCTAAAAGCCTAACATTGCACATGACCCTGAACACATCGTAGCCACTGTGGTGGCGGCATCATGCTGTGGGGATACTTCTCGGGGGTTGAGGTTCAGCTTTCAGCAGAAAAATAAACCCAAACACTCAGCCAGAGCTACTGGATCGAAACATTGTCACGAAAGTATGTTTTTCTCTGAGACTGAATAACTTGGTGTCAACGCAGCTGTACTTCCTGTGTTTAGCATTCTTCTGGACTTGTCCCGTGGAAGTCACCTCAGGTCATGCCACCTCCTCACTGTTGTGTGCTGTCAGTAACGTAGTATTTACTCTATAGTTCAGCTGTTGATTTTTAAGCCCTCTAGGTCCTTTTTACGTGCAAGAAATGTGAAGTACGGATGTGTTTTGCTTCTATAGATCATGACGTTTTTCTAGAAAAGTTGTTTCCAGAGTACCTCAGACTGTCCTTGTCTCTCCCCAGTGGCCTCGGTAGACTCCCGCACAGTTTCTTACTGATTCTGATGTGTGTTTGCCTTGGCAGTTCCCTCCGCTGCGCCCGATGATGTAACCGTGCAGGTGATGAACAGCTCCTCGGTCAATGTTACCTGGACACGCGTGCACAAGGACAAGCTGCACGGACATCTGGGAGGCTACAGGGTAATGCCTGTAAAAACGCAGCTTTGCTTTCAGACACGGTTTAAAAGGAACGGCCTCGGCCTCGCTCTGAGCGTTTGCTTCCCGTGCCCCTGTCTGCTGTCTACACCGACCCTCCCAGTGTTTTGCCTGTTCGCTATGACTCTTTCGGCATTTCCTGCCACAGATGCATATGCATAATGTAGAAAGCTCCTGTCTGTGCTTTAGATAAACTGGTGGCGTCTGCGCAGTCTGGTGGACTCCAAGAAGAGCCACGGAGACAAGCACTCACTGACGTTCCCAGGGGATCGAACCCACGCCTCGGTGCCCGGCCTGACGCCCTTCTCTGAGTACAGCCTCATCGTCATGACCTTCAACGGGCGAGGCAACGGTCCAGGCAGCCATCCGGTCAACTTCAAAACCCCAGAGGGAGGTAGGATTGTGGAAAAGCAGCATGAGGCGTATTGATTCACAGCTTGTGAAGGAAGGATCTAATAATACCCAAAGAAAGTGGGTTGCTGCTGCTTACTGTGTGTGTTTTGCTCTCCGGCCCACAGTCCCAGGGAAGAATCCAGTTTTCAGGGTCATAGATGTCAAGAGGAACTCTGTCTCTCTATCCTGGGCCCCACCTTTGGAGCCTAATGGGATCCTAACGCGGTATCTACTGGAGTACCAGTTCAGTACGTATTGCTCTCATCAACTCAGGAAGACCGATGAGGCTGAAATTAAATGTGATAAGACTTGCATGCTTCCATAATTGAGTGTATAAATTTTAATGTAGAAATAGTTGGATATTTACCTTTGGGAATAGTAATCTTATAACTCTTGTTTCAAACACAAGAGCTCTTAATGCTTAGTTTCTTGGTCTTTGTTGTATTGCATCAAGCCCAGGCTGGTATCAGATGCTCAGTGTATGATAACCTGCAGGAAAACTACTAATCTTTTATGGAAACATGGTGTTTACAAAATTATTTCAAAACCAAAATGCATAACATGATCTTCTTCAACTCAGTGGTGTTCAAAATAGGAGCTGCAGTCAATTTGTGGCCCTAGGAATTGTATTTTGAGGCCCCAGATTAATCAAATTTGGCCCGCCACCACAGACAGGTGGAATTTTAGTTTACCAGGGAGATTATCACAGACAGATTGAAGTCTTCTTTAAGTGGATCGTGTTCAGTGAAACATAAAGTATCTGTGTTTTTCTGACCCTGCTTTTGCTTTAATTTTCATTTCATATTATAACGGATCACAAATGTATGGCTTTTATGTATTAGCAAACCCATTTATTAAACTACTAAATATGTAAAGTGTTTTTGAAGAAAGAGTTAACTCATATCCTATTATTGTTGCTAATGATACATTTAATGTTTCTTTTTTTCCCTGGACTAAGGCAATACAAAAATAATCCACCCAAAAATCTAGGAAATTGTAAGCCTTACTTTTAATAAAAGGAAGCAAATGAAACCCTTTTTAGTGATTAGGAATCAGATTTACTGATTCTCTTTTTATTATAATATTGCATGTTTGGCTGAAGGTATGAAAAATAAATTCAGTAAAACAGTTTAGCACTAATATATCTGCTTCTATTTAAAGAAGAATAACATTTAATCCCACTGCTTTCAAAAACTCACATCTTTAGTAATGTTGTAACAATGATAGGTTTTTAAACTGGGGAGCATTTGCCACTGCCGCTCTAAAGCAATTTTGGCAACATTGTCTGCAGAGTAAATATGAACAAAGGACCTGTGACTTAGTATGAACAGCCAACAGATGAGTTGTTCATTTAACCTTGGCTTCATCAGAAACTTTCCAAAAGAGAAGTGCAGTTGAGGGAATTTCTAGAACTTTCTGTATGAACTAAAGCTCACAACAGTGACCGGGCAACAAGAGCTTGTTTCCAGTATGCTCCTTTTACTTTTGAAATCAGACCTTGGATCAGAAATTGACCTTAAACCTAATTTAACTGTATGCTAGTTCAAAGTTTGAAAATCAGACATCTGTTGAATGCTATAAGGAAGGACCAGAGTTGGATAGAGTAGCCAAACATTGTACTCAAGTAAGAGTAGCACTACTTTTACAAGTAAAAGTAAAAAGTAAGAAGGCCACTCAAGTACTGAGTAACTAAGCATAACAGCTGATGATTTAATAATTATAAATAATGTAATTGGACAGACATAAAATGTAAAGTTATGTGCAAATTCTGGTATTTTAAAGGCAAAAGATACACTAAAGGCACTAAAGACAAAACAAACTCTTTTCTAAATAAGTTTTTTTCAACATTAAAATTGAGAGGAATACTTACAGCAGTTAATGTATATATACAGTATGTTAGAACAATGCAAAGTATTTCCAATGACAATATCTACTGTTTACTGGATGTTCATTAGACCTCCAAATGGCTCAATGAGCTCAGCAGATAGAAAATAACATTAAAATAACAAAGCTTGTGTACAAATAAGAAGTCTCACTTTAACATAAACTCTAGGCTTTTGTCTCTCTGATGCATTTTTGGTTAAAACTAATATGTTCTTTATTCATGAAGTTACTCGCAGTAGGTAGAGTAGCCAGAAAGTTTACTCAAGAGTAGCTTGAGACAGTAGTTTCTCCTATGAGGAAACACCAAAGGATGTATTGAATCTTCATGTGAGCTGTTGAGCTTCTTGGAAATGTATATACCTTCTTTGGAACAGTGGACACTGACAGCTAGTTGGAGGTATTGCATCGTTTTCTGCTGATTTTAGCAGTTTAAATTACCTCAAACTAAAAATTATCATAGGAGTGGGATAAGACGTTATACTAGCAAATGTCACCAATCTACCATTTCACAACAGACTGTTATAATTGATACAGTTTTGGGTTATTTTGTATGGAAAAAGTCTGTGTTATTATGCAGAGTTACCTTGTTTGAGCCCTCTGGTTGCTAAGTTATTTTTTCAGCAAGCTGACACAAATATGACATCTTCATACTACAGATGAGGGAAATGTTATCATTAGCCATAGCTAATGATAATGGGCAACAGTAAAGAACATGATTTTCGCGGTATTTACAAATAGCGACAGCACACCGTGAGCTATTGTGTGCCTGCTTCTCAACTTTCAGCTTTCCGCATGCTCGGTGTGCCCCCCCACCCCACGTCCACCTGCCGGTCTGGCGTGACGTAGGGTGAACTTCTGCAGCTGAGCGTCTCTTTGTTCTCGCGGAGTATGTAACAAGCTTAAGACTGTGGCTCTAAGAGGGTAAACTGGAAATACAGAGAGGGAATTTTTTGGCTTGCTGTTGGTTTTCCAGCCCTTGATCTTTAACACAAAGAAAAACTCCTTTTTTCTTTTCTGATCTTAAACAGAAGTCATGACAAAGGTAATGACTAACTTCTAATAACGTGTTAGTGCAGCTTGGCTAATTGGGTCTGATTTGGTCACTGCACAGGAGGCCTGAGCATCAGGCAGTATTTCAGGAAAGGACGTTTCTGGTTGTGTGCCACAGCAATTAGACTGATGGGCTCTTTGAAGTGTGACTTTTTGTTGAAGTCCCCTTGACAGAAGTCATGTGCAAAACGTTGAGGATAATGCAGCCAGCTGTTGGAATATCATCAGTGACACAAGTGAAGTCTCAAGCTATGGCACAGCTGTTCAGCAACCTCTCCACAGCAGCAATAATGTCTGATCTCACAGGTTTCTGATGAACCTCCGCTGTGACACGTTTAACAGTCTGAGCTCTTCACATTCCCACAGGCTTTAAATCTCTGAAAAACTTCCTTGGAGTTGCGTTTTTCTTTTTTTTTTAGGTTATCGCCAGAACAGACCAGCTACATCCCAGACATTGAATATTTTTCTTTGCACAGAGCTTATCATTAAACTAAAACTAAATTAGTTTGTAATTTCATTATATTAATTGTATACAACAAATCAAGACATATTTTCATCAAGATTTTTAACCGATTAATGTGAATAATTGTTAAATAGATAAAAAGATAGTGTAAGTGCATAATATTTACAGATATTTAGCATTTTAACAGTTCATGGCAGAAAGGTGTGTAGCAGTGGGGGCTCTGCTTTGGTAATATTTACCTGATGACAGTAGTTCTGAAAAGTTCATGGAGACGGTGTGAGGAATCTATAAGAATGTTCCGGATGACTGGACTTTATGTTGCAAATACTGTATATATAAATTACAGTAACAGTGTGCACAATATTAATGTTTATGACAATTGTTTGCATTGTAGTTTTTCTGGGTTTTCTATGCCAAGTGTCATCTTTCGCTATTTTACAAGAAAACTAAAATGATTACTGAGCTGACCACTGAACAGCTTTAGCATCCCTGTATTAGCAATTAAGGCAGTAAGCATGATTAGCATTGCTGAAACTGCTTACCTAAACTTTGAAATGACCAAAATGGAACCAAACTGATATTCCATAACAGATAAGGCTGGGTGATATGGCTTGAAAGTGAAATCTCAGATTTTATTGTAGCAAATCTGATTAATCGATTTTTTTCCCCTAATTTTCACAAAAAGAGATTAAAGAAATTATTTTAAAAAATAGCTTTTATATCAAGCATTTCGTCTGGTAGTTGACCTGAATTCAAAGTGCAACTAAATACAAGCTGTGAAACATGCTTGTAAAACAAGATGGCGGCCCTGCCATCGCAAACAATGAAAATATAGCAAAATGTTTGCTGCCAGTGGTTTTACACAATGAGCTAAGAACAGGCTTCTCTTCACTTATGTAACTTCAAACTAACGTAGAGAAAATAAGTAAACAAGAAATTTAAAGTGTCTCATCTCATGGTAAAAAAGTTTAATCTCTGAAATATTTTGACAATATATTTTCCAAAATATATATTCAGCATTGCATGCTATTCTCATCAAGGAGTGCCTTTGCAAAATAAAATCCAGATTTTCCAAAAATTAAGTTTTAAGAAATTGTATAGTTGAATGAATCGATTAAATCGATTAACGGCCAGCCCTAACAATTGAGGTTAAAATCTCAACACAGAGCAACTCTGCCTGTTCGTTTCTCGATGTATGAACCAATCCAAATGCCGTAGAAAATAAAACTTAAATTTAAACAGTTTCTTCCATATCTATGCTATCTGACTTAATTTTAAACACCTCACTGATCCTGGAAAGAGATAACTTTGAGGCTTCTTCATTCAGTCACTGTATCTAGGCCAAAACGTGTTCTTGTCAATGGAACCAGCTAGCGTTCACTGATATGAAAAGGGATTACATTTTTGCGCTTCGTAGCAGCCAATCACTGGCCAGGGCTGATAATGCTGAAAATCTGGCTAACTGCTGATTTCTCGGTGCATCTGCTGTGATGCTGATCAGTTTCCCCTAAAGTCCACAGTCCTTTTCCCTAATTGAAATCAAAATCACGCTGAAAACTACATTTTTGCTTTATCCTTTGTTGCACTTTGTCATTTGGGCTTAAAATGCAACACTGCTGAATTTATTTCTTCTTTTTAGTTTTAGCTTTGGTGTTCATGCAGATGGGCTGAGGCTCAGTACGGACACTTCAAACCAGTCTAGTGTAATTTGCACTGCTCTGAATTGAAACATTGTTCCAAGTGAGAGTCGAAAATGACTTTGGCATCAGCTCATTCTGTGTTGGAAAATCCTGGCTTGTTCCACACTTCATAAAGCCAACCGTGTTTGGCGCTGTGCTGAAGAATATTTGGATGTTGTTTGTCGTGAGTTGACAAGCCAGAGTCTGCAGCCTTTCGCCAGTTCACTCCACAAAATTGTGAACCCAAGCTGGCAGGCCACAGGGTTTCTGAGAAACTTGCAACAGAATGCATCAGCAAGATGGAAACATCCAGCTGGTGGTCTTTTCTCTCCTCTATTGTGGATTGCATGATTTACCCAAAAACAATTTTATCCTTTGAAAGTAAACTTAGCAAATTTCAAGATGTTTACAGAGGAGGAGAGGAGTCCCAGGGAGAAAGGATTGCACACTGATATATTCTTGTCAGCAATTCTGTTTCCTTAATGCAAGGGAAAAAAAACATTGCACCTCTTTCACAGCAAAGGTCACCTGAACACCTGCTGTTTGTTTGTGTTACAAAGAACATAAATGTCATCTCCATACCTACCTGGCTGCCTTACACAGTGTGAAAAATGAGATCCAATCACTATGGAGACAGAGGTCAGACATCAAGAACACAAAGATGCTTAAGTTTTAAATGTGCGTGACATAGCATGCACATGAGTTAAATTAGTTTCCATTTACTTTTTCAAAGGTTCTAAGTAGGGATAAAAGTTATCGATTAATGAGTTAATCTGAAGTAGATTAAGCGATCCACTAACAATTGATAATTGATAAGCGGTCATTTTCTTAAAAACCCTAGCTTTACCTTGTATCAAGAGGCTCTTTCCATAACATGACATGGTTCTTTTTTCTTTTATTTTCAATATGCTGAATTAAAAAAGTGACATCATTTTATTTTAACAATTTATTGAGGCACCTGTACTCAATACTGTGCATAAGCACACATTATTAAACTTGGACATTCTTATAACATATTGCAAAATAGGAACCTATGAGATCACTGATTGGAAATAAATAAGTGGAATAGAATAAAGAAACACTTAAAATCCTCATCAAAGCCCTCATCGTGTCTTTTTCTATCATGTTAGAATTTTTTTTTATGTAAGGCATCCGCTAATACATCCAGCATTAGCTGGATACGCAGCTCGATGGGAGCAATTTAGGTCATAACTGAAGGAGCTTGTTGAGTGTTTATATTTAAAGACAAAACCACATAAAGTGCATTTTGCATCCTTGTCATCATTAGACAGTGTAAAATGATCCCACACCAGACTGGACCGCTTCACGTCGCCTCCGCCATGATTCTTTTTTCTCTTACAACTACTGTGGTCTGGCTCCACATTAGAATGAGCGGTGGCGCCCTCTTCTAGATGGCGACCATACTACAACACCAAAAGAATGTAAGCGGACCTTATCAGTTACTCAGGCGGAACAAACAACCAACAATTAATTTTAAGTTTATTATTTGTTTTCATCCGTAGTTCTAAGAAATCCATTATCTGGAGTGAAGCCAACCCATTTCTTTGTGTTGTGAGAAGCAAAAGCAGGCGTTTTTACCAACATAAAGTTAAGCACAAATTATTCAGTCAATTAGAAAATTTTGTTTTAAAGTAATCTTTAAATCTTACCACTCTGCACTTTCTTAATGGTAACAATAATAGCGTTTGCAGTCAAAGATTCTGAGAAACAATCTGTGGAGGAATCTGAAGATTAGGGAGATCGCATAGTGGCCTTCGTCCCTCAAAAACTTGGAAAACATCACCAACAATAACTTCTCAAAATATTGGTGGAAACATGCTTAGAGCTGGTCAGCTCTTATAAGAAGGAATCTGCTATTATAATGTCAATAAAGATTTCCCTGTTAGTTATTTTCAAAAAGTATAATCTCAATTCAAAAAGTGAATTGAAAGAAAGCTTCCAGAACAGGAAGCGAAACATGTTCAAACTTCGGAAAAAAGTCCAGTTGTTTTATTTTTTACTTTTTTGGAATGACCATGACCTGGATGACTGAGAATCTTCACCTGCAGACATTATGAAATTGTTATTTTTTTTATTTCTGCTTTAGTTAATGACACAGAGGACATTGGTCCCCTGCAGACCGTTGACATCAGCAACCCTGACACCACTAAGTGGATCCTGCGTGACCTAGAGCCTCTGAGCAAATACAAGTTCTATCTGCGCTCCTGCACCGCGGTTGGCTGCGGGCCTGTTGTCAGTGAGGAGAGCACCACCGCCCTGGAAACAAGTGAGTGACTCGGGGTTTGGGGGTCTAGACTGTTATTCCAGGATCGTGTGTCTACTAGGGTTAAAACGATCGACAAAATTGGAATTTTGCTTTCAGTAGACGCAAATGTCCAGGTTTAGATACTCACAAGCAAATGATCCCAAAGAGCTGATGTGTGGGGAATCATTATGAGCCAGCTTGCAGCATTTCATGTTTTCAGATGCATACAACACTTAGGGAAGCTGGTTTTACCTGATTATCTGTAAATATAGAGCAGTGGTGTAAATCACTGGATGGAGTTTTTGAAGACGACGGCAGCACCAATAAACTAGATGTGTAAGGGCTCATTATGCAGAGATTGCTCAGCGTACAGACAGAATCCTCATAATCACAGAAAGACACTTAATTGGCTTTTGTTTATTTTTAAGCTTAAAAGCCAGTGGAAATGATTACAGGGGGAATGACTCGTTGTTTTTATGTAGTTACTTGTAATTTTGTTGGTCGGCTTTATGCGAGTTGGGGAGAGACTGAAAGCCATTTGTGGCGGTTGTGCTTTCAGTCTGTGTGCCGAACATGTCAGTGTTGCTTCTACTAATGGCCCTCTGTCTGCACTCTCATATGCCACTAAATAGTGCATTGCTTTCTGATTTTGCTTTGATCATACAGTGTGTGTTGTAAATTTGTATGTGAATGTCTACGTCTGCTTAGCCATGCGATGTTTGTCTCCTCTTCCTTTCATTTTGTTCTGTCATTTGCTTTTCTTGCAGCTTCTTCTTTGGCTCCTACTGTTGGCATCAGTATGTAGATCCACGTTTCTGCAGAAAGTGGCCCGTCATACCAACATGCGCACTGTTTGTAATACAGGGATTTGCAAAGATATTCATATGTTTTGACGTTCTTCTCAACTTGTCACTTTACAACCACAGACTTCAATGTATTTTATTGGAATTTTAAGTGATAGGCCAGAACAAATTAGCACATAATTGAATCTATATTGTAAATAAATCGAAAAGTGTACTGGGCATTTCTCTTAATTCTGTCTTAGTCAAAATAAAAGCTGTTAGTCATTTGGGGTAGGTCTCTTTGTACATCTAGTCAGATTCTTATTTTACAATTAGCTCTGGCTCCATCAGATTGGATGGAGCGCACCTTGAACATTTCAACAGAAATGTTCAAGTCTGGCCGCCGATCCTCAGTTGGATTTAGATGTGGACTTTGACTGGGCCATTTCGACATATGACCATGCTTTGTTCTAAATCCTACCATAGTAGCATTGACTGTATTATAGGGTTGTTGTCCTGCTACAAGGTTAACCTTCGCCTCACTCTCAAGTCTTCAGCAGCCTCTAAAAGGTTTTGTTGCAGGACTGCCCTCTTTTTACCTCCATCCATCTAACCATCGACTCTGACCAGCTTCCCTGTCCTTATTGAAGAATTGCATCTCCCACAGCATGATGCTGCCACCACCACTTTGTATCTCACACTAAAAGGTTCAGTTTTACGCTCATCATGTCACTACACCTTTTTTCACTATTTGCTGTCTCCTACTTGGTTTGTGGCAAACTGCGACAGAACGTCTTGTGGTTTTCTCTCAACAATGTTTTCTTGCCACCGTGGATCCCTGCAATTCCTCTAGAGTTACTATATACAACTTGGCTGGTTCCCTGGTGAATGTTGTTTTTGCCTGGCCTGTCAGTTTGGTTGGAGGACCATGTCTTGGTGCATTTGGAGTTGTGCCATAGCCTTTTCAATTCTCAGATGATGGATCAAACAGTACTCTGAGAGATGTTCCAAGCTCGGGATGTTCTTTTAGTCCATAACTGTGTTTTAAACTTCTTTATAACTTTCTCCCTGAGCTGTCTTCTTGGCCTTCGTGATGCTGAATGTTCTTTGTTCTGTAAAAAACCTCTGAGACAGTTACAGAAGAGCAGGATATATACCTGGCTTAAACTGAACACCGGTTGACTCCTTTACCTTTTTAGGTTATTTTCTGAAAGGCAGTTGTTACTAGATTTGATTAAGTGGTGTCAGAGTAAAGGGAGCCGAAGATAAATGCATGCCCCACTTTTCAGAATCTAATTTGTAGAAATCCTAAACCCATAATTATTTCCTTCCACTTCACAGTTGTGTTCTACATTGTGCTGATCTCACATAAATTCTCCATAAAATTCAAAAAGGTTTGTGGTTGTAATTAAACTTATATGTAGTAGTGCTGAATAAGTGCCAAAACACCCGAGGGTATGAATGCTTTTGCTAGGAACTGTATGATTTTTAACATGGCATATGTTGGTATGAGTTGTCCTGAAATTTAAAATCTTTAGATAGCAGTTGCATGTTTTAGATGTGTAGCAGGGCAGACCTCAGTGCATGCTGTAGGCCTCAGTTTCAACCAACTGGACGCATTATTTGTCCTTTACAGAATGCTTGACATTACAGCTCGTCTGCAGATAATTGACCCTGTCTGCTGTTTGCTCTCGCCATCAGCAGAGAGCATTCGGTGCCTCCTTTCATTAGAAAAATGTCAACTTCGTCACACTAAAAGTTTGTGGCTTCCTCTCTAATAACAGTGTTAATGAGTAAGCTAATTATAAACTCATATTAATCTTCCCTTATTAGCACCTGTAAACGAATGTTGACTTTTATCCTAGCATCGTCAGCCCCAGTGCGTCATGCCAAAAGTCTAGCTGTGGTAATGAATTATGTTTTAAGAGCCACACCAACGTACTGTTTGGTGTAGTTCTTTAGTAGTAATTGTAGACGTGTAGTCACTAATTTTAGTCGAGGATAGCATTGTGCTAACAATAGAACGTAGCTCCCGCAGTTTTGCATCAAATAACAACAAGATGTGTTTTTCTTTTTAGGAAAGTCCCTCTCGACTCCAAGCACTCCAAAGTCACATGTGACCAAACCCACTCGTTCGAGCATAGGTATAGCAGCGGACCGTTCTGATACCAGCAGCAAGAAAGCACTTAAAGCTACTGCCAGAGCTTTTTGTCAAGTCAATCAAACTCATTTTATATCCAGTTTCCACTCCTATGGGACAACAAGTGATAATCGGTTTTTGAATTTGTTTTGTTATTTAGTTATAACACAATATTTAACTAAGATAGTATGTGTATGGCTGGACCACAATATGTGTGAGAATGTATGGGTGTGAAAGAAGTGCTGACATGACAATACCCTGTGATTTCCATGACTACAGATGGCAGAGCTAATGTTATTAGTGTACCACGGACTAACAGCTATAAAGAGTTACTATCAGTGAGTTTGTAGCTGCACTTTGTGCTCCAATCTCCTCCAGAAAACTGAAATCCAACTATAAAACAGAAATAGAGGCATCAGTTTACAATTTTTGAGAATTCTTGTTCAGAACAAAAAATACCAAGAGTATAATAAAATAGTTTTCTCATTTTTATTCCTGCAAGCTCCATGTATGGGGCTTATTGTTGACGTTTGTAATGATTGGCATGTGGGACAACCAATACATAGCATGATCCCCCTGGAAATCGAAGCCAAAAAAAGATTGTCCACTATACCTTTAAGCAGAATGTTTTTGATACAAAACAATGTTCCCTTTCACTCTTTCTAGTTGAAAGCACAAAATATTCTAACCCCATGAATCTGACCTTTTGACTTAATAAAAGGACTTTTCTATTAAATAATATTTATTCTAATCCCTGAAAATGGTAGGTCATTCTTGAAAGATGAATGTTCATGGAAATCTCAAAAGGTTTTTCAGAATATGAGCTTTTTTATCAGACAAAACATGATTACATTATTATTAATAAAGTGCAATATAATGTTTTTGACAATATCAGACAACACTGTCATGTCTTCTTGAGGTAGCTAATCAGCTTTTGTTCTACTTCTTGTGATGCCGTTGACCCAAACACACACAAAGTAGTGTTCTGGGGTGGAAATCCAAAATTCCTTATGCATCAGTGATTTTACTATATCTAATAGCAAAAAAAGTGCTCCACTTAAAAGCAATCGTAAATAAAGATAAAAAACCAAGCCACACAATTTAAAACTAAGTCTATATTTGAGAGGAGCATTTTCTTAAGCTGACCACAGGACACGTTTAGTTAACAAAGGGAGATAAAGCAGAAGTTAACAGCTGTTTTATTAACGTTGGGGTAGTTTAATATCTTTGCCGTGCCACAGGTAACTACAGGACACGAGATCTATATCCTGACCCAGCGGTGTGGCTGCAGAGTGCAGTTTCATGAGCAGGACAAATATCTCTAATTGGAAGTGATTGATTTGTTGGGCCGCGGCCCCGTCTGTACACGGCAACGTATTGACCCAACAGCCACCTGAGATTTCTATGTAATCTTCAACGGGGTAAACAGCCACACGGCTCTAATAAAAGAAAAAAAAAAAAAAAAAGGAAAGATGTCTGCGGCCATCTTAACCGAAAGGAAGCAGGAAGCATGGAGGAGGGGTGTCCTTCCAGGACGGGAGGAGGTGTGAGCTAACACTGGGAGGCTGATATTTCAACAACCATAAGTGGATAAGTGGAAGCTGATGAAAGCACCTGTATCAGAATATTTCCTAGCATTGCCTATTACCAAAAGGCTTCTGACGTCGGAGGGGCGTCTACCAGGACACAGGCTCCCTGCTGGCTGAGCAGCTGCTCTGTGCAGCGTTTAATTGCAGGCTGAGGAAAGAGATGACAAAAAAAAAAAAAAAAAAACGGCAACCAACTCTGCGGTATTTTTAGTCCAGAGCCTCTGTAAGTCAAAGTCATCACACAGTTTCAGTGACTGGAATTACCACGGTTGCACAGCAATCCATCTGCATTAGTGGGTGAGTGTCATGCAGTGGTTGGGGATGGACAGGCTAGGCACAGGTGTGTCTGGGAAGTGAATTATCACCTGAACAAATAAGGTACATGAGCTGGAGACGGGCTGGAAGATTTGCATGTTTGCCTTTTTGGGAAGAGGTGGATGGCGCATTGTTGACCAGCTTAGAAAGATGCCAGTAAAGCGCCTGTTTGTCATAGTAGTGACGCACATTTCTCCTAATATTAGCTAATTAGTTATCCAGTTTGACTATTAGAAGAATAAATCGCTTCATGTACAGTCAGAGGAAAGTTCACCTAATGATGCATTAGATTCCCTATTACCATTTGATTATAGACCCTTAAAATGACCAGAAAATAAACCCTGTACGGTATAATTAGGACTGCATTAATCTTACTAACTTTGAACCATGTTCAGGATTATTTTCATTGACCTGAAAATGGAACTAAGTAGAGTTGAGTTTAATTAAATAATTCAATAATCCCTATTGCTGTATGAATAAAAAAAAAACCTCTATTAACAAAGAGAATAAATGAATGAAGCATATGTTTGAATGTAAGTCTGTTAACATAGGCCTAGGTTATTTCCATGCTCCAGTCCTTACAGCATTAGAAGTGAGCTTGGATGCACCTCTATTATTTGCACAGTATAAATTCAGCTGGTCAGGAAACCTGCTGGACAGTAGAAAGTGTCACAGAGAGGGAGTCAGAGTTGAAATCCCCACATGTCACCATGACTGGCCCAAGTTACAGCAAGGAACCGTACCTGTTAAACCTATTTTCCACGTTAAAACCTTAAATATCAAGGTACTTTATTGCCATTTTATGTTATAAGCCAAAAGAAAAGAAGGAAAGGGGACTGAAAATTATTTTCCATATAAAAATCAGAAGTTTGTTACGTATGTATTCACTCCCTTTGCTCTGATACCCCGAGATAAAACCAGAAATTAACTAACTAACTATTGAAAGAGAGTGATGAATTGATACAGTGATAAAGGCACTGTATTTGGCAATGACGGATCTGAATGCATTGTGTAATTCATATCTACCACCTTTATTACATTATGTCAAAGTGTGGAGCAACAAATAAAAAGCTGTGGGTTTGAACCTCGCAGCTAACAATTCACATCCTGGGTGCAGATCCACTACTTAACGGTAGCGTGTTCTGGACTGCTCCAACTGGGCTTACCAAGCACTGGAGCCCAACCTTCTTCGCTACTGCTGTCTGTTTCCAACAGTGCTGTTCAGTGGCATGAAAGGCAGCTAAAGTGCAGCTGAGTTGCTGAGGAAATTTCCTGACAATACTTATCTGACCTAGGAGAGATTGACAGCAAATGAATGATTCTTTTATCGATCCAGAGAAATACTAAACAATGTTTGAGTTTAGACGTGCAGCATCTTTTTAAAAATAGTTTTAGGGTTTTGGCTGTGAAATCGAGACAGTGTTCGTTATGTGTTAATGGCATTTGAATTATGCTTTGGTTTAACAGATCTTTTAAAAAATATAAATACTGGATTATACAGAAGTAATTTTATTTTATTTGGGTTCTGTTTATTTCTCTTTTAAACAAAGTTTAAAGCAGCAGAGGTACAGGTGTATAAACTATCAATAAGCTTTTCATGTATTTCATAGTCCATGTGTAATTCCGTCTCCATATCACCATTTCTAATGCTGTAAATACTACTACTGACATTACTGTGATTATTAGTAGTATCCTCAGCAACATGTTTTTGTCTTAAAGTGCCACGACTACTGAAGAGTGTGCTGCGTCTTCCCTTTGCTTTACCCTTTACTAACACTTCCTCTCTATTCTCTCCTTCCTCTTATCCTGTCTCATTACTCTGTCAGCAACTGCCCTGTTGAATGTCAGCTCAGCTGTTAACGGCAGCTTTGTAAATATCAGCTGGACACCTAAAGGACAGCACACAGAGTTTTATGTTGCATATATGAGCAACCGTAAGCTCTTCTGACCTCTTTCTGCCCAACTTTCTGGTCACTGTAGAGCAGCTGCTAGGAAATCTACAGTGCCTTGAAACAGTCTAGATGTGTAAATACCCTCTAAACCTCTCCATTTTCACATTAAAACCTCAAACTTAAATTAATTTTATTGTTATTCTATATGACTGATCAATACAACGTAGTGCTTAAGTGCAGTTTTTCCATGTATGAGAATCTGATAAGTGTGGTGTGCAACTCATTATTCAGTGTAGCCAGCTGCCTTCAGAAATCCCCTAAAATCCCCAGTCCACCCATTTTATTTAATCTGATTATAAATCCAGCTGTTCTGTAAGGGCCCTAGATGTTTGTTAGAGAACATTACAGAACAAATACAGCAAAAGGGCCAGGGAGAAAGTTGTGGGGAGGTTTAAAGCAGGGTTAGGTTATGAAGTAATATCTAAAGCTTTACACACGCCACAGAAGAATGTTCAATGCATCAATCTGAAAATGATGAGTATGTAGAAGGGTGTTAATCAGAGAAGAAGCCAGCTGCAGAGAAGCAGCAGAGATCCATAGCTCAGGTGAGATAATCTGTTAACAGTAGCAATACTAGTCACACCCTCCACAAATCTGTGGTAGAGCGGCAAGAAGAAAGCCATTGTTGAAAGAAAGCAATAAGTATGAACATTTAAAGTTTGTCATAAGCCCTGTAGGGACCAGAGTAAACATATGGAAGCTCTGGTCAAATCAGACCAAACCTATTCAGCCTTGTTGGCTAAATCTGTGTTGCAAGAAACTCAACTGCATTCCACTTTGGGGATGCTTTTTTTCAACAGGGACATGGAGGCAAATCAGACTTTATGGGAATTAGAAAGGAGCTAAATGCAGGGCAATCCTGGAAGGACAGCTGTTAGAGGCTGCAGAGGTTTCATCTTTTAGCAGGATAATACAGCCTGTGCTACAATACAGTGAGCTGGATGACAGCATGTTTAGGTCTTTAAATGGACCAGTCAAAGTCTAGATCTAAAGCCAAGTAAGAATTTAGGGCAAAACAGAAAGAGAGATTTTTATAAATGTGATTCTCTGTGTTTCTCACGCACGCCACAGTTTTTAGGTTTTTATCTGGAAAACGCCATTGATTTGCACTAATTTGTTAGTCTGTCACATAAAATCACCATCAAACACCTTGACGTTGAGGTCGTAAAGGAACAAACACAAGCTGAACACTGCATACTTTTGCGAAGCACTGTAGTATCTATAGCCTTGTGTCTCTTCTATCATTTCTTCATTGTGTTTTTATGAGCGCTGACACTTTCCAATGGTTCCCCCTGTGCACAGGTGAGGGTCACTGGAAGCGATCAGAGACCTTAAACACCTCTATGACTTTTCACATCATTGAAGGGCTCCAACCTGAGACTGAATACACTGTGCGCCTGGTTCCTAACAGCTGGCATGATAATTCTAGTTTATTTGAAGATGTTATCACGACCAGGTCTGCAGGTGAGGAAGGGCCACTAAGACATGAAAAAAAGGAACGACAAAGTAATTGACCTCCTGATGAGAAGAACACAGCTGCGTCCTTGAGCAGTGCCTCAGGCCGCGCCGTGGCGGTCCTTCACGGTGTCACTAGAATTTAATTCAGCTCACTAAGAGGAATTACATTTGTTCAGCGTTCCCTGCTTGATTAATTAGACAAGCAGGATTAGCTGTTTAATATTAATACTGGACCACTTCCGTCAGCATTTCAGCCTGCCACCTTCTGCCCGGGCATCGGATAAGCTCTGTCGATGTAAACATTCAATCAAGTGTCCTGATGAAAAGGCCAAGGCAACTCAAAGTCACGGGTCATTGTTCTCCACAGGTCTGGCCAGCGTCCACGGAGGAATATCCACCCAGGGCTGGTTTATCGGCCTGATGTGTGCCATCGCTCTTCTCACCCTCATGGTGTTGATCGCCTGCTTTGTCAACAGAAATAAAGGAGGAAAGTATTCCGGTAGGCGCAAACACACACACACCGATCTCCTTGTTTGAATACTAATTGTTGCCTAAAGCATCATTTTAATTCCATATTGTTGTTTGCTCTTATGAAAGAAGTGATCAATCATCCAAGAAGGCGCTTCAGGAACGTGCATTTCCAGACCGCAGAACTCTTTTAATGCAGACAGAATAGGCTGCTGCGCTTTTGAAAAATTAACGTCGCCCCTGCATGACTCACATTTTAATTTTTTTTTTTTTTTTGCGTCGTTTGTACAGTGGCGTTAGCTTCAACAAACAGTCCAAACAAAGAGACCAAAATGCAAATACTGCTCATGGGCTCACTTCAAAAAGAACGATGACATGAGCTCAGTGCTATCTGTGAGTTTGTTGTTCTTCTCATTGGGAAAGTAAGAGCCCTTATCAGCTTCATTATTCACAACTAATGGCCATGGGGCTGGGGCTGCTTTGCTCAACAGCATAAAAAAGCAGACATAGATCTGTGTTTCCTTATTTAGCCCTTATTATCACTGACAGCTAGTGGCTGATTTTGATATGGTTCATGTGACTCACCGCTTAGGACACCATCACAAGCATGGGGGACACCACAAGTGCACTGGGGCCCCTGTTCACTTATTGGTCAATGTGTCCCTCCTGTGTTTTAAACTGTGTAACCTCTATAAATGGTTGATTAAAAGTATTTTACAGAATTTTATATGAATCTCATCCTTTGTGAACAGATATCACAAACATTTATGAGTGGGTGTGCATTTTTTTACATGTTTGTCACACTTAAGGGTTTCAGAGCATCAAACAAATTTGAATATGAGTCTAAATTTAAACATCAGAGTGCAACAATGACTCATCCAAGAGGTCACAAAAGACCCCATAACAGCATCCAAAAAAACAGCTGGCTGTTAACTTCAGAGTTCATGCCTCCACCATCACTGGGCAAAAATGACCTGCGTGGTGCAAGACGAAAACTATTGCTGAGCAAAAAGGACATCAAGGCTCGTCTCAATTTTTCCAGAACAAGTCCTGATGATCCCCAAGACTTTTGGGGAAATATTCTGTGGATTGATGATACAAAAGTTGAACTTCTCTGGCGTAAAACTAACACTGCGTTTCAGAAAAACGACAGTGGAATATGGTGGTGGTAGTGTGATGGCCTGGGGCTGCTGGGGGACCTGGAAGACTTGCGGTGATAAAAGGAAACACGAATTCTGCTGTATAACAAAAAATCCTGAAGGAGAAGGTCTGGCCATCTGCTCGACTTCAACCTGAAACCAACTTGAGTTCTGCAGCAGGACAATGATCCAAAATACACCAGCAAGTCCACCTCTGAATGGCTGAAGAAAATTAAGACTTTGGAGTGGCCTAGTCAAAGTCCTGACCTGATGTGGCATGACCATAGAAAGGCCGTTCATGCTGGAAAGCCCTCCAGTGTGGCTGAATTACAACAATGCTGCAAAGATGAGTGTGCCAAAATTCCTCCGACAGCGCTAAAAAAGAATTGTTGCACGTTATCACCAACAGCAATTGTTGCTACTAAGGGCAGGCCAACCAGATATTAGTTTTACGGGGCAATCACTTTTTCCACACAGGGCCATTTAGGTTTGGATTTTCTTCTCTCTTAATAACATAAACCTTCGTGTAAAAAACTGTATGTTGGGCTTACTTGAGTTTTATTTGATTAATATTTAAGTTTGTAAGATGTTGCAAAACTCATAAGTGTGACAAACACCCCTTTGTCCCACACACACACACACACATCTATCTATCTATCTATCTATCTATCTATCTATCTATCTATCTATCTATCTATCTATCTATCTATCTATCTATCTATCTATCTATCTATCTATCTATCTATCTATCTATCTATCTATCTATCTATCTATTGTTAAGATGGGGTTTTACCGGCCTGCTGTTACATGTCTATTACAAACCCATCTTTCCCAGTTCCGGATTTGGCTATAAATGGGGAAGCATTAATCAGAGGTAAAAACAGTTTGAATACATATTTAATTCATAGAAATTAAATATGGAGACAGAGTACATACCATTTACAAGATGTTGTTCTCACCGCGGTGGATAAGTCTGTCTGTCTGAAGTAAGTTTTACCAAGACATTCCTTTTATCAACTTTTAAACTCCTCCTGCATGGCTCAGTGGGAGGATGACTGACCCCCTCTCCTGCTGACCATCCCCTCAGGGCAATAAAACGCCCTGTTATTCTACCCAGCAACAGAGAAGGGAGACACCCCCACTAAGATATATTTTTTAATTCTCAACACTATCTATATATATATATATATATATATATATATATATATATATATATATATATATATATATATATATATATATATATATATATATAGTACAGACCAAAAGTTTGGACACACCTTGTCATTCAAAGAGTTTTCTTTATTTTCATGACTATGAAAATTGTAGATTCACACTGAAGGCATCAAAACTATGAATTAACACATGTGGAATTATATACCTAACAAAAAGGTGTGAAACAACTGAAAATATGTTTTATATTCTAGGTTCTTCAAAGTAGCCACCTTTTGCTTTGATTACTGCTTCGCACACTCTTGGCATTCTCTTTATGAGCTTCAAGAGGTCGTCACCTGAAATGGTCTTCCAACAGTCTTGAAGGAGTTCCCAGAGATGCTTAGCACTTGTTGGCCCTTTAACCTTCACTCTGCGGTCCAGCTCACCCCAAACCATCTCGATTGGGTTCAGGTCCGGTGATTGTGGAGGACAGGTCATCTGGCGCAGCACCCTGTCACTCTCCTTCTTGGTCAAATAGCCCTTACACAGCCTGGAGGTGTGTTTGGGGTCATTGTCCTGTTGAAAAATAAATGATGGTCCAACTAAACGCAAACCGGATGGAATAGCATGCCGCTGCAAGATGCTGTGGTAGCCATGCTGGTTCAGTATGCCTTCAATTTTGAATAAATCCCCAACCAGCAAAGCACCCCCACACCATCACACCTCCTCCTCCATGCTTCACGGTGGGAACCAGGCATGTGGAGTCCATCCGTTCACCTTTTCTCCGTCGCACAAACACACGATGGTTGGAACCAAAGATCTCAAATTTGGACTCATCCGACCAAAGTACAGATTTCCATTGGTCTAATCTCCATTCCTTGTGTTCTTTAGCCCAAGCAAGTCTCTTCTGCTTGTTGCCTGTCCTTAGCAGTGGTTTCCTAGCAGCTATTTTACCATGAAGGCCTGATTCACACAGTAATAGTAATAGTAATATCATCTTTATTGTCATTGAAACATACATTAAAACGAAATTTGTTCTCTGCAGTGGGCTGCCATATGCGGCGCCCAGGGAGCAATCGGGGGTTAAGGGTCTTGCTCAGGGACCCAGAGTGCCGGCTGTGGGGATCGAACCAGGTACTTGCATCCTTCTCTGGGTGCAAGCGCGCTGCTCTAACCACTCGGCCATGAGTGTCCTCTTAACAGATGCTCTAGAGATGTGTCTGCTGCTAGAACTCTGTGTGACATTGACCTGGTCTCTAATCTGAGCTGCTGTTAACCTGCGATTTCTGAGGCTGGTGACTCGGATGAACTTATCCTCCGCAGCAGAGGTGACTCTTGGTCTTCCTTTCCTGGGGCGGTCCTCATGTGAGCCAGTTTCTTTGTAGCGCTTGATGGTTTTTGCGACTGCACTTGGGGACACTTTCAAAGTTTTCCCAATTTTTCAGACTGACTGACCTTCATTTCTTAAAGTAATGATAGCCACTCGTTTTTCTTTACTTATCTGCTTTTTTCTTGCCATAATACAAATTCTTACAGTCTATTCAGTAGGACTATCAGCTGTGTATCCACCTGACTTCTGCACAACACAACTGATGGTCCCAACCCCATTTATAAGGCAAGAAATCCCACTTATTAAACCTGACAGGGGACACCTGTGAAGTGAAGACCATTTCAGATGACTACCTCTTGAAGCCCATCAAGAGAATGCCAAGAGTGTGTGAAGCAGTAATCAAAGCAAAAGGTGGCTACTTTGAAGAACCTAGAATATAAGACATATTTTCAGTTGTTTCACACTTTTTTTTTAAGTATATAATTCCACATGTGTTAATTCATAGTTTTGATGCCTTCATTGTAAATCTACAATTTCCATAGTCATGAAAATAAAGAAAACTCTGAATGAGAAGGTGTGTCCAATCTATATATATATATATATATATATATATATATATATATATATATATATATATATATATATATATATATATATATATCTCCATCCATCCATCCATCCATTTTCTTACTCGCTTTATCCCTCAGGGGTGTTGGTGCCTATCTCCTGTGTGTGTGTGTGTATATATATATATATATATATATATAGATAGATAGATAGATAGATAGATAGATAGATAGATAGATAGATGCACATGTCCAATTTAGAAATTTCTTCTTCCAAAGAAATTATTTCATTGAACTTAATTTATTTACAATGTACCCATTGGCAACTCAAATGAAGATTTATGCTGGATGGATGGATGGATGGAGGGATGGATAGGTTTTTGGAGAATGATCGTAATCATTCAGTGTGCGTGAGGTGGGGGTCGTGGTGGTTCAGGAAGGGTGCTTCATTCATGCAAAAACTAACACTGTCTCCAGCAACTGCCGTGTGTGCATTACAGTTCATAAAATAATTAGCATTTTTGCTCTTAAAATTTACATAAAGCATACAAAATGTTCAAATCCAAAGCTTTCTTCTCTTTAAGCTTTGAATAATTCAAATATTTTCTTAAATGCTGTCATCGATGTTTCAAGTGGGGAAATGACTCATAATTATTCAGAGGGCAGTCAGGCGACACGTTAAACTTCAACGGCAGGCGTCTCTTGTGAAAATCTCTCATCTCTTTTCATCACTTTGTGTGCAGTGAAAGAAAAAGAAGACCTTCATCCAGACGTGGAGTCCCAGGGCATGAATGATGACACATTCTGTGAATACAGGTAACCATCCCCCCCACCCCCCCATGAGAATAACATTTCACCACCTCACTGCATCCCTGTGAATGTCTGCTCCTCTTTTTCCATCTTCTCCTCGCAATAATTCTCTCTGCCTTTTTGCTCTCGCTGAAAAGACGCCCCAGAATCCACGAGGTTCCCACGGAGCCTCGCACCTCTCCTGCCGAAGACATTTGACGGACTGAGTAACTGTGAAGTATGTGATAAACGGCAATAGCAAGCTGTTTACACATCGGCGGCGTCAGAGTAGTTGCTCTTAGATTTGGTGTTGTGGTGGTGTGTTGTGAAGCATAGACAGCTGAGAGGGAGCCACAGCGCTGCTCTGATGTCACTGTTTTCTGAGTGAATGGGACTAAAATCAGGCTGCCCAGCACCCTACAGGAGCCTCAAACCAATCAGTCTAATTGAATGTGCCTCATCTCCTGGGCAGTAATATCGGGGCATGTGTCATTGATCCTTTAGTGGCCCTATTCATAACCATCTACCACAGTGTGAATCCCTGTGTAATTCTCCAATCAGTGGGATCTGCACAACACAACAAATGCTGATGTGATTAAGTTAAAGTGGCTCAGCGTGGCAGCATTTATATTTCATCATATTCACTTCAGGAGCCCGTTGCCCTCAATCTTTAAAACGTTTGTCGACCTACCGACTACTGTCAAGTTCAAATTATGGATTTACAGTCATCATTTAGAGCCGCAGTCAAAATGAATAGTAATTTCACCAATGAAGGAGCTTAAAAACGTTTTTGGATTTTCTTTTTTTTTTATTTAAATATTCTGAAGTGAGACTCTGAAGTTATTATGAGTTATCATAAGGTTCCTTACCTGAACGAACAACCAAAACCTCACATTGAGTTTGTTGAAAAGTGGCTGAATCCTCACATCGGTGGAAAGCTGAAAGCGAGTAAGATGAAGAGCAGCTTTAACAATTTAAAATAACTCACAGTGAAAACCGTTCTGTACATGGAATACAACTCTATATTCACAGATATTAAACGTCTGCAATTAAGCAAAAGACTGCTTCTATCTGGCTAGCTGTTAGCCTTACCTGTCTGTGGATTAATTTACTTCTCTACAAACTCGCTGTGATATGACATGTTTTTGCCACATGGTTAGAACTTCAGAAAATCGAAAACAAAAGCAGACCAGGTTCAGCATTTCTGGGGATCATTTTTGCAAGAAGTTAAAAAAGGTTGATACAGCTCTGAAATCGAATGGCAGCAGTCAGTTAGCTTAGCTTAGCACAGAGTTCAGTGACATGAAAAGCAGTCGGGACTGTAAGTCATATGCAGTTTGTGGACACTGCAGTGGTGTAGCGTTGTTTTAAGATTCGATAGTATTGTATACCTTGTTGTTGAATTGGTAGCTGTATTTGGTGTCCCAAGATAGAGACAGCCTAGCTGCTCCCCGACATCACGTTCCTTTTCCTGACAGTGTGAAACTACAACTACCTTGATCACCCATCAGTCCATTGTCTGTACCCGTTTATCCGTTCAGGTGGGGAGGGACAACATCGTTAATCACATAAATAAGGAGTTTAAAACATCAGTCTGTCTGTAATCTAAATATTGTGTTTACTTTAATTATTTAGAATACCTATACAACTTTGGAAAAGAGCCTAGGAATTAGTGATCTAAAGTAAGTGTTTATTGCTCTGAGTATATCTCCCCTGGCTTGCCTTTGTGCTGTTAGGGCTAGCCTAACAAGCTGATATTAGCTTGTTGTGTACAAGGCTAGGCCCCCCGTAAATTCAGCTGGAGGTTGCACCAGTCAAGCCACTAACACTCCTATCGTGTTCCAAACATTGGTTTGTACCTTTTTATTTTAACCCCCAGACTTCCCTAAATTTAATTACAGTTGTATAAAAACTTTTTTGTGGTTTTGCTGTATTTTTCATTAAGTAATCAGCCAGGAAACCAACAGGGAGAAGGTCCAAAGTTGGGAATCTAGCCCTGGTCTCTGTATAAGTAGCGCCCACTCAGATACTAATCAACACGCCACCCCAAGTAGAGATTTTTCATTTTAATTAGGAACATACGATGTAATATTAACTCAGGTATTTACTATGGGAGTTAACCACATTACGAATAATTTGATATAACTCTAACCATTAGATGGCAGCAAAGTGCTTCCAACATTATCCTTGGTAGGTGTTGAATACGATCAGCAGGCATTACTAGTTCATGTAGATTGAGGTGAATTTGCATCAGTAGACTAACAAACATCAAAAAGAATGACAGATGGAGCTACTCTAGGTAGAAAATGGGCAAGGCTATTGAGTGGACATATTCTAGCAGTTTTATGTTTTTTTCCATGAGACAATAAAGCCAGAATCCCACTGAAACAAGTGATAAGGTAATGAATGGCTGATTGTTTCATTGCTTTCAGGTGACACCACGAAAGTAAATTACTAGAGACGATCGCTGTTATATTCCAAAAAGATGGTCATTGTCATCACAATATTATCTTTTGGTCCATCCAGTGGAGTAGGCCTGCAGATTACTTTCACTTTAAATCACGTGTCAATTAGGTACTAAAAAGGACCTGAAACCCCTGATAACCGAGTAGAGCTGAGTTGAGCTGCACTGAGTAGACGCTAGTGAAACATTTTGGAAGGTGTGTCACCATGTACATGTAGCTTATAACTATACAGCCAACCAAGGTGGTGGTAGTGTAATAGTCTTGGGCTTACTTGCTTGTTCAGGACACATAACTTTCTGGAATAGATAGAACCGTAGATTCTTCTGTCCAGCATAAAGGAGACGGAGAATAGCCGGTCATCAGCTTGTAACCTGAAGATCAGGCCGACATTGGTTAAGAAGCTGCAGAATGATCCAAAGCACACAAGCATCTCCACCAGTGAAGGGCTAAAACTTAAACAACATGAAGGCTTCGGTGAGGCCTAGTCAAAGTCTGGACTTGATATCAGTTGCTGCCGCAAAAGAGTGTCATTGCCTTTTCATATAGACCCAGGTTGGTAAGACAAGTTAGTAAGACAAGCTAAGACAAGCTTAAATTAAATTATCATTTGAATACAGCCTTCTGTATTTTCACAAGTCATCTTTATCTGATTTTAAACAATGTTTCATCATTTTAAAAGATTTTAGTGAGACACACAAGCAATAAGAGAACAAATCTGAAAGGGCGCACATACCTTTTCACATCAATGTAGATGTAAGGTTGAGTTTGGCGTTTTACAACCATCCCTTATTCACAGCCTGATTTAACATTATTCAGCTGTGGGTCCTGCTGGGTTAACCAAACGAAATTTCCTTTCAGTATTAAACCTTCTGTATCACCTGCTTCTGGCTGGGAGCATAAATATCCCTTAATAAGTTTTGTGAGCTGTGCAGCTTTCTACCTTCAGTAAATTCACCACTTCCTCTAAACTAAAGGGGCTGCTTATTTCTGCGAAGGTTTTGCAATTGGCTCCTGAACGACTCCATGCCATTGCCGTTACATAGACTACTCTATGTAACACCGTCACAGGTCAATTGCATTAGGGAATGACAGCATGAGCGAGCCCATCATCAGTTCGTCGCAATATCCCTCCACCAGTAGGTCATTTGTCTTCGTTTGTCAAGTACTTGGATGCACGTCGACTCCCGCTGTTACCTTGTCCCTACAAAAGCACCTGTGTGAACACTTTCCATTGGTAAGCCTGAGGTAAAACCCGCTGTCGGCCACTGAAGCTCTGTGGAGGCAGCGATAGCTCCTACCTGCACTCCCATCCTGTCCTGTAATCCACAGAATGAAGTCAAGGGTGTAATGGTGGCGATTGTAAATCCACTGTGCCTCTCCCACAGCGACAACGACGAGAAGCCACTGAAGGGCAGCCAACACTCCCTCAGCAGGGAGATCAAAGCAGCGGACAGCGGGGACAGTCTGGTGGACTACGGCGACGAAGACGTTCAGTTCAACGAAGACGGCTCCTTTATCGGAGAGTACCGGAGCCGGAAGGAGAAGAGGGCGTCCACCGAGATCAAAGCCTCCACCCAGACCCCGGCGTGAGGAGCCGGCCCTCATCACACGGACTCCATTCCACCTGCTGCAAGCCACACATGAAGGAGGACAGAGACGTTATCCATAACGAGCAAACACCTTGTGTCAAAACGTAATCAGTCATTGCCAACTGCACACTGCCATATACTCAGTTTCTAAAGCTCTGTTCTCACATGTTGCAACACGAGCGTTACTAAATACCATGTATATATAGTGTATATTGTATGTGCTGAGTGTTCCTTTTTTTTATAATTATTATCACGAGAACTGTAGAGGTTGTGATTTGTTTTGTATTATTTTCTCTTCATATCAGTGTTTTCAGCTGCTCTGGTTTGTACAAATGGTAAAACCTCCCATTGCGTTTTTCGTCATGACATGGATCTCGGCCGCTGACGTCACCGTGTTGCAGACCAGACGAGCAGGGAGAAGTTGATATTTTTCAAGTGGAGCAATTATTACTGACCTTTTCTATTTGAAACAATTCATTAAATATGATGTAAGCTGTGTATAAAAGTTTGCCTATCAACTTATTTTTCTCAGTGCTTTTATACCTGATGAATTAATGAGAAAATGTCACCGCATCACCACAAGCACCTTGAGTCATGAGTGTCCCTGGGATCTAAATCCCAAGCTTCAGTCTTGATTTAACCTAGGTGCCCAACATACATCATCTCCAGGTTTGGCGTTTTAACGGTGCAGTCCATTTTTGTATAAAGACTGGAAGGATACTGTGATGATGCCGCCTGGCAAGAGAATTATCTGCATGGCTCAGTCAAATGCAACCGTCTAATCTGAGGTGGATCCAGAAGGACAGGATCTTAGAGGCGGAGATCACACCTCAGATGGGTGTTTGCCACATTCCTCAGGACCAGAAAGTTGCACTTAGAAGCATTCAACTCTGTTAGCCTGAAAACTTTAAGTTCCACATCTAGTACATTGCAAAGGTATTCCTACCCTTTAAATTCTTTAGATTTTTTGACATTTGAATCACAAACTTGAGCATAATTCATCGGGACAGACCAAGGCATAGCACTGTAGAATGGTGAGGTGAAAGAAAAGGCCATTTAGTCTCATGCCAATGAGAGAGGATGGTGATGCGTTCAGGGTGATGTGCCAGGCAGGCAATCAGGTTTTGGTTTGGTTTGCAACTGTTCCCATGCTCTTCTGTTTTTGGAAAAATATCTCAAAACTTGAGATATTATTTTAGAACCCAACCCTGTTTTAAATCTCTCCACAACTTTCTCCCAAACCTCTCTGCTGTGTTCCTTGGTCTTCATTATTCAGTTTGCTCACTAATATTGCTCTCTAACAAACCTCCAAGGCCTACACGTAACCGCTTGATTCATACTGAGGAAAATCTCCTGCAAACTCTTTTTGGCGAACGCTGTGACTGTTAGATTAAAGGCATCTGAACACAAATGCACGCCTCACTTTTCAGGTTTTATTTCTAAGAAATGGTGATACTAATGCATGGGTTTTTTTTCCACTTCACAATTATGCAGTGTTGTGATTAAATCCCATTAAAACCCAAATAAGTTTGTGGTTGTAATGTGACAAAAAGGCCCAGAGATATAGGGGTCGGGATGATTCTGCAGAGCATTGTTACTGCAAAGATGTTGATCCATTTGCAAACTTGGATCTGTGTGATGACACCATGCTGCAGATCTCATATAAAACGTCAACTTACAGTCAGAGAGCCTGTAGGTGGTGCAGAAACTTCAGACTGCCAGCTGGAGCGTCACAATAAGTGTTAACATGGGACCAGTATTCATCATTTATATCTAATCCATGTCAGAAATTAACATGCAGTTTTTACAAAATACGAAACACCCACTTTAAAGTGCTTGTTCCATGCAAAAATAGTTTGTGGCTCAGGCTACTATAGAACATGCCTGGGCAGTTAAACAAAACATAGGATGAGTCCTAGTTCCTTAATACGTCACACTTTAAAAACTCAAGATTCTACTTTTCCCGTCATGCTTTTATCAACGTTTCCCTGTTTGATTCAACATAAACTGGACCAAAAAGCGTTTCTGTAACCAGATGACTTCATCAGGCTGCAGGTACTTAACATTCAACAACTCCAAATCATTCAGTAGTTTTCTGTGAAAGGTCCTAACAAGCCTTACCGTGTATATACACTGCTGTGCAAAACAGAGTTGTTCTCTTTTCATACTGCCATTAACCAACACGGACATGTTTTGTAAAAATTCAGCCATTGCATGTTACGGATGTTAATTGGTATTCTTTTATTTTATGTCATTAAATTGCTTTACTTTCCTACATTTGTGGTACTCTTCTGTGTCTTCTTACAGCCATCGCTGACCGGAGTTAATGAATGTTCCTGACAAGGCCATGACTATTTGCACATTCCAGAAATGAGTACCTGCTTGAATAAATCTTTGATCTATCTTATCTGCAGGTCGGAATCGAGAGGAAAGCGGCTGGTAAAAGCCACCTTCGCTCCCTCTGAATGAACTGCAGGGTATTTGACGAGCGCTTTCAATTTGGTGCATAATTTTCACCAATGTCACACCGGGGTGAAGCCTCAGTTCGAGCCAGGCGTCCTGTCTGATCACTTTGGCTGCAGGAGAGGATTAGAAAAGAAAAAAAAAAAAGAAAAAAAAAGGCGAGACGCAGACGCTGGATCAAAGAGCGGGAGGTGTAATCAGGTCTGAGGGTTAATATTAGGGAGTGGAGAGGGTTCTGACTGCTTGGGCCACACCTGCTTCACACACTCCCAGCCTCATCTTATGCAACCCTTAGGTGCCACTAATGGACCGTCTGAAAGTCATTCTGAAGGTCTTCAGCTCTTTATCAGCATAATGCCAACAGCTGGACGTTCTCCTAGACGTGGAGGCTGAGATGGGGAAGCCATTTCCTGTACCTAATTGTTTAACTCAACAGTTTACTGCTTTCTAGAGTGAAATTGAATCACCTCACATGGGGAACATTTTTGAGAACAGCTAAATGAAAACAATTTGACACGTTTCCTGTAGAGCTCTGAGGAGATTCCGCTGATCTGCAAGGCATCATCGTTCAGCTATCACTTTGCCAGATTCGAATAGGCCTGCTAAATCTCACAGTCACATTTAACAAGCAATACTCCATCTGCAAGACCGACAAAAAAGAGGGTTTTGTATTCAGCATTGGGCCTCCGTGGGCCAGATGTTAAAAAGTGGCAATGGGGCTATGGTAATCTCTGCTGCAGAGGAAACTGAGGCTGCTTTGGATTCATATCAGTTACCGGCTGGCAGATTGCTGCGGTGACACTAAGGGAGGGAGGGCCAAAGTTACCACAGAAAGTAGTAAAAAGCTTCCTTTATTAACAGTCTATATTTACAGCGCAGACTTTGACCAAACCCTTGTTGTCTCCTAATTTGAGTTTGGATCGATGAGCAGATTGACGAAGGTTTCAGAGCTGATTTCATGAAGAGAGCAAAGTTTCTAAAGCTGTTGTTGCTTTCAGGTGAGAAGAGGGGAAAGGGGGGTTGGTGCCTATCTGCAGCAACCACTGGGTGAGGTCGCCAGTTCATCACAGAGCAATACAGAGGCTGCTAAACAACCATGCACAAACACTCCAGAGACACAAATTTCCAGTCATGGTTTTGGACAGTGAGAGGATATTATTGTTTTAAACATCAACTGCTTTATTTAAGATGGCGGGTTCTAAAGAGGAACCCTCCAAACACACAATGTGCTGATCCTTTTTTTTTTTTTTTGTCTTAATTGAAAACAAACCACTTGGTTGCTTTTGTCCCTGATCGATTCCACATTGTTGAAACCAATGTAACAGCTGACTGTGGAATATTTAAAGCAGAGGAAATGTCACAAGTGGACTTACTGCAGATGTTGCATCCTGTCACAGAACCACGGTGGAATTCTCTGAGCCCCTGTGATCGAGCCATCCTTTCACAACCGTTTATGGAAGCAGCCTGTATAACTAGGTGCGGGATTCTATACACCTGTTGCCATGGAAGTGACTGGAACAGATTAATTCAGTGATTTGAATGGCCGATCGAATACCTTTGTCAAGGCAATGTACCGCCTTCAGTGACTCCAGGGTGACTTCAAGTTGTTCACAAGCTAACCAGCGATTCTGACGATGCCCCAAGGCCTCCTCCCTGTGGACAACAGTACAGACATTGTACTGCGTTCAAAATATTCTATATATTACAAGATGCTGAAACCACCTTAAATGTCACTGAAGCAGGAGCCGTAACTCTGCTTGTTGAGCTCCTTCCTCTAAGGGTGAGTCTGGTACCGCTGCTTTGGCTGCTCATTGTAGCCACTTGCTTTCACAATCTTAGTTTGTTTTGCCAGTACCCACAGCTCCACACCACAGAGAACGCTTGAAAAGTGTAGTGGTACATTAAACGCTTTCTCTTTCAGGTCAGTTCTTTTTGAGTATGAAGGACATGTCCTGTCTGGCAGTGTAGCACTCAGAGATGTTCTCTTACTGACAAAGAGAGCCCAACAGATTTATTATCACAAGTGGAACGTTACTGCTTCCGCTACAGTGCTCCGCTTGATGTTTGCAAAAAAAAAAAAAAATTTTAATGGATATTATCTCTGCATTATTTCAAATTCTATGGACAAGGAAAGGTAAAAGAGAAACAGATGAGGCAACACATTAAAAGAGGAGAAAAGACACAAATAGAGGAAAACATTTGTTGTACTCTTTTGTGTCATCTTAACATCCTTGGAGTCTGCTTTTACACCTGCAGAGATAGATATAAAGGCTTGGGTGCTGATACCAGGCTAATACCAGGGCCAAGCACTGCCCCAACTTGAGTAAACCCGGTCCATACCCCAGCCCCAACCCCCCGCCTCGATCCCAGCCCCAACAGCACCCGAACCATTCATGGAGAGACAGAGCCAAAATGAACGAGCCAGCCAACCAGAGCCCACCCATTGAAGCCAGAGATGCTTAGACCAGCCGGTCATGCCTCCTCCGTATGGCAGAAGGCTGCCATCTCCCCCCCCCCCTTCCCCTTCCCATCAAGGACGCACACCTCCCAACCCAACCATAAACCTACTGCTCTGTTCTAGTCCTACCCATAAACAACACTCACAGACCCTGACTTCTAATCTTGGGACATTAAATTCTTCCCAGCCTGCATCTATCTTCCAGCAGACATCTATGGCCTCAGAATTACTGATCCTATCCACAGACATGCCTTAACAAAGTCATAACCCCTGAACGCAGACTGTGTTATATTGGAATTTTATGTTATAGAAAAACACAGAAAAGCAGATAAGTGGGAACTGAAAGAAGTGATGTTTTTTTAAAGAGAAGTATGGTGTGTATTTGAATTCAGCCTTCCTAATTTTCATTCCCTAAAATAAAATCAAAATAACCTAATTCTGATGCTGAAAAACTAGTCCACGCATTTGTTACTTCAAGGCTGGACTATTGTAATTCTTTACTATCAGGAAGTCCACAAAATGCAGTTCAAAGCCTTCAGCTGATCCAAAATGCTGCAGCAAGAGTTCTGATGAAAATCAACAAGAAGGATCATATTTCTCCAATTTTAGCTTCCCTTCATTGGCTTCCTGGTAAATCAAGAATAGAATTTAAAATTCTTCTTCTAACGTATAAAGCCCTTAATAATCAAGCTCCATCATATATCAGAGCTCTGATTACCCCGTATGTTCCTAACAGAGCACTTCGCTCTCAGACTGCAGGTCTGCTGGTGGTTCCTAGAGTCTCTAAAAGTAGAATGGGAGGCAGATCCTTTAGCTATCAGGCTCCTCTCCTGTGGAACCAACTCCCAGTTTTGGTCCGTGAGGCAGACACCCTGTGTACTTTTAAGACTAATCTTAAAACTTTCCTTTTTGACATAGCTTATAGTCAGAGTGGCTCATGTTACCCTGAGCTACCTCTATAGTTATGCTGCTATAGGCTTAGGCTACTGGAGGACATCAGGGCCTATTTCTCTCACTCTACTGATTTCTACTGTTCTCCAGTTTTTCATTGCTTGTCATCATTTCAGCTTTTAACTTTTTGTTCTCTCTCTTTTTTCTTCATAGCAGGTACACCTGGTCTGGCGTTCTGTTAGCTGTGACATCATCCAGGGACGACAAATCACCCGCTATTACCATCTAATGTAGAACAGATTACTAGATCAATGTGTGCTTCTGTGCTTTTTTGTCTCTCTTGTTGTGTCTCTGCTCTGTCTTCTGTAACCCCCAGTCGGTCGAGGCAGATGACCGTTCATACTGAGCCCGGTTCTGCTGGAGGTTTTCCTTCCCGTTAATGGGGAGTTTTTCTTTCCACTGTCGCTTCATGCTTGCTCAGTATGAAGGATTGCTGCAAAGCCATGTACAATGCAGACGACTCTCCCTGTGGCTCTACGCTTCTCCAGGAGTGAATGCTGCTTGTCGGGACTTTGATGCAATCAACTGGTTCCCTTATATAAGAAATTTTTGACCAATCTGTATAATCTGACCCAGTCTGTATAATATGATTGAATTTGACTTTGTAAAGTGCCTTGAGATGACATGTTTCATGAAGTGTCGCTATATAAATAAAATTGAATTGAATTGAATTAATTCCTTTCAGAAGTGGCCAGATTAATACATTCATGTGTGGATAATTTATTCTCAGTATAACTCCAGATGTTGTGTAAAGGCCTCAGATGTTTGTTAGAGAACATTAGAGAACAAACAGCAGACAGGTCAGAGTAAAGTTAAGGAGCAGCTTAAACCAGCACAGATAATAAACAACATTCCACGCTTTGAACATCTCACATAACATCTTTTAACCCATCATCCTATACTGGAAAAATTGTGACACCTCTGCAAACCTACAAAGACATGGTCGACAAGGAGAACATTATTCAGACAAATGGCCAAGATCATTGTAACACTGGAAGAGCTGCAGGAATATTTGGCTCAAGTGTTCACTGGTACATACAGAAGAGTGGGAAGAAGAAAGCTGTTGTTAAAAAAAATAAAAATAAATAAATGTAGTTTTCCACAAACCATCTAGGAACCACAGGAAGCCTCTGGAAGAAGATACTGGCAGCATAATGCTGTGGGGTTTGACATGTACAGAAAAGCAGGTCAGAGTTAACGGAACAAGATATGCATAAAAAATAACAGAGTAACCCGTTAGATATAGTAGAAGACTTGAGGGCAGGGAAGGCGTTCTGCTTTCAGCGGGATGGCACTAAACATAAAGCCAGAGTCACAGTTTAATGAAGTGTTATCGTGTGTTAAAATGGCCTAGTCAAAGTTTTATCCAAAATCCAATGGCAGGACTTAAAAGTCCTCTTCAGAGATGTTCTTTCTCTCTCCAGTCTGACTGTGAAGTAATTTGGAAAGAAACAGGCCGAATGTCCTGGGGCGACCGGCCCATGGTGGGTGATAGAGCGGTGCACTACGCGCTTCGTTTCACTTCCGTCTTTCTCCTGTCTCAAGGGGGTCCAAGAGACCCCGTTTGGGCTTTCACCGTCTGTCACACGGCTCAAAGGGGTCTCTCTCTCTCTCTCGTTTGCTCCGGGCTAAACGGGAGGCAAACCGAAGGAGCACGCCTTGGCATGGGGTCCCCTCTTGAGGGGGGGCCGAACTCGGTGGGATGGAGTCTAGGATTCTAGGAAACGGGACTCCACCTCAATCATCCCAAAAAGAGTTTACTCTCCCCAGCTGTTGAACTTCGGCCGTGAATTTCAGTCTGGGGAACAACAGAAGGAAGCATCCGGATTGCTTTAACCCTGTACAACCTCTTTGGATTTGGATTTAGAAGAGACAAAAAAACCCTGAGCGTGACATGAGCAAGTCAGTGAATAGGTCCTATTTTGGAATTTGCAGTAAATCAAAGGGTCACACCATTAAATAAAATATGTTTTTCAGATGATGCCCCAGCAGCAGTGCTTATGTTAAAGGTGAAAGGCATAAAGCACAGCCACATAGGCTTAAGCGGTCCTGTATGCCTCAAAGCTTACACATCATGCCACGACCCCAGTCCATTACAATAGCAATTTCAATGGCTCTGGAAAAAAAGAAAGAAAAAGACTCTATTGTGTGTCCGTACTGCTAATGGAATACGCAGCAGGGGATAGAAGGCAAACCTCTCTTTGGGCATCACCATTTGCTGAGTGATGAATAGAGCAGGGGGGAGTCAATGACTTGAAGCACAAGGTGGCCTTCCAAGAGCCTCTCTGACGTGAGAGAAAGCCCTTTTTGCCCAGACAAAGCACTCCAGCAGTGTTTCATCAAAATCAGGGGTATAAATAATACAACACTCAAATGAACGTCAGAATTGCCTCAAAGCTCTTGTACTGAGAGAGAAAAAAAAATAGCCGCATTAAGTAAAGAGCAAAGGAAAAGTGGAGTCCTTTCTTCTGCTGTATAAATTTCTTCCAATGTTCCACCCAAAAGAGTTGCGAGGGAGACTCCATTGAAGCAAAGAAAACAGTAGATCAAAAGTTTCCTCAGCATTGGGGGGATATATCCACAATGCTGTTGAGTCCCCGACATTTACCCCGGTTAAAGCACCAGGGTTTTTCTGACATAAAAAAAGTGAGATCATAAAAACATTTTTTTTCCATATATGATTTGACAGTATTCTGTACAACTCAACTGAAAAAACCCATGAGACATGAAATGAAAGGGTTGGTAGAAATATTGGCTGGATAGACGTTGAGAGTGCACGGTCTTAAACTAAAACCCCACCACCCTCCTCAGAGCTGAAGGAACCATTGTTCGGTTCTGGACTCCGGCTGGGTCATCTCACAGCTTTCACTTTCCTTATTTGGTTTTGGACACTGGAGGATTTTGGGGGAAACTGCTGTTTCTAACCATTCATTGTGTCACCCACCTCTGCAAAAACAGACATTTCACCTAAAGCAAAGGAAACCCAGCTCATGATCCTACCACCACCACCACGTTTCGCTGTATTTACAGTGTTTGCTTGGTGATGCTCCGCGTTGATACAGTGCCGAACATACCCTCTAGAACTATGGCCAACAGGTTCCATTTTGCTTTCATCAGACCGTGACACACCGTCCCTGAAATCTTTCAGGGGTATGAAACAGGCTTGGATGTCTTGCTGCAAAGAAAGAATTCGGTCCTGCAGTTTTACTCCTTATGCCAGACATATTGGAAATACGGGAACTTCTTGTCAGTCCTTTTGGAAGAATCGAGAATCTTTTATTGTCACTGCGTGTTACCACGGTGTGATTTTTTTCTCTGGGACATACTCAGGGGTTAGGGAACACACAATAAACAACAAGCAATAAATAAACAATGGGTACAGGAAGTCAGGAAGTACTGATAACAAGCTACTACTGAAGCTGTACTTTTAGGAAATGCCTGCAGCTCTTTCGTGTTGCTGTCGGCCTCTTGGCAGCCCACCTGTCCAGTTAAAGACTTATTTTCATTGAGTTTTGAAGACATGCCCAGTGTTTGCAAAGTCCCTGTTGTCCAACATTTTGTTCAATTCCTTGTGACCGATTCCTTTGTACAACTAGATCTTTTTTTCATTATTTTGAACTCGCCCACAAACAACAGCTTTATCTAAAGGATGCAAATAATTAAAGGGCTAGAAAACTTCTGTTAGGACAGCAGAACTTTGTTTCGGGCTAATCAGATTCACTACAGCTGATGATGATCGACCAAATGCTGAAAATTAATGTAAATGTGGTTTAACATATTGTAAGGTTAAATTTTAGCACACCTATGTATGTGACAAATGTATCACAGCTTTTTATTTTTCATATTTCTTTCCTCTCCTAAATTAGTTTTTTTTTTTCGTCCATTTTGGTTGGATTTACCCAAGCTTTTGAATGATTTGTCAAAGTTTCACGATTTCACATCACAATGCAACATTTTAACAAGGGGGTGTGCGCAACTCCGAGAACTGCGGTGTGTTCTTTAGTATTTGACGGACAAAAACATTAGGCTAGTTCTTAACCCAGCCCCGACTTTATCAGAAAAGTCTTTATATGGTAGGAAAGCAGCAGATGTCTGATTCGTGCAGACAGGTAATGAGAAATCCTGCAGCAGTCACCGGCGAGCTTGGATTTGAGCTTAGCTTCCAGCGCCAGCTCAGCTCTGCCACTCTTTTCAAAATGCACAGGCGTTTTGGACATCTAGGGGACTGATCCCAACACATCGCGCTAGCAGTGCAAATGAATTGGTTCCCCCGGTCCCAAAGGCCGTCAGCAACTCACTTTGTATGAGAGCTTCATTCATCAACACGTTCTTCCCTGCAAGCAGCATGGGGGGAAGGAGGCAGGGGCAGGGAGAAAAATGAAGCGAACCCAAACCAATAAGACCATTTAAATGAGTTAAAGTTGTAAGTACTGCTGTGGACGATTTGTGCGAAGGGGGTATTTTATGATAGGCTTGATGAGTGCATAATGTTGCCGCTTATCTGACTGTTTTCAACAAACACATTATTTGCATGATCAATAGGAAGTCTGTGACTGGAGACTGGGAGTCATTATTGCTAATGATCCACTCATTATTGTTATCTAGGTTCCGGATTGAACTTAATCTTCTTCTGGATCACAGTTGTCGGAGTGCACTGAGGAAAATAACTCAGAGGAGTTTCCTGATGGAAAACATCACATATGTTTTCACTGTCTGCATTTACAACCACACAAAAGCATTTATAATCCCTGAATTACTGTTTTTCTTTTTTTTTCCTGTAGCAAATAGAATTTCAGTGGATAATTCTTGGACTTCATGTGGTAGATTAAAAAAGTAATAATAGTAGTAATAAAATAACATATGGTTTTCACTTAGAAACAAATGTTTCTATGTGAAAACCTAAAATGTAACTTGAAACTGACAAAAGTAATAATAAATGAAATTTTACTGGAAATCAGCCAATTACAATCAGACATTGCTTTTGAGCTTAAACAGAATAATAATTAAAAAAAATAAACAAATGAAAAAAATTCTAATAATTTGACCAAAGGGACATGTTAAACTGAGGTGTGTCCTCTAATTAGCATTACAGATATCGACAAGCTTGTAATCAGTCGGTCTAGTAGTAATCACTGAGCTGTTTGGTGACAGTGAAGGAGAAAGTTGTCCTAGGAGATTATAAGGGGAATTATAGACCTGCATGTTAAAAGTAAAGGCTATAAAACCCTCTCAAAGCAGCTTCCTGTTCCTGTGAATACAGTCACACATATTATTCAGAGGTTTTAGGTCCACGGGACTGTAGCCAACCTCCTGGATGTGGCTGCAGGAGGAAAATGGATAACAAATTGAAGAGAAAGATAATATGAATGGTAATCAAAGAGCCCAGAAGAAATTAATTAAAGGTCACTTCCAAGGTCAAGGGTCAGTGTCAGATCTGTTTGAACAGTCACTGTTTGAACCAGAGTGGACTTCATGGAGACACCACTGTTGAAAGCAAATCATAAAAAGCAAAAATAGAATTTGCCCCAATGCATGTTGTGAAGCCACAACGCTTCCGGGAGAATTTCCTCTGGACAAATGAGACAAAGCTGGAGCATTTTGGCAAGGTACACCTGCTCCATGTTCACAGACACAAAAATAAAGCACATGAAGTAAAGACCACTGTCCCTACTGTGGAACATGGAGGAGGCTCGGTTCTGTTCTGTTCTGGGGCTGCTTTGCTGCATCTGGCACTGGGTGTTACAGATCTGTGCAGGCCTCAGCGTAATAACAAGACTATAAAGGCAATCTGGAGAGAAAGGTGCCTCCTGGTGTCAGAACGCTTGGTCTCAGTTGGAGGTCATGGGTCTTCCAACAGCATAATGACCCAAAACACACAGCTAGAACCACCCAAGAATGGCTATATGACTATTCTGAAGTGGTCTCCTATGCGCCCTGATCTGAATCCTATTAAACATCTATAGAAGGAGCTGAATCAAAATGTCTGGAGAAGGCAGCCTTCAAACCTGAGACGACTGGAGCAGTTTGCTCATGAGGAGTGGTCCAGGTGCAGAGGTCTCATTGACGGTTACAGAAACTGTTGGACTGCAGTCATTGCCTCAAAAGCTTGCACAACAACATATTAAGTTACAAGTGCCAGCATTTTTCTAACACGTCTATCCCTTGTGGGGTCGTGAGGGGTGCCGGTGCCTATCTTCAGCTGTCAATGGGCAAGAAGCGGGGTACACTCTATACAATATATCACAAATTTATCACTATGGCCATGTAACAGAATGGCTTGGACTGCAATAACTATTTGTTAATTATTTACTGCGCACTGATGCTTTTCTATATTTGACGACACTTGTTGTTTTGCACAGCATCAAAATGTTTTCACAAAGTGGTAAAGCGGTGAAGTCAATAAAACAGGTCAGAAAGGTTTCTAGCAAAACCCTGAGTAAACATCATATATTGTTTGCATAATTGACCAACATTACTATCATTAATAATTAATTAATACTAATATTATTATTAACATTATTGCCTGTTTTCCCCATATTGTGCAACGTAATGTACAGCATTAGCACACACTGGATAAAGGTGCTTTATTTTATTTTTGCTGCTACACCTGTGTTTTAAAGAAATTTCTGAAAGCAAGTTCCTAAATGACAAGAGGACGGTTGAGAGCTCTTAGATTTATGACATAATTAAAATAACAAATATTCCATAATTGGTTCCAGAAAGAATCAAGACCTTCTTTGGGACATATTGTCTGAACAGAAATTAAACCCCAGAAATAAGCGGCTTCAAAGCTGTTTTTATCATTTCAATCACCCCTCACATTTAAAGCTTCCCTGAAAGAGTACACCTCCTCAGATGATGGGTCGGCGCGCTGCAACATTTACAAGCATTCATTGAGGTACTTGAACCCTGACTAACCTGCATCTCTACTTGAGAACCACAAGTGAGGATAATGATGATTACGCAGCAGTGTCAACCATCTGAGCCTGGCACTCGATGATTAGTAATCCAAACCTCGGTGTTGGCGCAGCGCTTTCTCTCCGAGGTGGTGATAATTTAGTGGAGACATGTGGGAAGCCAGCGAGAATATGCTCCCAGCGTTGGTGGCGGCGGCTGAGGACAGGGGCCAGCATGGACTGACGTATCTGGCACAGACAGATGCCGAATGTGGGCCTAGTTGACTCTCTTTTAGAAATGTAGGCTACAGGGGGGAAGGTGCAAAGGTATCCGGGGACCCAGGGGATGCAGACAGATGGGCCAACTTTAGATATCTCTGGTAACTCTGCTTCTCTCTGGACTCATCCCAACAGTGTCAGGTCAGATGAAGCATGGGCCTCGTTCTATCCAGGTGCATGTCTCACCTTACTTCCCTTTGTTTCTCCTATACCATTGCTTGTTCTGCTCTGCTTGAGTGACCCAAAGGGACAAAAAAAACCTTCAGTTTCATCAAAAAGCTGGCCAGTATTAAAATTAAACCCTCAGAACTCATCAAAACATCAGCGGGTCAGTTTTAAATTGCAAATGGTAACACCTCATGTAAAATGACCCAGTCTATCTTGGCACACCATACATTGTCAGTACTCAAGAGTATATGATGAAAGTTTGCTAATTTTACCCCCGCACTATAAAAAAAGATATCATCTTTTAGTGCAAGCTCACTACCTCAGCTATAGTTTAAATGCTTCTCTGCTAATTTGCTACTTCCAGCCATAGCTTTTAAATTAGACCTTTGATTTTCAGTGACCTGTTTTAAACACTGTTAGCAGAACATTAATGCCATTTTGAGAAATATATTAGAATAAAATGTGGCACACTTGTGGAACTGATTGCTCTTGTAAACAGTTGAGTATTTTAATACCATATGCTTGAATATTAACATAACTGACCTCTTTGTAAAAAAAAAAAAAAGGAAATCAACTACATTTAGATATTTGCTTCAATTTACATCAAAAACAAGCAAACAATTTACGTGACGTGCAGTTTATAGATGTTATTGAAATATAATGAAGTGACAGGTATTTAGATCAGCAGTTGGGGGGAACAAACTCTTGATCAGGACATCTGCTCAGGTCAGTTTTATTCATCCTTCCATTGTCTATAACTGCCGTAGCGGCGTCGAGGGAGGGACTATCTCCAATGGTCATTCAATGAGACGCGGGGTACACACCGTCGACGTCTCCAGTCTATCACAGCACAGGGCAACACACACACACATTGGTATGCACATCGTTGTGTGGACCTTCCATTGACTTTCATTCACTTTCTATTGCTGTCTATGCCCTAACCCTGAACCTAACCCTAAACCCAAGGGCATAGGTACGTATTTAACCCTGACCTAAACTCAATTCACACCTTAGGCCTAAGCCTAAGCAGTAGCACAGTTTGCATTGTACGGACCTTCCAAAATTTCCTCACAATGCTAATTGTCCGCACAACATTAATGCTAAGTTTTGGTCTTCACAACGATAGACATACAGTACACATGTGCACACAAACACACACACACACACACACAATCACACACCCCTAAGGTTAATTTAGAGAGACCAATTAACCTAACAATCATGTGTCTGGACTGTGGGAGGAAGCCAGAGTACCTCATGAGAACCCACGCATGCACAGGGAGAAAATGCAAACACATTGCAGAAGGACCCCAGGCCGGGACAGTCCTACCGACTGCGCCACCATGCAGCCCCCGTTTTATTTATTTTATGATTGTCTTTTATGTTTCTGCTAAAACCTGAACATTAAATGAATTATTTCCTTAATTTTGTTTTAAGATGAATATGCTGACATGTGAAAAGTCAAAATTTACAGTATTACCGCAACCAGAACTCTCAAACCTGTTTTTTACAACTGACCAAACGTTCTCAACAATGTTGAAATCTGGAGAATTCCCAGGCCCATATTTATTTTGCTTCTACGCACGGGGACCAGGATGCTAAGGGAGGTCAAATCAAATATGTCCAAAGCTCACAGTAACTGCACCAAAGAAAAGAATGTTGGGGTCACCCTCTTTCCATAACAACCACTCCAACGCATTCTGAAAGTCACGGAATAAATGTGCTTAAAAGTGAAGGTGGAATTTTTCAGATTCTGATTCGGCATTAAAAGATGAATCTATCTTAAGGCTTTTGTATAAATCTATATTTATATGTGCCATGGGGAAAGGAGGTGTATTGCCGGATTAATTAATATTGACAAAAGGATCAAATTTCAGATTGTTCCTGAGTTTTCCTATAGTTTAATACCCCACAGTAGAAAAGGAGATAAAGGCTGTTTTGTGCAAATTCTTCTTGTATTATGGAAAGCATTTGAAAACGATTATTTATTTATTTTTCTGTTGAGGCTGGGAAGTTGGGTCGGACACACATTTTAATATAGAGACCCAGTTGTGAAAAGCTTTTCGGGGCATTAGCCGTTTAATCTACTGGCCATCTGGGGAAGTGTAATGCACACAGTCAGATTAGATGTTGTATGGTCTTGATGGATACTCAGGCGGCTCTCCTTCCATAAATGAAGTTTTTATTGCGGCGCTGCGATGGATGTGGGGGAAATGCACAGCCTAATGATCATCACCTGCTTCGATTTTCAGAGCGGGGCATAAACAGGAGGATGGAAACGCAGAATGATGCATCAAATGAGAAGGCAAAGCAGGATGGGAACTGATGTTCGAATGAATGGAGCTAATTGCGTGAAACGCTCCGGTGCTGAAACAAGTTATTAATTTAGCTTCCTCAACCATGCATGTGGTCGGGAGACCAAATGTGCAGCTAATTCTGTCCACACTGGAGGAGCACAAAATATACAGTCATCTGGAAAAGAAATTAGCCCAGATCCCACAAAACGTTGAGAAATGTTTTTACCATCCAGAGTTTGGAATGTTTGGGTCATTTTCATGTTACCGCGTCCAGTTCTGCTAAAGCCTTTTTTCTCTCTTGGTAGAATTTGTGGTGGATTCTGATATGGTGAGCTGATTAGGTCCTGCTGCAGCAGAACATTCCCAAACCAGGACACTCCCACCTGCATTTGGTTTATGCCAAACATGTCCTCTGTTCTGTTGTCTAAATAACTAATTATTGTCCAAGTAACATGGTTCCAGAAATCCTGGTATTCTCCCTAGCAAACTTTACTTTGACCTTCAGGTTTTTCTTGGAAAGCAAACATTTCTTTCTTTTACACCTACATTTGAAATTATACTTATTTGGTCTCTTTCTGTTTTTACCTTCATGAACTTTCATGTCAACAGAAGCAAGAGTCCACAGCTGGCCCTGTGATGACGTTTTAGGGTGTGTTCACACCGAACGCGATTCCTGAAAAATCTCCACTTGAACCATGCGGTGATGGTTACTGTGCATTAGGGCTGAACGATATAGAAAAAAAGCATATTGATAAAGTAGAAATCATATTGATCGATATCGATAATTATCAACAAATTCAAAAGATATATTTTAAGTGCAGCCCTGGCCATTTGATGCTGTTGCTTAACAACCTATTTTTAGATACAGAACACACAATCACGGAATTCAAACTCAACCCTTTATTCAACTAACTTTTTACCAAAATGCAAGTTTTTAAAAAGGAAAAATAGAACATGTGCTCTCTGCACTCTTTGAAGGTGCTGGAGCTCGGTGACGGAGCGTTCCTGGGTCTGCGTTTGTGATTGGTTGGGAGGATGTAGTGACTGTAGTATTAACCTACATGGCTGGAATGCAAAAGAAGGAAAACTGTTATTCTATTTAACTTTTTATCGACCCTTTTTTTCTATCATTGATATAAGTCTACCGATCGATATATATTGTTATTGAATTATCGTCCAACCCTATTGTGCATTTCGCATACATAAATGTTGACACCGCACTTCACTGCATCATCTAATAGGAGGAGCTTCTATCTCTTTCTGTGGAGCACAACAGCAACACACCGTTTCGAAATGGCATATTAAATTCTTGGCAATGGCAGGGTGTTTTACAAATTCCAGCCACTAGGTGTCATTATTGCATATTGTTCCTTTAAGTTCTTTTGAGACTCTTAATATCCTTTACCGGACTTAATGAAGCTGTAATCATGTGGAGCTTGTGTGGTTTTAGCCTCTTTAAGCAGGAGTAAATGTGGGGTAGATTAATTGATACCTCATCTGAAATGGCCGTATTTTATTTCATTTCATGTTCACTTTTGATAAGTGTTTTTTTTTAACTTCAATAGCTTGGCTGTGTTACTTGTATATGTCAGTTTTGTATATGTCAGTTTTATTTTTACATTGATATTAAATATCTACATGTCCAAATCCACTAAGTGGTCCTTTTTCCACATGACGGCCTGTCTGGTTTTATCCGGTAAACTACTGTAACCTAATAAGTCAGGAAAAGCCTCTGTCTGACTCTCCTTGGTAGAGAACAAGATTGAGATAAGACCAATGTCTCCATGTCTTCAGTGGACTGAGCCTTGTTGAGACCTGTTCTCTGGTCCCTCACCTGCTACTTGACTCTAAACCAGCCAGGGTCTTTATTATCAGCAGCAGGTTTTTCTGCACTGAATGCAGGAAGGGAATGTCAGATGTTTGTGTTTGAGTGCTTATTACCGGCAGTTATAGCAGGATAAGCTGCATGCCTGACTTGAGGCAGTCAGCCTTGTATGAGGTATAGATGCAGCAGTCAACACTCTCAGGCCTTCAAGCTTCTGAAGCAACAAAGAAGAAAGGATAATATTCCTAGAAGTAATGAACAAGGGTTCTTTTAGCGGCAATGCTTAGCTTACCTCAATCTGTCTGTTAAAACTGTACAGAACTGAATGGGAGACGTCAACCCATGGGATCCTGACTGATTATATTTAGGACATTTCTGGTCGCCTGAATTCCATTTGTTTGGGCTGTGGCACTTTTCCACCTCATATCAACATGCTGAACTGGCTTTAGTCTTCCTCCCTGGCAGACACATCAAAATCCAAATGCTCTCTTGGTGCCTAAAGGATCCATTGATTCCAAGTCTTCTTTCTATCTGCCGGGCCAGGCGGCACATGGGTCAGGACTACAGCTTGGGGAACGCAGTCTAAAACAACAAACATTCATTTGTGAATGATGTTTTATAAGGATTATACAATACAAGGATATGATCTTAAAAACCAAACCAAAACATCAAAACAATAGAAAATGGAGCTTTTTTTATTTGGTAGAAGATAACTTTTTTTATATATATATCCAAACCTAAACTATGCTACAAGTACCTCCAGTTGATCTTGGACTGTCTTTAGAGGTACTTAGATGAAATTCAGTTAATTAAAAGGTAAAAATTAAGCTAATGAACTGTGATTTAGCGATATAGTCATGATAAAAAATAAAGTGCACCCTCAAATTTTGAATTTAAATTTATTAACAGTGTGGTCTTTCTCAGGTTCTAAAAATGTGTATTTAAATTGAATTGCATTAGTACAAAACTAGACAGTGCATGTTTTATTGTGCTATTATTTCTCTCAAAGCCCAAAACCTAAAATTGTATAAAGTAAGTAAAAACCTTAAAGTCTGAACTGAAGTGTATGTACTTTCTACCACGACTTTGATGAGTTCTACAGAAAATGATGAGATGGTCAAGCACATTAATTTTGGCTTCAAACAGAGAGCACTCCAAAGAGTAGTGATCTGGAAAATGTTTTGAGAACCCCCAGATAAATCTGAAGTTGACTGAAGTGAACTGGAACAACGTGTGGTGGCTACATACAGTGTGCTGCATTTTACTCCCACAGTGAAACGTGGTAGTGGCAGTATCATGATGTGTAGATGCTTTCTTCAACAGGGGAACGTGGCAGAGTTGGTGGGTAGATTCAAATATAGAGCAGTCCTGGAAGAATGCTCCGCTAAATACCAGACTGCAAATATTTGAGATTGGAACGGAGGTTTACCTGCCTGCAAGACAACAAACTCCAGACATGCAACCAGAGCTAGACAGGAAGGGTTTAGATAGGGGGCAAATACCTTTTCAATTCAAGAGCCACTTCAAAGAGCCTTTCAAAGGCACAAAAAAGATAGAATTTATAAACATGTACTAAATGAATGTCCCCTCATCCCAACAAAATGGGTCAAAATTTTAACTTTTATTGTTTACTGCCTCAATGCATTGAAGCAGTCTTTCTTAAGGTTATCCATAATCCATTTTAAATCTTATAACAGTTAAATACATTATATAACAATGGTTTCTAACAACTAGAATTTTTTCAACCTTGCTGCCCTTTTTTAAGTGTATAATATTAACAATATTAAAGGTTTTTAGCCTGACTCGTACCTGCAGTCAAAATAAAGGATAACCCTAAATGTTCACTACCTGTGGACACAGGTCTCCTTCTCTCTAAAAAAGACAGCAGATGTTGATTGTAACTAGCCATGAACCTCAACATCAATAAAATTTTTAAAAAATGTTATACTTTTCTTTGTCCTCCCCCACAAAAAAATGTGCAGTTTGCAGTTTTTAACTTGCTGTATAATCCTCACATGAATGGATGAACTAGAATCCATATAAGCATCAGTTTACACTCAGGGATAGTGAACTTTCTGAACGTTGTGCTCAAGCTTACATCCAAAAACATAACACCGTTTCAAGAGAAGTCATAATGTTCCAGCAGAGAGATTATTTCCAGGAATGACGGCCTCGTTGAGATTGATCTTCTCTACATGAGAGGAGATGAAAGACACTAACAGGTGGTGCTTATCTGATGTTGGAGCGGATTATCTGATTTCATTGTCTAACTGACCGGAATCCGGCTGCATCTGTTTTGCTTCGGCAGAGCTCACATATCTTCACTTGATCTCTGTCTGTAAATCAATTTCAGGCTTTGTATTTATTCCCGTGTCTTGAAGATGTTGATGGAATAGTACACTCCAGCCTGAATCCTGACAGAGTAGTTATCAGCTGAAAGTATTATGGGTGCAATGTTGTAATAACTTCTCAGAGAAAATCTGGATTTTTTTTCTTCTAATAACAGTTTGTGATTTGTTTCAGAGAAACAAAACCCTCTAAAAAGGACAAAGTTCCAGCTCATTGGTAAGGTAACGGTGTGTGCATAGGTCAGGGAGAGATAATGATGGTAGTCGTTTACCATATTTATTGGATTACCATCTGCAATTTTATGGCTGATTTACGGCCACTTTATCCTCTCTGTTAACATAGCGTTTTCACTATCAAATGTGCATCAGTCGTCCTTTCATCACCTCATTATTGCTGAGCCAGCAAGGAGCAGCTTGATGCTGTTCAGAAAAAGTATTTAATCACATCAAGATCCCGATGATTTATATATCCGTTCAGCATCTTCCTGTTCTGAGCTCAGACTGTTAGAAGTGACTTATTGGCCTGAGAGATGGATTAAAAGTTAAGCATCTACTTCCACTTTAACTAATTTTCTTACCTAGGGTAGATTCACAGATATGGCCATTGGTGTTTGAGGACTTTCATTCTTCCTGTATGCCCTCCAAAATATTTTTGATCATTTCAGGATGGGGTTTGAACAACAGTCCAAAACAATAATTTAAGTAAATTACTTGGGTATTTATTTTAATAAATGTAGATATTAAATTTGTTTAATTATTCCTACAAACTTGTCTAATTTATTTCGTTAAACATATGGATCAGATTTCACGTAATTATTTAAATACAAATTAATTTAAGAATTAAAAATAAAAGCAAGCTGGTGTGAAAATTGCAATGCATTCATGGAAACTGCCAACCACTTCAGAAAGGTCTGCATGCTATTATTTTATATTACCTATTTATTTCAGATTGCAAATTCATATTTCAATTTACAGTCATATTAAATGTAGGTGGACGAGATTATTAAGGATATTGGACAACCCATTTGTCTCCAAGCTGATCGCCAGGGTCGCCAGCTGCTGTGAGTCTCACTCATACCACTCCCCATCAGCCTCTCGCTCCTGCTCTGCCCTGAAAAATCTCACTTCAAATAAGAAAATCTATTTAGAGGAACACTTTTTTTCCACAGGACGGCGTGTAATTGGTCATTCTATACAGAGGGAGTTTTGACCGTCTCTTTTCTTATATCGGCAGGTTTGCTTTGTTCGTCGGTGGGCAACACAAAGGCACACTGGAACTAGTCATGTGCATGACTGAGCCAACAGTTGAGCATGTTTTCCATACATCCACCTGGTGATTTTTGTCACAGCATCTTATTGGTCCAGTTTGAAGGCTAATGCTCACCAGCGGGCCTTGGTCATTAGAGAATGTGAAGGTGGACAGCCAAGGCTGGCCTGATGCTGATCTAGATGCTATACTCCTGTTTTGGACACAAGATTAAGTTGACCTGTATTACTGTAGTACTAAGACACACTATATCCCACCTGCAGGGAAAATCGCACTAAAAGCTACACCAGAAAGATGGCAACTCTGCTTTAGCATGGTTAACTAGCTAACAATTGTTAGCTAACACAGCTAACAGCTTTGTCATAGGGCTTGCAAAACATTTTAATCTTGTCACATGAATGCTGTCTTTTTTTGTGGGGGGGGGGGGGGGGGGGGGTTATACTGAGACAGAAAATGACACAAAAGGTTTAAAACTGGCAGATGATTCTTTTTATGACTTTTGGAACTGAGAAGTCTTTATTAATTTGAAAATAAAAGTCTAAATATGCATATGGTTAACACCTTCATATTAGAGGCTTTTAATCATAGCTTAGAATTGTGTCACCAGAGAAAGTGCTGACAGCACATGGATAACACTGAGACGAACTTCACTATGATGAGGAATTCTTCCTTACACCCATAGGAATGACTACAGAAAATACTTTACAGAATCCCACTTCAACATATCTTGATAGTCTCTTTAACCGTGTGCCTCTTTAACATATAAAGTATTTTGGAAGTCGGAAGGTGTCAAGAGATAATATATTAACCCTAGGGTTGTTCCTACTATGCTTTATTTAGCTGTATCTTGTCACAGATAGGTTTTTTTTTAAATGTTTTCTTTAAAAGGTGGAGATTCTGTCATGAAAAGGAAATAATTCTATTTTTCAGTGCAGATATTTTTCCTGACTTTAAAGTGTTCACAACAGAGAGCGTTCTGCTGTGACTTGTTTGTAACCTACACATTCTGGTGTGTTCTGTTGGAGTTTCCCCGCCCCTGAGGAGCTTATTTAGCCCACTTCGACCTGCACCTCCTTCTGTTAGCTTGTGAAAAATGTCTCGCTCCCTCTGAGGAAATGGCCCCCGATATGTCCGCTGCACAAACAGGCTGCGGTATATGAATCATCTGTCAAACGGCGACGGATTTCTGATTTCTCAGAGGATGAGGAGCTCAAAAGGAAAAATGCAAGCTGAGAACCCTTCAAATGGAACCACTTGAGCTGCAGGAGACAGTGTAGAACTGACAGAATCTGGTTTACTCTTATGTCCTTAAACTAAAGAGTCATGATTGATTGTTTTGGATGAAAGTCAAGATTTTGTTCAGTGTAATTCCATTTTTAAGCACTCGTCTGCTGTTGTAGACATGCATCCTTAACATGCACAGACTCACACTAATATGTCTTTATGCTCTCATTTGGAATAATAATTGTAGGACTATCCATTTTCTAGATTAACATTTTCAGAAGTATCATTATTTCTTAGAAATGAAAACTAGTTTGAAGAAAAAGAATGAAGACATTCCTTTAGCTTATTACCTGTCATTAATGTCCTTTACCCTGCTGCCATGGTAACCTGCTGTAAGGAGTCCGACAACGAGGCTAATAGCCTGCTCCCTGTAACACCGCAGCATGTGGCCAACTTTACACCTTTCTGTTGTCAAATCTGGAGCAGTGTGGACCGCAGCTGCCTTTAAAACATACAAAACATTCATTAGAGGAAACAGATGGCAACGGAAACAGTGATTACCCAGGAGGCATTGAAATGAAAAAAAGAGAGCAAAAGTCACAATCAGCTGCAACTGTTTGCTACAAAATAGAGAATTTCTTCTAAAAGATGGCTTGTTTTCCTCTTCAGGGATACAGAAAATTAATGTAACAAACATAGAAAAGGGTTATGAAAAACCTCAGAACTAATTTGTCAGAAGCGCCTTTGTATATCATATTATATCATCTTAATCTCCAACTGCTTAGGTGGATTATGTATCCTACCTAAATTAATTGATTCATCTTTTACACATACTAAAGATCCGATTGAAAGAACCTTGACACCATCTAGTGGTTTAAGTTGAACCCAAATGTAAGTGCCAAATTTTATTGAATAACCTGTACTCCTGATCATAAAACACAAAAAATATTATTTTATATACAGTCTTAGTCAGTAGCTTGAAATATGCGTTCCAATTTGTTCCACCATTTGAAAACAATCTTTACGCAGGTATTGAACTTGTTTTTTTTATTGGTTTGATTCTAATCTGGTTTTGATCTTAAATGTTGTGTTTCTATTAGCCATAAGCTTAAAATCATCATAAGTAAATGAAATAAAGGCTTGGAAACATCAGGCTGTGCATAACTGATGTATATCTTAATTATTCGAGTTACTCAAATAAATTAACCTTTCAATTATTACAATTCATGACTTTATATTCAGGCACTAAAGCATTCATATCAGAAAAGGTTACATTTACCCATATCAAAGGGGCCAATATATTAGGGTGATATTAGATCATAAAGCAACAACAAGTTTATCTGCTAGAGTGCTTGTATGATGGTCCACGCATCATACATGAATTTTAGACTTTATGTGCTGGTGAGCGTTTTAGAAGATGTTTTGTTTTCACTACGTGAGGATGGACATAACATCATAAGTCCAAGTAACTCCAGCAGCTTATAGAGGACACCAGGATGTTTGGTGCCACTCTAATGGTCTAGATCAGGGGTGTCAAACTCATTTTGGTTTAGGGGCCGCATTCAGCTTAATCTGATCTCAAGAGGGCCACATGAGTAAACTCATTGCAAGATTAAATCGAACTAATAAAAGTGGACTTGTTGATTTTTATATTAAATGAATTTCACTTTTACACAATATATTATGAATAACCTCAGCGTTTTTAAGAAAAGTAATTTCAATTTCAACAATACTTTTACTCAGTTAAACATTTACTTAAGTGCATTATGCATAAGAACTGATCACAGTGATTGTACAATGTTGAAAAACATTTATTCACATTTTTTGGAACTTAAAAACACTGTCCTGCATGACAAAATACATCAAACAGATAAAAATTAAGAAATTATTTAAAATCAATTTTCCACATTTGAAGCTCAGTGCTACTATCTGCTGATTAAAACACAGCGCCCCTCGTGGACACTATAGGAACCGCAGATTTTCAATTAAAGGAAGAACATGTTTTTTTCAATAATTGTTTTATCATTCTCTTTTATCTCCTCTTTCTTTCACCTTTTCTTTTTTTCTTTTTTTTCTTGTTCTTCCTTTCATCTCCTACTTTCCCATTGTAGTGTCCATATGGGGAGTGTTGGCCTAGTGGTTAGAGCAGCGCGCTTGCACTCAGAGAAGGATGCAAGTACCCGGTTCCATTCCCAGCGCCTGCACTCTGGGTCCCTGAGCAAGACCCTTAACCCCAGATTGCTCCCCGGGCGCCACACATGGCAGCCCACTGCTCCCCAAGGCTGATGGGTTAAAAGCAGAGAACACATTTCGTTGTAATGTATGTTCCAATGACAATAAAGATGATATTACTATTACTATATAATTTGAGATATTCCCCGCATGAATCATAATAAAACTATTCACATTCATAAATCAAGCGGAGCACTATGGCAAAAGCAGTACTGCTTCACTTGTGAAAGTCAAATCTGATGAGTGCTTTTTGGCATTAAGACAACAATTCTTATTGTCACATTGCCAGACAGGACACTGGGGGGGGGGGGGGGGGGGGAATAATGATGATGCATTTAGCCACCGGGCCGGACTAAATTGTTCGGCGGGCCGGATCTGGCCCGCGGGCCGTATGTTTGACACCCCTGGTCTAGATTATCTATTTAGCGGAAATCCTGGCAGATTTTTCAGGACAACTTAATTTTACCAGGAAAGCGTAATTATTATTTTGAGACTTTTTGCATGACACACTTCTACAAGCTTTTATTTCACTGCGTCAAGATAGCAGAAAACCTGACACACAGCTTCCTTCAGACCTTTACAATAAGAGCGTTGGTGCACTACGCCCTGAATTTCACATAGCGTTCTTTTTAAAGTTAATAAAGACATCTCACATTATAATAAAAGCAAAGTATATTTGCAGCAATGCTATAAATGTAAAACACAGCTATCAAATAAAAAAAAAAAAATATTGTATTCTAGCATTCAACAAAATGTTTTAGTTGGTGGGAAATTCAAAATTTTACCCTTATACTCAGTGTTGGGAGTAATGGTGTTAGAAAATAACAGCGTTGTTGACAGTTATTTTTTCAGTAATGGAATAATCATACAAATTTCTTTTCCCAATTTGCCCAAACACACCAAAGGTGCTCTACTGGACTGAGATCCGGTGATTGTGGAGCTCATTACTGTATGCAAGAAAACAGTTGAGATTATTTGAGCTTTGTGACATGATGCATTATCACGCTGGAGGTAGCCATCAGAAGATGAGTGCTCTGTCATCTCATAGGTATGGATAAAGTCAGCAATAATACTCGGGTAGGCTGTATCAATAAACGATGCTACTACGGGGCCAAAAGTGTGCTAGAAAAATCTCCTCCACACCATTACATCACCACTACAAGCTCGGACAAGTGATGCATGGCAGGATGGAGTCAAGCTTTCATGTTCCTAAATCCTGACCCCATAATCTCAATTTAGAAGCTAAAATCCAGGCTCAATGGACCAGGCAACATTTTTCCAATCTGTTATTGTACAATATTGTTCAGCCTTTGTGAAATATAGAGAGTGGCACCTGCTGCTCCAAGTGTGTCCTGAGATGCTATTCGTGATACCTGGGCTGTAATAAGTGATCATCTGAGCCACTGCTGCCAGTCTATCATCCCAAAACCAGTCTACCCATTTTTTTTCTGACGTCTGACATTCAAAAGGCATTTTCCTCTCACAATGGCAGCTGACGGGAGATTTTCTCTTTCTCTGACCAATCTCTGTAAACCTAAGTGATGGTTGTGTGTGAAAATCAAAGCAGAACAACAGTTTTTGAAATACTCAGACAAGCCTGTCAACAACCACACCACTGTGCTTATGTGTATCTTTACACACCTACTTTTTTATTTGTTTTGCTGAAGTTTCAGAAATTATGAGAAAACAACCATATGTGGAAGAGGCGACATTTTTAGGGATTATTCTAGACAACAAGCTTAGTTGGAAGCCTCATGTTGAACATATTAGAGATACAATTGCAAAAAACTATTGGACTATTGTTTAAAATAAAAGATTTAATACATGTAAAAGGCTTGTATATTATATACTCCTCCTCGGTTATGCCATATTTGACATATTGCTCAGAAATATGGGGAAATGCAAACAAAACATTGACATACATATTAGTTAGGTTACCAAACCCATCAGGTTTATTATCAAAGTGGGATATCATGAACCAACTAATAAATGTTTTATTCAAAGTAATACATTAATATTTAAAGATATTGTATATATTAAAATACTGGAAATAATGTATAAAGCATTGAGCAAAAGTCTTCCTTCAGGAATTCAGAAATTATTTAAGTTAAGAGACAGTAAATATAATTTAAGAGGTTTGTTAATGTTTGAACATGCTAAGGAGAAAATTCAGGCAAAGTCTGGATGTGTTTCAGCTATTGGCGTGAAATTGTGGAATGAACAGAATGATGATCTCCAATTATGTACTTTTTTGGTGAGCTTTAGAAGAGTATTAAAATGTAAGCTTATAAAAGCTTATACTGATATGTAGACGCAAGTATGCTATTCAGCATTCTTACTTGATTATTATCTTGATTATTATTCCGTACGTTTTTCGGCATCTAACTACTCCTGCATACTTCAACCGATTTAAACAATTTTCATATCAAAACGTTCAGCTCGTTCACGACATTACTGCTATGTCTTTTGGTAATTAACTTTTATATTTAAAATATTTAACTTTTTGTGAGTTTTTTGCTCTCATTGAAATTGAATGGAGAATCCTTCAAATTCTTCAAATATTTGTGCTTTTTGACAGCTTACTGCTTCAGCCTACTTTCAGCTAGAAACGCCATTCAACTTTTAAAATGTTCAAATAACCTTCAGCTATCTTCAGCTACTTCAGCTTTTTCATATCTTTTACAATTTTTAAATAATCCTTCTTTAAAAATCATTTAGCATTTTTGTGATTTTTATGAAAATACATGCGTTGCTATGGTTGCTAAGGACATTAACCGGCTCCACCGAGATGACCGGAGCGCTCTGATGCTGCAACTCCAGGGGAAGTCCTTCAGTCATGCAGCGGTGACTTATGGAAGGTAGGCTAATGAATCGTCTGAGTCAAAAACATCCTAGCTGTTGCCTTGTTGTGATTAGATTGCTGCTCAGTTAATTTTACAAAGACAGCAGTGCTAAATGTTTGGGATTTAACTGATGTTATAACAGTATATCAAAACATTCTGCCTACTTCATGTTTAGGCTTGAAATTTAAAATTTAAATGGATAGTTTAAGTTGTCACTATAAACTATCCATATTTTTATATAAACATGACACCCAGGACTGTAATATAAAAAGCTTACCTGTGTCTCCTCTCCTCTTGACGTCTCCTTGTTTTTGTTTTTAATGGAACTTCGCAGTCCAGACACTTTTCTGGCGACGTGTGCCCTTCTGTTGGTCTTTTGTCCACAAAATGAAAAGAATAAACATATGGTCGCTTCGGTGTTTTTTTCAGATTTAAAGCTTTTAACCATAAGGCGAAGAGATTCCTCATTCGTCGGCTGAGGGTGAATGAAGTAGGGCTCCCCGCATCCGCAGCTCTTGTTTACAGTCGATGATTAAAACACTCCTGTTCCAAACCTTTCTTTTACACGCGTTATTATAACAACCTCTAACCGTACAAATGATCCCGGTCTTCCTCGAAGCCATAAAGACAAGTAATTTGAAACGAACTAGCTGCATGAGTCACTTTTCAGCAAGCTACCCACTGACAGGAAGTGAGCGGCCAGAAGTCTTGCAAAAAAAACGGCAACTCGCTGGCTCCGTATTTCCGTCGAAAATAATGCACCTTTTGACGCCCACTGCAGGGGCTGTGATGAACGTAGGAATCTGGAATTCGCCGAGTCACGTCCTTTTAATATTTTTAATTTTCCAGTGAATATCAGGCATGTGTCATTTTTCTGTCACTTATTGGATTTCACATAGTTTTCCTATCAGGCCTTGGACTCCAACAGGACCTGGCAGGATGCCCAGACACGACCCACCCGGCCTTTACAGCACCACCCACTTGGTTATGCTTACTTTTATACTTTTTAAAATATTTGTGCGTTCTTTGCTCCCATTGAAATGAATGCAAATTCCTTCAAATTCTCCTAATAGTTCAAATTGTTCAAATGGTTCAAATTCTTCAAATTTTTTCAAATACTTCAAGTTCTTCAAATTTTTCACATTTTTCAAATTCCTTCAAATTCTTCTTATACAACTGATATTACTACTACTACTAATGATACTACTACTACTACTGCTACTACTACTACTACTGATACTACTACTAATGATACTACTACTGCTGCTACTACTACTGATACTACTACTAATGATACTACTACTACTACTGCTACTACTACTACTACTGATACTACAACTACTACTACTGATACTACTACTACTACTGATACTACTGATACTACTACTACTACCACAGATACTACTACTACTACTACTACTACTACTTCTGATACTACTACTACTACTAATACTACTACTGTTATGATATATTTTTCAAGGATGAACCCGGACACAGCACGCACACACAGAGCAAGTTCTTAGGAGTGAGTTTTATTGAATGGTGTGGAAGATGGATGATGACGGGACCAGAGTTTTTCAACAGACGGAGGTGTAGGGTGCAGAAGCTGGCCGGCAGGAGGCGAGAGGAGAGACTGACCGGGAGGAACTCTGGAGCCGAAGACTTGAGACCGGAGCGTCAGAGCCGAGGACTTGAGACCGGAGCGTCAGAGCCGAGGACTTGAGACCAGAGCGTCAGAGCCGAGGACCGGAGCGTCAGAGCGTCAGAGCCGAGGACCGGAGCGTCAGAGCCGAGGACTTGAGACCAGAGCGTCAGAGCCGTGGACCCGAGACCAGAACGTCGGCGCCGTGGACTTGAGACCAGAACGTCGGCGCCGTGGGCTTGAGACCAGAACGTCGGCGCCGTGGGCTTGAGACCAGAATGTCGGTGCCGTGGGCCTGAGACCAGAACGTCGGCGCCGTGGGCTTGAGACCAGAACGTCGGCGCCGTGGACTTGAGAGCAGACCTTCTGAGCCGAATACTGGAGAGCAGAACATATGAGACGAGCACTGGAGAGAACAAAGCTGACGGAAAGTCTAAAGGCTGACTGTAACAAAAACCAGGTTGAAAGGTGTCTTACGGCTGACGGTAACAAAAACGGAGCTGACAAGAATACTGGCAGAGACTGAGCGGGAGTGAACGCTATGGACCGGCGACAAGAACACAACTAAGGTGAGTTTATAAAGGGAGCTTGACAGGTGACGGGAATAAAGACTAATTAGTGTCCTGACAGGTGTGACTATTAGCAGAGCGAGGGAGAGCTGAGTGAACTGCAAAATAACAAAAAAGAAGCCAGATACAACTTAAACCATGACACTACCCCCCCCCTCAAGGCCGGACACCGGACGGCCCAGAACCTCCCACACTGGGTGGGCGGAGGGGGCCCAGGAAGGTGGGCAAGAATCAGGCTGAACACTGGGGACCAAAGAGCCAGCGAACACGGGGAACCGAAGGCTAGAGAACAAGGGGAATCTAAGCTAGAAAACACGAGGAACCAAAGGGCTAGAGAACACGAGGAACCAAAGGGCTAGAGAACATGGGGAACCAAGGAACTAGAGAACACTGGGGAACCAAGGAACTAGAGAACACTAGGGAACCAAGGAGCTAAAGAACACAGGGAACCAAGGAACTAGAGAACACTGGGGAACCAAGGAGCTAGAGAACACGGGGGAACCAAGGAGCTACAGAACACGGGGGGACCAAGGAGCTAGAGAACACTGATGTGCCAAAGCACAACCAGGGCGCGGCACATCAGGGAAAGGCACAAACGCTTAACTGCGCCGGGGGAAAGAGCGAGCGCTTGACAGCGCCGGGGGAAAGAGCGAGCGCTTGACAGCGCCGGGGGAAAGAGCAAGCGCTTGACAGCACCCAAGGAAAGGAAGGGGCGCAACACAGCGCCAAAGGGAAGGAACGGGCGCACACAGCGCCAAAGGGAAAGAACGGGCGCAACACAGCGCCAAAGGGAAGGAATGGGCGCAACACGGCGCCAAAGGGAAGGAACGTGCGCAACACAGCGCCAAAGGGAAGGAACGGGCGCAACACAGCGCCAAAGGGAAGGAACGGGCGCAACACAGCGCCAAAGGGAAGGAACGGGCGCAACACAGCGCCAAAGGGAAGGAACGGGCGTACACAACGCCAAAGGGAAGGAACTGGCGTACTTAACGCCAAAGGGAAGGAACGGGCGTACACAACGCCAGAGGGAAGAACAAGCGTACGACAACGCCAGAGGGTAGAACAGGCGTACGACAACGCCAGAGGGAAGAACAAGCGTATGACAACGCCAGAGGGAAGAACAGGCGTACGACAACGCCAGAGGGAAACCCGCCGGGGCGTGAGAGAAACACCGGGGCTTGGGAAAGAGAACGCCGGGGCGCGAGGAAAGAGATTGCCGGGGCGCAAGGGGAACGCCGGGGCACAAGGAAAACAGGAACTTCTAAAACGCCAGGAATCTAAACACCAGGGAACTGAGGGCGTCTAAACACGCCGGGGAACCGAGACAGGGCGTCCAAACACGCCAGGGAACCGAGACAGGGCGTCCAAACACGCCGGGGAACCGAGAACAGAGGGCGTCTTAACACGCCGGGGAACCGAGAACAAAGGGCGTCTAAACACGCCGGGAAACCAAGAACAAAGGGCGTCTAAACACGCCGGAGAACCAAGAAAAAGGCAAACACCAAGAACCAGAGGGTGAGCTAGGCAGCAACAGGCCAGGCATGCCAGAGGGCACAGACAGCAACTTAGGCACCGGAGGGCTCTAGCGGCGACCTGCGTGCACTGGGTAGCGACAGGTTGGCGCACCAGAGGGCTCAGCCGACGACATAGGAGCGCCAGAGGGCTCTGGCGGCGACCTGCATGCGCAGGGCAGCGACAGTCTGGCGCACCAGAGGGCTCAGCCGGCGACATGGGAGCGCCGGAGGGCTCTGGCGGCGACCTGCATGCGCCTAAAGAGGGGAACAACAAGAACAAGAGGGTGAGCTAGGCAGCAACAGGCCAGGCACGCCAGAGGGCACAGACAGCGACTTAAGCACCGGAGGGCTCTGGCGGTGACCTGCGTGCACTGGGTAGCGACAGGTTGGCGCACCAGAGGGCTCAGCCAGCGACATAGGAGCGCTGGAGGGCTCTGGCGGCGACCTGCATGCGCAGGGCAGCGACAGTCTGGCGCACCAGAGGGCTCAGCCGGCGACATGGGAGCGCCGGAGGGCTCTGGCGGCGACCTGCATGCGCCTAAACAGGGGAACAACAAGAACAAGAGGGCTAGGGGAACAGAACAGAGACACTAGGGCAAGACAGAACAAAACAACTACTGAAGGGAACTAAACTAACATAAACAGGGCAAAAACAAACAAAGAAAACAGGAGAAGAAGGGCGTAGGGACCTAGACGCATAGACACTAAGGGGATAAACAAACAAAACTTAATAAAAACAAATACAGAACTAGGACTAGAACTACAGGGGCTAGACAGGAACTACAGGAGCTAGGATAGGGATTACAGGGCTGACGAAACTACAGGGCTGACGAAACTACATGTCTAAAACTAGAACTAGGATAGGAACTAAAGCTAGAACTAAGAACACAAAGGAAAACAGGAAGTCTAAGGTAAAGAAACTGGAGCTCGAAAACAAAACTCAGAAGACTAAAGGCGAACCTAGAACACTAAATCAGGGCTATGGCTAAAACAAGAAGACGGAGAACAAGCCCGAACTAGAAAATAAAAACAAAACCTAAAGAATTAAAAGAAACCAAAAACACTCTAGTAAAATATTAACTACTGCAACCAAGTAAATAAAGCTAGAAAAAGACACAAAAACCAAACTAGCTGACTAAGAAAACCAAAAACTAGAATACTAAAGAAAAACCCGAATGACTAGAATAAACCTGGGACACAAAAACCCGGACAAAACAACAAAATAAAACCCAATTACTCAAAAGCAACCTAAATCCCAAAAAAAATCCTAAGTAAACCAAAAACTAAGGATGAGCCTAACTAAAGAACAGAAGGCGGAAATAATTCTTCTAAAACAGTAAAAATATACAAAAAGGCTAGAAACAAAAGCAGACTAGAACACAACAAACCAAACCTAAAAAACTCTAAGAAATAAAAAAAAACACTGAAAAACTAAGGAACGTTAATTAACTCAAAACACAAGGACCCAAAAAATAACTCAAAACAAAAACAGAGACCAGAAGGCGCTGGACAGCAAAGTCTCTGTATGCTGGGCAGCGGCAAAAGTCAACGCTGGGCAGCGACGACGAGGAGCGCCGTCTTTAACGGCTGCGCAGCGTAGGAGGCGGAACTCGCGAAAGGCGAACCAGGAAACAAAGTCAAAAGCGGGGCGTCGCGGATGCGACCCCGGCAGACAAACCGGAAGCGTGACGTCGCAATCCAGCGACCATGGCGAGACAAAACAGAGGCAAGGCGTCGCCGCACGGCGACCCAGGCAAGATGAACCGGAGGCAGGGCAGATCCTACCAACTTCTGCACCGGGCTCTGTGCGTGCTCGGGTTCATCCCTTGGCCGGTCCATAATGTTATGATATATTTTTCGAGGATGAACCCGGACACAGCACGCACACACAGAGCAAGTTCTTAGGAGTGAGTTTTATTGAATGGTGTGGAAGATGGATGATGACGGGACCAGAGTCTTTCAACAGACAGAGGTGTAGGGTGCAGAAGCTGGCCGGCAGGAGGCGAGAGGAGAGACTGACCGGGAGGAACTCTGGAGCCGAAGACTTGAGACCGGAGCGTCAGAGCCGAGGACTTGAGACTGGAGCGTCAGAGCCGAGGACTTGAGACCAGAGCGTCAGAGCCGAGGACCGGAGCGTCAGAGCCGAGGACCGGAGCGTCAGAGCCGAGGACTTGAGACCAGAGCGTCAGAGCCGTGGACCCGAGACCAGAACGTCGGCGCCGTGGACTTGAGACCAGAACGTCGGCGCCGTGGGCTTGAGACCAGAACGTCGGCGCCGTGGGCTTGAGACCAGAACGTCGGCGCCGTGGGCCTGAGACCAGAACGTCGGCGCCACGGGCTTGAGACCAGAACGTCGGCGCCGTGGACTTGAGAGCAGACCTTCTGAGCCGAATACTGGAGAGCAGAACATATGAGACGAGCACTGGAGAGAACAAAGCTGACGGAAAGTCTAAAGGCTGACTGTAACAAAAACCAGGTTGAAAGGTGTCTTACGGCTGACGGTAACAAAAACGGAGCTGACAAGAATACTGGCAGAGACTGAGCGGGAGTGAACGCTATGGACCGGCGACAAGAACACAACTAAGGGGAGTTTATAAAGGGAGCTTGACAGGTGACGGGAATAAAGACTAATTAGTGTCCTGACAGGTGTGACTAATAGCAGAGCGAGGGAGAGCTGAGTGAACTGCAAAATAACAAAAAAGAAGCCAGATACAACTTAAACCATGACAACTACTACTAATGATACTACTACTAATAATACTACCACTGCTACTACTACTACTACTACTGATACTACTGCTACTACTACTGCTACTACTACTACTACTACTGACACTAATACTGCTACTACTACTCCCACTACTACTACTACTACTACTACTACTGCTACTACTACTACTGACACTACTACTACTACTACTGATACTACTACTAATGATACTACTACTGCTACTACTACTACCACAGATACTACTACTACTACTACTACTACTACTACTTCTGATACTACTACTACTACTACTAATGATACTACTACTAATAATACTACCACTGCTACTACTACTACTACTACTACTGATACTACTGCTACTACTACTGATACTACTACTACTACTCCCACTACTACTACTACTACTACTACTACTACTACTGATACTACTACTACTAATGATACTACTACTGCTACTACTACTACTGACACTACTACTACTACTGATACTACTACTGCTACTACCACTACTACTGATACTACTACTGACACTACAACTACTACTACTGATACTACTACTACTACCACTGATACTACTACTACTACTACTGATACTTCTTCTACTACTACTTCTTCTGCTGCTACTACTACTACTACTTCCTCTGCTGTTACTACTACTACTACTTCTTCTGCTGTTACTACTACTACTTTTACTACTACTACTACTTCTATTGATACTACTACTGCTGCTACTGCTACTACTACTACTACTGATACTACTACTGCTACTACTACTACTAATACTACTGATACTAATACTACTACCACTACTGATACTACTACTGTTACTACTTTTACTACTGCTACTGATACTACTGTTACTACTACTACTACTGATACTACTACTGTTACTACTACTACTACTGATACTACAGCTACTACTACTGATAGTACTACTACTAATACTAACTTTCAAATATCCTTCAACTATCTTCAACTAGTTCAGTTTTTTCATAACATTCTTCTAATCCTTCAGCTGTTTTTCATGTTAAAATTGGTTCTTTTATTTCATTTCAGCTAGTTTTTTTCTCTTCTTCAAAGATCTTATGCATCTTTTCCTCAATCATTCTGCAGGAAATCATTCTCACTGCTGTTTCGCAGGAACAGCTTTTTCTAGTTATTATTATTTATCTTTTTTATTGTATTTTTTTACTGTAGGCTGCTGAGTCCAGTATAAGACTTGGCTTCAGTCGATTCCATTTTTTGGTAAATTATGAGTTTGTAAACTAAAGTATTATTTTTATGTTTGCTTTGCTTATTTTTGTAATGTTGTTAATTTACCAAAATAAAGTGAAATGAATGAATTAATGAATTATGTTGCCAGACCAAGTAGATTAACATCATAAAGCGGCCAGCCCAATCCATGGATCTTAATCCAAGGGAAAACCTGTGGGGCGAGACAAACTGTTCTGGAGGTAAAAACTAAGAAATACACAGGCTTTATGGACTGTAGTCCGATTATCCCGGGCTGCAATACCAAAAGGAGGTTCCAGAAGTTGTTGACTGCATGCTGCACGGATTTGAAGCAGCTGTCCAAAACAATGGGAACACTGTTTATTATCAATTCACATTTACAAGAAAGTTAGTTTCAAGCGTTCCTCAGTTAATGCAGTAAATGTTTAAATTTGCAAAGAAGAATGTCGGCGCTGCTATTTTAAAGACATAACTGTGTGTGTCGCCGTTATCTTTTCTTCCAACACAACAACTACCGTATCCTGATACTGTGACTGTTTGTTAGAGATACACTGACGATAACTTCATACTCGTTTGATCATGGAACAGCCTGCAAAGGGTAAACGGAGCACCAGGCCTGTGACCTCTGCAAAAATGAGTGACCTCTGCAAAAAGGATTTCAGACTGGAAGCATCTCTCTTGATAGATAAAGGCATACAATGGAAAGACATTCACCTGAAAATTCTGCAGTGGCGAGTATTTGTTTTAAGTCTGTCTTTCATTACTTTCCATTATTTATAGCAGAATTAAAATTAGCTTTTTTTCCATTAACAATATCAATATTGTATTAGTGTTATCTGTTGTGCTGTGCAAAAGGTTCAAAGATCTTCTTATTTGTCTTTATTTCTTTATTTTTGGTTTCATTGAGATTTCAATCTTAGTTTTTAAGGTAATTTTAGCCACACCCCTGTGGCATACCATCACATGTAGTCTAAAGTTTGTGCTTAGAGCAGGAGGAAAGTGTACAGCTAGAGGACAGAAGAAAATGTGCCTAGCTACACGCTACTATAGCCAGATGGACAGTTCCTGAAAAAAACTGCCAACTATCATGCACAACCAACCATCTGTATCTCACCTTTGGCAAATACACAACAGAAAGAGTCCCAAGACATTTTTGGAACTAATGAGACAACCATGGAGTGTTTTGGGAAGAGTGGGTCCCCTCATATCCAGCTGAATTAACACAGCATTTTAAAACAAAGCATATACCAGTAGTGAAACAAAGTGGTAGCAGGGTGATGATCTGGGGCTGCTTTGCTGCTTCAGGATCTGCATGACTTGCTGTAATTGTTGGACCCATGAACTCCACTCTTGTAGAAAATCCTGAAGTAGAATATTCAGCCATCGTTTCGAGTAATGTGGCAGGGCAGTGATCCACAGACCAACTGTAGGTTCACCTTTGAATGCCTCGAAACAAAAAACAAAACTGAAGGTTTTTGGGCCTAGTTAAGGCCTGAATTCTGACCCTATTCAGAAACGTGGGTAACCTTAAACAGGATGATTGTTCCAATTGCTCCAGTGGTCATTGGAGAAGAGGGCAGGGTCCACCCTGGACAGGTTGCTAGTCACACTGCAAAGAGGCAGATTTTATTTAGCATTTTTCGACTGCTTCTTTACTTGTACAATATCTTTATCTCTATCTATTTTTTTCTTCAGCTTTTACTTTTCAAATTTTGAACTTATTTAAGTTCAACTTATGAAAAAGAAAAAAAAAAGAAACACACAAGGAGGCAATTTATTATTTCATAGCTCACAGAGCACTGTATCTAAATAAGTGATGCCTAGTTGTTACCCACAGTACATAACTTATCTCTGCCAGTCTGTATATAGGGAGCATTTTTAACTCCAAACTCCACATACATGTCACATTTATGATATCTATTTTCTGCCATTGTATTTCCTCTATGCAAATGGATGGCTGGTGCAGCAATGTGGGCCATCTCAAGCTCCTCATTAAAAGATAAAAGACACTCGGTGAGGAATAACACAACGGCTTTATTCAGTTCTGGCCAATTTGAGTGAAAAGTCTTTCATCAGCTTTCTACTTGATGAATGAGAGAGCAGCCTGCGCTGTGAGCTGTACTGTACGCCGATGCGCCAGTACTGTGACAAATGACTGTGGGCCCGGTGACTACAAACACAGTAAACAGAGCCGGAGCTTCCACTACTTTACACAGCCCATCTTTCCACAGCGTTTGCTCACACTCATTCATCTCCTTCACAGCTTGATAGCTATGTGTAGAATAGCTATAGCATCATAGTCATGTTGCTCACTGGAAGACACAAGTCTTTTCTGCTTCTTTCCTTCTCATCTCCGAAAGGTGGCAATGAATTATGTGGATACAACAATCTCCGAAAACACATGCCTGAATCTGAAAATTCTGTGTGGGAGGAACACTTGTGGTAGACCTTCCTCTATCCTGGGGTGTTGAACCACATGAGATTATCGGATTGGACAACAGGATCCTCTTGTGGTAGTATGCTGGTCAAAAATCAGAAAAGGAGAATTAACATTTTTCATTTATATAATAAAGGGGGCTTTCTTAAGAGGGCTATGTCATAAAAAGTGGAGATTGTAAAAAAAAATTCCCACAAATCATCTGGATCTCAAGTTCTGCTTTTCCATGCTCTATTCAGGCTTGGCAATGGAACAAACACATCTCACCACGTTCTCCTCAACAGATTCTCCTGGGGGTTATTGAAACCAAAAAGTCTTTGCAAAATTGGAAAAGCAATGTGAAAACACAGCAGTTAATTAACTCCATCATGGAAAGTTAACAGTTGGTGCCTTTAACACACATTGGGCACATTGTGCTGAATTGCACCTGGGCAGAACAGGTAGCTGGACTTCAGCCGTTTATAGTTTAATCAAATGCAAGGCAATTTTAGGCAAGACAAGTTTATTTATGAAACACTTTTCAATAACAAGACGATTCAAAGTGCTGTTGAGCATTTCAGAAGTGTTGATGCTTCTGAGTAGGGATTTTACAGTCAGCAATTTTGATGTGTTGAAATTACAATAGTATAGGGTTCTTTTAAAAAAACAAATAAAAATATGTTCAACAACAGTATGAAAGTATTTTATTTAAATTAGTCCAAAACCACAAAGAAGGAGGCAACTGAACAGCAGTTTAATAAAAACATAATAATTTCCGTTAAGTGTTGCTTTCCTGTGGAGCAAAGCAGTCAAGAACACAACAGTTACTAGTAGGGTAGGGTATGTATCCAAATGCATGCCTTGGATTCAGTTGTATAATTAATTAGAAGATCTGGTCGGTGGAAATGTATTCATTAGTAACCAGTTTAGTTTGTGTACATCTACAAATTTTTCCACCTTTTTAATGAGGTAAAACACCTAGAATCAGGACTGTTGAGCAGTTTCTGGGAATCTTTTGGCAGCTTCAGAATAGGTCTTCCAAAGTCAAAAGTTTTTCATAGGGGTTGGCATTTTGAGGATTTTCGATCGTGAAAGATAAGAAAATGAGAGATTGTCTATAAAACATATTTTATGGTTTGCAGTTCTATGTTCTTGCTCAGAAACATAATCTTGGATTTCCAATTTTTCCTTCAGATTAAAAAGCCTTGAAAATATTTATGTAGTTCCAATGAAAAAAGGTTACAAGTTTCAATCATGTCTATTGATGTCCATGCTAGTAGTACAGTCGAATAATAGCATAGTCTGTTGAAAACATGCAAAAAATCCATGTATCCATGGATGCATATAAACATCCATGTATCAGAGATACAGCCATAAAACACCTGGTCTTAGACATGTTGCAGCAGATGTGAGCAGAATGCAGCAATAGCAAGGGAAGATAATATTTAAACAACAATCAAACAGCACCAAATTCTACAAATAGCATAACTAGGACTGTCAACTTTGGAAGAAGCTTTCTGAAGATGTCTTGTCCTCAAAATGTGCAGACAGAAGGAAAATGCACGAGGAGTTCTCTCCTTCAGCTTCTGCTAGCGGTCATGTGGCTATTGGTCTATTGGAGTATATTAATATTCAGCTGGATGCTAGCGCTGTTCAATTGTCTGTTTAACTCATTACCAGCTCAGATTTATTTGACAATCAACATTTTATCTAAGGGTCTTTCTACATTCGGCAGGGCAACAAAAACAATAATGCAAGGCTTTATGGCCTTTTTATGGCGTCAGTATGGAAAAGCTTCATAATAAGATCTATACCTAGGTTTAAAGTACTCTGATCTTCAAATAGCATATAGTTAATTTAAACCATTTCCTCTCTGCTCATAAAACACAACAGTGTGAGAGCTGGGTGCAATCAGGTGTCAAGCTGTAATTACCACTGACTGATATGATGTAATAGAGAAGACATTCTAAATGTGTTTAAGAGAGGCTGATGAAATTATGTAAACTATTTCATAAAATATAACTACTACTGCTACTAGTAATGATAGTTGAACAGAAAATTGTGTTAGATCTGAGCACAATACTCAGTTTGCATAACTTCCATACTGTTACATGTGTATTAGGTAACATAGATTACTTACTTTATACTGTAGAATGGTTATTGTTTTGGTTAGAATTTGCAATACATTGTTGTGATTTGAACAAAACTACCAAATAGAGTTGTAAAGGAACTTGTATGCAGGTCATTTAGCTCCTTCATTATTAGTTTGTTTGTTTCAAACAAAAAAACTAATAGTCAGCTTGGCATGGCCCTCTACGGAAACTGTAATGGCAATTACCAAGATGCCGAAAAGGTTGAACATATAACATTAACTTATACAGTCAGGCATACTTAATATGTAGCTGTTATGATATGGGAATTTTACTCTTTTTTACTTAGACATGGTTGGCTGAAGCTAACGTTTTTGTTAGTAATGACATTAAAGTATCAAACATTTTGACATCTCTAGTGCATAATCAGCACCCTTAATAATGTTTGTTTCAATTTCCCCGAGCAAATCGTCTGAGAAAACCCACTGTTTTTTAAGTCATTAGCAAGCTTTAGTTAGCATTGTCAATGATGCAATGGTAAGGATCATTAGAGTGGCTTCATCAGAATCAGAAATACTTTAATATTTCATGTCTGCCATAATCCATTCCATAATCAATTTAAACTGTCTAGATGTTGATTTGAGATTAAGTTGAATTGTTTTGAGAAAGTCCTCCAAAAGACCCTCAGCATGACGCCATCATCACCATGCTTGATAGCTTGTACGGTGTTCTTCAATCTGAAAGCCTTACCATAGCTCCCCCCTTTCAATGTGGCAAAGTAGATACAAATAAAATATTTCTTTACTGTCCAACAAGGTGGAAGGCTTTCATTTGCTTACAAAAAACTGCTAAGAACAATACAGATTTAGTGAGATGTGATGAGCACTGAAATGCCACTAACCTTCTCGGAGTACAGGAGGTAGCACTGGATTCAAAAGGAAGAACCTGGGTCTCCGTATGAATTCTGAGGTGAAGAAGGTAAAGACACAGGCACTGGGGCTGCAGAAGCCCTCACAGTACCAGTGAGCATGGCTGCTGCAAACTGAAATTCATAGTCCAGGTAGGGGTCATACAGAATGGGAAGAGGCAGGCAGAGGTATCCAGAGTGCGTGACTGAAGGCAAGGTCATGGGCCAGATCCGTAGGTCAAGAAAGCTTAGGCCAATAGAGAGTCCGACAAGGGTGAGGAAAAAACAGGGATCATCCAAAGACGATCCAGGGTCAGAGGCATGCAAGGCAATCAGAGAATGCTGGATGGTCTACTCACACAATGACTTTGAAGAATCTGGTATGACTATGGGAGACTGGTATAAAAAGGCAGGAGCACAGCTGAGGAATAAAAGGTGATTAAGACTGGTGTAGGTGCTAATTAGCGGAGCAGAGCCGAGTGGAACAGAGAGAGGCAAAACAGTCAGCTGCCCAAGAACACAGACCAAGAGTCTGATCTATTGAACTTCAGAACTGAGCAAACAGTTCAAACTGTCAGTCATGAGTTTTCTATTTCCTGCTCATCCTGTCTCCACAAATTTAGGTCAGAGGCTGTTGTGATTGTCCCATGCTTTTGCTCACCCAAGATACAATCCTGTTTAATTTACATTTGCACTTTGTCATGGTTTTTAAGTGTTTGGCCCACATGCAGATACAGATGGAGGCAGAAACAATTTTAAGATGTTTATTAAAGGCTCAGATAACGGGGAAACACACAGCGTGTGGGACAGGCGAGGTCTGAACGTCAGTGCTGGAACGACTGAGGGAGGAAAGGGAAATAATGTTACAGAGGATCGAACCAGGGGAAAATACCAGAAGCTGCGCCGCTTACCATTTAGTTGGGGAGACCTATCCGGGGAGAGTAAGTGACCAGGGAAGTCTGTGACCGTTAACTCGCTGATGGGAACAGGTGGCTGAGTGACTGGAGGGCGGACAAATGTAATGCTGGCAAGGGATCCGGAGCGCACCACAGTAGACGGCAGACGGGAGGAGCAGATGGAAGAACCGGAGTGTTGTGGGTGAACCAGGTGAATCCAGGAAGCGGGGTCTCACGCCCAGCTTGGTATCACCAAGGGAGTATGAGGGGACATGCCAGAGCAAAATCTGAGCGGCGGGGATTCTGAGGAGCTGGTTCCTTGAGCACGACGCCAAGACAGGTGAGTAAATCCAAACGCGACAAACTGGAGAACAACAGGAGACAAAGTTAGTCCAAAAACAAGGTTTCAAAGAACTCACAGGTACGAGGCACAAGAGACAGGTTAGAGGCCTAGGCGTACCACGACTGGCGTCTTCCATCTGTCTGAACACTCCTTAAGAAGTCTATGATGATGGCTCCTGACGAGCAGCAGGTGTGAGCCACACCCCCCAGTCAACTAGAACCACCTGTGAAGCAGAGTTAGAGCACGGAACCACAGAGAACCCTGACACACTTAAAGCTTAAGTTACAGCTTAGTATTCTAAGATGATAGTACGGTGGCGGAGAGGTGCAAACGCACTGCAAGTACATAAATGCACTGCTAACACAAAACAGTACATCAGGCATTGTGAATAGCCTCCTTATAGCCCAGTGGTTCTCTAATGTTTTCTGTTGTGCCCCCTTTTGAAGAATGAAAGAATTTGAGCTCTTTTTATGAATAAATATGTTAACTCTGTCAAATAATGATGATGACACATTTATTGACATATTTAAAACGAAAACAAGTACCTAAGGCAATTATGGGATTAGAAAATGTAAGAAAACAAACTTTGAGAATTAGAACATAGAATGCAAACAGCATTGTCTTCTAATTCTTTAATTGACTGTAGTTTTTTTTCTTGTTTCTAAGCAACAGGTCTCCATAGTCTGTTTTAGACAGAATTTTGTCTGAAGTAAACCATGTAATTTAGAAGCACACAGAAATATGGGGACGTGTTCTGTTTCCACCAGCACAGTCACTCCAAATCAAACTCCTGCCAGGAGCCTTAAGTTAACTCAGCTGGAAGCCCAGATGCTGTGTTCCCTCCAACATAGTCACCGACGCAGAGACCACCAAACCCATTTCAGAAGCTAGCTCCAAAATGGAGAGTTGTGATTCCAGCTCAGGCTCCTACCTGATAGGTGAGTTGGCCGAATTTACCCCCATCTCAGGGTGAACTGAACTTGTTTGTTAGGAACACAGGTGTTATCCCATTCATCCTTCGACTTTTATTCTACTCCTACCTTGCTTTAAAGCAGGGCATGGCTCCATTGTGAAGTCCATGCAAAACATGAAATCTAATGACATTGAAACTGCCTGCATGAATAACATAATTACAGGCATAGGTTTATCATCGCCTCATGATACATTGTAAAAAGGTAATACTAAAATAAAATGCTCTTACAGGGAAGGCACTTATCACATAATCACTGATGGCAGGTTCAGCAGAATAAGGTTAATTATATGGTCACTAAAGGCTCTGGATATAGAAAAATAAGAAGTTTTATGATGGACAAGTTTCTGGTATTAGACACTTCTGTGATGTTGGACAAGCTTGGAAAAATGAATTTGTGTTAGTTTATTTGGCCAAACCAGAAATCCAAAAAGATCCAGGTATCTTTTATTAATATATATTATTTTAACCAGGGATTCCATTAAGAATAAAATCCCTTTTGAAATAGAGACCTGACCAAGATAGCAGCCATAGAACAATGTAAAATAGACAAATAATAAAAACCATCATATAAATTTTTTTAAATAAAACATTAGGATTAAAATTTAAATTTAGTGAACTCTCAACAAAAACAGAGACATTCCACTTTGATTGTATTGTTATTCATGCTGGTGGCAATGACACCTGGTTATGCCTATCAGAGGTCACTAAAGTTAGTGTTTGCTAAAACAATGTTGGACTCTGTAATTTTCTCTGGTCCCCTGCCTGATCTGACGAGTGACGACATGTTTAGCCGCATGTCATCATTCAATCGCTGGTTGTCTAAGTGGTGTCCTGAAAACAACGTGGGCTACATTGATAACTGCCAAACATTCTGGGAAAAACCTGGTCTGATCCGGAGACACGGCATCCATCCCACTTTGGATGGTGCAGCTCTTCTTTCTATGAATCTGACTGGATTTGTTCGTTCTCCAAAAATGCTGACAACCCAGGGTCCAGACCAGGAAGCAGAGCCGTAGTTTAACACACCTCTCTGCAGCTTCTGTACTGTTACCCACCCATTACCCCATTGAGACAGCATCTTTCCCACAGCCAAAACTCAATAGATTAAAAACAAATCTAAAAGGAGCAAATCATAAAAATCAATATGACTCAACTTGAACCAAAAAAATAAAACAATAAATGTGGTTTATTAAATATAAGGTCTCTCCCTCCAAAGATTTTGTTAGTTAATGAATTGATTTCTGATAGTCAGATTGATTTATTTTGTCTCACAGAAACCTGGCTGCAAGAGGACTACGTTAGTATAAATGAGTCAACTCCCTCTAATTATTTAAATTTCCACATCCCAAGAACTATGGGACGAGGAGGACTAGCAACCATCTTTCAGTCTGATTTATTAATTAGTCCCAGGCCAATCAACAACTACTATTCTTTTGAAAATTTAACCCTTAGTTTCCCTCATCCAAACTGCAAAGCAGTAAAACCTCTTCTTATTGTTACTGTTTTTAGATCAGTTTTCAGACTGCTTATCTGATTTAGTGTAAAAACTGAGAATGTTATTATAATTAGTGTTGTGCCGATGCCATTTTTTGGCCCCGATACGATACCCGATACCTGGCTGTACCGTATTGGTCGATACCGATACCATACCGATACCATCTGTTTGAAATTGATGTGTGTGTGTATATATGAAGAACTGCATACTACTTAGGGTAGTAGAACTTTTTCTTGCCTACCTGGAATGGGTGACAATAGTTGAATAAACTTTTGGCTCTCAAAGGTCAAAATAGTGCAACATTCGTGAAATTATAACATGTATAATAGTAGTGGAACAGTAAGACAGTAAAATTACGTTAATAATTGAATAATCTCTTTTAAACCCTGAGTTTTGGCTCTCAAATACCAAAATAGTGCAACTTTCATGAACTTATATAACATGTATAATACTAGTCGGGAGAGAGAAGGCTGTGTTCAAGAGACATACAAACATCAAAATGGTATCGGTGACCTATTTGTTGGTACTCGCCGCTACCAATACCAACATTTTTGTGCTGGATCGGGGCCCCGTCCGATACTGGTATCGGTACAACACTAATTATAATGGGGGATTTTAACATTAATGTGGACACTGAATGTGATAACCATAATGTAGCCTTTAATACTATTCTAGATTAATTTGGTTTTCCTCAAAATGTGCATAAACCGATGCACTCTTGCCTTCATACTTTGGACCTTGTGCTGACATATTATCATAGTTTTAGTTCCTGTCTTAGTATTAGTTCTGGTTTCTATTATTTGCTTGTGTTCTGTTTAGTCTTAGTTTGGTTTTCTATCTTAGGTTTGGTCTTAATGGGTATTTTGGTTCTGGACAAGTTTAGTTTAGTTTCTGTCCCCTTCCACGTATCCTGTAAGCTCATCTTAACTTTCAGTCACTTCCCTTTTCCTGATCACCTCCACCTGTTCTGGCTTAATTAGATTCACTCTGTTCACCTGTCTATATAATCTTGCCTCCTCTGCCACTTCCCTGCCAGAACGTCTCAATCCTTTTGGTGCAAACTTCCAGCAATTTCTTGTCCTGCCTGCCTGTCTGTGTTTCTGACCTGTGTCTGCTTCCCGGTACCGAGCCTGCCTGACCCCTGTTTGGATTCTGTTTTGCCTGCCTGGAAATCATACCTGATCTGCTGCTGGACCTCTGCTCTGTTCGTACCTGGATTGTCTGCCCGTGAGCCCGACCCTTGCCTGTCCGTAAATTGCCGAGCCTGCTAACCCCTTTCTGCTTCTGAGTTGCCAGTTAACTCGGACCTGGTGTGGATCTGAGTCTTGGAGTAACCGGTCTGGCCTGTCACCGAAGCTTTGCCTCTCCCCTGGATTATTCCCCCCGGTTTGTTACTGCTGCCTGCAGCTTATCCCACCTGTCTCCCCTCTGGACTCTCCTGAAGAGTGTTTCTGTTTGTTTCAACCTCACCCTTCATTTGTTCCTTAAAAAAACCTCCTTAACGTTCTCCCCTGTGTCTGGCTGAATATCGGGTTCAGTTTCCTATTCATTACACATATGGCACTGATTTGGAAGAACTAAGAGTATTTCCTCACAACCCTGTCCTATCTAACCATTTTTAAATAACCTTTGAGTTCAGTTTAACTGAGTTTTCCACCCCCCCAAAAGAAGGGTTCTCTATATTAGAGCTTTATCAGATAATGCTGTATATAACTTTAAAGAGTCTGTCCACCTTTTAATTTTCTCAGTATCGCAGAAATGCCCAGCAGATGGCAGGAATGTTGTTTCTTCCCATTTACATTTTGAAGCTTTTGTTGATGGTGTCACTTCCTCGCTGTGTGTTGCATTAGACAATGTAGCCCTCTTTAAAAAAGAAGTTAATTATTCACAGGAAGCTGGCTCCCTGGTTTGATTTAGAGCTGCATTGTTTATATCACAACGTTAGGGAATTGGAGAGAATATGGTGCTCTACACATCTAGAGGAATCCTACCTAATCTGGAAAAACTCTACTGTTGTATAAAAAGACCCTTCGCAGAATTGTAGCTGCATATTTTTCATCATTAATAACGGAGAATAAAAATAATATTAGGATATTCTTAAAATCCATCATTGATGCAAATGTTTGTAATTGAATAATTGAGATATTTGAAGATTATCCCGTGAAACGCTCTAAGATTTTTTTTTTATCAAAGACTGTTGAAACCCAGGGAACACTTAAAAAGGACCCACTGTGAGGGACGCAGATGGTAGTTGCTAGAGGTGGTAGACAGAAGGGTGCTGAGAAACTGTGGGAGTTTACAGAGCAAATCTTTATAGACGGGCATAAACCAGTGTTGCTGCCTACGAACATTTAATGATGTCCAGCCAAGTAACTCATAAAGGATGCTCTGGTGAGAGAGAGTTTTTTGATTAGAAATTAACCATAGAGAAGCACAGTAGATTGCATTAAGTCTTTATAAAGTTGAAGAAGCTGCATGGCTGTACAGTATATCAGCACATTCTATAACAGAAAGTTGACTTCCAAAAGCTTTTACACTCTTTAACAGTGATAATAGCCAGAATTCTGCTCACACAAGATCTGTCGTGTTTTCTCTTCTCACTAACTCGGGAAGAACCCAAAAAGTATTGAAATGAAAGTTGATACAGTGAGTTGCAAAGTAATGCACACAATCTGAACCATACACTGTAGTGAGCTTTTCTTTACAGTATATAGTTGGAAAGTGGAAAGGAAAGCATCGTTTTTTAGATCTCTGACAAATAAAAAATCTGAAAAGTGTGTTGTGTTTTCAGCACCCTGAGTCAAGTCTTTGTACAACCATGTTTCAACCACAGTTACAAGTATTTTGGGGTATATCTCTATCAGCTTTCCACATCTACAGACTGACACTTTTGGCCACTCTTCTGCAGAGTAGCTCCAACTCGGTCAGATTGGATCGGGAGTGTTTGTGGACATCAGTTTGGACATTTTGCCCTCCACGACAGCCCTTCCCTTGCTTCTTTCCATTTTCCCATCAATTCTGAACTGCCTCCCAGTCCCTACTGAAGAAAAGCATCCCCACAGTATGATGCTGCCGCCACTGTGTGTCACTCAGCACACAACAAGTCGTGTTCATGGTGAAGTTTTGCACTTGTTTTCTGCCAATCAGTGCTTTTTGGAAGGACTGTCTTGTATTGCAGCTGGCCACCAAGCAGAACCTCCTCCAGAGCCCATGTGACACCCCATTTAGACCAAGTCCTGCTGAGTCCAAGCACTTATAACAATCTTAGACTGAGAGATGCACTCTGACACCAATCTTTTGCTTCGTTGAGGCTGTACATAATTTGTACCTCCCCAGCAAAGTATTTTTCTACCTTTGCCAGAACTATTTTTGTCGTCACTTGTCAGTAGAGTAAAATGCTGCGTGCATTATCATTTGATTAGGCTGTCTACCAAATGACGGTTTGATAACTGTGTAGAAGAGTCAACACTCCTACATAATTCCGATTTAAATCAATAAGAAATTAAATACATAAAACCGAGTTGGACATAAATACAAAATCTTTTGCTTTAGCAACTCCTTGTGGTTGGATTATTTTTTTTAGATGTGCAACAAACAGTATGCAAACTTTCAGACTTGCCACAGTTATCTAGTGAGAAAATGGGTTTCTAGACAGCTTCCATAATGATTTCAACTTTCCACACAAAGAGTATACCTTTTGCCATAACTCCTCTTTGGTATTTACCAGTTAAAATACACCAGGGCTTGTACAAACGATCTTATCAAATGGTAGACAGTCAGTCTGACTGTATTTTTCTTGCCCAATGACCACTGGAGATAGACAACCTAACAACCCACCCACAGTCATGCAAGGTTAAACTTGTATATGCAATGGATTCAGGTATCAAGATTCAAGAAGCTTTATTTATCCCGTGGGAAACTGCTGTGCAACAGTGGGAAAGTAATGCAGTGAGAGCAAAAATGAACCAACATAAAGTAAAATATGTAACTAAAAGCAACAAACTACAGTTAATATCTGTGTATACAATATGCAATAATACCCACTGTACCATTTAGCAGCCTGAATTAAGATCAGATGTGCATACAAATAAATAATAAGGTAAAAATTTTGAAACTATAAAGAGTTTGATAGATGACTATTTTTTAGCAAATCAATCTAGATCAGTCAAAGAGCTTTAAACAAAGCTTCTCACAAATCAAACTGAATCAAAAATAATATATAATCCAAAACCAAATCCATAACAATAAAGTTATAAACACTAAATCAGTGTTCTTGAGATTTATACTGTGCAGGGAAAGGTTTATGTTTTTGCTTCATATAGTCTAATTAAAGCAATGAAAATATTCTTATAATGTTGTTAATATGTTGTCCTATGAAAATCAACAGATCTGCATGTTTCTGAAACTGTCAGGAATCGATTATGCAGGACCCAGTATTCAGTCAGACAAGCAGAGGTTCAGATAAAAGGCAACTTATTAAACAGATGATGAAAACATGCGAAAACAAAAAGGTCATCAAGCCAAAAACGGGATGACAGCGTCCAAAACCAAAAATAGTCCAGAGCCAACAACCGGAAAACGTAATAATCAAAACAGGGGACAGGCTAGCTCTAATATCCAAAAACAGGTTCGGTCAGGCAACAGGCAGGCAGTCAGATCAGACAGGGGTTAGGCAAAACAGACAGGTAATCGGATCCGGCAGGGTACGGGCAAAACGAGCAGGCAACAAGATCAGGCAGGTAAACAAGGTTAATCTATGGTCAGGCTGGCTCAGATATTCGGAGGCTAATCAGGTCATATCAACAGGCATGCAAAGAGACGAGAATGCTGGACTAGACTCACCAACTGGCACAGAATAATCTGGCAACAAACAAAGGAGTGAGGCAGGTATATAGGGGGCTGAACAGGTGAACGGAGAAGAAAACTAATTACATGTGGGAGTTGAGACTGATAAGAGGAAGGGTGGTAGGAGAGATGGAACTAAGCTGATTGGTAGAGATGGTTACAGGGGAGTGGCTGGTGACTGTGAGGTGGTTATTTACTGGCTGGTGACTAAGAACTGAACTAAATGCTTGCTGAATACTGACTGATAAATTAGTAAAACAAAGAAAAGTGCACAAAACCCAAATCGTGAAGGAAACATCACACCTAAGTTATCATTCAGACATCAAAACACATGTTGAGCTTGTTTGGCAAGAAACTCTTTATAAGCTTAACTGTGTAGCTTATAAAGAGGCGAAGGAGGATAGATAATGAGGGACGTCACAAAGTTAATTATCAGCTCATGGAGATTTTCACCAACAAAGAGCAATGAATAAAACTAAAGACTCTGTGCCACACATTTTTGTGACTTCCAGACTGTAGTATTTAAAAATGAGTGGCCGTTCTCTGAAAGGGAGATTTGGGGCTTAGTTTGAGTCATTTTATAATGTGGCAACTGCAATAGGTTCAATCAGCTCCAATAACTAGTAAAAATAGACTCAGCAGGGGTTGCCACATTCTGCCGGCTGAGTTTTCTATCAGTATACTGATTGTTAAACAAACCAAAGCGTTTGAATGGCTTGTGTTTGGTGCTGAGAATGGCAGGATTGGCATTTTGTTTTTCATAACAAGGAAACCTGCCCTTTTCTTCTTATGAGCTGCCACAACTTCTACGTTTGTCTATTTTTTATAGATATTTTTGGCTACATATTTCAAATTTCCCTAGCACTGCCCCACAGTACAGGTGAATCCCACTGATTCCATTTTCATCCTAATAAGTGTGAAAATGTCTTTGGTATCTTGCTGTATTCTGCATTTGGTAATATAAGCCACTGCTGTATTTCCAGTAGACATACTATTTTCTTACTACACAAAAGCCTAACAATACTAGGGTTAGATTTGGTCATCCTAAGTGCCTACATGAGACATCCATTGCTTTACCTTTGTTGCTCCTAATCTATAGTCTTAAATATAATGTTCACCCACCCCTTGCAAATAAAACAGCTTGAACCCTTCTGGTAAGGCTTTCCACAAGGTTTAGGAAAGTCTTCCCGAGAATATTTTACCCTTCTTCCAGAGGTGCATTTGTGAGGTCAGACCCTGATGTTGGTTAAGAAGGCCCAACTTACAATATGTTCTAATGCATACCAAATGGTTTTCTGATTAAGCTCTGCACCCTGAGCAGGCTTGTAAAGCAAATTGAATATTGCTTATCCAATCCATGTCTTTATGGACTTTACTTTTGTCAGAATTTGTCCTGATGAACCCGAACACACACCACACGGAGCTTAGTTTAAGAGAGTTTATTGAAGGAAGGATGGGTTGTGGAGGGAGGTGAACCAGAGTGGAGAAGATGGACGAGGAACACTAGAGGACTGAAGGTGACTGGAGGACGCTGGAGTGCTGCGGGTGCTGTGTGCTGCCGGAACCGGGTAGCCTCCAGAGCAGGTGAGGGAGTTCCCGGGACGCCGGGGCTGCAGTAAGACCAGGAGCGCAGCTGAGTGAGTTCTTGAGACACAGGGGCTGCGGTAATCCAGCTGGGCAGCAGAGAGCTTACTTGGAGCACTGGAACGCTGGAGTAACAGGGGAAACCAGCAGCACAGTTGAGAGATCACTTGGGGGTGCAGACAGGCGCTGGCGTCGGAGACTCTGGCAGCCGGACGCGGGAAAATCTCCGGCTGGCAGGCTAGGGAGCGTTGATGCTCATACAGACGTGGGAGAATCTCTGACTGAGGGCATCAGATGATTGAACACGGACAAGCGGGGAAGAGCAGACCAAGGGAGGCTTTTATAGGGAGGCTGGCAGGTGGAAAGAGTCCGGGCTGATTGAAGGCTGAACAGGTGTGGATGATTAGTGGAGTGGAGACAGAGCTGGGTGGAAGATGGAAGGTGCTGGAAAGGTTCAGGGTGCAGCAGGCAGAATTGCATCCTGACAACTTTGTGCATGGGTTTGATTCATATTAGAACAGGAAAGGGGCATCCCTGTGTTGTTCCTGCAAAGTTGACAACCTGGAATTATTCAAAATATCGATCCTTGTGCTGCAATAAGAGATTATTTCACTGGAACTGCAGCGGCCACGGCCAACTCCCAACAAACAGCCCCACAACACAATATTGGGTCCCCCAATAGTTTTGGCAATACACTGTTCAATAATTTGATCCTTGTCTCTTGAAAGGTTTGCCATTATAAGTGGTTATAGACCATTCACAGAGATTCCACTGGCATCAAAGCAGAGGCTTGTGGCCCATCATTTATACTCCAAAAGATAGTTAACAAAAATTTCTCCAACACAAAAACTATCAATGAGTACACAAAATAAGGCTTTTATTATGACATATACCTTCACAGCATTTGTGTGCCTTTTGAAAGCATAAAGGACTCAATTGGGCCTGCAGAAATTCTAAACAATCAATGCCTTAGTGTGAGTATGTTGACTTTTTTGCAGCAAGATGGCTGAGCTTACCCAGTGTCATTTTTCATTTTTCTTATCTTCTGCACCTTGAAGGCTCCCTCAGAGGAAAAATTCTCTGGTGTTGCGATCCAGGAATGCTTCAGTGGTCTCCAGAGAGAAAAAAGGGTCTTCATTTAGTATTGAACAGTCCAGTAACCATGTCTTTGAGCTGTGTCTGAGACCATTGCCTTCTCTCTGAAATATCCAGTTGCGAGTGTCAGTAGTGTGGAAATGTTCTCAGTATCTCTGCGGATATCAATACTTTTCTGAGACGGTGTCTAGGCTTTGAAATGCTTGCCCACAATTGTCAAAAAAGTAGAATTTCCCCAGCTTGTGTTGACAGTTGCTTTGAGGCGATACGGGGGGAAATTAGGAAGAAAGAGATTTGCCACGGCGGTTCTGCGTTTTTATGCAGCTCACTCTGGAGAAATGGTAGATGCCTTATTTGCTGTGGGGTAGGCTTTAGCTTTTGCAGACAATTTTCACACTTTTGAGTTCTGTGCATCTAAGTATGCCTTAACCACTTGATAAAAGTGAGGAAAGCAATTGCTACTGTCATCCTGAAAATAGGATTTGAGATAGCTGTGCACCCATTTTTATCCACTGTTTCTTAACGTAGAAAATGTCTAACATGCCTTGTTTTACAGCAGTATGAACTTCATAAACCCATGAGACTTCAATTGTGTAAAACCTGTTAGTTTTCTGACACCACTCTGACAGTTTCTTTAAAAAAATTCTGTTTCATCTTTGTCTGCTAGGATGTCCCATTGACTTTCAGCATGTGAACACATCATCTCTGACCTACTTTCATGAGGCCGACAAGAGGACAGTGAAGTAGATCAAAAACGTTTAGCCTGTATTGTAATGGATAATGACTGTAGGCTACTAGAAAACAGTCCTGGGTATCCTTTAACATGTTGAAATAAGAGCTTGATGTCATTTGCAAAATTATTTAACCAGGCACAGGTACATCTAAAAGAAGTTAAATATCATGAAAAGGTTAGTCATTTTTTGTCATTCATTTCTGAAGGCTAAACTCATATATTGTATAGATTATTTACACATAGAGGGAAATATTTCAAGCTTTTTTTCTAGTAATTTGATTAAGTTATGGCTTAAAAATAATGAATACCCAAAATTCATTGTGTCTTGAATATGATCCATAAAAAAGGATATATTTGAACAGAAACAATCTAATTCTGATAAGTTTGTGTCACAATCTCCAACTTTGTTTTCATTTTCTTTTGTGTATGCACCTTTAGCTGGTTCTTTTAGCGTGCTTCTTTAGGTGTTCAGGAAGCCCAGGTGGCTTTGACTGCAGCCTTCAGGTCCTCTGCATTGTTGGGTCTGGCGGGTCTCATCTTCCTCTTGACAGCACTCCATAGATTCTGTGTTGAGCAGTGATAGGCTCAGCAAACCAAAAAGTTAGCTTGGCAAACTCATATTCCGCAAACAAAACTATCAGCTTTGCAACCGTTAAATCGATGACAAATAAGTAAATATGAGTAAGCTAATGCTAAACGCTCCATGCTTACCACTGGCTGTCACTCAGTCTGTGTCATACGTCATCAGACAAAAGGTGCTGCACACACACACATGGCACATGATGAATGTGCGCAGAGCAGCATGTTTGAGGGGATATCTGTTTTAGTTACTTTAACTTTAGCTTTACATGGCAGTTGAAGCTTATGAGAAGAATGGCATTTGTGAGTCAGGAAGCCCCTGCAGTGTTGCCAGTCACTGCGAGAGAAACAAGCAGCACTATTATCCCAACATTGTAAACAGTATAAACTAACAATCTCAAAGTTGCTGATAATAGCTGGCAACACTGCTGGAAGTCTGGAACACAGTGCTGAGCATTTCTGGAGGTCCCTTTTCCCCTCTGTCATCACTGTTTAACAAACATGCAACAAATCAGAACTTTTTGGGTTAATTATTGTTGTAACATCAATAATATTGTATATTTAATGTGCATTATTTTTTAATTGAAAAGCATAAATAAAAATCGGTTTCATCATTGTTTTGTAGAACGTAGATCGACCGGTAAATCGAGAGCTTTGCCTACCTATTGGCTCAGCTCTATCTTCACCACAACAGACTGGTACAGCGCCTGCTTCACTGCAGACGCAGCACCAATCTGCCTATCGATCTCCCATTCCACCTTTCTCTCATTCGTAAACAAGACCCCGAGATACTTAAACTCCTCCACTTTGGGGAGGACATCCTTCCTGACCTAGAGAAGGCACTCTGTCCTTTTCCAGCTCAAGAAAGGGGTCAACAAAATTAAAAGCACACTTAAAGAAAACCCATTTTCACCAGATGTTGAATGTTTTTTTTTTGTGTGTGTTTTGTTTAGTTTTGTTTTTACTTAGGGAAAAACCATGCTGGATGGGTGAGTTGGAACAGATTCTGTAGCATTTCAGTAAGATACAACTTTGAAGCCATCCTGCTGATGATCCATGAGCCAATGGGAACCTATGGGTGATTGATGATCTTCTGAACGTAAACTGAATACAGATATGTCTATAATTATAGTTTATTCTTTAAACATTATTAATTTCTGCATGTTTGCCATTCATAAACCATGTATTCTGCCACTGTCACCTGAGTCACAGAGACACGCCAGCACATCAGTCACTAAACACTCTGAAAAGTGCACAAACAGAGCAGATAATTTTGGTGCTGTGTTGACAACACACTTTTCTCTTTGTGGTGTAATTAATAACCTATCTTGATCCAACTACCTTGGATGATGTTCCATGTGCTCGGCCTAGATGGTTTTAGTGGACCAATTGTCAATCTGTCTGCTTGGCGATCATTCTTGGCCTTTGTGCTGTATAGTGCAGTAGTTTTGCCTGTCCTCAGATCTGCTGTGTGGTGGTCTGTACTTTAAAATCATATCTGGCCATTTCAGTCCACATAAACCTTTGCAGTTTTCTCAGCATAGGGATAAGAGTTTTTCTTCTTTTGTTTGCAGCCGTACAGATTAAAAGTAAACTCCATTGAAGTAAAAAATAAGTAAACAAAATATTGAAAACTCAATTATGCTTTAAACACATTAGCTGTACTATTACATCTCTGAGTCATGTGCATGGAATTTTCAATTTGTCCTGTTGTAATGGGATACTTTAATCCAGTTAAATCATTGTGATCTCTTCTGCCATCATCTGCTGGGGTAGCAGCATCTGAGCAATTGGCTAATGCCCGGTTCACGCGGCAAGATTTAAAAATTGCCGGCTGATGTTCAACTCCTGAGAAACACGCACAAGACGATAAAAATATTTATAACACACAGAAACAATGCTAAATGAATAAGCGAGATGTTTAGGCCAGCAGGTTCAGCTGCTACAGAAGATCTGAAGTAAATGAGACTCAGACAATGGTTAAATGTATAAATAGCTGGCCTGTATTCATATTTATTTATTTTCTTTTTTTTTAAATGTTGAAAATGAAATGTATTCAACAAAATAAGAAGGTCTGCAATACAGCAGGTTGGTACCAACAGAGTTCTCAATGTCAACAGTATACTAGACACTCAATCAAAATCAATAACTCTTACCTATTGGGTGCACCCAATAGGTAAGTGGTTACAGTCAAGGTTACTCAGAGTATTCACTGTTTTGACACAATCAGTTTGACCGAGGAACAACTTTCCAGCAGAATCAATCAGCTACAACAATACCTTTGAATAGAAATTAATTTACCAGCCACCCTTAAGTCCACTTCCTCCATGTGAATGTGCGTGTATGTGAAGTCGAGAGTCTAAACATCCAAAAGACCAACTGTCCAAAAGTTCCTGGGGTGTATGTGTGTGAAAGGGGGAGTGGGCAGATGAATGAGAGAGGGTTTTGGTTGTAGTGGGCCTACCACACCAGACAGTGCAGTAGCAGACTGGGCTCATTCAAGAATGGGGTTGGTTCGCCATCAAATTCTAGTCCACGATCCGTTCGTGTGCTGGAGTAACCCAAAAAAAAACACTGACCTGTGCATAGACAGTGTCATAAAACATAAGCTTATGGCTATATTCATATACATCCCATTTGACTGTGACTGTATATAAATATAATTCTTTTAATGTCAACCAATGAAATATGACAAATAAAAATGTTTGTAAATACATTGTTGGTGAATTCAATTTTTTTCTGTACTGCACCTTTAAGGTTGTACAATTTTTACATTCACCTCGATGAATAACAACTTGCTAGCAAGCATAAATGCATAAGCAAAATATTTGCACTCATAAAATTGCTTTAAATTCACATTAAATGTACCAAATCTTTTTTTCAATGTCATTGCAAATGATTTTTCAATGTTTAATTTTTCAGTGGTTGATTTTACAATGCAAAATCTCTTTTGAATGTCGTTGCAAGCCGTCACTGTTTTAGCTCCATACTCCAAGAGCGAGAACTGACTGAGATGCTTGTTCCAGAAGTCACAAAGACAAGGGGTGGAACAATATTAGGCAATGGGGAATATCACTGGCTAAGAGCACTTTCAGCCACCCTTGGCAAAGCATTAACACTTTAGTCACAGCTTATGTACTTCAATACCTTAAAACAGCATTTATAGTTCATTACTTTTTCTTCTTTAAGGCTCCTAAATAATATGGGCCACACAGAACTTTGCAATATACATGGATGTCTACACAGACTGTCCCTGAGAAATTGAAGTGTGTGAATACATTTGCATGTGTGAGACAGAGTAAATTATTCTCATTGGATCAAGAACCTGTGTAAGCACTAGTGTGTTTGTGACATGGAACAGACTATGAGCTGTTCCAGATGCACTGGAACAATAATTTCTACACCCTTCAATCAAAATATGCCCACTTTACACAGTGGAGGGACATTAAAAGCAGCATGCATGTTACAAAGTTGTGCAAGACAGTAGATGTTACATCTTTTGACAAAAATAACACCAAGGAAAGCCTACATGTTTGACAGCAGTTTAAGGATTTTGTAATGTTAATGAATAAGATTAGTGGGTAATCACAGCATCGTCCCCCCCCCCCCCCCCCCCCACACACACCCACACACACACACAGACTTTCTAGAACTATATGCAAATTTGGTTAAATTTCAACCAAATTTGCTTATTTTTCCAAACACACTGCTGGTTCAAATAATGACTGATCCAGTCTTTGTTTATTTAATCCCTTATAGTCTATAGTTGTGGATTCACCTCAAGATGTGTCCTGTTCTAATGCAGTCAAGGTGCCGCATATCCATCTATTGTTGCCTGATGCATATTTTGCACAGTGGTTGCAGAGATGCCAAATTATGCCTAGTTTGGCAAATTTGTCTACTGCGTTTATTTCTGGTGTATGTGTTATATTGAAATTAACACTCTTTGGCACCAGCTTTACTGCAAAAACAAGTTGTTTTTTAGATAGATCAAATTCAGTCAGTGAGAGTTGAGTTGGGCTGTGGGCTTTCCTCAGCACATGCTGAAATGGGTTCAAGTGATGTATGTCTGTAGCATTATGTCTGTGCTATCAAGGAGTGTGTTGAACAAGATAACCCATATTCTAGATTACTGAAGAAGTAATTTGTGTCACTTTCAAATATCAAAATTTAAACTCAGTATACCACTGTTTAATATTTTGCCTGTCTTGGGTTAAAGTGTGAAAGCTGAATACAGTTAGCACTGGATTAACAGGAGGTGTTTAGCAGATAAAAGGCTACTTATGTGATAAACTGTTTCTCTAGTGTGAAATACATTCATTTACCCAGCATAATAGATTTAACATTGTTCTAGCATCATTTTACCATCTTACCTTGTCACAAATCATCTTGTCGAAGAGGCTACAAAGGGAAAAAAGGAAAAACATCCTAACTGCTGCCAAGGCAGCAAATATCAAAAACAGTCATCAACATCTTGAGGCAGAGAATGGTGAAACAAAACTACACTTGACATGAGGTGAAAACAAAAAGCAACCTCTGACAAGGGTTTAGGAGAAAATATACTCTACTGAACTCAGATATCAAGAAGCCATGAGGCAGAACCAGAAGGCATTCTTATTTGACCATGTACACCACTGTTAAGAGGAAGAGGTTTTCATCTGAACACCATTTCGCAAATTATCTAATTAAACTAAATGTCTACTCCTTTATTTATTTTTTTTACTGTTCAATATAACAATGGTATGCTGATTTGAGATTTAATATTTTATTTCATACGCTGTGTGTGTTTTAAGCAAAAATCAATATTCTTCCCAGCAAAAGCTGTCCCCGGAAATGTCCCCAATTTCTGTGTATCATGATGGAGTAAAAAAAGTTTAGCGCAACAAGAGGTATTTACTCGGTCCTGCCGCTGTCCCGACGTAGTAGAGCTTTGCCAAACGCACCTTCCCCACCCTTCGTCAGCGTTGCAGTTGAGACAAAACAAACCCACCCCCAGGCAGAGACGTCCCCAGTTTTCATTAGAGAAATCAAACCTGGCCACCCTAAGGAGGAAATACACAGGCTGCGCAACGTAAGTGGCACGGCTTACGGGCGTGTTTTTAAAAGCGTAAATTTCTCTGTGGAGAGAAGAACTTTCATCATGGGTAAGTAATTAAAGAAACACAAATTATCAGTTATATAGCCTATGTTTTGATCTAAAATTCCATGTCTTGACCATATCTGATTAGAAATTGCATATTTTAGTTTGTTAGCTTGTCACAACTACATCATCCATGGCGCTTTATTTTCAACAACTCTTATTTGGGATACTTTGGGAACAGGATGTTTTTCCATTTATTCCCTACCAAAAAGGAGCGTATATGCATCTGAAATTAGAACTTTATCTAATTTAGCCGTCGCGTAGCGTTATGCTTCTGGTGTATATTTATTAACACACGTATTTACGCTGTGCGATGCCTAAGTTAGATTGAAGTTGTAATTTCAGACGGATATACACTCCTGTTTGGCAGGGAAGAAATGGGAAAACAACATCCTGTGTCAAAGTTCACTTCCGAAAGTATCCCAAAATAAGAGTCGTTGAAAATAAAGCTGGAAGATGATGTAGTTGTGACAAACTAACAAGCTAACAAATTAAAATATGTGATTTCTAATCAGATATGGTCACGACATGGACTTTTAGGTGAACAAAACATAGGATATATTACTGGTAATTTAATACCATACCCATATGTGACCTCAGGTACCGTTTCTATGCGTTAGACCCTCTTTGTACCAGGTCAAGGAGGTTGCAAGGAATAACAGAGGCACGGTTTCCCATTAAATATAGAATTTATTAAATATACAGGTACCAAGAAACAGAAATCAATGTATTTTATTGTACACCCAAACTAACTAGTTTAAAAGTGAGCACCTATGCTGACCTGGAATCCTGCTAACTAAGGAAAAAGTTAAAAACCCAGTTGAATTAAGTAGATCCCTGGGGAGGGGGGGGGGGGAACGACTACAAAACAAACAGAATACACCTTAGTGTTCCCCAACAAAAACACACTCACTCCAAAACCCTAGTGCATATAATACAAAAAGAAAACAAATTCTCCTCCCACTAATCCCCCTTAACTCAATCTGCATAAAACCAGCGCAGGATCCAGGGACAGCATAGGGCCCCAGGTGGGTCGAACCCAGACAGCAGCCGAAGAATACAAATCCTCCCCTGCTTTTACTAACATTAAAAGAGAAAGAAAACAACAAAACAATCTGGAAGCGTGGTGAAACAGTAATTAGATGGGACCAAACAACCAAAGAAACAGTAGCAAAAATTCCAACTGAAACAGTAACAGGTCAGCCTGCACACAGAATAAATCATGTTAAATTAGCACCTTAAAACATCCAGGTAACTAGTGATGTTACGTTATGTGCCGAGGCTTCGAGGCGTGTGTCGAGTAATGGAGGGGGCGTTTCCGTGAAGCGCGTATCGAGGCTTGCTTCATTTAGGGGAGGAGCCGAAAACGATGACGTCCGAAGCCTCGCTGGCCGGCTGTACCACGTGACTGCTTCGGGAAGTGGTTCAGATGTTGGCGCGGCTTCGACAGCTTTAGAAACCCCACAGGCTCCATTCAAAATGTGGGTTGTTGTAGGCGAGTTGCGGTCAGTTGAGAGAGTGGATAGAGTTTTGATAGTTTGGATAGCAGAGTTTGGATAGTGGTTATTTAGTTTGAGACAGTTAGTTTGGTGTTTGGAGAGTTTAGGAGAGAGATAGATAGATAGGAGATCAGTGCTCTCAACTATCACGCATTGACCGTCACTGACTTCACACGGTCACACGCAAACATGGCATTTTTCATGCATAAAAATCCCAACGCCCATCTGGGCAGCGGACGATAAAAACTCCGCCTTCTGCTGAGATGTTTCAGCTTCTTTCACAGCTTGTGGCCATCAGTAATTCCTGCTGCAGTTCATGTTAACAGAGCAGCAGGAGGAGCGATCAGAGTTATGAATAATTTTAGTCTTAACCAGCGGTGAAAGTGAGCCGGTAAGGTCCTGTACTACGTACGCAGGAGGGGTGGGGGAAGAGAGCTGCTGCCAGATATTGCCTTCATTCAGAACCAGTCATGGCTGCACTCTGGATCATAAAACAGTTCTGCTAACCAGATGCAGTTTAAAACGCTACGTCTGGTTATAAGTTGTTTTTATTAATTCTGCATTTTTTAACTACATGCACCGTATTTCTATGCCTCAGCGCTTCGGTGCGCTGCTGCCTTGCGCTTTTTTCAGGTGCGCAAAATTACGTTACTTGTAATTTGGGTGCGCGCTTCCATTTTAAAGAACTTGTAACATCAGGAGGTTGATCTCAGACCGGTCAGCTCCTATGATCACTGTATAGGAGCCCTTTACAGTTTTTATTTATGCATTTCCCCCCTGTTTATCCCTTGCACGCAGCGCACCATCGGGTAAAATCCTCCCACCTCACCGCCCAGAACGCACTAAGGAGAGCAATAGAGATTTGTCTGGTCGACTGAGATGAGAAACCTGTTGCTGTGAAAGGTGATATAGGTTATAAACTGTTACTGTCTAGAATTGCATTGAGCTGAAAAGAGAGGAGACATCAGCAGCTGGATCGTGCGTAAAGACGCAGCAGGAACCTCTGTGTGCTTCAGTGTTGCTGCTGAGGGGAAACTGTGGGACCGTATAGTACTGGGCTAATCATCGGTCACAGTACCCCAATCTGTACATACTTGCACTTATTTATTTATGCACCCCGGCATCATATGTGCCATGTGAGCGTGTCTTTTCAAAGGTTGGAGAAGTAGTATCAAAAAAGAGAAATCATTTTAAACCAAAAACTGTGGAGAAATTGTTGTTTCTTAATAAAAATGCATGAAATCATCCAAGTTACACAAGCATTAGCCTATTCACTACCCCCTCCCTAGTTCCACAAGCACTTTCACTGTCCTCTGCCTGATTAAGCCCATGCCATTTTTCTAGAGTCACAGAAAAACATTATTACACAACATGCCATATCATGTCACTACTATTTTGGGAATAATTACACACAGACAATACATTCAAACAATGTTTTATTATACACATGTGTATACAAAATTTATGTAGACAAATTATTTCGTCCTACACCTTTTGTGAAGTCATTCCCAAGAGTCATAATAGACAAAAATTCAATGCATCACACGTGTTAAGATCCAGCTGGCTGTGATTATACACCTGGCCAGTAGGTGGTGTCGTGTGCACATGAAGCATCAAGAAATGAACCCTTTCTCGAACCAATTGGCTCAAGTGGTTCAATGCCTCATGAGGCTTCATCTCACCATCACTACAGGTAACATAAAAACTGTCGATTTACCTCTAAGGAATCCCCAGCCTCGAATGTCCTTTCCTCAGCTATCTGCCCCCTTTTAACCAGAAGGGCTTGATAACCCCCAGCTGCACCTGATCACAGCGTCCTCCATATATGGGCAGGAGGAAGGGTGTGCACAGGGGACAGAATGCCCCGGCTACACATATATTACTGGTAATTTGTCTTTCTTTAATTACTTACCCATGACAAAAGTTCTTCTCTCCGCAGAATCACGCAGCTGTGGAGCGTACTTTGCATCATCTGGTTTAAATTTACTCTTTTCAAAACCTCGCCGCTTACGTTACATGGCCAGTGTATTTCCTCCTTAAGGTGACAAGGTTTGATTTCTCTAATGAAAACTGGGGACATCTGATTTTGTTAAGCACAGAGTCTCTGCCTGGGAGTTGGTTTGTTTTGTCTGAACTGCAACGTTGACGGGGGGTGGGGAAGGTGCGTTTGGAAAAGCTCTACTACGGCAAGACCGGGTAAACATCTCTTGTTGCGCTAAACTTTTTTACTCCATTATGATACACTGAAATCGGGGACAGCTTTTGCCGGGGACAGGTTATCCAAAACGGGGCCTGTCCGCGGAAATCGGGGACGTCTGGTCACCCTACCAGAGTGGCAGAGTGATTTTACACTTGGGAAGAATATGTAATGTAGACAAAGACACACATAGACACGTGAATTCACGTGTCCTTATGGTCCGAAAAATATGGTACTATTTTTATTTATGTTTGATTTTATTATTTATGTGCTACGTATTTTTATGCGCTGTTCAGTGAGTTATCTTTATTTCTGTCATACCCTAACGTATTATGACAATAAAGCTATTCTATTCTATTCTATTCTATTCTAGTATTGCTTTAGAGTCCTCTGTTTGAGCCAGGTAATTGCCAAATTAAGAAGTTATGAATAGTTTGTGTGTTGGTTTATATGAAATAGGATGGCCTATCATACTTTTATTCAAAAACATTATATACAGTCAGGCCATCTTGTTTTATAATCAGTTTGTTCAAAGAATTTATAAATTTTTGATGTTTGTGTTCACTTTTTATTTCTGGAAAACAAAGTGGTTTGATTATAGGTAAACAGAAAAAAATTAACCATGTTTACTGTTGAACAAATAATATTAATAAAATAAATGTTATCTAGGTGTGGGAAAAGTACAATCAACCTATCAATAGATAGCTAGTATCGAGTTCAGCACCTGTGAGGCCCGTTTAGCCAACGGCCCCTCACCCCTTCTCGTCTCACCCGGTCGGAGATTTTGGCACAGAGAGGAAAAAGGCAGTGAATTCAGAGGCAAAAACAACAGTTAAACATATATTTATTACAATTTGGAATTCCAAAGTGGGAGACACTTACACGTTTATCACAGCATCGAATACCTTAAGTTCTCTGCCTGTGTCTGAAGCCTGTCTCAACACATACACGTTATCCCCCCCCTTTTAACACAGAAAGTCCAAGCGGGGCTGGACCTACATGAGACATTCAGTCTGCTGCACACATCTGTTTCTTAACCTTTGACTTTTGAATATAATCTATCTCCTAGCTTGGTTCCTGGGAGTTTGACTGCAACAACATACACCCTCATGCAAGCATTTTAACAGTGTTATCACTTACAAGACTGTCATATGGCCTTGGTGCCTCCTGCTCCTGGTATCTATCTGAAGTTTGCATGCACCCTTTGTTTTTCACACACATCCATTTCTTTAGGTTACTGGGTTAAAGTTAACATCTGTATTACTTTAAGCTACACTATTATATATATATATATATATATATATATATATATATATATATATATATATATATATATATATATATGATTATATTTCCATAACAATCCCCCTTTGGACTCTCACAAAGAGAGTCCACACAAAAATGCAGGTACTAAATATAAAAGCATAAACTAAGAATATGAGACACAGAAAAAACACCCCTGTGAATCTGATAAACACACTGGAGCAAAACATCAGAAACAAAGCATGCAAAAATTAACCTTAGCAAGTCAAACACATCAAAATCAACACAGTGAAATAAATCAGAAGAAATTAAATGAGTAACTCATAATCAGCATAAAAATGTAAAAACCATACTGCAGTAACTAATAAGGCAGTATCACAAAATCAAACACATGCAAAACAATATATCTGCATAGAACAACAGAAAATCAAACAGGATAATACCGGAAAAATCTCATTATATCACCCCATGATACTGAACCAACTCCAATCTCACATCCTGTAGAGAAGGTTCTGTCCCCACCTGTAACATCTGATTATTGGGAGAAGACGAGGAAACTGTGCCCTTTTCAAGAGTAGTGACAATAAAGCGAACAGCGAGAGTTCTCAAACAGGGGACACAGCAGCAGCCGCACGTAACCAAAATTGCCAAAAACACTGACAGAGAAAGCATCATAGAAAGAATTAAGTTCTTCCATTTACCCAGAGCCTGTGTCAGCCATTTATCCAAAGGATTATCTATTCCTGATTGTTCATGCATCGTTTTACTCAGAGTCCTCAAACCTTCTAAAGCTTTAGTCACCAAGCCATCCGGTGCTGTATTATTAGGAATAAACGTACAACACATATCTCCAAACATGTCGCAAACACCCCCTTTTTCCGCCAAAAGCATATCCAGTGCCATCCTATTCTGAACAGCCATAAGAGAGGTAGGAGCTAATTGTTCAGCTAACCCTTCAACAGCATCTCTAGTCAGATTAGACAAACGTAACACATTGTAATGTATGTAATTAATCCTATCAACGTTCTTATTAGGAGTAATCCAAAGGAATATGGATTCAAAACCTGCTGCAACCTGGTCTACCAACTTGTACCTGTCGGGAACCCCCCTGGGGACCCCGATCGAATCTATGTATGTAGGAGAATTACGTGCCAAATCAAAATCAGAACTACGCTTAATTCTATGTAACAAGTGTTCCTGGTTTAACCCAGGTCCCATTAACAACAGTGGTGCCACCAACCTTACCATGGCACACACACCCACAGAGCCAAAAGGGATCTGAACAAACAACTGTCTTCCGCCACAATAATAATACAATCCAGCTCTTGCCCATGAACCTATGCCTTGAAAATGAAAATAAAATTTACACCACTCCGGTGGAATCACACCTAACGTTGATAAATCCTCTGTCCCTTCCCCTGTGAAATTAAAGCACACATACTGTTTAATGTGATTACCAGGAGTAAACGGCCCAGGAATAGTGTCATTGTTTATAGGAGGGAAAAGATCATGATAGAACTCACACCCCACAGAGCGGCCTTTTGTCAACTCTAAAATGCAATCATATCCTGTAGGATCCTCAAAAGGAAATAAAGGTGCTGGTTCTGTTGTTAAAACTGGCCTAGCCGCAGCACATGCCACACAGCTCTCAGCCGTATATTGTCTGGCAGTCTGAGCCATCCAAGAAACCCACAAATTGCGTCTCCTATCCCCTGTAGAACTCTTAAGAATGTTACCAGGGGTCAATTTATTATAATCTACATGAAGTCCTCCTGAAGAGGACAAGGCTTTCCCCACTTGTGGTGAAAGAATCTGTACACCAGAAGTAGTTGCATTATGTAGAGAAAGTTTAATTAAACCAACGGGACCGTTATCCCATGCACCTGCTCCTAGGACAAGATAAAACCCTGACGGACTAATACTACAAGGTTTGGGCTTAGTAACGCCACTGCTATATTCAGAATAAACCCCAGTGTATGCTCCAAAATACGGATTAATGTTCAATCCAGAAATAGTCAAGATAATGGGATTAACACCTTGTACTACCTGACGATGGCCTTTGGTAAGCGTCAATGCTTGTTGTAATAATTTATCAAATCCCCCATGGCGCACCGGAACAGCCTCATTTCCAGTGTGCCACCTCATATAAATCCAGCGGTAGCACCAAGGTACAGGGGAGTCAGGAACCCCCTTCGGCAATACACAAGAATAAACATCAGATTCCTGCCAGATTGATGGGTCACTACCACAATCTACCACTGAGCATAAATCGAATTCAAATACAACCCTTGTACCCAAAGTGTAATGCAGTTCAATACCACGATGTTGAGTCAGACAATCATCTGTATCCTGAATGACCCGCTCCTGACGCCTGATAGGATCAGCAGCACCTGCTCCTCGAATAACAATGCTGAAAACAAGCATGCACAACATAAGAAGTAAAACCCATAAACCCAACGTCAGCTGCCGCTGAACCAATCCAGTACCCAATTTCTGCTCCATGTTTAACTTCATACAAAAACCAGAATATTCTAAATGTAAAAATCGAATCTGTAGACCAGGAAACACTTGCTCCTTCACCAGAAAAAATGTTATCTATAAAGAGTATGAAACAAAAATAAACCCTCGTTTCAGCTGAACAAAATCCTAAAACTATTACCAACTTACCATAAAGGTCCTTCACCAGCAAACGTAACCTAATGACTGTGTACCAGCTCAGACAAGTCAAAATATTATAGAAATATAAGATCAAAAAATATTGTAAAAAGTAGATCAAAACATTTGTTATATTTAAAGCTAGAAAGATAAAAAGCATAGAAAATCCCACAAATGATCACAAGGTTTTCGTTTTTTTTTTTTTTTTTTTTCACAATGACATCAACTTCTTTCTTGCAGACGTTCGTAGAAGAAGGGTGGCGTCCCACAGCCACTCAATACAACGTGATGAATCTGCAGGCTGGGTCTTCAACACACAGGTAGACTGCCTGTGGTGTCAAGAACCAGAGGGCTTTATTCTGACCCTGAGTCTGGTTCTATGCACAGCTGACTGAGCCCAATCAGCTGATCCGCTCCTTTAAACCTCCTGAACCTCCGTCAACGACCTCTGAGGTTCTGCTGCTGGTGCACACTGACTCCAGTGAAACCACGTATTACCTTTTCCTCCCAACCTCACCGCATGTGAGGTTCTCTCGATCACTTTAAAGGGTCCCGTGAACCTCGGCTCTGACCACTTTCTTTTGATGACCTTGAGCCAAACCCAGTCGACGTCCGGAGGTGGTGGTCCTCTTTCTCCTTCCTTGGGATGTCCACGGATCTTGGTGTACGCCTCCAGCACAGCCTGCAACTGTGAAAAGTACTCCTTACTTGTCAGAATCTGCAGGTCGCCTGCAGTTCCCAGTGGTCGACGTTGGGGCCCAGGAAAGCTTCTTCCCGTCTCCAGCTCATAAGGAGTAAATCCTGTGGTTGAATTAACCGAAGACCTAATTGACATCAGAGCGAGAGGCAAGGCATCAACCCATGATAGTTTCGTTTGCGCACAGATTTTAGCCAACTTATTTTTCAAGTTCAGGTTCATTCGCTCCACTTTGCCCTGCGACTGGGGGTGATACACGGTGCCAAACCTGTGCGTGAGCCCTAAACTGGACTCCACTCGTTGCAGGTCCTGGTTCTTGAAGTGGGTTCCATTGTCAGTCCTTATCTTTTCAGGGAACCCGTGCCTGGGAATGTAATGGTTAATGAGGCATTTTATCACAGTTTTGCTGTCCTCTCTTCTAGCAGGCCAGGCCTCTGGCCATCCTGTAAAAGCGTCCACACACACCAACAAATACTTAAAGCCTCCAGCTCGGGTCACCATATCTGTATAATCAAGAATCACTTCCTTGCCAGGAAGTATGATCAAAGGAAATCTTCCCTGCAACGGTTTCAAAGTCTTCTTTGAGTTAAATTGCCCACACAGTGTACAACTTTTTACAAAATGTTTGACCATATCTGACATAAATGGATGCCACCAATGGTTCAAGTTGTCCATCATCTGTCTGACACCCACATGTCCAACACCATGTGCCTCAGTAAAAAGCTTCTGTTTCAAACCTGGAGGAAAAACCAGTCTGCCATCTGGCCCTCTCCAGCAACCTTCCTGCTCTGAGGCTCCTCTGAGTCTCCACATATTCTTCTCCTCCGGAGCTGCTCTGCTCTGCAACTGTTTAATGTTACACATGCTCAACTCTTCTCTCAGCTCATCTTCCACCGTCACCATCATCATCTGAGGCGCATATCCAGCGGCTGCTTTGGCAGCCTGGTCTGCAGCCTGATTCCCTAATGCAATGGCTGAATTACTGTTATCATGACCTTTGCACTTTATCACGGCAATTCTGGCCGGTAATAACAAAGCATCGGCCAGCTCTCTCATTTCCATCTCGTGTTTTATAGGTTTACCCCCCGCTGTCAAAAATCCTGCTCTCAACCACTGACATAACTCCACATGAACTGCACCTGTGGCATATGCTGAATCTGAATATACATTTACCTCCTGTTGTTCTGACAACTTTAATGCCTCAATCACTGCTACTAGCTCTGCTCTCTGCGCTGACTGAGGTCCTTGTAACCTTTCTGCCTTCCTTGTTACAAATCCTGAGTCTATTCGCTCAACAACAGAATAGGCTGCTCTGAGTCCTTCACTTTCATGTCTGAAACAACAGCCATCTGTGAACAACTGTCTCACCTGTGGGCCTTCAATAGGACTAGCCTCTAGATCTGGTCTCACCTTCTCCATCCTGGAAACCAATTCTTCACATTGATGAGGTTCGCCATCCGTCATGCCATCTGCCATGTTCACACCTTCATGTGTAAATGTGATGTTGGGTGCTTCCAAAATTTTGGACAGCCTGTGTTGTCTGAGTGCAGTCATAGTGAAGCTTTGTGAATTCACATAAGCCACAACACTGTGAGTTGTCAAAATGGTTAGACTGTGTCCCATGACTAAATGTGCAGTCTTTTGAATCATTCTGGCTATTGCTGCTGCATATTGTGTACATTGGGGGTGACGTTTTTCCACGTTATCCAACATGACCGATATATACATCAAAATTTTTCTCTCACCTGTTCTTCTCTGAAACAAGATGCCATTTAAAGCAAATCTGGTTGCAGAAACATCAAGAAAAAATGGGATAGAGTAGTCTGGAAGAGTCAATTCAGCAGCAGATGCAAGTCGTTGTTTAAGCAGAACAAATGCTTCTTCCGCTTCCTGAGTCCAAATCAAAACATTATTTAGTTTTTTCATACCTTGCGCCTTCACGAGGTCCCTCAAAGGCTGCGTCAGGTCTGCATAGCCGGGAATATAGTTACGGCTGTAACCAGTCAATCCCAGAAAAGACAGCATGTCTTTCACGCGCAGCGGTTTAGGATGTGACAAAATGCTCTGTTTATGACTGGAGGACATGCTGGTTGTTCCTGCGGAGATGACACGGCCCAGGAAAGAAACCTGTTTTCTGGCAATTTGCAGTTTATCCTTACTGACCTTGAACCCATGTTCATGGAGGTGTCTCAGAACCAGTTCTGTAGCCTGAAGGCAGATCTCAGCAGTTGGTGAAGCCAACAGCAGATCGTCCACGTACTGAATAAGGGTGGTGTTTCTTGGCAGAGGACATGTCTGCAAAACATCTTTCAAAACCTGATTAAAGATACCTGGTGATAGGGCAAATCCCTGTGGCAGTCTGGTGTAACGCAGCTGGCGACCTTTATAAGTGAATGAAAAAGCATCTCTGCATTGTTCAGCCAAAGGAAGACAGAAAAATGCGTTCGCCAAGTCGATACATGTGTACCACTGCTGAGAGGGCTCCAAACTGGAAATGGCCACATATGGGTTAGGTACAGGGATTGTAGGTGTCTGCAAAACAGAATTTACAGCTCTAAGATCATGTGCCATGCGATATTTACCAGTTTGTTTCTTTTCCACCGGCAAAATGGGTGTGTTCCAGGCTGAGACAGAGGGTTCTAATACTCCAGCTGTCAAAAGGCCTGTGATGGTGTCAGCAATGCCTTCCTCCGCTTGAGGTTTATGTGGATACTGATTCACCCAAATAGGAGAGTCAGTCGCAACCTGAAATGAAACTGGAGCACATGAAACTAATCCCACATCCGTGGGACTGGTTGCCCAGAGTTGTGATGGGAGAGCATCCAACATCTCTGCTGCTTTATGATGGTCGGTACGTTCCCTGCCATGGTGTCGAGTCAAAAGCTCATGTTTCAAAAGAACTTTGTCAGTTACATCACAAACAATCTGATATGAGTTAGTGGAATTTGAAAACAGCAAACCTGGGACGCTGGTCGGTGCCCAATCAGTAGTCTGGAGGGAACGCTTAACCATCCCTCCTAATTCACTGGCCTGTCGCTCAGAATGGAGAGAAAGAGAAATATGAGGAAATGCTTCATCTGACATCATATACCATTGCTGCTGTTCAGGAGTTAACATCACCGCGGCTGCCACCCCCTCAGGGGCCACATATATGTTCTTAGATGTGACTGTCCATGTGTTACCTTCAAGGTCTGCAGCAAATGATTCCTCATACCAATCTGCGTGATTTCTGTCGTAGAACAGAGTGACGTGTGGCGGATCAGGTGGAGTCAGGTAGGAACTTAGGCTTTGAATCCAAGGCTTCCAAAGCTGGAACACCGAGAGAACACCAGCTTCAGCAGGTTCTGTTAAGAGTCCCCAGTAGATGTCAGCAAACTCTTCCCCCACGGGCCGAACCAGATACTGTCCATCCTGGAAAGTGTGACCGCATGCTAGAGAAGAACCGTCTGGAAAGGTAACAGTCAAACCTTGAGGTCCACAAAGCACTGCGGCTCCCAGTTTAACCAACAAGTCTCTTCCCATCAAATTGACAGGTGTAGATGGAGACCATACGAATGAATGTTGCAGTTTCTGGTTTCCAACTTTCACCGGAAGTGGTAAAGTCAACGGCAGACGCTGTTCCTTCCCTGAGAAACCCATTAGTGACACAGTCTTAGTCGACAGCACAGAGGCAGATGGCTGATTGATTATAGTGGAATACGTAGCTCCAGTGTCGACTAAAAAGTTCATGTGTTCTTCTCCAACCTTCGCTGGCAGCATGGGGTCTGCGGAACTCACGCTGCTGGAGTTATTCTCAGGGATGTGTCAAAATTGTCCATAAAAGTTTTCTCCGACCTGGGGGTACTGACCTTGCGGAGGCGGGGCCATGTTAGGGTTTGGTGGCACAATCTCACCTCCTGGTGGGGATTGACAATCCCTTGCCCAGTGTCCAATTTGTCCACAGTTAAAGCAAATGTCGACAGGTGCTCTCCCAGGTCCGCCATATCCACCTCGTCCTCTCAGACCACGGTTCCAACCTGACCGTCCACGCCGTCCACCAAATCGCCATCCGAATCCACGCGCATAACCCGCAGATCTGTAATTAGATGGAGGATAGAAAACAGGAGGGGGGATCCCTCCCCCTTGCATTGGATTAAACTGAGGTGTCACCATCGGGGATGGAGCCCCAGGTGGTGCAACTGCCGAAACCATAACATGTTCAGTTTTTTCTTGTTTACGTTTATTTACCTGCTGTCGTGCGTCTAATAATTGCAATTTAATTAATTGATCATGCATGTCCTCTTTCTCTTGTTTTTTCTTCTTCTCTACATCCTGAGCAACATGCAAATGATGTACAAGATGTTTTTCCCAGCGGGCATACTCACAACCAGGCATCTCAGGATTCTGTTTCATCAGCTGTGACACCAAAGGAGGCACACCTTTCAGGACTGCTTCCCTGAATAACTCACCCAAGTTAGAACTATCCCCTTTTGGATTTACACCTGTGTGTTTAATCCAACTCTCTTCAGCTTGAGTAATGAAATCCTTTGGATGCTGTGAGGGATCCCAGTCAAACTTGGGAACCGCTGCAGGAGTTGATAATGGGAAATGTTCTCTAATTGCGTTCCCCAAACGAGTGATAACTGAAGAGAGTAAAGTTTCATCTCCAATATTGGATGTTCGAGCTTCATATTCAATGTCATCTGCAGTTGAAGCAGGAACACAACGGCCTAGAACAGCTCTAAAATCACCCAAAGCCAGTTTAGTTCCTTTAGTTAGATTATCAAGTTCGGCAAGCCACAATCTGCCACCAGCTGCAATACTAGGCAATTTGTCCACCAGGGCTTGTACATCACCAAATGAATAAGGGACATAGTTTTCTGTGCCCATATTATTTTGCAATATGGGCATCTGCACTCTAGTGGGACCTTGAGAACGAGTTATCATTGGATGCATGTTGCGAAAGCTGTTATTTAAAATCCTACTCACATCACGAGTTCGTGATGTCCTCTGTCTTCTTGCAAATTCTGTGTCCTCGGTAGAATGATATAACCCATTATCATTTGCCATGCCTTCTTCAGCATGCATTTCTCCCTCTAAGGAGAAATCCAATAGTGGCACATTTAACAAATCAGTGGAGTCGTCCTCCTTCCAAACCCCTTTTATTGACATTTTTACATTAACCTCAGGCTCCAATGAACGTGGATTATTAAACCTGACATTAGTCGATGCTGCTGGTGATCTAGTTCCTGTTTTATTAAGATCAACATGATTTAAACCTGTTGCTGGTTGTGTGTCTTCTGAAGATACAGAAGAACAGCCCCTAGAGGGTGGTCTTACTCCAGGTTCCTGGGCGTGCAACACATGCTCCTCAGGGCCTGCTTTCGTCATCTGACAAGCTGTAGGCGGGGAAGAAGGCCTGTTAACAGACTGAGACGGGTTCTCGCGAGCAGCTCGAGCGAGAAAAGGTTCACAAGACTTAAAAGGAGTGAGGGTTATGGGTGGTGCATTAAATGACGTATGCGGGTGTTGAGCATTATCTGAACATATATCGCCCCTTGGAGTATATGCCGGGAGCGTTTCTATTACTAATTCTCCGCCTCTAACATCCAGAACTGGATACAATCCGGAAGAAGTAGTGTTTATATTGTATGGCGGAGGAGATTGTACTGTTTCTTCTTTTGTTTCAAACAAATGTTTAATACCCTGCCAAATTACCAACAGTTTTTCCCATGATTTAACTTCTCTATCTGAGCACTTTCTGTCTCCACGCCGACTGGGTCTTTTTATCTAACTTTTCATGCGTTTCAACAAAACCCATCAGCGCCTCTACTTGTTCACCCAAGGACTTCCAAGGGGCCGAACCCCATGCGTCGTCCTGAAATTCCTGATCAAAAGCTCCCGCCATGATCCGGGCTATACACAGCTTCCTGACTCAGTACTTTTCCACCGCAAAAAGAACACGTGCAAAGCTATTCACAGCCACACATACGCATGCGTAACCACCCGTTCTCACACACACACAAGAGACTTCGAAGCCGCGCACACACAGAGAGACAGACTCACACCAGAGCTTCTAATCATTCAAACCATGGATCCCATTTAAGCCAAAATAAAATTGTTAAACCGACCAGGACAGACAACATTTAAGACAGACAGCCTTGCGCATCACGGAAGGTCCTCTTTACCCTTTCCGTAGTCGACGGAACCCACTATTCATTTAAATACCACCTCGGTCTAACCGTCGTGCAATCAGAATCCCCGTTCTGATGCTAGAGAACAATTTAAATGTCCCCTTGGGGCCCCTTTCTTTTAATCTTTAATCTGCTTTTACAGCTCACTTTAAAGGTCTTGCTGTCTTAGCCTCAACTTTTAGATGGTTTTGTATTCTTGGCCGTTCCTATCGCTACGTTTCTTTGGAGAGTCCCCTTTCTCCGAGGTAACGTTCCACCTCAGTGTTAAAATTTTCCCAGACTCGTCAGTCATGGAGAGGGAGCGACCAACTTCCGAGACTATTTTTTATCTTTGTAATTTTATCTTTTTTATTGTCTTTTATTTTATTTTTCAACAGCCTCACAACTTAACGGCTTCTTGGCTTTTATCTCTTTTATCATTTCTATCTTATTTTACGGTTTTCTGACGTGGACATACAGATAACTCTCATTCTCTCATTTCTCGGTTTCAACATAAATTCTATTTAAACCTATTTGTACTGTTCAGCCTCTGATATTTTGAGAAGAGAGTCCCTAAAACCAAAAGCATCACTCAAATTTGCCTACACAACTAAGGTTTGCCAATGGAGAGAAAATCTCCTTACCTGTTTTGGGTCGACCCGTGATGCTTATGGCAAGGTCCTCCTTCGTGTCCAATATTCAAACAGACTTTTTACTCACAGCCAAAATCCGGGTCACGGCACCAGTTATCGAGTTCAGCACCTGTGAGGCCCGTTTAGCCAACGGCCCCTCACCCCTTCTCGTCTCACCCGGTCGGAGATTTTGGCACAGAGAGGAAAAAGGCAGTGAATTCAGAGGCAAAAACAACAGTTAAACATATATTTATTACAATTTGGAATTCCAAAGTGGGAGACACTTACACGTTTATCACAGCATCGAATACCTTAAGTTCTCTGCCTGTGTCTGAAGCCTGTCTCAACACATACACGTTATCCCCCCCCTTTTAACACAGAAAGTCCAAGCGGGGCTGGACCTACATGAGACATTCAGTCTGCTGCACACATCTGTTTCTTAACCTTTGACTTTTGAATATAATCTATCTCCTAGCTTGGTTCCTGGGAGTTTGACTGCAACAACATACACCCTCATGTTAACAGTGTTATCACTTACAAGACTGTCATATGGCCTTGGTGCCTCCTGCTCCTGGTATCTATCTGAAGTTTGCATGCACCCTTTGTTTTTCACACACATCCATTTCTTTAGGTTACTGGGTTAAAGTTAACATCTGTATTACTTTAAGCTACACTATTATATATATATATATATATATATATATATATATATATATATATATATATATATATATATATGATTATATTTCCATAACACTAGTTTTATCTGTGGCTAAAATAACTTCAGTGAGACACATATCTTTTGACAACAGTCTGAGGGAAATTTGCCCCACGTCTCCCTTTTAAGCTATGAAATGTTAAAGGTGATTTTCTTGCATGCACAGCTTATTATAATTCTGCCGTTTGCTTCTTGCGACTCTCAGCCATTTTCAAAGTATACGGTGAGAGCAGCAAAGCCAGACCTCTCAACTTTTATCAAAAGTTAAGAGTGAGATTATGCTAATTTGGGGGCGGGGCTTGTTTTGGGGGCGGGGCTAACCGGACCCTGGAAGAGCCGGTGGAGTCAACTCCATCTCACCAGACATTGAAGTAGACATGTATTACTTGTGTTAAAAAGAGAAAGAGACATATTAATACCTTATTGTTCAGTTAATGGATTAAAACATAAAAAATACACAATTGTTCAAATAATACTGAATAAAATTAAGTAGTTTTAAATTATTGACCGAATTATTATACTGTTACACATTCATCTATGGGTTGTTTATCATTGTAAATCTATAACCTGATTGGTGAATCAGGCTGAGTTTCATCAAGCCTTTATGATCCCCTCAGCAGCAACACTGAAGCACACAAAGGTTTCCGCTGCGTCTTTACGCACGATCCAGCTGCTGATGTGTCCCTCCTTTCAGCTCAATGAACTTCTAGACTGTTACAGTTTATAACCATTATCACCTTTCACAGCGACAGGTTTCTCAGTCAGTCGCCGCGCTGACCAGACAAATCTCTATTGCTCTCGTCAGTGCACTCTGGGCGGTGAGGTGGGCGGATTTTACCTCCGTGCGCTACGTGCGAGGGATAAACAGCGGGGAAATTGCATAATTACTGTAAAGGGCTCCTGTAGAGGGAACAGGGGTGAAGCCCCTGATGTTACAAGTTCTTTAAAATGACCCTTAACAGTGCGCACCTGAATTAAAGCGCAAGGCAGCACGCCCACCGAAGCACCACTGAATCTATGTTGTTAAAAACGAAACAGCGTTAAACACAGCTACAGCTCTCCTATTGACTTTAACTGGCACACGTTGCTACTGATGTGAGGACATTAAACGCAGTGATTCACGTTTTGAATGGTGAACGGTGATAAAAGCACCTGCTCCGAGGGAAAGGAGGGGGGAGAGGAGCAAGCGCGGAGGTTAAAAAATGCAGAATTAATAAAAATGAAACTTATAAACAGACTAAGTGGCGTTTTAAACTGCATCTGGTTAGCAGAACTGTTTTATGATCCAGCGTGCAGCCATGACTGGTTCTGAATGAACCGGTCATCTTGACGCAGCTCCCCCCTCCCCTCCCCTCCCCTCCTGCAGGACCTTACCGGCTCACTTTCACCACTGTTAAGACTAAAATTATTCATAACTCTGATCACTCTTCCTGCTGCTCTGTTAAAAAGAACTGCAGCAGGAATTACTGATGGCCACAAGCTGTGAAAGAAGCCGAAACAGCTCAGCAGAAGGCGGAGTTTTGTCGTCCGCAGCCCAGATGGGCTTTGTGATTTTTATGCGTGAGAAATTCCATGTTTGCGTGTGAAATGTCATGTGTTGCGTGTGAGCGTGTGAAGTTAGTGAAATGCGTGTGTCACACGGTCAATGCGTGAGAGTTGAGAGCTATGAGCAAAGCTACAATCAACGGTAAACACCGAAGCTAACACCGCTAAGCTAACTGGATACATAAACCCTAGAAGTGCACATGCGGAGCCAGCAACCTGAAACTAACAAAGAACGTGCATGGACACTGACATTACGAGAGCGCGTCAGAATGATTGGCATGTGGGACAACCAATAGATAAGGCGATACCCCCGGAACTTGAGGGACAGAGGGGGGTGAGGGCAGGACCAAACCTCTGACCAATGCCTGCCATACAGTGCGAATGGCAGTGATTGATTTGAGTTTTTACAGACCTGCAGCTTTCAGAGATGTAATCTTTTTACCTCCTTTTTCTGAATACATAATGTGTTGACTACAGTCAGGATGGAAGGGCCATTTCACCCAGTATTAAATAAGTGTTTCTGAACAGGATTACCAACTGTTCAGAACATAGCTACCAACATAGCTTTAACCTGGCGGCGTGATTCATTATCCACACCATGGTACCGAAGTCCATGACCCATGGCAGAGAGCAGAGCACCACTCACCACCGGGGTGGAGAAGCCGATTCAGACAATGCTCATACATTTATCAGACCGCATTTAGAAGTTAAATAAAGTTACGGTTAATGACAGCGTTGTGGTCGCCACCCCCAGTGCTGGTAAAGAAGTCCATCCATCCATCCATCCATCCATTTTCTGACCCGCTTAATCCCTCATGGGGTCGTGGGCGGTTGGTACAGAAGTGTTTTTCAAAATCAGTTTGTTAGAAAACTCGGACCTGAATTTACTTCAGTAAACTGCACTGAACATATGAACGTAACAGTCTTTGTCATGATTTGTGGTTGTGTTTATGTTTTTGGACTAATTATTTGTTCCCCATTCCATGCTCATTTTAGCCACCACTCGCTCTCCTTTATCAGGTTCACCTGCTGCCACTAATTATCTCCAAGTCGTTGCACCTGGGACTCTGCCTATATCTATCTACCACTTTCAGAGTCAGCTTAAAAGATTGGGGCTGCCTCTTTTCTTTGTCATCTGTAGAAAGAATGTGTCATCATGGAGACCTTATCTGTTTTATGGTATGTGCTATTATGTGGTTGTCTTGAGCTGGCTAAGTGAAAGCATGCCTCTAAATCACAGGGAGAGTTGTTCCAGTAAAAACTCCACACAGTCTATATGTAATTAGGCTAGCTTTAACTTTTAGCAAAAGATTACACAAATTAAACAAACTATAACAAGGCCTTCACAGAACAGAAGTTCATACCGAGAATTATACCCAGGTGGGCTCTATTCACTTATTAGGTAACTGCTGAAGGCCATTGGTTGCAATGAATTTTATCTGAGGGTGTGTGAGTATTTTTTCTTCCACTCCACAGGTACGCTCTACTTTATGTGGGTCTGTCACATAAAATCATGTTACATGAAATATCTTAAAGCTTGTAGTTGTAACGTAACAAAAGGTGAGAAATTCCAAAGGGTCCAGTTGTAAGCCACTGCAGATCCTTTCACTCTATTGGTTTACAGATTTCAGGAAAATCATGGTATATTTGTTTCATCCTCCAGACCACACTTTCTGCGTACATGTCCATAAGTTTAATACGTCAGACATTACAGTTATGTTGTTTAGAAGAAGGAAGCATCTTCTCTTTGACACAGAAGCAGACACAACAATTAACATTTTCCACTTGTGGTAACAAAGTTATTAATTTAGCTGTGTGATAAATGTCTAAACTAAACCATAAGTAGCAAGGATTTCTGTAAACATTAGAAGGTTCGTTAGCTTCCTCATTACCCATCTCATAATATAGTCAAAGCATAGTTGATTCTAGCTTAATTAGCATGGCTGACCTTGTTATATGTGTGCATACTGTGGTGCTGCAACGGGATCACAAGAAACCCAATAAAAATGTTGCAGTCATTTCAACCAATGTCAGCTCATTTAAAAGTGGGAGCCTGGGGCTCTTTAGAATAACCCTGATCATGTTCGATTTGGTTGCAGTTCATCCATCAAACAGCACGGCAGAGAGCAAAGAGAACCCTTGCCAAGATAAGTCATCTCAGCTTGAGACAGTGTGACCTCATCTGTGATTTGTGGCTGTAGCTCTGGCCACCATTTTTCCTTCTCATTCCCCTTCTTTTTTCAATGGCCCTTGAATTGACTGGAGGAGCTTTGGAGGTGTTGAAGTATGGAGCAAAAGTATGGAACCAACTGGCCACAAAGGAAATTAATGATAAATACATTAGTAATAGGATCACAGAGGAGTTTTTGAGAAAGCTACAGATAAAAGCAAGGGCTAGGACTGATAACCAGACTGATATTCTAAACAACACTGGCATTGCAGAAGACATGGCTGCTTTGCAATCTCATATACACAATTTAGGACCTCTGTTCCCTCAGTTTTATCAGGTCATGGGATGACAACTAATCTACCCAACTTCATTCTGATTCAATGCAGGTTCCACTAAAATTACATATTATATTACACTAAACTGACAGGATAATAAGGTACAAACAAAAGTAGGAAGTATTTCCTTTAAGGAGCTAGAAGTAAGATATTTACTGTAAAATCAATCTAAATCATTCACATTTGTCAATTATTTACAATCAGTCCTCTCCATCAACAGTATCATGTTTTTCTCCTTTCAAACCTAGAGGTATGGTCCGGAACTACTTCAGTTCAGAGTGTAGCCCGTGTTTACTTCCTGGTTCCTGAGCCATTCATATGAGAGTTCCCAGGGTTCCCAAAACAGAGTGCAGCATTTGATATTTTATTTTGGCAAAGGAGCAGCAGCCTGCAAACATAGAAGCAAGTAAGAGATGCGGACCAGAAATAGTTCAACCTGGAGAGACTCAAAAAGACAAGAGAAGCAATTAGAGAGATTTAATGACAAAAATTAGAAAGTTCTTTGGCGCTTGGTCCCAGCAGAAGATGTAAAAGCTGCAAATGTATATGAGCTTGGATGTTCATTTTAGGATTAGGATTAGTGAAGTCTTCCCCCCAGGGTCCGTACACTGGTGGTGGAGACCATAGGGGAGTAGTAGACAAGTGAAGCTTGTCAGCGTGAAGATGGGGTGGAGGACAAAATACAACATTGTATGCCTACCCTGTGGAAGTGAAAATACAGTACAACAAAGAATGAGTAAATGGGGTGGGGTTCTCCATGAAAGGCATTGTGTATGTGTTGTTCCGATTTTAACCACTAGGTGCCATTATTACTTATTGTTCCTTAAAAACTTTTTTAATTATTCTGAAATAACTCATTTTGAAATCTCAACTGAAAAAAATAACACAAGCCAAATTCACTGTACTTTTTCAAAATAGCACAGTGGAATGTTCCTCTGACCTCAAGCACATCGTGCAACACATACTGCTCCAACACACAGACAATTATCTCCCAATCTTCCATTCCCCCACTGCTCTGGGATACTTAGCTTCAAACACGCTTCCATTTGTAGATTTGGTGGTCAATTTAAAACAAATCTTCAATAGAGTTATTACAATTTAAACATCAAAATCTTATTAAGCTCTGTTTTTAAGCAAAAGCACTAAACCTAAAATGCATGTTTTCTTTTTTTGTTTGTTTTGTTTTTGTTGTTTTTTGCTGACAGATAACCAGAGTCCCCAGAGAAAACCTTGATGAGTCCCTGTGCACCTGTATATCTAACTCACTCTCACTTGGAAAAGTCACTCGTGTTTGTATTGCTTCAAAAATACAAAATAACAGAAGACATCTTTCCATAGCAAATATTTGTAAAGAACAGCTTGTCTTAGCCTTCCCTTACATTAGAAAGCCTTTTTCTACTACCTTTATTTTACTTCAGCTGTACCAAACACCCAGATTATGTATCATTACACATTAAGATATACCATGTGATGAATGAATGTGTGCAGAGACAGTGGCCATGACCTTTACATATTGCATCATTAATTCATTAATAATGCGCTGAGCTGCTGTCTGCTCAGTGCCATTAGTATGTCTCATACTGCAAGTCGCAGAACAACAGCCGTTCATTCTCCCACATCGGCTCACCAGCTTTGTCTGTCAACCAGCCCTTAAGGGGCCTGTTTAAAAATTAACGAGCACTGCTTACACTGTAAATAACTGCTGGTAATGCACCGTGGGTTATTTGAAATGTAAAACCTACACTCTTGCTTTCATTATCTATGTACCTGCCCTGAGCCAGGAAGCGGTGTTCCTGCAGCCTCGTTGCCGGCTCACTTATTTAGGCCCGTTGCCACCTGCCAGCCTGCCGAGCGGCTCCTCGGAGTTGGGGGAAACAATGGTGGGATTTACTGCGCAAGCATTTTAAGGGGTATATTAAAAATGTACATAATACGAAACAACGCTGCAGAAAGTAATTACATTTCAAGGAAAATGTCGCCGTGTAATTCCTGCAGTGGAATCTAATTTTTTTTTATTTCACAGAAAAACACTCCCAACTGCTAATACTTTTATTTCTTCTTCTTCTGTGCCTTCTACTTTTTTAAATCAAGCCTTATCCAGATGTGTTCTCAGCCAGCAACTTCACGCTGCCGGCAGACAAATAGCCCGTGGACTCTGCCATCAGTCAGTGTGTCAGCCCTCATTAGTTTTCCTCTGGATGTACCCTTAAACAAGCCCAACCTTGTGTCTTTGTAATTGCGTGTCCATAGTTACAGATAGCAGGCTTTCAGCCCAGTGAATAATTAATTTGGGTAAATTGTGCAACTATAATTTGGGTTCCTCCCTTTGCAGTCACATAGTCATCTGTATTCTACATTAGACTGGAAGTCTATTTTCTGCCCCATATCAATTTTTCATATGCAGTCATTTGTCCTCAGGGGACGAATATCATCTCAGCTGTAGGTACTGAGTTTTCACCCATCCCCGCGGCATTCCGCAGACATTTCCTGGACTGAACCGTGGGGGAAAAGAGTTGCTTGTATTTATTCTCATTTAGAAATTTTGTCCTAATTCTATCCTGCATATTCCTGTTGCTTTGAACAACTGGGATACGCCGCGAGTTCACAAAACTATTTCCCAAAGTTTTCCGCATGACAGTTTCTCTTTTTTTTTTACCCAAGTCGATTACATCCAGTTGCTATATTTAGCTGGTGGTCATCACTGACTCCATCCTGAGCTACGAGAATGAATTTCAGTGGCACCTGATTATCAGCTTGCTTAATGAGTCCGGCCTCTGCCTCCCACCCCTACGCTTTTTAGGAGGGGAAAAAATGAGAGAGCCATTGCTCCAGATGGTCATGCCCTTTAGAAGTTTCTCTCTTCTCTGTAATGGAGCAAGTTGGCTCCAGCTCCCTGGGCTGAGTGCTGGGATCAGTCCAGGCGGCTGCTGTTAATGAGCCTCGGCGTTCCCTCCTCTGTCATGCTGGGGTTTTACGCTCATCACATACGTAGCTTCTGTTTCATCTGCTCCTGTGTGTCTGCATGTAATCAGACGGGGGACCTAGGAAGCAGGTCAGGTAACCGACACCTGCATGCCCACGTAATACACTACGGCTGACACGCTAACCCAGTTGTGATCATGGCGGTTACTGACGGAAAATACATGCAAAGGACTAGACTAAAACACACAAAAAAATTATGCTGTGGCACTTTGCCAGTCTTACTTTGCTTAAAGAGCTTTAGTTTGGATTTTTGGAGTGAAGTTCAACAAAGCTAATACTGATATTAGCTCTGAAGACGTCATATCACTGTGAACCTGGTGAAAATTCAATAAATCCTTTATTTAGCTTTATTCTAAATATCTAAAACAATCTTCAAATCAGCTAAATATCAGTTCATGCTAGTGCTTCTTGCTGTTTAGTTGACTTTCTTTTTAATCACTGCTGAAACCTTTGACCTTTGGTGGACTCATTTGGCGCCTTTAAGCTGCCGTCACACTGTTTATCCCGCCATCAGTAAAGAAGGAGAAGAGAAATATAGTGACTTTTGTAAAAGTGTGTCTGAATATGATGAAATAAAGCGTACTTTGTGATCCCCCCCCCCCCCCCCCCCACCAAACTCATTCGATGACCATCTTGTTTAACATTCTTTAACAAACAGGGAGAGAATGACAGTGATTTAGGGGCTTGTTTGACATGATCCATTTTCCTGGCTTTGGTCAGGACTCTGGCAGCAGCATTTTGGCTCAGCTTTAGCTGCCTGGTTTCTTCTGTATGGAAACTATTACCACAATCTAACCTATGGCAAATTAAATCAGGCACCAGTATTTTCTTTAGAAAGGAAACCCTTTTGTTGTGCAATTATACACTGTTTAAAGTTATTTAATGTTTATTAAATAACCCTTTGTCTGTTAAGTATTGTCTGGTGATCATCAGTATTGTCTGGTGATGATCAGCTCTTAAACTGATATCAAGACAATGGTTGAATGGGATGAATTCGAGCACTAGCGATCTTTTAACAGCAAAACCTGCACACACATAGAATGAAGGAGTGACAACTTCTTTTTAAGTTGAAGAATTTAATTACAGAAATAAAATGAACATCCAGAGAACATCACTATGTAATACTGTTTATCTGAATTAACACAATATTTCGATTAACAAATCCTCTCTACTAGGCTAGTGAAACTTAACTAAACTACTAAGCAAAATGAAGATAAAGAAGCTAAGCTAAGGAACTATTTACATGCAAAAACAAACAAAAGACAAAACAAAAGTGGTTGGTCATAATCAGAATAATTCAATGAATCCTTGTTCCCTGCACATCTGATTAAAAAAAAACATGGAATGGAGTTAAAAACATTTGGCATGTGTTTCAATCCATTCACAATGCAAAGCCCAAGTTAAACAAAACATTATTTGATGAAATAATATTTTGTTTAAGTTAAAGAACCAAAGTTCACTTTAAAGAATGTGAATCTTCCTGCCCAAACCTGTGTTTTGCCTCGTGTGAGTTTTGTTCAGTTTGGCCATTCCAAAGAAGAAGCGTTGGAAGGAGAGAAGTTGTTGGCTTGTTGTTGCCGGGCTAGCGCTTAGCTCTCCAGCTATGAGCTAACCAACAGCGTGTGGAGGGAATGGAGGCCTGTAGGTCCTCCAGACAGCCTCTGACCCCGTTGCAGTCTCGATTGAGCAGGTTTTCCTCACATTCGAAAGCAGGCCCCAATTTGTCGGCTTTTCCGCTCCAGCTGGGGTTCGCTTCCTTGTACAGGCTGAGGAGAAATACAACAAGGCTGTTTTTGGCATGCAGGATCCTTCCTCCTGCATCTGATTATGAGGTTAAGACAGCAGACTTATCTCTGATTTGCCCGGACATGTTCTCCGGGCGACGAGAATCCTCTCCAGATGCGGCCTGTGTGTTCTTTCAGGCCCGTGCAGGGCCCATGGCCCAAAGTAGTTTCCTGGTCTGCTCCAGGACGAGGAGGTCTCAAGAGAAGAGGCTGAAGAAGGGAGAGTCTCAGAAGTGTGCTGTGACTTTATCTGTGGGGAGTGGTCACAGCTGGCATCCTGCTGAGAGAGAGAGAGGGGCTTTCCTGCTGTCTCTCTCTCACTTGTGGCTGTCTGATCAGAATTACAATCTGATTCAGTCAAACCATTTTGATGATCATGGCAGTAATATCACAACAGATTAGTCTGTCATGTTTTTAAGGAGTGTGCTGGCTGTTGTAGTATTAGACTGTTAAAACTGGGGTCTGAGTAGATGTTCTTCGATCTTTAGCCACATTAAGTCTGGCAGAGTTCAGATGCTAACCTTGAAATCCCTTCCCTCATTGAACTTAGTAAATGACTGAATTCAATAATCTGCCACGGGAGCAACACTTAGGTCAAATAAATGGGTCTCATTCAGTCAGTGGTTCTCTATTTGAACCAAAGAAAATGATATTTTATTGATTTCAGTGTTTCACGGTGCTAATGTATGAGAAGGACGCACAAAAACACACCAACACACATATTTACTACTAGACTCTTTATACCCCAACCCACTACGTTATTTCATTAGTTTTGAATTTTCACAGCCCTGTGAAATCCAGCTTAGACTCTTAAAGTGAACGACTATTTAATAGTTGTCAAACGTTCTTTATAACAAATCATTTTGTTTGAATTGACAGGGTTTGTCTGTGTTTCTTTATAACTTTTTCATGATGGATTTTGGTCTCTTTTCCTGCAGAGGTTGACACGAAAAAAAAATCTACTTTTTTATTTTATTTAAATAAATAACCCTTTTTTTACATTGTTTACTAACTTCCACTTTTCTGGTGGCTCAGAGATTCAGAGACTCTTCTGCAAACAATTAATGATCTCCAACTAGCCTTCAAGTTTAGGGTTGTTCTCCATACACTAATGTTGTGGTTCTCTGCAGTCTGTGGGTTATATAAATCCCAGCACAAACTAATGTTTACAGACATCTGATTGTTGTGCCATTAGCACCTGTATTTCTGATTAATGCTCAGCACTCATCATTGTGTTCAGCACTGAAAACTTTATCGTCAACATTTCGAAGCCCTGCAGGCTGCAGGTGTCAGCAGTGTCACTGTTTCACACTGACCACCTAAAGTAAGGATGAAGAGAGCACTTAAAAGGTCAACATTAGCTATGGTTCCATTCAATTGCCGTGTGAATTTTGAACAAAGGTTTAAAATGTCGCAAAAAAAGAAAAATGAAAGAAAATGTGGATTAGGTATGTTTCCATCCACTGGTATGGAGCGAATTAACCAGGCTTCAGAGTGTAATTTTGTCAACTCATGACAAAATTACACTAGTTTGCAACCTGTAACAGGAAGTACAGGTTGCAAAATAGCATGCACCACAAATCGGAGAACAATGGAGAAAGGTTTTCAGCAATGTGTTAGTACATTGTCAACTTGTATAGATGATGCTACACGCAGTCTGGAAATGTAGAGAAAGAAATGCATTTCTGTGCATGTTATGGGAATATCTGAGAAGATGGCGACAGCAGAAACAGCTGATCAGTCATGCGAGGTAAATGTTTGCTACGTCAGAAATTATTCAGCAAATGTGTTTCTATCTCCTGTTTTGCGTATTAACTCTTTTTCGGAAATGGCAAAAACCGCCTAAAGTGACTCACAACTAATTTTGCTTTTATCATTATTAAAGTATCACTGTAAGAAGGGGTAAAAGTCATAAGATGCTGAGAAAACTGCCAGAGGGACTGACATTTTATCATAAGTGCTTCAAGAAATATTGTTTATCTCAGGCTGAGATTCACTATCCAACTTCTAATATTGAAATTCGTGTTAATCACCATAGGTTGTAAACTTTATCCATATTTCAAATTTTGAATTTATAATAGTTATCTTGTGAATATAATCATATTCAATAAATTACCATTATATGTTCCCATGAGGATAGTTTGTCGGACTAACAGTTCCTTTTGAACTTCACAACCATGGCATAACACATTACACCAACAGCTATTAAACATGTTCTTAAGCCCACATTTATGTATCATTTTTATTGGTCTGTTGTAATATTCTAACCTTGAATGTCATGTTTTCGTTAGCTGTAAGTGGAAAATTGAAGTCACTGAATATGACTGAACACTTTAGGGGGGTCACATATGGACATAAGGAGATTATAGGTTACTGTCATATAGAACACAAGCAGTATTTGGTGAAGATTGCTGCAGCTCATTCAGTGGTGCTGTTGGCGTCGGGGCAGCCTCCCTTACCAGTTTCAGTCTCGACTTTTATTAGTTTTGGAGACATGTCCCATTTTTCTACCGCCACTGTTGTCCCACATTTTCTGCAATTATCTGTGATGGCCTTCTCAATGAAATGGCATATATGAAATGTTCTAGAATTTTTTTGGTGCACCTCTCCTTACTGATGCATTTGTACAAAATAGATTATTTTAATGCTTTGTAACCTCTCTGTAAACAATGGCAAGTGGGAAGTCAAGAGCAGTTTTTTTTCCAGCTTTTTTTCCTAAAGATGGAAACCTGAGGCCTCACCATGCATCATAAAAGCATTGTTCAGCGACAAACACGTACTGCCACAATGACCAAAACTCCCAGAGCCCAAACTCTCTTGGACAAGCAGAAAATTGTAAGCAGTTAAGCTAAAAGATCACTCCATGCAGGCACTCTTGGCCCAGGCATTAGGCCAACATGCCGAGTTGTGTTTAAAATTCTTGATGACCAACCCAGGCTGTATAACTGAGCTTTAAGTCAAGGATAAACCACTACCACTATTGTCTATCACCTGGTACCCGAATATGCACCCATCATGGTTAAAAACCGCCCCAGCCTCAGTACAGAATGTTTGTGCATGCATAAACCCGCCATGGAGCACAATGCATACAATCTGAAGACCTCACAAAGATGCTGCAGAGACCATCCATGACTGAATTCTCCTGACATAATCCTCATCGACTGCGGAGATCTTATGAAAAGAATTCTAAACAAGCAAATCAAAGAGCATGTTACTGTGTTCATGACTAATGACCACCTCAGTAAAACATAATCTTCATGAAAAAAACTGCTCTTGTAAAATAATTTTCTGACAGCTAAACAGCAAGACAAAATGGCAGAAATATGGACACAAGGATCGTGTTTCATGAAAAAGAGAAAAAAGCAATATTCATCACCTCTGACTCTGAAACAGCAGTCTGCACACTTCCTCAGAGACTGGAGGTTTATTGTGTTCCAGTTCACCATGATTTGGTCCAACAGGGGAATATTATTTCCCAGAATGTAAAGAATGAAAGAATATTACTTATCCATATTTTAATTAGTGTTTATGGCAGGCAGTATGAAACTGTATCTACACCATGTATTCCCGACAAAGACGAAAACAAAGTTTACCGTCTTATTTTGACAACAATTTAATAATTTTGAATACTTAAAATAACATTAAAGGAGTATTTCACTAGCAAAAAAAAAGCCCCACAGCTGTCTTAGCTCTGACCCCTAGATCTTCCAGAAACATGTATCCAATACATCAGTTGCCACGTCCATTGTCTCGCCAAAGCCTGTAAAGCCTTTAAACGTATGCTCATTTTACAACAACCAACTTCCATGTGTTTTATTGAATTGTTAGACCAACACAAAACGCCGATTTCAGTTTTCCGTGCATACATGTGAGCCACATCTTTTCTTAAACGGGGACGTTGCAGCTTCGTCTCTATCTGTAACCTGCATGCACCTCATGCTCACAAGTAACAAGAAAGATGGCGTCGTCCAGTGGTGCGACTCTGTTATAGCTGTTAACAGCGTCCTCTGATTCTTCCATTTTAACGAGCCCCGCTCTACACAGCCCCTGTGTCCTCTGTGTCTGATCCCCCGTCCACACGGTGCTGTGTGTACTTGTCTGCGCATGCCCGGTGTTTTTTGCATGTTTATTTGACAGGGTCACAGCGCCACCAATGGGCCATATCCACCATATCTGCTACAGCCTTTTCAGTTGTTCCTTGTCCACTCCTGTGGATCGTTCATTTTCGTTAATCGTTTTTGAAAATTTTAAATGTTCGTCTCCGTGTAGACAAGGCTTTCATATTTTCATATGGGCCAAAAAGTTCAGTGCTGGTCTCATCTGTCCAGAGCTAAAACCTCCATGAGTTTGCAGCGTCCCCTGCATGGCTTGTAGCGAACTGCAGATTTCTTAGTTAGATCTTCTTTGTGTTAATCAAGCACATATTTGTGTTGGTACATCTGCATTTCTATGAAATGTTTTCATTCTCGCTAAATAAATTTGAAAAAACTGAGATGGGTAAAGCTGATTCCAAATCCTATAGTTGTGCCAGAGTAGGATTTGGTTCCATCAACCCGGTTTCCCTAAAGGCGGACTCTCTGTATCTTCTGTTAGTCACCCGGTCAGACATATGTGAGCCAAAATTGCATATCTGCTCCCCTGCTGCACACATGAAGATCTCCCCAAGGAGACAATTAGCTAGAGAGACCTGTGCTGCCTCAGCAAGCAAATAAAATCTGAGAGATGTAATGAGACAGGAGTGACTCAAGGCGGTAGCAGTAGCCGCCGCCGACACGTTACAGAGTGGCTCTCAAAAAAGCTCAAACGATAGGATTAAAGTGACAGATGGCAGCGAGAGTTCACATAAACAGAAACATTATGTTTTTTGCATAGTTCTTAAGGTTGCCGTCAAACCGGCATAATTGTGGCCCTCCACCGCAGAGCTTGGGAACAGCTTGAAGTCAGCATGAAGAATGTGATGCGCATCTCCATGGATTCCATCTACGAGACAAAGAGAACCTTTTCTCCGGTCCCTTGTGAAGCAATTTGTTGAAGCGCCAGATGCATTACACAGCTTGGCTGTCCCTTATTACTGACAGGTCAGATCCTGATTAAAAGGTCTGGATATAAAAAGCAGCTCTGATTTGTCTCTTCCCTCTGAAACATTACTCACACCCAGTGTGGGAGGCAAGGCTGTGAGTCAATACAGAAAAGAGTGCAATCTCTACTCTTGGAGGAAGTTCATTCAAATGTTTTATGCTGATTAAAAGCAATATAAGTATTAATAACAGAGCTCTCATCTAATTTGGCACTGGAAAAACTGACTTACATGGCAAAAAGAAAAGTTGATCAATTTTATAAGATGTGGTCTTCATTCCTAAACTTCATGAATCACCAAAAGTGTACAAATGCCCTGTACTGGATAGGGACTGATGCCACCACTATCATGAGATCCAATGGAAGGCTAGTAATCCCAGAGCTACACTATTAGTATTGTGAAGTAGAATTAGAGATGAAGAAGATGAAGAAATTATGACGACTTATGATGCAAGGTAAGATGTGTAATGCACATACTAGTATTATTATACTGTTCATACATGTATTATTATTCATTTGCAGTTTACGTACTATCGAGTGGGCAATGGAGGGTCTTTTTGTTTCAGTTTTTTTGTTCCCAGTCCTAGGGGAAGAATTTAAACTTAGGTTAATTATTGTAAATTCCCTTTTGTTAAGAATAGCAAATCTGGCATCCACGGATTATCTAAGATTAAACCAATATTATTTAAATGTAGACTGTAAGCACTGAATAAAGCCTGACTGCATTTAAGCACATTATTGTGAGTGAAAATTCTGGGGGGAGCAGGGGTGGTCTTAAGATTGATGTGTTTAGAAATTTAGGTTAATTAAAATGGAAGGAAATGATAATCAAAACTAAAACAAGAACTGAATGTTTGGACATTTAACCACACATCCAAAAGTTCAATAAAATGAATCTAAATAAAACTGCTGTTTTTATATATCAAAAAGAGTAAAGTCATACAGAATCATCTCACTGTGGGAAAAGAAAAACTGAAATAAATTCCTCCGCAGTGCTAACCCTAACCCTACCCCGATGTTAAGGGGGTAGGCAAGGAACTGATAAGAGCTCACTAACCGTTTACTGTTGAAAAGAGACGTTGTAAGGTGGTAAGATTATTGTGTATGATAATGTTAATATCAGTAGATTGTGTTTGAGAATAAGAATGAATTAGTTATCTTAAGATAACAATTCCTGTAAACTAGTTAGCGTAAGCTAGTGTTAGCTAGTTTTAGGAATCACAGTGTGACCAAATCTTTGGTCATGGAGTTGAGGCAGAAAGCCCACATTTTATAGTATTGTATTTTTACAACGCTATATCAATTTGTAGAGTTGCGAAAGCAAGGGACAAATTTTGCTATTCCAATTCAAATGTTTCGAAATAAACTAACATATGTGAGAATTTTCCCTGTTTTCTCTAAAAAGGGGCTTCTAATAATATCTAGTTGTCCATCTTCTGATACAGTACCTTTAGACGTTATTGTCAGCTTTCATAAAATTAAAAATTTAGATTTTTGTTGATATCTGTTCTAAACTAAATAACTAGTCAGATGATATATTGAAACTTCAAACAAAAAAAGTGTTATCATTATTTTACAGTAGATTTAAATAAGACACTTGTAAGTTTAAATAAAAATGTCTAGAGAGAGATATAACACAAACGTGAATGAGATTCAGCCCATGTAAATTAGTCTGCAGGTTGAAAACAGCATTAAGGGTGATTGGCAGGAAACCTGCATTGCCTGTTAAAACAGTTAAAATAATAAAAACCTATAACAAAAATTTGTTAGATAGAAAATTTGAAGTCTGCATCAATCTATATGTATATTAGAAGCAAAACATGAATCAAGGAAAACCTAAAAGCATTACAACTAAGTCAATCCTTGGAAAAGAAAAACCAAAAAAGTTGTAAATGTTTGCTGAGAAAGCTGTTGCAAACTAAGCAGAAGATCGAGTCATAACCTTAAAAAGCCCAGTATAAACTCTCATCAGTAGCAATGTTTGTTTGTCTGCCTTTTGCATCATTGGCTTCATTCATGGCCCACATTTGTTTTTTGGAATAGTAGTGAAATAAAATGCTGGTGGAAATGCAATTAGATAAAGTTCTTAAAATTGACTCCAAAATGTCATCAAGTTGTAAAGCCAAAATCTATTTTAGGGGATGGCACTGATAATTAAAATGCCATCAAAAGAAAGTTCTAGTTTACTGACAGGCACTGCTCGTTTCATCCATTTCTGTACATTTGTAGTTTAACATAGTTTGCCCGGACTTTTACCAGAACAAAATGGAGTCCTCGTTACCTGCCGAACATGCATTTACAAGAAAGAAGATGCATCTCCTTAAAAAATGCCCCTACAAAAACTGAGTTATGTACCTCACTGGCACTTTGTGTTATGATTGTGTGTTGATGAATATTCTTGATGACTCCTGGACACACTGTTGGTCTGTATTTCTTATAATTTTCAATAAAGGTTTTGAAGACAAAAAAGATAGCAGCCTCCATTGAAACAGCCTCAACAAATGGTTAGGGATAGGGTTGGCACTATGAAAACTACTAAACAAAATATTTTCTACACTTCCTGAAATAATATTATGTACATAGTATGCATACTTTTGCTAGAAATGTCAATAATTTAAAGAATTGCAGATCCTGTCTTTAAATGTTGCATTTCCCTCTACAAGTACGGCGGATGAATATAGAGTAAATGGAATGCACCCCGCTTTTGGTACGGCCTACACGCGATAGAACATGTGACACTGAACCCTTCAGCAAAACTAATAAATGAAAGATTGTCTACCTACTCTGAATGAAGATTGTAAATATATTATGCATACGTTGGGCTTGAGATGTCAGCAAATGCATAGAACTGTAATGTTTTTCTTAAATATAGATTTTTATGAACGCGGAAGTCCGCACACATCGCTGACATCACTGGCTGTGTCCTGGCAACCGCTTAGCAATGTGATGTGACTGCTCACTTCTGTCTGAGACGCTATGAAATCTTCGGCAAAACTAATAAATGAAAGGTTGTCGACCTTCCCTGAACGAAGATTATAAATATAATATTCATATGTTTTGCTAGAGATGTCAGCAAATGCATAGAACTGTGATGTTTTGCTTAAATATTGATTTTTATGAACGGGGAAGTCAGCGCACGTCACTGACGTAACTGGCTGTGTCCTGGCAACCGCCTAGAAACATGACGTGACTGCTCATGTCTTTCTAAGATGCACTGAAAGCTTCAGCGAAATTAATAAAGAAAAGGTTGTCTACCTTCCACAAACGAAACCTATAATATATTATTCATACTTTTGGCTAGATATGTCATCAAAATGCATACAACTGCAGATGTTTTGCTTTTTTTTTCATATATACTGGAATCTCGGTCACACTTGTTGACATACGTAGGGAATGTCACTTCCTCACGTCTTTCTGAGAAAACCTTTGGCGAAACTAATAAATGAAAGGTTATCAATGGGGGAATTTCTCTGCCATAATCCAAGAGCACAACATTTCTATTTGAGAAAAGAATTTCATCTTCTTGCACTCAAAACTTGTACCGCTCACACTCAAAACATACGCTCTCTCTCAAATATATTCTCTTCTCCCTCAAAACTTTTTTCTGCTCTCAGATTTAATGCCTCTTCACAGATATTTTCTCCTCTCTCTCGCCTCCTTCTCTTCACACTCAAACCGATATGCGCTTGCGGATTTTTTTTGCTCTCTCTCAGATTGCAGTCGATCGTCGCCTAGCAACCTTTTCAGCCAATAGAACGGCAGCCTCAGAAAGGGTGCGCTTGTTTTACTCTACTGACTGTGCCTGTAGTACAGCTTACAATAAAATACAATGCGACAATAAAATAGCTTTTTAATACAAAAGCTAGTAAAATAAGAAGCTGAAAAACCAAAACAATCAGGAAAATTAAAAAAAAAAGGAAATAATAAGGGGCGATTCCAAAATCACTAATGAAAAGTCATCTAATTTCTGTTGGAGGCAAACTTCTTACTAGCAAGCTCTGCGGCGGGAGTTTTCTGTTCACCTCACGTATGAAGATGGATCGACTCCAAGACTCTCAAGTAAGTTCCTACATTTCTCGAGGCTAAAATGGTTCAATGTTTTCAATTTTGTCGCAGCAGTTACATCTAAAGTTATGTCCTGGCCATTTAAAGAGGAGATCATGCCAACAGACTCAGAGTTAAGAAAAATACAAGCAACAAATATTGCTAAAATAAGGGGTTTTTGAACATTTACTAGTATTAACTGTTTTTCCTTAGTGTTATATTTTTCCATACTTATTGTACAGGCCTGTCGGAGTTTAAATTACTTCAGCTAGCTCTGTCTACGCTTAGAAATAGAGTGCTGTGGTGCATGTTAACCTAGAAAGCCGACCAGGACGGAAAAAAAGCACAGAACCTTCAGTTCACTGCAGAGACACATTTCGGCAGGTTCTGATAGGGTTGGACGTTATAGAAAAAAGCTTATCGATAAAAAACAATGCATATTGATCGATATCGATAATTATTGAAAATATTTAAAACCATATTTTATGTGCAGCTCTGCCTGGACATTTTATGATATTGCTAAATGATTTAATTTTAATAAAGAACACAAACACAGAATTCCAATTAAAACTTTATTTAACCAACTTTTTTAACCATAACAGATTTTTTTTTTAAATAAAAATAACTTAAAAGACCTGAGTTATGTTATTAAATACTGACACAGAATAAACTAAAGTGACCAGTAAAATGACCAAAATAAATATATCAAATAAATAAATAAATGGAATAGCCTATTTAGGTGGGAATAGTACACTAGTTTCTCCTCAGGTTTCATTCTCTGTCTATATAGTCAATTGAGAGGCTGATGCAGGGCTGAGGTCCGAGGTTGTGGCGTGGGAAGACACAGATTGCAGCTCATTTTGCACTGATTCCCTGCACTCGTTGCACAATTTAGGGAGCGCTGTTAGAGAAAAACTTGCATCCCGGAACTTTATATCAAGAGTGGCAAGTAGTTGTTTGAAGCCAGGTTTTTCAGCTGCAGACAACAGCAGCATGTCCATCACTATGAAGCATTTTACTGCATGCGTTATGTCCTTATGCCGCTTGGACGCTTTGTCATTTTATCACAAAGGAGGGAGTTCCAGGAGATTTCTCCGAAGATGACGCGGAGTTGCGCGGGGCTGACACAGCTTGCACTGTTGCGGGTGGTGTGAGCGGCTTACGTGATGAAACAAGGTGGTTGCGTTACCAGACTTTGTTTTTACCGGTTTCTTGCAAATTTTACAAATCACTGTGGTTTATTTCTGTCAGACTGGCGAACTAGTAAAACCCCGTTTTGGGACAATTTCCTCCGCCGCTCCTTGCTGCGACATATTCACATGCTGTGTGTTGTGGTTTGAGAGGGTGGCGCTTTGTGACGGCGTGCCTGGGTCCGCGATTACGATTGGTCGAGAGGAAGTAGTGACTGTAGCATCAACTAATATGATAGGCTGAAAGGAAGGAAGGAAAACTGTCTCTATTGACCCGTTTTTTTCCTATCGCGCCACACGTCTATCGATCGATATATATTGTTATTGAATTATCGTCCAGCCCTAGGTTCTGATTAAATAAATGTGACGAACGGTAAAAATGATAAACTTTGCGGAATCGAGCTATGGCCACAAAACTACTGTGAACAGCAGTTTCAGCTGACGCTCTTATGAGCGGCGTAGTACTACAGGCACACTCAGTAGAGTAAAACAAGCGCACCCTTTCTGAGGCTGCCGTTCTATTGGCTGAAAAGGTTGCTAGGCGACGATCGACTGCAATCTGAGAGAGAGCAAAAAAAATCTGCAAGCGCGTATTGGTTTGAGTGCGAAGAGAAAGAGGCGAGAGAGAGGAGAAAATATCTGTGAAGAAGCATTAAATCTGAGAGCAGAAAAAAGTTTTGAGGAAGAAGAGAATATATTTGAGAGAGAGCATATGTTTTGAGTGTGAGCGGTACAAGTTTTGAGTGCAAGAAGATGAAATTCTTTTCTCAAATAGAAATGTTGTGCTCTTGGATTATGGCAGAGTAATTCTCCCATAGTTATCTACCTTCCTTGAACGAAGATTATGAAAGTACTATCTATACTTCTTGCCAGAAATGTAATCAAAATGCTTAAAAACACAGTTGTTTTGCTTAAATGTTTACTTTTCCACGGGCAACAGCAGCCATGTTCTTTTGTCGCATGGGACAACTTGATAAATACGTGACTTGGTAAGCCTGAACGTACAGTATTGAAGAGCCAAATTATGACAATACTACGTTTCCCCCTGTGGACCAGCATGGATATTACACGTTTTTCAGTGAGACTGAGTTGAAGCATAGACATTATATGCTTAGACGCCTCATTATGGACTGGAGCGCAATCTTGCAACGCCGGCATTTTGGATGGGTTTCTCCTAATCAAGACTGGCATAGGAGCCAACGGGAGTAAACGCACAGATAGCAACTTTGCCCATATTTTCTGCAGCTTATGGTTACAATAACCTAAATACTGAAAGTAGATCACACAGTGCAGATCACCATTTTGGGCTGAGATTGTCTCTGAAGATTTGTTTTTACTTAGTGATAACATTTCAGAAACCCAATAGCTGGACTGTAATTTTGTTTATAAATTTTTTTCACTGTATTTCACAAATTAAGGCTGAATAATGTTGCCAAATTAAGAACCCTGGACTTGCAGAGTACCATCACATGCAAGAACCTGTGCAAAACAATTGTTTTTCAAGGATCATTTGCTCCAGCTCTATTTGCAACAGGGTAGTGTAAGACACTGGAATGACCTGGAAATTTCGGTCATTTAAGAAATCAGTTTGCATGCACAGCACTCAAAAATATGAAGAAATTACTATTGATAGCTCAGGATTGTACATGTGTGTGAGAGAGAAATAAATTTAAAACAACAATCCAACTTGTGTCTTTATTAAAATACAAAATGTATTAATTTATACATTTATTGATTTATAATAACCCATGTCTCTTTGTTTAAGAGCATAAAACAAATAAAACAAATTTCAGCATGAATGTACATATATATTTACATATTTAATAATATGCCATACAACATGTCTGTCTGTTAAATAGCATAAAACAAAGTATTTCAGTATGACATCACATATGTATACATGAATATGCCATGTCTGTTAAATTAATGAAATATGTTGTTTAAACAACGTATTTTCAGCATTAAAACATGTTTTTTCATGTGTGACAGTGTCCTGTATCATAAACACATCTCTGCCGTTTCTCACAACCCAAAATTCGGGGGAAATTTCTCAGGAATTTTTTCATTTCGCTGCAACAACTGTTACAAAATTTTAGCACTGAAATGTTACTTTTACATGAAACAAAACTTTTTCCCTGGCATGAACTGCAGGACTGTGTTGACCATGACCTCTATGAAAGTGGCAAATCACTTTCTGGGTTAAAAAAGCCATCAAGACTGGTGGCCGGTATGTCTGTGACAATTACCCTTGTGTTGTTTTTCAATGTCACATCTTTTCTTGCTCTTAATAAATTGCTTCACACAAAAGCTGCTCTTGTAAGTTCGGAAATGTTCAGATGCTTTATACTTTTGAAGGGCATCAACCCTCTTTGTTCCCAGGACAAAAATGAATTGATGGAAATATCAACGGTTCGTATTTTCTCCAATCGATTGAAAATAGGACCAATCAAGGATTAAAACGGCATAAGCTGTAACTATAAATCTGCTGTGGAGCATACACAGTGAGGTTGGAGGTGAGTCGACACTTCACAGGATTTGTTTCCGCCACACACAATTAAATAAATTATACTTTTCTGTGTTGTATAGCTCTTTGTGATGGGGCAGTGACAAAAGCGACAATGCGCTCTTGTATTGTGGCTCAGACATTAAAACGGCTGAAGGCATGAGGTGCTGCCCTTCATGTTTTCAATTTAACCATTTTTGATTGAATGTGATTATGCAAATGGAAACCAGGCGCCAAAAGGCAGCTGTCTCATTTTCTCTGCACAGGCAGTCCAGATGTGGTCGGAATCACAGATGAAAACCTTCGCTATATCATGACAGCAGGGTTGTTTGTAATACAGTACGTTTCTGTCAGTTCTGACAGAGATGCTGTTTCTCTGCCTGATATGCACAGGAATCAAGCCGCTCATACAAAATAAATCTAGATGTCTGCCGTTTGTTAGTTAGCATCACAACAGTGTCAGCTGCTAAGCAGGAAACAGTACACTGACTGCTCAGATATTCTAGTCATGACAATTACGGGAGATTTTACACCTTTACTGCAAAACTCAGGAAAAACGAATTAATCAAAGAAGACAGTGAAGTGGTAAGAGAATAAGCTTCAGTCAACTTTTTCAATGTGTATGAATAACAATCTCCCTCCTAGAAATACATCTTCACAGAGAAGTAAAAAGTGCCTTCAGCTTGTTCATTTCGCACTGAGCATCACTGTTACTGTAATCTGTTACAATTAGGGATGTTAAGATTTCACATTTGAACTGAATCTCAGGTACCGCTACCCAATGATACCTATTTTCAGTACTTTTATGTGTTTATGTGGTAACAAGTATTAGTTAAATATTAAAATCTCAAACATTTTCTATTTAAGATATCTATTTCTCAAGATATAAACATGTTTGGATCTGCAAATCAACCTAAAATTCTGTATTGATTTTAATGCATTGCTTGAATCCACATCACACAAGACTAATTTTTACCAAAACAACAGTTATCAGAAGCACACACAGTGAGCAAGGGGAATGAGGGATTGAAGCTGTCTGAATTATTTTAGTGCAAAGGTTTCAGTGGAAAAAAAGACTATATTAAAAACATATTTTATCCTGCTTTGTAATCCAGAGTGGGATACATTTTCAGCACTCACTGCTGCCTTAGCATTGGTGCTTTCACAGGAAGTTAACAATAAAAGAAGCCAGTCGTTAGAGTTTTTGCTAGTCGTTATTTTTTTAAAAAAGGTCGCTGGATGGGCCTGAACAGTCATTAAATATAGCGATAAATTCTTTCTTTTCATTCTGGCAGTTTACCATTTAGAATTGCTGTCTTAATGTCAAAGAGAGCCAAACAGATTTACTTTCACAAGTGGAGCATTACTGCTTTAACCATAGTGCTCCGCTTGATATATATACAAAAAAATATATTAGATATTATTTTGGGATTATTTCAAGTTCAATGGAAACAGAAACGGAAAGGTAAAAGAGAAAGAAAAGGAAGAGAAAAAGAAGAGACAAAATGTTAAAATGGAGAAAAGGTGACAAAAATAGAGCAGAGGAAAAAGAGAGTACAAGATAACGTCCTAGGAATCTTCTTCTACACATACAGAGAGAGATATAAAAAGAACAGCAAAACCAACCAACAAGGTATCACAGGTCAAACAAGAAACACCTTGATAACATCACTGAAAAATACATAGTATTATTGAATACAATATGTATATAGTTACAGCCAAAGCTAATTGTAGAGTATAGAAGTGAATCTGTAATCATTCATCATCTTTATTGTCATTGCAACATACATTCCAATGAAATTTGTTCTCTGCATTTAACCCATCCCCTTGGGGAGCAGTCTGGGGTTAAGGGTCTTGCTCAGGGACCCAGAGTGGCAGAGTGAGGGAGTTGAACTCAGAACCTCCTGGACCTAAGCACAACACTCTAACCACTAGGCCACCAATCCAAGCACCTGTAGGTGTATGTACCCCCCCCCCCCCCCCCCCGCTCCAGAGTGCCGAGGCAGACACCAGGGAAACCAAAATTCTAGATGCCCAAAGGGCCCCTAGATCAAAGAAGCACAAAATGGACCAACACAGGGATAGATGCCTCCCCCATCCCAGGGAAGAGCAGAGGAGAGCCCCAGTAAACTCCCCAGCAGCCACAGCGCTGAAGCCCCCAGGAGCTGCAGCAACAAGCCTGCGGGCTCCGCCGGCAGCCAGCTATGCCAAAGCGGATCCAGCCATGGGCCCAGTGACCTGAGGCACAGGGGCCCCCCACCCCCCAGCGGGGCCCTGACAGAGCCACACAACCCAGGCCCCCATGAAGCAGGTGCCTGGAGTGAGTCAGCACACACCTGAGCACTCAGCCCCGGACTCTGAGGACCACCAGCTCACCAGTGTGTCAAGGCGCTAGCCAACAAAGGAGAGCTGGCCAGAGAGGATTGCCTCCACACTTAGTTTGGGCCTGAGATGCCCCAGAAGAGTTGACAGTCCAAAAGCTAACCTGACAAAAAGACAAACACAAAACCAGGTACAGAGTCACATTTACAAATTCTCACACATCCTATACTCCATACTTAAGCCCCACACCCTATTCTCGGGGAGGGCAGTTGTGCCAGCCCCAGTCGAGCCCCAAAATCCAGGCCCAGCCCAGACCCTGGCTAGGTGGCCCGCTCCTCCTCCAGGCCTCAAACTCCAGATGGTAATTGGAGAATAGGGGTATGAAAAAGACCCCAACCCTGTCTCCACCTGCTCAAATGTCATGTTGTTGAATGCAGTTCTTAAGTGCATTTAAAACTGGGAGTACTAAAAGGGGGATGCCCGGCGCAGCCCAGCCTCCCCAGCGGAAGACAGCCAGTGCCTCACCCCTACCCCACCCCACCCAGAACCCTCAGAGTATCCTCTCCCAGATACCTCGCCTGTCCCTCAGGCCATGCCCTACATATGTGTGTTGAAAGTGTCTAAGTTGTACAATAAAATTAGGGGCCAAGGACATCACAAGATACCACGGCCGGGAAATGCAGCAACGTCCCCACTCCCCTAGGGCCTACATGTGTGACAGTGTGATGGAGTAGGCAGAGGGAGGTGGAGAGGAAAGGAATGGTGAGCAACATGCCCTCCCAGGAAGCAAGCTCCCCAGCTAACTTCAATAGGCACCCCTGTTCTTCAAAACCCACCAAGAGTGGGAGGTACCACTAGCAGAGGCATCAAAATCGGAGGGGTCCGAAGCTAGAGACAAGTGCTGAGTCCCAAGAATCATGAAGTCCTCATGAACCAGGACTGAGACAAGGAGCCGGAATTGGACACAAACCCACCCATGTTATGGACTGAACAGGTGGACTCAGTATTCAGGCCAACAAACAGGAAGTACGTTTTAAAAGGTTTATTTTCAGATAGGTAATGTGTGTGTAGGAACCGGGATGACAGAGTGCCAGTGATATAAACAGGATACGATAGAGCTTGTGGTCGATAAACAGTCCAAGGTCAAAACCGAGTAATCAGATGAGCTAGGTAGCCCAAAACAGAATCCGGGTTCAGAGTCGGGAAACAGAATAAGGTTTGGTATACAGACAGGCAGACAGGCTGGACGAGGGCAGGCAGATTCGATGGTCAAAAACAGTCCAGAACGGTACTCAGACAGGCAGATTAAACAAGAAGTGATTGGGCAAACTCAGAAAATCCAAAAACAGAACCAGGTCAGACAAAACAGGCAGGCAGTCAGATCAGGCAGGAAAAACAGGTTCAGGGGTCAGGCTGAATATCAACAGGTAAATCCAAAGAGAATTCTGGACAAAACTCACCAAAGGCTCATAAATGATCTGGCCGATTGTAGCAGGATGATGTGGATTTAAATAAGGAGGTGAACAGGTGAACAGAGCAGAGTGCTAATTACAAGTGACAGGTGGAAATAATCAAAGGGAAGGTGGAGACTAAAGTGAACCGAACTGATTGGTTAGTGACTGGAGGTTGACAGGTGAGTAGATCTGAATGGCTGGTGACTGCTAACAGAGGAGTGACAAACAAACTGATTGGGTGGAAACAGAGAAGCGAGCTGGCAGATTGCTGGCAGGTGAACAGAGCTGAACTAAATGATTGTTGAACACAGATTGATAAACTAATAAAGTAAAGAAAAATGCAAAACTACACTAACACAAAATCCAAATCGTGACAACCCAAGCATCCCCTCACTATGATAAATTCACCAAATTGGCAGCTGTGACCAGGTGCTTCCTCAAATAAGATGTATTCCTGCCTCTGGCCTTGCCCTTCTCCTCACAAATATTGCAGCGAGTGTAATCTGCATTGCATCTTGAAAAGTGGAGACGTTCTGTCGAGCATTTTGTGTCAGCCATGTTTGTTTCGTTGACTGGACCAGCAGCTACTGACATAATTATGCTCTTGTACATACAATGCTGCAGGAATTAGGGGGCCTGTTGGCAGTGGTCAGAGGGCCCAGTGGCGCAGATGTATGACAGCCTTGGTTCTGTAAGTCTGCCCCAGGGCAGCTGTGACTACTAACATAGCTCACCACCATCAGTATCTGAATGTGCACATAAATGGATGAATGACTGTAGTGTAAAGCGCTTTGGGGTCGTCAGACTTGATGAAGCGTTATACAAGTACAAGCAATTTACCATCCCTAGTTACAATCCTTCCATCCATCCTTCCATTCATCCTTCCTCTTATGCTTATCATTTTTCTTATCCATATTTGTAAGGATCAGTTTCTACAAATCTAAATGTTTGAGTCTAACCAAAGATTTAGGTCTGTACTTAGACTGGGCCATTCTAACACTTGATTATGCTTTGACCTAAACCATCTCATTACATTTCTGCCAGTAAGTCTAGGGTCGCTGTCCTCCGGTAAGGTGGACCCAACCCCACAGCATGATGCTGCCACCATCCTCTTTCACCATGAGTATTGTTTGTTCAGGGGGATGTGCAGAGTCTGTTTTCTGCCACCCATAGCAGTCTGACAAAAGTTCACTTTTGGTCTCATGCAACCAGAGCATCTATTTCATCATGTTTACTGTGTCCTCTACTGATTTGTGGCTAACTGCAAATGGGTTTCTTCCAACATTTGCTTTTTTCTTGGAACTTTTCCATAAAAGCCAGGTTTGTAGTCTGCACAACTAACAGTTAACCAGTCAACAGATTTTCCCACCTGAGCTGTACATCTTTGCAGCTCCTCTGAAGTCACCATGGGTTTCATGGCTGCTTCTCTGATTATTTCTCCCACGCCTGGCCAGTTAGTTAAGGTGGACTGCTGTGTCTTGGTAGGTTTGCCATTATTCCTGTAGTAATTTTTAGATAATTGTTGAATGCTGCTATATGAGATCAAAGCTTAGAATGTTGTTTCCTCACCCTGCTCTAAACTCCACTACAACTTTTTCTCTGACCTCTCTGCTTTGTTACTTGGTCGCCAACATGCTATTTGCTCTTTAATGTTCTCTAATTTACATCTGAAGACTTCACAGAACTGCTGGATTTATCTGAGATGAAATTAGACACAGCATGACTCTGCATGCTAACTAGGGGACTTATTAATTATTATCAATTTGTCTCTACTAGATTTTATTTAGGGTTATTAGATGAAGTGGGCAGACTACTAGAACACACCGTAAGGGCAGGTGATATATGGCATGTGCTATGATTGGTGTTTTTTGGAATGTAGAAGAAATCTGTAGTATCTGGAGAAAAGCCTCTCATGAAAAAAACAAAAACAAAGGGGGTTTTGCTTTCTCCATTGTATGGCCTCCTTCCTAGACTGTCCTTCAAAGCAAACTGAATTTGATTACCATTTTTTATGAGAGAATGATGCTTTCACCCTCTTAATGCTTTACCCTCAAAGTTTGGGAGAAAGTCCACAAAATTATTTAATAGCATTAAAACATTCCATGGTGAAACATTAGCCATTACGCATACCCCTTCCAAGAATACTAACCAGAAACCCTCCAGGTCAAGCAAACCCCAGCTTTGCTATATATAGCTTTCTCCGAATACCTTTTAACAAAGCTCATTTAGTTCCAGTATACACAAGAGAGAGTCTGGGAATACTGTCTCATTACATTATATAAGAGTGGGCATTACACTCCTTTCCTGTTATCGGCACTCATGTATAAATGTAACATTTCACCTCAGCTTTGTGTTAAATTCTGTTTTCATGCTTAGGTTATTAAGGAGCTGGCTTTCCCAAACTTCTAACTTGATGCTAGGAAGAATTCACATAGCTGCAGCATTCTGCTTGCATAATGCCTTTCATTCTAACCTGGACCCATCATCCCCAGTGGTTTTCTTACTGCACACCCTCAGTGAATTGGGTTTAAACCTCAAAGCCATCACTTTATACGCTCTTGCCTTTCTGAATGTATGTTTACATCTTTTGCCACAAAGGTTACCAGGTACAAAGAAAAACAAACCCTGTCTATTCGGCACACAGCAAACCAGCACAGTCATTGACGCAAGCACTCGTATTTCTTGGTTTTGTAAAATCAGAAAGAGACTGAAGCTTGTCAAACTGTTTTATTGAGAAATCAGACATGAGAATTACAACCTCAACAATACATGTTTGTTTTCTTTTTTTTTTATGTGAACATAAAACATAAAGACAACACAAAATTAAAACAAAACAAAAGTGACATAAATAAGGACATTCTCAAGACCCAATCACCTCCCCCAGCCCACCCTCCTCCCCTTTTCCTGGGACTTACATCTGATCACACCGATAATCAAAACAAATCATCTTGAAATAGGGTTATTAATATATTGCTGAAGGGGTTGCCAAGTTCTGTTGAATCGCTTTAAGTTATTTGCTAATGAGAACCGTACTCTTTCCAAATGAGAGAGCCTTACCAGTTCCTCCAGCCACAATTTAACAGATGGAACCTCTGGTTTTTTCCAGAACATCAACACTAGCTTTTTTCCTATGATAAAGGCATAAGATAGTAATTGTCGTTGGTATTTATTAAATTGAGAAAGCTGAACAGAAACTCCGAGTACAATCAGAAGTGGGTCCAGCCTTAACTCTATACGGAGCATATCTGATAAAGTTTCAAATATGCCAGACCAAAATGGGGTTAATTTTGTACACAAAGAGTAAGAATGGAGAAGCGTAGCTTCTGCAGTATGGCATTTGTCACACAGTGGGGATGTGTTAGGAAAAATTTTATGCAACTTCACCTTACAGTAATGAAGCCTGTGAATAATTTTAAATTGAATAAGACAATGTCTAGAATTGGCAGAACACTTGTGAATATTCTCTAGCGCAGCCTTCCAAAGTTCGTCACTTATCTCCGTTCCTAATTCCTGCTCCCAGCCTGATCTAAGGCCTTGCATGGACGGCGAGGAGCTGGCTAATAACACATTATAAATCTGGGAGATTAGATGTCTTTCTCCACCACCCAGCTTAAAGAGTTCGTCAAATTCGTTAGGTAATATATTCTCTAAAGTGCGCATGTGTTTTTTGACATATGCTCTGACCTGTAGATATCTAAAATGATTGTGTTTATGGAGACCAAATTTGGCCTGAAGTTGAGAGAAAGAGGCAAAATTACCACCCACCAGCAAGTCACCAATAGTCCTGATACCTAAATCTTTCCATTGTGTATAACCTGAATCTAAAGTGGAAGGGACGAATGAAGGATTCTTTGCTATTGGTAATAATGTAGAAATGGATTCAATACCAAACTGGGATTTTATCTGTTTCCAAATACGTATAGTACTGTGAATGATGCAGTTATTGTTGTATGCCAAGGTATCTGTACTTGTGGGTGACAAAATAAGAGCGCTAATTTCATAAGGGCTGCAGTCTTCCTTTTCCATTGTGATCCAATTGGATTGTGTAAAATTACGATCTAACCAAATTGTAATGGTGCGCAGCGTACAAGAGTAATAGTAAAATGAAAAGTTTGGGAGGGACAGTCCGCCCTCTACCTTTGCCTTGCAGAGATGAGCTTTGCTAATTCGGTGTGTTTTATAGTCCCACAGAAATGGAACAATTATAGAATCAAGTTTCTTAAAAAATTTCTTAGGTAAAAAGATGGGAATATTTTGAAACAAGTAAAGGATCTGAGGGAGAAAAACCATTTTTATTGCATTGACTCTTCCCACTAGGGAAATGGGAAGAGACTTCCAAAACTGGATGCTATTTTGTAGCTTCACCACAAGGGGGGAGAAGTTAGCTTCATAAAGTGAATTAAAGTCCCTCGTAATCTCTATTCCGAGGTAAGTAAACTTATCATTGGCAATTTTAAATGGCGTACTTTCCAAGATCGAAGAGTCTTTGAGCTTAATTGGCATCAGTTCACTCTTAGACCAGTTAATCCTATAACCAGAAAACCTCCCAAACTCAGAGATTGTGTCTAGGAGCGTTGGTATGGTACACTGAAGATTGGTTATGAACAGTAGGATATCATCCGCGTATAAGGACATTTTATTTATAGTCCCTTTAGTAATGTATCCTTGCACAAGCGGGTTGGCACGAATTGATTGAGCAAGGGGTTCTAGGGCTAAGACAAAAAGTAAGGGTGAGAGCGAGCAGCCCTGTCTGGTGCCCCTATGTAATTGAAATGCAGGAGATAGTGTCTTATTAGTGACAATTCTAGCACAAGGTTTATGATAAAGGATTTTTAACCATTTTTCAAAGTGTTCACCAAGATCATATCTTCTCAGGGTTGCAAAAAGGTAGGGCCATTCTATTTGGTCAAAAGCCTTTTCCGCATCGAGGGAAAGGACAGCCAAATCAGAAGTTTCCTCTTTCTGAGAGTAGATCACATTATAAAGACGTCGCAAATTAAAGAAAGAGTGTCTGTTTGGTATAAAACCCGTCTGATCGGGGTGAATCAGTTTATCCATTAATAAAGTCAATCTATTAGCTAGAATTTTGGCTAGAATCTTTTGATCATAGCTTAATAATGAAATTGGCCTGTAATTACCTACTTCCTCAGGATCCTTATCCTTTTTTGGTATTAGTATTATTGTGGCTTCTCTCATAGTAGGCGGTAGGATATTATCTGAGTTTGCTTGGGTGTACATTTTTAGCAAATAAGGTGATAATAGGTCGCTAAATTCTTTATAAAATTCCCCAGGATATCCATCAGGACCAGCTGTTCTCCCACTTTTCAGTGATTTGATAGCAACCTGAATATCTATGCATGAGAGATTTGCATTAAGAGAGCTCTTGTCTTCCTGAGTTAAAGTTTGGAGATTACAGCTATCTAAAAACGTCTGTATAGTTAAATCATCTTTCACAGCCTTGGAAGAGTACAGTGATTCATAAAACTGTTTAAATCTATGATTAATGTCTTTGTGTGAAGTTAAGACTTCTCCATTTTCTGATTTAATTTTGTTAATTGTGCGGTCACTTTCCATTTTCCTTAATTGTCTAGCCAATAACTTATTAGGTTTTTCCCCAAATTCAAAATATTTCTGTTGAGTAAAAATGAAAGCTCTAGTAATGTGGTCTGACAATAATTGATTATATTTGTACCTCAGCGAGAGAATTTTTTTGTGAGTTTCTGTGGAAGGTTGCGTAGCATTATCCTTGTCCAGACGCCTAATTTGTTGCTCTAAATCCACCAATTCTGCACGATTCTTTTTCCTCTTTGCTGCTCGAAAAGATATAATTCCTCCCCTTAAGTAGGCTTTCATAGTTTCCCACAGTATTGAAGGAGACGTTCCCGGAAGGTCATTCATTTCAAAGAAGAACGTAATCTGCTCTCTGACAAACTTACAGAATTCTGGTTCCTTCAATAGTTGTGGATCTAATTTCCATGTTCTTTCAGTTTGGTTCGCATGATCTAATTGTAAATTTAGAGAGAGTGGGGCGTGGTCTGAAATTGCTATATTGTGATATTTTACTTCACTAGTATAGGGCAATAATTTTGCATCTATCATTAAATAATCAATTCGTGTGTACACATTATGAACATTTGAGTGGAATGAGTAGGCTCTCCCTTGAGGGTTAAAAATCCTCCAGCTATCAAACAAATTAGAATTATTTAAGTATTCCTTAAGGAAAATACTAGCATTAGAGGTCGATGCTCTACGTGTTGACGAGCGGTCTAAATATGGATCTAAAACAAGATTCAGGTCCCCTCCAATAATTAGATTGGTCTGCGAGATGTCAGGTATTTGGGCTAAAACATGTTTGTAAAAAAGTGGAGAGTCTATGTTGGGGCCATATATATTGACCAGAGTTATAGGAACAGAGTACAATTTTCCTACTAATATTAAATATCTGCCTTCCCTGTCGGATATGGTTGATTTATGGATAAAAGGTATACCTTTTTTGAATAATATTGCCACGCCTCTAGCTCTCACTGCACAAGTAGAATGATAAGCTTGCCCTGTCCACCTGCATCTCAGTTTTATGTGTTCATTCTTATTAAGGTGAGTTTCCTGAAGGAAAATTACATCACTGGACAGTGTTTTTAGGTGTGCTAGTATCTTACCCCTCTTAACAGGATTGTTCAAACCTTTAACATTCCATGTGACCAAGGTAATTTGTCCGCCGTTCTTTGTTTGTGTTGTATTAACTTGCATAGCTCAGAATAGAATGAAAAAGAATATAGAGGTCCTCATAAGTGTAAAAGGGATGATTATACATCATATATAAGTCCCAGCCCACCCCAAACAAAATACACACTGTCTTGCCTATACTAAGAAGAACCTGCAAAGTAAGGCGCGACCCCTCTAAGGAAGTTATAAAGAAAAAGATAACCAAAACATTCACACAACAAAGACACATTAACCTACTTAACTAACAACTTCCCTTACTACTAACTCCTAATTAGAAGTTGAAAAAGCTCTGCAAGAATATAAAATTCAAGCACCAAACCAACATCTGAACGGTTGGAAAAAAAAAAATGGTCTGAAAAACATATATCAAGATATATAAGCTACCTATTTATAACTATCAGCCCACTTCAAATTGTCAACGAAACTTAAGGCAGCTAATTATGTAACCAAGATGAGGATTCTAAACATTATATAAAATTAGCTGGATAAACATCCCAGGAGAGTCCAACATTGAGTACTACCAGAATCCAGCCACTCCACATCCTCGTTAGGTGTCCGCCACGGGGTCATCTGCATCGCCTCCACCCGTACCGAAGTGGAGCTCCGCGAATTTCTGGGCTTCCTTCGCGTCTGTGAACATTGTTTCTGTTCCTCTGAAAGTCACTCTCAGCTTTGCGGGATACAAAAGTCCATACCGAACTCCCGGCTTGTCCCGAAGAAGTGCTCTGACACCATTAAATGCAGCTCTGCGTTTCGCGATCTCGGGGGTGAAGTCAGGAAAGATGTGGATCTTCTGTCCGCGGTAGGCGAGGTCTCTCTGAGTCATGGCCTTCCGGAGGATCATTGTAACGTCGCGGTAATAATGGAGTCTCACCATCAGCGCCCGAGGAGGTCCTGTGTCGTCTGGGCGCCTTCGTAGGGCTCTATGAGCGCGGTCCACCAGCGGTAAGTCATCCAGAGTCAGCACGTCTTTGAGGAGCTGTGAGACGAATACGTTCAGTTCTGCGCCTTTCTCTGCTCCTTCTTTTAACATTGCAATCCGTATATTTTGTCGTCTGGACCTCCCTTCAAGATCCATGTATTTTTCTGTTAGCTGATTCGTTTCTGTGCGTAGACGTTTTATCTCCGACTCTAGCTTGGTTATGGCATCTGCTGACTGTGTGGCCGCTCGTTCTAGTTCAGCAATGGTTGCGCCATGTTGTTCGTTGGACGTTTTCAGGACTTGAATAGCATTTTGAGTCTCGGTCTTGAGGGTGAGGAGTTCTCCTCTAATAGTGGCGGACACCTCTTCAATGCGAGTGTCAATTGTCTGACAAATTTCGAATTTGGTGGCTTGTAGCTCTGTGCGGAGAGAATTTATAGCATCTAGGATGGTAGCATTAGCCATCGGGTAGCTACCTTCGGGCGAGTCCGGGGCGGCTGGGCCCGATTCTTTCGCTTTCTTGTCCTTGTTGGAAGCAGGCATCCTCAGACTTGCTTTCTTCATGTCCTAATGCAATTAAATGAAGACTAGACTTTTCTCTCTCCCAGTCTATAATAGAGTTGTCCAAATGTCGATTTAGTACCAAAAATATTTCTAAATTTGCAGGAGCTCCAGGGAAACGCTGCCTATTCCTCCATTGCTCACTAGCGCCCCCCGAGACTGAAGCTTAACGTTCATGGTATGTCTCTTTATCATCGGGGATGAAAACTTCCTCCCTACTGGACTTTCTTCTCCTCAGAGTAACGATCCGGACACACAGCTTCCTTTGAGGAATTTCAACATGGAGCACCACTCCGTGGGTCCTGCGACTTGTACGACAGCCATAAGGTTCCTTTTTAGCAAGTTCTTTTAATGTAGACTACATATGTACTTACACCTCTGATTTACACATTTAATAAAGGCCTTTTTGGGATTTAAAAAGAAAAAAGTTTCTTTGCTCTTTTTTTCCATGATTGCCATTGTTAACAATGAAATACCATTGATTAGCTGACTCACTTTAATGCACATTAACATTCATGAGATGATCTGCATTGGCTATGTATGGTTTAATCTGGGCATGTAGAGGGCAGAACATGAGGCGGAACCTGTTGTTCCCTCCATCTCTTCCCCCATAAGTTCAGCCCACTCTGTCAGTCACATTGTCAGGTCCTCCGTCTTCATGACTCTACCCTCTTCTGGTGTCCTCCGTACTGTGTTCCTGTCATCCTTTTTGGTTATTTTGTAAGCATTCTGTATTTAATAGATCACTCATCATTCATCATGCGGCTTCCCAGCTCTTGTCTGTGCTTAAAGTCCTGCAACAAACCCACCAAACCTGACAGGTGCATCTGTGATCTATAAAGGGAAATTGCATGCTGTTGTGTGTGCACATGGTTTTAAAAATCAACATTTATTTATTTTTGACATTCGCTATTTTCCGCCCAAAGTGTAGAGTATAGATCTAATAAGGATCCCCCAAGGAGACCCGAGATTTTGATCTCACAGAGAGGCTATGGGGTGACTTGAGATGGGCTGAGCATGCAAGAAACTTGGAACATCTTACAGTTGAATGTGAGGAGTGGGGCAAAGTTACCTTCCTCCTCAGACCTTCAGAAACTCGTAGATGGCTACAAGAAGCATTTCACTGAAGTTATTTCAATAAAAAGGAGGATAAGTCTAGCTATAATAGGGCAGGGTGTCCTAACTTTTTCTTTAGTTCAACAAATACAAAAAGGTCAATTAGATCTCTCTTTTTTATAGTCATAAATATGGATGAGATGTTTCTTAATAAATTATGCAATATTTTAAGGGGGGGGGGGCTCAAAAATTTCTCATGACTTTTTATCACTTAGAGCCATCAGAGCCCCACCAGGAAAGAGGGCACAGATAACAGCAGTGGGATTTTAATTAGCTGCTCAGCTACAGGAAATCAAACAGCCTGTTAACCTGTGTGCGACTCTTGAGCCTAGTTACATTCAAGTGTGTCCTTAGACCCAACACCGTTGACAACAATAGACGGGTTTCAGAGCGGCTTGCTCTCTGGCTGCCTGCTGGCTGCTGTCAGTCAAGCTCATACACAACTCGACCGGCTGTTAAGTTGAGCTGAATTTCTTCTTTTTCCTACTCACTTCTATTTTAATAGTTAGAAAACATATTAACACATTTAGTACGTAATTGTGGAATCCAGCTTTTTACTCCAACTGTGCCTTTGCAGAAGTATACAATACATACTGTTTGGACTTTTTCCCATTTTGGGATTTTCCAACCACACAACTTTATTTATTTTATAGAGTTTTTTCTGTGAAAGAGCAGTACAAAGCAGTGAATAATAAGTGGTATCAGCCCTGACCAACTTTTTTACCAATTTGTCTTAGCTCACACTGAATAGATAGTACCTGAGACCAGCAATTTTCAAATCCTTCCACAGAATCTTATACCGGGTTCACACAGCAGGAAAATTAGCCCGCTTTTTCTTCCCAATTATTGGGATGGCTCTTAAGATAATCTTATGAGATATTCCTGCAGTGTGTCGTGTGTTAAGAGTGAAGTAATCTGCCTGTTACTGTGGTGAAATTCTTTCAGGACACACTCTTAGGACACACACAACAAACAATAAACAATGGGTGCAGGTAACAAGATAGTGAACAATATGGGGTTATCTTTTAATTCTTATTTTTTAAGATCAAGATAGTCTGCTGGTGCTTGCACCGAGCTCCGAAAGTCAGTCCCACCTAAACGCGATCCATTGTGTTGAATGAATCAGTCGCTTAAAGCTTCTTTGATGATACATTCGGATTGTGGTGAATCTTGTGCAACTATTCATAAACCTGATATGCAGTACTGTGCAATAAAACATTCCTGATAGTTAAGAGTCTGCAAGAGAAGTATGCATTCACAGTAGTGATATTGTAGCATCTAAGACCTGCAGTAAATATTGTGCAATATACTTAAACCTTAATATGCAGAACTGTGCAATGAAAGCTTCCTGATGGTTGAGAGTGTGCAAAAAATGTGCATTCACAGTGCTGATGTTGTAGCATGTACAGACTCAGTCTCCTCAGCAGGGGGCGATAGCCCTCACATCTTTAGCGAAGAAGCCATTTCTAAGTCTGCTCTAAATAGCTGTCCTGTTGACAGACTCTTGAGGTGTGGAATGGATCTCTGCAGCTCCTTCAGAGTTACCATGAGTGTTTTGGAGGCTTCTCTGAATCCTTGCCCAAACACTTACTTTTTTGGATTTAATATGTATAGCTGTTCAAAACTATAGGTCATTTTCCTTCCATGTCACAACTATGCACTTTGTCTTGGTCTATCAGAAAAATGGCATGTAATTATTTTCAATTGTATCCTAGTTCTGGTTTGGTTTGTTTTCTGGTTGGTGTTGCTAAGAAAAAAAGACAATCATCTACTTGCTGTACATCAGAGACTGTGGTGAGAAACAAAATTGTAAAGATTTGAAGGGCATGTTTCCTTGACACCCACCGTCAGAGGCTGAAAGTCACTCACACCCAAATGATTGAAGCCGTGTCGTGTTACACAGCTCTGCAACATTTGTCCAAGTTGTTCAATATCAGGAAGTTCATAATGTAACACTTGGTGTCTCCCTGGATTATCCCATAATTACATGAAATGAATACTTTAATTATGCAGACGCTTCTGATAACTGCATATTTGCCCTTGGTGCCGTTTGTATTCCAGGATCCCGAGCACATTCTCCACAGATCATGAAACCGTGATCTACCCTCGCCTCTTCCTTTCTATTTTGGGGGTGGATGGAGCCTCTCTAGGGAGTTGACTGTATTGATAATGATGTGCACACTGCAGGCGTAGCTTCCTGTGGGATTTGCTCTCACCTGAATGGCCCCTGGAGTTATTATCTTTAACGATAATGACTCCTCCATCTTATGTTACTGGCTTGGGTCTCCAGAAGGAGGTCAGGGAGAAGAGTCCCTCCTTCCCTTGTCCCCTTTGTCAGTGCAAAGAGAAAGAGCTTGTAAAAATGTGTCATGTCTTTTTTTTTTGCATTATTCTTTTGCCTGTCGTGTTTGAACTAAAATTTATATTGTGTAATATCAAAGTGCGAGGTATAACACAGCAGCTACATTTTACATCCAGCTTCAGCTTGTTTGTTATTCAAATGCAGCAGATTTCCCAGTGAAGTCTTACAGATCTTTTAGCAGCTGTTTACCACCAAGTACTGATGTTTTTTAGTGTTAACAGTGTGTCTCAGAGCTATCGTTTCCTCATCCCGCTCTAATGAGTTTCTCTTTATCTTAAGAACCTATTTAAATCACTTGCGTCTCTCTTTTTCTTTTCTAAGTAACATAAGATTAATCAGATTTAGGTAACATTCAAGTGAACTTTAAGTAAGAAGGAATAAATTAAAATAGATTTTTTTGTATTATGTGAAACATTTTTAAGAAGTGGGATGTGATGAACTGTGTCCGCTTTTAACCATCTGACCCAAACTGTAGGCCTCAGTTGACAGAACGTTTCTGGATGGCCCTGCCTGGGTGACAGAAAATTCCCTTTAATATTCCCTTTCATAGTACACCAGATCCTGCTGGTGAGATGTCACAAACTATTCTAGAGAGAAACATCCAGAAAACAAGATCCTCAACATAAAACACGACCAGGCCTAGAGTACATCCAAAAATCACCGTCAGAGTATCAAACAGTTTGTATCAAACAGCGGTTACAGCAGGGCTATCAATCACTCTCACCAAAAGCGCGGTGGAAACAATGTGTCTTCTGTCTAATTGCTTAGACGTTACTACGATTAGCAAAAAGTGATGCTGATCCATAGCAGGGTGTTGATTCTTTTCATTGGTTTGAGCTCTAGGAAAACATATTTTTAATATTTGTAATGTTTGTAATTTAGTAAACTGGCTATTGAATTATCCTGCCTTCCTCTTTAGTCTAGAACAGGGTTCCCCAAAGTGTGGTGCGCGCACCCCCAGGGGTGCGCGAGCTGCCACTAGGGGGTGCGCGAGGCGAAAACTGTAATGGCGTCTGACCGTGTTTTTTTCCCCCCCACACAATAAAGATGTGTAAATAAGCATTTCTTTTGTAAAGCTCAAAAAACTGTCAATTTAATCAATAAATAAAAATGTATTGTAATGATCCTTATTAGACTTTATTGCTAAATGCTGTTGCACACTTACTGTTCCTTTAAATCAGATTACTTCGGGGTCATAGCGGAAGAAATGTGTGGCTTCCGGGGAGAGGAGTCGTGATTGGGGGGACTGGCGGAGTGCAAGCTGTCCCGTCCTGTTTGTCCTAAAATAAAGTGTTGGCAGCAAAACCTCGTCTGGTGCTTGGGTGTCATAACGGAACGATACATTATTAACACGAAAATGTTAATAAACTATTTATTTAGAAGAAATCTTCTTCTACGCTTTCATTTTAAGATGAAAAATTGTGCTGTATATGCGCATATGTGGTCTGTGCTTCAATAGTTCTCGCAAATATGCTCAATAGGCTGAAATCAGGAGAACAGGTGAGGCATTTAAGGTGAAAGTTAGTCATTAAAGAGGAGAGGAAGAGAGTGAGAGAGAAATTGGAGGCAACAGAGGAGAGAATCGCAACGGATCCGGGAGAAGAAAACGAGCGAATCAGAAAATGTCTCGTCCTCTCTCCTGGCTTTACGTCGTTTACGTCAGCAGAGGAAACATTTAATTTGGGCCGAAAGTTTTATTTATGAGATTAAATTGAGTGTCTCGGTCTCTATGGATCGCGCAGCGCTGCTGCTCATGATGCCGCGACTTTGAACCGGTGACAAGCTCTGACGCGCATGACACGCACACCGCTGTCGTTACCGCTGCTCCTGGAAAAAAAAAAAAAACAACGCTGCTCCTGGGGGGATTTTTTGATTATGCTCACGAACAGATCTGTAATACTTTTCATTGCGATTCAGTCAGGCGCAGACTGCGCCGTGCAGATCATTTTAAAGAGGCAGTTTTGGCGCATATTTAGACAGAAACGGGCTGGGGGAGCCGAGGTGTGTTGCTGTGGGCGTGTTTACCTGCTGAAGGTAACCGCTGTGAAACAATCAGAAAGATTTTTCTGATTATAAAATCTTTATGGAGCGCTAGACTTATTGTTATTCTGTGCTGCTTTACCAGTTCTTTCTCTCTCGCTCGCTCGCTCGTCATTGGACAAAAATCAAACTGCTTCATGTTTGTATTTTGTATTGTGTGTCATACTCAGATTTAGAAGCGTTGTTACGACGTTTGAGTTGTAACTGCAACCATATATATATATATATATATATATATATATATATATATATATATATATATATATATATATATATATATATACATATATAAATCTTGGGGGTGCGTCAACCCGGCTGGGACATGGAAGGGGGTGCGTGGCTAAAAAAGTTTGGGAACCCCTGGTCTAGAATATCCTATTTAAAAAAGTTGCAGAGATTTTGTTACTTCAGCCCAAAAATAATTTAAAAAGCATCATGCTTATTATTATTATTATTATTTGTAATGTCTTCAAATCAAAAAGTAAAATTGATGAGATTGGGCATTCAATAGAGGTGTACACCTGTGAATTCACAGATGTTTTCTCTGTTTATGTCAAGACAAAGGCCGAGCCGTAATGTCCAAGGAACTTTCTGCAGACCCAGAAGGTAAACGAGAGGAGCAGAGATTGAGGTTGAGGTGGATATTTCTCCAAGGCTTTCACAGATCCCAGAAGCCACAACAACTCCAAAATTAAAGAGTGAGAGAAGCACCATGCCGGAAGTTGGCCATGTGCCAAATTAATTACCTGGGCCACGAGAGGGTTTGTAAAAGGCAATGGCCAAGTACCCAACGGTTTCTCAAACACAACTTTGGACGTTCCCTCCAGAGATGGGACAACCTGCCAAGGAATGACCTTCTCCACAGAACACTGTGAGACTGTTTTGATGGAGTAACTTGACAAAAGTCAATCTGTGTAAAAATGCATGATAGGTTGATCACCTGGAGTCTGCCACACCAGAAAACAACACTCTGACCTCAGGGAGGTTCTGAGAAGCACCAGAAACAGTGCTGAAGGAGGGCCCTATGGAATCTACTTCACTTGGGGGGAGGGGGGGTATTTTCTATTTGTTTGCATTATTTTAAGAAAACACATTGTTTTTTTTAAAAGTATCAAACCATTTGTGTACAGGGCCTAACACAGGGACAACACTCACCATGGTGTATACCTATGAATCAAAGCATGCTACCAAGAACATACTGAATCAGCCTCGGGGGACTTCTTGGATTGTCCCTAAGTGGCCTATCTAAAGGCCAGGCTTAAACCAACAGACCCAGCCTGGAGATGGCAGTGAAGCACTGGATAGATGCTTCAAATCCAGTCAGATAGAACCTGACGGGTTCTGCCAGAAAGGATATACTTACATATCAGATATTTCCTTGTCCAAGTCTCTGTTAGTAAATGATTTGATGATTGATTCTAAAATTGATTTATTTTATCTTTCTTGACTTGAAGGAGCAGAGATGTGCCAGCCTGAATACATCAGCCCCTTGCATCGGGCCTATTACCTGTCACGCTCTTCAAAGCGCAGGCAGAGGAACACCGGCGGTTCCAAATTTAAAGCATACTGAGCTTTCATTTTCTGAACTCAAAATGTCATTGTTGCAATGTTCCTTGACATAGCAGCTGTGGCTCTGAAAGCAGAGCAGCAACAAAAAAGAAGATGCCCACTAAGCTGAAGGTTGATTTTTCCATAGCTGACTTTTCCAGCATGTGTCCGGGTGTCCTCAGAGAACATATTGAATTAAACATTGTTCCAACATAAAAATGTCATTCTGACCCAGTGGCAATGGTGCAGATGATGATCAATAGAAACTCTTCTTAAGATGCACTCAAAAACCAAACGAATTATTTGAACCTAAAGATAACATTAAGCGGGTTGACATAAAATTTGTGATTGCATACTCATCTGTTAGTTGTGCCCTAAATTAGTTTTCTATCGCTTCTTGTCATTTTGGATTAATAAGAAGTGGGTACCGACCTCTGTTGTGAACAGTGTAAGCCCAGGTACTATGTACATACACTAAAACTTGCCTATGACCGCTTTTGCTATGCCTGTATGCAATTGGTCCAGGATTTTTTTTTTACCTTATTACGTTACGTTAATTATGCAGCATTCCAACAGGAGAGTGAGGCATTCAGAAAAACACATTTGATTTAGAGGATTTTATTGAAACTACATTTTCATTAAAATGCTGTGCCTGTAAAGAGTGACAGAAGTAAAGTAAAGTTGAATACTGTGCAATGTAAAACTAAATGACAGAAAATGTATCTACAGTATAAAATCTGGAAATGTTGAACTGTTTTTCCAACATAGTTGCATTATTTAGAAGAACGTGACGAGTGAAACTGCTGATAACACGGCGCTATGACACTTTGAATAAATATGGACAAGAAACTTAGTTGGAAGTCCCACATGGAATAAGAAACAACAATACAAAATCTATCAGAATATTGCTTTTAAATGAACGATTTGATAAATGTAAAAGGCCTGTATATTGTATACTCCTCTTTGGATTTGTCATATTGTTCGGAAATATGGGGAAATGCAAATAAAACAGAATTTGATATGATTAGGCTACAAAAAGAAGTCGTTAGGCTCATTACTATAGCTGGACATTGTGAACTAACAAATAAACTTTTTCATTCAAATTAGTTGTTTAAAATGTACATAATATATATATATATATATATATATATATATATATATATATATATATATATATATATATATATATATACATATACTGTATATATATATATATATATATATATAAAATTTATTATTTCTTGGGAAATAATGTGTAAAGCAAAAAACACAAGTCTTGAATCCAGAACTAAGTTAGGTCTGCTAAATTTTGAATAAAGAGAAAAGTAAAATAAAAGCTGGATGTGTTTCTGTTATTGGTGTGAAACTATTGAATGAATTGAATTACAATTTTAAACTGTGTGCTTCTTTGGTGAGATTTACAAAAGCTTTAAAATGTAAAATTATGAAATAAGTATACTCCTCTGTATACATGTATTGTGTAATCATGTAACTATGTACACTACCTTTCAAAAGTTTGGACTCTCCTTTGTCATTCGGTGGCTTTTCCTCATTTTTATGACTTTCTACATTGCAAATAAATAGTGAAGACATCAAAACTATACCTCAAAACTACATAGAATTATGTATCAAACACAAAATTGTGAAATAACTCAAAAACATCTTGTATATTGTAGCTTTTTCTAAATACCAGTCACCTGAAATGGTTTTCCAACTGTCTTGAAGGAGTTTCCAGAGGTAGCAATGAAAATAATGACAAACCATTAAATCAGAATCCAAACTTTTGACGGGTAGTGTTTGTGTGTACGTGTATGTAGTGCATGTCAATGTATTTGTGTATGTATGCACATGTATAGGCATAAGTGTACATGTGTGTAAATGTGGTATATATGTATACATGTATGTCTGTCTGTTTCTTTTATTTATATATATATATATATATATATATATATATATATATATATATATATATATAAGTTTGAGCCTTCATCAGCAATAAACTAAAACTAAACATTGACACAAAGTAATTGTTATGTCTTCATGGGAATGCTTGCTTTATTAAGTAAACTGACACATCACTGATATCCTCTTTTTGATGGCCTTCTAAACCAGAAACAAGTAACACATGTGTCTTCTATACATACTATGAGTATTTTAGATCTCTGTATGCTTGCTTGCTTTATGGGTGAAATCAGTTCAACTCTAAACAAGGAAAACACTTGTGGCAAGGCTTGAGCAGATTGGAAATATAATATTGAAAGTAAATGTGAAGAGAAGAAAAAACAATTTCCTGCTGCACCTGAACAAAGGTCCTTCTGCAGTGTTAGAGCTTCTTCCACAAAGAAAATTATTAATCATTCATTGAAGTAAACAAGAACAGCTTGTTTTCAACGCTGAAGCCACCCGCACAGAGGTATGACTCTGTTCTGTCATGCTACTCTTATAAGTCATTAGAACGACTTCTTGTCCTTCGTTAAAATTTAAAAAGACAGTATTGTGAAAACAGGATCACCACAGCATCCCCACTGCTCTACCTTCTGTAAATGCTTGTACACCCACTTTAAAAATGACCCTGGGACATTGCTCCTTGGGCTTTTTATATGTTCAAGTTTATCTCTCCGAGTGGACTTGAAAATAGGCTCATCTATACCATCAACTTAGTTTATTCCTATCAAATTGTGTATGGAAGCTTTTCCTGTCATTTAAAACATCTGCATTATGAAGAATCAATGCGTTTTTATTAGCTGGTTCTATATATACACTTCCAAATGTGCTCTAATTAACAAAACACCAGGATTCAGGAGGTGTCAATGAATTAAATTTCTTTCCAGTCTCACTTTTGCTTCTAAATTTCATCACTGATCTTCTCATTGCTGCAGCAGAGGAAACTGGTCACTGTACATTAAAGCTGCATGAAATTGCCTTTGTCAGAACATTTTCACAAAGCCTACAAAAGATTCCGAAATATATCTGGCAAATAAATTACGTTTCAAATAAATACCAAATAATTTCAGCAAATAAGTTGTTTCAGTAGTGGTCAAAGGAGTTACAGTTACAGCTATTCTTCTACATCCATTTTCCAAACCTGCTAAATCCAGGTCGGGTGGGAGGGCTGGACTGTAAAGAGCTTTGTAGCTCTTATAAAATGTTCAAAATTTAAAATACTGACATTTTAATCGAGCATAGTTCATTTTTCAGCGTAATCTTATAAAAGGGTCAAAATCTAACATCATTAAGTACTTTAGTTTGGTAAACCTTAGTTGAATATTTTGAATCTAACTGAAGCTGAATTCTAGCTTTAAATGATGGGGACTTAAGAGGATCACAGCCTTGTGAAATTATTCAAAAAGCACAACTTGTAAGTTTTCAAGACCTTAAAGATAAAGATGACCACACTAGAACTTTAATGGATACTGGCATGTGTGTGACCTTTATTGTCATAGTCTGGAGTGTGAGTGTGCTTTAAGGTGTTTGTCTGAGTTGCAGATCCTCCCCCTGGGAGCGTGGTCTGGGCACAATGTTGCAGTCACAGCTGGATGGAATCATCTAACTCACCCCAAATCAACTTTTTTTGGCTAACAAACTATTAACACTGGTTGTCCTATAATGCTGTCTACGTATCATGCTCATTATTTTGACAAATGACTGCATATTTGTTGAAATCCTGCATTTCTGTCTAAAACCACCAGTGTGGCTCCCTTTTAAGGTTCAACAAGTGTCTTGCGTTGAATTTCCAATCAGTATTGGCATTGGTTCAAAAGTTTTTATGATGTCACTTGGAGAAACTGACGTGTCAGTAGCTCTGCCACTGTGGGGGTTAGAAGCAGCTCCATCTTGGGCCTCTGTAGCCAGTTAAGATTGGTTCACATTGGCGCGACAGTCACCACTTTTGCCTGCTGTCACTTGCCGTTTGCAAGACTGGAAAGTAATGTTTATGTTTATAAAATATGCCTTTTATAGGTATGATCCTAAACCTTTGAAAAGAGGTTTTTCTTCCTTTAGCAAAACTCCAGGTACGTTTGACCATTAGGCTGAAGCTAACAGCTAATCTGAAATCAAAACAACTCCAAGCTCAAAAACGTGAAAGCAGTTTATGTGAACGTTATCTAATAAACATTTATCAAGTCGTTAGGTTTGCATTGGTCGACTCTATACATCAAGGAGGTCTATTGGCAATGAAGTTTGGAGACAGTCCCCCACCAATGATGTTCCTGCTTGAAACGGGTGTTGATAATTAAACCAGCTCTTCCCTTCAGTACCTTTATTTAGTACTGGGTCAACACAGGAACAGAGCTGGTTGTGCATTGCGTTGGTGGTGCACTCCCTCCAAAATCCATTTCCAGTGTAGCTACGGGTCTACTTTGGTCTTGAACCTTCCTGGACTAGCTATTAGCTTTAGCCTGCAAGACAAACTAAGTTTGATTGATACTAAATGAAAACACAAATCAGATATTACTGCTTTTAACATTTTAATGGAAACTCCCATGGAAATTCCTGACATATCCCTTTAACTCACATAAAAGATAATATTGAAATCTTAACATCAACACTAGTTTCTCTGACTTCAAACTGATGTTAAAACAAGTTAAATTTAGTTATTTCTATAGGACCATTACATTTCTTAGCAGGGTGCCTTTCTCTGAAAAGCAAGCTCCATCAAAAGAATACTGACAGACCTCTGACAGGAACTGGGTGGAGAATAAGATCTAAAACATCCTCCTCATGTACCCATTTTTTTTAACCAAGCTCTATTAACCTCACCGTACCATATTATCCGAACACAGCACTCTGCTCTCAGAGTACAGCCTTACTTGCCCTTCCTGGACTTTCTAAATGTAGAAGAAGCCTACTCTCCTGTGGAAACTGCTTCCAGTTTGGGTTCAGGAGGCTGATGGCCTCTCTGCTTTTAAGATTAGGTCTAAAACCTTCACTTTGAGCTTATGGTGTGGGCCCTTGGGACCCTGAAGCATGTGTTAGATTTGCTGCTGTGGAGCCACACCGCAGTGGGATGTGTTCTATGATCCACTGAGCGCATTCCTCCTTTATTTTCTCTTTCTGTTCAAGCCTGTGTGTTCATGTCATTATGAAATGTCATTAACTTGGTGTCTCCTGTTGTTCTTTGTGCTTTTCATCTCCAGGTGCCATGATGTTATTATCTCTCTTCTTTGTATTGCTAAAAGCTCTTTGTTTCGTCCTCTGCCCAGAAGTATTTGTTTCAAAAGCCAGACTCCTTCACACCTGTCACCTTATGTCATCAGTTTGTTAAGTGTATGCAGAAAACGTTTGTCTGTGTATGTGTGTGTGTGTCTGTGTGTTCTTGTACTAGCAGCTGAGCGAGAAACTTTTTTGCTCATTTTAATAGTAAAGTGAGGACTTTGATGTAAAGTGAGGACAGAAAAAAAGTCCTCACTTTTTTCTGGGCTAGAGGTTAGGTTTAGGACTAAGGTGTCAATTAGGTTCAAGTTAGGGTCCGGGTTAGGTATAAACCAGTAAAGGGTTAGGGTGGGTTTAGCGTTACGGTTAAGGATTAGGGTCAGGATTTGAAAGTGAATAGAAGTCTATGGAAGTCAAGGCACGGTCCCTCACAATGTACATTAAACAAGTGTAAAAAACACAAGTTTTTAAGTCTTGCCACTGATTGACATGTGGATTTAGGGACTTTGACTAGGCCGTTCTAGCAAATTGATTTAATTTGATCTAAATTATCCTACTATTATATAACTAAAGCTCTGGTTTTTGGAGCATACACTCTAATGTGCACAGACTGGATTGTTTGGGTTTTCTTTCCTGCTGGGGAAGGTGGCTCTCAGATCAAGTCAAGTCAAGTTTATTTGTATAGCACATTTCAGCAGCAAGTGCTTTACATCATGAAAACATAAAAACATCCTAAACATACTGAAACGGTCACTGCTGTATCAGGCGAAAACAACAATGCACATCAACTATGCTGGTCGATGGTTCTATTATGGGCCGTAAGCAACCCTAAACATTCAATATCTCATTCAATATAATCACCATATGGCCCACGCGTTGAGGTCAGAACGTCTCAGATTCACATCAGGTCTAACCTAAAGCAAACCCTCTGCCAATGCACGGAGATGCAGTTGATTAGGATGTTGTGATGATGGGCATGAAACAGTTTGCAATAGTTTGATAGGAGGGGAGTGGTCTGCATCTGCCTGCCCTTTATAGCCGTGAAAGGGAGAAAAAAAAAAAAAAAACAGAGACACTTTCTAGTTCGCTGTCGGGACTTCTTGAGGTCCTCCCAGCCACTCTGCAGCCTGCGCGGCTCGGCGCACATCCTCTCTCCAGTCCTCGCTGCGGCGTGTCTCCTCTCCGGAGCAGGTAAGGCATCCGTCTAACTTACTGTGGCTCGCAGTTATGTGCCGTCTCTTGTCAGCTCAGTATCCACCCAGCCGCTACCTGCTGTTGTGAGCGGCTCTGCTGCCGCTTCGCAATTTCCATTGAGCTGCTTCTCGCCGCCGCTTTACGCATTGAAACGACCTGATGGGTTCCAGCGGAAGGGTTGGGATAACATCTGCACTCCGAGCGCGTTCCATCAGGCAGCGGCGAGCGGGCGAAAACAGATTACTGAACGAGGTTACATGGGTTTTTTTTAGGTTGCCCACGTTGTGATTCCCTTTATTATCATACTGGACAGCTCTGGGGATGTGCGTGAGGAAGGGACCGATAATCATAAAGCAGCACCTGCAAAAGAGTTGCCACGATATCAGTCATTTCTTCAAGAATCCCAAAACAATATTTAGTCTTTATTCCAACATGTTCGTTGATATGAAATAGATTTAGAGCCCCAGATGTTCAGAGTGAAATGCTTAGAATAAAATGACGCTCTGGTTCTACGCTGTGCAATTCAGACCCTGAAAGGTGACAGAAAGCTCCCACCTACAGTGCTGTTTTCTTCTCTGCCCATGCTGCTTGTTGTGCTTGGAACTGGAAGGACCACCACCCACACACTCATTCCCCCTTCTTCTCACCCAGGTAGGTAATAAATATGCCATTAGTCGGGTTTCTACTAATAAAGTCCACTCAAACAGAGTTCAATAATCACACTTCTCTGTCACTGACTCCAGTCAAATGATGATTAATATGACACTTTGTGGCTTAATTTGTTAGAGCACTGACTTAATAAGCTCGCCAAGTCGTGATGCCTCGGTGATTACTCTCAGGAGGGTCATCCAAAAGATCCCTATGGCCCCATCATGTACTCGTCCGATAATAACAGGAGAAGGCAAATGCAGTGGGGTCCTTTCATTCCAAAAAAAGCACAGAGGGGGCCATGGCACACAGAAACAGCACACATCTGCACCGAGAAGCAGAGTAAGCTGCTAAACACGGGGCTTCATCTTTTCAGTTTGCCCAAGGTGAAAGAGTACAGGATCAAACAAGCGAGGACTCACAACCCACTTTTATTTACGCTTACAAGGAGCACAGTGCAAAGACCACTGGACCAAACGTAGAGATGACATAGTCAACAGGACAGAGACAGAAATGGTCAACTTGCTTTTGGTCAGCTCAGTTCAATGGTTGACTGAAAATGTGTATTTTATTCATATTGATTAAATTAACAAAAACTTACCTTGTTATTCTACAGACCATCATGTGGTTTGATTAACCTTATAAATTTAATAAGGAAATATTTTTTTGCCTAAATATAGATCATCTGTGCTTCTTTTCCTGTTGGATTCAAAAAAGCCTTGGTCATATAACCTGTTGCTTTATTTTATTTTAGTCTTTTCTGTGCTATAGCCTCTAAACCAGAGATCACTATTAAGCCTGATAGATTTAACTCGTTAAAAACAAGCCAATGTGGGTTGAGCTGGTAGCTCTTTGTAGATTTCATACTACACGGTTTAATTAAGTGTTTGACTCAGCATGCTGTGTTAGGGTCTAAACTCGTACAATGTAATGCTACCAAACAGTGGGTTTGAAAAGATTAGCTCATAACCTGGTCTATTAGACAAGAAATATTTTGGTTAAAATAATAAAATGTATTTTATCTGCATTCAAAATATGTAAATTAGTGAAATTTAGACAACGATCAAAGACATGGGCCATGTACTGAGATCAGGGCATGTCAAGTTTTTCAAAATTTCAGAAAGTTTTAAAGTAAAATGTAGATTTTATACAGTTTAAACTGTGTTGAAGTTACAGTAACCATCTATCACCCTTGATAGTAAATGGCCTGCACTTGTATTGTGCTTTATCAAGTCCATGAGACCCCAAAGGGCTTAATACTATTACACTATTTTAATCTATATAAGGCCAACTAAGTATCCATTAACCAGCAACAACTTTTATAGGTCTTTCCTGTTTTAATAAAGTAGTAATAACAACAAGCAGCTAGCTGTTAGCGCAACTGATAGAAGTTTAAATATTCTGCACAAGAGAATAGAACATAATTAAATAGGAATGTTCTTTATTGTCTCACCTTGGGGAAATTTAACTGAACCTGCATCAATAAGCATTTACAGCTACCTTTGACTATACGTTTTAATTCTAGTTTGGTGCTTTATTTTATACATCGAAGTACATATATCTAAATGCTATAAAAATATAAAAACAGTAAGTGTAACAGAAATAATGCTTGCTTTTTGTTTTTACATGAAAGGAACTTTTTGATACTTAAAGTTATTATGAGAATCCCATACAGGTCCAGCCTACAACCTCATAATGTCTTATTTAGACCAATGCTATGAGTAGATCAGGTTCAAAAAGAATCACTGGATCGGCCAACCGGACGCTGCCAGGGGGTGGGGGGATTGGGGGGGAGGTTGTTTGAGGTTTAATATTAGGCCACGTTTTTACATGCATCTGATGCCCGCACATTTCACCTAAACATGTTATTAGAAAAAATATATAGTATAGCAAAATGCATACCCAATTCATGTCCGTAGTATAATATCACTCATCTACTATGACTTTGTGACAGTTATTTGGTCAAAAGGAATGCGGAACATTGCTAGCACTATCTTATGGTAATTCCTAAGCAACTAAAGGGCTAATGTTATTTTAGTGAACAAGCTCATTCTCCCGTATAAATTGGAGTCAAAAACACTACCCACTGATATCAATAGCATTAAACAGCATAGTTTGACCTTGTTACCATTTCTTATTTCATCCAGTGGAAGAGATTCAGTGAAGTCTGATCAGTTTAAAATGGCGTCCTGTGAAGAATAAGGAGGCTCCCTCTGGTCTCTTCTCTAATCCAACAAACTGGGGTCACAACTTTTGACCCAATATGTGGTTGCAACTGAGCTTTGGCCGGTATGAGATTCTCAAGGTGTGATAGCCTTTGGTTAAAATAACATGCTTTCATGGTGTGACGGTATTTACACAAAAATCTTAAATAAAAATGTGACTTGCTTACGTTACCTTTATTTAAAACAGTAAAGCAACCGTTATTCTGACATCTGCTCAGAAATGTATTGGTTTTTACATTTTTAATATTGAGAAGTGATGTGTGACAGAAAGATAGCACTAAGATTGAAGGGGAATGTCTGTAAGACCTTAATGAGACTGGCTATGATGCATGATCTGGAGACAGGGCCACTGTGTAAAAAAGGATGGGGAATATTAGAAATGAATAGATCAGAGGAACAGCTAAGGTTGGCTGGTTTGGTGGAAAAAGTGAAGGACAGAGGATGGAGGAGGCAACGCTGGAGGGAAAGAGGAAGCTCCAATGGAAGATGTATGAACATGGCGAAGAAAGACAGTGAGATGGTTGGAGTAACAGTAAAAGGATAAAAGTAATAATGTGAGATGAAGGCAGGTGATCTGGTGTGGAAAACCCTGAGGTGAGCAGGCGAATGATAAAGAAGTTACCAGTTGTAATAATGTTACATTATGTTATTGTTTTTTTGGGTATTTATACATAGACTTAAGTTAAATAAATAATTAACAGAGTTATTGTCACCTCCCTAAAACAATGGCCTAAGTAATTTTTTTCAGGTTTTTCAGAAAACACACAAAGTACTACGGCAATATATTACTAAGTTGATTTAGGCAAAAACATAATTTTTGACCAAAAATGACTGGTTATATTATTTTGGTTAAGCCTTCAGTCCTAATAAGACTGAAGGGTGGTGCTTCATTATTTTATATGCTATGCCTGTATTAGTGTGTCTTATAGGTTTTAAAAGCAAGGGGAAAGTGCAGTTGTGTTTTATCAGCTAGGTGACTAGCAGTGGACAGTAATAGGTAGAGAAGGGGCAGAACAGTGTTACTTTATACTTAGTAAGGCTGGGATGGTCTTGGGCGACTCTGACGTTTTATCTTCTTAATTGGAAATGTTTGAAAACCTTGGTTATACTCAGTTGCTGGTATCTGCTCCATGCCCAGCTGAAACTGTCCAACCTCTGACCAGAAAGCATAAACCCAGAATATGGGCTAAACAAATAACCCTGCAGTTTTCTTTATGTGTACAGAACAGCATACATGGATATAAAAGCTAGATTTTCGTTGTACTCTGAGCAAGAACTGCAGCTTTGAGGAGAACCTCAGATTTATTGGTGTACGGAGTGTAGCTGGTGCCCTGTACGTGTTTGTGTACACTTCAACACATTCTCCAGTTATTTTGAGTCATCACCTTGTGCTGCCTGGGTTCTCGGGGGTTTTTGCTCACCCGTGGCAGCCTGAGCAGCTAGGTAGCTCCTGGCTGAGAGCTAATCTTCACAGGGGTGATAGAGATAACAGTGATGTATGGAGCGGTCGGGGTGGTTTAACACCCAGAGCCGGCTGTTGTCTGGCGGGGTCAGGTCTTTGATACTGGAGTGCTGCATGGGCCAGCCTCTCACATGTCTGAGATTTGGCAGTCTTTATAGCTTCAGGTGGATGATAGTGGGGGCGGTCTCTGCGTTTGCTGGGTGCAGAATCCTTGATGAATGCCGCGGTGCTGCTCAGGCATCTGTCAGTAGCTCACTGCTCTCCAAGAAAAAATATTTCCTTGGGCACAAGCCAGACAAGCAGGGAGTGCATGCTGTGACATACTTTTGTTGTCTTTTACTGATGGCTTTGTGTGTTAACTGATAGCTTTACAAAGAAGTAGTGTCACAGTGGACATTTTTTTTATCATTAACTGTATGAGTTATTATATGAATCAAATTACTGTAACTGTTACATTTTTAGGATGATATAAAGAAACTAAAGCCTCACTATACAGCCTGATTATTGATGATGATTAGGAACTACTGTAGGTTAAACATGACCTGTTTCTTAAAGTTGGAGTAAGAATTCTTACATGGGTCATTAAGAATAGAGAATAATAGAAAAAAACAGGGATTATGTTTTGCTGTTTACTTTGTTCCAGTATTGACTTTCCAACTATGAAAAAACAAGGATTTTATTTTTGACAAATCTCTGTGGGCTTTAGTTTTAAAAAATATTTTCCATCAATTGTACATCAGCTAGTGGTCTGGACTCTATTTATTTACTTTGGGTAACACTGGTGTTTATTTTGAAGAGAGTCTTTAAATGTCATTGCTATTGGCCAAATAATCGCTTTTAATGTCAATTTAATTTACATAACTGATTAAGAACCTTCTTTTATCTCATCAGAGACAGACTGATGTTTTTATTTCAAAGAATAGCAGCACATTTAATTTTTTTGTTGTGAAACAGTAGGTCTGGTTTGGCTATGAATCACTATTATAAGTGCCAAAGGCAATTATTCACAAAGTTACCATATTTTTCAGACCATGAGGCGCACCGGATTATAAGGCGCACCGTGAATTAACGTGTCTATGTGTGTCTTTGTCCACACATCTACAGCAACGGATTATAAGGTGCATGAAATATTCTTCCCAATTGTTTAATATCACTCTGCCCCTCCGCGTACACAGCCTTCTCCTGAGAGGGAGAGCTATCCGTTTCTGTCGGGAGGACAGAGTAGTTGGACTACACTGCCCTTTTTCTAACATAAGGCCAAATTAAATGTAACCTTTATATTGAATTAACTTACTTGGTTTATTGTTGCTAGCGCGTACTCTGGGAACTGGCTGCCTTACATGAATGGACTTCTAGTTTAGACATTATCTTTAATAGTACTAGTAAATACCTATAGTATATTAATTTGTTCTCATTTGAATGATGAAATGGACAACCACTCATGTAACAACTCAGTCTTGGTGTCACCAATCTTACTCAAAGTACAGTATTAGGTCCTCCATGCTCCTTATGTATAAAAGTTTACTGCACATTTAAACATTGACAACTCACTATTGTTAGGGAAATAATTAGTTGTCTGAGAAGATGTAGGTAAGGAGAAGCTGTTATCTGCACTTCAGATATATGATATAAGAAATGTGTTTGGAATGTTAAGATAATTTACATGAAATGGGTTACACAGAGCAACTACAGGAACTATATATATATATATATATATATATATATATATATATATATATATATGTATATATATATATATATATATATATATATATATATATATATATATATATATATATATATATATATATATATATATATATATATATACATAGGGGTTGGACAATGAAACTGAAACACCTCTCATTTTCGTGTGGGAGGTTTCATGGCTAAATTGGACCAGCCTGGTGGCCAATCTTCATTAATTGCACATTGAACCAATAAGAGCAGAGTGTGAAGGTCCAATTAGCAGGGTAAGAGCACAGTTTTGCTCAAAATATTGCAATGCACACAACATTATGGGTGACATACCAGAGTTCAAAAGAGGACAAATTGTTGGTGCACGTCTTGCTGGCGCATCTGTGACCAAGACAGCAAGTCTTTGTGATGTATCAAGAGCCACGGTATCCAGGATAATGTCAGCATACCACCAAGAAGGACGAACCACATCCAACAGGATTAACTGTGGACACAAGAGGAAGCTGTCTGAAAGGGATGTTCGGGTGCTAACCCGGATTGTATCCAAAAAACATAAAACCACGGCTCCCCAAATCACGGCAGAATTAAATGTGCACCTCAACTCTCCTGTTTCCACCAAAACTGTCCGACGGGAGCTCCACAGGGTCAATATCCACGGCCGGGCTGCTATAGCCAAACCTGTGGTCACTCGTGCCAATGCCAAACGTCGGTTTCAATGGTGCAAGGAGCGCAAATCTTGGGCTGTGGACAATTTGAAACATGTATTGTTCTCTGATGAGTCCACCTTTACTGTTTTCCCCACATCCGTGAGAGTTACGGTGTGGAGAAGCCCCAAAGAAGCGTACCACCCAGACTGTTGCATGCCCAGAGTGAAGCATGGGGGTGGATCAGTGATGGTTTGGGCTGCCATATCATGGCATTCCCTTGGCCCCATACTTGTGCTAGATGGGCGCGTCACTGCCAAGGACTACCGAACCATTCTGGAGGACCATGTGCATCCAATGGTTCAAACATTGTATCCTGAAGGAGGTGCCGTGTATCAGGATGACAATGCACCAATACACACAGCAAGACTGGTGAAAGATTGGTTTGATGAACATGAAAGTGAAGTTGAACATCTCCCATGGCCTGCACAGTCACCAGATCTAAATATTATTGAGCCACTTGGTGTTTTGGAGGAGCGAGTCAGGAAACATTTTCCTCCACCAGCATCACGTCGTGACCTGCCCACTATCCTGCAAGAAGAATGGCTTAAAATCCCTCTGACCACTGTGCAGGACTTGTATATGTCCTTCCCAAGACGAATTGACGCTGTATTGGCCGCAAAAGGAGGCCCTACACCATACTAATAAATTATTGTGGTCTAAAACCAGGTGTTTCAGTTTCATTGTCCAACCCCTGTATGTATATATATATATATATATATATATATATATATATATATATATATATATATATATATATATATATGTGTGTGTGTGTGTGTTTGTATGTATGTATATAAATGCTTCTCCACAACTGGGTATATATCCAAACTGCTAAATTTGTCTCTCTTGTAAGCAAAGCAATACGACAATAAGGAAAGTGTAGTAGTATCAGCCCTTTTTTCAGCAAGCTGACAAACACTGTGCAGCAAAAGGTTTTTGTGGGCTACCATGTTTTGCTCTGTTAAGCCAGAGAAAATTACATTTCAAGAAAGCTAAGTTAGATTTTTGTCTTTAGGGAAATTATTCCTCACTTTTACCAATATAGCTAGTCTAACTATTGCCATCATGCAGGTTTTACAAATGTACAAGGTTTTATTGAGTGAAAAGATTTCAATCTGTTTGTCACTGCTTTTCGATGGGCCTATATTGTAGATTGTTTGACGAGCTTTAGCTCAAAAATGAGTCAACTCTAAGAATCTTACATCTGGACTAAAAATTGAAAGCCTGTTGTTCATGCCAGGAATCACAGTCAACACTGGGGGCTGAGCACCCCTAAAGGTCAGATCCTAGAATCGCCCCTGCTTAGGACGATCAGTCTTTAAACTACTCATTCAAAAATACTTTGTTGCTACTTTAAAGTACAACCCTAAAGAGACTCCTCTTTCCTGGGAGCTGTCATGGAAATAGGATAATACTGTGTATTCTGGGATCCAGGGTTTTTACCAGTTTCTTTTGTTCTGTGGGCAGTTCAGTCTATGTTCTCCATCCATGGCTGGGTCTAGCAGTAGATTAACCTTCCTGGGATAGGACTATGATCATTTTGAAACTAACTCTGGTAATAGTCTCTATTTTAAAGAATGTCATTATCTTTTGTTTTGAAGGTCTGAATGTGTTGATTGCTGCTACTGGCCCTTTAGGAACTTGAAATAACAGTGAGACTCAGTGGGCTAAACTGGGTGAAAAACATATGAAGCCACATATAAGTGTTTTGCATGTAATCAGAATCAGAATCAGAATTAGAAATACTTTAATAATCCCACTGGTACTGAGTTCATATCATGTTTAACCCAAAATTACACACACTGTTCAATATATTAGTAAAAATTTTCTGTTATTAGAATACAGCTTAACAAAAATAAACTGTATCATCGCTGTATTATCGCTATAGTTACAGTAGTTAAATAATCCATCTCATTCTCTACAGTTTGTTTTTTTCCATAGTATGTTATGTTTCTGTCTTGGAAACCGTTATGGTCATAGGGGCGACTGTGGCTCAGTTGGAAAGAATTGCAATTCAAAAGTTGAGAGCTTGATTCCAGTTTCCCCCCTGTCACATGTCGATGTGCCCCTGGGTAAGGCACTTAACCCCAAGTTCCCTCCTGGTCTGCACATCGGTGTATGAATGTGCACAAGTTATTGAATGTGATTTGGTGAATGTCGCTAAAGCTTTGAGTGGCAATATATAGTATGGCAATATATAAATTCAGTCCATTAATTCATTTTTAGGGATGGGCGTTATGGACATGGCACATGTGTCACTAACAGGCTACTGTGGTTGTTGCAGGAACTTGAAAAATAAATCAAAGTAAAATAAATAAATAAGCATACAATTATGTATACTATGTTTTGAGATTTTTTTTGTACATTTTTAAAATAAATGTATTCATCCATTGAAGGTTCTCCTTCACAAACTGCAACACACATTTGCATTAAGATCCTCCTTAACATTAACCCCACCACCACCAGAAAAGCAGCAGGCAGCAGCATAGGAGTCAGTACCGGTGCACCTGAACTGGTCAGCAGCAGTCTGCCAGGAAGTGTTCTAAATGTGGCAAAGGAGTTAGGAAGGATCACAGCCCCGGGACGGCAGCCAGATTTAAATCCAGTATGGTTTTGGCTTTCTCTTGGCATCATTTCAGAACTTGTTGATGTCACGTCATACATTATTTACCGAGTTTAGTAACTGTCTACTCACACTCAGTTCAATCTGGCACATGCAGTCATTTTTAATGTCACGTTATTAATTATTTATTGATAGTCAAATTGTGGGCATGGTGTTACATTTAAAGCTGTGCGATTTGTTCATCAGATTGCCATTGCAGCTGTATGATGGTTTTACGATTTATTTTAGTCTATTTTAAGAATGCGCCTTGCTCTCTTTCAACTTACACACCAAACTGTTATATTTTAATACGGTGACAGTGTGACATGTTTTGTTTTGGTAAAAATTTAAATCAATACTTCTGAGTCAAAATAAGTTAGTCTAACAGCACCCATCCAACACAAACAGAGCTTTTAGAGACAAAACAGAAGTTTTAAAATATAATTGCCGCCTTTTCCCACTTAAACCTACAGACAAGTAAAGGAATTGATATAGCAGTTGTTTGCCACTTGAACAAAGCTGGTCCTTTCCTCAGAGATTTCAGAAATATCCGTTTCCAAAATTATACATCTTGTGTTGCGCCCTGAAAATTAATTTTTTTAGAGAGCAGTCATGTTTGGCTGTAGCCAGAAGCAAGAACCACACAGAGAGAAATTACCTAATCAAAACAGGGGACCCACAGGCAATGGATTAAAAGTTAAATTTTCCTTATTAGAAAAAAAAGCTCACTGTCAGAGATAATTCTGCTACTTGATGCTGTCATTTGCTTTAATTGTTGTCAGCTTACGATGAATTAAGAGAGAAATGCCATTGTTATGAGTGTCTGGTGTCTTTGGTGAGTAGATTGTACTGGGAGGTGACAAACATCAAAGCAGCCTTTTTAAAGAAATCTGCTGCTTGAAGGGAAAAACATCCGAATCAAGCCTCGAATGGGTGAGTCTGCTAATGGTGCAAAAGGGGAATCTAATAAAAAAAAAACAGAACAGCAGACAGCCTGTTTTCCTTTTCATGAAAATAATTTGAGCCTCTTTAGAGCGTATTTGCGAGGAAAGAGAGAAAAAGAGTTTCAGCCTATCTGCCAGAGCGGTAAGGGCAGACTCAAAGAGAAGGACGTGTGGTGTGGCTGCGTGAGGCCAGGTAAGCAGGACAGAGCTGTGACCTTCACTCTCTGATGGAGACCGACAAAAGCTCGATGGAGGCTGGTGCAGCTTGATGCACGTTGAATTATTCCTGAATTGCTGCTCGTAGAAAACCTTAGAGCCACAGAGATGCGGTGTGGTGGTAAATTAGTGCAACAACTCCACCAACAGTCACTGAGATCAAACGTTTGTTCGGTTGTCTCTCCAGCCAAGCCTTTCTTCTCAGCTGTTTGAGCTGAGCAGCTGCGGCGACCCGTTTCAGCGACGGAAGTACAGTAAACTGCTCACACCTTGGTTTGATTTGTTTTGATTTGCAATTTGCTTTTCCCAGCAGATTTGCTACCTTTTGTGTGATCTGTCTCTGTCTAATGCTTGGTGGCAGACGAGGACCGGCTTATGAATAAATCAGAGCCCCTACTTTCTGTGCTTTGATGGATGGGGAATGGGATTGCCATGTTCTGTGCTATACTGAGCAGTGGGGTACTTTCATCTTTTTTTTCTGACCCCTCTCTGGCTAAAAATAGTCCAACTGCAAGAAAGCCTATATATTTCATCCAGCAACCTAAACACTACCTCATAGACGGTTCTTTGTTATGATTTCCAGGAATCATTTCTTTAGAGCCCTCTTCAGTTATTTTATCTTGTTTTTGCCAAATAGAACCAAATCAGTTCTCTTTTATGTCAGACTGCCACCTTTTCTCTGAGGTTAGTGGTGATTTAGGCTTATTCCACTTAAGACAAGCTATGCTTTCCTTGGAGCCCAAACCTTTTTTTTTCATTCCCCGAAATTTGATGTTCTGTCTGAATCCGTTGCATCTATCCAGCCTAGTATTACCAAGTCAGCATGGGGACTTAGTGTAAAACGGAGGAGCAAAGTGGGGAAGAAATATAACTACTTGGAGCTTTTAACTAGTAATAGATTCTGAGTTTGATCCTTCCTAGAAAACTTTATTTTTTGTTAAAAAAGGGACTCTGACTCAGATTCATTTACTTCTCCCCACGGCCGTCTCACTGGACAGATACCAGTAAGATGAAACACGTTTTACTTTCAAATCAGACTCACAAGGTGAGTTGGGCAGAACCAGCACAGGGGCTCCTACACCTTTTTTTGTTTACAAGACGGAAAAAAAATTCCCTGTTTGGAAAAGTCGTAGCACAGAAACCAAAGGTTTGCCTCCTATTGCTGCTATCAAGGCAATGCTTTTTATGAAAGTAAAGTTTGTATGCTATAAAGCTAGAGCAGCATGGGCGGGCATCGTGGGCCAGTACTTGCCCGCAGGGCCAGCCGTACCCGCTCTGGACTGGAAGCAGGGTTTTCTTTGTTCATTTAACCTCAGAGTGGCCAACTTTCTGTTATTCCTATCTCGATTTGTCAATCTACAATTCAACCAATCAAATCAACCAATGAAAGCAACATACTAGCCAATAATAGCTTGCGAGGGGCGCCTCACTGGGTCATACATCTGTAGCCTACAGAGACGGCTGTGCTCACCGTCGATGATGCGGGAAGACTATTCAGACTTATTTCCAAACAAATACAAAAAGTGATAACAGAGCAAACGAGTGCGAGCAGGAAGCAGCGCCATTAATTTCTATTGAAAACGTCAGCACTGAAGTCAATCCTGGAGTAAACATTCATGCTAGGAGAGTTAGCTACGGCAGCTAGGGAGCACGAGGAGCAGAGCCGAGCAGTGAAACTGAGCTAAATGGAAGAAACTTGGGTTACTTGCAGGCAGAGGGGAACACAGCTTTGTTCTGGTCCTTGTGCTCCTTAGCTGCTGTGGTTACCTCTCCTAGTATGAATGTTTTCTTCAGTCAGTGTTAAGCCTGACCTCAGAGCTTTACGACGGTGTGTATGCTTATGCCTGACTTTTGAGTTAATTTAATGAGCACATCACTGCACTCCAGGTTGCTAGATCTGACTGACAGTTTTCAGCCCAAACACAACGTAAAACCCGCCCAACAAAAACATTTAATTAAAAGAACAGATCAGATCTCAACCTATCTCTCTCTCTCTTGTTAAAAGCGTAGAACTATTAAACACATTAAAGAAAATGCCATTAGCACACAAGTGCACTGAAGCAAAGAAAACAACTTTGCATGTATAGGCTTTCCGCTAAATGTGCAATCAGGGAACCAAATAGCACGCACACAAGATCACTTTAACAATCATATCAACTGGATTTTTTTTTATCAGTGGCCTCCCAACATGTAAATCTAACTTGATATAATATTCCTTTATCTCACAGAGTATAGATCAATCTAACATTCCCCTTTCACAGCCATTAAACATTTTTAGTTATCTGCCACACAAGTACAACTATTTTGATATCTATCCATCCATCCATTTTCTAACACACCTATCCCTTGTGGGGTCATGAGGGGTGCTGGTGCCTATCTCCAGCTGTCAATGGGCGAGAAGTGGGGTACACCCTGGACAGGTCGCCAGTCTATCGCAGGGCCTATTTTGATATATATGTTGTTATTAATTCTTACTAAAAACCTGTCAAATGTTGTGAAAAGCTTCCCACGCTTTTACAACCAGCCCATAAGCAATTAGTTTTCAGCTCAATGTGTTCAAAAGAAGCCAGATTGGGTGTAGACCCGCCCAATCTAGCAACACTGACTGCACTGTTGCTTTATTTCTTTTCTTTCTTTTTTTTTTTTGAGGGGGGGGGTTTATTTAGATAAATATTTTTCTCAGCGCAGTAGGACCGGTCTCAGAGCCACTGCTCTGCCTGAAGCATACAAAATGTTTTTTTTTTTGTTTTGTTTTTAAAGCGTGCCCCCCTGAAAAAAAATGGAATGCCCCCCCTTTCATTTGTTCCTGCTGTCAAACAGCAGAGAGCAGGCTAGCTAATCATTGACACTAGCTGTCTAATTAGACAGCTAGTGTTACCTCGTTAGACTCCGGGCATTACAACCATTATATTGTGGAGAAGTGATAATATGCTGCATAATAAACCTGTTTATGTAAAAGCTTGTATAAATTCAGTGGGTATTTCTTCGACATCTGGCTTCAGTCCTCTACCACTCTATACTTCTGTTAAAGATATGTTAAACGGCCGTTTTAGCTGACACTAAATTAATATTTACATCTCTACTTGTCACTGGACTAGAATTGAATTCATTTTTCGAGTAGGGTATTCATGACTAAAAGTATGAGTAGCCTACATACAAAAAGCTGATTTTCCTTTTTAACAGGGTGACCTAATGCTCACCTATTATGCTACCTATTATGAAGAAATGGCTATTATAACTGTAATATTTAACAGTAGCATTGCCATAACTCTTGCTTTTTTTTTCTTGAATTCCATCCTGTTTTTCATTTTTACTCTGTGGTAACATTATGGTACCTTCACACAGACCTAGTTGGCGCTGAAACTGTATGATAATTCTTAAACAGGTTATATCTAAAATATCTTAACAATCCTAACCATATTTAACTGTATGGAGATAAAAGGGTGTTTGGTAGGGGGGAAACAGGACGTAGTGTTGGTTGGTCAGATAAAGCTTTAAATTACACTTCAGTCACCCCTCGCAAGTGGTAGTTCATTGTAGTCGAGGAGGTGCGAATCGTGTGCTTTCTTTGCAAGAGCTTTGTGCTGCAGCGAAGAGTTATGGATTTATCTATCTAGAATGGGAAGCTCTCCGTCTGGGATGGGAGTTTATATTTCATCCTTCACCTTCAAATCACTTTGGTCACAATGCTTGCTGGTAATGCTGTGGATGATTTGATGTTGGCTGCAGCTACCCACAAGCCACTGACACTGACTTTACAATGACAGCCATCGTCAGAAATGCTGAGACAAACAGCTGGGTGTGGCACTTGGATTTTTACTCAGTATGATTTGTTTTGTTTTTTTGCCTTCTCTGGGGCAGATTGAGCAGAGAGGGAAAAAGCTGTCATCTAAGATCTGTATTTCTTTCTTTCATTGTCCAATATTATCAAACATGAGGTTTAGCCTTCCTGAGGAAAGTTCGGGCTGCTTTGCTTGACATAAGGTTGCTTGTTACCACAAATAGACTCATCTGGTGTAGGGGGATGTTGTCCACCTCCACTGTTGTTTTTGCTATAAAAAGAAAAGATTCTTCAGCTGAGCGCATTCTTGTTAGGGCCCCGATTTTGCAGTATTCATGAACTTTACATCTATTTATGTGGCTGCACTTCATTTAAGGGGTGATGTGTCCAGCATGCTTTATTTTCCCTCTTCCGATTCCAAGCAGCCTGAATAGGGTAGTTGATTTTTTCCCCCCTCTGGCAGGCCCATCCATCAAATCCCGTCATAAGCCCTATCTGATGATGACAAACTATGAATTTGAAATGATTCATGACTCTGTGTTCTTCTTTGTGCTCAAGGCATGCAGCATACCTTTTTGTTCAATATACATGTACTCAGCACTCTTGGCTTTCCTGCAGTGGATAACATTGGCTCTGATCAAGTTTGACATTCAGAAAATGATAGTGATACCTTTTGACAGTAGCCTTTCTTTATGCATGTCTCCTGAAGAGCAGATATTAATCTACCATGTAAGCATACTAGATTAATATAGGAGGTGCATGGATTTGTGCCGCTATAAGTGCGTGGCATTTGCAAACTTACTACCAGAAACAGCTGAGCCTCAAAAACAAACGCTCCAATGTGGCATACCTGCAGAGCAGATGCACAAGGACACATGGTGGCATGATGAGAGGGGTGACAGTTTTACAGGCAGTTGGCAGAGCATCCTACAGGCAGTCAGAAGTGTAAGTAGGAGACACCGATATGACCATCTACCCTCATGCAAACTCAAAATGAAACTCTGATCAAACTCAAGTACTGGTGCTGCTGTCATATGGGTTTACAGTGTATCCTCTTTGCCTTGTGACTTTTATTAGAATGCTCCAGCATTTGCTTGGTACACCATCATTCAAACGGTGAAGTCATCTATTCAGGTTGTTGTAGGCCTTTCTGCTCCTTGTAAATTGCTGTGTTTGCATGCTGACTGTTCATGGCGCAGATTACACAAAGGCAGTCGGGTAGGTCGACTTACTTATACAACACGGGCATGTGATAGCCTCTTTCCTTCCTGACGTTTTCTTGATTTAACTTAATGGCCAATCAATGAGGTCTTTAGGTCCAGGTTGGCACCTGGAGTCAACACAGTGACATTTACTACTACCTGTTATTTCTTAAATTATTCAATACTTTTCTTCTTGGCCAGTGTTTTCCTTGGCCTTATGACAAATAAAATAATGCTCAACAATCCTTCACATTATAATCTTCTAAAGGCTGTCCTAAAACACGGGTTCAAAGTATCTAATTTGGCAGTTTAGTGACTGCGTTGGTATTTAGACATAGTGTGAACCAGAAGTCAGATACTAACTACAGCATCATAATCACAACAAGGGCTTAGCTGTCATGGCCCTTTCAGGGTGGTCTGACATCTTAATACAAGATTATTTAAATAGTTATTTCAAATGTATGAATTCACATACCATGCAATGGAATGATGTTTATTATGATACCTTATTATGGTCGTTATGAATGAGGACTAACGACGTCCAGATGTGATCATTCCGACTGTTTTTGAGTGATGTATACATTTACTGCTGCTTTTACTGTCAAGCTCATTTGCCTCAGCAGGTTGTTATGGAGTGTTAATCGGCTGTGATGTAACACCAGATCCGTACTGAATACGATGTCAGAACCTGCTCCGCACATTTCTGCAAGAGGGCTCTAATTTAGAGTCAGCCCCTGAGAATTTGACGTGAAGATTGAGAATCTCCTAATGATATCTACATCTACCATGCAGCAGGTTATTTCCGCAAATGGCCCGGTAATATACCTTTAAACTTCGGAAACACCTGCTTTGCCAGGAGTGTCTGTCACTCGCAGGTTGCTGCAGATGCCGTCTACATACTGAATGAGTCTCCTGCTTTTCTATCAGGCATCTTTGAATTCCTGTAAGGCCACACGCAACGCTGGAGAAATGAATGACTGGCGAGATGGTAATGAGAGCTTCCTCGCTATTAAGCAGTATTTCCAACATCCCTCTCTTGTAATCTACAGAGTAGCATAAATGGCGACACCTTGGCAGCCTGCAGCATGATTAATGCGCTGCACACTAAATGGATTTGCAATGAACCCGTCGTGTGATGAGCTGCTTACTCTCGCAATAAACTGTTACCTTGACACCATGGCTTCCTACGCTTTTATGTGAATATTTGCATGTCAAGTGGGCACTGTGGGCTAGTTTGTGTGTATATTTGTGGCGAGGGTGAGTCACACATCACAAATCCAGACATCTGATTTCACAAGGCCGCTCGGGGACCTTGTGGTGGGCCGCACTCGGTGCTGGTCAATGGCCTGTTTGCCCTCGGTAAGGCTTCTTTCCCCGAAGTCTGTGGGTTTTGTCTCCTGTGGTACTGTCAGTCTGCACGGCCTGTGACCTGAATCAGTCACCCACCTGACTTTTTCAGGCAGTGGTCCCAGCACCAGCTGTGCTCTCAGCATGCCTTCTTAATACGTCAGCCAGTGACTTGCGAGTGTAATAAATGTTGAACCTTTTCACATTATGTAATGTACCAAATAGAAACTCTTGTGTATTATATTGGGGTGTGGTAGAACAACACAAAATGGGGCATAATTGTAAAGTGGAAGGATAAGGTTTGGTTTTATCTACTTTTTATTTTACTAAACAAAACAAAAGAAAATCTAAAAAGTGGCGTTTACAGGTGTGGCTTTTATAGAGAAGTTTTCAGATTTATGAATTGATGAAAGAAAGAAAATATTTCCCCTTTGAACATGCAAGAATCCATATAGGGGACACAGCAAATGTGTAGAAGAGGGTGCTCTTGTCAGATGAGACCAAAATGTTAATTTGGGCCTATATACAAAATTATGTGTTGTGGAAAACATATCCTTTGAACACACCAAGCACACTGTGGAAAATTGTGTGGGTGATGCGGCACAATGTATTGTAAGTATAATATCATTGCATTATCATTCTGTGCAATATTAACACAGCAAAGGACTGTTTATTGGTGCAATAATTGTTATATAATATTAAATACAACATTAGCCCTGACTGCATTTGGAAAATTGTTATATAATATTTCAAGTGTTATGAAGTAGGATTTTTCATGCTAGTGTAATATTATCCAGTTGGACAGAGTCACATGTCTGTGTATGCTAACTCTGGACACAAATGGCCCTGGTCAACACGCTAAGGGTCACAGAGTATAGGGATCACAGAGAAGAAAGAGAGGAAAGAGGAAAATAGGCATATATAGCAACTGATATTTCCATCGGAGATTTACCAATATTATCGTCATTACAAGATTTTATAATAGCATTGCAGCCCATGCTGTGGAGACGATTTTCTTCAGCAGGGACAGGGAATCTAGTGAGAACGGATGGGAAGATAGAGTCAAATCCGGGATAATTCTGGAAGAAAACCAGTTTAGAGACTGCAAGAGACTTGAATTCACTTTCTAGTGTCACTAAACATACAGCCAGAGCTACAATGGAATGGTTTAGATCCAAGCGTACCCATGTATTGCAATGTCCCAGTCAAAGTCCAGGCTTAAATCTAACTGGGAATAATTGACAAGACTTTGAAAAATGTTGTTCTCGGATGCTCTCCATCAAACCAAGCTAAATGTGAGCTATTTTGGCAAAAAATATTCTTTAAATTAAGGCCGCAACTAACAATTTTTTCAATTGTCAACTAATCTATTGATTATTTATTGTATGTTCTCCTTGATCTTGTCTACACACCTTCAGGGTTTCCCCCAGGGTCCCCCCCGCTAGGCTAAGCGTTGTTTGTTTATTTGAAATGCCTCAATGTTTGATATCGACATTAAAGTTCCCACCTGGGAGAAAACCACCCGGTGTAAATAAACTAACCTGCTAGCTGTTATTAGCCTGACGCACACCATGTTCACGCTGCGCCCCTCCTTCAAGCTGCCTGATGTAAAGCTCTCCATGAAAGATCCAAAATGTTTTAAGAACAAAATCTCTTTAAGCTTTTAACGTTGCTTAATCTTTACAAAGGTTTTTAAATTATAGTGTAAAAAGGAGAGCATATTAACATCTTTGGAGTCAGGCTTGTTCACTTTAATAAGGCAATATTCCTGCATCAACATTAAAGAAAGTGAGCGAATCATTAATTTCCAAATCCGTCACTCCAGTTAGACATTAAAGTGAAATCAAACTATCCCGTTATGTAGCTTCACATTAATTTGAAGTATTAATCTCAGTGATAAATTAAACATTGATATAAGATGAATTGTTGAGTTGAACGTACATAACAAAAATGTAATTATGCAGTCACGTGATAGGGTCATGTGACGGGTGCTCTTTGCTCACTGGAGAACTGACGCTATACTGCCCTCTACCTTAGTGAACTGCATCTGATTTAAATGATCTACCGCTGAAAGTGAAATATGGATAGACACAGCAATGTTTATGTATTCTTACGACGCATTGACACATGAAATTTTGTGTTGGCATTTTGTCATCGATGTTGTCGACTACCTCGACTTATCGTTGCAGCTCTACTTTATATTTTCCCTACTTTAAATTTGCAAAGCTGATAGACACCCCAGAGGATTTGCAAGCTGTAATTGTTCCGAAATGTGGCTTTACAACACCTAACCCCCTCAAGTGGGACGAATACAAATGTATGTCACATTGTTTCATTTTACTCATACAAAATACCTTGACAAATTTTCCTACTGATTCACAAGATGACAAAATGTGAAAACGTTGAAGGGGATGTTCACATTTTTGCAAGGTGCTTTATTGCCAAGGCAACTCAAATCCTTTGCAAACTGACAAATGGTTCCTGACATCTGTGTTTATACCAGACCTTTAAACTCTCTTTCTATTATATGCACATACCGAGGTGTGATAGACTAAGCCTTATCTTCAAGGCCACATTGCAGCCTTGTTTTTCTTATTGTATGTGTTTGTGTTTGTGTTTGTCCAGGAAATTGATTTAAAAAAAAAAACTCTTCCTTGGTCAGACATCATCAGAGCACTTTGTCCTAATATCAGGGCTCCAGGGTCTAATGGCTAAACACACTGGCTATTCTTTCCCCCTCACCACTCATTGTGCATTATTATTTCATCACCCACAGCAACACTTTTATACGTAAAGTTGCGTTGAAGTGAAACGGCCACTTTCCGTTAATCGAAAACATGTCCTGAAGATATAAGGGGTGTTACTGTGTATGTACAGTTTTGACACACCTTTAGCAACAAATAGAGATTGAGCAAACAATAACTGGAACTCAACTGTAGCAATTTGTGGTAGAAATTAGCCCCCAAGTGAATAAGCATGAAGGGGAAAAATATAATCATGGAACCTCTTAGAGGAATGCTCTCAAGGGATTCCAACTGTAAGGCTTTGATTGGATTAAATGCGAGCTTCCTGTCAGATGCAATTGTTGGGTGGGTGTTGGGGTCTGCTGCTGCCATGAGTGAAGACGCTGCGTTGCGTGGTGGTAGAGGATGGATGGCCCGGGAATATAGGGTTTAGGAGGAATGTTCCCACCGTGCCATTAGGGGATGGGGGAGGAGATGATTCATTTTCAGCATCGCTTCACAGAGGATGATCTCATTACTTTGGAGGAGTGGACAGTCCTAGCAATAAGAACTCAGTTGGCCAGCAGAGGCTCCATCCTAAGAGGTGTGTAGTGCAAGGTGTTACATAGTGCTATGGGGATTTAAAAAAATGAATTATAGACTACCACTGAAGAATAGAAATAATATACGTTTTTTTCAGATAACATCACACTGAAAAGAATTATATTTTCAGATGTTTTTTTTCAGATATAATTACACTGAAAAAAATAATATTTTATGAATTTAGAAAATAAGTAATTTTTCCCCTGCATCATTAATCTTCTGAGTATTTGTTAATGTTTCCCAAAACGGATTTGATAAATCTATAGTCGAGGCTCATAACAGCTCCATGCATCCAGAGACCCACTCTAGTTGAGGTTTACATGCATATGGGCTGATTTCAAAATCTGATATTAATATTGCTGATATACCTGATAAACTATATTTACTGAAATTATATATAGTTACTTCAACACAGTGAAAAAAAGACCGAACTTCTGAAAAACATCTATTTTCCCCTACCTGACAGTATGCATGTGGTTCTGCTTCTACTTTAGCCTTCTTTCTAAGGTAGGGACCGTTGATAATTCAAGACCGTTTTACTATTGTAGCATTTTTACCCTTTCCCCACCTCTGCTGGTTAGCCCTGTGAAAATAAATACTTTCTTAATTTAGTTATAGAAGTTACAAACAATATATTTTGCGTTGCAGAGCTTTGGACATAAGTCATTTAACCTACCACAGTCATTAAAGTCATTTGATTTTAAATTGTGACTTTCCATCTTCTCTATAGAGTATAGTTGATTCTTAACTTAATGCGCAACGTTTAACGCACAACTTGGCATGTATGGAAATTAATGTTGAGTGAAAGTGTGCAGTAATCCACACATATTTTTGACCTGCCTTGAAAAGGTGCTGTGGCAACGCAAAGTTCTTTGATAAACAATTGAAGTAATACAGGCTAACTCCATTCAATTTTATTCTACACAAGTAGCATTGCACCCAACGTTTTTCCGAGTTGGAGCTTTTATGGTATAGAGAAATATAATCACATTTAACATCATACAATGATGCAACACACCTCAAAATGATGGAAACAACCTAAATCAGATGAAAACTGTTGTTTTATTTATTTTCATTTATTTAAAAAAAAAAATTAACTGGCCCTTGTGTTACTGGGAAACAGGGAAACCTTACGTACCGTGCGTCGCCGGTACCGTTTCAAGTTCAAACTCCACTGCAGTCTTTGCAACCTGAACTTTTGTAGTGGGGGCTGATGGACAGGACAAGTAGTTAACATCTCTGACCAGTCCCAATCCTGCCTACTGGGATGATATCATTTATATGTTGTTCAAATACAGAAAATTCCCCTAAACCACAGATCCTTGCAGCAATAAGTCTTTTTCTAAATGCAGTCAGGGCTAATGTTGGGTTCAAACCAAATTTGAGTGTCAGGGTAGAGACTGACATTTTTTCGGGAATCCCGCCGGATGGGAGTCAACATTAGTAAACATTAGTCAACATTAGTAAATATCACGTGATTGGGACGGTACAGGATTAAATATCAACGGGAGCAGACGGGAGCGGGAGTAAACCAATAGCAGGTACAATAAACTAGGATCGATGCCAAAAAATGAAATAAAACAGAAAATCAAAAATGTAGGATCGCCGCCGCCATTTTGTAGTTTTTTTTCCAAGAAACATAAACTATAATGCAAGTCAAAAGAACTACACGACCCAGAAGCCAACAGTGCTTCCGGTCTATTTTTTCCGCCTGCGCTCAAAAACAGAATGGGGGGGATCAACTATTGAGCGCTCCATAATCAACTGGGACAGGACACAAATCTTTTCTGTGGGAGTGCAATGGGACAGGAGTGAAAATCCACTCCAGTGTCACCCTCTATGTCAGGGGCATCTGGTTCACATGCAAAGCCTACGGTGGACACGCGTCTAGGAGCGTCAAGCATTCCTCCAGCACGTTTCACACCTTAAGCATCGTGCGTTTTGAGATTTCAAGAATTCCAGCGCGTTCATAGTGGCAGGTGCTATAGTTGAAAACTTTCAACTTTTGCAGCTGGATGCACAGCGTTACCGATCAGAGAGATTCCGCTATGTGACATAGTGGCACATTTTCCGAGGGGACAGATTGACCAGGAAAAGCTGGGAAGTCGGCAGTGGAGGACAAACTCATTGTCACTGTTTGTGCCCATCCTATTATCTATGATCAATTAAGCTATAACTACAGAGACAGTAATAGGAAGGACCTCGCCTGGAGGAGGATTAGCAAAGAAGTTGGGATCTTGGGGAAGTTTTCAAAACTTTTATAACATATTTGAGGAAAAGAACAGAGTAGCTCCTCCCAACGTGCATCAGACGGGTCTGTACACACTTTGCTCAGGCACACGTCTAGAGCGTTTTGGACTTCAAAGTGCACAAGCGTCCAAGTTGAGGTGTTGGATGCCTTTTTGATGCTCAAATTGCATTGCGGCATGAAACTGCACCCATATTACTATATTCCTGCTCAATTGAGGATTCTGCTATACTATCATAATAATTCTAATTATTCTCATTATAATAGTTGTGCCAGGAATGAAATAAGAACAGGCTCTGTGCTCAATGGCTGACTTGTATTTTTTATGTAACTCTTAAAGATTTAAAGTACTCCACAAAGTGTGTGGGGGAAGACTGTCTCATCGATAAATGGGAGGTATATTCACTACATTACAATGATTTGGTGTTGCTACATTATAATGATCAGCATTAAGCTATGACCGAGCTCAATGCAGCATTCAGACAACGGCATCTGAATTGACCAAGGTACTTTTTATCAGTTTGATTAAACGGTATAATTCAACATAGAAAAAACAGAAAAACGGCCGTTTTGTTCCACAAAACAAAAAAGGAGAAAACGATTTGTTTTCCCGTTTTGTGGTTTCTGCACATAAAACCAAAATCCATTAAACGGCTTGATTTTGGTTTTTTCGTTTTCGCCCCCAAAACGGAAATACCATTCAATTTTCGGTTTCAGAAGTGGGCGTGGCTTTCAAGCCCGCCGGTCCGGTGCCCTTCAAAATAAAGGCATGGCATGGAGAAACCTTCGTTGTGTTTTCTGCCCTCATCGAAACTTCTGTGTTTTAAATTAAAGCAGGTCTAATACATATATACATATATTTAGATGTAATATATATTTATATTTTTTTTATAGCTACAGGGTTTACTCGGAATAAAGTCATCTATTGAGTGTCAGAGACATTTAACTGCGACAGGTATTTTAAATGACCAGCAGATGGCGCTGTTCATTAATGTGACAGTTAATCATCATATCCAGCGTATTTTAACACCTCATAGTCAATAAATGGAACATTTATGAAACGGTGTGTTGTGTGTGGAACTTTATTTTTGTGGGGGAGAATTTTTTTACATATATATCTGGGAAAACAGCCAATATAAACAGGAGTGAGGTAGAAAAAAATTATCCCTGCATTTTTGCTTCTCAGTAACATTATTTTTGTTGTTGTTGTGTGTGTCATGCAGGACAGCAAGAGTGATGTCAGTAACTCTGTTTTCAAAATCTGACAACTATGAGATTGTCCCAGGATGCAAGAGTACAGTGAAAGCTTGTCCACTGCTTATGGGACTGATTTATGCCCTGAACTGTGCATACCCTCCTATTTTGTGCTACACTTTTAAAGTCCTCTAAGAACTCTTGCTGGAGATGGATCAATTTAAACTCTACACAAAAGAAAACACCCTGAAGTGAAAGTTATTGTCATTATTCTGTCTTCCTAGAGGAGGAAAATATTTCTGTAATGAATGTTTTAACTCTTGACAGTGTTGTAAGCTTTTCACTACATATTTAAAAAACACTGTTCCACTTTGAATGTAAAATTTATCACTGCCCCATAAAGAAATTTAGAAATTGAATTCACACTAATAGTGGAGTTACTTATAACTGGCATCAAATATATTGTTTTAGTGCGTAGTGTAACATAATGCAAAAAGTCAAAAATGTTTACTTTAATTTCATGTCATAATTACATGAATTGCCTTTAAACCTTAATGGCACATTACTTAATTATGTACAAAAACTGGAAATATGTTATGTTCTATTGTAAACTTTAAGCTATTGCCTTATGTAACTAGTTTTTACATTTCATTCCACTTTAATAAAACTTTGTTTTAAATAATGCTGTGAAGTTATTGAAATGTCAGCCTATGGTTCAGCTTGAATAAGTTTGAGATATTAAAAAAACATTTTTACCTTTCTAAATAACTTTAACCTGGGCAGTTTTTTACCTGTATGGGAGGTCTTTGAACTCCATAAATAATATGACTTCTCTGCAACTGTCAGAAGAGAGAACTATACTGTCATTTAGTAAAATAATACATTTTGTTTTGCCATTAAATTTGGTAATTGTTAGTGCACCATCTCAACGACTGTTTGATCATGAGGTATTCTAATGTTACAACACACTGGTGGTGAACACTTAATTGTCTCTTGAGGGTGTAGAGAGGGTGTGAATAGTTCTTCACTTACAGCAGCTTGTGCAACATCCTATCTAGACTCGGCTCTAACATCCAGAGCTATTCACAGCACAGAGCCAGTTTCTTCAAGTCTATGTTTCTGCTGCACCAGCAGAACCGTCATAAACATTTTTCTACGTAAAAAGTTCTACAAGGCATTGCTCATCCTTTTTTCATTGTGTTCTGTTTTCTTTAAAAGGGATAAACACTAGAGTTATGTTTGAATGACTTCAAAACAAAATAGGAAGCACAATTCAGACAAAAATACAAGATGAAATATAAACCAATTTAATAGCTGCACTGATCCAACAAAAAAACAAAAACAAGTAGTTAGCCAAAAACTTTTAACATATTGAACATGAACCAATCGAATAATAAAAAACATAATACATTAACATGAAATTTTAAGTATTTACTCAATTAACTTCAGGCAATTAAGCTCTTCTGAGAGTCCTGCTACTTCTGTGTAGCTTGGCAGGTCATCTCTACACTTGAGGCACTGATCAGAGTTGTTCCTCCACTCCTGAACACACTCCGCACATCCCACCAGGCTCCGACAGCAGGACGAAAACATGGGGCGAGTCATAACAGCTGAAAAAGGACAGATCAGTTTAATACATTCTGCATAGGATGCAGTTCTTCCAGGCCATGCATCTTAACAAAAAATATATATATATATATTCCACTATCATAAACGTACAACAGAAAGCACCTTGAGTGCCCCAGTGTGGTGAATGGGCCGAACTTATGAAACACTTTTCCAGTCAAACTGAAAACTCAAAGCTGTACACTGGAGCTACTTTCTCCCAATTGCACTGAACAACAAGCACACATCCATAAACCGATAAGCAGAACGGCAGGCAACTCGGAGTTCAGTGTCTCGCACAGGGATCCATAAACATGTGAAAGGGAGAGGCTGTAATCGAACCCACATCCTTCATCAACTACTCAAACCATTGAGCCACAGTCATGGCATTGTCCATTTTGTCTTAGGTTACTTTTTTGGTCAAAATTAAAGAACAAACTCAAAACAATTTGCAATACTGACATGTTATGCATAGCTGACCAATATGTAAACACGCATAATGGAAACATTACCTCTGCAGATCAAACAGACAAAGGCCTGTTTTATTTCTGGCCAAACTGGAGACAGGTTCCGGCTCAGGGTCACAAGATTATGAATATTGCTGGTAACCTCTTCTAGCCCTTGAGATGCCTCCAGCAGTTCCTCCACTTGTTCACGAAGTATTTTCACTTCTTCATTTCTGCATTTGGCACATTGAGCATTGGATTTTTTGCTCTAGTCATTGTTCTACTTAACTTTTGCTCTCATTACTGCTTTGCACACACTCTGCATTCTCTTGATGAGCTTCAAAATGTAGTCACCTGAAATGGTCTTCACTTCACAGGTGTCCCCTGTCAGGTTTAATAAGTGGATTTCTTGCCTTATAAATGGGACCCTCAGTTGTGTTGTACAGAAGTCAGGTGGATACACAGCTGATAGTTCTACTGAATAGACTGTTAGCTGCTTTTTTTCTTGCCATAATACAAATTCTAAGTAAAGAAAAACAATTGGCCATCATTACTTTAAGAAATTAAGGCCAGTCAGTCTGAAAAATTGGGAAAACTTTGAAAGTTTCCACAAGTACAGTGGCAAAAACCATGAAGCACTACAAAGAAACTGGCTGACATGAGGACCGCCCCAGGAAAGGAAGACCAAGAGTCACCTCTGCTGCGGAGGATAAGTTCATCAGAGTCAGCAGCTTCAGAAATCACAGGTTAACAGCACCTCAGATTAGAGACCAGGTCAATGTCACACAGAGTTCTAGCAGCAGACACATCTCTAGAATAACTGTTAAGAGGAGACTGTGTGAATCAGGCCTTCATGGTAAAATAGCTGCTAGGAAACCACTGCTAAGGACAGCCAACAAGCAGAAGACACTTGATTAGGCTAAAGAACACAATGAATGGACATTAAACCAGAGGAAATCTGTGCTTTGGTCTGATGAGTCCAAATTTGAAATCTTTGGTTCCAACCATCGTGTCTTTTTACGACGGAGAAAAGGTGAACAGATGGACTCTACATGCCTGGTTCCCACCGTGAAGCATGGAGGAGGAGGTGTGATGGTGTGGGGGTGCTTTGCTGGGTTAGGGGATTTATTCAAACTTAAAGGCATACTGAACCAGCATGGCTACCACAGCATCTTGCAGGTACATGCTATTCAATCCGGTTTGGTTTAGTTGGACCATCATATATTTTTCAACAGGACAATGATTCCAAACACGCCTCCAGGCTGTGTAAGGGCTATTTGACCAAGAAGGAGAGTGATAGGGTGCTGCACCAGATGACCTGGCCTCCACAATCACCGGACCTGAACCCAATCAGGATGGTTTGGGGTGAGCTGGACCGCAGAGTGAAAGCAAAAGGGCAAACTAGTACCTTTTGAAGCTCATCAAGAGAATGCAGAGTGTGTGCGAAGCAGTAATCAGAGCAAAAGGTGGCTACTTTGAAGAACCTAGAATATAAGATATATTTGCAGTTTCACACTTTTTTGATAATTATATAATTCCACGTGTTAAAGCACAGTGAATTGAACATTCAAAGTGAATATATATATTGAATCTATCTATATATATATATATGTATATATATATATATATATATATATATATATATATATATATATATATATAGAGAGAGAGAGAGAGAGAGAGAGAGAGAGAGAGAGAGAGAGAGAGAGAGAGAGAGAGAGATCTTTTATTTTTTTCTACCTCACTCCTGTTTATATTGGCTGTTTTCCCAGATATATATGTAAAAAAATTCTCCCCCACAAAAATAAAGTTCCACACACAACACACCGTTTCATAAATGTTCCATTTATTGACTATGAGGTGTTAAAATACGCTGGATATGATGATTAACTGTCACATTAATGAACAGCGCCATCTGCTGGTCATTTAAAATACCTGTCGCAGTTAAATGTCTCTGACACTCAATAGATGACTTTATTCCGAGTAAACCCTGTAGCTATAAAAAAATATAAATATATATTACATCTAAATATATGTATATATGTATTAGACCTGCTTTAATTTAAAACACAGAAGTTTCGATGAGGGCAGAAAACACAACGAAAGTTTCTCCATGCCATGCCTTTATTTTGAAGGGCACCAGACCGGCGGGCTTGAAAGCCACGCCCACTTCTGAAACCGAAAATTGAATGGTATTTCCGTTTTGGGGGCGAAAACGAAAAAACCAAAATCAAGCCGTTTAATGGATTTTGGTTTTATGTGCAGAAACCACAAAACGGGAAAACAAATCGTTTTCTCCTTTTTTGTTTTGTGGAACAAAACAAAAAAGGAGAAAACGGCCGTTTTTCTGTTTTTTCTATGTTGAATTATACCGTTTAATCAAACTGATAAAAAAGTACCTTGGTCTGAATTGAATAAACATTGTAGAACAAAACGAGTACGAGCAGACAAACTTTATATTTTCAGCCAACTTCTTTAATGAGTCGCTGATGTCACTGAAGAAGCTGTTGGTTTGCTGTAATTCACAACAAATATCCCTGAAGGTATCTCAGTGACTGTCTGAAAGCTCCATTGCAATGGTTATTTGGATGCATGGCGGGTGACCTCTGGGTATTTTTACTGATTTGCATATGTAAATACAGGCGAAGACAGGGTGACCCTAGGTACACGTGCAGGTGTGTCCAATTCCACACAAATTGGGATTTATCAAGGGAACACATGCAGTGACCGGGCTATGCACGGTTTTGTACATCTGAATTTTGTTGTGCGTCACACGTTTCAGGACTTTTCCCTACCGCCAATGTTTCGGATGAACGGACATCCCCGGAAACCTCAAAGCACTTTTGTACTTAGGCACAATCTTGATAACCCAAGCAGATATTTGAATTTTAAACAGCTACATTATTGCCTAAAACATTTAGGTAATTTTGAATAATAGAAAGTTTCATTTATCAAATGAAACCCACAGCTTTTGCAGCTCTCTTCCACCATTGCTTCCTTCATTTGAACCGCAATAAAGCACGGAACAGGGCCAAGAAGGATACGCCCTTCAAATCTGTAGAAAAGGATGAAGGACACATTTTGTTGGCATGGCGACAAGCCTTCAAATCTGCACGGTCTTCATTGCCTCACTGTTAAGTAGTCAGCCTATGTCCAAATTCGGAATTTAGACACAGCACGCCTTCCCCTTCCATTTCTGTAAATCTTATCAGAATACTGCTGAAAAAAGACCACTAGTACCACAAAGTCTTGCCCCTAATTGTTTTTTGAATTAGAATAGAGATTTCAAATTTCTAGCTGTGCTTTAAAGACTCTATTATGTGCAGAATCATCAATCAAAATTTTTTACCAGTTTATTAAATATTTTGATTTTAAACTAGTGGTGTAAAATTGCTGTCCAGATTACCTAAAAACTGCATACTTTCGACTGGCCAACCTTAGCCTTGTTAGAAGCGAACAGTTGAATTCTTACAGTGCTTACATGCCGTTCAGATCTTGTCTGTCACTCTTGACATGGCACAGAGCACTGGGACTTTGGAAAACCAAGCCAGTTTTTTGCTGGGGTTTTTTCTGCTTTGTTCTTTGTTCTAACTCAGCCATGTTCTTGCACTGGAAGCCCTTTGGTGGAAAAAAACACTATGGATTTGTTTGTAGTTCTGATTGCATCTGATGTAAACCTCTGGGCAGAACGGGCTTTTGTTTTACAACTATGAGTTCACAATTTGGGTCTCTTTGTCAAAAAATTGTTACTAATCAACTGTTCGGGGACTATTGTCATGCTTGTCCTGATGGTTTCTGTTTCTCTATGCTATCATTCTTCACATTTGACTGTGTTGTTGTGATTAAAAGCTCTTATATAAACTGAAATTGTTCACATTTGCTGCATTCTAAGAAAATGTATATTCTTATTTCTTAACTTCTTATTCTTATAACTTGAGTACTAAAATATTGTTTAATGTTGGCTTTTTCTCTGCATGCCGAGTTTTGTTATGTATATAAATCTCAGAAAAGGTGCTACATACATTTTCAATTACATAAAAAAGTAAAATGAACAATATTGTGTGATATAGTGGCTAACCTGCTTAATGTATTTTTTGACACATAATTGAATGATTGTCTTTTGACAACCACAGGCATTGGAATGTGTGTCATTTAAATTGCAAAGTGTTGCCTAAACCTGTGTGGGAATAGCAATATGATGGTAATAAGAAAACATACATACAGAATATCTTCACCTCCATTGTACATTGTTACCTAACATGGTGTCAGTAAATGTCAAACCTTTAAAATGAATGTAATTTGTGCAGTCTGAGAGGAAGTATGGATTAAAAAATGGCATCTTTATTGAGAGCAATTATGTTTGAAGGTAATTAATAAACATTACCCAAACAATTTTTGACCTTCAGACTTTGGCCATGTTTATTTCAACCCAGGCATCATTTATTTAAATGCTATAATAAAAAAGAAATCAGTCTTTTAACCTCTTAATTCAGTTCAATTCAATTATATTTATATAGCGCCAACTTACAACACGTGTCATCTCAAGGCACTTTACAAAGTCAAATTCAATCAAATCATCCAGACAGATTGGTCAAAAAGTTTACTATCTAAGGAAACCCAGCAGAATGCATCAAGTCTTGACAAGCAGCATTCCCTCATACTGCAATGGCTTTGCAGCAATCCCTCATACTGAGCATGCATGAAGCGACAGTGGAAAGGAAAACTCCCCTTTAACAAGGAGGAAAACCTCCAGCTGAAACAGGCTCAGTGTGAATAGCCATCTGCCTCAATGTTTGAGAAGACAGAGCATAGACACAAAAAAGAGACACAAAAAAGCACAGCAGCACTGATCAGGAATCCTTTCTACGTTAGAGAGTTTAATGGCAGATGATCTGCTCCCCTGGGTGGTGTCAGATCTTATGAGAACGCTAGGCCAGATGTACCTACTATGAAGAGAAAAAAGACAGAGAGAACATGAAGTTAAAAGTTGAAATGACAACAAATGCAAAATTGGAGAACAGTAGGAGAACTCAGCAGAGTGAGAAAAATAGACCCAGAAGCCTAAGCCTTTAGCAGCATAACTACAGAGATAATTCAGGGTAACCTAAGCCACTCTAACTATAAGCTTTGTCAAAAAGGAAAGTTTTAAGCCTAGTCATAAAAGTAGACAGGGTCTCTGCCTCACGGACCAAAACTGGGAGTTGGTTCCACAGGAGAGGAGCCTGATAGTTAAAGGATCTGCCTCCCATTCTACTTTTAGAGACTCTAGGAACCACCAGCAGACCTGCAGTCTGAAAGCGAAGTGCTCTGTTAGGAACATACGGGGTAACTAGAGCTCTGATATATGATGGAGCTTAAATATTAAGGGCTTTACATGTAAGAACGAGATTTTTTTTACTTCTATTCTTGATTTAACAGGAAGCCAACAGGAATAGGAGAAATATGATCTCTCTTGTTGATTTTGGATCAGCTGAAACCTTTCAACTGCATTTTATGGACTTCCTGATAGTAAAGAATTACAATAGTCCAGCCTTGAAGTAACAAATGCATGAACTCGTTTACACTTTTCTATGTGTATGTAAAGTTTTAAATCTACTTGACCGGTATACAGTATGTTAGGAGTGTGTTGAGTATATGATTGAATACACCTAGTTATTATCTGTTTACTGTGATAGACTGGTGACCTGTACAGGGTGGACTCTGCCTCTCGCCTAGTGACCACTGGAGATAGGCACCGGCTCCCCCGCAACCCTGCACAGAAAAGCGAGCATAGAAAATGGTTGGATGGATATCTGTTTACTCTGCGGCCTTCTGTTGTTAAGTTTCATAAATTGATCACATGATATTTATTCAGGGTACATAAATGTGTTTGCTCTGCACACAGTGTAATTTCACACAGATTGATGTGAGCAGAGGCAGGAAGGCTCAGTCAGCTCCAGCTGGATCACCTCAGCCGTAGAAGGGTGCCGACTTTGTCAAGGTTGACCTTAATGCTTGTGTGACTTGATAAGGATGACATGCTCTCTGCTGACATCCCCTTTGATGTCTATAAAGTGGCGTGAACTGCAAGGCGAGGTTCTGTAGCTGCAATACTGATTGTGTTTAGCCAACCCTGCTCCCTAAAGGGACGGTTCGCCATTTTCTAATGTTATTGCTGTATTTGGGTGATGCTGTTTCCTTCAGTGGACTGGTTTACACAATGCAGTTAACTTGAAAATGTAACACTGTGGTACTTAGTGGCGGTCAGGACCGCAAAAGGTGAAATGGATGGATGGATTATGTAACAATAAAACCTGTTTTAAATGGTTTAATGTTTGGGGAATTTTGATACGACTGCACAGATATTTCAGAATAGTAAGGTTTAAACCACTTTGGTGTTGTTTTGATATTTAAACAATCCTGTGTACAAGAATTCACCATAAAAGTGCACCATATACCTTGAATGCACCATAAAAGCATAGGTGTTGGGAAATCCTCTCTGGTCAGAAGGACTGTCACTACAGCATCAGAGTTAAGTCACCCAAGTTAATTCCATATGCTGTGCATTGTTTGAACTTGTTAATGCTACAGGCAGCTGGATTTGGACTTCAGCTTCTCCAGTACCCGTGATGTTTACATTCAGCTTGATTTTGTTCTGGGTAAGTTGAAAGAAGAGTACATTGACATAAAGTTTTGGTTCAATCTCCCTTTTTTCCAATGTAGATGCATGAAAAAAACCTTAATGTTCACAATCAATTGCTGTCACTTTTTAAAGTTGCGTTACAGAACGTTGCATTGTGGATTTAGTACAGCACACAAACCTTCTGCATGTGTTCAGGTAGAAAACAACACTGTGTTTGTTTGGTACATGTCCGTACCGAATCAACAGGGCTTTATTGGAAATTTTTGCTACGAATACATGTCCCACTACATCCCTCCTACCTATAAATCTAGTCATCTGTTCATCCACCTGTTCACGAATTGGTTGTTTGTTCAAAAGGGTGTTTAGAATAAACTTAGGATCTTCATTATTAATGTGGAGCCACTGCTACTCCACGCCAAAGGAGGCCAACTAAGGTCTTTTGTAGCCTCTGTTACAAGTTTGTTCAACAAAGTAGAATTAGTCAGAAATGCAACCATTTAATATCGAATTTTAATGTAAAATATTCTCGTTTGTCCCATTATGCAAACTGTCAGGATTTGAACCCGAATTCAGCCACACACGGAGCCATGTTTTAAGAGCTTTTATTGAAGATGAGTTGTGGAGGATGAGAACCAGAGAGTCTTTACTGGGATGGAGCAGGTGGATGGTGAGAGAGCTGTAGGACTTGTAGGAGCTGCGCTGTGGGGCGAGGAAGCCTCCAGAGCAGGTTGGAGAGCGCTGGGGTGGAGGCAGAGTTGGCAGCACAGAAGAGAGAGTTCTTGGAGTGCTGGGGCTGGAGAACCAGCAGAACCAGTAGCACAGCAGAGAGAGTACTTGCAGTGCTGGAGTAGCAGCAGAACCAGCAGCACAGCAGAGAGGGTACTTGCAGTGCTGGAATAGCAGCAGAACCAGCAGCACAGCAGAGAGAGTACTTGCAGGCGGGCAGACAGGCGTAGACGAAGGGAACTCTGTCAGGCAGACGTGGGAAACTCTGGCAGGCAGACATATTAAACTCTGGCAGGGAGATGTGGGAAACTCTGTCAGGCAGACGTGGATAAAGCTCTGACTGGCAGACGAGGTTTGGGTGAAGACGAACCGGCGGGGAAGAGCAGACTGAAGTGAGCTTATATAGGAGGTTGGACAGGTGGTATGAGGCTTGGCTTGATTACTGATGGCAGGTTGAGGTGATTAGAGTGGAGTGGAATTGGGCTGAGTGGATGGTGTAAGGATCTGAAACTGTCCATGGTGATACAGGGCAAAAACTGAACCCTGACAGAAACAATGTTTCTTTTTAAATGGCAAACCTAACTGCCAGCAAAAATTATTATGTAGTTCACAATTGAAACTTATCTGTATCTTAGTGAATGTAGATCCCTAGCCGTTCACCAGTATGAAAATTTGTGGCAATATCAATATTCGATATTATACTGACTACCAGTGAACGCCATGGTGAGCTCAAAAGAGCAATCTGAGGCCTTAAGAAATAAGATTGTACCAGTTTATAAGTCTGTTAAGGAGTTTAGAGAGGCCTCTAAAGAATTTAAAATCAGCCATCTCAATGTAAGGAAATAACCTACAGTCGAGGATATTTAATCAACATCAATATATCCAGGTCTAAGCATCCATGCAAGTGTGTCCTGAAATCAGGGCGCAAGATGCCAAAGGAACTCTCCAGAAATCATAAATTGTCATCAAGGATCCTAAAGTGGGGTCTTGCTAGTGTTGATGTAAAAGTGCATGGCATTACGAAATATGAAATATTGCATGGAAGGTGTGCAAGGAGAAGAAACTTACTCTCTGTGATAGGGATGCACAATATATCACAATTTTAACATCATTTCAATATCATGGATCGCAATATGCATATTGCAAAAAAAATGCACCCTGTCTTCAGGTTCTCTATGCCCTTATATGTTTGGTGACATATGTTGTTTAATGTAACATGCAAAGTTTGAGAAGATAGGTGGTGGTGGTGGTAAAGTTGATAAGAAACTTCAGCTAAGTTGTTTTATCACCAAAACCTCACAAGTCGGACAGAGGCAACCTTTTCATTAAAACCTTGTGTTTGAAATGGAAATAATTTTTTTTTGGAAATAGTTTTTTGTAGCTGAATAGACTGATCATTATCTGGGGTCTATGTTTGCTATGATCCTGTCGCACAAATCCATTAACACTTTAAATTTCTTGCATATTTATCACAAGCTATATCGTTATCGCAACATTTACTAATATTGTCGCATACCACAAATTTCCCTAATATCATGCTGCCTTCCTCCATGAACGTAAAGTCCAAAACAAAGTTTGGACTTCTGTTCATTTAGAATCATCTGTCCAGTGAATTATTTTGGCACCAGAGCAGAGTATGTGTCTGGCATAAACCCAGGACAATTTCAAGCAAAAGAACCCCATACCAGTCGATAAGCATAGAGATTGACTTCTCAGGGTCTTATCAGGGGGTAGTGTGTTTTAACTCTTTCCTCAGTTAGAATATGCATTGACATATAAACAATAATATATCTAGTTCATTAGTTAAAATATATTAGGGTTTTGGTGTTTTTATTAAAAAAATAAGTATGAATATTCCTTTTGTCAGCACTGGATAGAAAAAAAGTTAAATACATAAATGTTAGACAGTAGATATAAATATGTGTTTGGGCAGTGTAAAGAAAGTTTAAATGGCCACAACAAACCAAGACATTCATCATGAAGACAAGCTAAACCTGCAGATCCCAGTCAAGCCGATGTGCTCCATGCTGTGAGACAACAATGCTAAGCACCATGTTGGTGGTCATGATCAATCCAAAAAAGGTTCAGAATGGAAGTCCAGTCATTTTATTTTCTAAACTTTTTTGGAATGCTAAGCACCATAACAACACATGACTCACCAAGCCAAACACTGGGACAGAAGCATTAAAAGATAATTCTTGTTTCCTTACTTTCCTACCAGTTGTTTAAAAAGTAAAAGGAAACTTTATTTTCCAAATTCATATGCAACATATTATAGCGGCTACGCCTGACAGATAAAAAAACAAACATCAAAAGGAAGCATCTACACTTCCTCAAAGCACATGCACCCTGGGCTCTCATTTTCTCTTTGCATTTATCAACAGAGATGCCTGGTCTGTGTATGTATACGTCCCTATATAGAGTCTCTAGCCTCCTGTTTACAATGTTATTTTAAAGACTAATTAATATGTTGTGAACTTGGTTCAAGCTTGAGAGTTAAAAGTTAAAACATTCAGAATTAGCCAATAATGATGATGTTTGACACTGGCCCCTATGACCAACCTGTGGTGCTAAAAGCTGCTTATTATACTGGTTGCTCAGTTGTGTTGTTCTTAGTAAGAATTCATATAAATTTTTTTTAATGTGTGCTGAAGGGAACAATGTGTTTTTGCACTCATTTCCTGGATGGGTCTTTCTTTTATGACTGTTAGAAGCCACAAAGCCTTTAATGTTTAGATTCTCTTGTCATTTCTTAACAAATTATTTTGTCTGTCATGATTTGCCCATCGGTAAGAAATAAAAATGACTTTACGGTGGACATCCATCATTTTTAAATCTCCATGCTGCAGAGCATTTTGCAAATAGCTTATGCTGGCAGTGGGTCATTCTGATTTTCTAGTTCCTCTGTCAAAACAGCTTATGAATACTTATGTAGCATTACACAGTCAGCTTTAACCGATGCTTTGCTATAAACGTGCTGACAAAATCAAATTGTTCTGTGGAAAGTGCATGTTTCATAACCAAGTCAGGGCTGGCTCACATTAGACTGGATGTGCCGGTTGAAGGATGAAGGGGGATACGATGAAATGAGAATGTGGTGAAGAGGCTGAGCTTTCCCGCAGCATTCGGTGGATTTTTCAGATCTGGGGTCACTTCACCAAACTCAGATTCCAGCGAAAGGAGCAAACGTGCATGGGAGGCATCTGGTAAGTGTGACTGCCTCACAATGTTCGCCCCGAGCCTCATCGCTGCACCCAATGATTTGCTCCAAAGAATAAAAAAAAAACTAAATTGGCTTTCATATTATCTGCTGTAATATCAAAAGTGTGCCAATATTTCTCTAATTTCTCCCACATTCCTGCTTCCTGTTGTGTTGATTCTGGATGTTGGTGTTCTCTCCTCTGTTCTATTAAAGATAGTGTGACAAGTTCACTCTCAGGCAATTTTCTGTGTTAAGCCAAGAGCAATCAGCCTGTCTGGCTTTTCGGAAAAATGCTGAAAAACATAAATTTTGTTGCTGCACCCGATAAGTGTTATGCCATTTTAGTACCTACCTTTCAGACGTCTCAAATGCCCTGTCAGCTGGAACATTGTGTTTTTGTCTTTGCTGCTTTGTTAGATTCAACACCAGAGTGGCACAGTCGATTTACCAGAGGTGCTCTGGGAGGTGGCTGGTGCTGGACGTTTTCCAGTGTGGCAGCTTGGTGGTTGTAGTTCGGTCGGTGTTTGTGTTTCTGTCACGACAGGCTGCAGGAAGAAAGCCCTGTTCATGTGGGTGGCCAGTGTGAAAGCTCATCATCATTGCAAAATGTAGCTCATCCCTCACTGAACGTCGGGTGGAAGTGTCCCGAACATGATTTCATGCAAAATTTGGGTTTTCTGTAATTATGTTTATTGCTGAGATTCGGTCTTGTATGCCCACTTTTTACAAGGTGTGCTGTATATATATATTTTCAAACAACTCATATAAAACAAAGTTTGTACTGAGCTATCCTAGGTGTACTCTAAAGCTTCTACCTCTAGAAACTCTTTTTACTAGACACTTTGAAGTTAGTACCGAGACTTTTACTATACTGACCGAATGTGTGGACAGGAACGTCACAGAGTATTGGAGTATTGGAGTATTGTAGTATAGGAGTATTGGAGTATTGACGTTGACCTGCTGGCACATCTCCATGCTGTAAAAAACTACTCATACTGTTACATTGATCAGTGAGTGCTGATCATGTTATCCCTTCACCGATTCCGACTGTTTTCAGTTTTATTCACTTCTTATCCAACTAAATTTGGTACAAAATGGAGCTCTTTGTCTCAGAACCTTTTGTACCAACAATGAGTGGACTCACATATGTCAGGGCGCCGTTTTGTACCCGCTTCCACAAACCATCGAACATATTTGGAACCGCTGTTCCAAAAATAGATCAGTACCACCATCGACAGAAACATATGTATGTATGGGTAAAAATAGAAAAATTCATGTAAAAGGGACCAAATTGAAGTTAAGTAACATTTGGCTGTTACTTGCTAGTTGTCTCATGATGAAAATTAACACAAGAAGTCAGAAGTTGTGTTTTCCTTGAGAAGTGGTCTTTTAAAAGTCAGAGGCTTCTTGAAGCAGGGTCCACCATGTTTCCTACATGCTTTGTGAATTGACTCATTCGCTTTTAGCAGCAATGACTGATAATTCATTGTTAAAAAAGGGGAAACATTAATGGGAAACTGCTGCTTTTAATTATGTATGAGCGTTAGAAAGAAACTGATTATGGTCAGTTATTTTAACTGCGTTCTAAAGCTTGGTTTAGTGGTAAAACAGACATTTGTTGGATTTAGATAAAACCATTCTCTAGCCTTCTGTAGTTATGACGTGACTGTGTTGTGAAACGATACTAGCTAGTTGATTCCTGTTTGAGACTAAATAACAGGGGTGCCTTTTACAGCGGATGAGAATTTAATGCAGATACCATTAAATGTAACTCATTGACCTTCTTCCTCTCACCTCTATAGATCTTTGACATATGTCCCTTTAAGTAAGTCCAGCATCATCTGAAGCATGCATCATAAACATTGTGGAATGAACTACTCAGACAGCATATATACGCCACACATAGACACCACTGTCCTGAAATCGAAGGGATAACCCACCGTACTAAAAACTTGAAGCAGCTGACAGTAGGGGGACTTGGCTCTGATGTCGAAGTAATTTAGTCAATATTTTTTGACAGTTAGGGGGCACTCATTGACTGTGTACAGAAATTTGATTTTTCAGCCCAAGAAGTTATTGGGTATCCACATTATTCATGGAGATTTTGCTGAAAGTCTTATTGTGTTAACATCTTAGTAAGATGGCAGCAGCTGCATTGAAGTGGTTTGTTTTTAAATGTGGTGAGCTGAACGTTTGAACAAATTTTCTGTCATGACACCGACAAGCATGTAACTACGGGGTTTGCAGTTTGCCTTCACCTATACTCTGATAAGATGTAATTAGTGGCTTTATCAGATGGACTAAATATACCCTGAAAATGAAATGAGATTATACCTGCAAGTTGTTGTTTCTCACAATGTACTTTATTTCCTTAAGTTAGGTCATGGGTGTCTAAACATTTTGTCACGTGGGCCAATATTGTGGGATCAAAGGTACTCACGGTCAACAACTGTTTTATGTTTCAATTGCCTAACAATAAACTAAGCATTCACTCTTTTAAGTACTCAGTCTCAAGTAAAATTAAAGAAAATTTAAAAGGCGGGGTTATTAATTGACATTACTTAGGTTTGTGCCTAACATTTTACATTGTAAGAAGATTCTAATATGTATGGAAATAATTTTTCACTTTCAAAAGTCACCGTTTGCATCAACCACCTGTGCTAGGGGGCACATTTTTTTCTATCATTATTTAATCTCTGTTGGGGGCCACACTCTGGACACCCCTGAATTAGGGGTTTGGGGTACTCTTAGTGCCTTCTTCAAATCTACATTTCCTTCTATGTGTAACCTCCTTTAGACTGTGTTTGAGGAAACTTAAACAATTACGAGACAATGACAAAGTAGAATGTCTCTTATCAAAGCTTCCCAATTCATTGTGGTCCAGTCCAGCTAGGCAGACTGTCTGTGACCCTTTACACAGTGAGACAGCACCCACACCTCTCCCTCTCTCCTGAGCGCTGGACAGGAACAGACGGAGAGTGTGAGCTGTGATAGCGGCAGCAACTTTGAGTGGGGGCCTATCGGAGGCGCGCGGCCTGTGTGAGCTGGATGCGACTCGGAAGACCTGGCCCGCCATTAATCATATTCAAATCAGCATCCCACTGAAAGCCTCCTCTCTGCTTCCCACTTCTCACTGGACCTTATCTTAATGTGGACAGATGAAGCCTCACAGTGTTGTCTGTCACTTCTATAGTTTCTGGAATTACACTCCCATCACTCGCCAGTGACGATGGCACATTTCTTGATGACTTGAAGCTGTGATGCGGGTTGATAAACAGTTCGTCAAATTAATGCGGCAGCAGTGCAGTATTTAAATGAAAGGCTCTACGCATACTATGCTTTGTTTGAGCTATCTCATTTACAGAAATAAGACATTACACTTCACTAAAAACTAGCAATATATCCTTGTTTTTATTGTTGCTGTTCAAACTTTACTCATTCCAGCATCAGTTTGAAGTGACAAGCCATTTTTGATAGATCTATCTCAAATGTACAGCTGTTCAAGGAACTCTTTAATTCCACCGAGAGCAGAGGGAGATCTACGCATGTTTGGAAAGATAAGAATTTCATTATGCTCTCAAGCAGTATGAATATCGAATGGGAATTTGTCTCCGACGGCTTGTCTGTGTCTGCATCTCAATGATATTCTGCACAGCGCCGAGATTTGAAAGTGGTGTTTGCCTGTTGTTCCCGCTCGAAAGACTTGTTGGGAATAAAACTGCTATTTCAATGAATATTCAGCCGGAGCCTGACCTTTGGAGGCTTTGCAGAACTGATCCTGTATGGGCAGATAGCTGCGTCAAAGCGACTCTGTAAGTGTATATAATATGTGGTCTTAATGTAGCATGACTGGGTACAGTCTCAGCCCATTAGCAGCTATAATCTGACACTGTGTACTGATAAATCTTCTTGTTTTTTTCCTTATTTCAGAGAATCATTTATATTCCCTTCTTATAATGCAGAAAATGATGCATTACACGTCATTACTTGATAAATGATTATAAATTCTCACTGACTGATAGAATCTTACTCCCTGACACTCATGCTGATATTTCATTAATGATGTGTGTATGCAGACTATAATACCATCATTGTCTTGGTTCCAAGTACAAATATGATTTGATTAAGCTGTTTATGTTTGTGCAGTAAATGCTAATTTGTATAATATTTGCATTTCCACGCAAAGCCCGATGCTGTAATTACTGACCGGCCAGATAAAACAGCTTCTCACCTCGCAGGCTAAAGGAGGAGGTGTTTTGCCGTCCTTTTTCTGATATCGATGACAAAATCAGCTTTATTTGGCTACGATTCTGAGTACACACAAGGAAGTTGACTTCGCTTTTTGAAGTATTACAAAGATGTACCCATCAGAGAAGGTTTTGAAAAGCTTTGACCTTCCAAGAACGATAGAATGTTTAGCTGATTGAAATTTCTTTACATGTATGTAAAGCAGTACATTATGTGTGTTCTGGCTGTCAATCAATGTGAGGGTGAAATAATCATATTTGCTCGTGATAAAAATAAACCCTAATTGACAATGTTTGGAAACCCAAAACTGGAAATGTATGGTTGGGATTGCTACTTTTACTGTCAGAACAATTGTTTCCCCTGTCGTTTAAGTCCGAGCAGCAGTAAATATATATTTAAAAACACAACTGAATGCAGTTGTGTGCTGTGCAGTGCTCTGAACTAGCCTGTTAATGGAGAAGTTTGGTTTATAGTGCATTATTTGTGTTCATGACTGTGCACGGAGATAACAGTTTGGCCTAAATGAATGAGAGGAATTTTCAAAATACATTTTATTTTCACTTTTGTGAGAATTGAAATAAACACCACAAAGTATAACATCTTAAGCACATATTACCCATCCCTAATTTTATTATAGCTCGTAAAATAAGTATAAATTAAGGTATTTATTAAACAAAGTAGGAAAACTTGGCCATTATTGAGCACAACTCCAACTATGTGTAGAATATGCCTCAACTGACATTTGTGGGATACATTTGCCACCTTAGTTGCATTAGGACTGGAAGCGGTATAAAATAAATTTGCAAATGTAGTCTTCAAATTATTAAATACTTGCTTTCCTCACAAGCTGTCACAAAATATTCATTTTACGGGCAGATGGGCTAAGCAACAAGAAAAAAAATGATTAGGAATTTGATAGTTTGAAGCGTATTTAGGATCTTATTTAACATAATTACCAACTCTAAAAACTGAGTATATCCCCAGAGCAAAGAGTAGACCCTTACTTTGATACTGAGATTTCCAAAAGGCTGCCAATATTTCTAAACACCATCATCGACAGAGTTTGAAATCTCCAAAAAAGAAAACAAAACATTTTGTTATCTGTCAAAAGACTCTTTTGCTGATTTAGTAGCAGGCTAAATGAACTGCAGACATCTCTTGACACACAGCTATAGAAATATTTTCCTTTAAAGAGCTTCTTAATTTGTCGATCTTCCTCTGACTTCTTTTTAAAAAAAAAAAAAAAAAAATCTAGGGACAGCTTACTTTTAGTCTTCCAAGTACAGTAACCCCCTTCCACACCAGAGTGTTACTATCACTGCAATGTTTTAACGCCTTGATACAGAAAATGACTAGAATAACAATTACATTTTGAGTTTTTAATCAGCCAGTAAGGATCCACACAGCAACATGGTGCAACTATCATATTTTAATTGGATTTTATCTTGTAAAACTCAATTATAGTACATTTATTTTGGGATGATTTTAAACTTAACTGATTCAGAAATTGAAAGGTAACGGAGGAAAAAAGGGAAGGGAGAAAGGGGAGGAAAAATGTTAAAAGGGAGAGAAGGTGACAAAAACAGTAATAACATATTTTAATTCTAGTTTTATCAACCCTAGCTAATCACCAGCCAGCTTTATGTCAATGCTCTAGTTTCAACCTAGGAAACACAGACTGTAAGAGATACTACCTTGCAAAATATAACAATAATTGGGATTTCCTCTGGGCTAATGTTAGGAATTTGAAAACCTTTAATGAGTGAGCCACTGGCTTATGCTGCCCTCTGCTCTAACAAAATGCTGTTATTGTTTTGCTGTTAAACTCTAAAGCTGCACAAAGCAACCCTTCCTCACTTTTTTTTTCTTTAGCAGCTTTAAAATGATGCAAAAGGAGGGAAATGGAAATTTCATGAGGCTGAAATCCTCTAAGGTGTTGTCAGAAAACTGCACACAGTGCATTTATTTTCTCAAGCGGCTCTGTGATGCTTTACGGGAAAGAGAAGCAGAAGATGTTAATGAGTTCAGCTTTCTCTGGACGCTGCTCCTGTGTACTGCTGCAGTGGGTGTGTAATTTTGCTTTGCCTTTCATTTGTCTGTCATGTGGAAGAAGAATGAATATCTAAAGGGCTGACTAAAAAGCAAATGCTTTCACGGTATATTCCTACTAAGAACACAGACGCTGTACAGAACATGAAGAGTTCGTGTTTTGTCACAAACTCAACCTTCAGCTTATTCTAATGGGATTTATGTGCATGACCGTCATAAAGCTTCTCGTGATGGTGTAGTGGAATCAATAGGATGATGGTTACATGAAATAATGAAAAGTGGGCTTTCAATGAGCCCACTTTACTCTGAAACCTCTGAACAATATTCCGTTCAATCAACAGCCATCAGAAGCCACATTTTCTTTTACACTACCTATTAAATGCTTTGTGCAAAATCGCAGTCCTGTTAACTGATCATAGCTGACAGAGACTCCCCTTATGCACCAAGAAGCTACAGCATACACATATCCAAAACACATAAAACAGCAGAACTAGTGTCAAGCATGAACCTTCAATTTAACCATTACGCATACAATGTTTATGAACACAAATTGGTTTACCTTCGTACAGACGAACATGCAGTAGTTCCCCATCAATCACCGTTGTGTTCATGAGGTCGGTCTGCCGCATACTTTTGGGACAAATTGATTGACAGGTGCCGTCAATTAATTAGTTGTTAAATTTAAAAATGCCGCTGCCCTGTGATGGTTAGAACAATAAGGAACAATCACCATGTAGATCAAGGTAAACAGCAGATGTGTCAGGGACAAGGTTGTGGAGAAGTAAAAGCAGGGCTAGGTTACAAAACAATACAGCACAGTGTAAACATCTCACAGACCTCTGTGTTGATTGTGTAGTGAATAACCAAATGAATAGGAGGCTGCCAGAGGGGGGCTGTCTTTCTAACTCTTTAAGAAACTGGAGAAAGGTACAAAATACCATTCAAACTACAGCACAGACAAGGTCACAAAAGTACAGAAGTATGTGCACATAATCATGCATTAATAAAGTTAACACTCTTAAAAGGAAATTGTGTTAACGTGCGTTGACGTGTTAACTTTGGCAGCCTTAGTTGCAAAGTTTTTTTCGACGCTCATGTTACCAAGCTGCTCTCCATTCACATCAACTCATGGCTTTCTTTGGTGCCTTACACGCAGTGTGTGATGCATGTGGGCGCTGCGCTGGCACTGTTGCTATGACAGAAGCTCACATTCGCCCCATTTTCCACTACATCCTTGGATTTACATACCTGTTTTGTTTTTTTGTTGTTGTTGTTTTTTTTTACTTGGGTAAAAGGAATCCCTGGTAATTTGTGTGCTTTGTGTTTTCACTGCAGACTGTGGAAACATTATTTAAATCTATGCAATAGTAGACAGGCAAGTTGTTGTTGAAAGCATTTGAGTGTAAACTACTTTAGGTTGCACTTAAACACACTTGAGGTCGGGGATTACAACACAACAATCAACTATTCAAACAGAGATCCATCCACAATTACTTGCCTGCTGCTAGAATTGTAAGTTTGGTCCGTCCGATCCAAGTTTTTTTATCCGCTTTTTTCCCCCCAGCAAAAGCCTCCTAAATTTATTAATTTATAAATAAATTACCAAATATACGTCCGCTGCTCCATTCTCTCCTGTGTTGTTGCTATAGTCTATTCCACTGGCATCCGTATCCGTACACCCAAGCTGTCAAAGGTGTGACTTTGACTGACAGGTATGATTAATGAATCTGATTGGATGAATGACACAAAAAGTGCTGATTGGCCACGGGCACTGCGAAGAATCTTTTAAGTAGTCAGTTTGAGACCTGCATGAAGTCAAAGGGAAGCCAAAAGTGTTAACACTTTGATACTCATTTATCCAGCATACCTCGGCAGTGAAACATTACAATTTGAAGGCCTACACAATAGAATAAACACAAAATGGAATGGGAATGTTGAAAAAACAAATTGAAAGTTAGACGCATTTTATAAGAGAACTGATTTGATAATTGCTTTTTATTGGTTTTGTGTTGTGTTTACTGCATTTACACTTCTATCCTGCACTTTTGATGCAGGCCTAGCACCTATTGATAAGCTGCCGCTATGTGATAGTGGTGTAGTGCAAGATTGTCAGGTGTTTCACTGAAGCAGAGAACAAACGTACGCAATGTGGTCATAAGTGTGTGTGTGTGTGTGTGTGTGTGTGTGTGTGTGTGTGTGTGTGTGTGTGTGTGTGTGTGTGTGTGTGTGTGTGTGTGTATACAGCGTTTCCCCTAGGAATTTTGTCTTGGGTGTGGAGGAAATTAGTGACTTTTTTTAAGGGGGGTGCGAGGATTTACCTTCCACTTAACTGTCCATTAATATCACAGAATACAGCTTTATACGTGCAGCCAGCTTCAGTCTCTCCACCTTTCTCTTATTCATCCATCTTTTTGTCTCTTTTTATGTTTCCGGATGTCTCTATCTATCATGTAGCTTTAGACGTTGTTATATCTTGAAAGATACCTTCCTCTCTTCCTGGTTACTGATGGAAAATCTCTTTAAATCTGGATCTGCCAGAGTTTAGAATAACTTTGAGCCTAACTTTATTCAGTGTTTATTTCATTACATGTGGGATCATATGATCCAGTCATGCGGTCTATCTCACAACAAAATGTGTTTTCTGAGAATAAAGCAGCCGTTTGTTTTCAGTGATGGTCTCAGGAAGATGGATTTTTGTTTCCAGCAGCTAGACATTTGACAATGTGCTACAATCAGAGCAGATATTATTTTTGTAAGACTTCTGGAAATGACCCTGGAGTTGTTTATTTGGTGAGAACCTGCAATCTTGAGTATTAATGTCTGTACATATCAAGTTTAAACAGACACAAATATCCTCATATTTGTATTCGGGATCACCCTCAGTATGTTCAAATAATCACATAAGGTACTAAGAGAGATCAATAAATTTGTCCTTGTCTGCTGCTACTACTACTACTACTATTACTACTACTACAACTACTACTACTTTATTTATAAAGCACTTTAAAACAACAGCAGCTGTGTCAAAGTGCTGTACAGACAATAATCAATAGACATTTAAAATGAAAAAAACAAAACAAAGATTACAGCAGAAATATAAAAAGGAAAAAGAGCAAAAATCTCCACATGTGTTAAAAGCCAAGGAATAAAAATGTGTCTTAAGGCGAGTTTTAACAGTGGACAATAAAGGGGCACTTCTAATATGGAAAGGCAAAGCGTTCCATAACTTAGGAGCAGCAACACTAAAAGCTCTGTCTCCTCTGAGCTTAAGTTTAGATCTCGGTACCTCCAGGAGCAGCTGGTCAGCTGGCCTGAGGCAACGAGTAGGAGAGTGTGGGTGAAGCAGCCCAGAGAGGTAAGATGGGGTAAGACCATGTAAACTTTTAAAAACAAATAAAATAATCTTAAAATGAACTCTAAAATGCACAGGGAGCCCATGGAGAAAAGCCAGGATAGGGGTGATGTGCTCCCTCTTCCCAACTCCAGTTAAAACACGAGCAGCAGCGTTCTGGACCAACTGTAGAGAGCATCACAGTAATCAAGTCCAGTTGTAATAAAGTCATGAATTACTGTTTCAAAATGTTGTTTTAAGATAATTGGCTTGCTAGCTGCCTAAGGTGATTAAAATTGGACTTGACCACTGCTCCATCCTGGCCATCTATTTTAAAATCAGTCTATTCTAAAACCCAAGTTTGAAACGGTCTACTTTAAATAAGGTGCCAAGGGGCCCAAATCAACAGGAGATGGTTCACAAGAGCTGCTGGGACAAAATACCATCACTTCTGCTTTCTTGTCATCTAAAGTTAAAAAGTTTAAAGCTATCCACGCTTTAATGTCTTCAAGACACAATAGTACTGATCAAAAAGGCTTCTTTTATAGTGACATGTATGTTTGACTGTCATCATCATAAAAATTAAAGGAGATCCCATGTTTTCTAAGTATTGAACCCAAAGGAAGCAAATAAAGAGAAAAAAGCAGGGGACCAAGGACTGAGCCTTTGGTCCTCTGCTTTTTTTCTGTTGTAGCGTTGTAACACATTACAACACAAAAGGACACATTTATCCTGTTGTATCCCTTGCGGGATACTAGGGCAAGGGATTCAAATTCTGTCAGGCAAGCCCTATGTTCCCCCAAAAGAATAGACTCCACCAATATCTGCACGGCTAGTAGAACTCAGTACTTTAGCGCATCCATCCTCAGAAATCGGGTGCATTCAACAAACGCAGATATTTTTTGCCAACGCAGGCGAAAATATGTTGCGACTCTGCGTGCTCTCACTACAAGCGGGAGTATGTATTGACCTGCGTGGGAACGCATGTGACTCAGACACGGAGAGCTGAAAGTAGAGGAGCAACAACGTTAAAGGATACATTCTGCTGCTTTTCAGAAAGGCTAATAATTTAGATAAAATTAACCATAAACACATACAGACAGTTAATAATTTACTACCTCGTGATCTTCTCTGAGGGGGGTAGTGGTCTTGTGGTTGGGGCGCCCCCCTTGGATAAAATCTTCATATCGGTTCAGCCATAAATAATACAAATTACATGAATCTAGAGATGAGGAAACAAAGTTTACTTTGCAAACGTCCTTTCACATCTGGACAGGGTAAGATTACCTTACCATCAGGGGATAAATGTTCAATGCTATCTACACAAACTATGAGTGTCCCAAAGTGCTCCAATAATCACAAATTGAAAGCTTTAGAAAGAAAATCCTTTCTCTGGAGCCACTTCAACCATTGCCTACTTTCTGTGGCAGTGGCTTAAATGGGTGGTACTTTTAACATCTATGGGCTGTAATACTCATGCAAAGGAATTTTTTGAGACACCTAAAACTTAAAACACAAGACAGATATCATAGACACAATAGTGTGTCTGGGATATTAGAATAAACCTACAACAGTTCAAGTTCAAGAATCTTTATTATCCCCATTGATTGCGCAGTCAGTAGTAAAAAAAAAACAAAGACAGGCATGTAACAAAACAACATGCACACCAGAATCCCACTATATTATTTGGAAATCCAGTCACTATTGGGATAAATTCATTTTTTCAGCCTGTTAGTCCTGGGTTTTGGCTGCAGATAGCTGCATCTGAAATGCTCGTTAAACTGCTTTAATTATAAGCCTATACAAAGATATAAATCAAAGAATCTTTATTGTCATTAGTGTTACAATAATTACATTTTTGATGAGCCAGAAACCGGCTCTGAATGCACACAGATTACACATAACATGCAGACGCAACAAGACATAATCTTTCCAAACTTTTTTTTTAAGGATTTAGAATAGTACATGACAATGGTCTAAAATGATAATTGTTGTTCTCTCAAATGAGGATCATTTCACCGTAGCCATATCTTGGCCACGTTTACAGATGACTGATCTAACCTTCTGTGTGAACTGTCATCACACCTGTCTGATAATTTAAAGGTGTTGTCCCGGGGTAACAAGATATTCACTTTAAACAAGCTGCCTTGTGAGCAAAGGTCACCACTGCCTCCGTTCTACCAAATCCAATTAGAGGACTGGACGAGCAAGGGAATTTAAAACAAGCAGGACCCTGCTTTCAAACTCCTTAATGCACAGTCTAAGAGCACTGCTTTGACAGACGAGGGTCCTTTGCTCCCATAAAAAATGGGAGAAAAACCAAAAGTGTTGCGTTCATATTTTAGTTGAGTGTAGTAATCAGAAAATACACTGGTATGTCAGTATGGATAGCACATTATATAATATGTGAGAACAAGGAATTTAAATTGAGTTAAGTTTCAGATTTGATGGAGAGCTTCGTAAATAAAGTTTACATGTAGTACCGTGGATTCTCTGTTAGGTTTGGGTCTGGACATTGACAGGGCTGTTCATGATTATGCTTTGATCTGAAACCAGATGTCAACTCCAGTCCGCAAGGGCTGGGATCCTGCAACTTTTAGATGTTTCCCTGGTCCTAAACGTCAAAACACTAAATTGCTTCCTTAGCATGCAGTTACGTTTTAGAGAGTCCTGGTAATGAGATACTTATTTTATCTAATACTTTTGCACAATAACTGCCATTATTAAAATATCCATTGCTTTGAACCCATTTAACATGTGCCATTGTTAAACTGGTGGAACACCTTTAGTTTCTTGAAATTAGACGCGAGTTTTTTACCGCTGGGGTATTTCACCAGGACACTGCAACAAAGGGGAAAATTTCCCAAATAATGCTCAAAGAGTAAGTCTGTTGTAAAGCAGCGGTGTGAAGCAACCCCTTTTTCACTCCTTGACTGATGCCTGGCAACGTGTGGGTGATTGACGTTACATTTTTTTTATTAGAAAAAGCTTTGATTCTTGTTTGGAGGCAGGCTGTTTCACTCCAATAAGTCCTGCCGTCGAACTAATTGGGCTTAGTGTGACACTTCGAGTTGTTCAGCGGGCTCTGACAGGCACGAAAAAACCATCGCTGGTACAGCTGCATGCACTTTAATAAAAACATATGTTGGCTGGCATCATAGGCTGTCACACTGAGACTAAAAAATAGATTCACAGTGTTCTGTCTTTGACAGGAAGCAGCTGAAAAGTTTAAAATGTGTTATATTCACACATTTAGTTTTAAAAAACACTCATTCTTAACAGGTTATTTTTAGATGAGTAACTTAGATGTTCAACTGTTCAATAAAACACAAGACTAAACACAAAGGACATACGATGAGTGCAGTGGGACGTTGTTATAATACCTGCCAAGATTGTAGTCACAGTTGTGTAAATATCAGGGGGCCATACAACAGCCTGTTTGATATAACTTTTACAATTGGGGAAAAACTCAAGTATCCATCCCTAATCTTTACTTGTTTATCAGTGCAGGATTGCAAGGGTGCTGATGCCTACCTCCAGAGGTGGGTTACACTCTGGGCAGATCACCAGTCCATCACAGGAACAGGCAACAAACAACAATGGACAAACGCATTCAGATTTAGTTTAGAGAGACCGGTTAACCTAACTGTCATGTTTTTTGACTGTGGGAGAAAGTTGGAGTTCCCAGAGAGAATCCATGTATGTACAAACGCACACTCCATTCAGAATGACCCCCTGGCTGGGATTCCAACCCAGGATCTTCTTGTTGCAAGGCAACAGTGCTATCAACTGCAGCCCAAAACTCAAGTAATACAGTATAAATAAGCAATAAAAGAACAAACTGAAAATGTAATAACATTTCTGAGGAGGAATGAGTTGAGACACATAAAACCTCTACAGTAATACGTATGCATAGGAACATGGTTATTCTGCATTGGGAAGAAGGTTTTCCCGGTTTAAACCTCTAACATTTAGTTTGGTGTCCTGACTGTTGAATTGAAAGCAGCCATTCCAGTGTACAGACGGTAGTCATAAAGTCAGAACAACTGGTGACATTCCCAGGTCTAGCCATCCAAGCAAGTTCACCATGAAGACAGACTGCTAGATGCTAAAAGAAGTCTAAAAAAAAACCTAATACATAGTCACACAACCTGCAGCAGGTTCTTGCTGCTGTTGATACAAAAGTGCATGCTCAGTCCGTAAGAAAATGCAAAAGTTTACATTCCATGGAAGGTGTGCAAGGAGAAATCTTTATTCTCAAAGAAAAAACATGACAGCTAGGCTGAATTTTGCCAGATACAATGTAGAGAACTACCAGCATTTATGGAAGAATGTTCTTGGAGTTGAACTGAATTTGAGAATAAGAACCAACCTGTTTGACATAAATCAAATATGGCATTTCAGAGAAAGAATATCACATCAGTGTCACGATCGGGGACAGAAGGACCCAGTATTCAGGCCAGACAAGCAGATGAGCATTAGAGGAATTTATTAAAGGGAGTCTGGTAAGACAGGGACAGGCAGGCTCAGTGGTCAGAGTACAATGCAAGGTCGGTACACAGTGGAGCAGAATAAACAAGCAGGGATCAGGCAGACTCAGAAACTCCAAAAACAGAAACTGGTCAGGTAATACAAGCAGGTAGTCAGAACAGGGCAGGAAAAATCGGGTACAGGGTTCAGGCTGGCTCAGATATCCGGAGGCTAATTGGGTCAGGTCAATAGGCAAACAAACAGAACAGGGAATGCTGGACTAGACTCACCAAAAGGCTCAAAAGACAATGATCTGGCAGAGTGCAGGAGACAGAGGCAGGTATAAATAGGGGAGTGAGCAGGTGAATTGAGTAGAAACTAATTACAGGAAAACAGGTGGAACTAATCAGAGGCAGGGAAGTGACAGAGAGAACCGAACTGATAGGTTGGTGACTGCTGACAAGGGGAGTGACAAACTGATTGGGTGAAAACAGGGAGGTGTTATGCCAGAAGCAGTTTGAATATGCTTATTATTATAATTAATTATAATTTGGTATTATAATTTAAATAATAAGTCATTCAACTCGAAATTTAGCTATAACAAATATAGTTCAAATGGTGGTGATGTTAGCTAAAAGCTTGAAATGATTTATACTACTAATGCATTAATTAACTAGCTGTTATGAACTCATTTATGCTGGAATAAATGATCTGGTCGGATTTTAACCGACAAGGTTTATCCGGCAGACTGTGAGAACCCCAATATAACTGCAATTAGAGTTTAAATCCTTATCCCTTATCACCACCCAATGATATGTCTCTGTATTAATATCAGACGTTAACTCTGAAAGTAGGTTAGCTCTGAATTCTGAATACCCATGCAACTGTGAATTAGATTGAACACAAAACAATTTCTATTCCGCAGTTGTTGTTTTATTGAACCAAAAGCAATTCCCTGTTACAGTAATTCTCTGATTCAACGACCTTGGAAATCTTACTCGCTACTAAACTAAACATGCAAAATATATGTGGAAATAAAAGAACAAACAAAACAAAAACAAAAAAAAACAAATGGATTAAAATCAGAGGTAGCAAATCTTAGTTCAGCTCACGGTTGCTTAAACCACACTCAGAACATCGGCATTTGACGTAGCAGCATTGACAGACAGAACAGCTTTGAGAGTCCCACCGGACGCTTTGATGTCTTACCAAGCTATCCCAGCTAAGCTACCTACAGTTCAGTCATCCGACACCCTCCCAAGATGGTGACTATGATGACGTATGCTCTGCAAATTTGCGTGACGCGTGAGGGGAGGTCCTGATGATGTCACCGCGCTTACGCTAATGCGAGGTGGTACCCCGCTCCGAGAGTGAGTGGTTTACGGGTGAGTTTAAAGGGAAACCGCGAACTAAAATTCAAACAAAGCAATCAAATTCACTGATAAGAAGAAGCGAAAAGAGAGGGGGGGGAAAGCATGGAAGAAGATGGAAAAGAACTGAAGCAGTGACCCACGGCGGGGTTATTGATAAACCACAATCAACACAGCAAAATCAATTGTAAAATGCATGCACATACAAAAAAAAAAAATTCAGCAAAATAAATCCAACTTGGTCGTGGAGTGAAAAGCATTAACCTACACCTACAAAGTTCCTACATCTGCCCAGGCACTTCTAAACACCCTGTGTTTAGAAGCGTAGTCCTCTTTTGATCACTGGGAGATAAGGCGGCTTCCAGTATTTGATCAGAGGGAATTAAAAGTACCTTTTTAAGTCGACCTCCTGTGTCCGCACAGGGAATAGTTTTGCTCCGGTAATCTTCGAACCAGCAAAGAGTTATCGAGCACGTGGCGTGTGGGTAATTAATCCACAGAGTACAACAGCTGTGTGTCTTCTCAGGTTGGCGTGGAGCCAGGGAAGAAGAAAGATTGTCCTGCGTGAACGAGTTTTATCAACTTTGCCAACGTTATCGGTTGCTAGGACGGCGGCCATTTTGGGCCGCGTTGCATGATGGGAGTTGGTGGCCATTTTGACCACATTGCATCATGGGAAACGCAGTCCGTCATGTCCCGAATTAATGCAGTCGTCACGTCTGAACTGGCATAACATAGGTGAGCTGGCAGGTGAACAGAACTGAACTAAAAGCTTGCAGAACCCTGACTGATAATATAAAACGAAGAACAATAGCGAACCACAACAAAACTCAAACTATTCCATAAACCAAAACTAAGACAGAACCTAAACCTAAGACAGAATCGGTAAAATAGAAAGAAGTACAAAACAAACCAATAACAAAACTCCAATCATGACAATCAGTAGTGTGAAGAGGGGAGCTGGAGGTGTCATGGTTAGGTGATCCAGCTCACCGTCCCAGTATCTACCATGATGTATAACAGAAGATGCTTGAGTAAAATGTGAGACTATCTGTAAAATAAATGAAAGCTGAAGCAGAACTGGAGCCTGCAATACCACAATGACCAGAAGCATGCCTGTAAATCAACCAAGCACTGGCTGAGAATTCAGAAATGGAAAGTTTTGGCTGAGTTAAATCCTTAGATCCCCGGTCACACCCGGTGTCCCAGGACAGACCTGGGACCCCTACTTTTTATTATTTACCCTCCTCCCTTTGGCAATATCTTCCATAAATCTAACATCCATTTTGACTGCTACACAGATGGCACCCAGCTCTGTTCATCTAGTAAGCCAAATTCTACACTCCCACCCTCCTCTCTCACGTCCTGCCTATCCAAAATAAAGTCTTGGTTCACCTCTATCTTCTTAAAACTAAACGATGATTAAACTGAGATCCTCCCCGTAGGTTCTATCCAAAGTTGACAGCTTCTCTCTCTCATTCGACGGCTCCACAGTCTCCCCTTCACCTCAGGCCAAGAGTCTGTGTGTCATCCTCGTTCTGTTCTACACCTCTCACATAACATCACTCAGTCTGCATATTTACATCAGGCATGTTGGACCAGGGACACCATCTAAAAGTTGCAGAACACCGGACCTCAAGGACTGCCGTTAAAGACTCCATCAGCAAGGAGCTTAGTGAGAAGGTGGAAATGGTTGGTGCAACTATTTAGAAATTTAGGAAATAAAACATGACATTCAGCCACCATTGGTCTGGGACGCCAAGTAAGAGTGATCATAAGAAAGGTTAGGGATCAGTGTACTCAGCCACACTGAGGTGAAATCGCTAATGATCTGAAGGCAGCTGGTTCTACAGTAACTAAAAATAATGCCAAGAATTCTGCTGTCACTGCCATGTAGGTTGTCCCATCCAAACCTGTGCATTTATGGGTCTGAGCATGAGAAAATGAAGCTCACTTCAGAACAGCATGTCCTGTTTCATCTTTGAAATATGTGCGTTGCTTCTGATGTGCCTCCATCTTTACATTGTGTGTAGATTGGGATGAATGGCGTAGAATTCCGGATTCTGCTGATTCTACTGCAAGGTATGTTCTTTTTGCAGCAATGTCACCAACTAATTTTCTTTGTTTTTTCTCCATATTTAAGGATCACCCAACCCTCTGGGGGATAACAATACCAACGCTCTTTAGGCTGAAGAATATTTTGGGTGACAGTCCAAGCCTTTCAAAGCATCATCAGGGTGAGTTAAAAAGAATCTTCTATAATAGCTGGTGATCAGATTGTGTATGCTAGAGAGACAGATGTAAGAATCCATGCTGGTTTACCCAAGGAGGCTTATCTTTTTACGTCATTAAAACATTGCAAAAGTGTGATGGCGGAATAACACATTGATCCAGAATTCCAGAATTTGAATCTGGTTTCAAACACTCAAACTTTAGATAGAATGAAGGATAAAATAAACAGAATGTACATTTATGTGTATGCACAGCCATTTCTTTGTGAAAAGAAAAGAAAAATGGAGGTTGCAATTCTGCAAAATTGCTTATTTTGTTTCACAGCTGTGTAGCTGACTAAATCAGGCTGGAAGGTGTTCATTGTGTTCATCAGAGAGCCAGCCCTGGGGGGAGAAACTGTCTTGCTGGCAGCAACACCGCTCTGAAGTGCTGACCTGAAGAAGAAAGTGTAAACAGTTTGTGTCCACGATGTGTGGGGTCTACAGATACATTAGCTGCCCTTCTTCTGACCCTAGACCTACAGGTTTAACCCCAAGGATCCTTTCTGCAGATACAATTGTTCGTTGTAGTTTGGGCGTGTCCTGGTTAGTGGGTGAGCTAAATCACACAGCGATGAATGCCCCAGGAGAGACTGAATAATGGCAGTGTAGAAGATGACCAGCAGCTCCTGTGGAAAGTTGTGCTTCTTGAGGTACTGGAGGAAGTGGGATCCCTGCTGGGATGTGTTCTGAACAGTGTCTATGTGGGAGGAACAGCTCAGGTCCAAAGAAAGGACAGTTCCTATAGGAGCCGGTAGAAGAGGCTGTTCTCTGGAATTCCCCCGTCACCTCAAAAGTTTTAAGTGGTTGAAGCTAAAGGCGGTTCTGACAGCACCAGTGGACCAGCCAGTCCCCCTCCTGTCTGGATGCAGACTCGCTGTCCTGGATTAGACCAATGGCAGTGGTGTAATCTGCAAACTTGAGAAGGTTTCATAAACTGCAGAGGTGCAGTCCTCGGTGTACAGAGAGAAGAGGTGTGGCCAGAGAGTATCTAGAAAAGCGCTATACAAATAAAATGTATTATTATCATGAGGGGTTCTGGTGTTTATGGTTCTGGTGCAGGAAAAGACGCTCCCCAGCCTTCCCTGCTGCTGCTGGTCAGTCAGAAAAACTGGTTATCTCCTAACAGTTGGAGACTGGCAATGTTAGCTGGTTAAGCTTCTGGTGGAGGATGTTTGGGTTGATGGTGTTGAAGGCCGGGCTGAAATCCACAAACAGGAATGTGGCGTATGTCCCTGGCTGGTCGAAGTGGTGCACAGTGAAGTGTAGTCCTGTTGATTGCATCATCTGCTGACCTGTCCTCCAAACTGCTGTATCTGTAAAGAGTAATGGACAAAAACCCTTCCTGCGATTTGACCGACTTCAAGAAAGGTCTTATCAGTGCATTGGCAAATATTTCTCCACCAGTCATCCTGTGCTTTGGGAATAAATGGTCATTTTACTCAATATTAGGCAAATCAATGTCTACCTTTTATGTAATGTGTTTTTTTTTCTTTGTGCTGTCTCCCTCCAGTAAAATTGACCTACCATAAACATGAAAGACCTCCCCTCTTTGTAACTGAGCAAACTTGCAAAATGAAGGAATCAACACATTATCTTTCCTAATGTATATAACCGATTTTTAAACCAGTAAGGAGCTTTGTGTTTCTGTACTGATGTGTTTGGCTGGACCCTCTCCCTCTTCCGCATTGCTCTGACTGGCTCAACCTTCTCTTCCAGCACCACAGACCCTCACACTGTGAATCATATCTGGTTTTCTCTGCTGTGAGATTGATCCCAGGCTGTGAAAAGGAAACTTGCCAGCTTTACATAATTGGATTTCAAAAGATTGCTTCTCTGTTTGAGACCTGCATCAATTTCTCTACCTATTAGAGGGAGTGAGCTAAATATTAATGTCATTGCAATTGTCTTTTATTGAAGCTTTGCATTAAAGGTGTGCATCCTACATGTCACGCTCACTCACTTCACATCTCCCCATTTCACCAAACCGGCATGCTGCTGCAGGCAAATGTTGACTTAATGAAGCTGTTTTATATTATTGTCATTTTAACATTGGTATCTTTTTTTTTTTTCTTTTTGAGTCAAATTAAGATGCGATCAGCAGGTAAACCTGTACGCACCAATGAGATCACAATAACAAACCAATATAATTTCTCTGCACTTTGCATCACAGAGAGCTGTAGATCATCCCCTGCTTCTGTGCGCCTGCTGAGATCCCTGTCAGTCCAGGACCGCTGCTGGCTCCAAACGCCCCGTCCACTGGACAAAAAACTTTTGCATGCTGATTTCCATTTCGCTGCGCTTCCCTAGCAGCAGTGGCGGCTGTGTGGTCATGTCCTGACGAGTGGCTTAACAAACCGTCCCGTAGTCACTTCCTCACCTTCTGCGTCTTCCTATTACTGAATGCTAAATGTTTGCAGAGTGGAACCTCAGCATTTAATTGGCTGCTGTGATGGATCTAGACAGCGTTTATTAGAGAACATTTGCTGGGGGTGGCGGAGTGCTTGCAGTATACTGCTGTCATGGTTTCTTGCAAGCAGGTGGAAAGGTATTTCTGTGCGAGTCGTATTTTAATTGGGCATTCTGAAATTGCAGATTTTTACAGCATAAATCCTGAGTGGGGATTACCACGGTTTGATATATTGAGACCATAGTAACCAGCGTGAGTTCTGACACCTGCCGTCATTTTTACAATCCCACAGAGCTAGTGCAAGATACAGCACACTCTTTATGGCGCTGAAAGTTTTGCACCTAGATTCACTAAAGCAGTACAGTTAGAAAATATAGTATAACTGTGGAGTTGGTACTTATTGAATATAGCAGCTGGGAACTCTTGCAGTTACAGCACAGCGTTTCAGGATCAATGGAGACGTCTTTAAAAGAATCATTGTGACTTAACAGTGCTTGGAGTTACAGCAGGTTGATGTTTATCTGCCATTACTTTTTGAATTTGAAGTATTTTTTTGCTTAAGTTGTAGATTCCAGAAGGGAAATTGTCTTCTGATGTCTCTGTCATCCCTGACATTCTTCTTGGTGCTGCAACTTGCAAACGTGTGTATAACTCTCTAACTTTTCCCCACTTAGTCAAGTTATGGCTACAAACATTCTTGTCATTAATTGGGATTTTAAGTGATATACCAACAAAAAGTAATGCATAATCGGGAAGTGGAAGACATCGTTCCATCAACTCTGTAAAGCTAACATGACCCTACTCGAAAGACCCTGCCACCTCTCCATATTTAATGGGGGTGTGGGGGGGGGTGTATTTAGCAGTGTTTGTTTTCTGCCACATATAAAAATTTGCATCTAGGCAAAAAAAAAGTTTTCTTCTCATCTCACACCTTTCTGATGTTTGCTTTGTCCCCTATTAAGCTTGTGAAACACAGCTAAGGAAACTTATAATGGCTTTCTCTTATAGATCAATCTCCCAACATATAGTTGTTGGGAGACCATTGATAAAAACATTTCCAGTTGATATAACGTGATTGTTAAAAGTGATCTCATGTTATTTGATTGCCTGATTGCACATTTTGTGGGGAGCTGTATGCACAACATTTTTTCTTTGCTTCAGTGTAGTTGTGCCCTAATGGAGCGTTTTTTTAATAAGGATTTAATAGTTCTACGCATTTAACATGAGTTCCAGAGCTGAGTTGTTTTTTTTGGGGTGTTTTTTGGGGCAGCTTTTACGTTTGGGCTGTAAACTATCAGTGTAGTGTTGTGTCCACTCAATTACTCAAAAACTCAGACATTGTCATAAACGTAAGCTCTGATGTCAGGCTGAACACGGACTGAAGTAAACATTCATAGTAGGAGATGTAACTTCAGCAGCTAGAGCGCACAACTGATCAGAGCAAAGCAGTAGGCCAGGGCTATTCAATTAATTTGGAATTGGGGCCAGTTCATGAATCTGAGGCAAAATAAGGGGCCAGAGAATATGAGTAATCACGGCAACAAAAAAAGAAATTACAACATACTGAAGTCAATATATTCTGTTTTGTAAATGCAGAACAACATATACACATAAATCCACACATGGACTACTACTGTCAGTTGTTTACATTTTCATTCATTTAACTGACAAACAACTTCAATTCCAAGTGCACCAACAAATATAAAAAACAAAACTGCATAGTATGCTTCTAATTACAACAACATAACAGTGAACTTTATCAAGGCACATTTCAAACTGCTTTCAACAATAATCACCTCAGCCATTTTAGCCCTGCTAACATGAGAAAAAAAATCACTGTAACAGTCCCTTAGTTGACCTCTCTTTACATTTTTTTTCCTTTATCTTCCTATATTGAAATTGCATCAGACACCTCAATATTCAGTTCAGTTGAGCCATACCATATAAAAAAAAACATTAAGTGCATATTATGAGGTGAATAACATGTTAATTGCATCATACTGTTCAAAAATCAATCCTCATTACTTGTTTGACTAACATGACTGTCACTTTGCATGTAGTTTGCCAACATTTGCATCTAATGAGAGAAATGGCATTTTTTTGACTTAGCAAGAGCAGTGAAGTCAGGTGTATATGTTGTCAGGGCAATGCGTAAGCAGTGTTGCAGATGCTGGTCAGTGAGGGATATGCGATTGTGAGTTTTAATGGCATTCATGTGTGAGAATGACGACTCACAAGTGTATGTTGAGCCAAACATTGTCATAAGAAAAAGTGCAAGACCCCTTGAGTGTGGAAATTTTTCTTGGCTGACTACATGAGTCCAGAATTTTTCAAAACCTGCCTGCTGCAATGACTGTCGCAAGTCATCTGACGACTGAATGTCAATGAGTTCCAGTTGTAAAAAACCTTCATCCAATGATGGTACTAGCTCCTTTCCTTTCGATGCAAAGTCTGTCTCAACATTCACACAGAAAGGGTCCTTAACATATCTCATCACTTCGCTGGAGATGCTGAAATCATCAAACTTGGTGGAAAAGTTGTTTTTCAGTGAGTCAATAAAGCCTGACATCACCTCAGTAATTTGCAGACCAGATTTCCTTAATGTGGGGAAGTGGAGCATCTTCCCAGGACAAAGATCATCAGAGAAGAGTGAGAGCTTTCTTAGAAAAGCATGAAGTTTCTCCACAAGTTCTGAGACTGTTTTATCCCTGCCCTGCAACTCCATGTTGAGTTGATTCAAATGATGGAAAACGTCACTCAAAAAGCAAACAGTGGCATTAAAATCATCATTTCCCATCAGAGACAGAAACTTGCCAGCTTTTTTCATTTTTGAAGACTGGAGAAACACCAGAATCTCCTCTTTTAGTTCACAAAAACGTTTCAATGCGTTTCCTTTGCTAAGCCATCTAATGTCATTGTGAATGAGCAAATCTTTGTATTCAGCAGACATGTCAGTCAACAGCTGGCGGAAAAGGCGGTGCTGTAAAATGGAGGTGCAACGGATAAAGTTTATAATTGCCATGACAGAGTCCATGGTCTCTTTTAACTTAGCACTGAGTTTGGCACACAGAAGGCTTTGGTGGATGAGGCAATGTAGCGATCTCATATGTGGAGCCACGGCTGCCATCCTCGCGGCAAGCCCCTGATCCCTGCCCACCATCGAGGGCGCGCCATCCGTCACCAGCATGTTGACGCGCGCCAAATCCAAGTTGTTCTCCTCAAAGAATGAAGCAATTTTGGTGAATAAAATCTCACCAGTGGTGTGCCCTTCCAGAGGAAGTAGTCCAAGCAGATCCTCGCGAAAACATTCTCCATCAAAAAATCGCACATAGAGACACAGCTGCGCAACATCACCGTTATCTGTCGACTCATCCACGGCCAAAGACATCACCTGAGCCTTCCTCAGCTTGTCCAAAAGTGTCTCGAAAACATCCGAGGCAAGGGACTCGACTCTCCTCATATTTGACGTGTCAGATATTGGAATTTGCTTGATCGAATCAATAACGCTTTTTCGGGTTTTTTCATCTGTTACCACCTCATTAATGGATGCCAGCATACATTCCTTGACTATCTCCGAGTCTGTAAATTGCTTTTTCTTTTTTCCCAATATCCATGCCACTCGTAACGATGCCGCCGTTGCTCTCTCTTGATCCGTACAGGCCCAAAACAATATGCGACGTCTTTGCTCATAACAATTTTGAGCCCTGAAATCTTCTGCCTCCGAGCGGCTGAACCCGGTGGGAAAGTAGCGTTGAAGTTAGCATGCGTTGTGTTGTGATGCCTTCTTAAATTATACTCTTTACACACGGCGAGGCACTCGTTGCAGATTAAGCACACAGGATTCGCATCAACTGCAATAAACGCGTATTTCTCTGTCCATTCATTGTTGAACTGCCTGTTCTCCGAGTCAACTTTTCTTTTTTTTAAGGTAGAGAGAGACATTTTGTCTTGTTAGCCAATCCTTCACGCTTGACAGATAAAAGTCAGAGAATTGAATTAGAGCGCGCCGTGAATGGTGATTTTTGATTGGTCATGTGCGGTCTCCCAAAATATATGTCTGACGAAAACAGGTATTTGTTTTTGTATTCCTGTTTTTCCACCATGACTTAAACGTGCGCATCCCGCCCCCTACTGCACGAGAGAACGTGCAGTTAGTCATATTCATGCATTATGTAAGACTATCAGTATGTAATAATCACAGTACACTCTAGGGGCCGGTACAAAAACCCAAAGGGGCCGGACCCGGCCCTGGGGCCGCCAATTGAATAGCCCGGCAGTAGGCTATTCCATGCTGCCTGCAAGTAGTATCCACATTTCTTCCATTTGGCTGAGTTACTTCTCGATTCTGCTCCATGTGCTCCATTGCTGCCGCAGTGAACCCTACCATCATGAATGTTTTCTCCAGTGTTGGCTTCAGTGCTCACGTTTCCAACAGAAACTAGGCGCTGCCGACTTCTCGCTCTCGTTTGCTCCATTGTCACTTCTTGTATTTGATTCTTGTATTTGTTTGGAAATAAGTCAGAATATCCACGCCGCACAAGCAACAGTGAGCAAGACACGGTTTCTGTAAGCTACAGTTGTATGACTCAGTGACCCACCCCTCTCTAGCTGTAATTGGCTAGCATGCTGTGTTTAATCGTTGATTTGGTTGGTTGAATTGCATGATTGACATACCAAAGATAGAATCAATAGAAATGTGGTCACTCTGAGGTAGAACAACAACAAAAAAAAAATAAACGGTTCCAGCCCAGGGCGTGCATGACTGGCTCTATGGGCGCCCATACGTCACCAATACGTCAAATAATTTGGTGAATTACTGCCACCCAGTGGTGGAAAAAACACAATACAACTATGGTTAAGGTTAATTAGCTCAGGTAATTAGCTATGTTTCATATAACATACAAGCATGTGTGGTGGTGTTTGAGTGCTTTTGGTCTTGTATTTAATTATTTGACTAATAACCTTTAATTGAATTCACATATTGTTTAACTTATAAATGATCTTCACCGTTAACATGATCAGGTTTCATACATCCTAAGGTGTTTGTCTGGTTTATTTTTGGTCTGATAGCAGACCTTGAATGTATAGATTATTCACCATCATGTTGACTGAACCAGTTAATCACAAATCTTAACCTGTGAAACGGTGCATTGGATGCAGAAAAAAGCTCCTTGTCGTCCCTCTACAGCATGAATTTTTGACCACAATATTTAAGCCCATTAGGGTTTTTCTTACACAGTTTTAGCGAGACTTGTAGAAACTCCAGATATACTAATTTCCTGTAATATTTCAACCAGCCATTCTGGGTAGTCTTGCAGCAGTCAAAGAGACAGGCATCTAACTTTCCCATTTAATTATCAGATTTTTTTAAAGCTGGTGATGTGCATTTGCATAATATCATGCACTGCTATGACATCTTTTGCTGATTTAATAAATCCACATGTGCTTCAAGAGGCCGTGCTGTTGAAAGATGTTATGGATGTTAGGGAACTGTCACATTGATTTAAAAAAATCTACCACTGAACCAGATGAAAGCTTGTATGTTTCTGATGTTTTAGTGTAGATTAAAGGGGTCTAGTCATGTATTTTGGCCATAAAAAGAAAACACAAAAAAACATATATACCTTAAAAAAACAAAACAATATATGCCAAGCATATACTGATAGTGTTTACTTGGTCCTTTTTGAGCCTGAAAAGAACTTGGGCTGCACTGGGCATGATCATAAACATCATTATGACATCTGCTGGCAGCACCAAACTATGAGAATATAAGATGGCGACAATTGAAGCAGCCACTGTAAGAGCCAGTACACCGTCCTGCAATCCCTCACAGTAAAGTGACAGCTTGGCGTGTATATGTGTATGCTATCTGTGCAACAACTAAGATAGCTGGTCCCACGTTCAGCCCCTAATTTACAGCTAAATCACTTCAGCATGTCTGTGAAAAAAAATAATAAATCAAAGTCTTACTACAAACTTTAAATTCTTTCTGCTGGAGTGGTGAAAACCGCTCCAGCAGATGTCTTTTCTTCACTCATTGGTTCCATTTTGGCTGTTTTTGTATAAGAGATAATCTGGTAGTTTGTCATTTATCATACTGTTGGTTTTAAAAATTATTTTGAAGGTAAGTACCAGATACGGTTTTGTATATTTTCACATTTGCAGCCTTACAACAGAAAGTTTACATGTATTTTATTTCCATGACTTAACATGTCTGCGGTGTTTTCTGACTTAGCAGATCTATTTACAAGATGAGCACCATTTTACGGAAGTGATGGTGAAGTTAATTGTTTCTAGAAGTGTTCAATAAAGTTTTGTTAAAAAAAAAAAACTAAAAAAAGGATAATGCGGATACTTGCCGGCATCTCTCCAGATGAAGTGAGGTAAAGCAGCACAGTTATTAACGATAGTGTTGGATGGAGTGCTAATGGCTACTACTGTATATAGACGTGTAGTTGGAGCCTGGAGAGTGACGTAAAAGATGGATGAAAATGTAACATGACCGTTCAGCCTTGAAAAATATCCGATATGTATCTGAATCAGTACCACATATGGAAGTGGCACAAATCAGATTTCTTTGGATGAAAAGATCAGAATTGGGTGGTTTACACTATCGTGAAAAAGACGAATATGGGTCGCATATGGGCAAAAAGATGGACTTATGATCGGATCAGCAATACTGGCTTTAAACATTGGTCTGTGCTTATTTACCAAGGAATGCCAATCCCTACCTTAACTTGGAGACATTTTCCAACAGAGGCAAGTTTTAAAGCTCCAATTAATAAAACAGAGCAACTGTGCTGTAAACTATGCAGCCTTCCTTCTATCTTCCGAAGTTCGCTAAATGTCATTGTGCTGCTTTGCCAGAAAGAAACCTCCCCAGGGTGGTTACAAATCAGTGTCATGTTCAGGGTACAAAAAGGTGAAGTATAAAATGTTAAAGGGGAAAATAGTGTTGTTCTGAATAGCTTCTTATATCTTCTTACATTCCTTTTAAAAACACTGAAAATGACTCATTCTGAGTCTGCTTTCAAACACCAATTTGCACATTTACAATTAAACAGATTTGTCCTTCAGTTATTGGGGTAAAACTGTGGAATTCCCTTCATGAAGATCTCAAAAGTTGTAACTATATTTGTCAATTTAAGTCTATGTATAAACAAAGTATATTTAGTCAGTATTAATATGTAGAGGTTCATCTTAGTTTCTGCATATTTTTGGGTTTATGTAAGTATATATGTATGTATGTATGTATATGTGCAGTTTATATAATATATATAGATATATTTGCCTTGTGCATTGTGTATATAGTATTTATTATTATTATTATATGTGAATGTTGATATTTTCCTTAAAAATGCTTGTTGCTGTGGTATTGCTTTATTTTGCCTGTAGCCATTTAGCAAAGTTTGCTTGTTTTGTTTTTTGACTAGTGTCACGATTTGTTTATGGATGAACCCAGAACCACAACACACAGGACTAAAATTGAGAGTTTTTATTGAAGGGTTGATGGGATGATGGATGATGTAACCGGAGAGGCAGGACTGCACAGGAACAGGGGTGTAAATGAGGGCAGGAGCTGACAGCCCGGAGAGAGAGTTCTTGGAGCCCAGAGAAAGGCAGCAGGATCCACAGCTCGGCAGAGAGCTAACCAGAGCACAGCAGCAGGTTCCACAGCACGGCAGAGAGTGAGCCAGAGCAGAGCCACAACGGGATTAGTAGCTTGGCAGGTGAATACTTGCAGGCCAGAAGCACAGCAGGATAATCAGCAAGGCAGGGTGAATACTTGCAGGTTAGAGTCACAACAGTAGTGATGGGTGCGGCAACACCGATGCGTCGGCGCATGTGTCGAGCTCACAGAGCAAAACCTGTGTCGATGCGCGTCGAAGCGCGTATCGCAATGGCAAAGTCACGTTACCGATACAGGAACTGTTTCGAACTGACTGACGCGCCAAACTGTGTTTATAAGCAGTGTTCCCTCTAAGCTGCGTGCGTGTGCATTCCCACACAGCATCTGGATTCAGCGCGCACAGCAAAGCTATGCTGCGCAGTAAATAAAATCCAAGCTGAACTGTAAACAAAATAATAATAAACAAAGTTATTTTTTTTTTACCATTTTGCAACTCTGGTGAGATTGTACACCACGGCCCGGCTCTGTGAGCGCCAGGTGCTGATCGGAGCGCACCACTTATTGATGGGTTGGGCAGACGCCTTTATGGTTGGGCAGGTTGCGCTGTGCGTCTTTGTTCTGAGCCTCGTTTTATAAAAAACGGCTGATCTACACTGAGTAGAAAGCTACTACTCTCAGTAGTTCTTCATCCCTCTGTCTTACTCGGCGTTTCTAGTTTCAGAACAGATGCATGAGCATGAAAAAAAGTCCGATCAATGGAACGCAAATAACGTGATTCACCATGGCAATGGCAGGAAATAAGCTTGGAAGTGCGCATCTCCTGCGAGTAGAATTAGAAATCTTTAAAGAAGCCATATTTGCACATTTGCACACAATACTCACCTCTACACTGTGATTTTCTCCTGCATTGTTTACATTTCAATTGTTTACTTTTAAATCACTGCTGCACCTTATACTGTAATTTAATTTACTGCAATTTACAAGCTGTATGCAACAAAATTTTGTTCTGTGCGCACTCTGTGCATACAAAATGACAAATAAAGTTGTCTAAGTCTAAGTCTAATATGGACAATATTAAACCATAAGAAACAATGCCGTTGCTGATGAAAACCGCAAGAGAGAATTGTTGAAAAAGTCAATGCATGCGCAATATCAAAGTCATGTGATGGAGAATTAAAGGTGTTTTCTCACACTTCACTCGTTCAACACAAAAGGGGGAGTATGTGTATGTGTGTGTGTGTGGGGGGGCATTGATTACTAAAAGCATTGAAAGGACATGGCAGCAAATCATGATGAAGTGCAGTTTAACCAGGTAAGGTTAAGTTAAAAGTTTTCTTATGTTTAACGGTACTCAACTAAAGCATTAATTGGATATATTCAACACATGCAATTATGGGATGGTGTGTGTTATTGAAAGAACTGATATGTTCATCTTTTTGCCATTGTTCATCAATCCTTCTAAAAAATGTGTTGACACTGATTGTCTTGTAGGTGTTTAATCTGTGCCTACCTCACTTTATATTAACCACATAGGCTATATAGAATGGAAAATTAGAGCTGGATGTGCCAAAATTTGATACAGAAAAAATTATTGCTTTCATTCTGGAACACCTTTAAACTATAACTGAGTAACATTTCTGACAGCACAACATACAGTTGCCTCTGAAAGATTTTCTGCGTCTCCTACGTTATTAAACAGCACAAAGATTGTGCAGAACTGAGAGCGTTCCTTTGTTGTCTTAGAAAAGCGATGTGCGGCTGAGGATATTGAAATAAATCATCTGACGAACAAATTATTTTTTTGAATAAAAATTTGTAAAAAAAAAAATGCCAGTCCACAATCATCCTCATTCACAACAGGTTTACTTAGAGGTTATTACGTTATGATACAGGTTCACATTATTTATTGGCTGTATCTAAAAAAAAAAATCAAAGATATTTCAAATTCAAATGAAAATATAAAATAATACAATGCAACATACAGTGACTTAAATTGTATTATTGTGTATACTGGGTCATCAAATCAGTGTCAGTTAAGTCTGTCAACTAGGTTGCCTGTAGTGATTTTTAAGGTCCAGCAGGTGTCAGTATTCAGTGACACAGTATCGGCACAGTATCAATACAGTTTGGCAATGTGTCGAAACGCTTCACGACGCCTCATCGACCCATCACTACACAACAGGATAGTTGCACCGACGAGACTGGAATAATCATGGCAAGCTGAGGTAAAACAGAAGCAGAGGTGGCAGGATTCCAGCAGCAAGCAGAGAACACTCAGGTAGACAGGCAAGGAGTAGGTGTTGCATGATGACGAACCGGCAGAGGAGTGGAAGCAGAGGGAGCTTAAGTAGGGAGGCTGGCAGGTGAAATGAGTCTGGCTGATTAATGACTAACAGGTGTGACTAACTGCAGAGGGAGTGAAGGGAAAGCTAAGTGAAGGGAAGGAGGAGCTGAAAACTAACAGAAAATAAAGTCAAATCACAACAAAAGCCCTAACAAGGAGGAAAAACTGAAAACTAATAAACAAAAACCAAGTCAAAATTAAACCCTGACAACTAGGGGTGGACAAAATAAGATTTTATCTTCTTTCTGCTGCCTTTTGCTCATGGGTCTGGATGACAGAATGTGACTGTTTTTGTCACTTTTTGCCATCGAGCAATCAATAATCTGAACCTTCTAATCTAATCTATCCAAAGTATCCACTCTAAGTGTTGTGGTTAAACCAACCCGGTAGTGCTTAGATATGTCATGTTTAGTGGGGAGTGGCGAAAAAAGTACCTTTGTGTTGGGATTCAGTGTAATTTTAAATACATTGCCATAAATTCTTAGCGTTCCGGGATTTTATTCAGAGAAAGAAAACAACACTCTTACAGAGTGAAAAAACAAATCAGAAGGAATCAGATCCATGAATTGAGTCACAGACTTTTGTATAATTTACACACATAAATTCTCAGTATTGTGAATCTGAGAGAGCACAGACAGACAACCAGGACTATTACAATGTCGCCAGATGGGAAACATTTTTTAATAATCGGCTCTCAAGCCAATTTGACATGTTGTTCAAGATCCAGAAGTCAGTGGAGATAAGAAGATTTTGGCAAACCCAGGTGTTCTTAGGGAAACTCTCGCGCTTTAAGAAGTAAACAAAGCTATTGATCAGAATGCTGCTTTGGAAACCATGCCTGCTGGTTTTCTCCCACAATGTTTGTAACTAGCCTGTCATCGCTGAGGGCCATTCAAGCTGAATATCGTCACCAGCTGATTTCTCCGTGCATATTTACAAATGATGCATTTACTTGCCTCCTCCTGGTGATCTGCCATGAATGCTTTTTAGACTAAAGACCCAATCACACCAACTGCAGTACTATACAGCGGCTTACCCAAAGAACATTTTCTAGCAGCTCTCTAGGAAAAGCTATTGCTTTTCCACTAGAAATGGAGAAATTTCTAGCTTCTAAACCCTTCCAGTTTGCCTGTCCCATAAAATCTGTATCCCGTGAATTAATTTCAGCCTTTGTGACACTTTTGCAGTTGGAAGATGAAGAAAGTAAGTCTGAAATCAGAGCAGAATCAATGTTACTACCCTGGAAGTATGACGTCATCCAAGAAGCCAAAGACTTCTCCTCACTGACTTGCAACAATGAGGACATGTAATACCTTCTGGGGACATCGGCTTACACTAATGTGTACCATAACTTATCCCTGTATTATAGATTTAACTGTCTAATGCATTTGACTTTGCCTGTGCTCAAGTTATGCCAGCCGAAGTGAAGTTGATTTTTGTGTTCACAGCTCCAGCTCCCGCTGCATTGCTGGAAAACCCTGCTTGAGCTCAAGCATTAGCTTTCCCTCTCAGATAATCAGTCTCAGAAATGCAAAATAGACCTCGTAGCATTTTGAGGTTTTCACAGCTCTTTGAATTGCCACTTTGAGAAGTTTCCAAGTTTTTTCGGTTTGTGCAAGTCCAATTTTTTATTTCTTTTTTTGGTCCTGTTGGCAACCACAAAGGAAAAATGTATGCAGAGCTAACTTATGGGGAGTGCAGGCTTAAACAGACAGAAAACAAAGAGGCATGGGTATGCCTCAGCTTCTGCTTTCCTGATTTTCTTTTACTTATTATTCAACAGTTGTTTTGCCACAACATCAGTCCTAACCCTCAGACAAAATCACGGAACTTTAACCCTAGCTTGTCAAAGCCATTCAGCCCCATCTGCAGTTTACAGTATATCGAAGACTTTTTCCTTTTGCCTTGAAACTGGCAAACTAAAGTGCATATTTCATTTGCTTCCACCTACTCTTTACTCTGACGCAGAGAGAGACTTGGCTGCAGGACACCGCTGGCTTATTCAGTGCTTTGAAAGCACTCAGTGCCTTGGAGAAGCCTGTGGCCTGTGTGACCTGACATCACCCTTTTGTGTTCACCTGGTTGTAAAAGTGGACAGTAGTACAGAAGTTCCCGAGTTTGACTGTGCCAGGAAACAATGGCCTCAGTCCCCCCACCTCCACTCATTTGCATCTCTTTTTTTTTTTACCAGTTTTACAGAACAGGGTGAATGTGAAAAAAAGCCCACTGTTTAACACATGCAAACATATTTACAGGATTTCATTTAATTGGGGCTAGTAGGACCCAAATTTATCAAATTTTAAGGTAGGCTAACATTAAAATCTTAAAACTTTCTTTTTTGACAAAGCTTATAGTTAGAGTGGCTCATGTTACCCTGAGCTACCTCTATAATATGCTGCTATAGGCTTAGGCTACTGGAGGACATCAGGGCCTGTTTTTCTCACTCTACTGATTTCTACTGTTCTCCAGATTTGCATTGCATTACATTGAAATGACTGTTGTCATTTCAGCTTTTAACTTTTTGTTCTCTCTCTTTTTTCTTCATAGTAGGTACACCTGGTCTGACGTTCTGTTAACTGTGACATCATCCAGAGAAGACAGATCACCACTATTACCATCTAATGTAGAACAGATTACTAGATCAATGTGTGCTTCTGTGCTTTTTTGTCTGTCTTGTTGTGTCTCTGCTCTGTCTTCTGTAACCCCCAGTCGGTCGAGGCAGATGACCGTTCATACTGAGCCCGGTTCTGCTGGAGGTTTTCCTTCCCGCTAACGGGTGTTTTTTCTTTCCACTGTCGCTTCATACTTGCTCAGTATGAGGGATTGCTGCAAAGCCATGGACAATGCAGACGACTCTCCCTGTAGCTCTACGCTTCTTCAGGAGTGAATGCTGCTGGTCGGTACTTTGAAGCAATCGACTGGTTCCCTTATATAGGAAATTTTTGACCAATCTGTATAATATGATTGATTTGACTTTGTAAAGTGCCTCGAGATGACATGTTTCATGAATTGGCGCTATATAAATAAATTGAATTGAATAGAATTGAATTAAAATGCATTGAAAGGGCATGCCTTGTTTAGCCTGGTGATCTACTTACCAACACCTCTTGGAAATAACAGTGATGGTAAAAACAAGTACTTCTACAGATTAGTTTGAGCAAGATATTTGCATTTTTAGAATTTAAAGGGAATATTTTGTTTTTTCACCATGGTTGCAGGAACTGCTCAAAAACATATTGTGAATATTATGAAAAGGTTCTATGTTTTTTGTCATTCATTTGAGAAAGTGAAACTCCTATATCATATTGATTCATTACACATAGCGTAAAAATATTTCAAACCTTTATGTCTTGTGATAATCATGCCTCACAGATAACACAAAACAAAAAATTGTTTTAGAAAATTTTAACAATACATCTCAATAAAAAAGTATAATTTAAACAGAAATAAGGCTTCTGAAAAGTGTTTATTTCTATGCACTCAATAGTTGGTTGGGCTTCCTTTTACATAAATTACTGCATCAATGCAGTGTGGCATGGAGGCGAGCAGGCTGTTGTTCTGCTGAGATGGAACGGAATTGTGGCTTGCTTTGACAGTGGCCTTCAGGTCACCTGCATTGTTGGTTCTGGTGTCTTTCATCTTCCACCAGACCGGGGATCTGCAACCTGTGGCTCTCAGGACCTCCCACAATGGCTCTTAATAACTTTTGTCTAAAAGTGATATAGAAACAAAAACATTTAAATACTGATATAATAATAGATGCTGGTTTTAACAGTATAACAGCCTTTTCATACCATTATTGCATTAGTTTCCAAAATGACATTAAAAGTACCAGTTCTATGTTTTTAGTTCTGTTTGAGTTATTGCATTCAAAACTGTTTCCTTTGTTTGACATAATTTGCCGTAAATCTCAAGATCTCAAAGAAGTAAATGTATCTATCCTCTTTTTTGCAAAAAAAACAGATTCCTTATTCCGCCATATTCAATAAATTAGGGTAATATTCAAAACACATATAATATATATATATATATATATATATAAGATATATATATAAGATATATATAAGATATATAAGATATATATATATATATATATATATATATATATATATATATATATATATATATATATATATATATATATATATATATATATAACATTTAAGAACAGAACCTAACAGCACAATAAAAAAATACTATACTGTTCAGAATGCATATTTTGTTGAGACCTGGTGATTGACTTTGCCATTGCAGAATATTCCATTTCTTTGCTTTAAAAAACTCTTGGGTTGCTTTTGCAGTATGTTTTGGATCATTGCCCATCTGTACTGTGAAGCGCCGTCCAATCAGCTTTGCTGCATTTGGCTGAATCTGAGCATAAAGTATATCCCTATACACTTCAGAATTCATCTGGCTGCTTCTGTCTTTTGTCACATCATCAATAAACTCAAGTGATCCAGTGCCATTGGCAGCTATGCATGCCCATGCCATCACACTGCCTCCACCATGTTTTACATAAGATGTGGTGTGCTTTGACCATGAGTTGTTCCAATTCTTTTCCAAACTTTCTTCTTCCCATCGTTCTGGTACAGGTTGATCTTAGTCTCATCTGTCCAAAGAATGCTGTTCCAGAACCGGGCTGGCTTCTTCAGGCGTTTTTTGGCCAAGTCAATTCTGGCCTTTCTATTTTTGAGGCTGATTAATGGCTTGCACCTTGTGGTGAATTCTTTGTATTTACTCTCATGAAGTCATCTTTTTATGGTAGACGTTGATACTGATACACCTACTTCCTGGAGAGTGTTCTTCACTTGAGTGGATGCTGTGAAGGGTTTTTTTCACCATGGAAAGAATTTTGTGAACATCCACTGCTATTGTCTTCCATGGACGTCCAGGCCTCTGAGTTCCCAAGCTCACCAGTGCACTCATTTTTTCTCAGAACGTACCAAACTGTTGATTTGGCCACTCCTAACATTTCTGCTATCTCTCTGATGGATTTCTTCTTTTTTTCAGCCTCAGGATGGTCTGTTTCACCTCCATTGAGAGCTACTTTGACCACATGTTTTATGTTCACAGCAACAGCTTCCAAATGCAAACATCACACCTGGGGTCCGTTCTTCGTACGTTGCTTAAAACATCCAAGATCAAATGACACATCCAAGATGATTTCATCCGGCTAATCATGATCCGGCTAATTGGGTTCTTCGAACACACCTGTTGTTTACGATTAGTATCACTGGATTGAGTTATCTGAGATAACTGCGCGTTCATGCGTTTGTTTAAAAGGGGAAATGTATCGATAGTAGAAACAATGATCAGCAACGCTGCTATTGGCTGTTCAGCATGGCCAAAGAACGCCCACAGTTTTTCTCCCAAGCAGAACAAGAGCTTTTAATGGAAGGTTATGCCGAATAAGAGTCATTAATTAAAACACCACAAAATCTGTTAAAGCCAGGAGAGAGGGCTGGCAAAAAGTAGCGGACAAATTAATGTGTAAATACGGTCCATGGTAGTTTCTATCACTTTCTACAGTATGAATTTTAGCATTTTAATAATCTCATATTTACTTTGTTCTTTTATGTCAGAGCCTCCACAGGACCCACTAGAACATGGGGACAAGTAAAAGTGAAATACAAGAATATTCTACAAAATGGTACCCTTTAATTATTATACTTTATTTTAAAAAGGCACTTGTTATGTCAAGAGATCCAAATTTCAGTGTCATTCCTTAGACACGGGAAGTAAAGGACATGTGCAAACTGGGAATTTTAACAAAAAAAATCTTTATCCATAAAAAATGAAAATTTTCCTTTTCCAAGTCATCCACAGTTTACACGGTAAAACTGTATTGCTCCGTGGCTAGATAATCAATCCATAGTTTTTTTTCTAATCCAATATACGGCTCGACAGGAAGCAAGCCTTTCAAAGTAAACTAAACTTCACAATAAAATGGCCCGAACAAATCTTCTTACTGAATAGGATAAAAATAAAAAGCAAACCATCATACAAATAACTTAAATATTTTAGATTTATGGCTCCAACACCACTTTTTCCTCTTTAAAAGCCACTGTTAAATGATGTGTTTGTCTGTTTATAACAGCCACCAAGAAAATCTCTCTACAATTACACTGTCGCGCTGCGCTAAAGGATCCTGTCTATTGCGCAATACGCGATTAATTCGAAAAACTCTGCAAATTATTCTTGCAACTTCCGCAACAGGTTGCAGTCGTAAAGATGGACTTCCCTATCTCCTCCGCTTATACAGCCGTGATCTAATCTTGTTTACATGAAATAAGCCTGCTCTCGAGCAGGCTTAAGCTGGCGCACATGTTGCTATGACAACAAGTGCAGGATGTCTTTTGAAGAACCAAACGATCCAAGATCATGCCAAATCGTCAACAATGAAATCCTGCTAACTGAGTTAGCGACGTACGAAGAACGGACCCCTGGAATCAACTCCAGCCCTTTTGACTGCTTAATTGATGACAGGTTAACGAGAGAAGAGCCCATGCAGCCTTGTTATTTATTTTGCAGTCTTCTGTGTCAAATGTCCAATTACTTTTGGTCCCTTAAAACAGAGCAACTCTTGCTCCAACTTGGCTGTGAATACTCTGAGATTACAGCTGAGAGTCTGCACTTTAAACTTGTATCACTGTCCAAATATTTCTGGGCCTAACTGTAGAAATTTATCCAAATTCACAAGTTGTGTTTTTTCTAAAGGACATGTAACTTCTGCAGCGCCAAATGTTTTATTCAGCAGGACTGAGAGCAAAAATGGTTCTTTGGATTGTAAAGATTGCCGACCCCTGCTCAAGACAATACCCTATAGATTCTCTGCACGGTTCAGGTCAGGCCAGTTTGCAGGCCTATCAAAAACAGTAACAGAACAGAATCAGCAGTATATATATATATATATATATATATATATATATATATATATATATATATATATATATATATATATATATGTATGTGGTCTGGTTTCCTCCTCTCATTTGCTAGTTCCTCCATTATGCTTCCTCCGGTTTGTCTCTCTGCTCCAGTTTTCTGCTCTATGTTTATATTTATTTCTGTGCCCTGCCTTCCTTATGTATCTTTGTAAGCTCGTTTGTTTATTTTAATGAAATCATACCACTTAACATGCAGCTCCTAAGTTCCTGTCTACATTCTGGGCAAGTGAATATTTCTTACTTCATGAAACCAGGTGGTATTTGTTTGAGGATAATATCCTTTAAGCAGGTATTTAACATACTTTTCATTTCTGTCTAAAAATGTTTTTCTTATTGGTGCGATGTAATATTATAATCTTAAATATTATTGCATTACCTGTGGACAAATCTTGGAAATAATAGGATTAAAAACACCAACCTGTGTTTGATAATCTAAATGATCATTTTAACTGGCTTTTAATTTATTGATTAGGACTGTACATAATGAGTACTATAAACATTTAAAAAAAAATTAAGTTAATCAGTTATGTGTTTGCTAACTCTCTCTATTAACATTTCAGCCCTTTTTATCATTTGAGATTTTAAATTACCGCTATATTACTTTAGGAACACTATTGCTTTCATTCAGTTTGATATAGATACATGAGATTTGCCAGTTACTGTATCTGATCTTTTTTTGTTTGAGTTCTTATTGCCACTTGTTTTCATTGCCACTTTGGCATTTTGTGAGATCGTCAGACTAGGTAGGAGCTCCATGGTGACATTGTTTATCACGCAGACTCAGCAACAAAAAGAAATAAAATAAAATAAATGTAGTCCAAATTCTGTTAAATTCAGGAGAGTCAACAAAAGTGACATATGGTGCCTCACTGTTAATATGAATGGAATGTGCTGTCCTGGTCAAACTAGGTCAGGTGGTTGAAAGAAATTCCTGCGAGGCATGCAAAGATTTTGCCTACTTACAACTTAGTTTTGGAACTTCTCCTTGAGAATTTGAGAACATCCTTTGAATTTAATATGCTGGTCATCATTGACCACATAGCTCACTCATGAGTTTAAAGCTCCGGGCCTTTCCCTGCTCATGCTGCCAGCCCTTTCACTCGGGCACCCTCGACACATTCCTCATGTTGCTGTCACGTCAGACAGCTCAGCTCTTAATTGCAGGACCAGTTTATCTGAAACATACAGTGAAACTGCGCTGCTGCAGTCAGCAGTCTACACGGCTCATTTTCACAACCCTGTCACTGCTCGAACGCCGAAAAAGAGCGACTTCCCGTGGAGATACCTTTAACATCCCCTTGTCACTTTAATTGATGGCAAAATTGCCACTGGTGATCATTAACAACTAAGAGCACTTCTGACTGCAGTTGGCTCGGTGTTGAGAGATTTCAACTCGTTCATCATCCACTGAGTTTTCCTTTTGGTTTAATAGTCTTACCTCAATTAATGGTAATGAATTCTGGGTTTTCACCAAATGTGTCATTAATTCTGATACAAGTTAATGGTGCAAAAAATAATAATAGTCCTACAAAAAAAAGAGCAGAGAAAACACAATTATGAGCTCCCCAATAATAACAAATGACCCCTTCAGCTTTTCAGAAGATCCTAATAATGTGGCTGTGCGGCTCAGGTGCAATAGAAAAAAAATGCAAATGTTCCAAAAAAATCTCAGTGAAGAGAGTGAAGGGACCTCTTAAGCAAGGGGAAACCAAAAACACATTTAAATATCCTATAGGTTTATTGATTAATTTCTCTACCCAACTTATCGATGCTAAGGGACTTCTACCTATCTCCACCAGGCGGTGTTTTCTTCCAGGACTTCCATATATTTAGCTCCATGCATCCTCCCATCAACTCTGACCAGCGTCTCTGTCCCTGCTGAGACGTCCGCACAGCATGCCACCACAATCTTTCACTGTAGGGGCCGTAATGTGTTCAGGGTGATGTGCCTTTTGCATGCAGGTCAAAAGATTTCAGTTTCGGTCTCATCTGACCTGAGTGCTTTCTTCCATGTTTGCTCTGTCCTCTACATGACTGGTAAAAAAAAAAAAAAAAAATGAAAAAAAAAGCTGAGAAAATGCTATGTTTTTGCCAATATTTGATACAGGCCTTACCTGTGAAAGGCTCAACTAATATTCGCCATGTCGACAGGTTACCTCGCTCGAGCTGTGGATCTCTGCAGGTCCTCCAGGGTTACTACGGAGCTGTCAGTTTAAGTGGACGACCGTGTTTTGGTTGGTTTGTACCATACTCTTTGAATTTTGTGATGACGGATGGAACGGTGCTGTGGGAGATGTTCAAAGGTTTGAATATAGTTTTATAACCCAATGCTGCTTCACAACTTGGACGGCTGACTTGTCTGCTTTGGTCCTTGGTCTTCATGATGCTATTCGTTCACTATTTTCACTCAACACGGAACTAATCTGACTTTGTATTACAGGCCTATTGTTAGTCTGTTCTTTTATAGATGAGAGCACAGGATACAATTAAGGTGATGTAAAGTGTTGCTCTTCTACTGGTGAAAAGTTGGTTCTGGGTAACAATTCCTTTTGCCTTATTTTCAAAGCAGAAAAAAAGTCTACAATAATTACACGACAATGTTTGTACTTTACATTTTTGGACCTGTTTGCAATTTTCTCTGGGTGGTAGTGTTCAAAAACAATGTTCTCAGTGTGCAGCCTGAAGGCCGAAGTCTTTTTAGAGCATGTGTGACTCATTATTTTCATTCACTGTAAGCCAAATTGATTCCAAATAGCCCCCTTTTAAAACACAGTTTCTTATGTACTGTAAGGGTGTTTACATTAATAGGGTTTGTACAGAGCAGTTTAAGTGCTTGCACTAGGAGAGGATTAACACAGCCTTCATTTCCCCACTACACCACTGTTAGCAGAGATACAACGCATAGCTATTCAGCAAAGTTCAAGCAGGTTGCACATTGGCTTTCAGGGAATATGGCTCTTAGACCCAGAAACATCAATTTTCAGAGTGTCTTGTGATATCCATGAATAATAGCAGCTGAGGCCCACAAGGGCTACTGTTACTTAGCTGTAGCCTCATGTATAATGGATGATGAAATGTGTTGCATTGCTTCAGCAACCTTTGCGCTCTTGTACTGCCGCATGGCAATCAGGGTGTTTGTAACACAGATGTCTGCTGGTGTGAGGCAAGTGGAACTTTTCCTGCTTTGCGCTTTTGTAGCCCACAGTGATTTGGGGAGTGTTTTTTGCTTGCATAAGTTGAAGTTTGGTTTATTATGATTTGGAATGCATTCTGTTATGGGAGTGTCAGCAGGAAAACGTCTCACTAAAGTGGAAGATTTTTTTGTTGAAAACAAATTGTACAAAGATGAATACAAATAAAATTTTAATGTATCTTTATTCTTTTTTTTTTGTCCCCAAGTGAGCTTAGCTTCATCAAACACCAATAAAGTCACATCAAAATCTCAGCACTGGCTAGCTGTCAACATTTGTTGGAAAGTACCCGTTTATGGAATACTCTACAAATCTGTAGAGCCTGTTAATATGGAGCAGTGCAGAAACACATTGCATATCACTTGACTTTCTGGGACAGCATTGTTAGTAGGCCCAACACCCGAAAGCTGTCCGTCAATCTGCCAGTTCATCCGCTTCTTTGGCACAGAATTATGTGGCCCACATGCAGTCATGTTCCCAAGTTAATGAAGTCAACCGATTACGTGTCCTGCGCCATGAAGGTGACAGCTCTGCTGTTTAGCTGCAGGGCTCAGAAACTATTGGGCGCAGTTCCATGAAGTTTTTGGCAAAGTACATTTTAATAATTGGTGATCCCAGGAGCACCTGTCCAAGTTCCAAGAAAAGGTTGAAATTTTAATGAAAATATGTTCCTTAGCAGATGCAATGCTATTGAAATGATACTTTCAACAGATCAGTGGTTCTCAGAGCAAGTACCAATTGAGTAAAATGTAATGTTTTCAAGAGCCAAAATACTTACAGACAATAACAACAGAGGACTTGCTATTTTTCAGTTTGTTATTATTCATTTATTTCAGAAGTTGATATTTACAACTTTCAGGTTTTCCAAGGAATTCAAAGTCAGAGCTGTCTCATAAACCTTAGCCTAAAATCCAATATGGGTGCCCAATGTTTAAAATGTGGTACAAGCTGCTGAAGTAAACTGTTTATTTGCAGTCCTGAGGGTTTGTCTCTTATTAAAATTTTACAGAAATAGTAATGTAAAACCTCTTACATTTATTATGTTCCTTTAATAATTGAATATAGGAGCCCCTCAATAAATTTGAATATTATTGAAAAGTTCATTTATTTTAGTAACTCAATTCACTAAGTGAAACACATTATGTGGATTAATTACACACAGAACAATGTTTTGAAGCCTTTATTGCTTTTAATTATGGTGATTTTCTGCTTGCAGCAAACAAACTATACTATACTATTTCCTTTTACTGCAAATAGCAGGCTGGTGTAGATTATCAGTCATCCAGGACATCACTATCATACATGTTTAAACAGAAGGTAACTAGACTTTGTCTCTTGATTCTTGAAACATGAAACAAAAGAAGAAACCTAGCTGCCTTCTATTCAAGCCCTTAGATTGGCTGAGAGTTAGCTTTATCACAAAACACTACATTCCTCAGCTTTTCCAACTTGCAATTAATACGTTGTACATGATGTAATTCCAATATGCATGTTCGAGTATTGGTGGGAACTAAGTAGTCGCCATGGTGGGAACTTGCCCTTACATGTGAGTGTAAGTCTGTGTCTGCAAATCGTACGCTTACACTTCCTCACCCCATGGGCAACAATTTAAGCTGCGGTGAATGGATTATCATCAGTGTAAGCAGAGTGTTAACATGGCGTTGCATGAGATTGTGATTGAGTCATTGCTGCAGTATAGTCTAGACGGCATATGTAGTCTGCAGTGCTTATGTGGTGAAATTTTTCAACATGCAAAGTACAGATGGGTACAGAATTCGGTACTTTTATAGGTACCGACTGAATTCCGTTGGTATTACCAAGGTCCTATTCATGTATCGGTACTTATCGGTACCCATTCATGTTTCGGTACTTAAACACATCATTATAACACTGAAGGAGTGGAAGGGTGGACGATTTTCCATGTCAGACATGAACACAGCATTGCATGCACAAGAGCATAATGATGTCAGTAATTGCTGGCACAATCTACAAAGCACGCATGGCTGGTAGAAAGTGCTCGAAAGTATGGCCATTCGTTTCACAATGTGATGCAGAATATGCTAGTTGCAATATTAAGGACGCAAAGTCCAAGGCCAGTGGGGGGAATACTTCAAATCACATTTTTCCAGAGTGGAAAAGACAGAAATAGGATTATGTGGAGTTTGGTTTTAATTTGTGTATTAAAGAAAAGAACACTGCATAGTTGTAGTTAAGGGTTTTCATGTTAAATACATTTTTGAAACAACTGTGATGTCACAATACAAACAGTTGGATGTTGTTTTTTAAAAAGCTGCTGTTGGCATAAAAGCGAAGTGCAGCACAAAGAAATTGTTCAGAACTGAGAGCGCTGCCCTCGTGTTAGAAGGTGTGATGTGCGGGCTGAGAATATTAAGATATATCAATGACAGCAGTGAAAAACGGTAACGCTTGAAAATATATGAATTCAGAAATTATAAGACATTTATTCATGGTCTGATTAGCCTCTCCCGGCAGAGTTTCTGTGGAGTATTTGCGTACAGGCTCCTCCAGAAAAGGATGCGCTTTTTCCAACACGTCCTTGTGCAGATCACAGCTAAAAAGGAGGAAAAACTCAGAATTAGCCCAAACTACTCTGCTCGGGAGCAGGGATGTTTCACGGAGTAATCTGTTGTCATAATTTGACTCAGGGTAAAGACTTCTGAGCTTTCTGAATCGGAAAAGTTCCAGGATATGCAGGAATTGACCCCAGAAATTACTCTGAATATCCACTAAACCAGTTTTCTGAAATGGGGCCCCGGTGTCATTATAACCTTTTTGCTCCTCTAAAGAATGCTTTTATTCTCCTCTCCAACCCAAATAGCATGGTCATGGTTTTTGAGTTGGAATAAAACTTCCAAACTTCTGTATCAGCAGCCTAAACCTTGCATTTGGGTTGGAGAAATGATCTAGCAGCTTTGTGTGTGTTTGATATTAAAAATGTTTAAGAACTGTAATCATTTTATTTTAAGTGTTCTTACAAATTCCATGTAACTTGTATATGTCCTACCATAGATTAATATCTTTAATGTTCTGCAGTTGGTACTTTAGTTTGAGCATTGACCAAATCCTAATTTCAATGCCAAATTAAAATCAGAAATTTCAAGCTATTACATGAGTGCTTTTACCAACATCTGCAGTAATTTGCTTACAGCAAGTGTATTGAAGAATTAAATTAAAGTAAACATAAATTAGTCTTTCGTCACACAGAATCTAGTATGTATTTTTAGCTGTTGCCTTGCATGTTGTTGAAGCTCAGGCATGTGTGTTGCTTTAGTTTTTACTTCCTCTTGTGCCTCCAAAATGTGTATTCTTACCCTGGCGATACAAGAAGGAGGTATGCAAACACCCACTGTTATAGAGGTGAATGTGTCAATGTATGAATGAATAAGCAGGAGTTGCAGAGGTTATTTCCTTCATAAATATATGCCTGTATTTGGAATTTCTGAAACATACTGTTAAATAATCTTTTAATGAAATAAAGGTTATCTGTGCATGTTCTGCTCTTGCACTGGTTTTAGTTTTTGACTACACTCATGAATTGTATATTTTAATCACAGCTCATTTGTGATTGAAAAAGAGTCATGTGGCTTTGTAACCAAATTTATACTTGTCACCTGTTAGTGCAAGGGCACATTGATGCAACCTTCAGCGTACCTTCATTCTCAAAGTGGAACTTTACTCGAGATCAACACAACCTGTGACACTTGTGAGCATTAACTCCAGTTTTAGACCAATTGACAGATGTCATTGTAGATATTCAATAATGAGCACAATTGTCTGAGTATACAACAGCTATTTCTGGTCTGGAAAATATTTCATTACCTTCACAATGTTAGGCCATTCTTTCCTCAGCCACCTACTCAAAATGGAGGCTGAGACCTGACAGTAATAGGTGTCTTGTCTCTTGGGTGGCTCTGCTATGACTGAGACCCAGGGAGAGGCAAATTAATTGAAACCACAGGGGTGCATGGAAGGGCAAAAGTAAAGGATAGCTAGGATAGAACACACACATTTCATATTATATAGATAGATAGATAGATAGATAGATAGATAGATAGATAGATAGATAGATAGATAGATAGATAGATAGATAGATAGATAGATAGATAGATAGATAGATAGATAGATAGATAGATAGATAGATAGATAGATAGATAGATAGATAGATAGATAGATAGATAGATAGATAGATAGATAGATAGCTGCTCTTTCACACACCCATCATACTCCTGAGCAGGGTGGGTCCTCTACCTGAGGCCTGAGGACTTGAGGGTTCTTCTTGGGATCTTAGCTGTTCCTAATGTTGCACTCTTCTGGACTGAGATGTCTTATGTTTCTCCAGGTATCTGTTGGAGCCACATCTCCAGAGTGGGGGCTACTGCCCGGAGTGCTCAGATGATCACGGGAACTACTGATGTCTTCCCCTTCTCTGCTCTTTCTAGCTCTTCCCTGAGCCCTTGGTATTTCTCCAGTTTCTTGTGCTCTTTTTTTCCTGATGTTTCCATCACTCGATATGGCCACATCGATCACAACAGCTGTCCTCTGCTGCTTATCAATGATCACAATGTCTGGTTGGTTGGCCATTACCATTTTGTCCGTTTGTATCTGGAAGTCCCACAGGATCTTAGCTCTGTCGTTCTCCACCACCATGGGAGGTGACTTCCATTTGACCTGGGGGTCTCCAGTTGGTATTCTGAACAGATGTTTCTGTACACGATACCTTGGTTAGGGCGTTTTATGTATTCCTTCCCTGCTATTATCTTACACCCTGCTGTGAGATGCTGGATGGATAGCCTGCACCTGGGATCTTGCCTGATATGGTAGATCTGGATCTCTAATGCTCTGGTGCTCAAGGCCTGCTCCTGTGCTGCCATGATCAGTGCTTTAGTGCTGTCCTTCAGTCCAGCCCTCTCTAACCATTGGTAGGATTTGGTCATATCAACCACTTCAGCTATCTGTCGGTGATACATCCTATGCAGGGGTTTTTCCTCCCACAATAGTTCCTTCAGTTCCCACTGTCTCGGGAGCGTGCTTTGCAGCCGTTTTCACGGCGCTTCTAATTGATTTCTCGGTAAAACAACTCCTATAATCATTTCAAGGTTGTAACATTCAGTTTAATCGGCAGCTGTTTACAAAATTGTAAAATAAAAATAAATAAACAAGGTCTTTTTACGCTGTTTTGTGTTATTTTAAATGGCAAGATAATCGGTCTATTTCCAACTTTTGTCACTTTAGCCTGACAAATAAAAGTAAGACACCAAACACAGTATTCCAGCACGTAGTGTGTATTTATGATTTTACATTGCTGAAAAAGGAGGATGGCTGATAGCAGGACACAAACATTATGGCTGTTTCTCAATTCACGAGAACGCGCTCGCGTTCTTGTGAATTGAGAAACAGCCTAAGACTTCCTGAAAAGACGAGAGTGCAGACTTCCCTGTAAATCCTGTTGTAATGTAAAATATGACAGTTTACTGGATTAAGGAACTTTCAGAGGAACACCACCAAGCCACTGGTTTAGATATGTGGACGACACCTTTGTCAAAATCCAGTTAAAAGAGGTGGAAGCTTTCACAAGACACATCAACTCGGTGGACAACAACATCAAGTTTACCAGAGAGGATGCCAACGACAACAAGCTACCTTTTCTCGACTGTTTGGTGAACATGGAAGGAGATGGAAACCTGAACATTGAAGTATATAGGAAACCCACACACACAGACCAATATCTTCTTTTTGACTCACACCACCCACTGGAGCACAAACTTTCGGTCATTAGAACCTTACAACACCGGGCCGACCATGTCCCAACTAAAACAGAAGGGAAGCACAAGGAACAGAAACACATCAGAGATGCTCTCCAAACCTGTGGGTACCCTAACTGGGCTTTTGTCAAATCATCAAGAAAATCCAAAAGACCCGCTGCAGAACATAATGGTGAGAAGAATAAACGCAAAAACACCGTCATCCCATATGTTGCTGGAGTCTCTGAAAAACTCAAGAGGATTTTCTCCAAACACAAAATCCCAGTACATTTCAAACCAAACAGGACCCTCAGACAGAGGCTGGTGCATCCCAAGGACAAAACCCCCAAACCTAAGATGAGCGGAGTGGTGTCTGCAGTTCAGTGCAGTGAGGAATGTTCTGATCTTTATATTGGAGAAACCAAACAACCTCTCCACAGACGCATGGCTCAACACAGGAGAGCTACCTCCTCCGGACAAGATTCTGCTGTCCACCTACACCTCAAGGACAAAGGACACTCCTTTGAGGACCAAAATGTTCACATTTTGGACAAAGAAGACAGATGGTTTGAAAGGGGCGTGAAGGAAGCCATCTATGTTAAGAGAGAAAAACCAACCTTAAACAGAGGAGGAGGCCTTAGGTTCCAACTCTCAAAAATTTACAATCCAGCTATAGGATTAATTCCGGCCAATCATCACCTCAATTCTCACCCTCATATGGGGGATCAAAACATCGTTCTTTTAAGACAGGCCAATAACAACCCTAATGACTCCTCGTTACAGAGGAGTGGACCAGTTTCGGTTCAATCTGCTGGCTTAATGACTTTAACGACCGCCCATTACTAAGGGGTGGACCTGTTTCTGTTGAATTTGCATGTTATCTAAGCCATTACAAGGCCTTATTTGGCAGGAGTATAAAGCTTGGCACTCCACATTACTCCAGACCTTTTGAATTGAGAAAGCTTCCTGGAGAGGAAGCGAAACGTCTTCAACTACGGAAAATAAGTCCAGTTGCTTTGTTTTTTACCTTACTTTTGGATTAGCTTTATTTCAATCTGGAGAGACTCAGACGGAGAAAGAGAAAACGATTAACAAATTTATTTGACAAAATGAATAACAGTTCTTTGGCGCTCGGGCCCCGGCTGAAGATTTGAGCAGTGAATTCCGACAAATTCAGATGAGCCCATCAACGCTGAATAGGGATGCTCCCCCAGGGCCCGACACTGGTGGTGGAGGTTGGAAAAGATGACGTCTTGGAATGCTGGTGGAGAAGGGGAGGAGGTGGGTCGAGCACGGCTGGAAAGCGACAGGCGGTGTGGGTGTGGAGCCTTTTAAACGGAAGCTTGATTGAAGATTGGAGAAAGTGGGTCGAGGTCTGGAAATGAAGATGACGCAGTAACAGGTAGGCGGAAGTCTTCCAGCTTGAATTTGCGCCTAGGCTTCATGTCATCCATGTACAGGAAGTGGCTGATAATGGCCCTATTTCTGAGTCGGTATCCATAGCCAAACCTTTTGATTATTTGGCTGAGGGGGTTCAGGCCTGTGCAGAACAGCAGAGGGGACAGAGCATCTCCCTGGTATATTCCACATTTTGGTGGAGCTGTGCAGTTGGCTTGAAGTTGGCCTCAAGGGTGGTTTTCCACAGCCTCGTGGAGTTGGCAATGAAGGCTCTCAGAGTGCTGTTGACCTTGTACAGTTTCATGTATTACAGGATCCATGTGTGTGGCATTGAATCATGGGCGTTCTTGTAATCTATTCATGCAGTGCACAGGTTTGTTTGTCTTAGCCACTATGATGCCTAAAGGAGCTTCCATGTTGTGGAGAGACAGGTTATTGGCCGATAGTTGGTAGTGGCCGTCCCCTACTGGGGGTCTTTCATTATCAGGACTGTTCTGCCCTTTGTCAGCCATTCAGGGTGGGTACCATTCATCAGCATTTGGTTCATTTGTGCTGCTAGGCATTCATGGAGAGAAATCAGCTTCTTCAGCCAGTAGGCGTGGATCATATCCGGGCTTGGTGCTGGCCAGTTCTTCATACCTGAGAGTCTTTGTTGGATGTCTGCCATTGTGATGTTCACTGGACTTTGGTCAGGGAAATTATTGTGGTCTGGTCTTAGATCTATTACTCACTCTGCATCATTGTTTATATATATACATATATACATACATATATATATACACACACACAGGACACTGTGCTGATGATTCCTGTGCAGGAGAAGCTGCCCCCCAACCTCACCTGGTGACCTCACCAATCAGGTCGCTGGTGATCTACTGACAGATGGAGGCCAGCACTGTGAGCTGGGTGAGCTTCTGGGAGAGCATGTGTAACCAAGCTGTTTTAAGGCTTCTCCCTCTTCATTTTCCCATTTCTAAATTTCCTCCATCCGGCACTGTCTGTAATATCGCGAGACTTGCCGCAAGATTTTCCCACGAGACTTCCGGTGAGATTTGAATAAGTATGGCCGCTCACTGTTGTATTTAGTGTGGGGCTGGTGACTGCATGGAGCTGCTGCAGGTAGGCTATTAGCCGACTTAAAGTAATGATTTTCCATCTTAACTGCTATGACATTCACTGGTATGCCTTGCACCTTTTAGATACTTCTACCACCAAAGGTTGATGCATTTTTTGAGCCTTGTGAGATTCACTAAAAACGGAACTGGCCAGGTTCCTTTGTTCCCATATATTGGGTGGTGAGCTAGAGACAGGCCTCGTGCCTCAGCCCGGAAAGAAGCCGACTGCAACTCCCATCAGTGCGGTACGAGGCACTGCAGCTCGCTTCCCCCAACCCACATACATCCATATACTAACCTTTCAATATCATTCAATCCTTTGCTCATAATCAACCTTTTTGGACAATAATACAGCCTTGTGGGGGTTATATGAAGTTGAGATTTCAGACCACAATTTACTGACCATTTCTGTATTTGTTCATTTGGAAAAATCTAACTGGTTTGTTTGTACTTATTGTGTACAACTGTAAATATTGTAAATATTTTTCTTTTCATATATTACACCATTTTTTTGCACCTGAATTCTGTGCTGAGTCTTATTAAGCACACCTTCAACATTCTCCCAGAGCTGAACTTAGACCTTCTGATGTTCCGATGATTATAGCTTTTATTTCATTTACTTTTATATAGGCATGTACATAGAAGAAGGCTACACATGTCTGGGTCGATGGTATTAAAGGCCACAAACAGGATCCAGGTGTACAGTTTTGTTGGCTGTGAAAGCCTTCCAATCTCTACTCATATTTTTTTGAATGAAGAGATGACTCCTTGTCAAATTTATCCACACCCAATTTGCTTTCATTGTATATATGAAATGTATATAACTTCCTTTGTCTGGCTTCATCCACCTTCCTGCCTCTGAACAGTTTCCCTGTCTCTGCTCAAAAATGTCAGGGTTTAGTTTTTGATCTGGCTTTTTGTTCACTATTTGTCAGTTCTTCCTCCTTGTCAGGCTTTAGTTATGATCTGGCTTTATTTATTGTTAGTCTTCAGTTCCTTCTCCCCCTCTCACTTAGCCTTCCCTTCACTCCCTCTGCAGTCAGTCACACCTGTTGGTCATTAATTAGTCAGAACTCACTTCACCTGCCAACCTCCCTACTTAAGCCTCCCTCTGTCTTCACTTCCCTGCCCCTCCGTCTTCAGTACTCCACTTCTCCTTGCCTGTCTGCCTGGTTGGCTCCTGCTAGCCGTTGGTTTCCTGCCTTAGTTTTACTTTGTTGTCTCTGCCTGCTGCTGGATCTAATCCTGTCTCCCCTCTGAACCTCAGGAGGAGCTACTATCCTGTTGAGACTCTGACCTGCAAGTATTCACCCTGCGTGGCTGCTAATCCTGATCTGGTTCTGGCCTACAAGTACTCACCCTGCCTGTCTGCTAATCCTGCTGTGGTTCTGGTTTGCAAGTATTCATCCAGCCTAGTTGCTAATCCTGTTGTGACTCTGACCTGCAAGAACCCTTTCTGTCGTGCTGGTGGTTCCGCCTCTGTATCCCTGTCTCCACTCTGCTCCAGCCAGAACTCTCTCCCTCTCCGGGCCATCAGCTCCTGCTCTCATCTACACCCCCGTTCCAGTTCTGTCCTGCCTCTCTGGTTTCATCATCCACCACTCCATTATCCTTTTCAATAAACTCTCAATTTTAGCTCCGTGTGTGTGGTTCTGAGTTCATCGAAGAGAAATCGTGACAAAAAATAGCATCTCCACAGCATAACGCTGCCACTACCATGTTTCATGAACTGTGCTCAGAGTTCAACAGCCTGCAGCAATTAGAGAATTATGTTGTGAGAATTTCATTCTGCCCTGTGCATAATCCTTTATGAATCTGAATAAATCTTTAAAGAATAAATAACCGTGTTTTTTTTTTCAGGCCCCTTGTTTATTTTTAACGGGATTGATGATCAGTCACATTGTTAGCCTCCTCAAGTTGCAAATTCTTTATTCCCATTTATTGCAGAAAAATAAATCAACAATGTGTCAGTTTTATTCACCATCTCCCCACCCTGTCATAAAATTGGAATGGCAGAATTTTTCATAAATAACCTAGCAGTAAGGTCAAGAGTGTTGCTTATAAATGTGGGCCAATTTGACTGAGCTCAGTAAAGGCTGAGATTTTTTATAAAAGATTGGATTAAAATAAAAGCTGGGAGGTTTTCAGAAACTTGCGGGTACATTCATTTGTCTTTTGTTTGAAAACCAGAACTATTTTGGGTCAAGCTGTGTAAGATTATAATTAGTTGGCTATTGCATGCTTCAACCATTAAAAGAGAAACTGAAGTTTTATTTGAACTGGAGAAGTTTGTAATGAATTCTTTCAAACTTCAGATCTTCTGATTTTTATATGACTGAATTCTTTTCGAAAATCTTTTTTTTTCATCAGCTATCGTACACACCAAATCTCTTTCCTGATGTTCTCAGTAAAACAATTTTTACAGTTGGCTTTTAATTATATGCCACGTTTATTTCACAGTTAGACAAATACAAGCACATCATGTCTATGGAGCTTTGGAGAACTATGAGTTGTGTATGGGTTGTGTGTGTTCTGACATTTGTTACAGTGAAAGGTCCATTTTCCAACATATACAATGTTGTGAGGACCCATTACTCCTACCCCTTACCCAAAAAGTGCTGTTTTTGGGTTAGGGGTTAGGTTCAGGAGTAAGGTATGAATTGAGATTAGGTTAGGTTTAGGGTTAGGCCATAGAAATGGTTGAAAATGAATGGAAGTCAATAGAAGGTAAGGTCCTCACATTGTATTTTAAAATTGTGTGTGTGTGTGTGTGTGTGTGTTTATTGGTGGAGAGTAGTGTTAAGCAGGAGGATTGCTATCTATTGATGTTGACCGTCTCTTGGACTCTTAAATCCATTGGCCTTTTTTCTGTTAAGAAACTTTGAAGGTCTTCTCATCCTTACAAATTGAATTCGGATTTGAGTGTTTGCTGCAGGTTGTAGGTCTCTTTTCTCTTTTAGCAAAGTGATAGATGTACAACCATTTGGACGAAGTGCAAGTGCATAAACACTCAGTCCGTGAGGGTTTAAAGAGGGATTATTCATTTTTTGGGTCAAAGATAGCAGTTTGGGTTGGTGGTCAACGTGTGTTTCTTCTCAGGTATGAATAGAGGTTTGTTCACACTTGTGAATAGGTTAATCAACGACAGGCTGGCATTGCAGTCACTTGATCAAAATAATTTTTTTTCTCCATATGGGTCCATTTATAGAAATAAATATCTAACAAAACATGAAGCATTTGTCCTATTTCAACCGCAAACTCAGATTAAAAATTTAACATGAAAAATATAGCTACCCAGTTAGATCTGTTGGTTGTTATTGCGGGCGGGTCAGCTGGCACGTACACAGCCTGACACAGCGGTGCACAATTGGCACACTGGCAGTGCAATGGTTGAAACGGGAGAAATATGTTTTATGTTTTGCATTAGGTTAAAAACGCATAAAACATTCTGTTACCTGTATCATGTTTGCATATTAAAAACTGAGAGCAACACGGCTTTAATTTCAATACGATGCATCAGAGTAATTTTTTTTATTAAAAAACGTTCTCAAACTCACCCCATGAGGAACTAAGAAGTATTCCAGACTTTACGCCTCCGATGTTCCACCAAAATCTGTGATGTTCGTCTCCATTTTGTTGTCTCTGTCTCCTGCATGTGGTGACAACAGCTTCTGATATCTGACGTTCTCGCCGCTCTGCTGCGAGAACGTCAGATGTGAGTCCACATAAAAAGTTTAAGCTTTCGATAAGCTTTCTTCATCTTCCTTATTTTCAGTTACCATCAGCTGAAAGCTAAGAATGCGCTCTAAAGTCCGAAGACACTATTTAATCCGCTTGATCTCTTTCTGATGCAAAATATGAAGTGAAACCAGGTCGGTCATGATGAATATTTACTCCTGGAGTGAAGCGCTGGAACGTTTTTTTAAGTCACGCAGGTCATCAGCCGACACACATAACAAAAGCCTCAGTGGAGTCACACAAAGGCGGCATACAAACGGTCTGTGGGTTTCCCCTCCCCAACACCCAGAGACCGCTGGGCTGGATTTTGAGGTAAAAAGCAGAGTTTAAACACAAATGTTTTCAAACCTCCAAAATGTTCATTTAAAGCATTGAGGGGTTTCTTCATGACTTCAGCTAGCCACAATAAAACGAAAATCACTATTTTCTCAGAAAATTAAGGGTTATCTCTGTTTTCTCCTTTTGTTCTCTGCCGACTTGTTCCTACTTTTGTCGTGGCGCGTCACATATTGGGATGAGAGGGATGAAATTAATATTTCAGTCCCGTGAAATATTATATGCCCCCTTTGGTTTTTGTTTTGTTTTGAGAAGCTTAACAGTTTCAGATCAGCAAGCGAAAGATAATGTCAGACAAAGATTACCTGAGTAGATAAATAAAGCAGTTTTCCAAAGACAATTTCATGTATTAAAGGTATACTATGCAACCGGGGTTGATTTTCCAGCGAGGCTCCCCCCAGAGGGCGAAAGTAAAAGTGCACTGTCGTAAATATGCTCAGCTGTTCTCCTGGTTTCTCCGTCAAGCCAGGCGCGGTTGTTTTGAGCTTAGCAGACAGGCGAATGCAACGAATACAAAAGTCGAAAAAAACGGCAGTACAAACAATGACTAACACAGTGAAAGTATGAACATGCACACAGAGAGAGAGAAACCATTCCAATGCAGTGTTTCCCCTAGGAATTTGCTTACCGGACGACCGGCGGAGCGGGCGGAGCGGGGGGGAGAGACACAAGCTTTACGATGACCGGCGGAGCGGGGGGAGACAAGCTTTGCGCGCATATCGAGTTAGTTTTTTTTTTTTTTTTTTTTTTGGAATGTTGGGAGGCGGTAGCGTGAGGGAAACCATTCCAATGTTACTTACAATCGCATCAGCAGAAACGCGAGGTCCGCGTCAGCCTTGCAGCCTTCTTTTTCTTTTAGCTCTCGCCATTCGGAAAAAGCTTGCCCGATGTTCACCCGTGTACGACTCCTCTTTCTGTCCAGAGCCCTTTTCCTCTTTCTTGCCTGCTCCGACATGGGCTTTCGCTGTTTTGTCGCTGGTTCCGCCATGATAACTGCACAGATATCGCCACTGTGCTAGCAACAAACATGCCTTTCACTGCGGGCGTGTAGCAGTTCTCGCCGTAAAGCAAGACCGACTCTCGCGATCTTGCACGAGATTCTGAGCTTGTGGGTGCGGGCCGAGGGCTCCTGCAATTGCAAGTGCGGTATTTCCCCCACAGACCACCAGGGCGGCCAAGAAAACCTTTGTTCAACCTGAAATGACTCATTTAATCATCCAAAACGGTATGGAACACATTAATTAACTGAAAAATGTTGCATAGTATGCCTTTAAAGAAACAAATCTATCTAAACCAACCGGGCCCAATGCGAAAAAGTAATTGTCCCTATTGGTTAAATTATCTCTTTTGCTACTAGGGGTATTTTAGTAATTTTAAAGTACTTGTATTTATGACATTAAAGAACAACACCTGAAAAATCGATGTATTGTCTCAAATATTAAATAGTATTTTATAATTTCATCTTTACTACTCTGGATGCAATGTTTTGGTACAAAAAACAAGTTTACCCAACTCTTCGCTTTAAAATGCAACAGAAAATATCAATATAGATAGTAAATTTATCGTAAACATCTAACATGAAATTCAGTCATATGGAATGAAGCATTGTGTATCAGTCTTATTTCACCTGATTATAAATAGACTTGCACCAAATCACCAAAATGTTGACTACATGCTTTTTCCAGACTAAACATTTATTGACAAACATGAAATACAGAACTATTTATTGCTATATTGATTCTTGACTTATTATCTACACTTCATATAGCAATTAAAGCTGTTCAGAAAATTTGTATTTTCAAGATTCTTTTTAGCATTAGGTCCATCTTAGTCATACAAGCAAAACATAAATAGATAAAAAAATAAAATAAATTGACTAGTCAAAACTGGACTGGAATGTTCTGCAATCATTGTAGCTTCATCAAAATCTAGTTTGTTATTTATGAAACCTGTAAGAGTGAAAACCAGATTTTGTTGTATCCCATTCTCACGGACTCCATGTAAATCCTCTCATCCTCTGAGCTGGTTGTGTTGTTGCACCCCTACTGCTAACTGTGTAGTAGAATCCCTTCCCTTGTACTGCCACTGGAATCATTCCCTGCAAGGCTTCAGCACCAAACCTTTGTGCACTCAATTTGTGATTGTAGGCGTTTGAGAGCGAAGAGGCAGTTGATTAATGCGATGACAATACTCAGTCAAAGCCTTGCCAAGAAAAACAGTTGCCTTGCACACCCCAGTCTTACCTAGAATTAGTCATTTGTCGTATGACCTACTGGAGGAAGGATGATAAAGTCTGTCTCCATTGTCTGAAATACCACAGCTGTCTCACACATTACTCAGATGACTGGCAGCTGCAATTGCACAGCCAGGGATGAAGCCAGGCGGTGTTGACAGAAGCTTGAGTAGCTGTGATGATACTGTAGGGTGTGAAGATGCTGGTGTTATAGCATCAGCGGTTTATGATTGAGCCATTTTTTTTGTTGTGTTTTTTACTCACATTTGTCAGTTTTTTTTCATGTGGCATTGATGATTTCCTTTACATTAAAAAAATTATTTTAACGAAAAGAAGCTGGATTATTTTTTTCCTAGAGGGAATATGCTGTGTTGAAATTCTTTACATTGTTTGTGAAAGAATCAAATATGATTCATTTTAAAAATAGGTGAATAACAGTGCCATAGAAAGTGGTTGGCCCTAACAGATTTCTTTCTATCTTTTTTTTTTGTCACACGTAAAGGTTTAAGATGGAAAAAAAAATTTATCAGACAAACATTCCCACCTGACCTCAAGAATCAAAGCAGTTTCAAAGATTAAAATTATATATTTTTGCACATTTCTTTTGATCAGTCCCTGATAAAATAGTTTGGAAAGGGTTACAAAGCCATTTCTAGAATCTCCAGAGAACCACAGTGAGAATACATCAGTGGAGAAAACATTTAACAGATCATCCCAGGGGTGCCCAGCTTTGAAAAAAAAACACTCCAAGAGCACATTAGCTGTGTTTGCATACACAAAATTTCATGATCGGATTAAAATGTATTCAGATTAAATAATTGGATTGTACTGTTTATATCAATCCGATCATAATGTGCGCGTTTATGCACCTGGCTTTATTCAGAATATAACCACTCTGACATGCGCAGTAATCAAATTCCCCTAAAAAAACACAAAAGAAGAAGTACTTCCGTCTTTGCTAAACAGCAAAAAAATAGTAAGCAAAACAATTGAGCAATAAGAGTTTTACTAACCTTCCAATCGGCCAGACTGGACTCGCACGATGTTCTAATTATGGTTGAAATGTTACTAAGTAAGCAGGAAATTTGAGCTCTTTCATATTTTTTAACAGAAAGGTTGTATCAGGAGCCCCAACAGTTTTGCTCCCCAATGTATTTCCGCCACTCAAGAACACGGAAATATGTCACGTTTACGTCGGGCACACATGTACACTCAGGTCAGTTTGCCACATTCGGAATAACTTGAGCCTGACAAACGTTATATGCATGTTGATCGGATTATGAATCATCATATACCAACCCTCTCATTTGGATTATAATTTCATTCAGATTGATCTTAATCCGATCATCATATTCCGATTCGCTTGTTTACATGACTGTTTACATAATTTTCTTATTCCGATCGGCCCTTTATTCCGATTACTTTTGTCCATGTAAATGTAGCTATTGATGACACATCCAGGAGGACCAAAAACAACATCTAAACCACTGCAGACATAACCTGCATCATTAAAGTGTAAACAATAAGAATAATAACAAGGAAGGTAGCATAACTACAAGACTTCTAAGGCAAAAACCACTGCTGATCATAAAGAATACAAAGTTCCATCCCAAATTTGCTTAAAAAACATATGTTTTGGAAAATATTCCGTGGGCTGACTGGTCTAAAGTTTTGCATCCCATTAGGTCTAGTTTAAAATTAGTAAAAGTTCAAAAGAAGAGCATTATGCATGTAGTCAAACAGTGGTGGTAATGTGATAATCTGAGCCGTTTTGTTTCTTCAAGACAATTTGTTACTGTTGATGGAACCATTAATTCAACTCTCCAACAGAAAATCCTGATTGACAATTATACATATACAGTATATATATATATATATATATATATATATATATATATATATATATATATATATATATATATATATATATATATATATATAGGCCTATTAGGGTTCTGTATTGTTCTGTATTTGACTCTTTAACGAAGGCGTCCCCACAACATTCTGCACCCTCCACTATTGTCACCATGGAGATTGGTGGTTTAGAGTGATCGCTGTGTTAGTTTTCCACCACATATATGGTTTTGATTGTGGGGACCATCTTAATGCCACTACCACAGGGTTTCACTGTGGCAATGGTGTATTAAGTAAGTATGTATGTGTGGGTTTAGTTTTTCATCACTCACACATTTTGTTTAGACCAAAAACTTTCGTCTCTTTTTATCAGAGCACATTCTTCAACACATGTGCTATCAGCTACATGGCTTGTGACAAACTTTAAACTGGACGTCTTATGGCTTTCTTTCAACAATGTCTTTCTTCTTGCAACTCTTCCATGAAGGCCAGATTTGTACACTTTATTTATTAGTAGTTGTTCTGTCAACAGATCCTCAGACATGATCTGTGAATCTCTGCAGCTCCACCAGAATTTACATAGGTCTTGTCAGCTTCTCTGATGCTCCCTCCGAATACATCTAAGTATAGCTCCTTGCTCCTGCTCCTAATCCCTGTTCCTTGAACTTTCATGGGGTCAATAGTCAGTAACAGCAAGCACACACTATTGTGGGACTGAAAGCAGCTTCAGATTGCTGTGCAGATTTCAGACAGCCTTTTAACTCTGACGACATTACGTGATGGAAATGCATATGGATGATGCAAGTCAAATCCAGGCCTACTGCCTTCAGAAAAAGAACTACAAAGAGTGTGCTCTTCTCTCCAGCCATTTTCGTTCATTTCCATAAGGTGATAGCTCCATCTGAATACCCTTAATAATAGCTTCTAGCTCCTGTTTCCTAGCTCCTGTTCCTTGACCTTTCACGGCGTCAACAGTAAGAACTCTGCTGTGGGGAGGAAAGGAACTTCAGACTGCTGTGCCGATTCTGCACAGCCCTTAACTTCGATGTCATTACGTAACAGAAACATTCATGGATGATGCGAGTCAAATCCGGGCCTACAGCCTTTCCAAAAATGAACTACAAAATGCAGGCTGTCTTCTATCCGGACATTTACGTTGATTTCCGTGAAGGGGCTGTGCTTATCCGTCACGCAAAGGATTGTGGGATACCTTAAGGCTTCTTAGCACTGGTAAGGGTCATGGTGGGGTTGCTATGCAAAACTAGCCGCAGGTGGGAGCATGAAGGCTACTTTTCCTACCTCCTTCCTTACTGACTGCATTATTCGGACAGCACTTTTCATGATGACCACTGACACACTTCCGCTTTGGCTAAAGTGTCCTTACTGAGCCGGTCTGTGCTTATATGTCATGTCATGCAAATGATTGTGGGATTCCTTATAGCTCCTTAGCTGCAGTAAAATTAGGGACACCGCTAGGTTCGTATGCTAAAGTAGCTGTGAGAGTAAGCATACAGTCTCCTTTTCCTTCCTCCTTCCTTAATGACTGCACTATTTGGACAGCACTTATCATGGCAAACGCTGATGCACTGCTGCTTTGGCTAAAGAGTCCTTACCCAATAGAGATATTCAGATGGAGCCTAAATAGTGTTCTCCAACCTGTCTGTTTGAGTGGATGACCATAACAGATAACTTTGCAGTAGTGCCATACTCCCTCCATTTCCAGTTGAGGGATTGAACAGTACTCTGTGAGATATTCAAGGCTTGGTATTGTTATGTAACTGAAAGGTGATTAGTTATTTGACTTTTTTTTAAAAATGTACACATCAGTAGCTCACTCTGATTGCATACAAAGTTTTATGAAAGATTATCACATCCTACTGGTGTATTAGTTGTTATCTGTGGTTTTTTATGCTTTGTTTTTCCTCAATTTGTTAGTAAATAAAGCCTTTCATGTTTATTTACGATTTTAACGGAAGCATGTACTGCTAATCTGTGGCGTGCACAGACATTTTAGGGGGCAGGTGCTCAGGAGGGGGTGGGAGGGCACTTTTTAGCGTGCGCAAGGAGGTGGCTCATTTCGGGGCATTGTTTCAGTGGTTTTTAATGGCTGAGGTTTTCAAAAGATCATTTCAAAACCGACCTCAGTAAAATCTTAATAATATTCAGGGCAGTCAAACTTTTTTACAGTAGCAGGCTACACACTATCAGGTAGGAGGGTGCACTTATATATAGATATATATCTATATATCTATATATACTTCAGACTAAACAGTGGCTCTGTGACTACTGTAACGAACAAACAAATAGCAATAGCGTAGTCGGTGTTGCCAAATTAGGCAGGTTTCCAACCAATTAGGCTTTTGAACACATTGAGCTGGAAAAAAATAGCTTATGGGCAGATTGTAAAAAATTTTCGAAGCTTTTCATAACATTTGTTGGGCTTTTAGAAAGAATTACTAACAAAATATATCAAAATAGTCATTATTTATTTTTTAAATAAGTTGAATCTGTCGATCTGACATCATCAATGAATAATAGTTATAATGAATAATATTGATTGTTATAATAAAACAAGAAAAGACTAATGGTTAATCAAGTGTTTGGTCAATGTAAACACCCAAGAGGGGTTGAGTTCTACTTAAAAATATTTCATGACTGCGTGTAAGAAAAATGTTTAATTGAGCTATACTGAGAGAAATTAAGTTTATATTAAGGTAGATTTACAACTCATGTTGGGAAGCTATTTATAATTTATTTTTTCTGGGTGAAATATCCTGATTATTAAAGAGATCTTGTGTGTTATTTGGTTGTCTGATTGTACATTTTGTTTGGAGCCCATATGGGCAGTTTTTTTTCTTTGCTTCAGCTCAGTTGTGTGCTAATGGCATGCTCTTATGTGTTTAATAGTTCTGTGCTTTTAACATGAGAGAGTTTGAGATTTGGCCTTTGGACTAACAGTGACATAGGGTAACCTGTAGCGCTGTGCCTTAACTCAAAAGTCCAGCATAAGCTACACGCTAATAAACATGAGCGCTGGTGTCAGGCTGAACACTGACTGAAGTAACAATTCTGACTAGAACAGGTTCTGTAATTACAGCAGCTATGAGAACAAGGAGCAGAACAAAGCAGAGTTCCCTTCTACCTGCAAGTAACTCAAGTCTCTTCAGTTTGGCAGCTTTAGTGCTTGATTCTGCTCCTTGGGCTCCTAGCTGTCCTAGCTCACCCTGCTAGCTGTCCTAGCTAACCCTCCTAGCGTGAATGTTTACTCCAGTTTAGACTTCAGTGCTGACATTTCAAACAGAAATTAATAGCGCTCCTTCCAGCTCGCTCTCTGCTTTGTTGTCACTTCTTGTAATTGTTTGGTAATCAGACCAAATTTCCATCCCGCTCTACCGACACCAACGGTGACCACACCACAGCCGAACTGCGGGGGCGACTTAAGGCTATGACTCGGTGTCCCGCCCGTCTCCAGCTGTGATTGGCTAGCATGTTGCCTTCAGTCGTTGATTTGATTGGTTAAATTGTATGATTGACAAATCAAAGATAGTACTAAAAGGTCGATGGCCACTCCGAGGTAAAAAAAAAAAAAAAAAAAAGAAGACGGCTTCCAGTCCAGGGTCTGCTCCGCGCTCAACCAGAAGGCACAAATATCGCTCCATTATATAATCGGGGAAATGTAGGCGGCGGCAAGAGCTGCTATAGACGGCGATTTGCCGCCGTTGACCGGCTACTTTTGACTGCCCTGAATATTAATAATTAAAAAAAAAAAAAAACGAGTTTCAAAAGGGCATTTTAGTTGATAAAGGGCAAACTTCCTAGTGCTTTAGCACCACCTAGTGTCTATGTATGCACGCCCCTGCTGCTAATGCGCAGCAGGGGTTAAAACAAGGAAGCGGCTGACGGCTATTAGCATCTCCAGGCGAAACAATGAAAAATGATCCAAGATCTAGTGATAAAAAAAAAAAAACGCAAAAAATATGATTCCAAGAGGGAAAATATTGGAACGTCACTAGGAATACAGTATGAATGTTGGTGTTCGCTGAATTGGACGCTAAACATGCCGATTGTTCAGATGTGACCATAAAGTTGACTGACGTGAGTAAATCTTCTGATATCAGGCTGTTAAGGTTGCTGTTAGATCGTTTTCTTTAATTAATAACGGTTGGTCTTCAATCACACTTTACTGTGAGGCATTTCAGAGGGTCAGGATCAGTCCGGCATTATTTAATTTTTATTTATTAATTAAGCAAACAGGCATTATGATAGTCTGTTTATAGCTGCTAATGGTGCCTGGCACTGAGGCTATATTTATCCACAAAAAGGACCATCAAAACATTATCAGGATGGAGCTTTGGTGTATATAACCTTGTTTTATCATGATCAAATGTTTTTTTTGGTCTTTTTTCACACTAAAGAGGGATGAAGTTAAATGTGTGTCACACTGTTTAGATTTTTATGTATAAAGATTTAGAAATTTAGTTTAAGTTCTCTTACTATTCATAATCCTCATAAAATGCATTGTATTTTGTAGTTGTAATGTATTGAAATGTGAAATTGTTTGAGAGGTATAAGATCTTTAAAAATCCACTGGAGCAAAACTAGAGGGTTTTTGTCTTTTAGCTATAGTTCCATTTAGAGGTTAACTAACATAATTTCATGTGGGTGTTTTGTTTTCCTTGGGCATTTTGACTTTGAATAAAAGATTTTGTTATTCAGCTTGACAGCTCACACAAATAACAGGGCTTTACTTAATTTACTGTACATTTTAGTAAAATGTCTCTCTCAGTCCATGTCCACTTTAGCAGCTTTTTGCTGACAAATGACTCTCATTTTATCGGTTTCTTTGTGCTAATTGACAAATGAGACTATTCATTGTCTGTGTTGTAAATTGGCAACAGATCTCAGAGCAGCAAAACGTTTCACTTTCACTGGAATAAATCTGGTGGAAGGAAAAGACCTGATGCAATGCAGAGGAATTTTAAGAAGGCCTGAAATATGATACCATGAATTATTCATTTTCTGGCACTTTAATGAAACTGAAAAGGGTTTCCCTATCATTCATAATCTGTACAGCTGGTGTAATGTGACTCTCCTGCTGTGGGCACTTTCAGTCATTGGGTTTCTGTGACACTTGAGCACACGGAAGAGAAGGTTTAGATACATTTTTGATGCCATGAGGAGACAGAGATTAATCTGAAACTTTTTTCGACACCTCTAGTACTTTTTCAGAATAAAAACTACACATTCAGAGTGACAGTCCTGAAGCTATGGTTCAGTAAATAGTCAGATCCTTTATTCAAGCTATTCCCGAGCCAAGTGATGCCCTGAAAATTGGAGCACCCCCTCCTGTCGCTGTTACTGGAAATGGGAACCACCACTTGAGACTATCCAGGTCCTGTCATTTCAGAGATAAATCAGCCAAAACAGATCTAAAATGTCCAACACCTTTGGCCTCCCGGGGTAAATGGTCACATGTTGTCTTTTTGCTCTTGATCTTTCTGACTGCATCGGAGAAAAGTTTATTGTGATAATTCAGATCTTGAGTAACATGTTTTAGATGTTGGGGTTCGGTTCAGTAGCTTCACAAAGTGCCCTTTAGTTATTTAATTTACATTATGCTTGTTTAACTGTAAAATGCCAGTTGTGATTTCACTTTTGTTTTAACTGTCTATGTAGTCAAAGGCTTTCATCCCATCAGATCTCACAGTGATAATATGCCATGATAATTCTGATTACGGTGATGTTGTCTAGCAAATTAATGTGCAAGTAGTTCTTGCCCTGTTGTGTTGACACGAGTCAGCTAATAAAGACAAGTTGTTGCTAACTTAGTGACTTTGACGCTTTATGTAACAAGTACTCAGTCCCCTCTTTTCAAAGAAGTGACAGGCAAAAAAGTGGAATCACTTTTTCTGGTGTTATTGTAAACTTTTTGAAACTCAGACATAAGTAGCATGTCATTTTTCTTGCTAATTTCAACAAGCACTGGCTCATGCCATGGGCCTGAATACTCAGAACCCATTCCCATCTGGCAGCAGCATGAATCCTAAGTAACCTGATGGTGTCCACTCAATGCTAAAACCTCGAGTGACTTTTTCATTGTAAAAATAGACAATAAGTTGGCATTTTTTTGACATGGGGATATTAAGATGCTGCACGGAGGAGTGGGTTTCTCTCTGATATGTAGCTTATTGGTTATCATTTGTGGAGCTTACTGAACCAATTGTGCTCACAGCATTACAAAATGACTAATAAAAAGCTCAGAATTTCTACATTTGGGATGTCCATTCATATTTACTCCATGCAATATACATACATGAAAAAAGTTGTACAAGAGAATCTTTAACTGTTTTACAGCAGAGCTGTTTCATGAGATACTAATTATGTGCTATTATGCAGAGTTGTAAAGTCCCACATTTATTCTGTGTCTTCAGTAATAACACGCTTGTTTAGCCACACATGTACGCTCATGAAAAATATGCAGAAGAAAGACCTAAACAGGTGTATCTCGGCCATGTTGATGTATGAATGATGTTCTCTATTTGTATTAATGTTGACTAAATTTACTAGGGTTGCATTATGGTTGCATTTGCATTAAGATTGACTAAACTCACTACCAATACTAAGAACAATACTTAATACGCAACACCATTTTCGAGACCGCATCAACATTTTTTAAAGGCCCAGGGCTCTATTTAGTTAATGGCAAAAAAATTAATAATGATTAATTACAATATAATAAACTTAACTTTCTTAATTAAGGCAACACCAATAATTAAGGGAATGTTAGCCATTATTTAGTAAAATATATAATTCAAGTGTCACTTCCTTTTTTAGCAAAATAGTAGACAAGATTGTACTAAGTATAAGTATTAATGTTCTTTGAGTAAGTATGTACCTTTGATTCAGCCATGCAATTATTTTATTGTATTATAATTGCTTATCATTAGTGTGCCACTGTGTGCTTTCATTTGCCTGTCAACTTGATGTTAATACAAAACATTTGACTACTGAAGGACAATTAAAGGATATTTTTAAACTAAAATAAATTGTGTCTTAAAAAAAACATGGATTGGCATGTACAAAATGTATTTTTTACATTGTAAACAAGGATTTGGTCCATGCACATATATTCAGCAGCAGCCCTGTAAAATGTCTGCCTTTTTGGTAACTTTGCATAATATTTTTTTCCATACATCAACTACAACAGCAGGGTATAGGGTGCCTACTTTTTTCTGCTCTAATTGTCAGCTTCAGTATAGCTCCACCATAACCTGTGTTTTCATCATTTAATAACTTCATAACTAAACAGAGAAGCATCTCAATGGGGGAGCTCACATTGGCACAACACAGTAACTGGGCTGTCTGTGTCCCTTTAGCTAATATTTAAACAGTGTGAGCTTACAGTATATCTTCAAAACCGAGATTGTTACACTGTGATGGAGAGAAAGGTATTCAGTGATGGGTGAAGGGGCGAGAAGCAGGTTCTAGGTCCATGACCAGCCACAGTGCTTCTCGGTGAGCCAAAGCACCTCTTGAGCACCATACGGGTTGACGGCCTCGAGAAGCCCCAGGGCACAGGGATATGTGCTGACAGCACATCCCATCAGACCATGATTAAATGTTGATATGATAAAATTGTAATGTGTTACTCCCAACACTGCCAACAAAACCCAATACCCTGAATGAATTGTTGTTTCGACCCATGTGATTGAAGTGATATGATGGCGTATGGTGCTGCTAATTTAGACACGGAGCATTCATCTACTATATTTATCCACTGTTCTCTGTTATTCCTGGACATATTTGAATTATTTAAAAAGTGACAGTGAGTAAAATACAATTTCTGTCGGGCTCATTACATGTTCTGTCACTCTGCTATCTTCCACTGTCAGCTATTGCCTACAGGGCAGCCACCCTGAGTCCGACAGACCAATCGGTTTTTTGTCCATCTTTTATATCCGCCTTAATCTTTCTTTTCTATCACGAAATTGTGAAGAGTGAACAGAAGTTTACGGCCACAATTCGTCTTCCCATCTTTGGATGAACTCAGTGGAGCCTTGCAATCGTGCTATTTCCACCATCGTTCAAGCATATAAAGTCAGTACAGAAGAGCAAATGAACATTGCACAAAGTCATTGTATGGCATGTATATTAAACCTTAAAACCAAAGCCTGTGAGTTCACGTCCACTACCTGCGCTCTGCACAAATTGCAGTGATGTCAGGGTTTGTTTGGTGGCCAAACGTTTTGAACTCACGCAAATGCAATGCGCATTTCCCGTATTGCAGATGCAAGAGTTGTTGGTGAAGATTCTCAGTCATCCAGGTCATGATCAATCCAACATATCACCATGCACTTTGGGAAGGACACCCTAGGTGTAGTGTGTAAGTATGAGAAGTTGCTTAGAAAACTTTCAGATTACAGGACCCACCTTCGTTTCAACGTTAGATGCAGACAGCAAAGACTCATCCCCAACAGCTTAAGACTGAATTCCACCATCAAGGGACACAGGGCAGAAGAGATTCTTGGGAATGCTGATCAATCAGACGAGTCAGAAGCTGTCCCCTCAAACCCTGAAAGAACAAGTTTTCAGTTTTGTTGAAACGGTCTAGCTTTCACAACACTAAAAAACGAAAGAAAGGCAAAAAGCTAAATTCCAAAAATGACAACAGAAAGCAACAACTGCACAAGGTACTAGTATACAACAAGAGGAGGCCAGCAACACCAACATTCAGGACAAGTGGGTTAAAAACCTGTCCAGCAGGTTGCTGATGATGCCAGAGACGGATGTACTGGGTAAAGGTCTGAATTTTGCCATTTCTCTACTAGAAATACCTATTGTGGAACTCATAACTGTCACGGAATTTGGAAACACAATCTGACAGAAACAGAGGCAGAACAACTCAGGATGAAAATATCAGCTACACTCTCCAACGCCAAACCACCTTCTTCTAACCTCATAGGATAGGAAAGGAATGCCATAACATCTCTTAGCCAGGACCAATATATCACCATCTTACCAGCTGACAAAGGAAGATGCACCTTGGTCCTCAAAACTTCTGATTACCAGGACAACATTTTTCACAGTACTGAGTGATACTACCACATATGAGACTACCACACAACGACAAGGTAATCAACCATTCATCTTATTACAGATCATATCTAGGAGAAGACATTCCATGCTTAAATGGACTTCCCAAATTCCACAAGGAAGCAACACCACTCAAACCCATTGTCAGCAGCATAGATTTGGTGACTTACAATTTGCTAAACATCTTGCTGGTATCTTAGCCCCATCTGGGGGGAAACACATCACATAAAGAACTCCACAGATTTTACAAACGATGTCAAACATCTAAAGATGGCGAAAGGAGAAACTTTTGTATCTTTTGATGTCACTTCACTTTTCACTTGTATATCCACATCAGAGCCTGTAGAAACAGTCAGGAAACGTTTTCAACAAGATGATAACCTGAACAACAGGACTAATTTCACTTCGGACCAGATCTGTACCCTACTGGACCTTTGTCTTTCCGCAACCTACTGGTCATTGAATCAAGTTCAATGATCACTTTTACAGACAGATGCATGGTTATGTTATGGGCTCTCCAGTGTCACCGATTGTGGCCGATCTTTGCATGGAAGAAATGAAAAAGAGAGCCTTGGACTCTTTCAGAGGGACACCCCCAACCCAACTGGTTTAGATATGTGGATGACACATGGGTCAAAATTCAGGCAAAAGAAGTGGAAGCTTTCACCAGACATCAACTCAGTAGACAATAACATCTAGTTCTTGATGAGAGTACTTGATGGAACAAGAACAGAGAGGATGCCAACGACAACAAGCTACCTTTTCTGGACTGCTTGGTGAGGATGGAAAGAGACGGAAGCCTCAACATTGAAGTCAACAGGAAACCTGCTCACACAGATCATCATCGACTTTTTGATTCTCATGACCCACTGGAACACAAACTTTCTGTCATCAGAACCTTACACCATCGAGCCAAACATGTCCCCACTAGGACAGAAGGGAAGAACAAGGAAGAGAAACACATCAAAGATGCTCTCCAAACCTACGGATACCCTGACTGGGCTTTTGTAAAATCAACAAGGAAACCCAAAAGACACATCACAGAACAGAACATGGAGAAGAACAAGCACAACCACATTGTCATCCCATATGTTGCTGGAGTTTCTGAAAAACTCAGGAGGATTTTCTCTAAACACAAGATCCCCCTACATTTCAAACCCAACATGACCCTCAGACAGAGGCTGGTCCATCCTAAGGACAAACCCCCCAAACCTAAGATGAGCGGAGTGATTTATGTAGCTCAGTGCAGTGAGGAATGTTCTGATCTTTATATTGGAGAAACCAAACAACCTCTCCACAGACGCATGGCTCCGCACAGGAGAGCTACCTCCTCAGGACAAGATTCAGCCGTTCACCTGCACCTCAAGGACAAAGGACACTCTTTTGGGGACCAAAATGTTCTCATTTTGGACAGAGAAGACAGATGGTTTGAGAGAGGGGGGAAGGAAGCCATTTATGTAAATCGAGAAAAAGACGACTTTAAACACAGGAGGAGAGCTCAGGTTTCAACTTTCAAAAACTTACAACACATCTATAGGTTTGATTCCTGCCAAGTTTCACCCCAATTCACACCTCCATGCATGTAACCACAACATTTCTCCTGTGAGCCAGGCAAACTATTAGCCTAACAACTCTGAGGGCTGATCAGTTCCAGGTGAATCTACATGTCAATCTAAGCTCTAACGAGGCCTCGCCAGCAGGTCTATAAAGCTTGGAACTACACACTACTCCAGACATTGTGAATTGAGAAAGCTTCCTGGATGGGAAGCGAAACGTCTTCAGCTTCAGACTAGAAGTCCAGTTGTTTTATTTTTTAACCTTTTTTTGGATAGATGCAGGATGATGCTATCACACATCAGTGTCATAGTGTTAGTTTGTAGCATTACGCTTGTTACATACTCCATGAGAACAGAGAGTTTTTTTCTCATAGTCGGGGTGGGAAGAACACAAAATAAGTTTGTTTTGGATCAGTCTATACATAATGCAAGAGACGCTGTGCAGCCGAAGTCCAACCCATGTCACGTTGCTACGAGGGCAGAACTGCCCTGTTTGGATAATTTAGAGTAAACGCCACAAGTCAGCGGAATTGGCATGTTCATCTGCTCAAACCAGCTGCTCAAACCACCAAAGCTGAACTGCACAACTACAGTTTCACAGATGTGTGAAATATTTCTACTTCTCCAACCTAAACACAGCCATCTAAATCCTGTCCAATCATAGTACACCCCTTGAAAAAAACGTTCTACCCAGATGTTGTGTCGAGAAACAGCAGGGAGACCCTCAAAGAAGGGTCCGAGAGATCGTTGTGGGAGCAAGAACAAATGTCTTGTTTCTCGTGGAGTATGTAGCAGCCTTTAGCACGTTGTACCTAGCATGTGGCAACATTCCACATTTTGTTTTTTTCTTGTCCATCTACCTCATAGGAAAAGTTCCTCCAATCAACATATTTATGTGTTATATTTATATTTGTGTTTGTCTTGTGGATAAAGAGTGTCGCGTATGATTTTTCTGGCTGTATTAGACATGTTACTATAATTTAATCGTCCAGCAACAGATCGCTGTTGAGGTGAGCAGCTGCAGAGCGACTGAACGTCTCTGTTGTTGTAGTGCTGCGATCGGAAGAAATGCGACAATTTGAGCTAATATGAATGGGTCAGTTTTTATTGGATTTTGACGCAAATGAGCAGGCCTATCTTTGAATATGTTTTTTCTTTCGTATCAATTACATTGAGATATTGCTTATTTTGACAACACCAATTTGCACTCATATTGGATAATTGTGGTCCAATCACTCAGGACATCTTTCAATACTAGTTTTTTGCTCCTATTAGGCTCATCTATTTACATCTTGAATGGATCATAAGTGGGTCACAAGATTAAAAACCCAGACTTGACTAGATGTGAAAAAGAAATTATAACATAAAACAATAACTTTTTAAGGTATTTCACCAGAAGGCACCAGAAACCCTCGCGACCCCACAAGGGATAGGCGTGTTAGAAAATGGATGGATGGATGGTATTTCACCAGAGTTCCATTCGTCTCCAAGCCTAGACGAAGAAGGAAGTTTGGAATGGTAATGTTAAATGGGACATATCATTTCAGGAAGAACTTTTCAGTTCTTCCTTTTCCCATATAAATCATACATAAATGTGCTGCTGATGCTGATATTTAGAATTCAGGGTAGCTGACTTATAAAGTTTTAGGCCGGTACTGTTAATTAATTTATTTTTATCACATTTTTAAATCTGTGATCATAATTTATTAATTTTATTTTACATGAAACCCAGGCTGTAGTAGGCCGAAAATTGATTTGGCATCTTGGTCTAATAAAGTGATGCTAAGAGCACAAAGTTAAGTTCACACATTTAGTGAAAAATATTAAAAGATACGAAACACATCCCCCTTCTGATCCAAACCACACACTACATTTATGACTTCAACCATCAGCATCAGCTGCTGTCCACTGTAATCAGATTTTTAGCATTAAGTTTCTCCACCATAGTTAAGAAACGGTGAACCGAGACATGTATTCATCTTCATGTGATAACTCTGTACCCAACACTGTGAACAAGTTCTCCTTTTGCTCTGCCAATGCTGTGCACATGGAGGTACCATGCATAAAGTGGCACATGTCAGTGTGTATAAACAGTGCATGGAGCTTCTCTGTCTAGCAAAAAAGACAAAAATAGACACAGAAAATGGTTCTAGGGAAAGTCAATACAAGAAGTAAATAAAATGAGGTCTGCATTAAATATATATTCTGTTGACAAACCCATAATCAAAGTAACAATAAAAACATACCATACATCTACAAATAAGAAGAAGCACAGTTTTATATTTATTTACAAGTTACTGAAACCATGCGTCTTTCCAGTATATAACACATTTCAGGGGCCTTCTAATAAAATTAAATATCTGCCCCACTTTGTTTCATATATATCCAATCTACCCAGTCATTTATATGACATTTTTTTCGAATGCTGTAACTCATGCCATCTTCACAGCTCACTCTTGCAGAGAGGGTACCCCCTCCACCTTCCACCCCCTGACAAATATTTGTCTGCCAATCATAATACTAGTCTGGATAAAGGTTTGATCTTCTTTATCTTGTCCTGTCAGAACTGAATGATCACTCAAATCTAATAATATAGGAATAAATGGAATCTGCTTCTTTGTAATCTCACATAGACTATCATAAACATTGGTCCAGAATTGTTGGGCTTTGTGACATGACCATAAAACAGGAATTAAGGTACCTTCCCCAGACTTGCATTGCCAACAGTGTGAAGTGAACAATAATCCTAATCTAAATGATCTAGAGGGAGTCTAATAAAAACAATGCATAATTTTGAATTGAATAAGGCGTACTCTTGTCCATGTACTATTTTTTTTTGTAGGGGCTCTGCATTGTGGAGAACCGATGCAGCGGACCCAACCACATAACATCAATAAGGCCACTAAAATTATCTGAGGAGCTATGAACGCGAATTAATCCCCTTTGCTCAGTATGAATCAATGATGTAATTACGCTGTCCAATGAGTTTGCTAAAAATATTTTAAATGATCTTAACATCTTTTTGCATTAAGGAGCTAGAACGGTAATTGTTGCATTCATCCAGATATTTACTTTTCTTAGGAATTAGACTAATAAGGGCATGTCTCAGAGTTGGTGAAAGCACCCCCACCCCCTTTCTAGCGCTTCCTTATACACCTTTAGTAAAGGTGAAGCTAACTCTGTTGCAAAGGTCTTAAAGAACTCCTGTTCGTCTGTCAGTTTTGGGAGTCATAGTGGTTCTATAAACTTATGAATTTCTTCTTCAGATGAGATAGATGTTGAATTATAGAGATTACTGTAAAATCCGTTAAAGGCCTGATTAATATATACAGTTGCAGTAAGCAGGTCTCCAGCGGGCGACCTAATAGCAGGAATCGTGGAGGACAACTCCCTCTGCTTTCTATAACTGGCCAGCAACTTTCCTGCTTTGTCTCCTGACTCAAAATATGTTTGTCTAGCCCTAAATAGGTTCAATTCAACCTTCTGGGATAATATGTTATTATTACTGATGTTTTAACTTTGTCAGTTTTCTCATGCCATCTTGTGACATATGTTACTTCAACTCTGTTTCAGCCTGTTTATTTCATTTTCAAATTCTGGCAGCTCCCGTGTTTTAAGTTTCTCAACGTATGACATACATTGGATGATCCGTCCCCTAACCACAGTCTCCCACGTGACACCTTCCGATGATACATATTGCCAATTCATCTCCAAGTAATTTTTTGGTTCTGTCCTTAGTTGAGTTGCTGCTGCTGAAGTGGTCTTCAACGTGCTGCCTATATCTGCGCTTTGCCTTCTGGATGCCTTTTTTCAATTCACTTCCAGCTGAGCTGTAGGCCAGTCGGTCTTCTGATCTGGATCCTGGGCCTTCAGCAGGGACCGCACTGTGCTGTGTACCCGTGGTTTCTGTTTAGGAAACATTCTAATTGTCATTGTAGGTAGGATAGCATCAGTACAGAAGTGAATATAGGACAGCACAGATAATGTATAATCCTCCAGATCTGTGCCCTCTTTAAGCACCCCCAGCCTGTGTGTTCAAAGCAGTCATGTAAGGCTGAGCAGACCTCTTCAGTCCAAATCTGAAATGTTCTGACAATTGCTATGAAAAGTGATACAATAAATTCTTACTATTTTCACTGATAGTTACAGTGTTTCTCAGAAATTATAACAAAGCCTAGTAGGCCTCACAACTGTCCTCTGTGGTCTAGCTGTTGTGCTTTGACAGAAAGGAGGGTACATTAGGTACATCAGCCTTCACCTGCTGTCCGCAGCCTTACCTCAGCATTACTCCTGTTGCCTAGCAAGCGAGACAGCATGAAAAAGCTGCGAGGCAAAACAAATGAAGACCAAAAGTTAATCCCACTGTTTACACTGTAAATATCTAGTCCACAGGTTTTATTTCCCTCTTTACGTATTCATGAAGGCTCACACTCGTTGTTTAAAATGTTGATTTATCTTTTTTTCATCTTCATTTTTCATTAATTAATCTGCCAAATGTTCAAAGTAATTTTTTGTGGATATAGAAATTTACCACTAAATAAAATTAATTGATGACAATACTATTTATGTCATTTATTAACAAACCTTTTTACAACTGAAACACTTACCCTATAAATTTCAGAGCAAAGTTCAAATCTGTTCATGTAATAATAAAAACTCATGCTTGCATTAGATGTCTGAATTATTTCTGCTTTTAACTCATTGCAGAAGGCCAGCAGGAGTTTGAAAGCAATGTGCCTGGAGAGAGCCATTCTTTCTCAGCATAGCAAGCCTCAAAAACAAGGTGAGCCGGCTGTGGTGCGCTGGAGCAGCGGCCATGTCCAACCATTTTAAAAATCAAGCGACATGTCAATACCCTGAGCAGCCCCTGACTTGAGACCACGAGTGGCCACAGAGCTGTGTTGCCCAAAGATATGCCTGCTTAGAAATAAGCAAAGTATGGTGTAGGTACCAGATCGGCTCGGGTGGTCAGATCGGCTCGGGGGCCTGCGCCTTCTGATGACGTCACTATACTTGATTGGTTTAACGTTTGCACAATTACGCAAAACATTGTGATTGGTCTGGACAACTTAATAAAGTAATTATAGCAGAGTGTAGGTTTTGTTCGAGAGCGGGATTGCGGTTTGTAAACGGACAATTTTTACGAAGAAATTCTCCATGGTCCCTGCGCCTCCCGATGACGTCAATTCAATTCAATTCAATTCAATTCAATTTTATTTATATAGCGCCAATTCATGAAACATGTCATCTCGAGGCACTGTACAAAGTCAAATCAATCATATTATACAGAATGGTCAAAAATGTCCTATATAAGGGAACCAGTTGATTGCTTCAAAGTCCCGACAAGCAGCATCACTCCTGGAGAAGCGTAGAGCCACAGGGAGAGTCGTCTGCATTGTCCATGGCTTTGCAGCAAGATTCTCCGTGGGCCTTGCGCCTCCCGATGACGTCACTTTATGGCAACGCCACTCAAACAAACTACATTGAGCCCGCGGTCTGCATTTTTAACGAATCAATTTTATTTAGTTAATTTAGCGGTTTCTTTTTTCTCAAAAGCTTCAGGCTTAAAGATGAACATGGAAAAATGTGAAATCTTAGCAATTCAAAATAATCAACCCACTTTAATTGATAAAAATGAGGTAAAATATTTAGGTATAATGATTAACAAGGACCACACTGATAGTTTCCCTTCACACCTTTAAAAAAAAAAAAAATAAATTGGACGAATGAAATTTCTCTAAGGTTGTAACTTTGATCCTGCAAAATTACCGATTAAATTGTCAGACTACCACACAAGTATTCCAAAATGATGTTAAAAGTTTTCATGCCTCGATTAAGTTACTAGAAAATAACCGTAAATTAACATTGCGTGGGCGCAATGTAGTTTGTTTGAGTGGAGTTTCCATATAATGATGTCATCGAGAAGCGCAGGCCCCCGAGCCGATCTGACCACCTGAGCCGATCTGGTACCTACAATGGCCCACCAGGACTTATTGCTGATAGTTGATGAAAAGATAAATATCGTCTGATTTATCATTAATACAGCTCGACCTTGACTCATTTTTAGTGCCTCTTCAAATTTGACAGTCTATCTGAGCTTACGGTGCAACAGTTGAAGTCGGTTTCTGCCAAAATGGTCCGTAGTGGTCTGTCTTGTGCTGATGTAGTTAAACAGGAAAAACATGGAACCAGCTGCTCTTTTCTTTTCTGGTTTTTGTCAGTATCACTTTTTGGGGTTTTAGCAGCTACATTATTTGCCACACAGTGCCCAGAGGGTTATATTTGCAGGCTTCAGAGTTTAGACTAGATACCAGTCAGCAAGTCGAAGAAGGAGTGAAAAAAGACAAATATTACCAAGGTCATAGAATTGCAGCATTGACTTTCTGCAAGTAAAAATGGGGCTAGATAAAATTATGTCAAAAGGCCCTGGTCTGTCAGAGTAATTCCCTTGAATTCTGACGCATCAACTTACTAAAAGCCCCCCCTTCAGACAAGCTCCAAATGGAAGCCGTTCTCTGCAAAGCTTCTTGCCAAACTCACGTACAGCTCATGTATAGCACTAACAGTCTGTTAGGTTTTCACTTTTCTTTTCACAAAGAAAGTCAGCAGTTTGTCACATTTTTTGTCATGTACGGCATATGCGGGGCTTTTATCCACAATGGCACAACCACTCAGTCCTTTTGTGATAGCATTAATTGAGTCTGTCTTGCAGAAAACCAAATTAGAATGAGTAAATAGCCTCTGGTGCCTAGGTGCAGACATCCAGGTCATTACGATTAGTTTTGTTGTGTGTATGGAAGCACTTGAGTTATTAGAAATATTAATAGTCTTATTTTCTCAGAGTCTGTCAACACAATAACATCTCTCACTGAAACACACATTTGTTTTTAAGAAATTGAAAGATTTGATTCATTCTTTTCCAAAAGCTCATAGTCCACATATTGTTCTTTTCTTCAACTTATCCAAGGTCAGGCCCTGAAGGTATGGGCCCAGAAGGGAATCCCAGACATATTTCTCTCCAGCAACACTCTGCATCCCAAAGCATTTTCAGACCAAGACCTCATATAGTCCCTCTGCTGAGTTCAGGGTCTGCTCCAGGGTCTCCCATCATGTCCAGGAAGCATCTAAATCAGGTTGCTGAACCAGATTACAAAATGGAGGCATACAGTATGAGACATTTTGTCACCTGTGGTAGTTCATACCCCACAGAGAGATGTTTCATACCTGCTTTGACATCTGTTAATTAAAAGTCATTTTCTATGTTCTACCCATAATGAAAAATAAAAAAATGGAAATAGTATGTGATACTAAGTTTCAGGTATGAATTTAGAATTGAAAATAATGTATGTATGTATATTTGAGCATTTCAGTGACTGACTTATCCTTATAACTCATAAAAATACATCAGCAACAACAACAGAAAAAGCTCAATCACAATGGTTTAAGTATCATTGGTATGAAAAGGTTTGTTGTACAGATATGAAATGGAGTTAGGAAGAGATGAAATAACAATATATAGATACATGATGAGGGTATGAACTGGCAGGGGGACACATTGACCTGGAGCCTCCGGAGTTCCCCACAATGACCAAATACAGCCTGGGACAAGCCCTAATTTCCTTCTTGAAATCTATGACTTGTGTGCCATAAGTTTATTTACTTTGCAGACACACGGTATCAATCAGGGAACCTTCTGCTTTTCCTTGATTACTTCCATCCTGACTGGTGTCCATCAATGGGTCCTTGTTCATTGTTCACATAATCACCAATGGTCTTCTGACCACAGCTTGCTAAAGCTGCATCTGCATTTTAGACCTTGAATAGTTTGCTTACAGATACCATGCCACCAGCCTTGAAACAATGAATCATTGCAAGAGGTATCCGTTGATGTTCTCATGAACCACATTAATTTGGCTTTCTAATCTTGAGGGATAAAGTCCCAGAGGTGAAACAGTCAAGGTTCCCCCAACATTTACGTCACACACATAAAAAAACTTCCCGAACTCGCTCAACAAACTGGTTTCCCTGCAAATGTTAAAGTGACTTACAGTAGATTCACTTGGATGGCACTAAATGCTGGTGATGCCTCAAACAAGAACAATTACGGATGACGTGGATCAGGCCACCTTCTTAGGTGGTCTGTGACACTTTTATTGCACTGCTTTAGCAGAGAGACTGTAGTCTGTTTTAATCCACACTAAAGGAGCACACATTGACCATGTTTGATATCTAAGGAGCAGAGTTATTACCTGGGCACCTCTAAGTTAAAAAAGAAAAGAAAGATATTTTAATAACCTGTATGATTAAAATCAGCCACTGCTGCTGGGTTATTGAGAAGATTTAAACTACTCTTGTCAGCTTTTCTGCATTATGTGCACCAACTAATGTTTTTTTCATCTGGGTTCTTGTGGCACTAGAGGCAAATTTTTTCAAAGTAGGCTGACAGAGTCCTTTGCCGCAGAGACATGCGGTAAAGGACCTAGGCGGGAATAAAACCTGGGTCAGCTGCGTCAAGGCCTCTGTACATGGGTCATGCTCACTACCCCTGCTCCATCAGAGCACAGCCATTGCTTTTTAAAATATTACCGTGGTTCACTTAAGAACAAATTTTATTGCCAGCTGTGGACAATCGTGCTTAATTGTAAGCATTTATAGCTGAATGAACCAAGGGATATGTCATTACAAGGTTTAAACAGGGTTAGGTCTGCCTCTAAAGGTAAGAGACTATCCTGCCACGGGAAACCATACCTGGAGCGGACACCCTGGACAGCGCAGCACCTAGAATCATTCTTGGTTCTGGACTTGTACAACCAAATTTACCGATATGGGTTATGATTACAAAATCTGGTGTTGTTGGCTGCGTTCTTCCTGCTTTCAGTTAACTGACCTCAGTTTTAAGTCTTACAAGCTTTTTGTTCTCTCTGTTGTTTTCTCTTTCTTCTCGCTCTCTTTGTCTCTTAGCTGGCCAAAGTAGTGACTGTGTTTTGGCTGTGAAGGAAAGAGCGAGAAAGAGCAGACCCCACTTACTCTGTGAGTGCTCAATCAGTGGGAAACATGCTTGTCGTTGGCCTCTGTGATTTATTGCCTGCTATAAATGTCTGCGACCATAGCAGTTTTTCCTGGTAGAGGGGCCATGGCAGCACACAGTTATCTCCTTTTCCTTGGAAATGTATGTCTGAATAGATGTCTGTGGTCTTTTCTATTTATTCCTAACTGATTGTTAGGTCAAAGTTTGCACCAATTTACACTCAAAATTACATGTCTTCCGGTCCAGTTTAGACAATTTATACTACCTAAGTGTTTTAGGTAGGTTGATTATGTTAAAAAAAATATGCCACTGTAATTCTTTTGAGAGATGAAACCCAGCCTATAGGTCTGTGTAGGTAATTAGCCAGCTTATTAAAGGAAATAAATAATATTAGCTGAATTAAAGGAAAAAAGATGGTTATGAAGATGTACCAGTTATCTTCCTACACTCACCGGCCACTTTATTAGGTACACCTGTCCAACTGCTCGTTAATACTTAATTTCTAAGCAGCCAATCACATGGCGGCAACTCAGTGCATTTAGGCATGTAGACATGGTCAAGAGAATCTCCTGCAGTTCAAATCGAGCATCAGTATGGGGAAGAAAGGTGATTTGAGTGACTTTGAACGTGGCATGATTGTTGGTGCCAGAAGGGCTGGTCTGAGTATTTCAGAAACTGCTAATCTACTGGGATTTTCACGCACAACCATCTCTAGGGTTTACAGAGAATGGTCCGAAAAAGAAAAACATCCAGTGAGCGGCAGTTCTGTGGGCGGAAATGCCTTGTTGATGCCAGAGGTCAGAGGAGCATGGCCAGACTGGTTCGAGCTGATAGAAGGGTAACAGTGACTCAAATAACCACCCGTTACAACCAAGGTGGGCAGAAGAGCATCTCTGAACGCACAGTACGTCGAACTTTGAGGCAGATGGGCTACAGCAGCAGAAGACCACATCGGGTGCCACTCCTTTCAGCTAAGAACAGGAAACTGAGGCTACAATTTGCACAAGCTCATCGAAATTGGACAATAGAAGATTGGAAAAACGTTGCCTGGTCTGATGAGTCTCGATTTCTGCTGCGACAGTCGGATGGTAGGGTCAGAATTTGGCGTCTACAACATGAAAGCATGGATCCATCCTGCCTTGTATCAACGGTTCAGGCTGGTGGTGGTGGTGTCATGGTGTGGGGAATATTTTTTTGGCACTCTTTGGGCCCCTTGGTACCAATTGAGCATCGTTGCAACGCCACAGCCTACCTGAGTATTGTTGCTGACCATGTCCATCCCTTTATGACCACAATGTACCCAACCCATGATGGCTACTTTCAGCAGGATAATGCGCCATGTCATAAAGCTGGAATCATCTCAGACTGGTTTCTTGAACATGACAATGAGTTCGCTGTACTCAAATGGCCTCCACAGTCACCAGATCTCAATCCAATAGAGCATCTTTGGGATGTGGTGGAACGGGAGATTCGCATCATGGATGTGCAGCCGACAAATCTGCGGCAACTGTGTGATGCCATCATGTCAATATGGACCAAACTCCCTGAGGAATGCTTCCAGCACCTTGTTGAATCTATGCCACGAAGAATTGAGGCAGTTCTGAAGGCAAAAGGGGGTCCAACCCGTTACTAGCATGGGGTACCTAATAAAGTGGCCGGTGAGTGTATATTGACTACATAGAAACAGGGGTTGAACACACACCAGATTATATTCTTATTTCCTGCTCAAAATGCTTGAATGTAAATTACAACAATATTAATGAGTAATGCTTATTTTCTCAGAGTACGTCAAAAATTATTTTTGACTTCCTATGGGGACCAAGGACTCATTTTCAAAAATTGCCAAATTTAAAGGTTTTAAGACATGCAGCATGTAGAATTAGCTCTAAATGTAGTTCAATCTGAAAAACTCACAGAGAAAGAAATGGCAATTAGAAGGATTTTATTGATACAATATTTTAAGTCTTTGGCGCTCAGACCTCGGCAGGAACATTAATGCTGAATTATACTTTAATATGCATAAGTAGATGTATGAGAACAGGGATGTTCCCCCCCAGGTCTGAAACTGGTGGTGGAGTGGAGATAGAAGAAGTTTGTTCAGTCCATATGATGATCTGTTTAAGATAGATGTCCAACTTGATAAACACAGGTTTACATGAACTGTCCATGATGAGCAAGCTTGAAGCGACTGTGGAGAGGAAAAACTCCCCTTTGGGAAGAAACCTCTGGCAGAACCGGGCCCAACATGGTGGTCTTCTGCCGGACCAATAACTGGCGATAGGGAGTGATGAAGACTGAAGGGAGAAAACACTCTGATGGGTTGAGGATGGAGGAACGTCTTGGAAGCTAGATGAACTCAGCTATGATGGTGGAGAAGGGGTTGGGGGTGGGTTGAATCGGACATCTGATTCGAAATCCAACATGCAATCCGTTTGCGCTTGCTGGTTAGCAGGCTGAGACGTGGATTTGAAGTTGCTTTTAAGATGAGCGCGGGATGCTGATTGGCTTCATGGAGGTGCGGTTCGTAGCTGATTGGCTCACATCAGAGGCGTATCGGACTCTGATTGAATGGAGGCTGGTGATGAGTTTCTTCGATTGAACTTGCGCCTCAGCTTCATTTTACAGGTGTTAAACTAATTCACAATTTAAAATATGTTATAATAATATTGGAATGCCATTTATCAGCTTTGATCAGATGGCTATGCAGATATCAAATATTCAAATTGATATAGAATGCAGTAGGGTTTCAGTGACATAGGAAGAATGGAACAATTTGTGAGCCAATTAACTTTATTATTATTATTGAATATTATTATTATTATTATTATTATTATTATTATTATTATTACACATGGTTGTAAACTAGCAGACACAGACACATGTGTGCATACACATACACGCATATTAACCTCCCATCCCTGCTCTAACCTGATGAACTGTATTATATTTATATTTTGCATTATATTTAAGTAAAAAATGACAATATGTTAAAAAATACTCTTGTGTTGTCTGTTTTATATTAATGGGGAGCAACAGTTATTGCAACCGTCCCCCTGCCTGTCAGGCTCGATAAAACCTCATATACTAGCTAAACTAGACGAAAACATTCTAACTATATTAGCTAGAAGTAAACTTAACACTTCTTTTCTATAACATCCTGAGATGAGCTCTTGAATCAGCTTGCTTCTTGTCAGCAAGGGAGGGGGGTAACCAACTGAGCATGTGTGATAAAAGTGTCATCACGCTAGCTTGTTTTTGATTGAAGAAAAGTGACATGTTGCGACCATTCCCTGTACCAACGGTCCTCTGCCTCCCCTGGTATTTTACATGTACAACTAATGTGTTGTGGTAATAAGGTACTACACATAGATAAAGATACAGTTGACATAAGTGAATGTAGAAATATATAATATGGAATAAGCAAAACAAATACAAGTTGTAAAAGAACAATAAAATAATGGATAAAATTAATATAATAATTTGCAGAAGAAGAAGAATGTAGCAGACATTTCCATGCATGGACATGCATGCATTATTCTGGTTTGTGTTGTGCAGATGTATTGCAACAGGAGAGGATATAGTCTACATAAATATGTAAATACATATGTAAATATAAGCATTAGTGAGGTTGAAGTTAACATCATTTATTTCAATACACTCAAAACAACTCTGTGCAGAGAAGCAAAATAGAACTGAAGCTAGTAAAGTTACTAAAGAGCTAAAGCAACATTTTGAAAACCAAACATTAACAAGAGATAACTAAGGGGGACAACAAGAGCCCATGGAAGAGCTGCCATAATCATAGATCTCTGTAGTGTTGCTGTATGTTGAAAAAGGAATTTGTTTAACTTGCTATAATCTTTCAAACAACCAGAACAATTTATGTTCCAAATACTTCAGTGAACTGAAGTATTTGTTTCTGTCTGTTTAGTGGGAATGCTGACTCTATGTTATGAGTAAGAGCCGCTCAGTATTAATCTTCCAAGAGGTACCTCTAAACCTGCTGCATGAACATCCCGGCCCCTTATCCTTGGTGCTTAACGTAAAGTTACAGAGAGTGTTTAATATACTGTATGCTTCTGCAAAATGGGATGGGAGTATCTTGAAGGACCTGCTCTATTCTTTGGTCATTGTTATTGCCAGTTCCTTTTACATAGACTGAAGTGATGCAAATGTGTCCCTTTCTTTAAAGCAAAACTAGTTCAGACCTTGAAAATGTTTTCTATTATATATACTGTATATAGCTAAAAAAGCTATATGTTAGCCTTGATAAATATACAAAGGTAAAATATACAAGCTCTTTTGAGTTCTTTCAAAATCTTGTGTTTATAATTCTATATACTTTTGAGTCATAGTTTTGATGTTTTCACTATTTATCTGCAATGTAGAAAGTCGTAAAAACAAGCAAAAGCCCTTGAATGACAAAGGTGAATCCAATCTTTTGACTGTAGTGTAACATGAGATGCATAGATTTCAGGTTTGTGATTTCAAATTTATGGTTATTGTAACGTTTTGACCCACCAATACTAATTTTGACCAGTTGGGATTTCCAGTTAGACCTTTAATATAAGAAGGATTTAGAACATAATTTAAACTCTTTTCTTGGCTTCCTGACACAAGAAGTTAGAAAGCATTTATATAAGAAGAGGGAATGTGAGACAGCAGTTGCTGTAGAACAGGGCTTAACTAATATTGTAAAAGAAAAAGACATTATACAGTTCACATTTTTACACTGCCTTTAATATCTTTTATTAGCATTTAGTGAGGTTAGTATAGCTAATGTGACTCACACAGCAGCCTGCATGCATTGTATAGAATATAAATTCTTTACACTAAAGTTTGTCTGCCTTTTTGAAATCCAGCATTTTCCACAGAGATTAAAGATTAAAAATAATACAACAGAGTACTGTTGCTGTACTCTGCTCAGCCTTCCTGTTCTCTACTTTCTGTCTTGCACTCTCTCTTCTCACTTTCTTGCAGCCAGAGTTAACTGCAGACAGTCAAATGGATAAAAGGAAGGTAGAAAGGATCTGAAAACAGTTCAGTTATGGCAGAAAGAGGTATGGACAGACAAGGAAAGAAAACTCACTGGCTGTCCAACAATACAAAGAGTTATTTCATACAAAGTCTGAGCTCTTTGATGTATGCATGGTCCTATGTGGCAGCTATCACTGGAGAGAATGGTGTGTAAGCATGAGTGAGATGGAGCACAAATACTATGAAGACCAGAAGACAGACCGAAGGATGTTCCGTTCCAAAGTTGTGGACCCTGTCTGGTACCATACCATGATGCCAACCCAAAGCAAAGAGTACCAGAGGAAGAGGGACCAGCATTTCTCATATCAAACTCTGGACCTTATTACAGATATCTTGACTGAAGCTGGTGAGATATAAAGCAGCAGCAGTGATGAAGTGAAAGAGGGCACACCTCCAAAGCGACTGAGACAGATGCAAAAGGAGGGTGAAAAGAGTGAAGAATGAGCAGAACCCAAGGGAAGGAAAAAAATCTTCCTGGATGTTGCTGAACTAGACATGGATGAAGATCCACTACCACCAGAGTTTCAACACATATGACTGTCTGAGGGAAAAGTCCTGGACAAGTTCTATACAACTATAGCCAATCTCTCTGGAAAGGGACATTCTATCAGTGAGTCAAGCTCAGTTGTGAATGAAGTAGCAACACTATTTTTTGACGAAGCTGGAAGCGTGCTGGTGAGATATTTGACAATGATACAGTGCCAAGTACTACAAGCATAGGTGCATCTCTGCAACAAACTGGGGCCCAAAGTCTGTATCTAGTTGTGGAAAAGCTTGTGAAGGAGAAAGGTGAAATTATCACACATGCATAAGAGGGCACCACAAAGAAGGGTGTAGGCCAGTTCATGGTACAAGGGCTGCATGTGGATCAAGACAGCCCATTTCCTTTGTCCATCTTACAAATCCATCGAGAGACCACTGAGGACATAGAAATGCAAATGGATACTGAGTTCGAAATACTGCCATTGGTCAGAGGAATCGTATGGAGGATGTGTAAACTTGTAGATTGACATATGACTGACAGCACAGAGCACAACAAGGGTTTTTAAAGCTATTGGACAACTTGGAAACACCAGCAGGGCAGATCTTTTGTGGCACCCACACTACACTGGGCTTCAGCAGTGCCATGAATAAGGTGATGTGAGTGTGGTTGGTGGAGGCTGATATGAAGATGGAGCAAGTGCTACAGAGTTGTATGATGGATCTGGATGTAGACATGGGATTGATGAGGAGACCTTCCCAATGGACTATTCTGTCAGTGACCAGGCTAGATGACACTCCTGTGCACAACATTGGGATGGAGAGACAATGTGGCAAGGTGGACCACATACTGAAGAAGCTTGGCACACTGAACGCAGTCAGTAGGTCGATCATTTTACAGAAGAGACAAGAGCTTTTGTCATGTTTTTGAGACGCTTAGCCCACATGCAGATAAGAACGGGTGACCAGAGCACAGTTTTAAGATGTTTATTAAGAAGAAGGCAGTAAAAGAAGCAAGAATATAATCGCATGGACGAGGCCTGAATGTCAGAGCGGGGTTGACTGTAAGAGAAGGGGAGAGAATGAATTGAAGGTAAGAACCAGGAACGTGCCGAATCATACGCTGCTTACCATGTAGCAGGAGAGACCTAACTGGGGAAGAGTAGCGCCTTGGGAACCTTGTGTGCCTACTCTAGATGGTGGGGTGGTGACTGGAGGGCAGCAGATGGAGCTGGCAAGGAATCCGAAGCAAACCTCAACTGACGGGAGCGACAGACGGATTAACCAGAGTTCAGGAATCCTGGAGAAGCCTGTGGAATCCGGGAGGGGGGAACCTCGAGCCTGTCTTGGTAACGCCAAGGGAGTACGAGGGGGAGCGCCAGAGCAAAATCTGAGCTGATGATTCCACAGATTCAAAAAGAAGATATCTTCGGAGCTTCAAGACGGGTGAGTGCATCCATGCACACAAAAACTGTGACAAAAACAGGAGAACCAAAGTTAGTCCAAAGCAAAGACGAAGACTACCGATCAGGAACTAAGGCTGGACAGGGCCACGTCGTACCACGACTGGTTAAGGCTCTGGCATCTTCCGTCTGTCCGTGCTCTGCTTAAGAAGCCAGAGGAAGCGGGGCACGCCCCCTCAGCCACCACCTGTGGAGGCAATCAAAGCAGGCACACAAACAGAACCCTGACAGCTTTGGGATGGACAGAGTGCAACCTTCAGGGGTTTCAAGGGAGCAGCCCAAGCAAAAAAAGAGGTTGAACTCAACTGAAGTAAACTCATGAAGGCAAAATTCGAGAGTGGGGCAGACCAGAAACAGGAGATTGCTCAAAGAAAGGAAAGGAAGAGACTAGACATGCTTGACACACTGAAATCTCGAGGTGACCCCTTCACTGACAGTGGGGAAGTTGAAAAGTTTGTTGAGGATGAAAGTCTAAACAACAATGAAAAGCTGCAGAGAATGTAACTAGAGGTTCAGTTTACGAGAGAAAGCACCACACTTCTGCCTGAATTCAATCCTATCTTCAGAATACAGATGACACTGCCTAGTGGGAAGAGGAGGATGAAAACAGCAGAGAATGCCACTTTTTGGATTCTTGTTTCCATTTTCAAAGGGTGGGGGGTTATTTGCTAGCCTTGGTGCCATTCCGAACTTAGTCCCGCCCACAACGTTTTAGGTCGGGAAGTTCGGTCTGGCATTGCTCAATAGTAGCGCGAGTATGCTCGCCCAATATCTGGCAGGCCAATCAAATTGTCAGGGCGGGCTTTATACGATGATGGACAGATGATCAACAGTAACGTAATCAACCACGTCACCAAAGCGCGCTTGGGTTGAATTCGTTTACAACAACGATGGCTGCCGCTGGAGAGTTGAGGTGTGTAGAATGACTCCTTGGATCCTTACATTCTTTTTGCAACATCGGCAAAAATCGTTCACGCTCATCTTATTCTAGGCTAACAGTTGAGTTCTGTTGACAACAACTACGCGTCGCTTAACATACATCACACACTCCGTTGTTCTTATTGGTTGTAGGTCTATCCAATTGAGTGCAGAGGAATTTTTTTTCCTGGTTCGTTCGAAACACGCCCCATAATCACAGCTCTATGGAGCAGTATCAGACACAAATTCTGACTAGAATTGAGTATGACCATGTCAGGCTAGTTATTTGCAAGATACAGAGTTACTTCTGGTGTCAACTATCTTGTATTGATAGTGTCAATCAAGTCCCAAATGGGTGTGTTGAAATTTTTAACTTGATGATTATAAATACTCATTAAATTAGCAGATAATCTTTACCTGTTCAAATTAAGGAAAAATACACAAATTTCAAGAAACGTACTTTTTGTTCCCTTTTTCAAAATCGGGAGTAGGGAGGGGCCTTAATTAATACCCAGAAGGCTGCAGAAAGATAATTTATATAGTCACATGTTTAAGCAATTATTCAGAGTGTGATGTTGAGTTCCCAGGACACCCTCCAGTTATCTTTTCTTCTTTGTTTTAATGTGGCCGCTCCAGAATGAAAACTTAATCCTTCTTAAACATTATAGTAGGAAACTCTTTACTTTGGATCCATGCACTTCTCTGGGTCAGTATCTGCCCCTCGTTTAGGAATGTCTGCACTGCTATCTCAGCATCACAAGCTAGTTGGAGAAACAGAGGGGAACACATTATCTATGCCTGAGCGTTATAACAGTGTCCCTTCCAGGCACCATTAGCTATGTCCCATTCCTTTAGTATTTCCAAACCTTGGACTGAGCATCTACCTTGTTCAAAAATTATTACTATTGTCCCTTATAGGGTATACAGTATGAATAAATCACATGTAACTCCATTACATTTCTGGACAGTGACCAAACACACATACCACACTATGTAGGATCCAGAGGATCCATACATGATGGAAACAGAGTTGTGGTGTCTGACAATTCCCTCACTTAAATACCCTCAGGGATTGTAGTCTCAGCATTAACAGGTGCTGTATACAGCTGCATGTGATCAGCAGCCCTGAGCGTGACTTTGAATGCTAATCAAAGCAGAGCCACATTTGTGTGGAAGTGGCCAAAATAAAGTTGATTAGCTCGAAAGTGAGAGTGGATAGCTGACTGTGGTGAACACAAATGAACATCGATCACTGGGCAGAGCAGGTCCGCTAATGACTAAAAAGCTGCAGGGGCTTGTTAGTCAACCTCTGTGATAAGCATTAATGCTTACCGTATCCTCACAAAGCACTGAACACTAACAATGTTTTCATTCTTAATTGAGCATCCCAATATTGGCAAATAACATGCTTCTGATTCACACAGGATGAATGAATTATAGAACCATTATGAGGAAAGTGCTGCACCAGAAGTATAGGTGAATTAGTGCTTTTAGGTCCTGTGAGCATTCTGTGGTTGTTTCTAAATACTCTCATCATTGCAGACTTTCTGAGGCAGTCAGTTTCTACTGCCAAGTCAATGTGATCAATACTTTATTCTTGATACATCAACATACTTAAATGATTTTTAAACTGACTCTGGATAACATTCAGTCTTGCAAAAGTATTTATTCCCTTCACGTTTTTTCACGTTGTCCCACATTATAACCACTGACCTCAATACATTTTATTGGGAATCTGTGCAACAGATGAAAACAAAATAGTGAATAATTTAAATGTAGAAAAAGGTAAAGTGTTTTCATTCTTTTTTGGAACCACCTTTTTTTGCAATAGTAACTGCAAAGTCGGGCAACTTTGCACATCAAGACAACATTTGTTGTCCATTCCTCCTGACAGAGTAGCTCAGGTTCAGTCCAATTCCACAGAGATAATTTGTGAACAGAAATTTTAAGGCATGTTAGCCTCAAGTGAATTTAGATGTAAACCATTCCATTGAAGCTCTGACTTTATGTTTTTGGGCTTCTGTTCAGCTGGAAGATGAACTTCTGCTACAGTCTCAAGTCTTTAGCAGCATCTAGCAAGTTTTCTTCAATAATTGTTGTGTGTTTATATCCAGTTTTGACCAGCTTTCCCTACCGCTCTAAAGAAGAGTATCCCTGTTGCATGATGCCGCCACTTTACCGGGGAGATGGGGTGTTCAAGATGAGATGAAGAGTAACCATATTTCATGTTGGCAGAAATGTTTAGTTTTGATCTTCTCCTACATTCTTCTATTGTTCTTTCAATAACGGCTTTCTTATTGACACTTTTATACTTTTGTGGAAAACAACTACGTCTTAGCAGGCTTGAGCTTCTGTTAAACAGTATCCATGATGGACTGAACAGCGCTCCTTGACATTGTCTTATAACCAAACCCAGCATTACTCTACTTCACAACTTCCTCCTTGACTTGTCTGCTGTGTTCCTTAGTCTTTGTGATGCTGTTTGCTCACTGATGTTCTCTAACAAACTTCTGAAGTCTTCACAGAACATTCATAAACAAAATCAAAATAAAATATAAGTATAAAAACATGACAAAATGGGAAATGGTTTAATAGTTGTAGATATCTTTGCAAAGTACTTTAACATGACATCACATGCACATTGATGGTTGAATGTCAGTAAGGTTTGGGGCGGTCTGGCTATAAGCAGTGCAGAATCGAGTCCAATGTTTCGTCCTCTTGTCAATTGTCCCACAGCTGTAGTAACAACTCCATCCTGCTTGCTGTTAAGTTGAACTTGCTTATTTTTGATCAGGTAAAGATAGGGCAAACAGACTGGCCACAGAAAGACCTCAGTTTTACCTTAACACACTTTAGACACGTGCTCTGTGTTGATGGCCATTGTCTTGTTGAAGATTTTTTCCCAGAAGCAACTGCACAAAGGACTATCTGTCACATGTGCTTCACATGGGGAGACAAGATTGTCTTTCAATTTTGTAATATGGGAAACATAAGTGGAACAAAATGCGGTTCTACAAATGTGTTCTGCATGTGTTATACAAATCAGCACTTGTAAAGACATGGCCATTCCCCTCAACTGACAGCCAGGCGGAGAACAAGATTCCCATGGTGTTGTGCCATTACACGTTAATGTTAATAAATAACTCTCTGTCTGTTAGGTATTGTCCGGTGAATATCAGCCCAAACAGCTGATATTAGGGCGATAGTTGAAAGGATGATTCACTGGCTGGCGCTTTGTCCTGCTGGTGCATTGGTGGCCCTCGGGTTCGGGGCGGATCCCCGGGCGGGTGCCGGCTCATTCCTGGCTGCTGCTTCGCGGGGCCTGGCCCCCCGGGGGGAGCCCCGGGGCCTCCGGGGCCTCCGGGGCCCATGGCCGGTTGCACTTCAGCGTAGCTGGCTGCCGGCGGAGCCCACGGGCTCGCCCCCGCAGCTCCTGGGGGCTTCGGCATTGCGGCGGCTGAGGGATTTCCTCGGGGTCGTCTCTCCTCTTCCCTTGGTGGGGGGGGGGCAGATCTCCTGTGTTGGCCCCACATGGGCGCCCTGCTTTGGGGGCCCCTTTGGGGGTCTGGGGTTATGGGTCCCCACACCTCGGTGCTCGGGGGAGGCAGATCTTTGGTTCTTCACATCCACTATTGAGCATTTTTCTTTGGGATATATTTTACATACGCAAGTGCACTCTCACAAACACCTACAGGTGCTGGGTTCCAGGTACTCAGTGTTCACTTCTATACAGAATGCCCATCATTTATTTATTTAAATATTTATTTTCTCTCAGCTATCACAATATACATGTTAGTTTAAATAATACATATAATTCAGCAATAATATCAAGGTGTTACTTCATTGTATCTGTTATACTATATCTGTTGGTTGTGCTGTTCTTTTTACATCTCTCTTTGCAGGTGATGAAGCAGACTGAAGCCGTTTTATCACTCTCTCCCTTTTATCTCCTCTTTCTTTCACCTCTTCTTTTTTTTCGCTTTCAGCAAACTGCACACATATGGAATAAATGGGTGTAAACTTCTCTTCTAGTTCAAGAATTTATTAACAGAAACAAGTGAACATCCGGAGAACACCACTAAGGAATGCAGTTTAGAATTAACATTATACTTCAATCAACAAATCCTCTCTACTAGGCTAGTGAAACCTAACCAAACTACTAAGCAAAATTAAGATTAAAGAAACCAAGGAACTATGTACGCAGAAAATATCAAAAGGACAAATAAAGACTTTGTCTGCCTTTTTGCAAATCCTTTATCTGCAAAACATTTATCTGCAAAACCACTGCCTTTGTGTCCATTCTGTGGGATTAATTTTGAATCTCATTATTTGGTTTCTTAATCAAAACAGATTTACTTTAAAGTCTAAAATAATTTAACAGTGTTATTGGGGCAGATATGTTGAGATATGGAATTTTTCACACCTTGGATCTCTAAGGTGAAAGAATACACCTTATGTTGTTCGATGGATACAGTTTCCTTGCTATTTATATATATTATATATATAAATAATATATCAACTCAGCCAACCTCATAACCAAAGGCATCAACCAAATCTCCCATTATTGATTGGTGCTTCAGTGTTTGATTGAGATCCGTGACAGGGCAGCAGGCAGGATGACAAACAAGAAGTCAGAAGGTTAAAAAAGTGGAAACCAAGTCAATAATGATGGCTGACAAGATGGGGCTGGGATGATCAGGACTGAACCCTCTCACAATAAATAATGCAGGGTGTTGTAAATCTACTGCTGTTCCCTTGAAAAATTATTTTTGCTCCCCTCTTCAGACAGGATCACCGATTTCTCCATTTTTGTTAGAGGCATTTGTTGAGAGCCAGTTGACTATGGGAACTGAAACAGAAAATTACAAACACAAGCAAAGATAAAAACTGCAAGTTTAAAGACACCATATAGCCAATTATTTTGGCTCACTTAGCTTTATACACACTTGAACTTTAATGACATCCTGTTCTTGATACAAAGGTTTTATTTTAAACTAGCCCACCTCTTTAAGAATCTTTATTGTCACTATGTGTTTCCATTACATTTTTGATAAGATACATGCTCAGAATGCACACAGATTACACATAACATGCAGACACAATAATTGTTAATAATCTTTCCAAACCTTTTCTTTCTGAAATCAGTTTATTGCACTGACCAATAACACTGCCTGAGAAGATTAACACGTGCAAAGACTCCTAAAAAGACAAATTTCCGAATTAAAAGTCAGATAGTAGTCTATTTACAGATGGTATAGATTACTGTGCAGTTGTGTGAGTGTATGAAATGAACGCTCGTTCATTTCATACACTCATTAACACAGTAAAATTCTGCACAAAAAAATTAAATCTTCAAGGTACAGAACTGTGCAAATTGCATAGATGTCCAAACAGACATTCCCTGAGAAACTGAAATGTGCAAATAGACATTAAAATGTGAGAGACAGTGTAAAGGATTCTCATCGGATGGAGAACATGTATAACCAGTAGTATGTCTGTAACATAAAATAGACTATGAACTGGGCTTGTGGTTTATGTATATCAGCAGGTGGGTGACAGCTCTTACAGCTTTGGGAAGTCTATTAGTTCTGTTTTAATGTTTCCCAATCAAAATGAGCATTGCCCATGTGGGTGGGATCTGTGGCTATACGTCTGGCTGTTTTTTTGGATGTGCAGCATAAATCATGTCTAGATCTTGTAGATGGTATCCCACAATTCCCTGTGCTCACCTCACCACCCGTGTGAAATCCATTCTCTCCTAGTGTGGTATAGGGGTGCAGCCCCAATACCACACTGTCTCACTGACACACAGGATGCTTTTGATCCTAGCTGCATGAAGGTTTATGAGCAGCTGAGTAGAAAGTCCAGTCCATTTCAGTTTCCTAAGAAAAAGGAGCCATTGTTGGGCCTTCTTCACCAGGTAGGAGAGGATGGAGCGAATGTGGATGCCCAGGAAGAGCATGTTCAGTCATCCCTGACCTCCTGTTGGCCCATTTGACCCCCTTGGTATTATTGGTGTTCAGGATGAGGTTATCCCTGGAGCACCACTGCGTCAGATTGTGGACTTCCTCTGTGTTTTGTGTCTCATTGTTGAATATGAGACCCACCACAGTAGTGTCATCCGCAAACATCACAACCATGTTTTTGGGGTGGATAGCAGAGCAGTCATTTGTGAAGAGGGTGAAGAGAGCAGGGCTGAGGACACAGCTCTGCGGCGTTCCAGTGTTGAGGATCAGTGGGGTAGATATGTGTTTCCCCATCCTCACCACTTTAGGCCTGTTGGTGAGGAAGTCACTGATCCATGGACAGAGCGGTGCAGATAATTGCAAGTTGTGCAGCTTCAGGGCCAGCATGTCTGGGAACACAGTGTTGAAGGATGAGCTGCAGTCTTCAAATAGCATCATAACATAGGTTTTGGGATGCTGCAGATGAGTCAGGACCGTGTGAAGACAGAATCCTTTGTAGAGTGATTCCCCCTGTATGTGAACTGCAGGCTGTCCAGGCCAGCAGGAATGGCATCATTGATGCACTTTAGGAAGATCCTCTCAAAGTACTTCACAATGACAGTAGCCAGCGCAACAGGACCGTAGTCATTGAGTTGTTTTCTATGGCTTTCAGAGAGGCAGAGACCATGGAGAGCTGCAGGAAGAGGTTACAGATGTCCAGGAAAAAAACCTGCAAGTTGGTCAGCACACGTTTTTAGTGTCCGACTTGAAAACATGTCTGGGCCTGCAGCACTGTTGCTATTGATGTTGTTTAAGTTGGAGGTCACTTGGTGCAGCTGGCGGACAAGATGCTGATGCTGCACCTCTGGCTGGGAAAGATCTTAAGGCCTTCTGCTGCTTGGAGAGTCAAATCGTGCAAAGAAGCTGTTTTAAGTTGTTGCTGAGCTGCTGATTGCTGTGCTTATAATCTGTGTTGGTCATGCTACCTCTCCACATCTTACATGGGTTGTTGCTGTTGAAGTAGTCCTCGATGCACTTCTTGTATCTGGGCTTTGCCTTCTAGATTGCCTTTTTCAGCTCTCTCCTGGCCCTTCTGTAGGCCTGTCTGTTCCTTGATCTCTATGCTGCATCCTTGGCCTTCAGCAGCAACCACACCGTGCTGTTTACCCATGCTCTTCGGACAGATTGTGATTGTCTTTACGGGTAGGACAGCAGCAGTGCAAAAGTGAATATAAGACAGCACAGATGATGTGTATTCCTCCAGATCAGCACCTTCTTTAAACACTCTCTAGTCTGTGTGTCCAAAACAGTCCTGTAAAGCTGAGCAGGTCTCTTCAGGCCAAACCTGAATGGTTCTAACGATGGGTCTGGTTCTTCAGATCAGGGGTTTGTAGACAGGGATCAGGTCCACTACAGATATGATTGGACGATCCAAACTTAGGAGCTGCTGCTGGGATGTTGCAACACAACTGGTCTAATATTCTGTTGTCTCTGGTCGGAAACTCTATGAATTTTCGGAATTTGGGGAACACTGCTTTTAATTCTACATGATTAAAGTATTCAGCTACGATCACATCTGGCTCTGGATAAGTGTTCATTTGACTGCTGATGAAACAGTAGAGTTCCACCATGGCTGATTCAGAGTTAGCGTTTGGATGTATGTAGGCTAAAACAATGATCACAGAGCTGAGAATTCTAACCAGTTTAAATCACTGCACTTGACTGCCAGCTATTCCAGATCAGGGGAGCTGAAAGTTCCAAATGTTTTTTGAACTACCGTTCAAAAGTTTGGGGTCACCCAAACAATTTTGTGTTTTCCATGAAAAGTCACACTTATTCACCACCATACGTTGTGAAATGAATAGAAAATAGAGTCAAGACATTGACAAGGTTAGAAATAATGATTTGTATTTGAAATAAGATTTTTTTTACATCAAACTTTGCTTTCATCAAAGAATCCTCCATTTGCAGCAATTACAACATCGCAGACCTTTGGCATTCTAGCTGTTAATTTGTTGAGGTAATCTGGAGAAATTGCACCCCAAGCTTCCAGAAGCAGCTCCCACAAGCTGGATTGATTGGATGGGCACTTCTTGGGTACCATACGGTCAAGCTGCTCCCACAACAGCTCAATGGGGTTCAGACCTGGTGACTGCGCTGGCCGCTCCATTACCAATAGAATACCAGCTGCCTGCTTCTGCTCTAAATAGTTAGTGCCACCGTGGCGTTCAGGGATGTTGTTGTCCAGCTATGTCTCCGTGAAGATTGTTACACAGCTGTCTGTCTTACATGAGGTGATCCTCAGCTGGATCTTGTGCAGTTTGTTTCCGGTCGATCTAACGTTGGCCAGGAGGAGACTGGGCGGAGCTGGTCTGTGGAATAGCCTTTAGCCTGGTGCGTTCATCACCTCGCTTGCCTCTCTTCTTCCTGCAAATCCCTTGCATTGAGACCTCAGAAACAAGGGTATCACAACATGTATTAGAGTGCAAACCTAAACACGTCACACAAGCAGAGGCCTAAAATAGGAATTTGGAGTGCAGCAGGTATTGCATTTGTGTCTCTCTTGGTTTTTTATAAGTTAAAAAGTGCCAAAATTGCGAGTTATATATGTGATATATTTAACAAAACAGGCATGCATCAAATGAATTAATCTGTTTGTATTATAAAAATAAATTAGTTGTAATTGTGTAATAAATTTTAACTTCATGGTCAAGTGTTGAACATGTAATAAATTTATTTCATTTCCCCACCTAACAAATCAAAGACATATGCTACTAGGAAGTCTATCATAGTGATTTTGATTTTGGAGGTGGTCTGTAGCTGAATTGCTGTGCAGGTTAACCAGGCAGATGTTAGTGTTTAATCTGAGACGCAACAGCAATTAGTAAGTACAGTATTTCATCATGTACATTAGCACACAAAGCAAAAAAGTAATTCAATAATACATTTTTATGTATTATTTTACCGTATATTTGATTTGGCTTTTGATTAGATTTCCCAATTTAATAACTGCACTGTGATCAATGATACCGTAAAAAATATTTAAATATTATGTATTTTATTTTATATATATATATATATATATATATATATATATATATATATATATAAATCTTTCAGATTGTTACATATAATAATATATTAATTTAATCATTTATTTATCTTTTGGAATTGTGTCACTGTTTATAGAACCAGAACAGCTCCTGTATCATTTTCTAAAGATGAATGCCCCCAAAAAATTAACAACAGAATACAATATAAATCATGTCTTGAAAAGGTAAATATTAGTTATTTTTTCTTCTACATATAGAATATAGTTCACAGGGGCCCATCTCAGATCATCTTGTCCCGGGCCCAGGCAAGGCAGTCACCACATGGTGATGATGCTTTGATGCAGCTGTTTCAGCTATTGGAACCCATTTAGTAAAGCTTCCTACACACTGGTTGTGAGCTAAACTCATGGCCACATGAAGTTTGGCCATCTGTAGATGTTGACTCTGCAGAAAATTGGGGATCTCTGGGACTCAGCATCTCCTGACTCCGCTTCATTGTTTTATGTGGCGTGGCACTTTGTGGCTTAGTTGCTGACATTCGCAACTGCTTCCATGTTGTTAAAATACCACTAAGAAGTGACTGTGGAATAATTACAAGTGAGGAAATTTCACGACTGGACTTATTGCACACCTGGCATCCTATCATGATACCACATTGGATATATCTGAGCTCCTGAGTTAAACCTATTCTCTCACAAATGTGAGAGAAAAGCAGTCTTTATCTCTAGATGCAGACTTTTATACCTGAATTCAATTATTTGGAAATTTAGGCATATGGTGTATTACATAAAAATTCCAGTTTGTCATTTTATTTCATTTTTCCCCCCACTACACACTATAAAAAATAAGTTTGAGGACATAATAAATATTAGACATTGGAATTATTTACATTTTAATCAAGCATATGGGTTTCCAATGTAATGTTCAAACCTGGGTATATTCTAAGAACATTACCAACTTTATTATGCTAATAAATCCTGCCTAAATACAATAATTAAAATGTATATGAAGATGTTGGTTCAGTCAGGCGTTATTCTCATTTGTCATGTGCAGCTTCCAGCTGAGAACCATCTGGATGATATTTTCATCTGTTGTATTATGAATGAATGAATATATCAACTTGTTTGAAATTATGAACTGAGATATGAATTGTGGTCCTAGTTTAGCAATCTTAGCTGTGGTAATCAAGAAAAGATGTTTAAAATCTACTTCAAGAACGGAATCTATTTCTCAAACCAAATATTTCTTTATTAGTTTAACATGGAGGACAAAGCAATTAAGCAAAACAACTTTAATAGTTGGAATTTCACTATTTGGCTTGTGTAGAATATAATAGAATATAATAGAATAATCCTTTATTGTCTCACAGTGGGGAAATTCCAATATATCAGCAGCAAGTAAAGGAAAGAGTCGACAGCTGAACAAAAAATACTGTACAGTTATTGAAAATGGCATTCTCAGATGAAATGCACGACTGGGTAAGGTGACCTGAAAGTGGACAGAGTACTCATGTATAATTGTAATTGTACAAAAAAACCCAATTTTTTTTCATTTTTAACTGGCTGGAATTTAGTTATGCTTAGCTTTTAATCTGACATACTCAGAAAAAACTGATTAAAGTCAATTACATAAAATGTAAAATGTTGCACTAGTTTTATTGAATAAATTCAAGAGCTGCTGTCACACCATGACATCTGTTCTAACATAATTTATTGAGAAACTTTTTTTTGTGGTTCTCAACATGAGGAAATTAAGGGAACTTTGTGAAACATTAAGCCCTGTTATGTATGTGAAAAATGTTTTGCTTTTTTTGTGCCGTGATACCACTTTCTCGCTTTATTTTATTCCTCTAATTTTTATTGATCACCTGACCATCTCAGAATGAAATTTAAATAATGTCAATGCTCTATAGTGGTTAGGGTTGTCACAATACACTAAAATTTCAAACTCGATAGCGATACTAATAAAAATACTCAATAATTGAAACCACTTTCAATATCACAGCAACATTCTTTAAAGGCACTGTAGTGATGGGTCGATGAGGCGTCATGAAGCGTTTTGACACATTGCCAAACTGTATTGATACTGTGCTGATACTGTGTCACTGAATACTGACACCTGCTGGACCTTAAAAATCCCTACAGGCAACCTGGTTGACAGAGTTAACTGACACTGATTTGATGACCAAGTATACACAATACAATTTAAATCATTGTATGTTGCATTGTATTATTTTATATTTTCATTTGAATTAAACATACATTTGATTTTTTTTTTAGATACAGTCAATAAATATTGTGAACTTGTATCATAATATAATAACCTCTAAGTAAACATGTTGTGAACGAGGATGCTTGTGGACTGGCTTTTTTATTTATTTATTTTTACAAATTCTTTGCTGCCATGTCCTTTCAATCTGTTCTGAAATCGGAAATGCTGAGTATGACAAAGGGAGGAAGAACTACTCAGAGTAGCAGCTTTCTACTAAGGGTAGATCAGCCGTTTTTTCTGAAACGATGCTCAGAACAAAGACGCACAGCGCAACCCGCCCAACCATAAAAGCGTCTGCCCAACCTATCCATCAGTGGTGCGCTCCGATCAGCACCTGGCGCTCACAGAGCGAGAATGTGGTACACCATCACACCAGAGTTGCAAAATGGTTAAAAATTAACCATTATTAACCATTATTTTGTTTACAGTTCAGCTTGGATTTTATTTACTGCGCAGCATAGCTTTGCTGTGCGCGCTGCTGTGCGCGAATGCACACGCGTGCAGCTTAGAGCGAACAGAAACAGTTTGGTGCGTCAGTCAGTTCGAAACTCAGTTGACTTTTGCTCTATGAGCTCAACACATGCGCCGATGCATTGGTGTTGCCGGACCCATCACTAAGGCACTGGGTTCTTTCTGGTTAACAGCTCGACGCAGGGGTTCAAACTGAAGCCGTCTGTGAAGCTAAAATGTAAACATCTAGTGTTAGCTTATGTTGTCCAGGAGGTTTACTACTTCACTGTTGCAGATACAAGAACTTTACAGACCTTTTTCACCTTGCTATCAGTGCCGCAGCAATATGTTGTAGCATTACGCTAACACTATGAGCTAGTAGCTCATAGTGTTAGCGTAGCATGTGGCAGCGCTCACATGCTACGATGAGTATCGATGAGTTGTCAGAAGAGGCCCGTTTACACTACACTTTTTTAACCAAGCCGAGACCAGTCCGAGCTCGGTAACCGAGATAACTCTCGTGTGTAAATGGTCAGCAGACTGAACTGAACCGCGCTAGACATAACCGGATGCAGACCAGTTCCTGGGGAGCTCTCGGACTGTTTTTTTTTTACCCCGGTTATCTGATAACGAAGAGCGCATGAGCAGACTGCATCATCCCCTTACAGTCAGCTGACTGTCCGCGGTTTTTCCGGCGTGTCTGGCTGCACGTCCCGATTCACACTCCATTCAGACAAATTTCAGACATTCATAATAATACTAGCTTCCTTACCGTGCCACACGGTTTCCAGAGATGATTCTGCTTAGCAGTGTGATGAACCTCAGCATCTGTCGTTGTTTCCTGCGTCTGTAAATCCTTTTTAGACGTTCGTTTGTCTTATCCACGTCCCAAAAGCCGACTCTGTCCAACCATAACATCCTGAATGTTACGGACGCCGCCATTTTGATTTGCTTTGTCCCGCCTTCAATCCCAGAGAGCAGCAGTACCTCAGATCGTCTCTAGGAGGCGAGGAGCAACCAAGGAACCGGGATAGCGTGGTGTGTAAACGGTCGTCTCGGCTTGGTTAACTGATCCAAGCTTGGACTGGTCTCGGCTCGGCTCGGTTTAACAAGGGTAGTGTAAATGGGGCTATATAGACCAGTTCATTGTTATTGTTTTGATCCCGTTTTTTCGCGCATGCGCGCCGGACTGGTAGGCAAAAGGCAAACACAATGGCGGACGAAAACAAAGAAACCGACGAGTTCTCGACGTATTTTTCTTCTTTAGATAACGTATCACAAGATCGTTATAAGACTAAGTTAGTGGCTGATAGATTCAGATAGCCAGATCCACACAGCAAAAGCCTGAAGGGACGGAGCGAGTCTGTGAAATGCTGGCCAAGTGTTCCTTACGGCGACATATACAGCTACCTTATCAACACGGCAGGCCAGTACACACGAGAGAGCATGAAAGCCATGAAATCACTTGGCGGCTACAATTATTTCATATCGGGACATGTTCAGACATGTTTGTGTAACATCCGAAAGCGGAGTCGGACACAGACAGCACATCAGCAAAGAGGAAGACCCACCACCGGTAGGTTAAAAAAAAACATTGTTCACAAATTATTTTGGTGTTTTTGTCTTATTAATCCTTTTCACAGACTCATGCCAGAGGGTTTGCATACATTGTACATGTACGTATATTATTACGAAACGAACGTTTACGTCTTTACTTAAGTATATATCCAATTTTTTATTTATATAATTATTTAAGTAGAACAATGACTAGTGCAAAATTAAGTTGTATTTACTGGAGATGAAGTGTAGACTGCAAATTCTGTCGTGGTATGATGGCTCCCACAGTCGATTGGGATTGTCTGCCTGCATCCTTTTCATTGAAAATATCCATTCCTTTCTTCTTTCTTCGTCCTTCGGTAAACGAAAGAAACGTACATCCGACGATTTGGAATGCCTCTGTGTGCAACCGGGAGCACAACAAGTCGTAGGCATTGTTTAGATTTCAAAAATAAACTAACTAAAAGCACGCTCTAATTCACCCGTTTTGTCATGGTAGTAGACGAGAACAGTACTAATTTTGCCTACCAGCGGGACCCGGATGTAGCGTGGATGTAGCTCGTGACGTCACACGTGAATTGGTCTATAATCGGGGAAATGTAGGCGGCGGCAAGAGCTGCTATAGACGCCGATTTGCCGCCGTTGACCGGCTACTTATGACTGCCCTGGTTTATGTGGATACTGATTCACCCAAACAGGAGAGTCAGTCGCAACCTGAAATGAAACTGGAGCACATGAAAGTAATCCCACATCCGTGGGACTGGTTGCCCGGAGTTGTGATGGGAGAGCATCCAATATCTCTGCTGCTTTATGATGGTCAGTACGCTCCCTGCCATGGTATCGAGTTAAAAGCTCATGTTTCAAAAGAACCTTGTCAGTTACATCACAGATAATTTGATAAGTATTAGTAGAGTTTGAAAACAACAAACCTGCAATGCTGGTAGGTGCCCAAACAGTGGCCTGGAGGGAACATTTAACCATACCTCCTAACTCCTTTGCCTTCAAGTTCTGCTGCAAAAGATTCTTGATACCAGTCTGTGTGGTTCCTGTCAGAATCTGAATCAGAATCAGAATGAAGTTTATTGCCAAGTAGGTTTGCACTTACAAGGAATTTGACTTGGTGTTGATGGTGCAGACAAAATAAAATAAAATATATATATATATATACAGAAGCTATATACTTACAGTAGACTGGGCGTTAATGTAACGCAGAAGCTTGTAAGTCCTGGGCGGGGGTGAGAGGCAGTGTCCAGTGTCACGGACGGCTCTTGTCCTTGTTGATAAGGCCGGTAGCAGATGGGAAGAAACTGTTTTTGTGGCGTCTGTGACTGGGGTGCGAGGGATCAGCCACAATCTTCCCTGCACGCCTCAGAGTCCTGGAGGCGTGCAGGTCCTGGAGAGAATGAAGATTGCAGCCAATCACCTTCTCTGCAGACCGGATGACACGCTGCAGTCTGCCCTTGTCTTTAGCGGTGGCACCAGCATACCAGATGGTGATGGAGGAGGTGAGGATGGACTCAATGATGGAGGAGTAGAACTGCACCATCATTGTCCTTGGCAGGTTGAATTTCTTCAGCTGCCGCAGGAAGTACATCCTCTGCTGGGCTTTCTTGGTGAGGGAGTTGATGTTCAGCTCCCACTTTAGGTCCTGGGAGATGATAGTTCCTAGGAAGCGGAAAGACTCCACAGTGTCAATTGTGGAGTCACAGAGGGTGATGGGGGTAGCTGGGGCTGAGTTCTTCCTGAAGTCCACAACCATCTCCACTGTTTTTACAGCGTTAAGCTCCAGGTTGTTCTCCCTGCACCAGGTCACCAGATGGTCAGCCTCCCACCTGGCGGACTTGTCACCATCAGAGATAAGTCCGATGAGAGTGGTATCGTCCGCGAACTTCAGGAGCTTGACAGACTGGTGATTGGAGGGGGCAGCTGTTGGTGTACAGGGAGAAGAGCAGAGGAGAAAGAACACAGCCCTGGGGGGAACCAGTGCTGATGAGCTGTGAGTCAGAGTCGTGTTTTCCCAGCTTCACGTGCTGCTTCCTGTCAGACAGGAAGTCTGTAATCCACCTGCAGGTGGAGTCCATCACACTCAGCTGGGCGAGCTTCTCCTGAAGCAGAGCTGGGATGATTGCGCAGAGCTGAAATCCACAAACAGGATCCTGGCGTAGGTTCCTGCAGAGTCCAGGTGCTGGAGGGTGTAGTGAAGGGCCAAGTTGACAGCGTCGTCTGCAGATCTGTTGGCTCTGTAAGCAAACTGTAGGGGGTCCAGGAGGGGGTCAGTGATTTATTTCAGGTGTGATAGCACAAGGCGCTCAAAGGACTTCATAACCACAGAGGTCAGAGTGATGGGTCGAAAGTCATTAAGTCCTTGGCTTCTTGGGAACAGTGATGATGGTGGAGGATTTGAAGCAGGCTGGCACGTGACATGTCGCCAGTGAGGTGTTAAAAATGTCTGTGAACACTGGAGACAGCTGATCAACACAGTGCTTCAGGGTGGATGGAGAGACAGAATCTGGTCCAGCAGCTTTCCAGGGGTTCAGTCTTTTGAAGAGTTTGTTAACGTCTCTCTCGTGTATGGAAAGAGTCGTCACTGAGGAGGAGGTGGGGGGTGGATGCAGGACTTTCTCTTTGTCTGTCCAAACGACAGTAGAAGTTGTTCAGGTCGTTGGCTAAGTGTCGGTCGTTCATGGAGTGGGGGGCTTTAGGCTTGTAATTTGTTATCTACCTGAGCCCTTTCCAGACAGAAGCAGAGTCGTTCGCTGAAAACTGGTTTTGCAGCTTCTCAGAATACGTCGTTTAGCCTCCTTCACTGCCCTGCTAAACTTGTATTTTGCATCTCTGAATCTGCATTTGTCCCCACTCCTGAAAGCCTCTTCCTTGGCCAGCCTTAGCCTTCTGAGTTTGGCTGTGAACCAGGGTTTGTCATTATTGTAACTCACCCTGGTTCGTGATAGAACACAGCAGTCCTCACAGAAGCTGATATATGATGTCACAGCCTCTGTGAACTCATCCACGTCGTAGAACAGAGTAGCGTGCGGCGGATCAGGTGGCGTCAGATAGGAACTTAGGCTTTGAATCCAAGGCTTCCAAAGCTGGAACACTAAGAGAACACCAGTTTCAGCAGGTTCTGTTAACAGTCCCCAATGGATGTCAGCAAACTCTTCCCCCACGGGTTGAACCAGATATTGTCCATCCTGGAAAGTGTGACCACACGCTAGGGAAGAACCGTCTGGAAAGGTAACAGTCAAACCTTGAGGTCCACAAAGCACTGCGGCTCCCAGTTTAACCAACAAGTCTCTTCCTAATAAATTGACAGGTGTAGAAGGAGACCATATGAATGAATGATGTATTTTCTGGTTACCCACTTCTACCAGAAGTGGTAAAGTCAACGGCAGACGCTGTTCCTTCCCTGAGAAACCCATTAGTGACACAGTCTTAGTCGACAGCACAGAGGCAGATGGTTGGTTGATAATAGTGGAATATGTGGCTCCAGTGTCGACTAAAAAGTTCATGTAGTCCTCTCCAATTTTCACTGGCAGCATGGGCTCTGAGGTGCTCACGCTGCTGGAGTTGTCCTCAGGGGTGTGTCAAAATTGTCCATATGAAATGTTATCCCCGTGCTGGGGGTACCTTGTGGAGGTGGGGCCATGTTAGGATTCGGTGGCACCGTGCCAGGCTGACCTGCCGGTGGAGCTACACAGTCTCTTGCCCAGTGTTCAGCGTGACCACAGTTGTAGCAAATGTCGACAGGTGTTCTCAAAGGTCCGCCATATCCACCTCGTCCTCTCAGCCCCGGCCCCAACCTGCATGACCACGCTGATCAGCAAACCGCCACCTGTTTCCACGTCTAGGACCAGCAGACCTGTAATTATATGGAGGATAAAAAACTGGAGGGGGCATGCCTCCCCCTTGTATTGGATTAAACTGAGGTGTCACCATCGGGGATGGAGCCCCAGGAGATGCAACTGCTGATACCATCACATGTTCAGTCTTTTCCTTTTTTGTTTACTTATTTTCCGTTTTGCGTCCAATAACTGCATTTTCAGTAATTGGTCCTGTAATTCCTCTTTGTCTTGTTTCCTCTTCCTCTCCTCATCCTGAGCACCATGCAAATGATGTACTAAATGTTTTTCCCAGCGAGCATATTCACATCCAGGCATATCCGGATTTTGTTTCATCAGCTGTGACACTAAAGACGGTACCCCTTTTAACACTGATTCTCTAAATAATTCACCTAAGTAAGATCTATCCCCTTTTGGATTTACACCTGTGTGTTTGATCCATTTCTCTTCAGCTTGAGTTATGTAGTCTTTTGGATGCTGTTGTGGGTCCCAATCAAACTTGGGAACCGCTGCTGGGGTGGATAAGGGAAAATGTCCTCTAATTGAATTTCCCAAACGAGTAATTACCAAAGACAACGAAATGTCATCCCTGATGCGGGACGTTTGAGCCTCATATTCAATGTTATCTGCAGTTGAAGCAGGCATGCATCGTCCTAGAATGGCTCTAAAATCACCCAGGGCCAGATTTGTGCCTTTAGTTAAATTATCTAATTCAGCCAGCCACAGTCTGCCACCACCTGCAATACTGGGCAATTTATCCGCCAGGGCTTGCACATCACCAAATGAGTAAGGAACATACTTCCCCAAATTATTTTGTAATAAAGGCATCTGCACTCTAGTGGGACCTTGAGAATGCGTTGTCATTGAATGCATGCTGTGGAATCTGTCCTTTAAATATTTCCTCACACCTCCTGTTTTTGCTGCTCTCTGCCTCCTTGCAAATTCACCTTCTGCAGTAGAATAATATAACCCATTATTATCTACCATAAATTCTTCAGCATCGGTTTCTCCATCCAGGGAGAACTCCAAAACTGGCACATCTAACAAATCTGCAGAATCGTCCTCTTGCCAAACACCTTTAAGCGCCATTTAACTTTAATCTCTGTTTCTGATGACTGTTGGTTCTTAAACCTTACATCAGTCGAAGCTGCTGGTGTTCTAATTCCTGTTTTCTTGTGATCAACCTGATTTAAGTCTGCTGCTTGCTGTGTTTCCTCTGAATCTACAGAAGGATTGCCCCAAGGGGGCGATCTTTCTCCGAGTTCCTGAGTCCTCCACATGTGCTCCTCAGCACCCGCTTTCGTCATCTGAGAAATGGGGTGGGCACTAAGTGGGGACGGAAGCCCTTCAACAGACTGAGACCAGTTCTCGCGAGCTGCTCGAGCGAGAAAGGGTTCACATGACTTCAAAGGGGTGAGGGATATGGTTAAGTTATATGGGGGTGGAGACCTGCCCTGCGGTGCGGGAAACTGTTCTGTTTTTTCTTTTGTCTCAAACAAATGTTTAATTCCCTGCCAAATTACCAAAAAATTTTCCCAACATTTAACATCTCTGTCTGCCTTATCTTTTTCCTGGTCGCGTTTCCCAAAATGCAACAAACCAACTTTCTGTTGTTTCGGCGTACATTCCTTCATATGTTTCTTACTTTTAACATTCTGTTTTACCAAATATTTGCCAAACGGCTCACCATTTTCCAGCCGTTTCTCTCTGCCGTAACAGCTTCCACGACTTTCTGTCTCCACTCAGACTGCGTCTTTTTGTCCAACTTTTCATGCGTTTCGACAAAACCCATCAGCGCCTCGACCTGTTCTCCCAAAGATTTCCAGGGAGCAGAGCCCCATTGATTATCCTGAATATCTTGATCAAATGCTCCCTCCATGATCCTCGCCTTCTTACTTGTTTCTCCAAATCACACTCAACTCGACACAGTACTTTTTCACCGTAACTACTACACGTGCAAACGCGATTCACAGCCAGACATACGCATACCTAACCACTTGCGCGCATACACACAAATCTCGTGTCTACACACACACAGACAGACCCACTTAGGAGCCGCGAACTCTGCTTCTGTTTCTCACACAATGGATTCCCTTTTAACCGAGACAAAATGTTGGACAAAACATGACAAACACAACATGTAAAGACAGACAGCTTGCGCGACAAGGAGAGACCTTTGTCCCTTCCGTATTCGGCAGAATCTTCTCTAATTGTATTAAGCAAATCGCCTGATCTCACTGCCGTGCTTCTGAAAACCCCGCTTTTGGAAGCTGAGAGACAATTTAAATTATCTCTCTGGGATCCCCTTTATTCAATCTCAATTCTTCTCTTACAGTTTCATTAATTCAGAGTCTTAACTGTCCTATTCTCAACTTTTAAAGATGTTTACGTATCTTGACCGTTCTCTATCGCTAAACTACTTTTGGGAGTTCCATTTCCCAAGGAAGGTTTTGGTGCTGAAGACAATTCCTCCTTTGTGCCCAAATTCAAAAAGTCCCTCTACTTACAGCCAAATCCGGGTCACGGCACCAAGTGTTAAAACTCAGGCCCGTTCCTACTCCATTTTACCACGGCCCGTCTCACCCATCCGGTTCAATGATTTGGCAGCAAGAGAGGAGACAATGATCAGAGGCCAAACACTTAAAACATACATATATTTATTACAATTTGGAATTCCAAGTTGGGATACTCACTTACAAGTTTTATCAACGAGGCGGATAGCCTATTTTATCCCGAAGTGCCTTCCATGAATTGCAAGTTGCAGTCTCATCATATACACCCAAAACATGTCTTTTTAACAACACACGGGCTCCTGAGGGGGCTGGGCTACCCCCCCCCCCCCCCTCTGGAGACATCCAGTCTCCAGCAGATATGTGCTTTCTGACACTTCAACCGTTAAATGTAAGTTATAGCCCCGGGCTTTTCCTCAGGAGTCAACTAAAATAACATTCAGAGCCATGGGAAAGTTTTAAAAACCGTTAACTAATCTACAAACTCCTATATATCTCCAGTGCTGTCCTGCACCTGGTACCATTACTGAAGTCTGAATGTAGCCATTGTATTCTGCAAAGAACTCCTGATCCCAAGTTACTGTGTTAAAGGTTAATATCTGTATAACTTTAAAATACACTATTATCATATAAATGCTTATATATTATCATAATAAAGGGAACAAGCAATGCTATTATTAAGTGATGCCATATTTACATGTGGCAGTTCTTCAGTTAATTGCTACATATTAAAAGCCTGTGGGGTTATTAGTGCATTCAAAGACATGTCATATTCATATTTGCTAATTGGTTTGATTCATAAAATGCCACAAGATTCTGAAAAATGCTACTGATCCTGTCAACTATTCAAATGCTATTTAGAAGATTGTAGCAATACATGTTTCTGCAGGCAAATTAAGGATTTATGCTTTCCTGTACAGCACATAAAGTAGTAAAGGGTACAGATGCATGCTATCATTCTGAAAATAACACATTTGCTTTTTTAGTCCTGCTGATTTGGCTCCTTGTCCGCTCAGGGAGTCATCACAGCTGCAACAGCAGCCACAGCACAAAGCTCATGGAAGAAAATAAGGTTCTTTGAAACTCTTGGTGGCTGACTCTTTTAATCAGCATGAATGGCCGCACTCCATTTTGACATAATTCTTCCGATTTTAAGACTTACTGCTGTTTTAATTCTTTTTAAGGTTTTACCCCTATGGGGCAGTTATTAACTGAATGTTAATAATCATTAGCACTGTTAATCTGCATAAACAATTAAACATTAGAACAAGCCAAAGAACCCATTTTAATTTTTTCGATTTCCTGTTATGTTCTGTTTTAATTGTGCAGATTTATTTATTTATTTTGTTATGTTATAAACTTATGTCAACTTATAATACCTAATTCTGCAAATCTTTCACCATGCCATTCAGGAACAATTGATTCATTTTAGGCTCCACTGACTAGTTGGAGTCCAAAGTCTCCTAAGGATAGCATTTAGCTTATGACTGTATATCATAAAAATTTATTTTGTTTTGCTCCTCAAATAGCTGCAGATCGAGAAGAGATGTACAGTTGTACAGCACAACACAGGGTTCCACAACCTATAAATGATTTAACACACGTCATTGAGAAGAGACCATCTTTTACCTGATGCAAAGCTTTTGATGCAACAGTGAGCATATTGATTTTAGAAGCTTTTAAGAACTGTGCTCAAAAAGGTTTGCATACAATGCTGTATATTCCCACCCCTTGAACTTTTTCCACATTTTCTCATGTTGCAGCCACAACCTTCAAAGGATTTTGCAAGAACTTTATATGCTAAAAAAAACAAAAACCAGTGTTGTATAGTAACAAAGTAAAAATACTTCACTACTGTACTTAAGTATATTTTGGAGTACTTTATACTTTTCTCAAGTATACATTTTTTTGATTACTTTTACTTTTACTTCACTATATTTCCGTACTTAATTGCATACTTTTACTACGATACACTTTTAAAGTTTGGTTTAGTTACTCGTTACAAAAAAAGTGTCGGTTTGGCTCAGCCGTTTGAAGGCGTGTCATTTCAAAGTTGCTGTGCGCCAGCGGGGTTGGGGCCTGGCGCTCCACGCAGCCAATCACTAACGCGCCTGGCCTTTGATTGACAAGGTAGAGACCCCCCTTTAACTCCGCTCTCATTGGTTGTGCTGTCTTAAATCCCGCCTTCCCTCTTCCTGATTGGCTGTTTTCTATTACGTGTGTGCGTGCATGTGCGTGCATGTGCGTACGTGCTTGGAGCACGAGATTTCAGTCTTGATTTTAACTGGGATACTAGACTACGAAACTAGTCCCAGTTAAGAAACTAAATATTATCTGCACTAAAATAGGTGAAAGCTGCTGAGTGCAGTTCTGAACAGAAGCAGCAGAGAGAGTTTTGAATTGTTGAACTTGAGAAATGTAAATAACCAACGTTAATATCTCAAAATAGCATTTAATTCTAAAGTATAACACATTTTATCAACAAAAACCTAATCTCCTCTATAAACCTAAATATTCTGTGCCAGGCAGGAGTTCTGAAGACTGCTGGAAAGATGGAAAAGCAAAGACTGTAGGTCATAAAAATTCAGATTCTTAGCCACAGCCGTCTGAAAAAGGTGAGAGTGTCACTTTTACCATTATTTCGTTGTTATTGTTGCTTTAATTTATTTTTGACCATTTGAGGCAGTTGCTACTCTTGTTTAGACCTTTGCGTAGTTATAATAGTATGATTAGGGTTCCACAAAATAATAGTGTTATTCATTTGACTATTTCTACTTCTAGAATTAGGATAAAGACAAATAAAACAAAGGAACACTATTTACATTGGTTTTATTGTTCATAGATTTCAACACTGTCCATTAATAAATTAGTATAAACCAGGGCCGGAGCTAGCAGATTCAGAGGGCAGAGAATTCCCAAAGTATCTAACATATTCTACCTCCTGCAATGGAAGGGAAAATTGTTATGGACTGGCTGATATACAGCAGGTCAAAAAAGGCCATATTTTGGCTGCAGTGCTTTCTGTTCACTTATGAAGAAAAGATCATCTAGTGCACTAAATTCAATTGCTGGGTTGAAAATATCCAGTATAAAATACAGAGATTTGTGTGTGTGGTGTGTTGGTGGCAGGTGTAGAGGGGGCCCCAAAAAGACTGTGTTGTCCCGGGCCCTAGCAAAGCTGTCAGCTGGCCGGCCTGCAGGCGTATCTATTAGCAGGTTTACCACTTCCTGTAGGTTAAATAAGCCTGGTTTATCACTTCACTATGTTCTTAGTATACACCCCCTTTGCCTGCACTTGGTTGTGTCTTGGTTGCATAGCATTGACCTTGCTTGAAGAAGGAAAACTGAAAGCTTACAAAAAGGTTGTATTTTCTGTCTAAACTTGGTCTAAATTTCTCCTGCACTTGGTTGTTTATATTATTTTAAGTGAATTTGACTTTCAAAGTTTACCAAAATATAAAAAATGTCATTAAAACTGCATGTGCTTTGTTTTACTTTTTACTTCTACTTTTCATTACATTACTTGAGTACATCTATTTTTACAGTAATTTTCATACTTAAGTACAAGACATTTCAGATACTTTAAGACTTTTACTCAAGTAACATTTCAGTCAGTCACTTGGACTTTTACCAAAGTCATATTTTGGAGAGGTACTTATACTTTTACTTGACTCCGAGATTTCAGTACTTTATACAACACTGACAAAAACAAAGAAGTGTATATTTGTCTAGGATGACTTCCAGTCTCCATTTTTGTAAAGGTTTGGCCAGTCAATGGCAATTTGAGGCAATTCTTATTTTCCTTTAAGAGGTATAATTCACAGTGCTTCAAATATTTCTTTCTCATAGTCATTATTCACAAAGGTATAATGTAAAGTGGAAGACAAACAAAAGATGGTTTTCAATTCTTTGACAGAGAAAAATATTACGACTATGCATTTTATTGTACTCAGCAAAGCTGTACTTTAGTGTTAGCTGCTGTTGATTGAATAACGTGTAATTTAGTTTTAGTCAGTATTTAGTCATGTAGTCATTAGGTTCAATCTTATTTCAGTCACTACATTATACTGCATTTCTGTGGTACAACTGGCACACAAGTTTTAGTTCAAGTACTGGACTTGATTAAGCGCTATACACGTATAGGCCGTTTACCGTTTCAGTTTATAGTTTGTTTTGTTGACTAAAATATAAAGGGATGCTTTTTTTTAGAGCTTCTTACATCTTTCAGGAAAACATCTTTAAATAAAGTCACAGACTTCACAGTGGCACAGTTGGTAGCATTGTCTCCTTGCAGCAAGAAGGTCCTGGTTCAGACATTGAAATGTTCTCCCTATGCATGCATGTTTTTTTTCTGGGTACTCCTGCTTCATCCCACAGTCCAAAAACATGACTGTTAGGTTAATTGGTCTTTCCAAAGTGCCCTTAGGTGTGAGTGTGTGCATGCATGGTTGTTTGTCCTGTGTGTCTCTGTGTTGGACTGATGACCTGTCCAGATTGTACCTCGCCTCTCGGTAAGTGACTGCTGGAGATAAGCCCCAGTTGCCCCTGTGACCCTGCATGGATAAGTGGGTATTGATAACGGATGGAAATAAAGTCACTTTTTGAGATACACAGATAAAGCTTAACATTTCTTTTATTTGAAGCAACTTTATTTGGATTAGATTTTTTAATAGTTTCAAAAGTCAAAAAGAAAAAAAGAAACATTAATAGGATGTCAGTAGAATGAGAGGAATAAGACTCACTGGACCCCATTTCACAAAGCTGGGGTAGTGGATATCCAGGGTAATTTCTGGGGTCAATTCCTGCATACCCTGGCTTTTCCGTTTCAGAAAGCTCTGAAGTCTTTACCCTGATTCAACTTATGACAAGAAATTACTCCTTGAAACAATCTTGCTTAGTAGCAAGGTTGTTTTGCCTACTATAAGCTGAGATCTGCATAAAGACGTGTCGGAAAAGGCATGTCCTTTTCTGGAGGAGCCTGGATGCTGGAGTGCAAATAATTCACAGAAATCTCTGTCAGGAGAGGCTGATCAGACCACAATTAAATGTTTTATCATTTCTGGATTAATACAATTTCAAGCATTACAGTTTTTCACTGCTGTCCATCCATCCATCCATCCATCCATCCATCCATCCATCCATCCATCCATCGTCTTCCGCTTATCCGGGGTCGGGTCGCTGGGGTAGCAGCTTCAGTAGGGAGGCCCAGACATCCCTCTCCCCAGCCACTTGGACCAGCTCCTCCGAGGGAACCCCAAGGCGTTCCCGGGCCAGCCGAGAAACATAGTCCCTCCAGCGTGTCCTGGGTCTTCCCCTGGGCCTCCTCCCGGTGGCACGTGCCCAAAAACACCTCACGAGGGAGACGTCCAGGAGGCATCCTAACCAGATGCCCGAGCCACCTCAACTGGCTCCTCTCGACGTGGAGGAGCAGCGGCTCTACTCTGAGTCCTCCCTGGATGACTGAGCTCCTCACCCTATATCTAAGGGAGAGCCCAGACACACTACGGAGAAAACTCATTTCGGCCGCTTGTATCCGGGATCTCGTTCTTTCGGTCATGACCCAAAGCTCGTGGAGCCAATAGGACCACGTCATCCGCAAATAGCAGAGACGCAATCCTAAGGCCACCAAAACGGATCCCATCTGCACCTTGGCTGCGCAAATTATGTCCATAAAAGTTATGAACAGAATCGGTGACAAAGGGCAACCTTGGCGGAGTCCAACTGTCACCGGAAACGAGTCCGACTTACTGCCGGCAATGCGGACCAGACACTGACGCCGGTCATACAGAGACTTAACAGCCCTTATATGGGGCGACGTGGCCCAGAGGTAAAGGAGTTTGTCTTGCAATTGGCGGGTTGCCGGTTCGATCCCCTGCACTGACTGTCTCTGTCGTTGTGTCCTGGGCAAGACACTTCACCCGCATTGCCTGCTGGCGGTGGTCAGAGGGTCCGGTGGGGCCGGTGCATGGCAGCCTCGCCTCTGTCAGTCCCATCAGCACCTTGGCTGCTACTAACATAGCTCACCACCGTCAGGGTGTGAATGTGTGTGTGAATGGGTGAATGACTAAACTGTAGTGTGAAGGGCTTTGGAGGTCGTCAAGACTAGTTAAAGCACTATACAAGCCATTTACCATTATTAAAGTACTCCATACTCCCGGAGTACCCCCCTCGAGGGACACAGTCAAATGCCTTCTCCAGATCCACAAAGCACATGTAGACTGGTTGGGCAAACTCCCATGCCCCCTCCAGGATCCTGCTGAGGGTGTAGAGCTGATCCAGTGTTCCACGGCCAGGACGAAAACCACACTGCTCTTCCTGAATCTGAGATTCGACTATCCGTCGGATAGCCTCTCCTATTTTATCTAAATGTTCTCAGCACAATATTCTCAGCCGGCACATTAATTTTGGTGAATCGTAACACAACAAGGGGACACTCAGTTCTGAACAATTTCTTTGTGTTTGTGCTCTTTGTTTTTATGCCAACGACAGCAGTAGGAGACGCAGAAAATCTTTCAGAGGCAGCTGTATGTCACGCTGTCAGGAATGTTACTGTTGCACTCAGTTATAGTAAGGTTTAATGTTGTTCTATATCTGAGACCCACAAGTTTAATAAAATAATTACACATAATGAAAGCAATAATTTATTCTTTCAAATTTTGAGACTTCCAGCTTTAATTTTCCATTCATATATTTTAGTTTCCATTGACGTATTTTTACCCCAACACCGTTAGAGCTACGACACATTTCTTCACTTAAATAACACCACCTTTACATGAACTCAAAGTATAGATATAGCCTATATGATTAATATAAAGTCAGGTTGGCACAAATTATACACCTACAAGAAAATCAGTGTCAACTCATTTTTAGAAGGATGGGTGAAGCCAAATTCTGGCTAAAAGATGAATGAACATATCAGTTATGTCAATAACTCACACCATCCCATCATTAATTGCAAATATTGATTATAGCCAATTAATGTTTTAGTTGATTAAAGTTAAACATAAGAATAACTTCGAACTGGACCTTACCTGATTAAACTGCATTTTAATACTTCATATTGATTTGCTGCCACGTCCTTTTTACGCCTGACGGGTTGCACCTAGAAACACAAACAATGTGTTGAATGAGCTGTAGTGTGGGAATACAGCTTTATTTCGCCATCAAATAACTGTCATATCACTCATGCACTGACATTTTTTCTCTCCCACTAACTTGCTTTTTTTCTGCAGCACCGACTTTGTTTGTGTTTGTTAGTTATGATTTAATATTCTCCATATGTCTTCATTAAAGATTTCTAATTCTACTCAAGGGAAATGCACACTGCGAGGCATCTTATTTCCTGCCGTTGCCATGGTGAATCGTATTATCTGCCTTCCATTGATGAGGGCTTCTTTCATGCTCATGCTTAACTCATGGTTGATCGGACGCTGAGTTTAGTTACCTGATTGATATCACCTGTTCTGAAACAGAAAACACTGAGTATGACAGCGTGAGGTAGAACTACTCAGAGTAGTTGCTTTCTACTCAGGGTAGATCGGCCATTCTTTCTGAAACAAGTTGCCTCTCCTTGCCAGACCACCACAATTCAATATGACAGGAATTGTGTCATCTATTGTGTGGTTGGAAGCAGCATGGTAGTAGAAGGTTTTAGCGATACAGATGACGGAACACATGCAGGTAGGTCACGAGGAGAACAGTCGTGGAGCATGGGGAGCATAACCAAAGGAAGTGGCGATAAACAATGCAAACCAGGGAGTCTATATATAGAGGAGAAGTGATCAATGACATGGGAACAAGGTGAGTCCTATCAGGGGAATGTTGGAACAGCTGAGGGAGGGTACTGAGCAGGGGAAGTGAGTCAAGGAGAGTAATTAACATAGATAACACAGCAGGAGTTGAACTAGACACAAAGGGGAATAGGGCTCATACTAACAGATGAGAAATGAACTAAATGCACAAACAGAAAAACAGAAATAAATGAAGGGCTAAACACAAGGAATGAAGTAATCTGGGAAATACTTAACCACAATAAAGAAGACAGAGGAAGGAACTGATCTACAAAACCCAAACAACCCCAAATTGTTCAAAACACAAACAAACACCCGTGGATTATGACAATTTTATCTCCATCTTATATTTTGGACGATTTTTTTGATAAAACATTCCATTATTTTCACCTTTTGCTGCAACTTCCCATTTGTCTTCACAAAATGGCTCCACCTCATACAGTTAGATTTAAGTCTCGTCTTTGACTAGGCCACTGTACAACATGTAAATATGCTTTAATCCAAACCATTCCATGTTAGCTCTGGCTGTTTAAGGTTTTTGGCTTGCTGGAAGGCGAAACTGGCTCATGCAGGTTTTTTTCTTTTCTGGCCTGACCTGCATTTAGGCGACTTGCTCAGTGAAGGGCAACTCTTGCTCAGTGGGTAAAGTAGTTATCTTGCAATCGGAAGGTTGTCGGCTTGATTCGAGCTTACCCTGTCACATGGTGATGTGCCCCTGGGCAAAGCACCAAACCCTAATTTGCGATTGGGTGAATGTGGCTATAGTGTAAAGCGCTTTGAGTGGTCGGTATGACTGGAAAAGGACCATATAAATTCAGTCCATCTACTATTTAATTCCATCCATCATCCCCTCAGCATAATACTGGCACCACCATGTTTCAGTATCAGTATACCTGTGTTCAAGGTGGCATGATAGTTTTCCAATGCTCATACTTGTGTTTTGTTCACATTCTTAGGTTGCATATTTACTAATAAAGTGGTTTCTGAAGTCATTTAGTTCCAATGATTTTTTTAAGGGTATCGGATTAAAAGAGGTTGAAAACCATTACCTGCCCCACTCTTCTGATTATTATATCCTGCTTTGTGCTGGTCTGTTATTTAAAATCAGATAGTACATTTTAGATTTATTCACCCAGTATGAGTTCACCTTATCTGTCTTTGTTCATTTTTGTTTCTAATTACTATTTTTGTCCTCTTCAATCAGGCCAGCCAATAGTTTTCAGAAATTATACACTTCTTTCAGCAGGATTCTCTCCTAATCTGTTGCAGCTTCTGCTTTTTCTGTCCTTGACTTGCTCTTTAGAAGATAGTGGAGCTGCAGTATGTATACACTACATATCAGCTCCCACAGTATCAGCTGCTAGCTCACTCCACAGCATGAGATTCAAGCATTGGTTATTTGGTGAATGAATTATTAATGCCACACCATTTCCTTTCCTTAAGACTCGATGCAGATTGCATCTCCTAATGTTCAGCGAGCTCATGTGGCCTCTTTCTCTATTTTTTTCAGTTCCTAACAAAGGGAGGGTTTGCCCAGGAAGTGTTCTTCACTGTCTGTCAGAACAAGAATCTTTCACCTTGGAAAATGAAGATGTTGTTGCCATGGGAACTCTTAATCCTCCTGTCACTCAAAGAGTGCCTAGCCGGTAAGATGCCAAGACAAGTCTCCTTTCATGACAAACCTGATATGCATACATCTTTCACAGAGACATTCTGCCTTCTTCTCCTCACCTGTGTCTAGTTTATCATTTCTTCTCCAGTGGAGCTGATAGCAAACTTGAATAGGATCATCCTTTTATTTTCTTTTATATCTGTGCAGATTCTACACCCTAGTTTGAGGAATAAAATGTGCAAAACATTTTAGATGTGATTTAGAGTCAGCCTTGGTAACAGATCAATTCTGAACCACAGTGCAAAATCTTTCAGTTTCACTTTAAGTAAGTTTTCAAATTCAGCTGTCTTGTGTAAGTGTTGGGATTCTTTACTACACAGTGCCAGTCAGAGGTTTATATAATACATATAACTTTGGGTGGTTATTGATGGATTTGAATTAGTCAATCAATCAATCACTTAAACAATCATTCAGTTTATGTATTTAATTTAGCAAATTTCGTCTTGAAGTCACAAACACATTACTTCAGTTACACAAGTGAAAAAGGGGCAGGTAAAATAAAATCTGGTACACGACTGCCCCTTTGGATCACACTTGTTACTAAAAAGTGCTATATAAATAAACTTGCCTTGCCCTTTCGCAATGATTAGAAAGTAAAGTTCATGGCTGTATACATTCATTTAACTTATGGGATAAGCTGCAAATGATATCAGTCTCTTCATTATTAACTCAGAACTCAATTTATGTTTTTTTCATTATGAAGTGTTTTGAATTGATTTATAGTTGGGCATTTTTTTAACTGCTTGTACAAATTATTCAACTCGGCAATATTATCCCTCTGAAATATCTTGGCAGGTTGTCATGAATCCCCATAAGGACTAAGATGTAAGCCTAAAACAGGATTATCAGATGAGTATGATTAGAGCTCTGTAATATACATGTGTGCAGTATTCCAATATGAAAGGGCTGATTAGGTGCAATAATATAGGATAATATGTTGTGAAGTTTAATGTATTCACACTATGCATATCAGTCATATGTTTGGACAGCTGAATAGACTCTTTCTCATTGCCCACCCCTGTTGAATCTTTTTTTTTTTGTGGCTGAGATGCTGAAACTCACAAAGAGTGTTGAAGACATTGTTATTGATATATAAATAAAAAATGGCAGCAAAATTTGATTTAATCATAATATTCTAAACAATTATATATTTTCTTTACCATTCTGCCTTAAATATGATTTAGAGCATGGAATCCGTTTTGATAGTATGTTTGGGTACTGTTCCAAGAATGCAGGATAAATCCGATACACAGATCTTAAGCCTTTAGCTCAGGTAAATGCTGCACATTGTGAGTAATGCCCCTGTGGTTCCTCAATCACAGCTGCATGCTCTGAAAGCACACATGGCCCATGATCTCTTTGGATTGACTTAAATTATGTGATTGACACAAAAATCTGTAAGGTGGGGTTTTTATTTATTTAAAGACGATGTCAAAAGAGTTAAGGTTTCACCCATGTTGCACAAACTCTCCGCTCCAATGAAAGGGAATTTGTTTGGATATGAAGAAATAACTCAGGAAAGCCAGTCTCACCATTTGCAATAAAGAGAAGTCAACCCTCACATCAAATGAAAGCATACAGGCTGAAATCTGCTGCTACCCGTGTGGAAAATGACTAATGGAGAGTGTTTCAATGGTCACATGACATTTAGATTGAGCTGTTGGGCCACACTGACAACAAGAATGTTAGCGGTGGTCATGGTGAGGCTTTCAAATCTAAGAAAATCAACCGTCAACATAGCTGAAGCAACCTCACGCTGAGGATTTTTTTTCAGTGGTATTGTTGCATGGCACAAATAGAACGGATCAATCTTTGCAAATTATTTTCAATTCAATACAGGACTGTCTCAGAAAATTAGAATATTGTGATAAAGTTCTTTATTTTCTGTAATGCAATTAAAAAACATGAAATGTCATACATTCTGGATTCATTACAAATCAACTGAAATATCGCAAACCTTTTATTGTTTTAATATCGCTGATTATGGTGTACAGCTGAAGAAAACTCAAAAATCCTATCTCAAAATATTAGAATATTTCCTCAGACCAAGTAAAAAAAACAAAATACAATGGCAAAACAAAATCAAACATTTGAAAATGTCCATTAATGCACTCAGTACTTGGTTGGGAATCCTTTTGCACAGATTACTGCATCAATGCGGCGTGGCATGGAGGCAATCAGCCTGTGGCATTGCTGAGGTGTTATGGATGCCCAGGATGCTTCAATAGCGGCCTTTAGCTCATTTGCATTGTTGGGTCTGGTGTCTTTCAGCTTCTTCTTCACAATACCCCACAAATTCTCGATGGGGTTCAGGTCAGGGGAATTGGCAGGCCAATCAAGGACAGTAATGCCATGGTCAATACACCAGTTACTGGTGGTTTTGGCACTGTGGGCAGGTGCCAGATCTTGGTTGTGCAGCGTTTCCTGCCACATTTCCCCCTTCCAACACACTTTTTGTGAATGTGCTTTGAAACTGCACTCTGTGAACAGCCTGCTCTTTGAGAAATTTCTTTTTGTGTCTTACCCTCCTGATGGAGGGTGTCAATGATGGTCTTCTGGACAGCAGTCAGATCAGCAGTCTTCCCCATACTTGTGATTTAGTTTACTGAACCAAGCTGAGTGTTTTTCAAGGCTCAGGAAACCCTTTCAGGTGTTTCGAGTTAATTAGACGATTCAAGTGATTAGTTGAATAGCCTACTAGTATACAGTACTTTTTCACGATATTCTAATTTTCTGAGACAGTCCTGTAGCTAGATTGTTGAAAAGTGGTCTTAGCTGGGTGTTCCAAGAGGAAAGCAATTCCAAATGTACATAAAAACTAGTTTTCAAATGAGTAACCCAAGCTAATATTAAGCTTTTGGAAACCCCAGACATTGACATTGTTAATTATTTATGATCTCAACTTAATAGCTTGGTCCATAGTGGAACACAAAATAGTTCAAAATAAGTTCTGATAAGAATCCACCCAGAATTATACCAAAAACATCTTGATCGCTTTAGAGAGTGCAATTTATGTGTTACTTGGTAATGTACATATATCAAGATATTGGGGGTATATGTATGAATATTTATGTATTTAAATTTTTATGTATAATTTTGACCTACAAACTACAACCATATAGTACAACAGTTCAAGTCAATCATTAAAAGTCCAAAATCTACATGCTAATCATACAGATGAATGTATGTAAACTTCTGATCACCAGTGGTCATGGCCATATTCAGATTTAATACACATTTAAGCACTCCTGGTTGTTTTTACAATTCTTTGTTTAACTATGCAGATTTCTTCCATTTAATTTTATTGTGAGTCCACATGGAGGTGGAAAAAAAATCCACTCACTCTGCTTTAATGCTAATTTTTTTCACTCCCTCACCAGCAGGATACATGCAGGGTATGCTGTTAATCTACCTCCGAGAGAAAAGTGGAATATCATCAGGCTTTAGTTTCCCAAATACCTGCATGAGTTACAGTTAAGGCTTTAAGAGCTCTCTCGCGTAACTTGTGTAACCGGAAGATCTACAACCAGCTGCCAGATTTGAGGGATATAATGTGTACTCAGATCAAGCCGACCGTTTACAAGTCATCACACAAATATACAGTGAAATTTATACAGCATATGGAGCCGGCTCTATTGCATTGTTATTTATGCCTCTGTTTCAATTGATTTAGCTTCCTATCTCAAGTCAGCACTTCCACTGGAGTGTATCATGAAGTCTGGAGATGCAGAGCAAGAGTGTAGACCAACACTCTTCATCATTCTGTGCAAGTACTGTTGTTTTCAAAATAATAGCAGTTAAAAAAGTGAGTAAAACCTCAGTATCTATATAACAGCTTTACACAAATGCATTGAGAACATGACACATTCAATTCCAACTGAAAACATGACAAAAACTTTATCTGATTTGTTCTCACTCAATAGAGAGCATGAAAAAATGAATATTAGGACTTTTAGGAAAAGTGTCCACGTTCTTTACAAAAAATTTTATTGTATGCCCTAAAACGCTGGAGATTTTGCATTCCTGTAAATCACTGAACAACAGTTTCTGAGAATATTTGTGTTGTTCGGGGTCGACCATCTTCTTGCACCTTTGGACAGGTATTTCAGCCCTGGGCAGATTAAACCAGAGAACCATTGTGTTTGATGGGCTGGCCTGTCCATAACGTTAATCTTGCTGTTGTGGAACCAAGAAGGTGTTCTCCTACTTCGGTGTGTTAGGCCAGTTCAATTGGTCTGAGGTGGAGGATTTTTCAGTTCAGTTCCAGCAGCTGGCTCAAGGCACTGGTTCAGCAATGCCCAAAGCTGGCGCTGCCAAGGCAGTGGAGGACAGAATGGGTGCAGTTACAAAATGGTAAAGTAATGTTTGCAGCATAATTGCTGACATGGTCTAATGTTCAAAGCAGTGACAAATACTAATCACTATCAATCAACGCTCCCAATGCTTTGGATTTCAACCCCTGAGTCTGACTCACCACGGGGCGATGGGAGCATGTCTGAATGAGATGGTTTTATATCAGAACTTGGGGCCATGATAAAGAATGGATGTACCGTTTAAACCAATAGGAAGTTTCAACTGCAATAGCCACTGTTCAACTGTAAGAGGACAGCACTAAGACGGTTTTAAGACAAATATTGCAGAACTAAATAAGGTCACATAAAAAATGTAAAACATTCCACAGTAACATTAAAGTAGCACCCTTAGACCCAGTTTATACAGTTTATCAGCAGAAAAACTTTGATTTTTTTGAGGTGAGTTACATTTTAAAGCTATAGTTGGTAATCCTGTTCAGAAACACTTTTCGTTATACTGGGTAAAATGGTTGTTTCATTCTGAAAGTAATACATTAATACAATACATTATGTATTCAGAAAAGGGAGGTTAAAAAATCAATCTCTGTGGGAGCTGTAGTTCTGTAAAACTAACCAATTGGTTAGAGTTTTGGTACTACTCTCACCCCTCTCTGTCTCTCAAGTTCTGGGGGTATCACCTTATCTATCGATTGTCCCACATGACAATAATTCTGACGCACTCACAAAACATCGATGTGCTTGCACGTTCCTTGTTAGTTTCCGCTTGCTGGCTGTGTTTTTCATTTGTCTGTGATGCCTGTGTTGGTGGAGGGTGGTTGGGGTGGGTGGGAGATATGGGGGCACCGGTTGGTTTTTTCACCCAGGGTGCTAATTAGGTGCCCCTGCATGATATTATGTATTAATATATAAATGAATACTGTCATGGTGCGGTTTTGGCCTGGCTGTTTCCCCTGTTATTCTCCAGCACCTTCTCCTCTCACACAGCTCAGCCTCCACTCCCTCAGCAATCAGCTACACCTGTCAGGCACCCATCAGTCTGTACTCACTCCACCTGCCAGCCTCTCTACAAAAGCCTCCCTCAGTCTTCTCTTCCCCGCCGAATCGTCATCAGTCTCCACTCACACCACGTCTGTCAGCCCCATGTCCAAAGAACTCTCTCGCTGCACCTCTGGTTCAACAGCAGCCCCTGCACCTCCAAGAACTCCCTCCACCGCACAATTGGATCTACTGCAGCCCCTGCGTTCTATGGACTCTCTCTCTGCTGCTCTCCTGGTCGTTCTGCAGCCCCCACATCCAAAGAACTCTCTCGCTGCACCTCTGGTTCTACAGCAGCCCTTCTACCTCCAAGAACTCTCCCAAGACCCAGCTCGGATCCCTATTCGACGTTCTCCAGTGTCCTCCCGTCAGCCTGCTACTGCACTCATCAACTCCAGTCCGGTAACTGACTCTGGTTTTCACCACCCACAACTCAATCCTTGCAATAAACTCTCAAAACAAGCTATGTGTGCGTGTGCTCTGTCCGGGTTCATGAAGACAAACCATGACAAATACATTTTACATTTTAATAAAGACGCAAGCTTTATTGTTCTGTTTATTTATTCATTTTTCACTCTCTCTCACACCAACAACAATAATTTCTTCATATTTTTTTCCGTGCTGTTTATTCCCATGTGCGTACACAGTTTTTTTGTAAAGCCAGGTCATTTGTGTCTTACACTTTGCCTGCAAATGGGGCAGGAGCTTAATACTCTTGAAAGAGAACTGTTTAGCACAGCTTGCATGTGCTGACACTGTAACTCCAGGGTACTTCATTTGGCAACATGATTCAGCCTTAGTTTGTCAAATACAGAGACAACAAATTAATAAGCCTTAATGTCTGGTTTATGGGTTGGGTTTCTGCAATACTATCAGCGAATAAAAACTCATCTTCAGAACCAATCTCAAAATGGTGATCTGCACCATGTAATCTACTTTCAGCAGTTATCGCAGGTTATTAAAACCGTAAACTGCATAAAGTACGGGCAAAATTGCTCCCTCTGCATTTACCCCTGTCGGCTCCTATGCCAGCCAATAGTAGAAAAGACCCAGCTAATATTGCGGCAACGCAGAATTCTCTCTACAATGTAATGAGGCGTCTAGTATATTTTGTATATAGGTGAAGTGTGTGAATGCGGATAGGCGGAGGGATATTTCAGCCTGTTATACTCAGTGTCTCTAGCCCAACAGTGCAAGTGGGTCTCTTTCTAAGTTGTATTTGTCACTTGTTTTAGAGCCAAAATAAGCAAATTCACTTTTAGAAACAAGCCCAAAAAACTGCAACCCGCGACCCAGAATTTACAAGCGACTTTAGAAAAAAAGATCCTCAAAGTTCCTTATAATAAGCAGAACTGTTAACATTGTGATCAACGCGGCTCACTCTGTTCCTCGGCAGCACCCATCTGTGTTTACTCTCACTAAACGCCCACCTCAGCCTGTAAGGTGAGACGTATCTCACCATTTTCATATCTAAAACCATCAGCTGTTTTGCAAACATTCAAAGTTTTCCCATCCTTCCCTGCATGTCATGTGTTTATATGCATTCTAACTTTTACACAACTTCCGGTCCAGACTCGGCAGGAGCAGCTCATTAATACAGTTATACATTTTTGTATGTATATCTAAATCAGCCAGAATTCGGATAACTGTCAGAACAATGTTTTGGGTAGCATAAATTTTTTGGGCTATAAGGCACACTTAAAATCCAAAATTTTCTCAAAAATGGAAGGTTTGCCTTATAATCCGGTGTGCCTTATATATGATTATCGTTGTGCTTACTGACCGATTTTAGGTGGTACAATGCACTCAAAAATCTGTTAAAATGTGTAAGTACGACTTTGGTAAGCAACGAAGGAGCTCCACTCAATGGATATCCGGGGCATTACGGTACACTGTGTCACTACCTGATCGCAAGACTGCCTGACTGTAATGTCGAAACTAGAAGTGCATTCATGTAAGGCAGCCCAGAGTTCACGCTAGCAATAATAAACCAAGTAAGTTAATTCAATATAAAAGTTCAGTTTATTTTGGCCTCATGTTAGAAACAGGGCAGTGTAGTCCAACCACTCTGTCCTCCCAGCAGACACAGATAGCTCTCCCTCTCAGGTGAGAGCGGTATTAAAGAGGAAACACACTGGATGCAGCAAAGCAGCATATGCGTGTCTTATGCTTTCATTTTAATCAGTCAATAAATGTATACTAGAAGCATAATATGCGCAGATTTTCACAACTCCTAAATTAGATTGAAGTTCTAATTTCAGATGCGTATACGCTCCTTTTTGGCAGGGAATAAATGGGAGAACAACATCCTGTGTCAAAGTTCACTTCCGGAAGTATCCTAAAATAAGAGTCGTGGAAAATAAATGGCCATAGATGATGTAGTTGTGACAAGCTAACAAACTAAAATATGCGATTTCTAATCAGATAGGGTGAAGACACAGACTTTTTAGGTGATCAAAACATAGAATATATTACTGGTAATTTAATACCGTACCCATGTATTACAGGTAATTTGTCTTTCTATAATAACGTACACGACGAAAGTTCTTCTCTCCACAGAATCTCGCAGCTGTGGAGCATACTTTGCAGCATCTGCTGTAAATTTACGCTTTTAAAAACATGCCGTAAGCCGTACCACATTACGCGGCCACTGTATAATAAGGGTTTTCTGTATAGAAGTGAATTTGTACATACCTGGATCCAAGCACCTGTAGGTGTTTGTGAGAGTACACTTGTGTATGTAAGGTTTATCCATGAGAAAAATTCTCAATAGTGGTTGTGAAGAGCCTAAAACCCATCCCCCAGAGCAGAGGCAGATGCCAGGGGAACCAAAACCCCAGATGCCCAAAGGGACCTTCAGAGTAAAAGTGCCCAAGAGGGGCCAACACAGGAAATCTGCCTCCCCCACCCAAGGGAAAAGGAGAGACGGCCCCAAGGAAACCCCCCAACAGCCACAATGCCGAAGCTCCCAGGAGCCACGGGGACGAGCGAGTGGACTCCACCGGAGCGGATCCAGCCATGGGCTCCAGGGACCTGAGGCCCCAGGGGTGCCCCGCCCAGCGGAGGGAAGCAGGACGGAGGGGATGGGCTCCACACTTAGTGGAGATCTGAGATGACCTGGGCGAGCAGGCAGTACAAAGCCAACCTGACAAATAAACAAACAGAAAACTACATATACAGTCACATTCACCCATTCCCACCCTAGTGCCCCCACATGCAAACACTCCTACAAAAAAAAAGGGGACGCAGTACACGCTCGCATTTACCACACACATCCAGTGACGCTCCCATCCCTGCCACACCTCCCTCTGCCTGCTCCTCTGGAGCAGGCAGAGTGAGGTGTCTGGGGATGGGAAGGAAAGGACTGAGGAGCATCATGCTCTCCCAGGAAGCCAGCTCACCTGCTCCCGTTCTCTGAAAACCCACCCGGAGAGGGAGGCTCTGCCAGCCGCACCACCATAGCCCGAGGGGCTAGAGACAGGTGGCAGGGTCTTTGAGCCAACCATAAAGCAGGACCAACACCACCACCCCCCAACCTGCCCACCCTACCCCCGATAAAAAATAAAAAATAAAACACTGGCTAGCCAGCCCACCCAAACCATGCAGACCCCTGTTCCCCTTATAGAACCAGCACAGAGAGACGGCAAGAACTAGGACTGAGATAAGGAGGCGGAAAAAACATTTTCGTCAATTCTGAGACCATTCATTTAGATTCGGGTCCCTCTACAGTAGATACCCATGCAATTCCTTCAGTCTCCCTCCAACAGCTCGGCTCTTGGTCTTCTTCAGCATTATTTTTTCATATTCACCCTACTTCTCATTTCATGCACCATCATCATCATTCCCTCTCTATGCCGAGTCAGGCTCCCATAACTCCTTGTTTCATACCTGTCGTCATCATCGCCTCTCTATGCCTTTTCAGGCACGCACAACTTCAAATCATCATCATCCTCATCCCGTCTGTACGCCTTGAAAGACATGCACAACTTCTCATCATCATCATCATCATCATCATCATCCCCTCTCTACGCCTTGTCAGGCACGCACAACTTCTCATCGTCATCATTATCATCCCCTCTCTACGCCTTGTCAGGCACCCACAACTTCTCATCATCATCATCGTCATCATCATCATCCCCTCTCTATGCCTTGTCAGGCACGCACAACTTCTCATTACCATCATCATCATCATCGTCATCATCATCCCCTCTCTACACCTTGTCAGGCATACACAACTTCTCATCTCACGTGTCATCATGCTCTCATCAACCCTCTCCTCACCATGGCATGCTCTTTTGTCTCATCCCTAGGCCTAATTCATCTCCTCTCTGCTGTCACCTCGCTCTCTAGGCTTCCATTTTCAGCTCCCAGTCATTTTGATTCTGCTCACCTCGGCCTTGGCATCCTCCTTAGGGGGGAGTCTTCACTAATCCTAATCCATTCAGTTCGGCCTCGGCACCCTCTTTTGGAGGGTGTAGACTTCACTAATCCTAATGGTAAAATGATCATCCAAGCTCATAGACATTCGCAGCTTTCACGTGTTCTGCTGGGGTCCGAGCACCAAAGAACTTTTTGATTTATGTCAATAAATCATTCTAATGGCCTTTCCAGGTTGAATTCTGTTTGCTATCACATATTTATGGTTTTGGTTTAATTTCCTCCAAAACCAGTTATCTGGTTAGTGGTGTTGGACTGCAATTATTTCAAACACAACTGCACATACTGCCTTCAGGCTCACATTTGCAAGCGTTCCCCATGAAACCTAATTAGGTGTAATGTGTTATGAGTGCGCGTTCGCTTGTAGCAGTGGTCAGTCGAGTTGGTGTGTTTACCGGGCAGGGTTGTTCTCATGCAGATAAACGAAGCTCCCGCTCATTTTCCCGAGAGAAATAACCCAGCTTTTAAGGGTTCATTAATTTGTTTAATTTAAAGGACATTCCAAGCAGTTCAGAATCCAAAACGCCTCCCTCAGAGACAAGAAGGGGGAAAACAAGGCCCTTACCTGAGGCAAAGACTCCCACTCTCATTAGGATGATCATAATGATGACGACGTGGGAGGGAACACTCTTTGTCCTAGTCAAGGTTAGAGACGTGTATCTGGGAAGGAGAAAAAAAGAAAAGGAAAACATCTCATCTTTCATCATCTCAAGTGAACAAAGAGAAAATTAACATTTTTTTTTTCCCAGGCAGCATTGGTGTGCAGCTTGGCACATGACACATGGTGTCTGAGGAAATGGAGGGTGTGCACCAGTGCGTGCCTGTGAGTTAGAGTGCATCTGCTAAAAAAAAAGTTAGATTTCACGGGAGTAATTAGTGCACCATCGGTTAATTACTCCTGTATATTGATAGTTTGGCAGAAGCAGCCAAAACAGTGAGCTTTACAGAGCACACACACAGACTACATGCATATACACAGCAGCTCTGCTCTAATTAGATTAAAACCATTACAGAAGCTCTATTCTGAATGCTCAAGCTCTCATGTAAACATATTCTGAAACTTATCCTTCTCACATAAAAAAAATGTAAACAGAGCTGGGGTACTTGTTAATGTCTCCCAAATATTTTAGACCTCTAACAAAATATTTTCTGTCTCTTCAATTTCCCTGTTTTAACTTACAATGTCTTGCAAAAAAAGTTAGTTGTATTGTGATTTTAATGTAAAATGGAACAACATTTCTACTCCAACTTTTTTTACTAAGGGATTCTGAAAGGTCTTTACTTTGATACCTCTAAATAAATCTGACTTCAGACACCACAGCTATTCTGTTAAGGCCTCAGAGAGAATATCAGTGGACACACCAAGGAACTCAACAGATAGGTCAGGAAGACAGCTGTGGAGACGTTAAAGCAGAGTTAGGTTGTAAAGCAATATTCCAAGCTTTGAAAAACTCACAGAGCTCTGTTTAATCAATCTTTCATCTCTCTGAACACACCGTTGTTACTGTCAAATACAGTGGTGGCAGCATCATGCTTCAGGAATTCTTTTATTTAGCAGGAACAGGGAAGCTGATCAGAGTTGATGGAATGATCCACGGAGTCATCCTTGAGGAAAACTTGTAAAAGACTAGAGGCTGGGGCCGAGGTTCACCTTCCATACAAACGGCTAGGGCTACAATAGAATGGGCTGAGTCCAAGCATATCCATGGTGCCTTGGTCTGAGGTATTTTACAAAAGAGTGGGCAACATCTCAAGATGTGTCGGAAACCTACTGCAAGAAGCAGATCGAGGAAGGTCATTCTACAAGATACTGACTGAGGAGGACTAAATCCTAACTTGTCCTTTTTTTTTTTTTAGATTTTTATGTATTAAAAAAACAACAATGGGAACCATTTTTATTTTATTCTAACTTCACAATTACACTACAATGTGTGTGGTGTAATTCAATTTATTCAGAACAAGTCCAAAAAGAGCCAGACACATCTCCACTGATTCCACCCAAGCAATGCGCTGATTGTCCCTCTCCCATCTGGTAAATGCTTCAGAAGCCTCAAAGCCAAAACAAATACACTTAAGCTGGGCATACACTGTACGATATTTTCAATCGTGATACTCAGATACAGCTCAAATTGTACGACGAAACCGCAGCGTTTAAATGTTCACTCCCCATGATATCTGTTCTTACACTGTGCGGCCCGACCCTCTGATGCGACCTGACTGCTCACGCTGTACGTCTAAAAACCACACGTCGGACTCAGCCCCGTAGAGAGATTGTGCTACTCGGATTCGTTTACCCGGAAGCCAAATGTCAGCAGTAGAAGAAGAAAAAGACGGAAGTGTCGATACTCACTGTTAAATATGAGGCTTACTAGGACAAAACGCGCTGCCTTGGCAGTTCTACGGGTTACTCCTCCGTAGTTTAACTCCAATTCACACGTACCACCGTCATACTTCTCTCCGCTCCTATGTTTTCGTTTGAGAAGACGAAGAAAGATGTCCTTGTTTGCGCGTGCGCAGTGCGTGAGGTTGGGGGAAATCAGCTCGTAGACACTCGTAACTCTGCTTCAACAGCAGGACGTGCTAACAATCACTCACGAGGGCCGACTGAATTTCGAACATGTTTGATTTTCAACCGACCGTTCGATTCTTGATCGAATCGGCCCTCGTTACCCCCTGTATACTACACGACGCAGGACGCATGATCAAGCTGAAACTCGTCCGATCCAGAAAATTCTTGCACGACTGAAGAACCGGCCCGAAAAGGGCAAAAACTCGTACAGTGTACGCCCAGCTTTAGTAACAGCTTCTTTCCAAGAGCTGTCGGGGTAATCGCCCCCTGATGGGAGACTGCAGTCCAACGCTTTAAAATCACCCCACTTTTACTAGCCCGTCATACGTTACAATCACCTTAATGTTACTGCCTACTTGCACACTATAATCTCAGAATATCTAAATGCACATTGCTGTAAACAAAGCCTCAGATCATCATTGTTCAATAAGCACCTTACTACCTCATTATCTGTTGACTCTCCGGAATGCTAAAAATAAAAATAAAAAATGTAACCATTGTTCAATGCCTGTTTCTTTGTCAGTTTTTGCCTTCGTTATGTGTAATGTGAACTAGAAGCCTGCACGGGCCTAAAATTTCAGGCCCGGCCCGGCCCGGACCCCTGGCAATCAGGCCCTAACCCGACCCTGCCCGACAAATTAAGCTATTAATGAGCCCGAACCCGAGCCCGACTAAAAGGGTCCGCTATTTACACATGACTGTTTCCCGACACTTCGGTCGCGTAATAGTTTATCAGAAAGCCGACTCGAACAATTAAACAAATAATACTTTTAACACACGATTAACCCTTGCAAAGACAAGCGTTTATGTATTTAATTAGACCTCAATGTCGAAATAACGGGATGTCATTGTCGCAAAAGCAGCATGTAACGGACAGCCAGGATATACGACATTGGTAAATCTATGCGCCACGGGAGTAGATAAATGAGCAGCACACATGAGCTCCTTGTCCATAGCCAACTTATAATGCACCGTGTAAATAAATAAAGGAATTGAATCACTTTGAATTGAATATTTATTAAATTATTATTTGATTGTTATTATTTTATTATTATTATTTTAATATTTAACAATCAAATAAATGTATTGCTCACCTAATAAAGGCAACAAGTGCGTATTGGGAATTTTCAATAGCTCACCTCTGGCTAGCTGGCTTTTCAGTTTGTCCATCTTTATTGACTGACCGGAACAGAAGTACGGAGCCCTAGAGGGGTCATCGCAAAATGTTTTGCATGTTGAGAGAATGTGCGCTCGTTTTACTACATTGTGACGTGCTGCGTAGCGACGTGCTGCGTAGCGTCTGCTTCCAAAGAAAAAGAGAAATAAAAAGCTGTGCGCGTGAATGTTTTGCTGACCTGACCTAACTGAAAAATCATGAATACATAAAACCAACTTTATCAGTGTCAAGCCCGAGCCCTACTCGAGCCCGTGCTATTCATTGAATTTAAGGCCCGTACCCAGCCCGAATTTTCATATTGTGTCGGCGCCCGTCGGGTCCCGACAGGCTTGCAGGCCACTAATGTGAACCAGAGTAGCCAAAGAGAAATTTTGCCACAGTAACACACGGTGACAATAAAATACTTTTGACATTGACTTTTGATTGGCTGTCACATAAGAATCCAATGAGATGCACTAAAGGTTTTGTCCATGACAAAATGTGAAACAGCACCTGGGTTATGAATTCCTTTGCAAGCCACTCTACAAATTTCGATTCTAGATTTATTTGAAGTTCTGAGTCTAAATACTTAAAAAAAAAATTTCACTTTAACATACTAAGTAATTTTCGAGTGGTGCTCTCCCTACAGGACCTTTTGAAAATAGCACTGTTGTAAATACCCACTCCCCTCCACCACAGAGCAAGAGTGAGATGTGTGTGTGCGGATGGGAGACCGGCTGTGAGCCCAGCATAAGGCAGCGCTTTTTCACTCTTGTTTACTTAGGAGCGGGAGGGGGACAAGGAGGAGGTGAGCGACAGACAGAGGCTACGTTCACACTGCGTGGAAATGCGACCCAAATCCGATCTTTTTCATGCAGTGTGAACGTCCCAATTCCGATCTTTTCAGCCCCAAAAAATCCAATTGGTGCCACTTCCATATGTGGTACTAATTCAGATACATATTGGATTTTTTTCAGTGTCCGCAGTCATGTCGCGTTTTATTCGTCTTTGATGTCCCTCTCCTGTCTCCCTCACTCAATACACATCCACACACAGCAGTAGCAGTTAGAGCTCCAAAAATGACCACTAATAGCTGTTCTGCTTTCTTCTTACCTTATTTAGTCTTGCTATGATGTGGTCTTAATATTGTTGACTTCCATTGCGCAACAACTTTGTAATAATAGCAAGGAAAGATGCCGGCCGGTATAAAAATTTTTTCGAGGGCTTTTTAACAAAACTTTATTGAACACTTCTAGAAAATTTACATCCACCATTACTTCAGTAAACAGTTATGTGACATCTCCTTCTGTATCTGCGCATGCGGGTCACTTTATAGTCCTGAACTGTTCAAACAGAGGTGGCAGTCGTTTTTGATAGTAGTATGAATGGTAACCTAAAAATAATAATAATAATAATAATAATATTTTAGCAAAAAATCGGAATGGAGCATCAAAACTGCAGTATGACCATAGCAGACTTGGTAACACTGTTATTGATGCCAATGGCCTTAGATTGAGCTGCCGTGAAGTTCTTCATATTATCGCGAGAACAGAGCCGCAAGACCGCATCGGGATTGGAGGCATGGAAAGTTGCAAGAATGTTTTATTGGCCAGAGACAATACGGGGAGATGACAAACCCCTGAATCATCTCATAAACACTTGGATTGACATCACAGGCCTTAGAAGAGGATATATTAGGGTAAAATGTTACTTACTTTAAAGTCCCAAATAACAAAGTAAAAGTATGACAAATTCTGTCTGGAGCTTCTTTCTCGGCTGTTACATATTTTGGTTTTCTTGGGAAAGTCTCGGCAGGCTTTCTCACCTACATTTGAAGTTTACTCTCTGCTTGCTGCCTTTTTTAGGTCTCTTAACAGATGTTTTCCTGTGTTTGAGCTGCACTGAAGGGTAGGCAGATATGTTCGCTGAAGCTGCCGTGGAGTTTTCTTGGCTCTGTGTTTTACCATTCAGCTGGAAGTTGAACATTTGCCCCAGTCTCCGGTGGATTTAATGGCAGGTTTTGTTTAAGGACCTCCGCTGTATTTGGCTGCAGTCAGTCCATCTCTCCTTTCCTGCTCCCCTGAGCCAGACCGGATTGTCTAGTCTTGGAAAAGTCCCCATTGATTCAACCTTATTTCATTTCTCAGCGCTTTAATATTAGGACATTGCGCACCTGGGACCATTCAGAGACTCACAAAAAGAAAGAAATAAAAAATTCGATCATATGCTGTAAATTGTGGGAATCCACCGAGATATATCTTTTGATTTTGTTGATTGGGTTTGTCCCCTACAACTGGTGTTTGTTGTCCTCTGTGAATTATTATATCTTCTAACACCATTTTTTATTTTTTTTTTATTTTTTTGTCCTTCAGATCCTGTTTACATCAGCCAAGCTCTTGATGATTTCTGTATAATAGAGAGTTTTATTAACAACACCAGTCTCCTGTATAGTGTTTGACAGCAACAGATCTTAGTACTTGTAGTGCAGTAACAGCACTCAAGAATTTTGGCCTTGCTTTAGCGGTTCATTGAAGTTTTAGGGAGATTTGTTCTGCAAAGTTATCTAAAGGTCCCGTTGCAGTATTTCCAACCAATACAATCGTATCTGACTTTATTTGTAGAGCATTTTAAAACATCACAGTGGATCAAAGTGCTGTACAGAGTTAAAATGAAATACGGCTCAAACGGGACAAAAAATACAATAAATGTCAGAAAATTAAAAACAAGAAACAAAAACAACAATAATCACAAACATGGTGAGATACATCAGAGAAAACTATTAACACACCAAGGAAACTAAAATAGAATAAGATAAAGAAATAAGTTCTCTATAAAAGTGTTCAAAGGCAAAGAGAATACTAGATGGGTTTTAAGAAGAGTTTTAAAAACAGACAATAAAGAGTCTGAGATGGAGGGGCAATTGGGGTCCGATCTTCGTACGTCGCTAACTCAGTTAGCTGGATTTGATTGTTGACGATTTGGCATGATCTTGGATCGTTTGGTTCTTCGAAACTCATCCTGGACTTGCTGTCATAGCAACATGTGCAATAGCAACAGCTTAAACCTGCTCGCGAGCAGGTTTATTTCATGTAAACAGGATTAGATCGTAGCTTTATAAGCGGAGGAGATAGGGAAGTCTTTCCTAGCCAGTGCACTTGGACCACCTAGTGGCAGAGGACGGGACAGAATTGTGGAACAACATTTTTTAATCGTTAATAAAAGACGAAACAAATAATGCTTAGTTCCTCTCGTTTTATTTAAACATTTTTTTATAAAGAAAAGCCAGCAAGTCACCTTTTGCCTGCAATAAGAGATAGTTATATAAAGTCAGCAATACTACTGTCAAATGTTGTATTAGAACTTACTCTGAAGGTCCTTTTGAAGCAACTCGATCTCTAGTGCAATTTTCTCTTTTTCAAGTTGTGGAGTTCAATTTCTCCTCTTCATTTGTGTTTTTTCAGGTCAAAATACTAAATTTTTTGTTGAAGATGCCGTTTAGGGAACGGATGGCACTATGTGTCATTTTGTGAAAGAAAAAGGGTGAAACATGCCTCATGCAACAAAAGGAAAAAGAACCTGTTTTTTTCCCCAGGCTTTTCCTTGGTGGCTGATATAAACAGACAAACACATCATTTAACAGTGGCTTTTAAAAAGAGGAAAAAGTGGCTTTTTTAAAATATAGTATAATAATTAAAGTCTACCATTTTGTAGAATATTCTTGTACTTCACTTTTTTCCCCATGTTCAGTGGGTCCGGTGGAGGCTCTGACATAAAAGAACAAAATAAATATGAATTTATTAAAATGCAAAAATACATACTGTAGAAAGTGATAGAAACATCTAACATGGACAGCACTTATGCATGTAATTTGTCTGCTACTTTTTGCCAGCCCTCTCTCCTGGCTTTAGCAGACTTTGAGCTTTTACCTGTCTTTTTAATTAATGACTCAAATTCGGCATAACCTTCCATTAAAAGCTCTTGTTCTGCTTGGGAGAAAAACTGTGGGTGTTCTTTGGCCATGCTGAACAGCCAATAGCAGCGTTGCTGATCATTGTTTCTACTATCGATACATTTCCCCTTTTAAACAAATGCATGAACGCGCAGTTATCTCAGATAACTCAATCCAGCCATACTAATCATAAACAACAGGTGTGTTCGAAGAACCCAATTAGCCGGATCATGATTAGCCGGATGAAATCATCTTGGATGTGTCATTTGATCTCGGATGTTTTAAGCAACGTACGAAGAACGGACCCTTGGTTCCACGGTTTAGGAGCTGCAGCACAAAAAGTAGGAGCCTCCCTGAGCTTAAACCTAGTTGTGTTGACATTCAGGATCAGCTGGTCTGCTGATCTGAGAAAGGGGGCAGGTGTGTAGGGATGCAGCCGCGCAGAAAGGTGGGGTGTGGCTAGGCCATTCAGACATTTAAAAGCAAATAAAAAAAATTAAATGGATCCTAACATGTAAGGCAGACAGTGGCATGAAGGTAAAACAGGGGAAATGTCTTCTTATTTACTTGCGCCAGTTAAAAGTCATACAGTAGCAATTTGGACCCTGGTCGATGGAGGACCCACTCACCCTCATTTACAGTGCATTACATTAATCCAGCCTGATGGTGACAAAGGTGCGCATCACTGTCTCCAAGAACCTCTCTGAAAGAATAGGTTTTATTTTGACCAGCTGTCAGGATCCCCATGGGTTTGATTACTTATTGTTGCTCCCTGGGGATCCTGCAACCTGTCATGTTTTGCACTTTTAGTATTGTTTATGCTTAGATCCTTGTTTCTCTCACTAGTTCAGTTTTCTGTTCATTATTGATGTTAATAGTGCATTTTTGTATCTGTTAGATTTGATTCCTGTTTTAGTCAGCTTCTGTTCTTTATGATTTCAGTCTGGTAGAGTTTTATTTTCTGCCTACTCTTCCTTAGTTTAGTTAGGTTTTTGCCTCAGATCTGAAAATTGTCACGTTTCCCTGTTAGGCTATGTTCAGACTGCAGGTCTTACTGCTCAATTGCAATTTTTTGCTGAAATTTGAGTTTTTTTGAGTTGGCCGTTCATTCATGGAAGTAATGGTGAATGTAATTGTTTCTAGAAGTTTTCAATAAAGTTTTGTTTAAAAAACAAACAAAAAAAATGCAGATACCGGCTAAGATTGCCCCTTGTTGTTATTAGAAAGCTGCTAAGCAATGGGAGCCGATAATATTAAGACCACATCATAGCAAGATGAAGTAAGGTAAGAAGAAAGCAGCACACCTGTTAGCAATGGTCTCTTATGGTGCGCTAACTGCTTCTACTGTGTGTGGATGTGTAGTTGGAGCAAGCAGAGTGACATAATAGACGGATAAAATGTGACATGACCATTCGGAGAGCGATCACTTTGAATCCGATACGTATCTGAAGTAGTACCACATATGGAAGTGGCACAAATAAGATTTTTTTGGGGGAGAAAAGATCGGAATTGGGCTGTTCACACTGCCATGAAATAGATGAATATGGAACGTATATGGGTAAAAAGATTGGATTTGGGTCGCAATCCCTGCTGCGTGATTCTATGCTCTCCTTTTCTTTCTGGTTCATTGCCTTTTACTCATCTCACCTGTGTAATTTATTCCACCTGATGCTCCTCCCATCTCTTCTCTTATATATTCAGTTAGCTCACACATAACCACTTGTCAGGTCCTCTGGCTATCTACTCAGTTCTGGTCTCATTGTTGCCATGTTCCTAGTTTCTGTTTCCATGTCGTCCCGTAAGCCTTGCTTATTTATTTAATAAATCACCAATTCAAGATGTGGCTCCAGGGTTCTTGTCTGTGCTTCATTCCGATGCCAACAAACCTGGCACCAGCTGCCTTAAATGACAAAAACTGCCCCAACGACTGCAATGATCTGCCTATCTGATTTTAGCACAGGATCCAGTTTTGTTCCCAAATTTCTCACAGCCTGTGTGCTTTACTTGACCAAAGGGTTTAAATCCCAAAGAGAGGGCACAGTAGACCATCACTTCAAAAAAGTTCAATTCCATCCAGGCCTTTATGTCCTCAAGAAACCTAAGAAGTAGATTGATATAATATGCATTTTATGCCAATGAGGTCGAAATCTGGACTTTGACTAGGCCATTGCAATACTTTCTTTTAGTCATTCTGTTGTAGATGTGCTGCTGCTGTCTGGTATGATTGTTCTTTCTTAGTTGGTGGAACGAATTTGACTCTACTTCACCAGCCACTGTGCTTGGTGAAGGTGTCATTGTTTGGGCTGATATACTGAGTTTTCCTTTCACCAAACATTGTTCTGCAGATTGCGGCCAAACATTTATACTTTGGTCTTATCTGTACAAATAACATTGTTCCACAGGCCTTGTGGTTCATTCAGTTGCAACTTTGCTGCCATTTATTTCCGAAGTGTTTCTCCACGCAACACTTCCAACCAAGGCATACTGTATTTTTCGGACCATAAGGTGCACCGGCTTATAAGGCCCACAGTGAATTAACGTGTCTATGCGTGTCTTTGTCGACACATAAGGCGCACCGGATTATAAGGCGCACTAAATATTCTTCCCACTTGTATAATATCAATCCGCTCCTTCACGTACACAGCTTTCTCCTGAAAAGGAGAGGTATTAGTCTCTGTCGGGAGGGCAGAGTAGTTGGACTACACTGCCCTATTTCTAGCATAAGGCCTAAATAAACGTAACTTTTATATTGAATTAACTTATTAACTAGAGGCGTTTCTTTTTCAGCAGACTCCCACTGCACACCTGTCAGTGAGAACAGAGAGGGACTGTGATGCTGCTCGTCCTTGTGAACGCCCTCTTGGAGCAGCTCAGTGTATCAAGCTCTGTATCACATATAAAACAGTTCGATGTAAAGACTTCTTGCTGCTGAGAAGCGTACGCTGTCTTAAAACTTGAGCTCTGCACGGACCTGAATGCGCGGAATCTGCCTTGAGTACATCTCGAGAACGCGCAGACCTCTGCGGAGTGAAGTACACCTGAGTATGTGGAGGCCTTTACATGAATGCACTTCTAGTTTCAACATTACAGTCAGGCAGTCTTGTAGACAGCTCAGTGGTCCGATCAGGTAGTGACAGTGTACCATAATGCTCCGAATATCCATTGAGTGGAGTGGCTTCGTTGCTAACCAAAGTCGTACTTATACATTTTCTTGTACTTGTTCATTCCTTTTCTAACCATACGGTAATGAAATTTGACATTTAATATGCAAACTGAGGCCTGTCGAATCCGAGATGGAGCTCTTGAGCTTTTCAACATTTCTTTTAGTAACTCATGGTCTCCCCTCTAGGTCAGTTTCCTTGGACGTCCACTCCATGGAAAATAGCAATGATCAGAGAATATTGTCCACATGTGAATAATCATTTTCACTGTTGAAAGATGGATTTCATGTAGTTTGTAAATGTCCTTATAACAACAACAGACAATTGTGAAGCAACAGAAGTTGGTTCATAATGGTCACGTGGGGCTTTAAGGTTAATTTAAAGTGTTTGTTTCACTATATTTCACTGTGTGGAATGATCTTCCACTCGCTGTAAGGATGGCCAGATGAATGGAAATCTCTTAAAGACTCATCTTGAATTGGCTTTTGAATTACAGTTGAGCGGGAGTATCAGGCTAGTTGTATTAAGGGTTATTGTTTTAACTGCTCTTATTCTATCGGTTTTACTGTAGATGTTGTATTTTAATACTTTATTTATGCTTTTATTTCTTTTGTTTTATGGACTTTGGTCACTTTGGTGTGGTGTCTAAAGCACTTTACAAATAAAGTTTGATTGACTGACTATAGGTATTGATTTAAAAACAAAAATCACCAGTAAAGTAATTTAGCAATTTCTTTTAAAAGTATTTACACTTGGTATTTCCTTTTTATTTTTGGTGTATGTTAGTAAATATAGACCCACAGTAACATAGAGTTTACACTACATGAGCCTTCATACCAATAAATATGTTTTATTAGTGTAAATATTATGAGCATGAATGAAGCAAAATAAACTAGCCTGTGCTGCAGAATGGGCCCAGGGACCAATGTGATTCAAGGTTATATTTTGTTAATTGCTCTCTCATCGCAATGGGACATCTGCATCATGACATGATGGTTTATTAAAAGCAGAATGCACTCAGAGAGCCATCTTGGCAGCTAATTATAATAGGTGTGGAATTTACATACAGGTTCTGTGCTGAGTGATTCCTCTTTGCATTAATATGGTGTCACTTGTTTCATTTTATGGTGAAACTAATGTTTTGTTTATTCCTATTTATTTATGTCTGACACAGAGAATGCCCGTCACGGACCTGTCTTCACCCAGGAGCCCAGTGACAGTATTTTCCCGATGAGCACCGGCGACAAGTTGGTGTTCATTAACTGCAAAGCGAAGGGTAACCCACCTCCATATTATAGGTATGTATTTTGTTTTATCTGCAGGAAGAAATGGATTTCCAAGCAAACGTAGGTCATACTGCAAAGCAGAGTTTAATTAGAAAAGGTAAAAACTTTCCATTTTATATCCATATATATTTTGGGATATATTTGGGCTAGCTATAAATAATTATTAATAGGCATGGGCCAGTAAGAGTAAATACACCATGGTTTTCCAGTGTTGACACAAGCCAGAAAGGCAACAGTTATTTTGACTGCTGCTTTTTCCCCACTATAATTGTGAAATACAGACATAAGCTGCTGTCACACCTCATATCTTGTCATGTATTCTGGCAAATTGAAAGTGGGTTACTCTGAATGTTAGAAAATGAGGCGGATTTTATGGAACATCAGGTTCTGTCACATTTGTGACATAAGTATGTTGCTTTTGAAGTGCTTCCACACTGAATAGTGCATCTATATTTGGATCAAGGGTGTAGAAATCAGTGTTAAACCACGTCAGAACAGAATACACAATTTTTGCCTTGACTTCACATTCTCATTTTCATATTAAAGAATGAACTACTGGGATTGCAGTGCTTTATGAAAACCCATAAGGGCTCAGATAATTATTTGTTAAATTAGTCAGTAAGCAGAAAATGCAATCAGTTAAACTTGCCATTGGAAGCATTCTGAATGCTGAGGTGTTTGTATCTTGAGGAGCACCATGAGCTTTTGCATGTTCTTGCATGAAATTGTTATATTATTTGGTGATTCCTATGATATCTATGTGGCAGTACGGAGAATGCTGTCACAGTGTGACAAATTTGGGAGTGGTGGTGCTTCTGTTGCAGTCTGGTTTAGCTGGTGCTAAATGATCCATGATATAGTGTTAGATGCATAGAAAGTTGTTTTTTAGCTGAGGGAAAGAACGATCCTACACCACTAAAATGAAAGCCAGAGATAGTGTTACAAGGGTATTTTGCAAATATTTTATACTAAACACCTGCATAAGTCAGTAGCAGCTTTAAAGTAAATATGTTTTAGGTAGAACATACCTTATTGCTGATATGCGTTTGATTGAGTAACACAATAACAAGCCAATATTAGCAGGTGAATTAGTCTGGCTATCTGCAGAGAAAGCATGCCATCTTTCACCTTAAAACAATAATGCCTTAATAACAGTGATACTAGTATTCACACAGTGACTGTCTCACAGCAGAAAACATTCTCAAAGTGGCTGAATTTGTGTATCTTGAAAGCAACGGAAAAGTGTTGTAGCGCTCTAATAGCTGACCTGACCAGGAGTCACCTTAGTAAAACTGCTCACTCTGGCACTTTCTCTACCATCTCTTTTACCGACTTTAAACTGTAATGATATGACAGAAAATGTTAGCAGTTTTGAAATCCTAACCATTTAAAACCTTGCATAGCTCGATACAACTAACTGGTTTCATGACTGATCTTTAGTTGTCGTGATATTTCCAAACTTAACATGTGGCATTTCACAGGTGGAAAGTGGATGGGATGGATATAGACACAGACTCGGATCCAAGCTACAGCATTGTCGAAGGGAATCTGCTGATCAATAATCCTCATTTTATCAATCATGGAGGAGTGTATCAGTGCATCGCTACAAACGCATTTGGGACCATCGTCAGCAGGGAAGCAAAAGTCCAGTTTGCTTGTAAGTAATTTTTCTAGGCCAATATTTTTTTTCAATTGTGAGAACATATGTAGTCGAACACAACTTGAATACAATAAGATTGCAGGTAATGGTTACCAACACAATGCATCTCTTGGTTAGAAATGTCCCCAAATACAAGAAAAGTGTAACTATTCAGCATACAGTATGTACCATGACCACAAAAACCTGTGATGTTACACTAATATGCCCAAATCCTACATGTAACATTTAAGTAATAAAATAAATACAAATAGAAGAATAGGAATATCCTATTCAAGTGTACCATCAGCCAAATGTACAACATTAGAAATAAAATATGTACAGTTATTAAAAATAGCATACCCAAGAAATTAAAAACCTGTGGAACTGAACTGGGTGGTTTTAAGAAATGTGCAAAATGTAAGCATGTTTATGCATGAAATACACCAAAAGACAATTTACAAGAATGGAAAACTGCAAAACAGCAGGGATGTAAACACTTATTGAGTTTGTTGGGAGCAGTGAAGGTTATACAGTCCACCTGCTGCTGGGGGGAAGAATCTGTGATAATGGTCCTTTGTGCATTTAGGATGCAGCAGTTTCTCACTGGAGGAGTTCTCCAGCTCTGCAACAGGTTCATGCACCCACCTACACTGGATCGAGGGGCCATCCTTGGATAGAGTTGGCCTTGCTAAAGAGCTTATCTAACAGATTCCTCTCAGGTTCAGATAAGATGCTGCTTCAACAAACTACTCCATAGAAGATCGCTAATGCCACCAAAGAGTCAGAAAAGGTCTTCAGGATTACCCACTACACTCCAAAAGATTGCAGTCTCTTTAGCAGGTAGAGTCTGCTTTGACCTTTCCAACAAAGAGCGTTAGCGTTATGACTCCAGTCCACTTTATTGTTCAAGTATACACATAGGTATTCATAAGAGTCCTCTATGTCAATATCAGTACCCTGGATGTTCACTAGTGTCAATTTGGTGGAATAAGCCTTCAAAACCTCTTCCACACTAAAGGTTGCTATATGCTTGAAGCACGTACATTCTGCATGGAAATGAGACATGCGGACACAACATCTGCACCATTCATGTTCGGCTCTTCCTCTGAAGAAGCACTTTTCTCCTAGACTCTAGAGGCAAGGCAATGCAAGGCAAGTTTATTTATATAGCACTTTTCAGTAACAAGACGAAAAAAGGGCAGTGCTGTGCTCCTACTCCAAGCGTACTACACCCCTCTACAGGTAGAAGTTGAAAACTGTCATGATTTGTGTTTTGTCTTTGTGTTTTGAACTGTCTGGACTTTGCATTTCCACTCCACGTATCTCAGTCACTTCCCTGCCAGCATTCACCTTAATTACTTCCACCTGCTGCTGCCACTAATTAGTCTCACCTGTCACTCTACCTATATTTACCTGCCTCATTCTCTCTGCCCAGTGCCAGAACATCTCGTCTGCACTGGCTTTACTAGAATCATCTGACAAATTGTGTAGATGGTAGCCTGGGGAGTAGATGGATGGTCGGCAGTGTAGAGGGCAAACAGGAACGGTGCCAGCACAGTTCCCTGTGGGGCCCCTGTACTGCAGACCAGCCTGTCAGAGACACAGCTCTCTGCACAGCCCCAGCTTGTCCCTCAGCAGTCATGGCTGGATGGTATGAAAAGCAATAGAGGAAGCAAAGAACATGATCCTCACAATGCTACCAGGCTTTTCCAGGTGGGCCGCTGTAGGGGGAGGGTGGCTGTCTGATGGAGTCCTCTGAAACGGGTAGTGGCTGAGAGCTGTGAGGTTCTGGGAAGAAAAGCAGGCAGTCGACAAAAGCTACATCCACACGGTGCCATAGACTGAATCTCCCCTTTAGCAGGAAGAAACCTCCAGCAGAACCACCGATGCGGTATTTGCTTTGAGAATGTTGATGGAGAAGTAGAGACAAGGTCAGAGGGAGCTGCATTGTCTTTTTGTAGATCTAGAGAAAGCATGTGACAGGGGACTGAGAGACGAGTTTTGGTATTGTATGAAGGAGTCAGGAGTAGTAGAGAATTACAGGACTGTCTCAGAAAATATTGAATATTGTGATACATTTCTTTATTTTCTGTAATGCAATTAAAAAACATGAAATGTCATACATTCTGGATTCATTACAAATCAACTGAAATATCGCAAGCCTTTTATTGTTTTAATATCGCTGATTATGGCGTACAGCTGAAGAAAACTCAAAAGTCCTATCTCAAAATATTAGAATATTTCCTCAGACCAAGTAAAAAAAAAAATGATAACAGCAAAACAAAATCAAACATTTGAAAATGTCCATTAATGCACTCAGTACTTGGTTGGGAATCCTTTTGCACAGATTACTGCATCAATGCGGCGTGGCATGGAGGCAATCAGTCTGTGGCATTGCTGAGGTGTTATGGATGCCCAGGATGCTTCAATAGCGGCCTTTAGCTCATTTGCATTGTTGGGTCTGGTGTCTTTCAGCTTCTTCTTCACAATACCCCACAAATTCTCAATGGGGTTCAGGTCAGGGGAATTGGCAGGCCAATCAAGGACAGTAATGCCATGGTCAGTACACCAGTTACTGGTGGTTTTGGCACTGTGGGCAGGTGCCAGATCTTGGTTGTGCAGCGTTTCCTGCCACATTTCCCCCTTCCAACACACTTTTTGTGAATGTGCTTTGAAACTGCACTCTGTGAACAGCCTGCTCTTTGAGAAATTTCTTTTTGTGTCTTACCCTCCTGATGGAGGGTGTCAATGATGGTCTTCTGGACAGCAGTCAGATCAGCAGTCTTCCCCATACTTGTGATTTAGTTTACTGAACCAAGCTGAGTGTTTTTCAAGGCTCAGGAAACCCTTGCACTTGTTTCGAGTTAATTAGACGATTCAAGTGATTAGTTGAATAGCCTACTAGTATACTTTTTCACGATATTCTAATTTTCTGAGACAGTCCTGTATATTAGAAGGGCGGGACATGTGTGAGAGCTGTGAGACGGTGGTGAGGTTTGCCGCAGGTGTGACAGAAGTTCGAGTTGGAAGTGGGACTACATCAAGGATCTGCTCTGAGCCCTGCTGTGATGATGGACAGGTTGAGAGATGATGAAGTTAGACAGGAATCTCCATGGACTATGATTTTTGTAGATGGCATTGTGACCAATGGTGAGAGCAGGGAACAGGTGGAATAAAATCTAGATAAATGGAAGTTTGCTCTGGAATGGGGAGGAGTGAAGGTTAGCCGTAGCAAGACAAAATACATGTGTGTGTGTGTGTGAATGTGAGGGACCCATGTGGAGCTGTGAAGTTACATGGAGCAGAGAAAAAGAAGTTGTAGGATGTTGTAGGATTTTGTTGTAGGATTTTAAGTACTTGGGGTCAACAGTCCAGAACAACAGTGAGTGTGAAAAAGAGGTGAAGAAATGTGTACAAGCAGGTTGGAACAGGTGCAAAAAAGGTTTTGGTTGTGTTGTGTGAGTATCAGCGAGAATAAAAAGAAAGGTGTTCAAGATAGCGTTGAGACCAGCAATGCTGTATGATTTAGAGACAGTGGCACTGAGGAAAAGACAGGAGGCAGAGCTGGAGGTAGCAGAGATGACGGTGTTGAGGTTCTCTTTGGTAGCGATGTGGATGGATAGAATCAGGAATGAGTACATGAGCACAGCTCATGTTAGTTGATTTAGAGAAGCCAGACTGAGATAATTTGGACATGTACAGAGGATGGATAGTAAGGAGGCCAATAAAACCAAAGAGGAGATTTATGGAAGGAGGGAAAGAAGAGATAAAGGTAGTTGGTGTGAGAGAAAAAGATGCAGATGGTTTTAGATGGAGACAGATGACTTGCTGTGGCAACCCCTAAAAGGGAAAAACCAAAATACATAAAGTGGCTGAGAATCTTTAAAACCATGTATCATTTTCATTTCTCCTTCACAATTATGCACACAAATGTCAGCACTGCACAAATGAAAAGAATAAAGTGGAAAACATTAGTTCTGGAGCTGGGATCTAAACCTTCTGTATATCCTCATCCAGAGCAATTTTCTTTCATTTTATTATCAGTGTCGCAATTACATTAGCACCACTGCACAGATATAAGCAGATATATACAGCTGTAAAACAAGTTCTCTGTGTACCTCAGCACAACAAACACATTTGTTACTTACTGTTGACACATTTACCCTGTGAACATGTAGGCGTATAGGAAGTAGTATTTTTGCAGTTTTTCTGAAAAACAAATGTATCCTTTAGCAAAGTATATCTTGATGTATTTCTACATGTCAGTGTGTTTCTGAAACCTATTAATCTGTAACAGGAGCTGGAAGTTCATGTCTGGCTCTTCATCCTCTATCTAAAAGGAAAAATCTAATAAGCTGCTATCTTGACTGCCAGGAAATTTGCTGCTGCTGCTGCTGCTGCTTATTGTTTCTTGAAAGAAGGACAATAATGACGTTTGTGATTCTTCACGGTTTATCTTGCTTCACCATCAGATAACATTTGAGAAGTCATCAAAATCACTAAACATAGATGGCTGAAAGATTTTGTTAGAATACAAATGGTGTGTTTTGTGACTTCAGTGTTTTTAACATTTTTTGACATGCTGAAGGGTAATAAATAGATGGTTTGTGGTTGTTATGGGATGATATGTTTGCATGGAGCTGCATACATTGCATTTCTACATGTTTTCCTTGCCTTGCTTCTTGCACATTGTAAGTAAAATTGGCCTGATAAGCAATAAACTACTTTGGATAAATTGGGTTTTAACTTTGGCAAAAATATTAAACTCTAAATCAGGTATATGCATAAACTCAAAGGTAAAGGAGTGTCTTGCATCCTCAATTGTGGTCATATGTCACTTTAGATAAAAAAGTAGAATCCCTTCTTTTTTATGATTTATTTTGTGCCACTAGTGGCCTTTCTTTGCAAGTTCTGCAGACAGGAGAGGTGACAGACAAACGGGAAGGAGAAACGGCCCAATGAAACCCGGAACAGCTGCATCAAGGACCAACAGCCTCTGTTCATGGGGCATCTTCTACTCCTGCCTGCGGCACCCCAGTTGAAACCTGTTTTAACTAAATAATTTTAATTAATAACTGATATGTAGAAGGAGCAAAAAAACAAACAAACAAAAAAATATATAATTTCAAACTGAGTTCTTTAAAGATATTCACTCTGCAACAACAAGTGTCGATTCTCTGACTGCGGCCTGAATGCAGAAAAACCTTGTTGTTTTACGTGTTTGTAGAATTGGATGGAAGGAAGAAGGCTTCACTTGATTATGGCAGGATTTTTAATTAGCTGAGCGCTGATTTGACCCCTGCTGATATTTGCATGGCCTCTCTAGAGACCTGTTGGTATTTCTAGGGCTTTAGGATTGATATGTCTCCCTGCTATTTATTCTGTCATGCTGCAGACAGCAGTGTTTAATTAAAGGTGAAAGCTCGACTGCTTGCTCCTTGGCCCAATCTCTTGCAGGTGGAGAGGAAACTAACAGGGCAACCTGGTGTTTTTTATAGGTGGTTTTGCATAGTAGCTTGCAAAAATGTCTGTACTCCTTCAACTATTTTCCTTTTGTTACGTTAAAGTGACAAACTTCACTTTATAGTTTTTGGATTTATTTTTTTTGGGGGGGGGTGGGGGGGGGGGGTGTAATGTCTATCTCCAACTGTCATTGGTCAAGAGTCCTGGTTGCCAGTCCAACACAGGCCAACACAGAGGCATGCAGGACAGACAACCAGCTAAACACACAACCTACTTTGTGTTTTTCTGTTTCGTAAATTGCCGATGAAACACATGGATATATGTAATAAATAAACTTCCACAGGCTAATGCATACCAAGGTGTGCTTTATAAATAGGTGAACATTTTTGTTTTTTGACAGTCACACCCTGACATTTTATCATTTTCTTTCCTATCCAACAGTTCTGCAGAACTTCAGCCGGAAGCCGAGGAACACAGTGACAGTGAGAGAGGGTCAAGCAGTGGTTCTCCTCTGCGGCCCGCCGCCCAATTACGGAGGTACTGAGCTCCTGAACATAACTCTTCTGAATTGTCTTCCAGTTTCGCACTCCTGCTTGCCTCAGCACTCTTTATTGTTCCTCAGTCTGCTGCTTATTATCCTCCAGCAGCGCCGTTGTGATTCTTTTGTTTCTGAACCCTCCCACCTGCGTCCGCTGCTGCCGTTCTGTTTCTGACACTGCTTTCCTCTCCCTTCCCCTTATCTGCCTCCGCTCCACCTGCCCAGACCCCTGCCTTCATCTGTAGTTCACAGTCTTACACTTCTTAACCTTGAACTCAGTTTTCTTGCCCATATGATCTGTGACCGCGCTGTCATCTAGAAAGCCTCCACAGCTCCATCTCATCCAGCTGTCATATATGTCCCCGCCCAGCCACCCCCCGGTTGCGGGCAGGTTATCTGCTGGGTAATAACGGCGGCCAGTAGCTGCTGCAGGAGCGTTTATACTGTGGCTCAGCTGTGAGTCGGCTCATGTGTCTGGGTGCTGCTGATTAGCGGGCCCTCAAAGGGGTCCGCGTTCCTGCAGCTATTTGGTGCCCGGCAGCACAATTTCACGCCTCCACAGCAGCCTTTCTCCGCTCTCTGTTTCCAGCCGAATCCTGCGGCCATGTGGAATTCCATGCATTAGTATTTTTTAGCCCTCCGATCCTTCACCCCTTGCGTTCACCCTTCGCCCGTTGAATACACCCATCTCTTTAGTTTCCACCCTTAAAAGGATCATAGTCACACACTTGATGGGATTTGCACTGGGTGATAATGCTAGCTTGAGGTGTTCTCGAATTGAAAATGTGAACTGAAATGTGTTTTTCCTTAAATATCACGACGTTCGTATGATGTCAAAGCTGCGCTAATGCGTGTCCAAGCAATTCTTGAGGAAATCTACTATGCACCTTATTAAAGGAGGATTCATTTGAAGCTTATCTGAGCAATCAATACCTAAGTGGCCTTAAAGGAGCCACACTGAGAGTTAAACTCTGTCGGAGGACATGGGATTATGTGCCTGCAAGTCCTCTGTTGCTATGGGACTGCAGCTCTTAAACAGAGCCAGTCTCTGATAGTCCTTAATCATGAAAGGTCTGTCAGTTCATGCCCTGACTTTCCATGTAATGATTTTGAATCACAGTTTTCCCTGAAGGAAGCGAATGGAACTTTTTAGCAGCTGCTAAGTCAGACAGACTGAGTGTAGAATGCCATTCGTTTGATAAGGGAGGGCTGCAGTAATGGCTCCATACCTTGTATAGCCCCTGCAGACTTCTCAAAATCCCCTCCTCCTCTCATGTGGAGTGTTTTTCTGCACATCTCCACTCTAATATGCTCATCCATCCTTTCCTTTCTTCATTTTGGCATTTGCCTTATCAATCTTTGAGATAAAAGTGCAAATGTCCTTGTTTAATTGTTGTTCATTGAACATTTTTACATTTTGCAACAGCATTGCAGTTTAATGGATTTTATTTTGATTGACCAACAGAAAGAAGTGCACTTTTAAAAATAATAAAAAAGACAATCTGGACAGTTTGCTGTTTGCCTAAAAAAAATTAAGTTCCACTAACTGCCTCCAGAAGTCACGCAATTAGTAAATACAGTCTGCCTGTAATTGGTTTAATCTGAATATAACTAATTGGTCGATGAAAGCCTTTGAGATTTGTTGGAGAACATTAGCAAACACACAGAATGATGAAGGCCAGGGAACGCACTAGACAGGTCAGAGATAAGTTTGTTGTTGGAGGCAGTATCATACTGTAGGAATTCTTTTCATCAGAAGGGTTAGAGAAGCTGGTCAGACATTGCGGGGCGATAGATGCAGCTAAAAACAGAGAAATCCCGCAAGAAAACCTAAGAGGCTACAAACAATTAGCATGAACCTAAACATAAAGGCATGCCACACTTTTCAGATTAAACATTTGTAAAAATGTTTAAAACACAGGCATCCTTTTACTTCCACGTCACAAATATGCACTACTTTGTGTTTGTCTATCACAAAAAACGTCTGATAAAATTAATTGGAGATTATGGTTGTTCTAAAACACAAAACTTGTTTTTTTTTCAAGGGACTATTTTTACTCCTAGGTAGAGACACACAAAAAAAAACAAAAAAAAAAAAAACATGTTGAAATACTATTGCTGAATATTGTGATGGCCATATTAATTACATTAAACACTTATTTCCGTGACTGTTTTTTCACAACTGAAATTCTCCCATCATTTTCTGTGAACTAGCATCTCATCTAAAGAAAATATATACTTACCGTATTGTGTGAATCAGACCAAGTTTAAGCAACTGGCCAAATACATCATTGGCATGCTGTGTATGGATGCATGAAATATATCTAAACAAATATTATCTGCAAGGAACCCTTTGTGACTGCAGCAGGAAGCACTGATACCGCAGTGATATCAGGATTCAACATATTTTGCTACACAACATTCTTTAAATCACACCACAGGGAAGAAACTAGGAAACCAAATTGATCAGAAAAAGCTAAATTTCCATGATACAATTATTGGCAACAAAATTGTTTTCCTCCCTAAGTCAAGACAAGCCTACAAATAAATGACTCCAATTGAAATGACCGATTTTATTTTAAACTCAAAACGAAAACAACTTATGTTCAAGACTATTAAATCCATAAAATGTGGTTGTCAGCGGGTTTCCATGTCCAGGAATTCCCTGCATTGCAACAAGAGTTCAGGTGTAAGCTCTGGCTTTTACTGGCATGCATACTCGTTAACAGAAAACCTTTTTACAAGGTTGACCTTTTTAGTTATGTGTGGTCCTTGAAATAAGACAAAACTAAGAAAAATAAGAGAAAAGGAGAAAACTCCGTGGATGGATGGATGCATGGATGGTCTTTATTATCTTTAAAAATAGACATTAAAATATTGTTTTATTTCTTTTTACAGGTTGCCTCACTGAGATCTACGATCCCTTTTACAAGAGAGACATGAATTTATTAACAGCCACTCGGTTAGACTGTAATATAAAGGAAAACATAATTTAAAATAGACAAAAAGATATCTATCCTATGTACAGATAAAATAGGTTGCAGATACAGAAAAGAGCAGCAGAGACTAATAGTCAGTTTGTGTTGCTATGTTTGTCAGCGACTGTTAAGGATTCTTAAGGCTGTTGAATAGAAACAGTCCTATATTTCTGCTCTAGGAGCGTTGGCTGCTCTGTACCTTCTGAGCTGAGGTAACATGTGGTAGCAATGTTCTCCAGAGATGGTGGCCGATGAACTTTTTTCCGCAGACATTACCACTCTCTGGAGACGCTTCTTATCTGCAGCCGAGCACCATGAATGCCACACCGTCAGGTGACAGACTCACCTGCAGCCCTGTAGAATGTCACCAACGGCCTTTTCTCTGTGTTGGTCCTCCTGAGTATTCTATGAAAGCAGAGTGTGTGACCCGCCCTCTTCGCTGTGGCCACAGAGAGGTCGCCAGACATGATAACCGCGAGGAACTCGAAGGGCTGGACTCTCTCTCTACACACAACGTGTTGATGTGTAGTGGGGATGGGACGAAGTCACACTTCTCCCTGAAGTCAGAGACCATCTTCTTGGTTCTACAAGTGTCAGACACAAGTGTATGTTATGTCACTCGTATGGTAGTAAAATGGCAGAAATAACACTTTATTTATGAGACTTCTATTTACTTTGCTGTCAATCAATTAGAATTGTTATTTAAATGTATGAATGGATTTAATCACCTATGCTTTAAGGGGCTTCAGAGTTTCTTGTTGGACAGTGGCTGATTATTTACTCTTTTCAGGTTCAGAATATGACTCTTTTCAGACAGATACACTTGGAATTTTAATACTAAAATACAATAGATAAAATACAGTAAATAATGAAGGGCCTTCAAAAACAAACAACCACACATGGAGAATTTTTTTTTCTCTCAACATAAGGGTTTCAAAAATTACAGTCAATATTATTTGGATTTAAGTTACTCATGGGAAAAGTATATACAATATTTTTTATTATTATTTTTAAATTGCATCTCTCTCATTTCACGGGGGAGTGCAACAGGAACATAGTCTGAATTTGATTCAGTTTGAAGATTGAGATTGGATTTTGCTGGTTTACTAATCTTCGAAGACTCTGAAAGTCACGTGGTGTGTCCCCAGATGAAGGCACGAAAAGGCCCCATGTTTGAACTACAAGATGTACACCAGTACTGACCCAAAAGTACAAGTAATGCCAACACAGATTTGGCGATAACTGTATAAATAAATCTGTGTTTTTGGGATTCTGTATTGGGGAGTGATGACTCAAAACTGGAACCTTTATTGCTTGTAGATCATGTCTGGTGAAAGAACTAAACAAAAGCTGGAAAAAAAACTACCAAGCCTAGATTGAAGCATGGTGATGGCTCAGTGGCGCTCTGGGACTGCTTTGCTTTCTCTGGCACTGGATACCTGCAGTGTGTGGAGGAAAAGATGGATTTAATAGTGTGACAGGAAAATATCATGCTGTCTGTTAGGAAGTTCAAGCTTGTGACATCATTGACGCTTCCAACAGGAAAATTGTCCTAGGTACAGGATATCTCTATGTCCACCAAAGCTTGGCGGCAGAAAAAGGCCAGGAAGATATTCTAGTGGTTATCAAAGACGCCCAACTTGAGCTCTATTCAAGCTCTGGTGGGATTTGGAATATATGGTTGAAACATATACGCAAAACTAAGTTTGTTTAATCAACGTGAGGCCTGTACCCAGGAGTAATGAGCAAAGAATGCTACCAGAAGTTTATGTGTGGCGTTTGCAGCACATCATACTAACAAAAAGTTGCCTAACTGAGCTTAAAGACACTTGTCATGAGGGGGTAGGATAAGTTTGAGACTGCAGTTGTCATTAAAAGTGGAATTTTATGTGTAGTTTGGTGTGGCCTGTTGAAAAATGCATCTCAAAACATTTAACATGAAAGTAGTTTGTAACACATCAGTTGGCCAGAGAAGGCCACAGACGGAAAGGTACATTTGTTTAGGAGCAATTGTAAATGTGGAACTACGTATCAATCATGTGTTGTCCTAAAGGGAAGGAAAAAAAGGCACTCAACAGATGTTCAGTGATAAAAGTTAGAACACAAGAATATTAGTGTGTTGTCATTCCCATTTTAAAGAAAGTTATATTTCAAGGTCCAGTCCAGTATTCCTGTGTTATTAATTCTGTCATTTCTTGTTGCGTGTCAGATCCTCTGACAGTTTGTTATCCTACTTTGTTATGAATTACTTTTCATGACCTTCAATATCGAGTCTATAATATGCAATCACCTCACTTCTGTTATTAAAAATCTGCTGCTGTTGTTTTATTTTTTTATTTTTACCTAAACAACTGTGACTTTGCCTGAGCCTTTAAATGCCCCACTATGGCTGCTAAGAGTTGGTATAGATGATATGTTATAGGATTCCTTTCTTTTTTAAGAGGTAGAAAAGAAAAAATATACAGTATAAGCAGACATAGTCCTTCATTCCATTTATTTGTTTGGTGAAGAAAAAAATAACTCAAAGCATATTTAATTGATTTTTCTTCTCTGTTTCATCTCTTTTTTGAGAATATCGTTGCAAATAACCACATTGCACTTCTTTTGTCTCTCATTTTCCACAGAGATCAAATATTCCTGGGTTTTCAATGGCCAGCACAACTTCCTGCAGCAGGACGCGCGCCGTTTCATCTCTCAGAGGACAGGCAACTTGTATATAGCCAAAGTTGAAGCCTCAGACGCGGGGAACTACACGTGCGCAGTGAGAAACATGATGACCAACGCCACGGTGTTCAGCTCTCCAACCCCTGTGGTGGTGCGGGGGGACGGTAAGCATCTCCTGTCCACCGTCTGGTTATTTTTGTGCACCGAACTGACACGCACCTTCGTTAGGCGGGTGAGCAGAGATAAGTCGTTTTTCTGGAGCATTAAACAGTTTTTTTCATTTTAGCTATTGGCAGGGCTTATACACATCTAAAAAACCTCTGAGGGTTTCAGGGTTATGTGTGCGAGACAACCTCTGTATCTACATGAGGGCACATATTTACATAACCAGACTGCATGCAGGCTCGTGTACGGCGGAGAGCTTGACACCAGTACAAATATCCACACAGTTCAGGGTTTCACTTCATGCTTGCACTACAGCAGATGTGCAATACAAACTCATCCGTCCACTCCCACGTTGTCCTGTGTCTGACCTCGCTAAGCATGCTACGTGTCCAGTGTCAGCTACAGTTCCTGGCATATACATTCATAATGTGACAGACCAACACAAAGTGGTGCTGATCTGTGAAGGGGAAGGAGGATTTACAATTTAATTTGTTTGCCGTGTTTTACAAAGCTTGAATAGTGTGCTGTGCATTTGTATTCAGCCTTTTTAATCTGATACCCATAAATAAAACCGATCAATTACCTTCAGAAGTCACATTCTCCCATTTGGGAAATGGGAGAATGTGTTAAAAGGACAAATATTAAGAATATTTTTATGTTGTTGATATGAAGTAGTAAAAGTTCCCCAGAAGTCATGTAGGAGACTGTAAACCTGCCAAAGACCAAATGAAATTATTTATTTTTTTTGCCTACGTATGGAAAAACGCTATGTGTGGATTAAAATGAACAATCACCCAACATAAACGTTCCCAGAGGAGAAACACAATAACCGCAGCATCATGCTGTCGGGATGTGTCAGCATAGATGGAGATGGAGAGAGGGAAATATTGGGACATTGTGGAAGAAAACCTGTTAGAAGCTGAAAAAGAGTAGAGGCTGTGTAGGACACTCAGCTTCACTAACCAGAATTAGGTTTATTCGGCAAGTTTGTGCAGACAAACAAGGTATTTAATAAAAACATTTTAAACATAAATATATGAAAAGCAGGGTCCAAAATTAACACTCGCCGGACGCCAAATGCTAGTAAATATCCATTTGGCGATTAAATCCCAGAGGGCTAGCTTCCACATGGCGAGTAAATGTTTGCACCAAATAACTCGTGTTTTTCAGTCATCATTTGGGTGGATGCTTCTTTATGTTCCTCTGCTTTCAGCTCGTATGACAACAAATGTGCACGTACACAAACACTCATGTGAAGCGAGAACTACAGCAACTACGTAATGTCCGTTTGCTAACAACTATCATTTAGCTCAGGCTAATTACGTAGCAGGATTATGTGGAGATATTTAGCAGAATAAATATTTTGGGCAGTAAAAAAATAGGCTGGGCCGGCTGATTCTTACATCTACCGGTCACCTTGGCCGATCAATAAGGGACTTAATTTCAGACACTGGTGAAACGGAGAAATAGAGTGTGTGTGTGTGTATATGCATATAAATATATATATATATATATATATATATATATATATATATATATATATATATATATATATATATATATATATATATACATATATATATATATTAGATTTTATTTATTTTTTTGGACAGTGTGCATCGGTGCCACTGTATTGATCTGGGCACTTTCATTGTCAAGTGTGACAGCCTGGGGTAAGAAACTGTCACTATGGCAGCAGTTTTATTTATTTATTTATTTATTTGTTGTATGTAAATAGTGCCCTGGAGAGTGGATCTGAAGGTAGAAGTCTAAACAGTTTGTGTCCAGGGGTCCGTTCTTCGTACGTCGCTAACTCAGTTAGCAGGATTTCATTGTTGACGATTTGGCATGATCTTGGATCGTTTGGTTCTTCGAAAGACATCCTGCACTTGTTGTCATAGCAACATGTGCGCCAGCTTAAGCCTGCTCGAGAGCAGGCTTATTTCATGTAAACAAGATTAGATCACGGCTGTATAAGCGGAGGAGATAGGGAAGTCTGCCGTAGCCATGTCCATTTTTACGACTGCAACCTGTTGCGGAAGGTGCAAGAATAATTTGCAGAGTTTTTCGAATTAATCGCGTATTGCGCAATAGACAGGACCCTTTAGCGCAGCGCGACAGTGTAATTGTAGAGAGATTTTCTTGGTGGCTGTTATAAACAGACAAACACATCATTTAACAGTGGCTTTTAAAGAGGAAAAAGTGGTGTTGGAGCCATAAATCTAAAATATTTAAGTTATTTGTATGATGGTTTGCTTTTTATTTTTATCCTATTCAGTAAGAAGATTTGTTCGGGCCATTTTATTGTGAAGTTTAGTTTTACTTTGAAAGGCTTGCATCCTGTCGAGCCGTATATTGTATTAGAAAAAACTATGGATGGATTATCTAGCCACGGAGCAATACAGTTTTACCGTGTAAACTATGGATGACTTGGAAAAGGAAGAACTTCATTTTTTTTATAGATAAATAATTTTTTATTAAAAATCCCAGTTTGCATGCGTCCTTTACTTCCCGTGTCTAAGGAATGACACTGAAATTTGGATCTCTTGACATAACAAGTGCCTTTTTAAAATAAAGTATAATAATTAAAGGCTACCATTTTGTAGAATATTCTTGTATTTCACTTTTACTTGTCCCCATGTTCTAGTGGGTCCCGTGGAGGCTCTGACATAAAAGAACAAAGTAAATATGAGATTATTAAAATGCAAAATTTCATACTGTAGAAAGTGATAGAAACATCTACCATGGACAGTATTTACACATTAATTTGTCCGCTACTTTTTGCCAGCCCTCTCTCCTGGCTTTAACAGATTTTGAGGTGTTTTAATTAATGACTCAAATTCGGCATAACCTTCCAAGCTCTTGTTCTGCTTGGGAGAAAAACTGTGGGCGTTCTTTGGCCATGCTGAACAGCCAATAGCGGCGTTGCTGATCAATGTTTCTACTATCGATACATTTCCCCTTTTAAACAAACGCATGAACGCGCCGTTGTCTCAGATAAGTCAATCCAGCCATACTAATCGTAAACAACAGGTGTGTTCGAAGAACCCAATTAGCCGGATCATGATTAGCCGGATGAAATCATCTTGGATGTGTCATTTGATCTTGGATGTTTTAAGCAACGTACGAAGAACGGACCCCAGGATGTCCTGCTGTGTGGATTAGCCACAGCAAACAGCGATGGATTTGCACAGGACAGAAGATGACCAGCAGCTCCAGTGGAAAGTTGTACTTCTTGAGTACAATTCAAATCCAAACTCAAAACTCATCTGTTTAAAGTAGCCTATGCACTGTGATTGCAACTTCCTTGTTTTTATTTTGTACTTATTTTTACTGTGAATTTCAAAATTGTTTTATGGTAAACTATGTAAGGAGACTTTGAATGTCAAGAAAGGCAAATAAAATGTATTATTATTATTAACAGGGTAGCGTGTCTGTCCCAAGTGGAGGAGTTTAAGTATCTTGGGGTCTTGTTCACGAATGAGAGAAAGGTGGAATGGGAAATCGATAGGCAGATTGGTGCTGCGTCTGCAGTGAAGCAGGCACAGCACAGGTCTTTTGTGGTGAAGAGAGAGCTGAGTCAAAAGGTGAAGCTCTCGATTTACCAGTCGATCTACGTTCCCACCCTCATCTATGGTCATGAGATTTGGGGTGAAAGAATAAGAATAATATTGCGGATACAAGCAGCTGAAATGAGTTTTCTCCGTAGTGTGTCTGGGCTCTCCCTTAGAGATAGGGTGAGGAGCTCAGTCATTCGGGGAGAACTCAGAGTAGAGCCGCTGCTCCTCCACGTCGAGAGGAGCCAGTTGAGGTGGCTCGGGCATCTGGTTAGGATGCCTCCTGGACGCCTCCCTGGTGAGGTGTTCCGGGCACGTCCCACCGGGAGGAGGCCCAGGGGAAGACCCAGGACACGCTGGAGGGACGATGTCTCTCGGCTGGCCTGGGAACGCCTTGGGATTCCTCCTGAGGAGCTGGCCCAAGTGGCCGGGGAGAGGGACGTCTGGGCCTCCCTACTGAAGCTGCTACCCCCGCGACCCGACCCCGGATAAGCGGAAGAAGACGGATTGATGGATTATTATTATTATTATTATTATTGTTGTTGTTGTTGTTGTTGTTATTATTGTTATTATTATTATAACTACAGGGTACCATATCGAACAACTGGCTTACTAGCTGAATGGTTTCTATTGTAGGTTTGAAAAGCCCAAACTCACACATCTTCCCTGCTCCAACACCATCTTCAAGCAATCACCTCCTCTGACAAAACCAACAGACTCAAGAACAGTTTCTTCCCACTAGCCATCACTCTGATGAACAACTGACTCTGATTCACAGTGTCAAAAAAAAATCTCTTGTGCAATAGACCAACTCCACCTACCTCACGTACACAGCACCACATATAATACTTCTTTGTTGCAGCATTCTCATTCTCTGCACTCTTCACATAGTGGACTTGTTTGTTGGTATGTGTATGTGAACCTGTACATCACTTCCACCTCTGACATGTGCATACCTGGCAAATGAAACCAATTCTGATTCTGATCAGTGACAACTCAAAATTGTCAATGTATTTGAATATTTATTCATCTGTAATTTAAGTATAACTTGATTACAGATGTCCAGAGAAAGTCTAATTTTAATGTACAGTTGCCCCCCCCCCTTTCTTCTCCCAGCCTGCTTTGTGAAAGAGGGGTGGGAAGAATGAAAGAAATTAATTTGGGTTGATCTTTACCTTTATATTCTGTTCTTTACATCGAAAATTATTGAATATATTTATGTATGTATATATATATATATATATAAACGGTCAGCAACAGCAAGCCTGAGCAGCCAGACTTACAATGGATTGGGTTATATTAAAGCACTTCCAAGCGTTAGAATAGCCTAGACCTAAATCTAATACTAAATATTCAAAAGCTGCTCTTCATCTGATTGGAGTGAGCTTGAAAATGCTGTTTCTAAATGACTTGCAGATGAAATTGCAGCTAAAGGTGGTACTACATCAGATTGACTGAAAGAGCCTGGACACAAATTCACAACACACTTTTCAGATGTTAGAGGTTACATGAAGCTACAGGTTGTAAGAAGTTATTGGGAAAATGCCAGAGGATTCATACAGACAAAGCAAAACAGACCCGCGCTCACTGTTGCCAACAGTTTCTTTTACCCTCGGACACATGCGACTTTGGGCTTCTTTTTTCTAAAAGCGCTTCTAAATTTCATGAGTCACGGGTTGCGGTTTTTTTGGGCAGGTTTCTGAAAGTGAAATCGCTTATTTGGGCTCTAAAATAAGTGACGAAATAGGGGTTATTATGAGACCTGCCTGCACTAGACGCTTTGAGTGTATCCAGCTGAAATATCCCTCCGCCATAGGAAGTAAAGGCAGACAGAGCAACTCTGCACGTATTGTCTGCAGTTTACGGTGAAATAACCGGTGGTAACTGCTGAAAGTAGATTAGGCGGTGCAGATCACCATTTTAAGCAGAGATTGGTTCTGAAGATGAGCTTTTACACGTTGATAACATTGCAGAAACCCCAACCCATAAACCGTACTTTAATGCTTATTAATTTGTTGTCTCTGTATTTGACAAACTAAGGCTGAATTACGTTGCCAAACGAAGTACCTGGAGTTACTAATCAGTTCCTAAACAGTCTCTTTCAGGGGTATTAAGCTCCTGGCCCAGTTGCAAGCAAAGTGTAAGACTGGAATGACCTGGAAATTTAAAACCTTTTTCCAGGCTTAAACTCTATGAATATGGATAGAAACAGCAAGCAAAAATATTCAAATAAATTATTGTTGTTGGTGTGAAAGCTCAGAATTAGATGTGTGAGAGAGAGAGAGAGAGAGAGAGAGAGAGAGAGAGAGAAAGAGAGAGAGAGAGAGAGAGAGAAGAAATGAACAAAACTTATGACTTTATTAAAATGTACAATTTTTGTTAATTTATATGTTTATGCATAATACCATGTCTATCTTTGTTTAAGAGGCAAAAAAATATATATCGGCATGAAAACAGGTATTTATTTACACATTTGTTTACACACTGTGTAAACATCAGGGCGTCATGATTAGTCATATAGCCATTATAGTCCAGAGTTTAACATTTGGCACCAGGATGTTTTCATTCCAATTCTGAAAAGTGCTTGAAAAATAACAAAATAAAAATATTTTTTGTACAAGCATGTATTTTATTAGTGTCATTTATTGCAAAATTGCATATTAAAATGCCCAGGCTATTACACTTTCAGAAATAAAAGGATAAAATATGCAATTAATTTGCGATTAATCTCGAGTTAACTATCGACATTATGCGATTAATCGCGATTAAAATTTTTAATCGTTTGACAGCACTAATATATATATACACTACCGTTCAAAAGTTTGGGGTCACCCAAACAATTTTGTGTTTTCCATGAAAAGTCACACTTATTCACCACCATACATTGTGAAATGAATAGAAAATAGAGTGAAGACATTGACAAGGTTAGAAATAATGATTTGTATTTGAAATAAGATTTTTTTTACATCAAACTTTGCTTTCGTCAAAGAATCCTCCATTTGCAGCAATTACAGCATTGCAGACCTTTGGCATTCTAGCTGTTAATTTGTTGAGGTAATCTGGAGAAATTGCACCCCACGCTTCCAGAAGCAGCTCCCACAAGTTGGATTGGTTGGATGGGCACTTCTTGCGTACCATACGGTCAAGCTGCTCCCACAACAGCTCAATGGGGTTCAGATCTGGTGACTGCGCTGGCCACTCCATTACCGATAGAATACCAGCTGCCTGCTTCTGCTCTAAATAGTTCTTGCACAATTTGGAGGTGTGTATTGGGTCATTGTCCTGTTGCAGGATGAAATTGGCTCCAATCAAGCGCTGTCCACTGGGTATGGCATGGCGTTGCAAAATGGAGTGATAGCCTTCCTTATTCAGAATCCCTTTTACCCTGTACAAATCTCCCACCTTACCAGCACCAAAGCAACCCCAGACCATCACATTACCTCCACCATGCTTAACAGATGGCGTCAGGCATTCTTCCAGCATCTTTTCATTTGTTCTGCGTCTCACAAGCGTTCTTCTTTGTGATCCAAACACCTCAAACTTGGATTCATCCGTCCACAACACTTTTTTCCAGTCTTCCTCTGTCCAATGTCTGTGTTCTTTTGCCCATCTTAATCTTTTTCTTTTATTGGCAAGTCTCAGATATGGCTTTTTCTTTGCCACTCTGCCGTGAAGCCCAGAATCCCGCAGCCGCCTCTTCACTGTAGATGTTGACACTGGTGTTTTGCGGGTACTATTTAATGAAGATGCCAGTTGGGGACCTGTGAGGCTTCTGTTTCTCAAACTAGAGACTCTAATGTACTTATCTTCTTGCTCAGTTGTGCAACGCGGCCTCCCACTTCTTTTTCTACTCTGGTTAGAGCCTGTTTGTGCTGTCCTCTGAAGGGAGTAGTACACACCGTTGTAGGAAATCTTCAATTTCTTAGCAATTTCTCGCATGGAATAGCCTTCATTTCTAAGAACAAGAATAGACTGTCGAGTTTCAGATGAAAGTTCTCTTTTTCTGGCCATTTTGAGCGTTTAATTGACCCCACAAATGTGATGCTCCAGAAACTCAATCTGCTCAAAGGAAGGTCAGTTTTGTAGCTTCTGTAACGAGCTAAACTGTTTTCAGATGTGTGAACATGATTGCACAAGGGTTTTCTAATCATCAATTAGCCTTCTGAGCCAATGAGCAAACACATTGTACCATTAGAACACTGGAGTGATAGTTGCTGGAAATGGGCCTCTATACACCTATGTAGATATTGCACCAAAAACCAGACATTTGCAGCTAGAATAGTCATTTACCACATTAGCAATGTATAGAGTGTATTTCTTTAAAGTTAAGACTACTTTAAAGTTATCTTCATTGAAAAGTACAGTGCTTTTCCTTTAAAAATAAGGACATTTCAACTTTTGAACGGTAGGGTATATATATACATATATATATATATATATATATATATATATATATATATATATTTGCGTTGAAGTTTTGTGGTTCAAACATTACAAAATGTGAAATTTAGAATATTTGACACACGGATTGTGTTCTGATTTGTGGGATTTTTCTTTTGGCCTTCCTGTAGTGGTGATGGGGGAATATGAGCCGAAGATCGAGGTTCAGTTTCCCGACACCCTTTATGTTTCCAAAGGATCGTCAGTGAAGCTGGAATGCTTTGCCTTAGGAAAGTAAGTGTCACACACACCATAGTTCACTTGGGGAGACGGCTTTGAAGAAGCTCTCTCTGCTGCAGAAAGCTCACAGACGCGGCAACATCAGCTCTTGTGGTCAGCGTGACCTTGTGTGTGTTTTGCCTCTGCAGCCCTGTGCCTTCCATCTCCTGGAGGAGAGCTGATGGAAATCCACTCCCCGGGAAGATTAAAATCAACCACTCCACCGGGGATCTGGAAATTCCATATTTTCGCCCAGAGGATGCTGGCGTGTACGAGTGTGTCGCTGAGAACAGCAGAGGCAGAAATGTCGCCAGAGGACAGCTATTATTCCAGAGTAAGAAAGATGTAACTTTTGCGCATTTCATTTGTCCCATTTTCGCTTCAACGATGGCCATGTTTTATCTGTTTAAAATGCTCGTACTTTGTAGGACTAACACTAGCAGGATGTGTTCATTTGGTTCCAGTCTGGAGACCAATAAATATATCATCATAATGTCTGCAGGAGCTTAATTCCTTAAACTGCTGCAGAGCACCAGTGAGTTCACTGCAATGGTTTCCAATACTGGAGACTTCAGCAGGTATTCTTTGGCTCTCGGAATATTTCAACAGCATCTTTTTAAATCATGTTTCAGGCCTTTTGAAGCCCATTATTGATCAGTTATTCCATTCTTGTCAGATATCTCCGGACTCTGCAACACATTTTTTGTCAATCCAAATCTTGTCTAAACAGTATTGTTTTGCATGTGCACTGATCAACCTGAATTTTTTTAATGAAATAACTCAACATGTTACAAAATAGATATTTAAATAGCAATTGTTTAGAATAGATTGTATTTTTTTTCAGTGTAACAATGTTTGTGTGTGTGGGGGGGCGGGGGGTGTGTGTGCAAAAACAACACTTTTTTCAGATCTTTTCTTATTTGTTTGGCTATGATTAACTTTCTATTTAATGCATGTAAATAGAAAAAAAACTCATTCATATCCATCATCTATCGCAGATCAATACAATTTTCTACCATGCTGTTTAAGCTTCAAAGACAAAAATGGAATCAATACCTGTAAATAAAACTATATCATGCTGAAGCTATACATTTAAGGTTTCCAACATGAACAGCTAACATTTCAGAGTTTAACACATGAATCCTAATTGAAAGTTAGCTAATCATACTCGTATTAACAAAGGGGAGAAAAAAAAAAAAAAAAAAAAAAAAAAAAAAAATATATATATATATATATATATATATATATATATATATATTAACAAAGATTCAGCCAAGACTTCAGAGCACAAAGGCCAATATATACCCAGCAACAACAGAGACATTAGTCTTCCCCCGCAGCTTCAAGAACAAAATGACCTCATTCTGTTCTTACAACCCTTGTTCGGGAGTTTCTGCCCCTTGTTCTTTACATGTTCTGGACAGAACGTCTTTCTTGCATTTTCTAAGGATGGAGGACAAAATCAGTGTTTAGAAATGTTGGATCGGTGAAAATACACACCAAAATGAAAGACAATCACAGAGGATCCAATGTTGGACTTTTTATACATTTAAGAACAAAGATGATTTGAGAGAAAAGTGTTGTTTCAGACAACAGAGCTTTAAAAGCACTACAATCTGTGCCACTTCTACTTAAAAGGGCTGCAGACAAAAATTCACAAGTTCTCTTTACAAGTACACATTGCAAGTACACAATTGTTATTCTGAAATTAAACTAAATGGGAATATTGATATATTTTAGAACAAACTAAATATGGCTTAAGATGTTTTTTTTTTATTCAAGCTATACATAAATTATTAAAATATAAAAATATATGATTATAGAAATGATAAAACACACAATGTTTAAACATTAGGTGTGGTGCAACACATGATGCTGTGGTGAGATCAAATCTAGCCACATTTGAAAATATTAATTTATTTTTTCATAGATATATTCTCACAAAATCTATAAAACAAAAATGATGGCATTTGGGTATTGTTGAATAACAAACCCAAGTAAGATAATATGAGTTATACTTTAAACAAATTGTCTAAATTGTTTTGTCCAAAGCTAAACACTGAATCCAACTATCCTTGCATTCTGTGCTGTTCTGTGACATAACTGTGTTTAGGTTACAGTGTGGAAGCCTGGGGAAACACTTAGAAATGTTTTTTTACAACTACTGTACTCTTTGCAAAAAAGTTCATAAAATTATTTTTTTACCTTGTTGAACTCATAACAGCTTGGATTATGTTTAAGGGAAGGAACAAACGGTTGCAAGAAAATATCCTAAGGTATTTATGTGATAGGCGGTACATTAAATCTAAAGGTGAACAGTATCCACATGACAAGGAGTTTTTCTGCATCTGTTTGTTGTTTAGACATAGGGAACAGTTTAAAGGTAGAAAACATTGTCCAAACACAACACAATTTAATATTAATATTAGAATATTTATATAAGGTACAATGATTTATAATGGGGTTAAGCACTGGTTGCCTTATTTATGATAATGATTTTACAGTGATACACACGCAGTACCTAAGTTATTGCACAGGGTAGGTTTAAATATTGTAATTTGTATCCAATACATATGTTCAATACTGGTGTGCCATCTATAGTATTTTATATATTTCTCTGATTTGTATTTATGTAGTCAAAATAAAAAAAATCAATCAACCTCCCTTCATAAATGGATACGTTCATAAATTGGAATTGCTAAACAATGAAGTATAAAGTACTGCATTTAAAACTTAAGTTCTTTCCCCCGCTTTCCACTAAGAGCTGAACTCCTTCTTCTCCCTGTTATTATGGGCCAACTATAGCATGCCTGTGAGGCAGAGCTGCCAGTGAGTACAGTAAAACCTCTGCTAACGGTCCCAGCAGTGGCAGCAGCTCTGGTCTACAATCAGTCAAAGACAAGTTATGTAATTCCTTCCTTTTATTGGATGGTATTCCGTGCCTGTTAAGTCACTAAAGCCAGTCTGCACAGTAGACACTTGCAAAGGAGCAAAACTATACCTGAGAAATCTTAACAAACCATCATTGCCATTATATTTACATAAACAATAGGTCCTACAGCTAAACATACAAAAACCATCTCTTCTCTCATGTTTCCATCAATCCGTACCTGCTTATGGAGGCAGGTTCCAGGTAGTGCCCATCTCCTGTGGTCCATCACAGAGAAACACAGAGCAAACAACCGTGCCTGCACACAGTTATACCTTAGAGCACTTCAGAAAACATAGATCTTAACTTGTTTTTTCTTTACATGTTGCTTCTCCGTAGGCAATAGAAGCAAAATATATCATGAGTTTGGTCTCATAAAATTTACTTAGTTTATTCAGCTTTTATCTCCATTGCAAAATGTTTTTTTTTTACTTCCTAAACACACATTTGACACAAAATGTCTGTGAAATAATTTTCCATAAACAATAATCTTCCTGAAAATATTTGGATTCAACATTATTAATGCCAAAACATTAAGCTGCCTGTTGTTTTTGTAATCTTTTTATTTATTTTAACCTATTCCAATTTCTCATTAACGACTATAACTTGTTCCAAATATTCTTTTCCAGCCTTCCTGCTCTGAGCAGTCATTAATAACAGAAGCAGAGGCAACATCCCACTGTGTGAAACAATTTGCCAAATTGAGCTGTTGTTTTCAAAAAGAAAATGAATTCCAGAATTGACATTTTAACATTTTTAGCTTTTTTTCCACATCAACTACAATTAGCATGACTAAATGCTAACATCAATTTCTGTTTTTTTCCCTAGATACTTCAAATTGTTACTTTAACTCAAAGATTTTCCTGAAGGCTGCCAACGTTTCCCAATTATGCATGTTCTGATAAAATTTGCACGCGTAAATGGATAAAAGAGAGCAACAAAGATGTAAAATGTCCAACCTTTCGGCTTTCTATTCAGACCATCTGGGCCAATTTTGTTCGTTGCTAATTTAGCAAAAAGTCTTAAAGGCGAAGGCACGTGGTGGAGTTTGGTTCCTTTCTGACCCTTCAAAATTTGGTGGAAAGAAAGCCTACGCAACGAAAGTATAAAATAGCCGAGAATTAGAATGAGCAGCACCCACTGAAGTCTAGCTCTCTGTTGAGGCTGCATAAATGAAGAGCTTATATTCTTCCAAAGAAAATACATTTACCTGTTTCTTTACCTTTCCTGTGACTAGCTTTTGAAGAGCCTTTATATTTAACTTTGAGTCTTCTTCACTCAGTAACAGCCTGCACAGCAAAGAGTGTTGCTGTCAGAGTGAAAATGATGGACGCTCAGGAAAAACATTTATGTTTGTGTTTGAGTCAGAGCAAAGCTGAAAATTGGCCAGTTTTGGTGACCTGACAATTTCTTGATGCATTTTTGTTTATTAATCTCATAAAAGCTGATATTTACCATTTTTTCCCCTCAGATGTAGAACATCTTCAATGGACCCAGATACTGAAAGATGCCCATATGGCCATTGATGCTAACCTGCAGTGGGAATGTAAAGCCATTGGTAAACCTAAACCTAGATATCAATGGTTAAAGAACGGACAGCCACTGATAGCAAAGGTAATATATTAAACAGAAAGTGTTATTATTATTATTAATATTATTATTATTATTATTATTATTATTTCTTAAATAAGAGACTTGTTTTGATTCCTGCATTTAATATTGAAAATGAACACAGGTGCAATGCCCTTGTGTGTGTGTGTTTTTTTTCAGGAACGAGTTCATGTTGAAGCTGGCAGGCTGACCATATCCACAATCCGTTTGTCAGACTCTGGGATGTATCAGTGTGTGGCAGAGAATGAATATGGATCTCTGTATGCCAGCGCTGAGCTCAAAGTTGTAGGTAGGTATAATTCACAGCCACCTATAATCAAAGCACAACCAGTTTTGCCGATGGAAAGGCAGAGCCTCAGTGTACATAAACCTACGGGAACAGAATACATAAGCCCCTCACAGAGCCCTGGCCTTTGCTTTTTTATTTCTATAATCACTTCAAACAATCAGCCAATCTGGTGGTGAAATGAAACGTCTATAATTGCTGGTGACACACTTGACATTTTGGCTGATGCACAGTTGTTGGCCCTCTACTAGGCGAGACAAATGACCTCAACACGGGTTTCTTCCTCAGCGTCACCGCCTGACTTTACCCACCGACCTGTGAAAAAGTCCTCAGTGATCCAGAGAGGGGGAGAGGTGGTGTTAGAGTGCCGGCCCAATGCTTCCCCCAAGGCCACTATCTCCTGGTGGAGAGGAGGCAAGCTGCTGAGGAACAGTAGGAGGTACGTCCATGTAAGCACAGGAAGACAGAACAGTGACGTGTTTCATCATTTAGATGCATTTTCACTTCTTCACAAGGACTATACATAAATTATCAAAAAAATTAAGATGAAAATGTATTTTCATACATAGATGTTGCTCTCCACTTAGATATGCAGTGGGTGTTAGTATTAAGCTCATACAAGCAAGTGTTCTGGTAAACATAGGACATTGCTGGAAGAACATGTTTCAGAGGTGTTTTGCATCCAGTTTAGCTTTGATCCCATAGTAAGATTTTGACGTAGAAATGATCAAATGCTTTTAAAATTCTGTAAATTAGCTCTTTAGTGTAGCGCCGACAGAAGGCTAATCTAACTTTAGCTTTGTTAGTGACTAACAGTTAATTATAGAAATCATACAGATCCAGGTACTCTGTCACCATTTCTTTGTCAATGGGATACTAAATATGTTGCCAGTAAAAGCATTTATGACTTCTTGAATGCTTTTGTAGTGTGTCCAGCCAGATAAAAATCTCAATTAGTTGAATGCTGTGTTCTTCAAAATAAGAGCCTCAAACATGGACAAAACAGGATATCAAGCTTAAAGGGGCCTAGTCACATATTTTGACCATAAAAATAAAACACTAAAAACATATTTGTTATCTTTAAATAAAAGAATATACGCCAAGGGTTGGTCCTGGTAGTCTTTACATAGTCCTTTTTAAGCCTGAAGGGGAGTTTGCACCGGATTTGTTCCAAGCAATTCACAGTACAAAGTAGATCTACTGGCATTACTTTTCACACGTAAGAATTACCATTTACATATGATTGTATTTAGTTGTTATAAGGTCATATATAAGTCTGTGGGTTTCCTTGCGTCCTCTTGTTTACCCACTGCACTCATGCAATATCGTACTTCTGGTCACATGGTCTTGTCATTATAAACAAAAGCGCTTAGATTACTAACAAATAAAGCAAAAACAAAGAGTAAAAAATAGGGAAAAAAAACATAATAAGTCAACAGGGCCTAATAATTTAATCAGAACAAGAGGGAGCCACTTTCTCATAAATTTGTTACGTCGTAGTACATGACTAGGCTGCTTTAAAGCACATACCTTCATATTAGGGGCTTATAATAATAGCATACACTTATTTCACCAAATACATGCACTGAAAGCCAATGAATTGCGCTTTGCAAGACAGACTTCACTTTAATAAAGGATATTTTGCTGTCCTAATATTGCAAATGTCAGTCTTACTTGTGTCATTCTAATTTGCAGCCAGCACACATTCTCAAAGACACAGGGTGTTTCCATCATGGAATGATATGATACAAATCCAACTGTTCATTTATTTAATGAAAACAGCAGCACGTGATCTCACACAATAACAAATGTTCTTCTTATTTTTCTGCCAGAAATTAGTATGCTACATATTCACAAAGATTGCAAGTACAAATATTGTAATCTGATAAATGTCTACCTTCTATCAAGTGCTTTGACGTCTAAATCAATTTAATAAATGGATGAACCATTACGCTAGTCTTTTATATTCTGTGGTACTGCATTAAAAAAAATATCCATCACTTACTGATCTAGAAACACCATTCTGAACATCAGAAGTTGTTCAAACCGAGATCTATTGCAAAACAAGTACAAATATCTTAAATCTTCTAGAGTTCATGGGTGGTCTTGCTGCTGTTGCTAAGAATGGACCAGCCTGTTCTATGTTTTGAATTCCCTCCTGAGTGTTAACATTCATGCAGGTATACTCTTTGCAAGCCTCAGAAATAAAAATCCTCTGACTGCATCTCAGAGCTAAATTTCAGTTTAGGGCACAACATCTTAACTAGGAGCAAATATCTGTAAGCTATTGGAACCAATCATTTGTTCCAGAGCACCTTAGGAGAAATAACGAAAGTAAAGAAGAATCAGACAAGTGCTGCCTCAGTTAAAAGCTGGATAAATGCAGGAGGTCAAGGATGTGTGTTCCTTCTCTGCATCCTCAGAAAGAAAAGATACTACTGGGTTTCTTTCATGATGTAGATGGTGTTTGTAGTCCAGCGCATCTCTTCCAAAATATGGAGTCCAAGGAATTTGAAGTCAGTGACACGCTCTACCTCCCTTCCGTTGGTTCTTAGTTCTGTGCGCATTGTGGACCTCAATTCCTGGAAATCAAAGATGATCTGTTTGGTCTTCATAATGCTGAGGCTGATATGGCTGTCTCTGCACCAAGCTGCCAGTGTCTGGACCTCCACCCTGTATGGTGCCTCGTTATTGTTGCTGATCAGTTCCACAATCAGTGTGTTGTCAGCAAATGTAATAATAATGTTGGAGCTGTGAGTGGCGGCAGTCATGCTGGTACAGAGTGACCCTGAGGCGCACCGGTGTTAAGAACAATAGTGGAGAGCATCAACTTGCTAATGCTGACATGATGAGGACGTTTTGTAAGAAACATTTCAATCCACAAACAAATGGGGTTTTTCCTGCTGCAGTGACTGCAGTTTGTTGATCGGTTTGCTAAAGCCCATGGAATTCAATGCAGAGCTGAAGTAAGCAAACATACTGACATATGTGCTTGGTTTTGCTTTGGTTTGGTTTGGTGGAGGGCTGTGGCAATATACTTATCGATGGATCTGTTAGACCTGTAAGTAAACTAGTGTTATTCAAAACCAGGTGGGATGAGGGTCTTAATTTGCTGCAGCACCAGTTTATTCATAAATTTCATGATTACTAGTGTGAGAGCCACAGGCTGATAATCATTCATACCCATGTTGGCACAGGTTTTTGGCACTGGAATCATGGTGGCAGTTTTCAGGTGGATGGGGTCCAACGTTCCCCCTAATTTTTCATGTGCCTGAGCATTCGCTGGACCTCTGTGAGCTACATCACACGTGCACACTGAGGCTACACCAGTATCATGCCTGTCCAAAACCTGAGATTATAACAAGTTACATGGCCTATTAAAATAATCAAATTACAGCAATGCTTTCTTTTAGATTACTTAGTTTAAATACAACTGATTTAACCCGATTACATGAAAAAGACATAAATCTTTGATTCTTTTATGAGCTGTATAGTATGTTTTATGTCAGAGTAGGGGTCCTGCTAAGGAAGAACTGAGAGACATGTACATCTTGCAGAGTCAATTTTTTTTATTGCAAAATGCACATTTTGTGCAATGAGATTCAGCAAAAGCATGTGGTATTGTGCAGCCTCACTTCTGTCAGTCTGCTCCAGGGCAGCTGTGGCTACAATGTAGCTCACCACTGTCAGAGTGTGAATGTGTGCGTGAATGGGTGAATAACTGACTGTAAGTGTAAAGCGCTTTGGGGTTGTCGGACTTGATAAAGTGCTATACAAGTAAAGGCCATTTAACAAGCCATTCATATATATTGCTGTAGTCATCAGGCATGCACTCATAAAATCAGAAACGGATGAACAGAGCTGCTTTTCAAAAACGGAGGTAGAGCAACAAGGCTGGTCAGAAACCAGCAGAAACCGTGTGCTGCAAAGTACTTCAACAGCAGCTGAAAACGCCAGCGGAGCAACAGCGCTTCAGAAACAAACAGCAGGTGTAGCACTCAAAAACAGCCAAATTAGTTGAAAACGGCACTTATGATCTAAGATGAGCAGATCCCAAAAACGCAAGCCACACAAACAGCTGAAATGTAGCAGGAGTGACAAAGACGCACACCGCCACGCCACCTACCCAAAGAGGCATCTGCCCCACCCATCAATCAGTGGTGCTCTCCAATCAGGACCTGCTACACTTAGTGGGACCGTGGAACACCATCTCACCAGAATCACAAAATGGCACAGAATAACTTGGTTTATTATTATTTTGTTTACAGTTACACTTAGATTTAATTTTCTGCACTGCATAAATTTGCTGTGCGCGGGGAATCCAGACGCAGTGTGAGATCGCGCATGCACGTATCTTCAAGGAAACAATGATGGGGACTATAATTTGTTGCAGCGAACGGTTGAATATGTTGTGAATACTGCAGTTATTGACTGCAGCACTCTCCCTGGGATTCCATTGGGTCGTGTAGCTTTGCTAAATGCCTTTCAGGACTTGCAGTACCTGATACTGTTGAAGGAAGAGTGGCTGATCTCCTCCTGATGGTATCAGCAGTGTGTGCTATGCCTGTCTGTCTGGAGTCCTTCTAAAAACGAGAGAAGAAGGTGTTAAGTTTATCCAGGAGAGAGTTGTCAGCAGACGAGAGGGTGTTATATCTTTGTTTAGAATCTGTTATATTCTGGATGCCTTGCCACAGAGAGAGAAAGTAAGTTTCTCTGAAGTTGGATTCCATTTGTTCTTTATATCTGTTTTTAGCAGCTTTGATACCTTTGTCGGCGTTTGTTCTTGCTTTTCTGTAGGCCTCCTTGTCCTCTGGCTTCAGTGCTGAATCCCTGGCCTTGAGCTGTGATCTATCAGTGCTGTTGAACTAGGGCTCTTGGTTGGGAGATATTTTTATTTCTATATTTTTCATTATATTGTCCATGCAGATATTAATATAAGACTACACAGAGGAGGTGTGAAGCTTAATATCTGGATCTACTGTATGGTGTCCTCAAAACAGTCATACAGAGACAATGTGGCCTACTCAATCCATCGCTGAACTATCATATATTGTGGTTTTCTTCTTCAGATGACGGGCTTGTAAGCTGGTGTCAGAAACTGAGATAGGTGGTCTAAGTATGCAAGGCAGGGAAAAGGATCTGCTTTGTAGGCTCCAGCAACATTTGTGTAGGCCTGATCCAATGTTTTGCCCTCTTTGTTCTAATATCCACATTTTTATCAGATCTGGAAAGCACAGAATTCAGATGGTTTAAAACACCCGCTATGATAAAGCAACCATCGGGTTGCTCGTTCTTCTCTCTGCTAATGGCATTACTCATTTACTTTAGCTCATGGGTGCACATAAACTGGCCACAATCATGGAAATCATCTGTCTAAGTAAATAAATTAGCTTACATTTTAGCATAAAAATATTTTATGAGTCTGTTTGTTCGGTTTGAACAATTGTGCATCCTGCTAGCTCCAAGGCTTAGCCTGGGATGTCCAGGACTACATTGCCTGCCTTTACCCTAGCTTTTATACCCCCCCCCCCCCCTTTTGCTATATCGCACAACGCCATCTCCTTTGCCATTTCCTCTTTTTGATCTGTTCATGGCAGTATATAATCTTTGAGAACAACTTAGAACCTTCTGGAGTTTAGCCAGTCCATCGCTGCTTTGGGTTGATAAGTTCAGTATGTGGATAAAGTGAAGAAAAATCTTTTTCCAAATACGTTTGCAAGAGCTACGACTGAAGGGATTAAGGGGAAAGCATTAGGCTGGTTTGAATCTTATTTGTCTGACGCATTCCAGTTTCTTCATGTTAATATATAATATTTCATCTTTGAAAAATCTTCTAGTTAGAAGCTCTTAGGTTATCCTGAATTATCTCTGTAGTTATGCTGCTATAGGCTTAGACTGCTGCAGGACATCAAGATCTATTTCTCTCAGTCTGCTGAGTTCTCCTACTTTTCTGCAATTTTGCATTATTTGTTGTTATTTCAACTTTTAATTTTATGTTCTCTCTCATTTTCTCTCTTCATAGTAGGTAAATCTGGCCCGGCTTTCTGTAACGCCATCCTGGTGGGCAGATTGTCTGCCACTACCCTCTCTAACATGGAATGCATTGCTGGATCAATGTGTGCTTCTGTGCTTCTGCCCCATTTACACTACCCTTGTTAAACCGATCCAGGCCGAGCTCGGTCCGAGCTTGGATCAGTTAACTAAGCCGAGCTTGGTTCTGACGACCGTTTACACATCACGCTATCTCGGTTCCTTGGTTTCCTCGCCTCCTAGTGACGATCTGCGGTACTACTGCTCTCTGGGTTTGAAGGCGGCACCAAGCAAATCAAAATGGCAGCGCCCGTAACATTCAGGCAGTTATGCTTGGTGATACGTCGTTGTTTGCGGCGATTCAGGCGAAGACGGCAACTTTTGGTGAATTTACTTGACAAGAGTCGGCTTTTGGGAAGTGGATAAGACAAACGTCTAATAAGGATTTACAGACGCAGGAAACAACGACAGATGCTGAGGTTCATCACACTGCTAAGCAGAATCATCACTGGAAATTGTGTGTCACGGTAGGGAAGCTAGTAGTATTATGAATATCTGAAATGTCAGCTGACCGCACAGAGATGACGCGGTCTGCTCATACGCTCTTCGTTATCAGATAACCAAGCTAGGGAAAAACCGAGCCGATCCCACGTCTGAAACTGGGCTGCATTTAGCGCGGTCCGGTTGCGTCTGGCTCGGTTCAGTTCAGTTTGCGTTCCATTTACACTCGATAGTTATCTCGGTTACCGAGCTCGGACTGGTCTCGGCTCGGTTAAAAGAGGGTAGTGTAAACGTCTCTGCTCTCTCCTCTCAAAGGTCCATTCAGTTGTTACAGATGTCCGTTCACACTGAGCCTGGTTCTGCTGGAGGGTTCTTCCTGTTAAAGGGGGGGTTTCCTCTTCACTGTCACTACATGCATGCTCAATATGAGGGATTGCTGCAAAGCCGTCGACAATGCAGATGACTGTCAAGTATAGCTACACGTTCTTTCAGGAGGAGTGCAGGCTGCTTGTAAATGACTTGACGCAATCTGCTGGGTTTCCTCAGATAGGAAACCTCTGATTGAATTGACTTTTTAAGGCGCCTTGAGATGATATGCTGTCAATTGGCACAATATAAATAAAATTTAATTGAACTAAACTCAGCAATACTTTCTCTGGTTGCATTTTTACTTTTGATTTATTTTTATTCTTTTTATTTTATTGTGGTTTGATAAGGTCATCCCCTGCTGCTCTGAAACAAACTTTAGATTAGATAAGCAGTTTTTTTCATTACTGATTTAGTGTGTTTTTTGCCACTGGTTAAACCTGTATTTCCCCATTGTGGGACAATAACATAATACATCTTAAATTAATACACAAGAGACGTTCCAGGCTTTGGGGTTGGGGTGAGCGGGAGTCTGCTGTAAGGAAGCAGTAGCGTCTCTGACAAACTCCCACCACAAACCCATTTCAATCTAATTAAATTAATTAATTAATCTAATTGAACCTTTATTTAACAAGTACAGTCACCATCGAGATTACTGGTCTCTGTTTCAAGGGAGACCTGGCAAAAAATAAAAACAAATAAATGTGCATTAGACATACACATTGGGGATGGATAAAATAATTGAAAAATCGATGCATCACAATAATTCTTCTCCCACTTTAATAATCGATTTGGGAGCTCCTCTTTTGGCTGCTGCGATTAGATGGGGCCTGCCCGGCACGTCAAGGGTTCTTGGGGGTGAGGGGGCTGGGCTGCTAGGGGGGACTTGTTCCAAGGCTTGGCCTTCACAGCTGGGAGCGGCAGTATGTCTGGGTCAGGGGTAGTCAATGCCCTGCGTCTCATGCAGCACTTATTTGGCCAGGGGGGTGCTACTCCCGTGCCCCGCTGATGGCCTACCGCTGTGCGGCCACGGCATATTGCTGCCCTGGGGTGATGCCTTGTGTCTGCTCCCACTTGCACACACACGTACTGACACACAAATAATCCTAATGGTTGAAGGTCAAACAAATTTAGGTAGCTATTACATAAATTTGGCCTGTCTACTTTGATGTTCAATCGAATTTGGATTTAATAAATTCAGTGACCCAGTCAGGATACCATCTTGAGATATCCTTTTTGTAGTGCAAAACTACCCTGGCTGTTGGCAACCACCTTCCCTGTATGGAATGCCTAAGAAGCAGCAACAAGACACATTAAAAAGAGGTTTATTAATGATTAGTAAATGCAATAGTTTTCATTAGCCTTTTTGATTTTAAATGCGTTTTGTTTTCCCAATCTCCATTTGTCTTTTGACTTACTGAATGAATAAACATTGTTCCAAAAATCAAAAAGGTCCTTCTTTCAATCTGTCTGTCCCTAATGAGCTTTAAATTGAAGTTTAACTGTACATATGGTTGTTAAATCACGTCTAAAGTCCCAAACAAAGGACTAAAACAGCTTTTTTAGAAGTTTCACAAAAAACAAAGGGATCAAGATTCACAAACTGTTCTTTAATGAAACTGCATCTAAGGTGGGATTTTCCATATCTTGTTTGACAAGTTCAAGATATCTAGATTTCAAGGTAAAGGTGATCTAAGTTTGTCCAGATGTTGCAAAAGAATCTAATACCAAAATCTAAAAATAAGAATGCAACTTAAGCATTACCTACTGTTGTTATTGTGGGATCTGCAGCTGATAATGAAAAATGTGTAGGAACCCTGTTCTTAGAGTCAGAGTAACTTTAACATAAAATCTGTGAAAAAGCAAAATCATTGGTTTAAGTGAACATTATTTTATTGATTTTTACATTGACTACATTTTCTGTTAGATGGTTACTGTGAAGGGAAAGACTTTACATGTTCCATTTCACACAGGAAGATCATTGGTGGTGCACATCCTCCAACCTGTGTTTCCTGTGAAAATAACCACCTAAAGCACATTGTGATGACAATCTGAAAGGTCAAAACAGTGTTTAGCATTTGCATCAACAATTCTGCCGTTTTTGAAAGAAAGTAGAAGTATGCTTTGGTTTGTGGCCCCTTCATCCTCTGGGATTTCCTTCTGTATGATCACAGGTGATTTGAGACTTGGTGAAAAACTAATCTCTTACTCAGATGTGGGCTTAGAAAAAGTTGTCCTTCCAATTTTTCCAAAGCGAGTCAAATTATAATAGTGTGACAGCTGTTCACATGCAGACGGCACTTTGCTAGCTATCACGGTTGCAAAAATTGAGATTTTTGTAGAAGTATTTAAGTATTTACAGGGGTGAGGCTGGTGGGATAAGGTGGACTTGTAGGTTAACAGAATCTGGTGAGGTTTTCTGGTCTGAGTAAAGTCATGGGAATTATCTACCACAGATAGGATATTAGCTGCTTCTAACATTTTAGCATACCCTGACTTCAAAAATGTCAAACCAAACCTTGAAGAATGAAGGGTTAATCATGCATATTGACATTGCGAAAGTGCACGTATAACGGATGGAAATGAGATTTGATTTGAAAAACCTACAGCCTGCAGTTGGATTCTCTTTGAACAATCAGCTAAAGTCGATCCCTTTTACAGTTTGGATACCCATTCAAGGTTCCTCTGCAAACATGGGGATTGTTTTTCTGCATTTTATGATTCTAAATCATAAAATGCAGTTTTACTAGATTACATCAAGATCCGATTTATCAGTTGGTTTAATTTACTGTCAGAAAACTTGAAGGAAGTGTAATATAGTCATTTTGGTAATTAAGAAATCAAAGCTCCTTTATTTAAATGTCTAATATGGGTAAGAAAAAAAACCAGATGAAATGCTTTCACTGAGTTAATTATAATTAATCCTCATTTGAGTTGAAAGAATGTCTATTTTTTTTCTGATCTAAACAGCTCCTTACTTGGAATCAATTGGCTTATGTCAGACCAAAGAAAAAGCATTACAGAAAAAAAATTGATGGCAGAAGCTGAAAAGAAGGAATAATAACAGTGAGAGTCAGACAGTGTGACCCGCGCTCTGTTTATTTAGTCTGTTTAGCATAGTAAACTGCTTTTTATATTTGATGAGGATGCAAGTGATTCTATGTTTCAGATGAAAACGGAAGTCTATTACCATTGTTTTCATGTCTGTCTTGCATTGGGCTTTCCCTTTGATCGATACCCACAGCCACATTCCCACAGACTTCCTGTAACTTAACAGACCTGCCTGAACATAAGACTACTCAGATAGTGTAATTATCATATTTGTCATGCTTGGTCTTATGAAAAGGGGGAGAAATTACCAAGCTATTGTACAGGCTGTGTGTTTGCACAACAGTAGAAAATCCACAGCCTGGAACGGAATTTGTCCCTAGTGCAGATAGTTGTGTACATTTCTATTTGTTCTGCACCTCATTGCCGCTTAGGTCATGTTCTCAGTGCACTCCCATCACTCACAGTTTGATATTTCTGTCAATAAATCAGCACAAAGCACCATGTGTCAGACATGCTCTCTGGATCTAAGCTTGGTCCAGGTGAATGCATATTTATTCCTGGGAGCTGGTATAAAATCGTTTGATTTCTGAATGGAATGTTTGTCACATTTCTGCTTGATTTAGTGAATCTAAAGAGGAGAGCAAAATCTGCCTTATCTATGCATATAATTAATTTTTTTCTGACTTGGCTGACTTTGACCTAAAATGACCATTGTAGGCTATTAAAAGAAACAAGTGGGTCTAATGGCATTTATCATGTAATTCAGATCATTTGCATTGATCTTCTTCTATTTTTCTTTCTTTTTGCGACACTCAAATATCTAAACATCCTCAAACTAATGTTAACATATATATATATATATTTTCAAATGAAGATTACATTTAGCAAGGGGAAGAAATTTAAACCAAGCTATACCTGTTTTAAAACATATTTGCCTCATTGATAAATCATAAAATAACTAACTAGAGTATAGTTCTAACCAGAACTATACTTAACCACAATTCATGATTTAGTTTTACCTGCCACACACTGCTCTAAATAGAACCTGTCTGGCAACATGAAGCAGGCTAAAGGTCTAAAAAACATCACTCTGGAACACATGAGAAAATAAAGCTACTGCCACCAATCTGTCAGGAAAGACTTACAAAATAAATTTCTAAGGTTTTAAGAATCAAGTAGACAGTTTCCACAAATGGAGAATATATGGAACAGTAGGACACCTTCCAAAGTACATGGCCATCCAACATCCATCTAAGACAAAACCACCAACTTATCCAGGAGGTCACATAAGAAGCCACAAGAACGGAAGCAATGGAGTTAAGGTTGGGATTATAAAACAGTAGAAAATAGACTGGGCAATGATTAAAACCTTGTGAGACCACTGCTTACCAAATGTAATGTATCAGATGTAATGTAACAGGATTAAAACAAATATAAGACTTTAAGTAAAGAACATTATACGGGCAGTGAAACCCGGGGGTGGTTGTGTGATTCTCCTTGATTGCTTTGCTGCTTTAAGACCTGCACTGTTTACAGAAATGAGAGGATTTATGATTTCTGCTCTCTATCAGAAAATCCTAAAGAGCTATGCAGCATGACTATTTCCTCCTTTTAATGGTTGGAAGGTATATAACTGCGTAATATACTTATTAAAAAAGACCAAAAAACGTTTGATCATGATAAAATAGGGTTATATACACCAAGCCTTCATCTTGATGGTGTTTTGATAGTCCTTTTTGAGCTGAGAGGTAATTTGTTCTCGGGCGCGATTAACAAATATAAACAGACGTGGTGCCATCTAGTGGCAGTATCGCAGAACTATCATATGCCAGTTTGCTTAATTTATAAAAAAATTGTAAATAATGCCGGACCGAGCCTGACTCTCTGTAATGCCTCGCAATATAGCGGCAGCTCGGCGTGATCGAAGACCAACCGTTATTAATTAAATAAACCAATCTACAGCAACTTTAACACCATCATATCAGACATTTGCTCACGTCAATTATCTCTGCAATCACATCAGAGCCTCGGCAGGTTTAGCGTCCGCTTCAGTGAGCACCAGCGGTCATACTGTATTTCCTGCGGTATTCCAGTCTTTTCCCTCTAGGAATCATATGTTTTTGTGCTTTTTTCCACTGGTTCTTGGATCATCCTTCATTGTTTTGCTGGGAGATGCTAATAGCCATTAGCCGCTTCCTTGTTTTAACCATTTTGGTTTCAAAGCCTTGATGATGGTAGAGTCTGCCCGCTGCACAAAGCCTTCTCCAGCACACCCCAAAGGTTCTCAATGGGGTTAAGGTCTGGACTCTGTGGTGGCCAATCCATGTGTGAAAATTATGTCTCATGCTCCCTGAACCACTCCTTCACAATTCAAGCCTGATTAATCCTGGCATTGTCATCTTGGAATATGCCCATGGCATCAGGGAAGAAAACATCCATTGATGGAATAACCTGGTCATTCAGTATATTGAGGTAGTCACCTGACCTCATTCTTTGAGCTCATGTGTTGCTGAACCTTGACCTGACCAACTGCAGCAACCCCACATCTGCCCCCACAGGCTTGTACAGTAGGCACTAGGCATGATGGGAGCATCACTTCACCAGCCTCACTTCTTACCCTGATGCTCCATCACTCTGGAACAGGGTAAATCTGGACTCATCAGACCATATGACCTTCTTCCATTGCTCCAGGGTCCAATCTTTTTGCTCTCTAGCAAATTGAAGCCTTTTGTCCGGTTAGCCTCACTGATTAGTGGTTTTCTTAAAGCTACACATCTGTTAAGTCCCAATCCCTTCAGTTCCCTTTGCATTGTGCATGTGGAAATGCTCTTACTTTCACTATTAAACATAGCCCAGAGTTCTACGGTGGTTTTTCTTTGATTTGATTTCACCAAACGTTTAAGTCATCGCCAATCACGATCATTCAGGATTTCTTTCCGGACACATTTTTTCTTCGAAGACGATGGGTCCCCACTATCCTTCCAGTTTTTAATATTGCGTTGGACAGTTCTTAACCCAATATTTGTAGTTTCTGCATTCTCCTTAGATGTTTTCTCTGCTTGATACATGCCAATGGTTTGACCCTTCTGAAACAGACTGACATCTTTTCCATGACCATGGGATGTGTTGTTCAACATGGTTGTTTAAGAAATAAGAAACAACTAATTGCACCAGTTGGGCTTAAATAACTTGTTGCCAGCTGAAACATAATCACCCATGCAGTAATTTTCCAATTGGAGGCTTGTACTGATTTGCTCACTTAAATCCAGGTGGTAACTTTTTTTTGGCCAGGCAGTGAATATAATCACTTTAATGAAGAAAATTATTCATTGTTCTTCTTTTTTCTTTATGTTTTCCCATTTTCTCTAGGCAGAAGATCTTGGAGGATGGCACTCTGCGCATTACCAACATCTCCAAATCTGATGAGGGCAGTTACACATGTGTGGCCAGAAACCATTTTGGAGCATCCAGCAGTGCAGGAGCCCTGGTGGTGAAAGGTATTTCCATGTCTTGCCACAGGCTTCTCCTGTTCTTTAAGCCAGGAGTTAAAATTTTGTTAGCAGGGAGAAAAAGCACCTCAAGCATGACTCTGATAATGAAATATATAGCCGCTTTATGTTCCCGCCGGCCTGTGACAGGCGTATAAGTCATCCATGGTTTTGTCAGCTCTGAGTTATTGCTCATGTAGCGGAGTGGGACAAACCACCGCTGGAGCTGTGATTGAAGAATATTCTTATCCATTCAAAAAAAAGCTCCCATCGCATTCTTTGATCCATTTTAAAATAGGATGATCATAAAGTGGGAGTCTTTTAATTTTTTTTTCTAGTTGACGTTGCAGTAGCAGTGTGTTTAATTATTCATTACTGAATTATAGGAGGCATTTGCTTCCTAAGTGAAGTTATTTAAGGTCACTTAATTACACTGATGGACCACAATCTGTCTCTCTATTCGGGCCAAATTAAGCTTTATTACCTTGTTCATTCGGCCAGATTTTATAGGGAAATGTTCTAATGCACTGTAGCAAATGATCTTCTATCTCCCGTTCTGCTGCAGAGCCCACCAGGATCATTGTTCCACCTTTAAGCTCCGATGCCAGCGTGGGACAGAGTCTTGTCCTACCCTGTGAGGTGTCCAGCGACTCGTCCCTGAGTCCCGTGTTCAAATGGTTTTTCAACGGCAAAGCCATTGACTTCAGCAGGCAGGAGCACTTTGAGATGATCGGTGGGGTACGTACGTGTCTGCGGCGATGTTTGGTAAATGCAAAGGGCCTTTTAGAGGCTCCATTTTTGTCAGATTTATTTAATTTTATGTATTTATTTTATGGGCTGCATAGTGACGCAGTGGGTAGCACTGTTGCCTTGCAGCAAGAAGGTTCTGGGTTCAAATCCAACCCTGGGCCTTTCTGCATGGAGTTTGCATGTTCTCCCTGTGCATGCGTGGGTTCTCTCTGGGTACTCCGGCTTCCTCCCACAGTCCAAAAACATGACTGTTAGGTTAATTGCCTTCTCTAAATTGTCCTTAGGTGTGAGTGTGTGCGTGAATGGTTGTCTGTCCTGTCTGTCTATGTGTTGCCCTGCGACAGACTGACGAACTGTCCAGGGTGTACCCCGCCTCTCGCCCAATGAACGCTGGAGATAGGCACCAGCAACCCCCGCGACCCCATGAGGGATTAAGCGGGTCAGAAAATGGATGGATGGATATTTTATCACCAGGACAGTACATAGTTATAACAGCACACATGAAACATGCCAGAATTAGCCAAAGGCTAGTTTTTATCTGTAGTCCTGTTGCCCAGTTGTACATTGGCACCCTAGAAGAAGCATAAAATATTATAGACAATGAATTGAACAAAAACTGAGACAACATATTAAGACTATGGTAATCCATTGCAGCAGGAGCAAGAAAGCAATATGATGCAGGTAAAATGTGTCATGAAAATCTGCATTGTGATTTTTTAAGCTCAAGCAGCAGTAACAATGGGTTTAGTAAAAGCATTATAGCGGCAATGTACCGTATCATGCATTAGTAAGGCAGGTTAAAACATTTGATACATGCAAAATAAAATGTCAAACACCGTTAACTACAGAATTGTAAAACATACAATAGCAATCAGATAACAATCTTAAACTTTATGTATTTCATTTGTATTTTTTCCTGTGACAGGCCAACACAAAGTCGCTTAAAAGTGTGAAGTAGAAGGCAAATTACACATTTTTTTGTAAACCGTGAAAATCGCCACACACATCTGTATGCAACATCAATACTGTGTTGAACCAACTTTTGCTGCATTTCCTTGAGCAGGTTTTTTGGAGTATATGTCTATCAATGCTGCACATATACCGACTCAAATCTTTGCCCATTGGTTTTTGCCATATAATTAAAGCTTGGTCAGAGTATCTCCTAATTGGATTTAGGTCTGCACTTTAACTAGGACATCTGGAATATGATTTGATCTGAACCAGTCCATTGCAGTTATGGCTGATTGTTTAGGTTCCTATGTTTTTTTTTCGACAGTGGCTTCCTACTTGTCAGTCTTCCATACAAGCCAGAATTGTGCAGTGCCCCCCTAAAGTTGTTCAGTTAACACATGCCTGAGCTGTGGACATTTGCTGTTCCTCCAGAGTTACCATATGCCTCTTAGCTGATTCTCTGATTATTTGTGTCCTTGCTTTGACGGTCAGTTTAGAAGGAATGTCCAGGAAGGTGCCATCCTCTTTTTATTTTCACACGATGCATTGAACACAACTCTATCTGATGTTCACAGCTTGCAATATTGTTTTAGAAGCCAAACCCTCTTTAGTCTTCTCTTCACCTGTGTGCTGAGTTCTTTGGTCTTCATGATGCCCTTTGATCATTCAGATTCTCTAACAAACCTCTGAGGCAGGAAACAGAACCACTGGACTTATACTGACAATCAAATTGCACACAGGTAGACTTTATTTAGTGATTAGGTGACTTCTGATGACATATAGTTGTGCTGGATTTTACTCTTGGATAAAAAGTAAAAAGGTGATCTTTCCATGCAACCGAATATCACAGATATAATTTCAAACGACAAACAAATCTAATTGAGCTGGGGTGAAGTTCCTAATAACTGAAGGAAGCTTCAGGAAATCAGGTGGCTTAACTCAGAAGAGTGTAAAATGTATTATTTTCCAAAAAAATATATGATGTGTAAATTCCCTTTATAAAACATTATGTGTCTGAAATCACCTGCTGAGGAGGCTGAGGTCTCTTGGATTGCAAGGGCTTCAAGGTTCCTGGACTCGACTTGGACTTTCCTCACGACCTAATTTCTTGTCAAGCCCTTGGATTCTGTCAGCAAGTGCGTAACTCTAATTCATCTTGTCTATATGTTTTTGCCACCGTCACGCACAAATAGAATAAAATTCTATTCTTTTCTATTTTATTCTAATCTGTTCTAATAAATTCTGAATGAATGCAGCGGATGGAACTTGGTGATGTTGTTTTTACATCAAACTTGGATTATCTGTCAATTAACTGAACTAACTAAATAGATCAACCCTCAGAGCGCTCACACGCATGCAGTGCAGCAGTCGCCGACTTCCTAGAATGCTTTTTTTGTTGTTTTTTTTGCTTTTTTTGGGGGGGGGGGTAATTTTCTATTATTTAATTAGAAAATTACTTAAGAAAATTCCAAAAAAAAAATATATTTTTAGAATTTATTAACTGACTTTATGAAGGGTCCTGGTCCATGGTGCAGTTGCTTTGAAGAAGGAGAAGAGCTGCACACATCTGCTTCACAGCTGGCAGTCTCTGATGGTGTGTAAAATGGAGCACCGATCTATTGGAGTTTGGAATAATACATTGCAGTTCTGACCCGAGTGAGAGATAAAACACTGTTTTTTACATTCCCTGTGTTCCTTTCAGCACTCCTTTCTCCAACCTTGTTTTTTGCTTATGGATCTCACATTGCCCATTTTGATTCGAGAGAGACGTGCTTTAAAAGTCTCACCTCCACACTTCTTATTTTAGTCCTTACATTTACGACACATACTTTTTCACTCCTCTGAGATTTTTAGTATTATTTTGGGAATTACTCAGACATGGTGAAGCACTATGTGTAAATCCTGTTTGTAGATAAAGACCCCTGTGGCAAAGTGTCCACACTGGTCTGGAAAAAACATCTTTTATAAATATGTGTTTGGAGAGAAAAAAACAAATTAGATGATTTCTGTTGTCAGTACTTAGAACAGATTGTCAACAGCAAACTATGACAGACATCAAATCACAGTTTCTTGTTTTTCCTGGTCCAAGATAGGAAGTCTTTGCACTGTATGAATAGCAGTCAAAAAGTCAAAATTGGCTTTACTATTTAATCTGTTTAAAACAATGGTAAAGGACTAAGAACTCTGGGAATTTGGGTTTGGAAAAGCATGAGATTTTCCAGGAATAATTTGTGGGAAACCTGTAAAATGTGTAATTTACAGTTACATAATAAATTGATTTATTCCCATTATCAGTTTATGTAAAAATTAGGGACACTGGTTGCAATCATCAATAAAAGTTATCATTAATGAATTAAAAGTCCAGTCAATTGAACCTGTATTATCTTAGGAGAAACACAGTTCTGAGCTCAGGAGATATACAGATTGAAAGCTTGGTAACTACAGATACAGATATGCTATGTTGTGTTCTTTTGTCACAGAGCACTTTCTCTGTTGGAAATTTGATTTTTCCTATTTCAGAAATGGATGTGTAGTGCTTTTTGTTGCTGCCGTTAAGAAAGTACACTTAGTAATGGTTCCTAAAGATTTGTTTTTGCCACAGTATCAGAATCAACAGGGCTGTCTCTATCTCCCCTAGCTGACACAAAACTTCACACAGCAGCACCACAGGCAAACAGACAAACAACATCCGCTCACATGCAGCTGAACACATCTAAAGTCTGGAAATACACTGCCTGATATTTACAGCACTGAGCAGCTGCTGTCCCCTGCAAGAAACAACCTGCTATCGTTTTAATTGTTCTAATCTTTGTCTGGGCTCCACCCTGCCTCAATGTAGAGGGGGTTTTACATCCATGTGACTTTAAAATATACTTCATCAAGCTCTTTTTCTCATTCAACTGTCATTATATGTGCTTTAAAAAAACAGATGGGAGGGAACATCTCTGTGCCTTTTGTGTGTGTGGCAGACAGACCAGAAAGGGGGTGAACATCTGCTCCTATACTGACATAAAACACCCGGGCTGGGAATAAAAAATACAAAGTAAGGAACGCTGTACGTTTCATGTTTCCCTCTCAGAGCCGTCCAATGTGTGCAGGAAACACTTCTGTTCTTACTTGACCACAAACTTTAACAGTTAAACACTGGTGAAGCATAACAATAATGAGATAAAACAAAGTATTCAGGAGCATCTGGACTGATCAACTGCAGAACGTCTGCCAGCAGCATTTTAAAAATTATGAGTCCTTTCATCAGTCAGCAGACGGGGCTAGAATGACCCACAGTGTAAACGTAGACCTGCTGTTAACAGAAACAAACCAAAACAATGAGATATCCATGTCATGCCAGTAGGTGGCGCTTGTATTGACATTAACATCAAAATTCAGAGAAACAAAATCTAAAACATGAACAAGGCTCCATCCGAAAACGGCTAATTATAGCTCCTAGCCGCTGTTCCTTAACCTTTCACGGGGTCAACAGTAAGAACTCTATCGTAGGGAGGAAAGGAGCTTCAGACTGTTGTGCTGATTTTGGTCAGCCTTTGACTCCAACGTCATTATGTGACAGAAACGCGCATGGATGATGGTAGTCAAATCCGGGCCGACAGCCTTCCAAAAATGAACTACAAAGTGCACGATCTCTTCTCTCTGGACATTTTCGTTAATTTCCGTGAGGGGGATTGTGTCTCAACATCATATTATGCAAAGGATTTTGGGATTCCTTATAGCTTAGTGTTGGTAAGGGACATTGTGAGGTTCCCAGGCTGAAGTAGCTGTGAGAGGAAGCATACAGGCTCCTCTCCCTACCTCCTTCTTTATTGACAGCACTATTCGGACAGCACTTTTCATGGTGACAGCTGACGCAGTTCCGCTTTGGCTAAAAAAGTCCTCACCTAAAAGAGGTATTCGGATGGAGCCTAAAGTTTCCTTCAAAACTGTTTTAGCTCATGTTTTCTTGGCTGCAACTTACAATTTCATGTAAGTCATGCGCTTTGGAAGAAAAAATAGGTATGGTCAGGCCAGCTGACAGCTTTGCTAGGGCCCGGGACAACAAAGTCTTTTTGGGCCCCCCCAATACACCTGCCGCCACAACACACACACACACACACACACACACACACACACACACACACACACACACACACACACAGCAAAAAAAATGTCATATTAACTGTATACTTCATTCTCATATGCCTTTTATTTTATTAAATAATCTGCTGTTTACAGAAATATTGTTTTGCGTCGCCAAGACAGCGCTGCGGGAAACCCTGCATTTGGCTTATTAGTGGGCCGAGAGATAATGTAGGCCTACAATGAACAGGGTGAAAGGGGCGGCGCACACCCGACGATCATGCCGAATGCCAGACCGTCCAGTCCGTCACTGATCATAATTTACCTCTTACTTAAGATGTGTAGCTCTAGTGGAGACACCGCTCTCGCTCCATTCAGTCAGCGAATGTGTGATGTGATGTCACACAGGAAGTGAACCTCAGCCGTCATGGTAACGTGCGCAGGACAATTTATTTATTTTTTTTAGTTAATTAGGCAACGAAAACTTTGAGGAACGAAATAAAACCGGTATTAACCGGTTACCATTATTTTTAAATAAGTGTTCCAGTTCCAGAACATAAAAAATAATAACGTTTCCGGTTTCGTTCCTGTTCCCTGTAAAATACAAAAAGTTCCCGGTTTTCGTTTTCGTTCCTTGAACCGGTTCAAAGCCCTGGTTTCAGGTAAGCAGTTCAGTTAGGGATTCACTGTTATTACTGTAGTGTTGAAAGATGTGTTTACTGAAATTAACTTTTCATTCGGTCCACCTTTCTTTCTCCACTGTACCTGGATGAGAAACCTTAATTTTTCCAAACAGCAGAGTTTAGTGACAACTGCGAGTCATCTCTGTTTTGTTTGGGTTTAACTTTTTAAAGTTGCGCAACAGAACGCTGCATTGCTCACTAAGTTCCATAAATAAACATCATGCATGTGTTCAGGTAGAAAACAATCCTATATTCAATTAGTACACGGTATACTGAACCAACAAGACAATATCAGATATATTCGGTACAAACGTGTTCCATTACATCCCTAGTGGCAGAACTTGAAAATGAATTTTCATAGATAGACTTCATCCAGTCAGATTGAGCTATTAGCAAAATAGTGCAAGAGCTTGTAACGAGCCCAGAAGACTTGGTTTTAAATAAATATAAACATGCAACACTTATTGTTGATGTGTAAATCTTATAACCCCTCTTATAATTTCACTACCAATTCACAATCCTGTGCTGCTTTGTGTTGATCGATCACATAAAAGCCAGTGAAATGTGTTGGAGTTTGTTGGGATGTGACAAAATGTGAGAGCACAAAAACACCAGGGAAGGTGACGTTGTGACCTTGTAGTTTGAGTCAGAGTTATTGAAGTCAAACTCGAAGAATACAGCAGCTGCTCCCGTGCTTTCTTAAGGCAGGCCTATAAAACATATCTCTAAGCCTGAAGTTGATATCGCCATATCAGTAAAGAAAAGAGAAGTGAATCACTTGGCTTCCCTCTGAACAAAGCAGAGCTCATTTTAAGGTTTAGGATCCCTCTGTTGAACCCACCAGGTCTGATAAGATTCAGCTACAACATTCATATAATTCACAGAACATAACCAGAACAAATGTTTGCAGGAAGAGCTTTGATGTCTTTTCAAGGGAAGCAAATTGTAATGCTTGTCTTCGAGTGTTTGCACAGAAAAAGGTGCAAAGAAAGAAAAACTTGCCTTGCTCACCATTCATCTGAGCTGCCAGGGTGAGTGTAAACACAGCAGAGGCTGACCCAAGGAAAACAAGTCTTTCAGAACAAGTGATGTTTTTTTGTTTGCTTGTTTATTGCTTTCGTTTCAACATGCAGCTGAATCAGTCTCTTTTTTTTCTTCCCAGTGGTCAACATGGTCATTTCTTCCAAGCTTTATTCTGGACTATTTAAATAATTTCACTAACAAAATAACCTATTGGGTTCCTGAAGAGTTGCAAAAATAATTTTTCTTTGTTGTGTTTTTTCTAAACAAACTTTAGCGCTTTCGTATTTTTAATTTTTTTTGCTTCAACTCGAGGCTTTCATATTTCTTTGTCTCTCTCAACAGGGATTTGCAGGTGACCTGATGGTGAGAAACATCCAACTAAGGCACTCTGGGAAGTATGTGTGTATGGTACACACTGAAGTCGACGCAGTGTCAGCAGCAGCAGACCTAATTGTCAGAGGTATGTCTACATCTGTGTGTGTCAATATAAAGAAATCTCTGTGGAGGTTTTTCCATGGCTTCCTATTCAGAGAATCCTGTCATCACGTCCGTCCGTCCGTCCATCCGTCCGTTGTCTTCCGCTTATCCGGGGTCGGGTCGCGGGGGTAGCAGCTTCAGTAGGGAGGCCCAGACGTCCCTCTCCCCAGCCACTTGGGCCAGCTCCTCCAGGGGAATCCTCATCACGTGTGTATTACAATTAGGACAAACATGTTGTATAAGCTCTTAATTCGGATTTTAAGGTGCCAGTTTATCTTGCTTCAGTTCTTTTTGTTGTTGCTCATGGGCTTTTTGTAAAAAAAAATATGTGCAAGGTGAAACTTTCCAATTTAGGATTTTCAATATGTAGTGTTCAGTTTTTACCATTTAGCATCATTTTATTTCCGCAATGTACAAGCTTTTTAATGAGAAATCATAGACAGGTATAATCGTCTTCCTCAGTCAGAGTTGTAGCATCAGCCCCTGGTCCTGAAGCTGCACCACGTGACCTCCTCCTTAAAGATGGTAAACATAAAAAAGGCTGCAGGTCCAGACGTGGTTTAAAGTTGGACACTAAAAACATGTGCTGACCAACTTGCAGGTGTTTTCCTGGACATCTTTAACTTCTCCCTGTAGCTGTCCATGGTCCCTGCCTGCCTGAAATCCTCCATTATTCCTTTTCCCCCCACAAAAAAAAACAACCATCACCTGCCTCAATGACTACTGTCCTGTTGGTCTGACCCCTGTCATCATGAAGTGCTTCGAGAGAATCCTCCTGAAAGGATCCTCTCAAAGCACTTCAAGGATGCCATCCCTGCTGGCGTGGACAGCATGTGGTTTGCCTACAGGGAGAATCACTCTACAGAGGATGTTGTCTCACCGGCACTTCACATGGCTCTGACTCATCTGTGGCAAGGATCTGCTATTCGTAAACTTCAGCTCAGTCTTCAACATTGCACTTCAACACAAGGCATGCTGGCCCTAAATCTCCACAACGCAGGATTATCTCAAACGCTCTGCTCATGGATCAGTGACTTCCTCAACAGGGCCCAGGTGGAAAGGACTTGGAAAAGGGTATCTGCCAACACCGGCGCACCACAGGGTTGTGTCCTCAGCCCTGCTCCCTTCACCCTCTTCACCCACGACAATTTTGCTATCCACCCCACAAACATGGTTGTGAAGTTTGTGGATGACACCACTGTGGTGGGTCTCATATCCAACAATGATGAGACTCACTATAGAGAATTGAGACCCACAATATCACACAGTGGTGCTCCAGGAACAACCTGATCCTGAACACCAGCAAGACCAAGGAGGTCATGGTGGACCACAGGAGGTACAAGAAGACTGAACATGCTCCACTCTGCATACAGGTTGAGGTGGTGGAATGTGTGGACAGCATAAAGTTCCTGAGCATTCACATCTCCTCCGACCTCTCATGGACTGTGAACACCTCCTGCCTGGTGAAGAAGGCCCACCAATGACTCTTCTTTCTTGGGAAACTGAAATGGACTGGACTTTCCAGTCCATTTCAGTTAATATGTTAAGAAATTAATATGTTAAAAAAATTAAATAAAAAGCTACAATAGAAAGCATTTTGTGTCTAGGTGTAACAGTGTGGTATGCGAGCTGCACAGCGCAGGAGAGAAAGGATTTAGTACAGGTGGTGAGGGAAGCACATAGGATTGTGCGATGCCGTCTACAGAACCTAGACACAGTCTATGCTGGACGAGTCTAGCAAAGGGACAGACGTATTACCACGGATCCCACCCACCCGAGCAATGCACTGTTTGTCCCACTTCCATGAGGGAAACGATTCAGGAACATTAAATCAAAAACTAACAAACTTACAAACTGCCTTTTCTCCAAACCTGTGAGGACTATCGCCCCTGCTGAAAACTGACAAACCATTAGCCCAGTTTATCTTTTACAAGTTACAAACACACTACTGGTTACACAAGTTTCTTATCCGATTAAAATCATTTATGCTGTCTCTCACCTGCAAATGTGTATTCACACACTTCGATCTCTCAAGAACTGTCTGTTTAGACATCCATGCAAATTGTACAATACTGCAACAAAATTTACTCTGCAGTTTTGCAGTCTGCTTTCTGACTTTGACACGAAATTGAGCGCATTAGCTGCTAAGGACTATGTTAGTGCCGGAGCTATGCCCACGTGCACTACGCGTAGGGCACCAAGAGCTCAGAGGGGCACCATTTCATGTGCGATTACTGGATTCACTACTGAAATGCCACTACACCTGTCTTACCTGTTACATCTGTCCTAATTTAAAAATTATTTACTCTTAATATGTTAGGCTCAGAACAGGTGGACCCAGAATTCAAGGCAGACAGACATAGTCATTTAAACAGTTTATTAATCTCAGAAACTGCTTGGATGGCATCAGCTTCTACAGCGGGAACTTCTGCAGGAGGAGACAACAGGTTAGTGACCACGTTTAGCCTAGAGTGCTCAGACAGAAACGTGTAGGTCACTAACCTGGTCTTAATGTTCAGTTCTGGTCCGGGAGTTGAGGTAGACGCTAGCTGGCAGATAGCCAACCCGGTGCGGCGGTTGCCGCTCAGAGAGTTCCCCGCGGAGGTGATGCGGAGGTCGGAAGACAGGCAGGAGGTCAGAACCGTGAAGACAGACGTGAGCAGGATGATTAGGAGGACGAACCAGAAGCCGATTTCGAGGACGAGATCCGAGGTCAGAGCCGGGTCAGATGTCAGATGAGGTGCCAGAGGGAGATCCAGGACGAGGTCGGGACACAGTTCCATGTTTGGTACATGATCAGTAGACAGACTTGAACGAGGGCAGGCAGGCTCGGTAGTCAAAGGATGGATCCGGTCAGTACACAAACAGCAGAACTCAGGCAGATAATCAGATCAGGCAAACAGGATCAGACGGGAATAGGCAGGCTCAGAGGTCGAAAGGCAAACAGGTCAGGATCAGAAGTCAAAACAAAAACGTTGGAATAAGTCTCACAAATGCTCAAAATAAACTGGCACTGTTGTCTGGTCTTAGAGCTGGTTATATACTAGTGAGAGCAGGTGGAACAGATCTGAAGTGATGAGGAATGGGTGGAGCTAAACAGGTGTGTGACATGAGAGATTAGACCAGACAACAGTGCCGAAATCATGAAGGAACCCCCCCAAGGGCGGATACCAGACGCCCTCTTGGGCTGCTCAGGATGGGCCTTATGAAAGGCTGTAATAAGAGTCTTGTCCAAAATGAACCTGGCACGGATCCAAGATCTCTCCTCTGGACCGTACCCCTCCCAATCAACCAAGTATTGCAACCCCCTGCCTCTTCTTCTGGACCTCAGAATCCGGTTGACGATGTACACAGGATCACCGTCGATGAGTCGGGTGGGAGGCGGGGGTCTGGAGGCGGGCACGGATCTAGAGGTGTTAACAGGTTTGACCCGGGACACATGAAAAGTAGGGTGTATTTTCTTAGTGCGAGGAAGCTGGAGGCGGACGGCCACCGGGTTTACTACCTTAGAAATAGGGAACGGCCCGATGAACCGAGGTGCCAACTTCTTACTCTCCTCTCGGAGAGGCGGTTCCCTTGTGGAGAGCCAAACCTTCTGGCCCACCTGATAATTAGGTGCCGGGATCCTCCGGTGATTAGCTTTCCTGGTCTGGCTCTCCACGGAACTGAGGATTGCTCTCCTAGCCTTTGTCCAGGCTCGCTGGCACCTCAGAGCAGATAATCGGGCCGACGGAACTTTTGAATCTCTCTCTTGGATAGTAAACACCGGTGGCTGAAAACCAAACACAACATAAAATGGAGAGAGACCAGTGGTGCTAGAAGGAGTAGAATTAAGAGCATGTTCTATCCACGGAAGCTGACTGACCCATTTAGTGGGGTCCGACTGACACAACAGGCGTAACTTAGTTTCCGCTTCCTGGTTGGCCCTCTCTGTCTGCCCATCCGTCTGGGGGTGGAATCCCGACGACAAACTGACAGAGACCCCCAGCATGGCGCAGAACTCCTTCCAGTACTGCGCCACAAACTGAGGACCCCTGTCCGACACGATGTCTGTCGGGATTCCATGAAGACGGAATTTGGGCCAAAAATCCCCCATCTCTTTAGCGGACGGGAGTTTGGGCAGCGGAACCAAATGGACCATCTTGGAAAACAGATCAATGATGGTGAGAATGACAGAATTCCTCTCTGAAGACGGTAAGCCTGTGATAAAATCCATGGCAATGTTAGACAATGTTGAGGTGGAACAGGTAATGGTCGGAGCAAGCCGGATGGAGGTTGTCTGGAGGTCTTAGCCTGATTACACTGGGGGCAGGCTGCCGCAAACTCCCGCACGTCGGCGGACAGAGAAGGCCACCAGAACTGTGTCCGAACATTACGAATAGTTCTGGTAACCCCGGGATGACAAAAAAGACGAGAACCATGACAGAAATCTAACACATTCTTTCTTAAATGATCAGGAACAAATAAACAATTATTAGGACAAGATTCTGGGGGTGGAATATTACCAAGGGCCCCTCTAACTTCTCTCTCAATATCAAGCATAGTGATGGCACATCTTACAGACTTCGGTAGAATAAAACCCTCAGCACCACCGGTACTCTCTTCGTCCGCCTCGAACATCTGAGAGAGTGCATCTGGCTTAACATTCTCGGTCCCGGGTCTGTAAGACAAAGAAAAGTTAAATCGGCCAAAAAATAGTGCCCACCTCACCTGTCTAGGGTTCAGTCTCTTGGCTGATTTCAAGTACTCCAGGTTCTTATGATCAGTCCACACCAAGAAGCTCCCCCCGTTGCCAATCAATCTGGGGGTTATGTTTGCGTAACCAGGTAAACCCCAACACAACAGGAACCTGTGGTGACTCGATTATAAAAAAGACAGCCTTTCAGTATGGTTACCCCTCACCACAAGTTCAATCGGCTCCGAAACCAATTGACACTGGTTTAGTTGGTGACCATCTAAGGCAACCGCACTGTGAGTAGCTGGAGATGGGAGGAGCTTGATACCCAATCGTCTAGCCAAAGTCTAGTCAAATAAACTCAGTGTCCGTGCCTGAGTCCACCAATGCAAAAAAGTTGTGACTCTTGGAGTTAACCAAGATAGTCACTGGGAATAACAGATTTGGAGAGGTAGTGATTCTGGTACGACTTAATAGGGTTCTTTCCTCCCCTAATGAGTCTGTCCCTTTAACTGGACAGGAACAAGCACGATACCCCTCACCACCACAGTAAAGGCAGAGATTGAGTTGAAACCGTCTACTCTTCTCTTGCGGTGTCAGCCGGGTCCGTCCCAGTTGCAGCTGCAGCATGAGTGGAAGCCCTGCGCTCCAGAAGACGCTCCGAAAAACGCAGGTCGATGCGAGAAGCCAGGTCCTCCAGCTGCTAATTCATCCTTTATCTTCTCGTGCAGGCCCTTGATGAATATATCCATAAGTGCATCCTCGTTCCAGGTGCTCTCAGAAGACAGAAGATGAAAGTCAATAATATACTCCGCCACCGATCTGTTGCCCTGCCTGAGTGCAAAAAGTCCCCTTGAAGCCTCTCGACAAGGAAGAACTGGGCTAAAGACACGAACCAGCTCCTGAGCGAAAGCTCTATAAGAATGACAGATGCTTGAATTGTTCTGCCATTCAGAAGTTCCCCAGAATTTAGCCTTGCCTGCTAATAAGGAGATTGCATAAGCTACCTTAGACCGATCAGTGGGAAAAGCAGAAGGTTGAAGTTCAAAAAGAATTTCGTACTGGGTGAGAAAAGCTCTACACTGATCGGGATCACCTCTGAAAAATTGGGGAGGTGACAATCGGGGCTCCTGACAAGCTGACCTAGCAACAGATGACGCAGCAGCATTTGATGACGTAGACGGAAGTGTCGGAGTGGGAGCAGCCTGGCTGCGAAGGTGAGCCAGAATCTCCCTTACGTCTGACTCGAGTTGAGAAATGGAATTCTCTACTCCAGAACGCCAATGTTTATCTGCCGATGGATCCATGTTGGGCCAGTTTATTCTGTTAGGCTCAGAACAGGTGAACCCAGAATTCAAGGCAGACAGACATAGTCGTTTAAACAGTTTATTAATCTCAGAAACCGCTCGGATGGCATCAGCTTCTACAGCGGGAACTTCTGCAGGAGGAGACAACAGGTTAGTGACCACATTTAGCCTAGAGTGCTCAGACAGAAACGTGTAGGTCACTAACCTGGACTTAATGTTCAGTTCTGGTCCGGGAGTTGAGGTAGACGCTAGCTGGCAGATAGCCAACCCGGTGCGGTGGTTGCCGCTCAGAGAGTTCCCGGCGGAGGTGATGCGGAGGTCGGAAGACAGGCAGGAGGTCAGAACTGTGAAGACAGACGTGAGCAGGATGATCAGGAGGACAAACCAGAAGCCGATGTCGAGGACGAGATCCGAGGTCAGAGCCGGGTGGTCAGATGTCAGATGAGGTGCCAGAGGGAGATCCAGGACGAGGTTGGGACACAAGTCGGAGGATTTTTTGGTTTTGATAAATTCCTGCTCATGAATTTTCCTCAGGAAAACAAAATTTGTCATGATTATCTGGATAGGGTTCCTCTGTAAAGTCAGATATTTTTGATCTTTTTGGGGTTTTGCATCAAACAAATAGAACATTTTAAAACAGAATAAAAAACAAGTATTTTTCTAGCAGATAATTTTAGGTTTAATCCTAGTACTGTATTATACTCCCTATTGTAACATTTCATTCATTGTACTTTGTTTCCTTGTTTTAATCCCTCTTAAAATCTGTTGTCTGTTAATTTAGGTAGGTAACACAAAGACCAACAGAATGATAGATAGTAGGGATGCAAGTTATCGATTAATAAATTAATCTAAATTTCACTGATTTTATCGATTGACTAATGATGAGTAAATAAGTGGCCATTTTCTTAAAAACCTTAGTTTTTTCTTGTATGAAGAGGGTCTTTCCATAAGATGAAGGGCACTTTTTGTACAACATGCTGAATTTTAAAAGAGGCATGCCATTACATTTTAACAGCTTATCGTGCCACCTGTATTAAATACTGACTGAGTAAACAAAAATTGGTGGTTTCTCACACATTATACTTGGACATAGTAACAAATATAACAAAGCAGAAAGCTATTCGCTCAATGAATAGAAACAAGTTGAAGAGAGTAAAATATATAAAAACCCTAATAATCCCCATGAAAGCCCTCACCATCAACAAAGCACTTAGCATCATGATAAATTTTTGGCGTAATCCCCTGGTAATAATCATGTACATGGTGAACCCGATAATTCAGCCGAACACAGAGCAGCGTTACTTTTAAGAGTTTTATTTAAAACACACGATGGTGGCAGGCAGGACAGGACAGGGCAGGAGACCAGGTGATGCAGGCCAAGATTGACTTAACCAGGTAATGCAGGCAGGTGATGTTTGGCAGAACCAGACTTGACCAGGAGATGCTGATGGAACCAGACTTGAACAGGTGATGCATGCAGAACCCGGCTGTAAGAAACTGTATGATGAGTTCCCAGTGAGGCAAAGCGAGACAATGAGAATCCAGGAGAAACCATTACCATACAAGCACTAGTAAAACAAATTAGTGAGGGCAGGGCAAGAGTAGGTCCAAGGAATAAGCAGCTGGAAAAAGGTAAAGTTGACTGGACTATTCTGCAGTATCAGAAACACAGGAGCCCCCAGCTATTATTCTGTAAGGCCTAGGAGCACAATATTGCTCTACAGTCTCCAGAGAATCTCCAGGACCCTGCAAAGACCACCCGTGTTCTGGCTGATGTCTTACTCCTTGGTGCAGTTTTACTCTGGGATGAAGAGGTTATGTTAGAAGTCATGCAATGAAGTCACCTTACTGTATAGATCACCTGTTTGAAGTGGATTTTATGTAGAGGTGTCAGAAGAAAGCATTTTCAGATTTGTATAGATAATGTGTCATGAACTAGGCATCATTTACCTTCCACTTTAAACTGATGCTCTCTCACTACCTAAAATACTTACCAAAAATGTTTTAAGAAGTGTAAGGGTTGTGAATACACTGCATGCCGTATGGAGGTTGTATCATGTTGCAACATGTGAACGCTCTGCCATCTTATTCTGGTTGGAAATTAAACGTAATGCAGTGCTATTTTGTAGATATATGGGTCTAAGTGGAAAACCGCATATGGTAGGCAACATTCAAGTAATTTTAAATGAAAATACCTACTTTTCCCAAATGATCTACATTAATATTGTCTTTGATAATTATCTCTATCATCACAAGTCTAGAATCGGTAATCAGGGATGTAGAACTGTTTTAATGTCCTTTTTTTCATGTAAAGTTAATTATCACAAATTGTCAAACTACCTTCTTAAATTGCTCTTTGCTGTTTAATCTTTGCCGTCTAACAAACTTTAATAAGTATAAAAAGGAAACAAAGATAACACAGACAGTCAAATATGGTGAATTTAAAGTAGCACAAAAATACAAGTTAACTATAATATGAGTAATTCAAATTTATTCCGCTCCAACTGTATGCAGTAAATATGCATTTGTGTAATACAACGAAGATCAAAATCACCATATGGCAGAGACTGGATAAATGGAGTTAGAGACCCTATTTATGTTGAGCATATCCACTGGTATGCAGTGTAGCTGCGGTTAAACAGTAGCTGATTGGCAAGGATTTTCTAAAGCAGTTTTAAAGTCAGACCTGGATTAGCCATGGTCCAGGGATCTAGTGTTGGTTGGATTGTTTATCTTAGTTTCATTAACACTGTGAGACAATGGACTTTAGCTTGTTTGACTTTGCTTGTGAATCATTGTCCATAAATGATAAATACTAAGGGCCATGACTTAGAGATGGTTAATAGCTTAAAGGTGCATGGTGCAAGTTTTGAAGTTAAATATTATTTATTTTCTTTCTCAAACGTGCCCTTGCATTTGCTCGACATGTAAAATGAGTTGTCCTCTATTTACTGCCATTGCCTCAGGATTAGTTCATAAGAGAATGGTTCATGTTGAATCCTCTATGTGCGCTCTCGTTCACCTGACTACTTTGTTGAGTCTTTGCCGTAATCGATGCATTAGCGAGAGAACACGGGCAAACTTCTGCATTTATAGCTTTCTTACATCAGAAGACATTACGCATCTAAACAAAACACCTGTGCAGTTGCAGAGGCAGATACTTTTCCTCTTCTCCCATGCGTGTAAACAACACTGGTGTCATTTCAACTTGTCGCCAGAGGGGTCAGACGTCTGCAAAAATCCTAGAGCTTACTCCATGCTCCTTTAAGGAAAGCACAGCAACCTATGTATCTACAGGGTACACTGTTGGCTGGTGAGTTTGTCCTGATCACATGGTGAGATCGAGCATTAGGACTGGCTAACATCCTGCCTTCATTTACCCTTATGAAAATGTTTCATTTGTTAATTATTTTAGGGGCTCCCTTTACATGCATATAACATTGGCTTATTGGCTTTTACAATACGTTCAGTTGGGATGTTCCAGAGCAATCCTAAGTATCAACTTGGAATTTGATTCAAAACATTTTCAAACGATCTGCCCCAGAGTGGACTTAACTCCTGATATGTGCTGTTAGTGTGCTGTTTGTGATGTTAGTGCCACTCTCCTCATTAAGTTTTACAATCCTGAAAGAAAAGTCTTTGTGAAGCAAAAAATAAATAAATCCCTGTGAGTTATATTCACATGAAGCTAAAGCAGAAGTTCAATTGAAGAAACTCGGCACCTACCTCCATCTAATCAGAGGCCGGTCCGCCTCTGACACGAGCCAATCAGCTTTGAACCAAACCTCCACGAAGCCCAATCAGGATCCTGCGTTCATCTTAAAAGCAACTTCAAATCCACGTCTCAGCCTGCTAAACAGCAAGCGCAACAGCATCATATGATGTCGGACTTCGATTCAGATGCTGATTCAACCCACCTCCAGCCCCTTCTCCACCATTCTAGCCGAGTTCATCTAGCTCCATGATGTTCCTCCATCCTCAACACATCAGAGTTTCTCCCAATCTTCAGCATTTCCTTCACCTCATTACTGGTCCGGCAGAAGATCACCATGTTGGGCCCGGTTCTGCCAGAGATTTCTTCCCAAAGGGGAGTTTTTCCTCTCCACAGTTGCTTCAAGCTTGCTCATCATGGACAGTTCATGCAAAACCGTGTTTATCAAGTTGGACATCTATCTTAAACAGATTATCATATGGAGTGAACAAACTTCTTCTATCTCCACTCCACCACCAGTTTCAGACCTGGGGGGAACATCCCTGTTCTCATACATCTACTTATGCATATTAAAGTATAATTCAGCATTAATGTTCCTGCCGAGGTCTGAGCGCCAAAGTCTTAAATTACCGTGTCAATAAATCCTTCTAATTTTCACATTCTTTCTGTGTGAGTTTTTCAAATTGAAATACAATTGACTGGAACCGGGTTAGAAATTGTGCGAGCCAAATTATCACGCCAGCTGATCTCAGTCAGGCATAAGCCAGGTCACAGTCCAAAAAGTAAGCCTGAAAAGTAAGCTTGAAAAGTAAGCCTGAAATGTATAGAAAATTTGACTGTTTCAGAAATTAGTGCTTAGTTTTGAAAGTCGTAAGATGTAATAATTGTTGTTTGGGGCAAAGCTGCCACAGTCAATGCAGTCTCTCTCACTTAACGCCGTCCACCTTGTAGATTGCAAAAAGGACTTAGATTCCAAAAGGAAAAAAAAGCTTTAGCGGTTTCTGCAGAAATGATTACGCTAAAATTAAAAAACAGTTAAGGACATTGTGAAACAGACTGCAAATGTTAAAAATCCTTACACTCTTAGAGTACGCTTGCAAAAATGTGAGATTTTAGTCGACTAACAGTAATCTTCAGTTGCTGGCCAACTTTCTGTACCAATTAATTGAAAAGGCTGTGATAGGGACACTGAGTACATACCTGGCATCGGATCAAACTTGAATCATTTTACATGGAGCCACAAGTCATTCATAGCATTACTTTGCAGTGTATATATTTGGTAGCAGGGACCAGAGTTCTTATTTTATAATGAAAGACTGGCTGGATCCATTTTCTGAATCTTTTTATTATTTTTAACATCTCTGAGGGTTTCATTGGAAACACCAAAGAAGTGTTTTTTAAATGCAAAGTTAAGGTGAAATACCCAAGTCGTACCAGGTCAGAACATTCTTACCGCCATGCCTCCGGTTTATCCTTTAAACCTTCAGATGTTCTCCTCTCCCCTGTACCTCCTCTACTGCACAGTCTATCACTCTCTGTCTGTTTGCGAACGTGTTTGTGTGTCCGCGTCGTGGGTGCGGCGCATCTCTCTCACTCTACTTGCTCTCTGGTTGCTCACCAGCCTTCACACCAGCAATCCATCTACCTCTCAGCCCTGCAGTATATCAAGCCCAGTTCTTCAACCTTTCATCGCCAGCTCGTTCCTTCAGCCAGTGTGCATCATTGCGTGCCGCCCGCTCTCATGCTCATCTCCACACCTGCCAGTCACTCATCCAGCCAAGCTCACATCCTGCTGTGCTCTGTTTCACCAGACACAAGCCCTCCCCACCCCCCACCCCCACCCCACCCAACCCCTCACCCTGCTTTTGCGTGTCAGACCTTCACTCCCTGATAAAAGACAATAACACCTCTTATTCTTTTTAATCACCCGTGTTCAGCGGTTGGGGCCTGCTGTTGTTCGTGTCACAACCCGATGAACTTTAATATTCAGCATTGATGAGACTGGTACTCTCAGTAGAGCACGGTTATGAATCACTTAACACCTGTGGCAGAGTCTCACAGTGCAGTACACAAATCTAACATGAAATTACATTTTCTTTTCCATACTGGCTTTTCGGCGCTCTGAGGGTAACGTGGGCACCTCTCCTTATTTCTGATCATTGCAGGACCTCCCGGTGCCCCGGAGGGACCGGTGGTGACCGGTATTAGTGACACTACAGTGCAACTATCCTGGGGCTCTGGACCAGACAACCACAGTCCCATTACCATGTACATTGTGCAAGCTCAGACCCCCTTCTCCATTGGCTGGCAGACTGTGAAGACAGGTAAATGGATGACCTAAGGACACTTACTCTGTATTTTAAGCATTAAAATAGGTTTCATATATAGCCTTTCAGAGAAATTTATGTATGTCTTTTTATTCACAATAGATATTGTCTATTTGAGCTAGCTGGCAAGCCAGCAATTTAAGCTTTGAATGTGATTGATTTGAATATTTTTTATAAGGGTTTGTTGTGTTGTTTGTTAGCTGGTGTTAGCCCCTGGAGTTTTGAAAGTTTTCTTGCTGGCAAAATGCCAGCTGTAGTTCTGAAACAGAGTGATGGGGGGCACTCCTTTAGTTTTATGACTATTCATGAGTTCTACAACTAGAATTATTTCCCAAAGAGCATGATTCCTTCAGCCAGCTGATCTAAGGGGCCATCCCCTGCATCTGTTTTTTTAATATAATATAATGTTGTTTTAGTTAGAATGTAGTCAATTGTAATAATTTTGGTTTCAGTTGACTAACTTTCTATATTCTAGGCTGACGTGTAATATGTGTAAAAAATGTGTAATAAACGTGTTCCACTGACTCATAGAGAAGTGTACTTTTAAGGGCTGACAGCTTTTGACTTTTCTAAATTAGCCTCAAAGTAATTTTCCTGCAGCCATTCCACCAAAAACTACATTTTTAATAATCCAAAACATCTGTGGCATATTAAGCACCTGCACCTCATCATTACCACCATCCTTCTACAGTTTCTATGTGGCGTGTCTTGGATAGCTTCATTGTCAACTCATTTTTCAGTCACGGCACTTAAGAAGTAACAAAAACAAAGATCTGCCTCCTTTTCTAAATGACAAACATTATTTGTCTGACTCATGCAGCAAACGGTTGAATCTGTAGGGTGACGACCCTGTAGCAGTGCAGATACAGCCCTAAAGGCCATTCATCTGTGCTTCACCGCCTTTCGAAGAACAGTGAACTGTATGAAAAAGCTTGCTTAATGCAAAACTTCACCCTCACCCTCTTTTCATAAAACTAAAGGTACTGTATTATTGTTGTCAAAAGCAGTAGTTAGTTGTCCCTGATATTACCATGTGCAGAACCCAAGGCTACCCACACCTCACAGTTTAGTTCACAGTTTAAACGCTCTAGGCATTTAAACACTGCGCCACAGACTAGAATTCTGAAGGGATTTCTGGAGTTGTTGAGATGGTGGTTAATCTGACATCCAGTGCAGGACAGAGAAAATTACTTTATTGCTTTTTTGTAATACTTTGTCTTAACCCCTTAAGAACCAAGAAGTTTAGTTCAAACATAGGCCTTTAGACACCTGAAACGTGGCTGAAAAAGATCAGTCCCCTTTCAAAGATACATTTGTGATCAATTTTCAACCTCATTGATAAATCTGTCAGGTGAAAGAAAAATACATGTTGGAGAAAAACTGATCATTTTCCGGTACCAAAAAGCCAATGTTTAGACAAAATGTCTCGGATCTTAAGAGGTTAAATACTTTGTGCAGAACAGCTCAGCGTATTGGGAGATGTTTAGCTCTATCCTGTTACTCATGTTTACCTCAACAGCAGCTTCCTGATTCTGCTTAGTTAAATGCAGAACAGACTGGTGACACTCTCTAAATGGGAACGTTTTAAATGATTAACAACGTTCAGTTTTTCAGACTCATGTCCCTCATTTTCTGTTAAAATTCAGCTGTTTCAAATATTCCTTCAAAGATAACTTACATTAAAAAACATCAATCTTTAATTCTTTAATTTTAGTTCCCGATTCTGTGCCTGGACAGATGATGCACGCTACTGTGAAGGATTTGAGCCCCTGGGTAGAATACCAATTCAGGGTGGTGGCAATCAACAGTGTTGGTGTTGGAGAACCCAGCGTGCCGTCAAAACAGATCCGAACCAAAGCAGCAGGTACTCTCTCAGCTTGTTATTTCTCTTCATAGAAAATTAAACTGCCCCCACATGGAAAATTACCTGTTTGATTTAGCTTTGCATCTCATTACTTCTTCAATACAAGTCTATTGTTCATGTTGTTGTTCGTGTCAGCTCTTTATTTCACTTGGAAAATTAAAATGAGCAAACATGAAATCACACTTAATTACTTTAAGTAGTCCCAGGGTAATGTAGAAATAAGGATTCTGGAACATGTAGTATTAATTATTGGTAGTGGCAGGCGGAAGTGTGACATCAGAGGATCCAGTATGAGGAAGCAACATAAAGAACTCCTGTTTGAGCTGCTGATGTGAAGGAATTGTATCCCACTGGTGGGCTCAAAGAAGAACACGTTTCCTTCTTGAATTTGGTAGACACCGCTAGGCTAATATTGCGATCATACACTGGAAGTAACGTTCCCATCTGACGGAATCTAAAGTTTCAACTCTGTGATGAAACTCCTGAAATAATTTCTTACCTTACATGCTTCTTCTGTGTTTACTACTTGGTTGATGTGACAACAACTCTCATCGAGCATTAATGATAGTTGGCAGTGAGTCTTTCACATAGCCGTCAAGGAATTTTTCCCATGTTCGTTTAGAGAACTGTTTTGATTCAGCCAGATTTAGATCAGTCAGATTTAAACCCAGACTTTGACAAGTTGATGAGCAGACATTTTCCTTTGGAATATTCGTGTACAGAGCAATATTTAATTCCAGTTGAGCAAGATATCAGGCTGGCTGAACTCCAAGTCCTTTATTTTCATTTACTTACTGTTTTATTGTTCTTAATTGTTCATTCTTTTGTTGTTGTTGGTGTTTGTATCTTTTGGTCATTTTTTAATGTAGCCTATTATTTAAGTTGTGAACCTGTACAGTACTTTGGTCCCCTTGGATGTGTAAAGCGCTCTATAAATAAAGGATGATTGATTGATTGATTGATTGATTGATTGATTGATTGATTGATTGATTGATTGATTGATATTCATATTTCCATCAACTTTGGCAAGACATCCAGTGAACTAGCAAAGCAGGGCCAGACCATCATACTGCTGCCACCATTTCTGACTGTCTGTGTGATGGACGTTTTCTAAAAAGCTTATTTTTACATCAGTTGTGACATGACAGACATGCCTTTTAAAATATTTCACCTTTGTCTTGTTTCACCTCAGAAAATGTCATGAATTTCATGAAAACTTTCTTACATAAATGTGAGACACGCATTGGTGTTCTTTTTTTGTCAGCTGTCTTTCTTCTGGGTTTTCTCACAGCAGCCGCTGTTTTACCGCAACACAATTTTAAATGAACATGAGCAAACACATAGCCAAGGTTTTGATGAATTCGGACAAATCTGTGCAGGTCAAAAACCTTTTTATTCACATTTTGAGCCACATGGTAAAAACGGTGACCCCTACCATATCTAAAACTTATGTTGCAGGAGGATAAAATCAGCTTTTCTAGCCCAGTGGGATATATGACATGGTTGTCATTTTTTTAGGACCATGCGATTTATGCCAATACTTCTACAGGACATCCTATGCTAATTTCATCTCACACAATAACCAAAATTACTACAAATGACACATGACATTCTGTGTCTCACAGGCAGTCAGCTCCTCTGTCAGCTGCTCAGTCAGCTCATTCTTTGCAGCTTTGTAGCTCCAAATCATTGCTAACTTTTTAGCATAAAGCCTACCATGTTTACAACCTGGCTGTTTTTCTTGTGTCCTGTTTTATTTATGAGTTTGCTCTTGGAGATATCTCAATAGACTGGTGAAATTTACCACTGTTCCATATTATCTCAGTTTGTAGATAGTGGCTCTCAGTTTGTGCAGTTTGTTAGAGTCCCAAAGCCTTAAAAATGGTTTTGAAACTTTTCCAGATGGATGTTTCTTGTGTATTGTTGATTTTTTTAAGATTGGGGCACAATTTGTTGTTTTTTTTAGATCTACCATCCGACTTTACATTGTTATACAGATTTTATTTAAGTGAGTTTGTTTGTAACAGCCAGCAGTGAGTCCTGGGTGTGTGTTGTGAATCTGAACCAAACAGGTTAAAGCCAATTCATTCATGATATTATACAATGAGTGATTCGATTTTCACATGGAGCCAGGTTGGCTTGGTTGCTTTTTCCCTTGATAAATGAAAATATCATTTGAAGACTGCACTCTGTATTTACTCATTATCTTTGTTAACATTCAAATAGCTTGAATGCTTTGAAATGTTTCTGTGTGACAGAATCCTAAATGAGAATAAATCTGTAAGGGGGAAATACTCTTTCACAGCTAAAAGGTGCGCGTCTATAACAGAAGATCCAGCACCTGGCTCCGTTGGTGATTATGTTTCCTTTTTTTCTGTTCAGCTCCCAAGGTTGCACCGGTTAATGTGAGTGGCGGCGGGGGAGCTCGAGGAGAGCTTGTCATTACGTGGGAGGTGAGTGGATGATTTTCGACCGAGCGTTCGCTGTGGCAGAGTGTCCTCCCTTTGATGAGAGATGAACTCTGGCAGAGTTACTGTTCCTGCAGAGGACTGGCTTCAGTGGGAACGCTTTTTAATTAAAAGCAGAGCATTTTCTGATTTGCTGCATGCTGACTCCCTGTGTTGTGTAAATCTAAATGAGGATGGTCGAGCCTGAGCAAGTTGGAGCGTTTAAATCTGGACTTTGGTGACAACTTTACATTTTCTAGATCTCCAGTACCTAAAAAAAGTATTCATACCAATTTAAGATTAGAAAGATTTTCTTTAAAGAAAACACAGCAGGTGTGGTTATTGGAAGTGGCATACAGTACCCTGCGAAATTAGTCACACAGCTCAAACATTTCCTTATTTCCTCATTACAGCCGTAGCCTTGATTTTGTTTTATTAGGATTTGACATATTAGACCCACACAATGTTGTCCATCATTGTGAAGTGAAAGGTGGATATGATTATCAACTTTTTAAAATAAATAACTAAAAATCTGATGACTGAAATAAAATCCACTTCAACTGGTTGCCTTTAACAATCCCCTTATTAGTAAATAGATTCCTTCCATTCATCCTTTTGCTGATTCCAGATCAGGTTGCAGGGTTAACAGGTCCTGGATAGTCCTCACATCTCTATTCCTGGAAACACTGCAGCTTATTATGGAGAATCCCAATGTGTTACCCACCCAGAAGGAATATGTACTGTAAGTACCTCCAACAAAATCTGAGTCTGCCCCAGGGTCCTGTCCCAGTGGGTCATGACTGAAAAAAAACCTCAAGCGAGGCTCCAGGAAGATCTTGATCAGATGCCCAAACCCCTCAAATTATTTCTTTCAATAAGAAGGAGCAGCAGATGTACTCTGAGATGGAGTTATCCCCCTGTCTGTCAGACTGAACCCAGCCACCATAAAGATGTACTTCATATCTGCTGTGTTCATCCAGCATCATGCCGTTTTAGTCATGAGATCCATATGTCAGGACCAGAGGTGACAGTTGGAACGCAGATCGACCCCTAAATCAATCAAGAGCTTCGCTTTTTAGCTCAGCTCTTTCTTCACCAAAACAGTGGAGCAGCACCCATATTACTGTAGATACAGTCCCAATCCATCTGTCTCTCCCTCCATCCCACTATCACTTTTGAACAAGAAATCAAGATGCCTAAACTCCTCTGCTTGAGATAGAAACTTATCCACAGCCACCAGGGAGCTGTCCAACTATTTCCAGTCAAGAACCACAGACTCATGCTCTAAGAAGCTGACTCTCATCCCACCCCTTCACACTCAGCTGTGTACAGCTGAGGGTCCATTATTAAGGTCCTCGCCTGAACATATCAATAAAACCACATAATTGGAGACCCTGGGGTTCCCAAACCAGACACCCTCCTCATCACAATTAAACCTGAGACCCTTTTATCGAACTCCACAAACACGATTGAGACAAGGCCAGCCTTGACAAAATCAAGCCCACACTTGGAACAATTTTGACCTTGCATCAGGAATGTGGATAAACCTATTGCTTTAGGTCAGTGCTTCTCAAATAGGGGGTGGTGTGAAGGTATTGCAGGTTGGCGCAAGAACAGCCTTGCCTTTTTTTTGTCCATAAAATACAGACCTTACAAATAATTCTAAATGTGGCAACAGGACCCCCTGCTGTTTGGTCTGTACTTGTGGTCAGCAGTATAACGAATGCTATTAACAAACTTCAATGTAACTGAATTTGGTCTTTAATACAGTATTAATGACTTGATATCATTTTTGCCATATGAGGTTAATATTGACTGCAGGAATGAATTGTGCTAAAAACCTTTTATATTGTTGTTAATATTATATAAGGCAAGCCCTTGCCTTGAAAATGTTTCCTTCTTCGTGGAGGGGAGGGGGGGCGCAACAGAAAACATTTGAGAGCCATTGCTTTAGGTATTCTAGGACCAGATAGCCCATGAAGGCACCTTGACTGTGGCACAGGAGCTCGGGAGTTCGTCACATCACCCGCTCAGAGGGCCCAGTGGCGCCGATCTCTGGCATCTCCTCTTCTGTCAGTCTGCCCCAGGGCAGCTTTGGCTTCAATGTAGCTCACCATTGTCGGCGTGTAAATGTGTGTGGCCGAATGTAGTAAGAAGCGCTTTGGGGTCCTTTGACTTCTGTAGGCCATTTAACATTAAGTTACCATGTTTGGAACCCTGGACTCACCTATCACCTAAAACAAATTGATGGAGGGACACGCCAGCATTCCTTTCCCAACGTCAGCAGACTCCCACGACCTCTTTAAAAGCTCAGCAAGACTGAAGATGTGGTCTGCCACCCTGTTATTTGTTATCAGTATAAATACAGCCTCAGTTTGTTGGAGAACATCGATGGACAAACAGCATCACATAGACAAAGAAACACATCAAACAGGTCCGGAATGTTGCCGAGAACTGCAACTTTAAAGCAACCTTTGAACATCTGACGCAGCACTGTTCAATCCATCAGCTGGAAGTGGAAAGAGACACGATTGTAAACCTATAATACTGTCTCATTTTCCTTATGGTAAGATTTCATTTCCAGTGTTTTAACTGGAAATATTTTTTTTACACACAGTGGACAACTGGCCTGGTTCAGTTCTTTTGAGTGAACATTTTAAATTACGCCTAACTTTGTGTTAGTCTATTGCATAAAATCAAAACGAAATAAATTATGTTTATGTGGTCATAATGTGACCAGTTGTGAAAAACAGTTTAAACTGTAAGATTTTATAGTACAAAGCAGTAATGGTGAAAGTGCTTATAGGCACTGTGAGTATTGTGAACGAACCTAATTCAGTTACCGCTCAGACGGTTTTGGACAGAGGTGTAAATTTTCTTTCTTTTGTCTCAGCCGGTTCCGGAGGAACAGCAGAGTGGAGAGGAATTTGGCTACCTTGTGGCTTTCCGCCCACTTGGCAGCAGCACGTGGGTCAAGACAGTGCTGGCTTCAGCGGACGTGTCCAGATATGTGTACAGGAACGACAGCCTTGCGCCGCTGTCCCAGTTTGAAGCCACTGTGGGCGTGTACAACAGCATGGGAGAGGGACCATTCAGCCATGTCGTAAAAGTGCTCTCTGCCGAGGAAGGTGAGCTGTTTGCACTGTAAACAGGAGGAACAGAAGATCAGGACAGATTCCAGAAGAGGTGTGGTGGTGCTATTAACTGAAACTAAGTATAATTCATCTGTCCTCCACAGAGCCATACGCGGCACCATCGAGAGTATGGGCTCGCTCTTTGTCTGCCTCTGAGGTTGAGGTGTACTGGGAACCAGTTCCTCCCAGGACCAGCTCTGAGAAGATCATAGGGTACGAGGTATGAAACAGAAATTTAAAGCTGGAGTGCTACAAGGAATTTTCAAAGAAGGAGCAAATGTGAATCACAGAATGAGAGACCGTGTAATAAGCTGGCACATTTTAAATATATCAGTGCCAGTGGTAACAACCTGGAAATACTCATTGGAATATTGAGTGTGTTAGCGCAGCAGGCCTTTAATGTGCCAATTGAGCAAGTAAAGGGGTCTTTTGGTAGCTGCTCCAGGATCCATAAACATTCCAAGTCTACTTCTCTCTGATAGTTGCTTAGAAAATACAGAAATGAAATAGAGGAAAGTGTGAACATCATACATCATTCCCATTGACAACAATCTCTCTCCTGAGGTGTAGCTCAGGATACCTAGATAAAAATACCATTCCCTGCTAGAACTGAGATGTCTTACTTGGGAGGCTATGCCCAGGTGGCCTGACCTGTACAGAGAAGGATGAAGCCAACTATATAGTAGCCACACTTATTGTTGTAGGACAGGAGCAGTTTAGTGCAGGTTTAAAACAGGAATTTCAAGAAGTATATTCACTTTGATTGTTTTTTTTAAATGTTGAAAACACATTTTTTTATGTTTGTGGTGCAGTATTTTCTATAACTATTTATTCATGATTATTTTTTTGTAGGTTGCAGAAAGTGAATCCACATGAACAAAATATTGATACAGTTCTCTGCAAATGTAAACATACCAACCCCGAGCTAGTTTACTGTGGATTTCATAAGAGAACATAAAGTGGTGCATGATTGTAAACTAACAGGAACTATTTTTTGCCAAAAAAAAAATCTGAAATGATGGTGTGTTTCTCTATTTGGCCCCCTTTCCTTTGATACTCCAAAACCAAATCCAATTAAACCAATTCTCAAGCTTTCCTGCAATATCAGTTCTAAGTCTTTTGGGGTATGTTTCTACCACCATTGGATATTTACAATGTGGATGAAGAATATCTGTGAATGTCTTATTGCCAACTTATGGCAACTCTGCTAATGTCAGTTTTTATTTTGAATAACACTTGGTGCGAGTAAACCCACATCATGGTCGGGTTATTTGATTTTCAGCCCATATAAACGGTACATCCAGAATACTTTCTTTTCTTTTAATCCAAACACATTTTAATCACATCCGGAAAAGTTACGCAAGTAAACGAGCTCCTGTCATTAACCAGCTAACAAGCTAACAGCTGCATTAGACTTTGGCCGCGCAGGAAAACGCTCACAGTGCCGAGCCAAGCGCTGTTGGCGTTTCCTCACTTTGAAAATGAACAAACGTTAGATATAGAAACGACTTACCCTGCTGTTTAGCTCTCTTTACCCTCATTAATGACTCCATGTTATTTTAGGTCCTGTGTCACCGTGGTGTTCTTGTCATTTGTAAAATTTACTACAAATAAGCAGCATTTAAAAATACCGCCTCAACTACGCCTCGCTGTGTTTATTTCGTCTCTCTGCTGCCAGTCAGCTAGCAGTTCTTCTTCTTGAGTTTATTGGCGGTGAACAAACATCTTTTCAGTGTGCATTACTGCCACCAACTGGTGAGGAGTGTTCATCAGCCAACATTGACGACAGCCTGCATGAGGTAAACGGCTCTGCGACATAATTATTTTCAACAGCTGAGCCACATCAGAAGGATCAAAGAGCCACAACTGGCTCGCGAGCCATACGTTCCCGACCCCTGCCATAAAACAAAAGTAGAAGTTTTGTACTTCGTGCGGAAAAAACAACAAGCGCAGAGGTGCGTTGGTTCTGCCGCGGGTCCATTCTGTTGCAAAAAAACCCTGTTATATGCAGCGTTATTTCATTTAAAATTTCAAAAGGGTTTTGTGGCTCCCAGTGTTTTCTTTACTGTATGAAGCGGGTCCAAATGGCTCTTTGAGTGGTAAAGGTTGCCGACCCCTGAAATAGATGAAGGAGCTAACACGTGGACGTTACCCTCGCAAGCTAAAACCAACTGCCGTGCCAAATATTTTTATCCATAAGGCGCCTCAATCCCACCGCCTTGCGAGCAAAAGACGCTGGGAGCAACATAAGACAGGCAACACCAGAAGCTCTGTTAAATAATTAAGGTACTGAATGTGAAATCACAGACCCGACACCGGACCAAAGACTAGACCCTAAACAGGTGTTAACGGACCGAGGACCGATCAGATCCTAAGCAAGTTGGACCTGACACCAGATACAGAGCACCACTTGCAGGATCGCACAGTCCTGCGAGTGGAATGTCTCATTTATCGTTTTATTATTATTATTGCAGTGTCCTCCAGTTCAAACGGAGAAGGTTTATTGTTACTCATTGCTGTTTTTGCTGAACAAAGTTAGCGTTAAAGGACTTAGTATACGTCATTTACCCAGAATACATTGCAGCATAAACAACATGCGTAAACATGTGACAATATTCTATTTAAAGTTATAAAAATTAGACAGCTTACAGTATTTTTACTGTATTGTTCTTCCGTCTAAAATAGATATTTCTCAAATAAAGTCTATGTCATGTGTTTTTCTTGATGAACCCAGAATGCACACCACACACAGAGCTTATACTGAGAGTTTTATTGAAAGAAAGATGAGTAGTGAATGAGGGAACCAGAGAGGCTGTACTGGACTGGAACAGGAGGTGAAGGTGGGAGCAGGAGCTGATGGATCGGAGAGAGAGTTCTCGAAGCTGAAGGGCTGTTGTCAGACCAGAGATGCAATGACAGTTCTGGGGAGAGCAGGGCTGCTGGAGTACAGAGGCAGCAGGAGACACAGGCAATGAAGCAGCAACAAACTTGGAGCTCAGGGGTAACAGGCAGTCCAGCAACAGAGCATAGAACAAACTTGGAGCAGAGGGGTGGCAGGAAATCCAGCAGTTAGCAGAGGCCTTACTTGAAGCACAGAGGAGGCAGAAAATCCAGCAGCTAGCAGAGGCTTTACTTGAAGCACAGAGATGGCAGGAATCCAGCAACAGGGCAGAGAACAAACCAGGCTGACAGACGTGAAGTGAGTGGAGACTGATGACGAACCGGCAGGGAAAAGAAGACTGAGGGAGGTAGGGAGGCTGGCAGGTGGAGTGAGTTCTGACTAATTAGTGTCCAACGGGTGTGACAGATTACTGAGGGAGTGAAGGGTGAGCTGAGTGAGAGGAGGAGGAACTGAAAAACAACAGGGCAAAGAAGGCCAGACCAAAACAGAAACCATGACACTAATTGTGGATCCCTTTAAATAATGACTTCAAATTGCTTTACAGTGAGTTGAGTTGTGAGTGATTCTGGCAGAATTTGTTTTAAAGTGGACGGGTAGACCTCAGTAGGTGAGTAGCTGAGGCTGCAAACGTTTTTTCTTATTTTTTTTCAGGGGGAAGGGGCAGAGTTACTGTGAGCAAAAAAGTGATAGAATACTCCAGTTTAACTGTGCTCTCCCTAGTGGATCGGTTGAAGTAACTGCTAGAAAGACAGCTGAATGGCAGATGTGTGTAAAGGTCCCTCGGAGGATTAACAAAAAGTTTAAATCAGGTGGAAGTTAATATTTTTTGTCCAAATAAGTATTTTTTTTTCTAAAATAAGTATCCCACAAAGTGCAGTTGAAACTAGAGCCTTGAAAGATCAGCTAAGTCGTAGCGAACCACACAGGACAGTGAATAAGAGCTTCATGCTGCTCGGGAGCCACCACTTCTGGTCTAGCCACTCTTCCATAAAAAACAGATTACTGGACGTCACCAAATATAATCCTTACAACTGATTCTCCCACCTGAGCTTCTGGATCTCTGAAGCTCTTCCAGAGGTACCATAGTGTTGTATAGTTAATGTGTACATATGTTCCTCACGTCCTGGCAAAAAGCACTAATACTGGTTTCCCTGATTTATAAGTACCGGATGTAAATGCACCCGCAATAGAATTTTGAGCCACTGCTGTGTATACTGTATGTAACGTAAGTAAATAATAAACACCGGGTGCTTTGGAAGCGGATCTTTCTGACCTCATCATTCGCCTCATATGTCAACCAGAATACTACTTTGCACCTGTCCAATATTGTTCGATTCAGATGATGAATTGAACAGAGCTCTGTGAGATGTTTAGATAGGGATATTGCTTCATAACCAAACTCTTCTTAACATTTTTCCACCGCTTTTTCCCTGACCTGTCAGCTGTGTTCCTTGGTCCTCATGATACTGCTGTTTGTTCCCTAATGTTTAAACTGAACAGCATTCTTAAAGGGGAAGTCCGGTCAACAAGGAAAAATCAGGGTATCATTAGCTATAACTAAAACTAATACATTTGTGGTTATTTAATGAACTTATCTTTAATCAATAAGAAAATAAAAACATAAATTGTCGTCTGAATCACTGTGTATGGGGGCTGACATGACTGCCCAAATATGGGCAGTAAGGGGCATTTGACATCACATCCTGCGACGTGGAAGAGCGGAAGCGGCGACAGCATTTCTCTCCGCTTTCCATGCAAAGTCAATAGGAGCCGTTCTACACAGCTGCGATCATCAATAATTATTTTGGATTTCCAGAGGACTTCACTGCTGACATTCCCAAGAGCTATTGCTGAAGCAACAATGCCCACGTGCATGGCCATCGGATGTTCCAACACAACTGGTAAAAGAGGAAAAAACATTGCTTATTTCAACACAGTCACTTCAGCGATCTCTCCTCCGCTGTGTGTGTGTGTGTGTGTGTGTGTGTGTGTGTGTGTGTGTGTGTGTGTGTGTGTGTGTGTGTGTGTGTGTGTGTGTGTGTGTGTGTGTGTGTGTGTGTGTGTGTGTGTGTGTGTGCGCGCGCTCAGCTGCAGCGCCGGTGCAAAGCCGTGCTCAGCCCAGCATGTGCTGGAATGCTCTTATATTTTAATACTTATACTATAATAATCAGCTAACTTATGTCACTTCAGCGATCTCTCCTCCGCTGTGTGTCTGTGTGTGTGTGTGTGTGTGCGCGCGCTCTGCTGCAAACTGAAACTGAAACCCCGTCTGTTAGATGCAAAGCCGTGCTGCGCGGAGCGTGCACACACACACACACACACACACACACACGCGTGTATAGATATATACTGTAGGACCCGACTGAGTTTGATCTTGGAAAATAGTGCGCCGTGACAAACAGAGCGTTGAAACTTGCTCAACAGCGGGTCCGCCGAGTGACGTAAAAAAATGGGAGGTGACAGTACTATTCTTGACCAAGATGGATTCCTCCACATAAACATGATTAAATGAGAATTATTATTAATTAAAAAAACTTAGAATTTTTTGCACAGTATGTAGTAGTTTTATATTTAAAGTACTTTCAGCAGTTTGAATTCTGATTTTGACCGGACTTCTCCTTTAATACTGAGATACTGGAAATAATGTATCATTTTCCATCCATTTTCCCAGTCTATGTTCCTTCAATGTAGTCTTTTAATATAAAATCCCAACAAAATACATTTAAATTTGTGCTTGTAACATGAAATAAACATGAAAAGGTTAAAGGGTGTGAAAACGTTTGCAATTCACTGGAAATGAACAAAGTCTTTAAGTGAACAGCCTGCCAATTCTTTTATTTGCTGAACAAAACAAAACGGCACTCTTTGACCTGCACACATTTTAATGTACAATCTGCTGCTTCTGTTATAGGGTTGTTTAATATGGAAGAAAGATAAAGAATGCAGCACTAGAACGCTGGCTATGATGCCAGCAGGTGACTTCATGCGACAGCATCAGTCAGTACATTTCACTTTGCTGGAACAAGTTCTAAAAATAGCCGCTCAGGAAAATACACTAGCTGTGACAGGTTTCACTTTCCATTGTAAATTGTTAAGATTTACATATGGGTTTATTTTAGGAAGCCTTGAAACCTAAAATGTTTAAAGCACTATTACTATAATTAGTTTTTATTTATTTTTTGCTATTATGATGTTTTAAAATCACCCTTTGTGCTGAATTCATGCATCTGATCAAGGTAATATCTCTTTAAGCCAAATACCTTTATTCATCCCTCAATAATATAGAGGGCTTAATGGAGGTACCTGGCTAGCGGTTATTCGTTGGGCGCTGTACTATGGTCCCTGACCACATGTCTCACAGCTAGTGTTTTTCCAAGCTTTGTTTTCCATTCAGCTCTATTGTCTGTTAATTAATTGTTTCTTGTACCAAGATCAGACCATCGTTGTAGCATGATTGTTCATTTGCTTTTTAATTGCAGGGCCAAAGAAAAACCATAAACTATCTCTCTCTCTAAAGGCTTTCAGTCATTTGTTTCAGCTGAAAGTATTCGAATGCACAAAAGTATTCCCACCCCTTCAATTTACAACTACAAACGTCAATGTATTTTATTGGGATTTTATGTGACAGATGAACACAAAATAGTGCTTTAATGTGAAGCACGTTAAAACATGTTTTGAAGTCATGCCAAAAGGCAAATGTGTGGAAAGAACGCCTGATGAGACCAAAAACTGTGTAGCAAAAACTCTGCACATCTCCATAAACATCCAATCCCCACAATGGAACAAGGTGGTGGCAGCCTCGTGCTGTGGGATGTTTGTAAGAGATGTTCAGCAGGGACAGGAAAGTAAATAATAATCATACATTTTATTTGTAGGCACCTTTCAGGAAACTCAGGGTCACCGCACAAAAGCAAAGACATAAATCATAGAACTAAATCAGAAAATAAAAACTGAAACTGTACAACAAAATAGGACATTTCAAAGAAATAAGCCATGGTCAGATTGGTATAAAAATACCAGCGTGGATGGAGCTAAAGACAGAGCAATCCTTGAAGAACTATTAGATAAACACATTGCAAAAGACCTTCGGTTGTAATTGTAGTAAAGGTGGTTCTCCAAAGCAATCCCTCTTGTGAGCTGAATACAAAAGCATTTTCTCTTTTCAGCTTTTCTTTGTAAAATCTTGGTTGTCCTTCCACTTCATAATTATGAACTACTTTACATTGGTCCATTGCATCAAATTGCAGTAAACTACATTAAGGTTTGCGGTTGTAGGTCACCAAATGTAGAAAGGTTTAAGTGGAGTAAATGGTTTTGCGAGACACTGCGTGGGATGGTTGTTTGGAGCTGTGATGGGTGGAGTCGTATTTCACAGCCTCTTGAAGAATTTTGTCATGATCTGTGGGGTTGCTGCTGGACCAAAGTCCAGACAGGCAGGCAGCATGGTGAGATGAAATATGTAATGAAACAAAATCAAACTTACCGAACAGGCACAAGGAGCATGAGGCATGGAACAAAGGCAAAAACATAGACATGTGCATCTGAGGAGTGAACAGAAACAGACAATCCAGCGATGAGACAATAACAAACCGGGGCTAAAGTGTGGAGCAAAACAAGCGAGAGCCATGCGTGACGATGACAGGTGAATTGAATGAGCTGACAGTGGAGTGGCAGAGAGTGGGAAACAGGAGGAGAAATCCCAATTAACATGAATAGAACTTATGGAATGAATAGACAAAGAACACAGGAATGCAGGAATAAACCGCCAAAGTCCTCCACATCTTGATACATTTGACCATATTAACAGCTCTTGAACCCTATTAACTAAAATGCCATCCATCCATCCATCCATTTTCCAAACCGCTTTATCCCTCATGGGGTCGCGGGGGTTGCTGGTGCCTATATCCAGCGTTCACTGGGCGGGAGGCGGGGTACACCCTGGACAGGTCGCCAGTCTGTCGCAGGGCAACACAGAGAGACAAACAGGACAAACAACCATTTAACTAAAATGCATCCCTTTTAAATTTATGATTTTTACAGGATTGCTGTATCTTCTGAAGGTTTTGCATGGGTAATCTAAACATCTGACAATTAAGTGTGGACTGAAAGGACAATGAAGAGAGTGTGTAATAGTCACTCTTCTTTAAACCCTGCTTTGTCTCCATCACTTTCCTCAGATAAAACAGTCTAATTACCTGAGAGCGCCCTGCTGCAGTACACTCACCAGCCAGTGATTAACTGGATTTTGTTGCTGAGCAGGCAGTGTACAGGTTGTTTAAACTTTCTCTGTGAAAGTAGATGCCTGCAGCTTCAGAACAGCACAATGGAAGACATTAGAACAATAGGGAGCTAGTTCAAGTGAGATAAGTGATGACCCGCTGTGTTGATGCGTAGTATCGCCACAGGGGAGCCCTTTTGTACACAAGTCATTATAAATGTTGTTAAGGTAAGAGTATAAGACTACGCTGTTGGGTGTTGCTCAGTGGCTGTTATATTGCAAAGATCCTTTACCGAACAACGTGAAGTTTAGATCTTTGAAAATCTTACAGGTACATCTCAGAAAGTTAGAACATCTTGTAAAAGTTAAATATTTTTACTCCCTTTTTTTTTCAGAAAGTGAAACTCATATTTTAGACTCGGTACACGCCACGCGCTTTATTCCTTGTCATTTGGGTGATTATGGCTTGTGCAAATTAAAAATCCAAAATTCAGTGTCTCAGAAAATTAGAATATTACATAAGATTAATAAAGAGTAATTTAAATAGAAATGCCAAGCTTCTTAAAAGTATGTTAATTTATACGGATTCAATACTTGGACAGGGCTCCTTTTACGTACATTATTGCATCAGTGCGACGTGGCATGATGACAATCCATCTGTGGTTCTTCTGAGATGTTCAGGAAGCTCAGCTGGGCTTGGTTTCTCTCTTTGTCCTCTTGACAATACTCCATAGAGTCTCTATGTGGTTCAGATCAGGCCCTAGAACAGTGACATAGATCCATCTTTTGGAACTTTTGGCAGTGTGGGTCGGTACCAAGCAATGCTGGAAAATTAAGTCAGCCTCTTCATTAAGTTTGTCAGCAGAAGGAACCATGAAGTGCCAATCAAAGGGCTCCTATCTTAGCCTAAAATGCTTAGGAGACAACAGAAATGGGAGGAGGTGTGGTTGACCCCGCTCCTAGGTGTGACGCTGTCTTCTAAGAGCTGTGATTGGTTAATAGTTGGGCCGCTAAAACAAAAAAATTCCCCCTATGGGGATGATAAAGTTTATCTTATCCACATATAGATAATTGTATGAATGTTAATGAAGTTCATGTGCTAATTTCTTCCATTGTTTAAGTGGTGGATCAGCCAAACATCGCTCTGTTTCCACCATCTAAGACTGCTTAAGACCGCCTTAGGCTTGCTACAATTCCTCCTCACTACTCCTAACATTTGTTCACTTTGAGAGGTCTCTTAAGGGCAAGGGGGCTTTGTAAATAACTTTTATCTTACCAAAGTAAAATTGTAAGAAAAATCATAGAATTTGAGAAACTCTACAATCTTTCCTAAAATGACATCACTAAGAGCTACTTTTAGTCTTAGGATTCTTTGTGAAAATGGGCACTGGTAACTGACTGTATTGACTGTGTACTTCAGAGAGCTCAGTGGACAAACACCAGCAGATGATATTTTACCCCAAACTGTCACTGACTGAAAGCTTCACACTGGACTTCAAGCAACAAGAATTCTGTGTCCACTCCTTCTCCAGACTCTGGGACCTTGATTTCCAAATGAAATGCAAACTTAAGTTTTATCTGAAAACAGGACATTGGACCACTGAGCAACCGTCCAGTTCTTTTCTACTCAGCCCAGGTAAGTCGCTCCTGAAGTTGTCTCTGGTTCAGGAGTGGCTTGACACGAAGAATGTGTCATTTGTAGCCCATGTGTGGGAGTCGTCTGTGAGGAGTGGCTCTTGATGCACTGATTCCAGACTCGGTCCAGACCCCCTGACTCTATACTTCATAGAAACAACTCTTGCTGTATTTACAGCTGCAAGGGGATAGATTTTTTCCAGCGTACGGCGCGCACTGGGACTTTTTCTGTTTTTTTGCCAGCAGTCTGTACCCCACAGCACACCCCCAACCTCTCCACAGTCTACAGCTTGTAGCTTATTTTGTTGATAAAACAAAATATTCCCTCAAAAAGAAACCATTGTTTTGGTGCACAACACTTGCCCTACATTGAAGTGTATGGAAGTGCTTCAGACTAGAGAGGAAAATTGGAGGAAAACGACCACGGCTGTGATGTTGACCCGGCTCCAAGTGGACCCGAACTGGAGCAGAGTTGAATGACAACAGCCGTCCTTCACTACACAAGAAGACAGAGATCAGACTACGTAAACTACCGTTAGGGCATCCAACGGGGAACCTGGAACTGCACAAACGCCTGGGACATATTGGCAGATAGGAGGTAAGATCAGGGGCGGTGCTAGCCATTTGGTGCCCTGAGCACAAATGCTTTGTGGTCCAAACCCCCCACCCCCATACATTTATAATACATTTGTTATTGCATTTCTCTTTATTATAAAATAACTTTTCATTATTAATGTTTTGAAAACAGTTGCAATACGTTAGAGGAGAGATTAACATCTTGATAAAACAGTAAACAAATTTTGCATCAACAATGCTGCCTAAATTCCCACACAAGATAACTGTTTTACCCATCATGGAGGAAGATTAACAAAAGCAACGGATTTTAAGCAATATTAAAACGAGGAAACAAATAAAGTGCAATGAATGAAATTCAGCAATGGGAAGTGTAGTACAGAAGTAGGACACCAGTAAAGTGTGAGATTAGGATTTATGGATTATATTGTTTTGTACTTGTTTGATGCAGACCCTTAAAATCTGACTATACAGAGGAAACTCAGCCATATGATCATGACAAGTTTTATTTTCCTGAGGATGATTCATTAGGAGGAGCTCATTAAAACCAACAATCCTCAAAGTTTGAAGAACGTGTCATAATACTTAAGATTAACAGACTTTAGTGCTGCAATTAAGATTAAATAATTTTTGAATGTACCAGGCTGAACATGGAATCATTTCTCATGTCTTTGTTACTTTTGCATTTATCATTTTTTTATGTTTTTTCATTTGTTCAAAGATCTTTAGTGTTGCTTCAGTAGGGAATTACAGTAACTGTGGAATGATTATTTGCTACTTTATTTTCTGTACTGTAACCCCCCCCCCCCCCACACACACACACATACACACGCGCACATTTTTTTCTGTTCTGTCCCTCTCAGCCACTACTGAGGGGCACTCAGAGCGGCTGTTAGTGCAGAGAGGTGGACAGGTGGCAGCACAGAGTGGATCTGTCTCCCTGACTTTTTAAGAAATTGGAGAAAAAGCTGAAACAGAGAACAAAATAATATACAAACTACAGTGCAAACGAGGCCCAAGAAGTACAGAAGCATGTGCCTTAATTGCACATAAAACGAATTACGCCATTAAAAGAAAATTGCGCACATTAACTCTGAAAGCCCTAGTTTCAAGGTTTTTTCAACATTCATGTCATTTTCATCAATTATGTCTTTGTTGAAGTATCACCTGTAGCCTAGCTTTTTTAACTCTTTTTCTGGGGTTTTAAAGCACTAGTGGCTCGTTTTCCACATAGTAGGCTGAGAGGAAAGTGTTTTTGTTGAGAGAGGGGGAAAGACATGCGGTAAAGGACCTCAGGCCGGGATCGAATAAGTCCGCCGCACCGAGAACTAAGGCCTCTGTATATGGGTCGCACTTACTACCCCTGCCCCATCGGAGCATGCCCATAGTGTAGCTTTTTCTACAAAATGACATCCTAAGTTCATGAAGCGGGGCATCAAGGGAGAGACTGGAGACAGGTCCATGTTTTTCTTGAGCAAATATTTTTGGTTTGAATTGCTTATGTAGTAACAAGCTTTACACATTTTTAATTTAAATATCTTGCTATTATTATTATGATGATTCTCGGGCGGAACGTCTGTGCTGGGTAAGATAATACCACTAAAGGGGCATGAGTTTGTTGAGGTCATTCCTAATACTAAGAAATATGTATTTCATAGAAGGAAACAGTAACAGTAATAAGCTTACAGAAATCTTAAGTTGGACTTATCACTTTTTAATGTTTTTTGAGGGTGTTTGATTTTATATATTTATGTGTTTCAATGCTGTTTTTCATTACCATATTAATGCTATGAGGCTTGAAGTCAATAAAAGTGGCTTCATGATAATCTGACTTTGGCTCATGTGAATTTTATTTAGAACTGGCTTTGTTTTTTTTTGGTCTTTGAAATTTCCATACAATAAAACTAGTGATCTATAGATCAATTGATAGATCTACAGAAAAATATTATCTTCGTGGAAACTAATGCATGTGTGTTGGTACTACACTGAACTCCTCATTGTCACTGAAAGCCATTGTAATCCATGGTCATAGAAACAAAGCTTTACATACATACAGGTGCTTGCAAAAGTGTTCACACCCCTTGAACTAAAACTACAAACTTGAATGTATTTCATTGAGATGGTCAAGACCCCCTGACTCAATTCCATTATGTGAAAGACCAACATAAAGTAGCACATTCTTGTTAAGTGGAACAAAAAGGATTAGATAAAAAGGTTTGTTTCATTTTCTAGTCTTTTCTAACCTATAAATGATTTACTTCCTGGATTTACTTCTTGGCCCATGATGCAGTGCAGTCATCATCATGGGCCAGGAAATGTTGGTGATTCTTCAAGACGCATTCCCTACTAATTCTCCCACTTCCAAGGTCGTCCAGCAGTGCAGCATCAGTGCATGAGTGTCACTGCGGCATATCAATGGTATACATCGGGGAGGAGAATATAATGGTGGAATACCCTGATAAAATGTTGTGCAGTGTTGTGTTCAAGATTTAAGTTGGCTTATGGGCATTTCTTATTAATTTGAAAGGTTCTTATGCATAGTTGGGCTCACCAGCACAAGCATAATTGACACTGCGGTTTTGGATGCTTATGATAAATCGATCTATGATTAATGTTTGATATGGAGTGAAATTGAACTTCTAAAAGGGACAATGATCCAGTGTGGCTGCAATTGACCATTTCCCCATCTGCATCGCCAGTTCCCCTGTCTCCAAAATTAGCATAGGCATGGGTGAGAGTTTGCGTGAGGGACGGCACATTCTGATGTCAAGTTTTTCTTTATAGATCACTGTTTGATGACGTACACAAGACTTATTCTCCATTTTGTGCGTACACAAGCTTTATAAAGGACACCCTAGATTTGTGGCCTCCATGATTAATAGTTCTATTGGCATATTCTCCCACCTAAGCTGTCGATCTCGGCAGGTCATCCAGAGTTACCGTTGGCCTCTTGGCTGCTTCTTGAATGAGCTCCTTCCCAGGCCTTCCAGATTGCATTTGTGCCATACTTTTTCCATTTTTTCAAACTTGGATTGTAAAGTTCTCCATTAGATTTTCAAAGTTTGGGATATTGATTTTTAACTCAGTTTTAAACTTCTCCACAATTTTATATTTGACCTGTCTGCATGAGGTTGTTTTCACTGATGTTTTCTTCCAAACCTCTGAGACCCTCACAGAAAATCCGGAGTCCTCCTGAAATGGAAGTTGACATAGGTGGGCCCTATTAAAAAATTAGGTGTGTTTGGAAGTCAGTTCATTGTATTGGATGTGGTTGAAGTGTATCAGAGCTAAATAAGCTGGATACAAAAGCAAGCAGCACTTTGTGTTGATTTATTTTTTTACAAATAAATTTCAAATTCATTTTCACGTTGCAGTTATGCTAAGCACAATGTTTTCAATTAACGTAAAGTCCCAAAAAAACATTACATTTTGTGGTTGTATTGCGATAAAAAAAAAATTGATAGAAAAAAACATTCCTCAGCAGATTAATTTCACAAAGCTTCACTTGTCCATTGTTGATGGTATTTGGGGAGAGTAGAAGAGCTCACTCCTTGCCTGTGTTCCCAATAAGCAGCCACAGGTCCATAACATATCCCTGTTGGAAGGGTCTTTTTTGTCAAGCAAGTCCAGACAGTTTGGTTACATCTTTATCATTACTATGTGGAAGTACATTTCTGCTTGAGAGAGTGTGGCCTCACAAATTGTTTATGTCAGAGAAACAATTTAAACCAACTTTTCTCCTTTGAAAAACAAAAGAAAAGCTGATTGTGATTTAATTGTTTTATACTTTCAAGATCTGTGGGTTTTACATCTGAAATATATATTATTTGTTCTATAAAGATGGTTTAACATGGGAAATCCTAAAAATACCTTGCTGCTTTGGACTGTAATCAGTATGTAATGAGCTACATTTTCAAATAATGAGCCTCCTTCACTAAAAACGGTTTCCATTTAAAATTTAATCCTGCACTGTACCTATATAATGTGTCACAATAACATTTCAGAACTCCATCCTCCATCTGGATGTTTAAAGTCTTAGCAGAGGAGCAAAAACTGACCTGGAAAAACTGCTAGAATTGAATTGCAGAGGGGAAAGAAACACCCTAGATGCATGTGTTATCAGCAGCTCCAGGCCCTGTTTCTAATCTGCCTTTACTGAGCAAGATGTCTGAGAACCTGCATGTTGCCACCTGAATAAGTACGTGCTCTCATGCCATCTGTTTGACATTTCCTGTCTGCTCGCCCTATCTCGTGTTGAGGTCATAAATGATCTCCCTATAGATACAGATTCTGACACGCTCCTAATCCTCATACTCCTCACTTTCACTGTCGTTCGCCTTATTACTGATTGCTTTAAGATACAATATCATTTGGAAATTTGAAAATGTATCTTCAAATTCTTCAGGAATTTGTTTTGCCTAGTTTATTTTAAGGTGAAACTGACTATATAACTGCTTTGTAATCATAAGGACTTGCACGCCATGACATTTTATACATCCAATCATAAACAGAATAAAAAATGTATGCTGTATTTTACCTTTAATCCAATAAAACATTTTAAAAATGACAAAACTATCTGATTGATGAAGTATTTTCAGAAAGGTAAAGGGCAAAGCAAGACATGCAGTAACTGTGGTCGCTTTGATTCAGGTTCTCTTTTGGGATGAAAGCTCTCAGAAGAGTGAAGCAGAAGCAGTGGGGGTTACAGACAGCACAGCTCTGCTCTCCGGTTTGAAGAGCAGTAAAGTCTACCTGATCTCAGTCAGAGCCCAGAACAGTGCCGGGTTCGGACCTTCCAGCCCCTCCTTCAGCGTCACCACCAAGAAACCACGTGAGTCTGCACACAAAACACCAGATGGTATTTCCCTCCATCCATCCATCCATCCATCCATCCATCCATCCATCCAGTGGCTACCTTACAACCAAAGTTTGTATCGAACTATGATTTCTATGTTATACCTCTAATAGCTGAGCATGCGTCAAAACAACAGTTTTAGAAAGACAATGCTTTAAAACCACAAAGGCTTTTCACCATGCCATTCCTGTCCCTGCAGGTGTGATTGTATGGAGCAGACATTAAAACTCTGGCCTTTCCCCATCTGTTGCCGGGCGCTGTCAGTCAGCTGTGTATCACGGCCGAACGAATAAAAATCTTATCTGTCTGCAAAAGCAACACCTTACTGCAGGCTCCCTGCCAGGCAGCTAACACACTAACAGCTTGCCATGCCTCCAGTGCTAGAGTGTTAGTCGTTATAAAACAACTAACGCTCTATGCAAAATTTATGTCTATTTTAGAAGTATAAGACTTGCTTAAAGAGAAGAAGATGATAAATATTAAAACTGCCTGCTCTATGATGTTTTTGCTCGCTCTCTAACAGTAAGTGCACTGTTTCTTCAGTCAAAAAGCATCAGGTGTTCTTCCAGATGTTTTGTTTTTCCTTTCAGTAAGTTTTTGTTTTTAACTTTATACAGATGCCCCAAATCCATATTTGTTTTACATGCATACCTTTTAAAATCTAAAAGCATTTGTGTCCACTAAAAGTATTGATGCCAATTGATTAATTTAGTTGACGTCATCAACTCCATGGACAAATGGCTGCAGCCCCTTTACTCAAATAAAAAAAAAAACAAGAGAGGGGGTTGTTCTTAGTATTCTCAGGAATTTGGCTCAACTCATCTCGTTCTCATGTATCACAGCATTACGTACCGTCTTTTCTAGTGAGCTGGATGCATTGTGTGGACCTTTTAGTTGATCGCATGTATAAAAAAAATCAAACAAGAGGATTATCTGAAAAGGGTAAAAAAGTAGCAACGTTATGGATATGACCAGCTTTAATAAAGAACAACGTTCTATGATTTTAGGACTAAGAATCTCTAACGGTTGCAGCTCTCGATAAAATTACAGTCATATTTGTTCTGATGTGCTGGAGTTAAATAGCTTCTTTGCCAAGGGGCTTTCTGCTACTCATGCTAACCTGTGCCCAAGGCTGAAAATACTTACAGCTGGTATCAGAGAATCAGAACTGGAGCACACATGAATGGAATAAGCTGGCTGGAGATGTTCTAGGTTGCAGAATCAGTTTGCATCACTTACCTGGAGAAAGAAACGAGCAGCGTGCTCTGCTGGGTCGGTGGGATGCTTCAGGCAATGTTCTGCTGAGAAACAGTGGGTCCTGTCATTCTGGTGTACAGTACATGGTCATGTACAGACTAACCAAAAAGAGCTTCTGATCTAGTAGACCAGTTCATGTATTTCCTGACGGCAGCAGGATTATTCCTTCTACATCACCAAAATAAGTTTGATAGAACTTTAGGCTTCAGGCTGCAAATTCTCCAGTTTTTATTCATCTGAGAGCTGGTTGAAGGTGCTGAATGAACAAGTCCAATTTATATGCACTTTGCTGCCTGACTTACAGGATGTTTCACAGGTCTGTATACTTACAGTATAAAAGCAACTACCAAAACAGACCTTCAGGTGCAGTCTCAGGTGCATCTTTAAAAAGTCAGAAAACCTACAAAATGTGGTCATAATTTTATGCCTGATAGATGTTACTTTAAGTTTTTCCAAAGTGAACGGTACTGTTGAGACCATAATTTTTTTTAATCAACCATTTATTTTATCAATATGCAGTCTTACAAAAAAAATATTGTAACGGAGTACATGCTTTAAGAACGTTCTAACAAATCTTGAAATTGATTTTTGCCCTCAAGGATGATTGTCTATTTTTACTGATTGCATCTATTAAAGGTATACTATGCAACTGGGATTGATTTTCCAGCTAGGCGCCCCCCAGAGGGCGAAAGTAAAAGTGCACTGTCGTAAATATGCTCAGCTGTTCTCCTGGTTTATCCGTCAAACGAGGCGCGGTTGTTTTGAGCTTAGCAGACAGGCGAACGCAACGAATACAAAAGTCGAAAAAACGGCAGTACAAACAATGACTAACACAGTGAAAGTATGAACATGCACACAGAGAGAGAGAAACCATTCCAATGCAGTGTTTCCCCTAGGAATTTGCTTACCGGATGACCGGCGGAGGGGGGGGGGGGTGTAGAGACAAGTCGCGCAGCGGCCGGCGGAGCGGCCGGCCGGCCGGGCGGGCGGGCGGGCGGGGGAAAGAGACACGCTTTGCGAGACCGGCGGAGCGGGCGGCGGAGCGACCGGCGGAGCGGGCGGGCGGGGGAAAGAGACACGCTTTGCGCGACCGGCAGAGCGACCGGCAGAGCGACCGGCGGAGCGGCCGGGCGGGCGGGCGGGCGGGGGAAAGAGACAAGCTTTGCGCGACCGGCGGAGCGACCGGCGGAGCGGGCGGGCGGGGGAAAGAGACACGCTTTGCGCGACCGGCGGAGCGACCGGCGGAGCGGGCGGGCGGGGGAAAGAGATACGCTTTGCGCGACCGGCGGAGCGGGCGGGCGGGGGAAAGAGACACGCTTTGCGCGACCGGCGGAGCGACCGGCGGAGCGGGCGGGCGGGGGAAAGAGACACGCTTTGCGCGACCGGCGGAGCGGGCGGGCGGGGGAAAGAGACACGCTTTGCGCGACCGGCGGAGCGACCGGCGGAGCGGGCGGGCGGGGGAAAGAGACACGCTTTGCGCGACCGGCGGAGCGACCGGCGGAGCGACCGGCGGAGCGACCGGCGGAGCGACCGGCGGAGCGACCGGCGGAGCGGGCGGGCGGGGGAAAGAGACACGCTTTGCGCGACCGGCGGAGCGACCGGCGGAGCGACCGGCGGAGCGGGCGGGCGGGGGAAAGAGACACGCTTTGCGCAACCGGCGGAGCAACCGGCGGAGCGACCGGCGGAGGCGGAGCGGCGGAGACAAGCTTTGCGCGCATATCGAGTTAGTTTTTTTTTTGGAATGTTGGGAGGCGGTAGCGTGAGGGAAACCCTACAATGTTACTTACAATCGCATCAGCAGAAACGCGAGGTCCGCGTCAGCCTTGCAGCCTTCTTTTTCTTTTAGCTCTCGCCATTCGGAAAAAGCTTGCCCGATGTTCACCCGTGTACGACTCCTCTTTCTGTCCACAGCCCTTTTCCTCTTTCTTGCCTGCTCCGACATGGGCTTTCGCTGTTTTATCGCTGGTTCCGCCATGATAACTGCACAGATATCGCCACTGCGCTAGTAACAAACATGTTCTCGCCGTAAAGCAAGACCGACTCTCGCGATCTTGCACGAGATTCTGAGTCTGTGGGCGCGGGCCGAGGGCTCCTGCAGTTGCAAGTGCGGTATTTCCCCCACAGACCACCAGGGCGGCCAAGAAAACCTTTGTTCAACCTGAAATGACTCATTTAATCATCCAAAACGGTATGGAACACATTAATTAACTGAAAAATGTTGCATAGTGTGCCTTTAAAGTTACATTTGTTGTTCTATAGTGGTTTTGTGATAGATTAGAGGCTGATGCATGTGGGAAATGGCAAACCAGTCTTTTGAAACAGAGTTAATCCAGTTTTATGCAACAGTCTTTTAGACATTTTTGGTAAAATGCCGAAAATCAATGTGGAAAATCTATTGATACCATTAGCAGTGGTCTGACTACTGTTATTGCTTCTGATATCCTCACAGAAACCAGAAAAGCACACTTGCCTCTCGACTATGGAAGGTATTTTCATACCCATTTTCAGCTAATTTAAGTTCCTTTATATGTGCTGTGTAAGATGCCATCAAGCAATATTTTCCCTTATGCAGTATTTCAGTTACTGATCAATCATTTATGTAGTCATTTACTTCTGTATCAATAAAAAATTGTTTACTTTGGCAATATTTGAACAACTTGAGGAGCCTTGGTCTGAATGTTAAAAGGATGAAAATGTAAGTTTTTTGTGGCATTCTGTTGCAGATTTGCTGGCAAGGTATCAAGGGAACTTAACTCCTGATGAGTTTTTACTATTGATAGAAAAGCAAATTGGCCTTTTTGCTTCTCTATTTCCAAGGTACCGAGATCATGAAGGAGTTGGACCAAGATAACGATGGGATGGCTAAATTACTCTGTTGAATTCATCAGATTTAAATATTTCATACCAAACACATTTGACTTTCAAAGATATGCAGTAAGAGTATGATTAATTCATCAGCTAAAGAAAAAAGCTACTGGCTACATGTAGCTGAATCCTAACCCCCACCCTCCTCTGTTATTTAGTTTGATTAAGCATACTTTTCTGTTCAGCTTGAATTATCGCACACAGGTCGAATTACTGCCAGAGCTGGAGAAGGCAGCCTGTCATGTCTTGATCAGGAGACATCCAAGAACAGAAGAGAAACAAAACTACTGACATCTATCAGTCTGGAATAGATTCCAAAGCCATTCTAAGATTTTGGGGCTGCAGCAAACCCAAGCGAGAGCCATTCTAAACAAATGTAAAAAGAAAAAATGGAACAGTGGCGAACCTTCCCAGGATGGACCAACCTAGTGTTACGGCTGTCGATTCTGGGCTCTTGGTTAATCATGCAGAAAAGACTGTGGCAGAACGCGCCTGGGATTGGCTGTAAGGACACTGATATACTGAGCTCCTGTGTGGACCATTTCCAGAAGCCATGGACCAATCAAGTCTTCCAATCACCTTCCTCCCCAATTAAAAGACACTCTGAAAGCCTCATTCAGGGGGGCTACATTTGAACAGTGAACACTGTTTGCCCTCATGTGCTGCTTGCAGGTTTTGTGAAAACCTGTTTGTTTGGAAACTTGTGATAGCTTAGTCACTTTGTGCAATTTGGCTGGTTGTTAGTTTTTCAGCTTGTTAAACCTGAAAAGCTTAATTTAGATATTAGTTTTGGCTAGGTTATTTTCTGTAAACCTGAAAACGTTGCGTTTAGTGCTTTTCCCTTTTTCTTTTTTTGTTGGGTTTGTTTTTGCTGAGAAGCTCTTTTATTTATTATAAGACAGTTACTTCCCTGTTTTGTTTTTTTTTCATTTCAACTGGTTTAACAACATGTAGGACAAAGTCTCTTTTAGTTTAAAAACCTTGTAAATAAACATTTAATCAATTTTACCACCTAGACTCTTTAATTTTATGTTAAAAAAGGCCCTTCAATAATCAAAAACCCTCCGTATCTGAATTCATATCAGGCAAAATCCACTTTTTTAGCCGTTCAATACTTTTTGGTGTGTACTTCAAGTCTCTAGTGCAGAAAGTAGGATGTAGTCTGTCAGATTTTTCAAGCCATCCAGTTTTTAATGTTTTCTATTACATTTTTTGAACAGTTATGTCACAGCATTTCCTATGACATAATTGGACTTCTAAATAAGGTCATGGTCATGATTTTTATTTCTTGGAGCAATTTTGTAGTCCAAGCTGAAGGGTCCAAGCTAAGTGAAAATGTTTGGTTTATGTTTCCAAAATCATAAACTACTTGTTGGGACGGTTTAGGAAGAGAAGGTTTCCCATCTACGAAAAAATATGGCAGTGAGAGTTTGGGATAAAGAGTAGGATCTGATTGAACCAGAAGATTTTGAAACAATGTGATCTGGGAAGATGAGATCAAAATCAAAATCACTGTCTAGATTGTCAGGACCAAGTTGGGGAAAGCTAATAAAGTGTATTAGCAAAAACAGCCTATATCAACGTTCAAGTTAATATAATGGTGAGGGGTTGATGATTTGGGCTATTTTTGCATGAGCACCTTGGGGTCATTGAGTTGATCATGAAGTCTTCTGTAGGCCAAAGTATTCCACAGTCAAAGGTGTGCCCATCTGCTCAAGAGAAGGCCGCAGCTAGCCTACAGTACATTGGCCGAAAAAAAAATCAAAATGTTGCAGTGGCCCAATCAAAGTCCAGACCCAAACCGAGTGAAACCCTGTTATTGAACCTTTAACTGAACAATGATGTGGGAATCTAAGAAGTTCATACAGGAGAATCACTAATTCATCTTCTTGCTGCTAAGAACATGAAGTTACAAGCTATTGAACCATGGGGGGTACTTATTTTTTAAACGACAGTGCGCCGATTGTACCGATAGGCATTTGGGTCAAATAAAGACAAAAGAGGGTTGTTACATGCCACTTGTTTAACCAGAAGTATTTTAACATTTGCAGGAGAAACCGTTCAAAGGGGTGGGGGGGGGGGGGAATAAGACGACATCCTTTTCTCTGTGCACCACGACAAATGCTTTATTCTGAGTCCTTTTTATGACTGTAATGACATTAAAGAGTGCAGCTATACGCGTTCAAGTTTCCAATGAGAGCTTACAAAACGGTTCCAAGGTCCCGCTGTTTTTCCCAAGCAGCACAATTCCTACACTTCATCTTTAGCTCTGAAACATGTCACTGTGTTGGTGATGCTCTTTTCTGTCAGTTGAGTTCTTTAAGTTTTAGACATTAGGTTGGCGCAGAAAAGGTACAGATCAGTTTAGTGCCTTGAACAAGTGTTTTTACAGCTGCTTCGCATTTTGTCACATTGCATCCATAATATTTTATTTATTTTACTGGAATTTTATGTGATAGACCCCTAAGAAAGTAGTCCACAACTGTTAAGTGGAAGGAAAATAAGATGCATGGCTGTAAAAAAAGTGTGGCCTGCATATTCAAACTCCTTTTTTCTAAATGAAAAACAGTCAAACCCAATCTATTCAGTAGTCACCTAATTAGTAAATAGGTGCAAATTAGTCTCAGTATAACTCTAGCTGGCCTCAGAGGTTTGAGAATATCAGTGAATGAACACAGTGAAGACCAAGGAACACAGCAGACAGGTCAGAGAGAAAGTTGCAGAGCCTTTTAAAGCAGGGTCTGGGGAAAGAAAAGCAGCGTTTCCCAGAACGCTGTTCAATCCATCATCCGAAAATGGAAAGATTTGGCACGACTGCTAACATACCAAGCCCTAGTTACCTAAATATTGTCATCTGTAGTCACCCACTAGAATCTGCCAGTAGCCTCTGCCCATGTGGATCCAAATATCTGGGGCCTGCTATGGCTGTGCGCGCCAGCATGGACTATAATTGGAAAGGGGCAAATACGTGACACACTGATGATAAAGAAATGTATGGGTCAGACGATGAGCAGAAGAAGAAAAAAACAGCAAGGGCAGATCTGACACAACCACACACCAGACTTTAAACAGTGTTGTATCACTTTCTGTCCAGTTTCACAGTTATGCACTACTTTGTTTTGGTCTATCTAAAAAAAAAAAGTTTAAATACATTCCAGTTTGAGTCTGCATGGGGGAAAAAATCTGAAAAGGTTTGAGAGCCATGAATGGTTTTCTATAGCGGTGCACACCTGCAGGAACATTCCTCAGCTTTAAACAATACTAACCAAACCAGACTGCCACCGTGGCGCTTAACTGAAAAATTAGCCTGTATAGACAAGAGTGCTACTTTATGGTGGGCTGTTGATGTCACCCCTCTTAGGCAGTTGTTGCACACTTAAACAGAACACAGATGGATAAGGGTGAATCCTCTGATTTTCTTGACTTGCTTTTCTTGACCTACTTTTCTTGAATAAAAATATGCTAAAATCAGATTATATGCAAATACTCCATGATTAAATGATTGCTAACTGCAGAGGTAGAAAATGCCATGGATAACAGTTTATTAATTCATTTCTCAACGTTGTGTCTGTATGACTGTATATCTTGCAGCGCCAAGTCAGTCTCCTGGGGCCATTGAGTGGAACCTGACCAACTCAAAGATCTTTCTAAAGTGGGAGAGCATCACGGCGTCGCAGAATGAATCGGAGGTGACGGGATACAAGGCGAGTTTCTCAGCGAAATAGTAGGAGTGTGGAAACAAAAAGCCTCAGCGGCTGGCATCTGAACAAATGCTTTTCTCATTGCAGAGGAAAGATAGACCTCAGCACCCCAGTGTTACAATATGGATTGGCCCTGTCTGGCCCTTCAAAATTAAAAGATCTGTTCCAGATGATAAAATGAAGGGCGTCAGACAGCAGAGAGAATTCAGCTTCTTCTAACCAATACCGCAATGAATCATATTTGATCCACTTTGCATACCTTGTGGAGACAAAAACACAGTTTTTGATTATTCTTTTCACAATATATATTCCCTCTCTGAGATATGCAGCCCCGGTCATTTAAAGATAAGCATTTTGTGGAGCTGTGGTATAAGGAAGCACATGCACAGTAGATACGCCTTGTTTATTAAATTGCCTAATGCAAAACCTTGTATTCAGGGAGGAGTGGGGATGGGGGGGGGGTCTTCTAATATGATTTCATATTTTCAAATCTATGCATGCAATTTCCTTTCTGCATCATGTTTCCCACAAGGGTCAACGCTGGACATTATTATAACAATGAAACAGCATGACTAAATGTCTTATAATAATACCTCAGGTCCTTTTTCATGTCCTCATAATATTCACTGTTGACTCATTGGAACAAATGATGTCCTCATTTTAAACCCTTAAAAGGCAAAAAGAAATCACCATTTGACCACATGGACATCTCCTACTCTAAAGTAGCTCAATTTGGGTCATTTTGCTAACCCATTTCTGGATCAAAAATGGATCGATCCAGCCGACATAACAAAACAGGGTTGGGTTATGGGTTCGACCCAGTATACTGGATTGGCTTTCAACTCCAAAAAAATGGGTCGAAGGGACTTATGGCTAACATTAAGGTTAGTAAAAAGTGGGATGGCAAGACTTTTTCTTACTCTTCTTTGAATCTTGGATTACTAAATAAATAGTGTTTAGGTTTAATGCATTTTCTTTTTAGAATAACTACATTATAAATGATCAAATTCAAAAAGGACTGACAATAACCTCACAAAGTCTGAGATTTTATTATGATTATTATAATTAGAAATATAAATCTATACATTTCAATAAGAAAAATTCAGAATTAACATGAAATGATGTAACACTCAAAGTATGAGATTTAAGCAATGTTTTTCTTAACACTAAGAATCCATTTTTATTAATTTGTTTTTTGGTTTGTGTTAAAAAAAACATAGTAAAAGGTTTCACAAATGTCTTACTTCTATAAACTAAAGTCCATAAACTTATGTATTCATGCTCACCTAATTGTAGGTTGGTTCAAATGCCAACAAAATAGTAAAACTTTCCTTTTTGGTGATTTTCCAAATTATGTGTTCCTAAATTTCAAACGGTTTCATTAAGAGTTACATTATTAACTTGAAATGATCAAATGCAGTCTGAAATCACAAAGAATTTGGAAAAAGCCCTTTAGTTTGGGGCTAATTGCGAGCCATGAGGCAGATGCAAAATTTGCTGTCATTAGCAACTGACAATTAGCCCACCAGTACAAACTGAATCTTGTCTGACGCTGATTTGTCTACTAAATACCCAAAATGCTGGCACACTAACAATTTAAAAGTGGTGGGGGCTTTCTCAGTGCAAATATAACCGGGTGTCATCGGCCGAAGAGATCCTAAGTAGCCGAATCTCAACACAACAGGCCAACTCAAGAACAATTTCCATCCTTACTTCAAAATGAACGTCTCAAATAAAGATCCAATAGTGTGCCAAGCTTCCAGCACACACCTTCATATCTGACAGCTATTATGTTCACTGTTGGCAATTCCTCAGCAGGGAAATTAGCAATTGGCCATCCTAAAAGTCGCTAGATGACGTCATCATGTTATTTGCATATTTGTTCATGTATTTGCAATCCGGGCTGTAAGAAAGAGAAGCTTTTGGCGAGACAAAAATGTGATTAAAAACATTCTAAATATGTTGGGAACTACAAATTAACTTTATTTTCAATTTTATTTATATGGCGCCAATTCATGAAACATGTCATCTCAAGGCACTTTAAAAAGTCAAGTTCAATCATATTATACAGATTGGGTCAGATCATACAGATTGGTCAAAAAATTTCCTATAATAAGGGAACCAGTTGATTGCATCAAAGTCCCGACAAGCAGCATTCACTCCTGGAGAAGCGTAGAGCCACAGGGAGAGTCGTCTGCATTGTACATGGCTTTGCAGCAATCCCTCATACTGAGCAAGCATGAAGCGACAGTGGAAAGAAAAAACACCCATTAACGGGAAGGAAAAACCTCCAGCAGAACCGGGCTCAGTATGAACGGTCATCTGCCTCGACCGACTGGGTATTACAGAAGACAGAGCAGAGACACAACAAGAGAGACAAACAAGCACAGAAGCACACATTGATCCAGGAATCTGTTCTACATTAGATGGTAATAGCGGGTGATCTGTCTTCCCTGGATGATGTCACAGTTAACAGAACGCCAGGCCAGGTGTACCTACTATGAAGAAAAAAGAGAGAGAACAAAAAGTTATAAGCAGAAATTATGACAAACAATGCTTAATTGAAGAACAGTAGAACTCTATAGAGTGAGAAAAATAGATCCTGATGTCCTCCAGTAGCCTAAGCCTATAAGAAGCATAACTATAAAGGTAGCTCAGGGTAACATAAGCCACTCTAGTTATAAGCTTTGTCAAAAAGGAAAGTTTTAAGATTAGTCTTAAAAGTAGACAGGGTGTCTGCCTCACGGACCAAAACTGGGAGTTGGTTCCACAGGAGAGGAGCCTGATAGCTAAAGGATCTGCCTCCCATTCTACTTTTAGAGACTCTAGGAACCACCAGCAGACCTGCAGTCTGAGAGCGAAGTGCTCTGTTAGGAACATACGGGGTAATCAGAGCTCTGATATATGATGGAGCTTGATTATTAAGGGCTTTATACATTAGAAGAAGAATTTTAAACTCTATTCTTGATTTAACAGGAATTGCATTTTGTGGACTTCCTGATAGTAAAAAATTACAATAGTCCAGCCTTGAAGTAACAAATGCATGGACTAGTTTTTCAGCATCACCCCAGCATCACCATTGTTTCTAATTTTGGCAATATTCCTGAGGTGAAAAAAGGAAACTCTAGAAACCTGTTTAATATGGGATTTAAATGACATGTCTTGGTCAAAAATAACACCAAGATTTTTTACTTTACCACCAGAGGCCAAGTTAATGCCATCCAGATTAAGTGATTGATTAAGAAGTTTATTTTTTGAGTACTCTGGTCCAAAGATTACAACTTCTGTCTTGTCAGAATTTAAATGCAGAAAAAGTCATCCATTTTTCAGCTTTTGATGTCATCAAGACATGACTGCAGTTGAAGTAATTGATTGGATTCATCAGGATTTATGGACAAATATAACTGAGTGTCATCAGCATAACAATGGAAATGAAACAATTCATGAATTTTTATATATTGCCTGAATCAGTGGCGGCTGGTGAAGAAAAATCTTGGTGGGGCTGGCCAATAGATTTCCCTCTCTAACCCAGTACATACATTCAAATTAAATGTCGGAAATTACTACAATTCCACAATAAGAATTTAATTCCCTTCTCAGAATCAGCAGTTTAATATGAATTATGAATTATTTAATTATTATGAATTATTATAATAATCATTATTGTTGTTAATAATTATTATTATTAATTATTATTAATATTATTATTATTAATTATTATTATTTTGAATTATTATGAATTATGAAATCTTGATCTTTCATGTTTCTTAATGTGTTCGGAGAGGTGTTTTAAGTCTGTCTGTCCAGACTGTGTCCACGTCAAATCACTCCCGTCACTTTTAAAAAGAATGCAGGCAAAACAAAAAAGTGCATTAGCTATCCCACAGGCTGTCAGCCACGACTTACGCTGGAACCAACTCCTGCTAAAAGTCCGGTTGTAGGATTTAGCTTTTTCCTCGGTTCGCTGCCTTAAATTTATTTCGGGCTTGTCAGGTCCCAGCTCCTTTACATGGATTTTTTTCACCATCATCCCTCTCGCGAAAGGGTAACTCAGTAAAGATCTCACTGAATTGTGTGAAAGCTGCTCTTCACGTCCAACTGTTGTCGTCGCCATAATCTCTACCTCACTGCCTGACTGACTACTAGCTACATCACCTATATCACTGTAGCAGGGGCGAAAATTTCAGGAGCCTCAAAGCTATTAATGTTGGCGATGCTGATTGGCCAAATATTTATTTATTTTCCCTAGCAACATTATACAATTGGTTATTTCGCTACACTGCAGGGGCGCTTTGAATGAGCGCCCAAGAAGAGAAATGCCGGTGGAAATGCAATGTTGAATGAGAGTCAATTGGTAGAAGTGTTTTTTTAATAATTCATATTACATGTAGCCACATACGATTAAGTAAAACTGATGCTGATAATCTATATATATTATGAATTTTCCCCTCCACATCTAGGGAGGGCAGCGCCCGAGCCCTTATGGGCCAACTGCCACTGGCCTGAATCCATACTACATACATCAAATTTCACCAAAAAGACAGCGATCAGAGGCACACAGTGGACCAAGTGAATAAGTGATTAAAAACTTTGTGTGAATCAAATTCGGGGAATTATTTTAGTGCAACAGTTTCAGAGAAAAAAAATACAAAATTAAAAACTATATTTACATTATATTTATATCCTGCTTTGTAATCCACGGCGGAATCACTGGCAGTTTTGTGCACGCGTTAAACATTTTGTGCATGAAAACGGAGCGCAGTGGATCTCTCTCCCCTCTTTGCTCTGACTGCAAGCGCGGTGCTTTCAGGACAAGGCAGCTGGAGTGTCTTTGTGTGTGCGAGACAGACAGTGCTCACTGCTGCCTCAAGACAGTAACTGCAGATTGGTTGGTGCTTTCATGTGAAGTCGGTGCCAATAAAAGAAAAAAAGTCGCTAGATTAATTGCTAGTCGCTACAGGGCTCTGAAAAGTCACTAAATATAGCGACACAGTAGCTAAGTTGGCAACACTGATTATAGTAGCTTAAAAATTATTATTTCGTATGCTGACAAAAACTAGATACAAGACAAACTTATAAAAGGTACTTTGATATATTTATTTTGTGAGATCTTGTGGCATCAGAACATCATTTCCAGTATCAATATAACTCTGCATAGGATGTTGCTTTTCCCGAACTGACTTCCTAACTAATTCTTGAGTCAATATCCAACATTGCTAGCACTAGCGTTGACAATCTAATTTGTGGGTAAAAAGATAACCTTATCTGTGCCTTGGGCCTGCATACCAGTCACACACACACACACACACACACACACACACATATATATATATATATATATATATATATATATATATATATATATATATATATATATATATATATATATATATATATATATATAAAACCATGTAAGGTCTCATTGGGATTAGAAATCTCTTTTCCGAGATGGACCTGCAAGACAGCAGCAGTTACAATAAAACAACATACACACATAACATGTCTGGACAAATCTGGCAGCACAAAATTAAGGTTCCATCTCAAACACAATTACACCAAGTTAGACTGTCCCTTTTCTTGTGTTTTAAGATTGCCTTGACTTTCCTAAGAGTCACCAGCTATGTCAGCTTTGAGTCTTTCAGGAACTCATTCCAGGCAAAGAGGGCGGCATATTTAAAAGCCCAATTCAGTTCTAACTCTGGGCACAGTCAGGTGATAAAAATCCAGGGAGGACAGTCCAGGAAGACTGAGGAGTCTTGTCTTAGAAAGAGTCAGGAGGGAGGGAAGTAGACCCAGTATACATTTGTACACAAAAAGCAGCCAGTGTGAATTTCAAAGGACAGACAGAGAAGGACAACGGCGGCAGGAGGGGGGTGCATGGCCGATGCCGCCACCCCCCACCCCCACCCCTCCTCCTGAGCCAAGCATGTTTGATGATTATATATTCATATTTTGTGGCTAAAAGACACTGGGATGAGTAGAATGGACTGCTTTATTATACTTACCCGGTCCACCATAACCTGACAATGAGTAGTTGAAGTTGAAGACATTCCATAATCTCTGACAGGGCAGAGGCATAGACTTGTTTCCAATGAAAAAAAAACGTATAGTTTGAATTAGACACAAAAATGTTTATGTGCTCCTTGAATATGAGTCTATTTTCAATGATAATGCCAACATAAATAATATGAGGCAACAATTTCAATTTCCTGTGCACTGTTGTAAGTCTGGGAAGGATTGTAGGTTATGATTTCACTACCAACAACATGAACTTGGGATTCTCAGAATTCAGGGCCTGTTTAAGTTGTGTCAGATGTGACTGGACTCTGTTAAAAACAGTCAGGAAATTCAAAAGCTTGCAGCAGAATTAGAGGAGCAGTATATGACAGCATCATCTGCATAAAAGTGATGTGTGGCATGGGGTAAATCACCGTTGATTCATCATCATATGTAATGAAAAGTAGATTTTTCTACCCATTTTCCTTCAGATTGTGTATCGTCAGACCTGGAATGGCAGGACTGCTGTACTGGAAACCAATAAGACCAGCATTGAGTTGACAGCCCCTTTTGGAGAGGACTACGTGATTGAGATCACACCTCTGACTGAGGGGGGTGAAGGCACCAGCAGTGGTCCCATTCACATACCAAAGATGTCTAGTAAGTTTCAAAGACTTGGCAGTTTGGAAATAAAAAAAGGTGGAGATAGACAGAGGAGCAACGGGACTGAGGCATACTGTGTAACTAATCCCTTGGAGTGAATTATATATATATATATATATATATATATATATATATATATATAGTACACTAGGGGTTTGTGATGATTGTGCTACTAGTGCTTAATAATCAGTTAATTGAAATTAATAATTATTAACCAAAATTACCAGAATTGTTTGGATGTTTTAATTTATGGTTACAGGGTTGTAATTCCACCATAATACAGTAAATAATTAACCAATTCACCATACAATGTCCAATCAACTGTTAACTTAAAAGGGATTATTCTTCTTCAAAGAAATGAAGCGGGTGAAAAGAGAACTTGCCAGCAAGTTTCTTGTAACCCAACTGAATGTGCTCTCAAAAAGAAACGTACGGGTACGCTAAAGAGGGAAAGAGTGTTGTGCAGCGTCTGCATGTCCCTTTTATGCTGTGTTGGAGGTGCTAAGACAGCTAGTAGATGTAGGCACAGCCCAGGAAAGCAGCTGCAAAGCCTGCTGGGACATGTAGTGACAAATGTTTCCTTAGGCATAAATCCAACAGGAGCGTCTGTTATCATAATGACTCTGATCAGTAGAAGTAGGTTGTAGTAGCTTTCACACTGCGAGATATTCATTCTAAATATCTGACCCTGCCTGATATTGATTGCATGTTATCTTTGGTCCCAAGACACTAAAAACCCTTCAGCCCGTTTTACAGTGCGACTTAATACTGGGCAGTAGCATAATTAGTTATCATTATGACATAAATATCTAGAGGAGTAATTCAAGATTTCTGGAAATTAGCTTATAACAGGATACAAACTTATGCAACATCTTTAAGCCAAATATAGTAGGGTAAGAAGATAAGTTTGCTTTGTCTAACAAGAAAATAAGTAAGCTCAAATAAAAAAGGTTCTTAAATGATTAAATGAAAGGGTGGTCTATGCTGAATAAGATTTAAATTGAAGAAGCGATATGAACACCAAAATCCACTAAGAACTTTTAGGTTAAAAAGACATCTGACAGTTTTCATAGACCTCAGATCTTTGGTAAAATCAAGTTTATTGTGATCCAAAACTCAAAGTTTAGCAGATATCCAGAAGCCCCACAATCTGGTATACATACAAATAAAGGTTTGAAAGCACTTCACACAGTGTTTGGATGGCATGCTTCTGACCAACCTTAGCTGTTTTATAATCTGAAAAAAAAACTGCCCAGAAATGTGACTGTGGCGACTCTCGCAGTAGTATCGAAATTATATAGTTCAATTAATTTATTGTATTTTAGATTTTACAGAAAAATTGGACTTCCCGGTAACAGTGTTTTTGACAGCCCATTGTATAACAGCTGCATATTTATTTGCATCTAGAACATAACAGAGACCACTTATACTTCAGACTGTCCACTTGGACCTGAATTAATCAGGAGAATTGTTTACGTTTAGCAGATCTAACAGAATAGGTGCCAGAATAAATCCAGCAGCAAAACAAAATGCCCACACGTTTAAAATATCAAATGCATTATAAAATAAACCTAAAAATGCATTTATCAGATATATCATATTTTCTTATCCCTTGCTTGGAAAATAAAAAAAAGCTGAAGCCACAAAATGTCCTCAGCAGCACGTAGGGACAGGCTTTGTAAGATAACCATCCACACAAATGAACTACACTGCAACACCATACTCAATTTATGCGTGTGTACTATCATAATAAAGATCATAAATTATGTTAAACAGTTGGAGAATATAAATTTAACTTTTGATGTACAGGAAACACGTACAAACTTAAAAAAAAAAATTCTTTAACAAGTTACATACACAATGTTCTCTGTTCTCAACCTTCGCCTTGGACTTTCTTTAATTTCAAAGTATGCAGTATATGTATTTGGAGCCATACTATCTTGCTAATATTGTCTTTTTTTCTTTTCTTCTCAGGTCTGAACTCAAAAGGATGTGTGGGTAAAACTCCAGCTAAGATGTACTGTTTGTTCCTCTTTGTGATTAGTTCATTAATGCATCTACTGATGCCTTTTTATTGAAAAGAAATACAGTTCCTATTTTCCTCTACATGTGAGATTTGTTGAACAAACGGCAGCGACAGTAAAAATGCTCAGCCACTGGTTTCCAAAGAACTAAGACGGAATGATGGAACCATGGTGAAAGGTTGTCAAATACCCACAAAGTGCTACTCTCAGACAACAGTACAAAAACATCTCCTGCTGGGCTGCAACACAGCAGAATGCATAAATTTGTCAACCCTGAAAAGCGGACCTTCTATCCTTTCACTGGCGAATGAAGTTGAGCAAAGGTTCATGTCCCAGTTTCCCTTTTTTATCTCTCAGTGTGCACTTATTTTGCATTAACGTTGAAGTAGTTTCAGTTTGTTTTGATGTGAAACTTCTACCTTTGTGCACAATTTCTCTCTCTTAACCAGCAGTTTGAAAGAAAAGCGGCCCTCCATCCTCTGCTTTGTTCTCTGTGAGGACAAACTGTTGAACCTTAACTTTTTTTAACTTGGAATAATTCTCACTCAGTATGACAGAGATGTTTTAGGAAATTGTAAATATTTGCTTTCTGTTACCAATGACGCAGTGTCCCTGAGCGAATGAACATCCACTTTTCTAATACAGCTAAGAAATCTACCAAGATAACGAATAACAAATAAAAGGGCAGCAAGTTTTCTAACCTGGGGTTATTAAAGAATTCCATCATTTAGCTCTCTGGATGCATTTATTGCAAAGATTGTGCAGCCAACTTGTACTGTTTAAACCCACATCAGTTGATTTTGTAGTTCATGGTAGGTCCATAGTAAAGAGCATCCTGGAGTAGTCATCCTCAAGATGTTCAGCTGCTGACACAAAGGATGATAATTGCAGAAACCTGAAAATTAAATTACTGTTGAATAGAAGACAAACAACTGTATTTGGTCACCTTGTTTTTTGACACTGTGCAGTAAGAACCTTCTTTTTAAATTGTATTAAAAAAAAAAATTTATTTCTCTAAATGCTTGGTATTCCATGACCCAGAGCTGAGTGTTGACATCAAACTTGAAAACTAGTGGCCTAAGCTATAATGTAAAGTGACCTGCAGCATTTCACTTAAACAGTTATCTGATGCAACACATTGCTAACCCTGCATTACAAGCTAGATTCTTTATTATCCCCCTCTTCACACTGGGTGAAGACCCTGCTATGCTCTCTGTGATGTACACGCCCTGCAATAAGAAGGAATCCTCCACACAAAATCACTATTGTCCAATGATCACTATGAGCTGATCACACTGAAGATCTTAAAGAACTCTTTTTTAGTGAGTTGTCCTCCAACTATTTCAAAATATTATGCACCTAAGCTACTACTTTGTCCTCCTAAAACCAGTTTTTGGAATTGTGAAAAATTTACCCTTTAAAGTAAATTCAGACTCAATATAGGCATGTGTCTGTAATAATAGATTTGTGAGTATATTTATTATAAACGTGGTCTAGGAAATGTGGGTCTCTGTGTTATAACTAGGGGGTGCTAAAGTATATATATATTTTTTTTTTCTTCAAAAAAACACTTACTTGACACTAAGATGGAAGTATAGAAGGAAATACTACAAGACTCTGAAAGAAATTTAAATGACCCTTCTTTCCATCATAATTAAACACACCATGTACGCACGCATCTGTGAGACTCCCAGAAGCGTGAAATGAGTCTCAATACCCCTCCATGCACGTGTAAAGTGATCTGTGCATAAAATCAGCTTTGTCCGTTTGTAACAGGTGACTCATGCTCACGTATTTAAGGATTTGTATTCGTATAAGTAGTTGTGTTTGTGTGTGATTTTATTTTTTACTCGTAATTTTTTTATATTTGTGTGTGCATTTGAGTGCACAGTTACAAATACCCAAAGACATGCACAGAAGACTTTAAAGGGTTCACAAATCATGTTTTACACATACAAATACCCAAATATACACACAGGTTTACATAGCGTACAAATCTATTATTACAGACACACGCCTATATTGAGTCTGTTTTCTCTCCATATAAACCAGTCTGGCACATTATGAGAGACCCCAGTGCATACAATCTCTTTTTGCATGGGGCCTGACGGTGGCACTCTATTGATCAGTGTGGAGACTGAAAAATCTTAATTTCAGCTGCTTGGTGAGATCCTTTCAGTCGAACGTCAATGAGCGGCTCTGCTGAAAGGGTCCTATTAAAACAGTTTTTCCATTACAATAGTCCTGGGGACTTGGGTCTAATGCGGTACCGCGCACGTGACGTCACGGCCTTAAGAGTAACGCCCCTTTTGCCGCACCGGTAGGGCAAACAGTCGTAGAACGCACATACAAACCAGCCATTACAAGCGCAACAGAACCAGCGATATGACCGACTTTGCAGCCATTAAACTTACCCAAGACGATGTCCCAGGCGCACGGTTTACTGGTCGCACTGTGGAAGAGCACACCAACCTTCAGCTGAAACGGTGGCTTGAGTGTCGAGGGCTGAAAAAAACCGGAAGACGGGCCGAGTTGATTCAACGGTAAGCTTTGTTTTTTTCCCTGCTCGGCGTTCATGCCTTTGTTATGATTTCCACCGTGCTCCGTTCACGTCGGCCTTTTTTGTTTGTTTGCAATCAACGTCCAGGAATCTGTATATCTTGCCAATAGGTAGCTACAAAACGATTGTTCACATCTCAGAATCTTTCGCTTAAGAGATTCAGGGCGTTTGTTTTTGAGTAAGCTATCCCGGTAGCAGGGTACCATGTTAGCGCCTGCTAACATGCTAGCCTATATGCTATCATGGCAGCAGGCGCTTCATTATTAACATGACGCCTGAGCAGATTTAAGCTTCAGTAAAACACCAAAATACTCTCACCTGTTCACTGCTTGATGTCGCTGGAATTGGGTCAGGATGTTCTTCAGTTGGGCCCTTTCCACCGACAAAATGCTTGCTACATATGTAGGTGAATTTGGTAACTTTTTCCGGGTTGAAATGTTGTGTAGGCCGCCCGCACAAGTGTACCCAGCGCACACATTTCTCCTTGGCACTCTTGAGTTTCGGGAAATTAATGAAGAAAACATCCTTCATATGCGGTCGATGAGCGTACCTCGAGTCGCTGTTGCACGTCCCATAGCAACAATGTTTATAAACCATGGTCTTAGATGTTGGAAAAAGCAGTCGTTTACCGAGTAAAACCTAGGCTAACGCACGTCTCTTCCACAGCAAAACAGCGGCGGGTTTGGGAGTTTGCCCTACTGCGTACCACGTGATGTGACGTCATCGTGACGTTGTGTTTCTAAAAATAGCTCGCGCGCGGTACCGCATTGGACAATGCCCCAAACTTTCTTACCTTGATTTAGTTCAGGGAACTTTTAACTGAACGTTTGAAGCAAAGCAGTGGATTCATTCAGCATGTTGCATTCAGCATGTTGCATATATATATATATATATATATATATATATATATATATATATATAATATATATATATATCTGTGAATCACATGTTTAAGTCCCTTCCACTTCTTGAATTACACTCTCTCTGGGTAAGAGACATTTAAACAGCAGACCTACAAACCAACAGCTACATTTCAGGCAGAGTGGAGTTTGATAGCTTGGTCTGAAGAGTTGGGTTGAGTTTATACCCTGGGCCAAATGACGCGGGATTATCTGGGGAAGCAGACTGTTTTTAAACCAAATTTAAGGTCAACCAAACGGCTCAGGGGTGAAAGCGCTTTAAATAACCAGATGTGCTGCAGGGTCACTTTCGGCCTGATGAGCTTGTAGCATTGGTATAAGGCTCACCAAACATGGAGAAGCGCAAGGTAGTCTGTAGGGAGGTTGCGTTTTCATGCATATTTTACTGTAACACTGGAGGCGGGGGGTCACTGAAAAGTTAAGTTCTAAATACATCTAAATGCAAGACACTGACTATAGACTTTGTAGTTATAGTTCTCTGTCAGTAAAGCACTTCCTGCAAAGAGTGTTGTTCTGCTACCAACTGTTGAATACAGGCAGACTTTATCTGAAACAATCTCCACTGTTGAAATATAAATTGCAGTGCATAGCTCAAGCGAAGGTATAAAATGCATTGCGACGCACTTCGCACCCAAAGTTTCTCGAGACATCTGGCTGGCGAGGGTCTGCCCAAGGCTTCAGTCTGGTGTGAAAAGGGGTTTTATGTGAATCAGCCAGAGGCAGTTCAGATTTCAATGTTCTGCAGAATCTGGCAGTTTTTACCTCCTGGCCTTCTGGATCTGAGAGATAATATGCAACACTTTTGTACATTTGATACAACTTACAAACTGAAACTCCTGCCAGAATCACCGGACGCCTCTCATCCAGTAGCTCTGCTCCCGCACCATCCCCCAACGAAGCGATTGTTGCTTTATTGGGGCGCTGGTCTGCACACAGAACCCATTCTGCTAAGCAGCGTTGCTGCAGGAGAGGAGCGGATCCATCGTTAAAGTAATTAATAACAATTTGCTGCTCCCGCTACGATAAGTAAAACTCTCCACTGTGGCTGAAGCTGTTCGGTAACCACAAGCTTACAGCAGGTGTTTAGTTAAAAGGAGTTAGCAGCTTGGATGTTTCTTCTATTAAATCCCTTCTTCTAATGCTCATGGGGCTGACAGATTAATGCTATGAAGCTGAGGCCATTGAGTTGTGGATATTGTTCATCTATATGGCAAACTGTTGGCAGGTTGGGGAAATATCTTCATGTTATCAGTGGTACCGCTGAATTCCTCAAAGTAGACAGTTAAAGACCATGCTGCTTTCTTCTCTGGATGTTATGCAAGAAAACACAGTCACCTTGTAATGCTTTAACACATGTAAAGAGACACTTTGAGTGGCATTTATAGCAGAGTTTCTGTCAGGAATACAGCAAATGCATTTAAATCGTTCTGCCTTAGTAATTTAATATGCTGTTTCAGTCAAAAGTTCAAGAAGATCCACTTTAAATGTCTGTGCAGGTCTGTGTAGGTTTTTTTTTTTTGCTTGTACTGTGTATCAAACCGATTGTCAAGCTGTCCAACAACGAAACGATTGTGGTTGTACTGTAAAGAATGGACTTTGTAACCGGGCAGAATGAAAAATGTTATATGTTATTTTATTAATTGTATTTTAGGATTGGTGGGGGTTATTTTGTGGTGAAAAAAAAAAGAAATCAAACTAAAAACTGTCAGTGATGCAGCTTTATTGTTATTTGAATTATTTTGTATTATTAGAAGTAAAACTGAATATTAGAAAATAGAGAGTTTTTCCAAAAACAGATTCACACATTAAGAGTGAAATATTTTGGGGGAAAAAATACCATTCGTGGGAAAAATACCCAGCTTCCGTTTGGTAGCCACAACACAAGTCATGTACAGATTTGTCTCGCAAACACCCTTTTTTGTCTTTCCAGAATTAGTCATGTTACAACTACAGACTTTAATGTATCTTATTGGGATTTTATGTGGTAGAGCAACACAAATAATTCTGAAATGGAAGGCACAGTGTAGGGTTTTCATGTTTTTCATAACAGATATGAATCTGAAAGGTGCACTTGTACACAGGCCCCCTGACTCACTTATCTGTAGAGCCACCTTTCACTACAATTCCAGCTGCGAGGTCTCTTAGTCTCTTTCAGCTTTGCCCATATAGGAAGTGGCATTCCCTCTTGCCCGTTCTCGTAAGAGAGCTCAAGCTCAGACAGACCGAAGGAAAAGCATTTGTGAATATTGCCTGATCTTAATTTAGCTTTAGGTCAAGACCACCAGTGTCACACTCTACATCTAAAAACCACACGTCAGACTCAACCCCGTAGGGAGATGCCGCTACTCGGACTCGTCTATCCAGAAGCCAAACTTAAACAGTAGAATAAGACGGAGGTGTGAATGTTTACTGTTAAATATGAGGCTTACTAGAACGACACGCCCTGCCTTGGCAATTCTACGAGTTGCTCCTCCGTGTTTTTTTTTTTTCACGGCTCTAGTGGCTCACTTTTTATTACAGTAGGCTGACAGGAAGGGGGTGGAAGAGGGGGAGAGACATGCGGCAAAGGACCACAGGTCGAAGTCGAACCCGGGTCGACCGCGTCGAGGACTAAGGCCTCCGTACATGGGTCGCGCTACCCGCTGCGCCACCAGCGCGCCCTGCTCCTCTTTAGTTTGACGCCATGTCACACATACCGCCACCATGCTTCTCTCTGCTCCTATCTTTTTGTCTGAGAAGAAGAGGAATTGCCTTGTTTGCACATGCGCAGTGCGTGAGGTTGGGGGAAATCGGCTCGTAGACGCTCATAACTCCGCTTCAACAGCAGGACGCACTCACGATCACCTGACGAGGGCCGACTGAATTTCAAACGTTTGATTTTCATCCGACCGTCCGATTCCTGATCGGGAGGTGGTCGTGAGAAGCGAATTGCCCCTCATTACCCCCTGTATACTACACTACGCAGGACCCACGAGGAAGCTGAAACTCGGCCCGATCCAAAAAATTCTCGCACGACTGAAGAATCGGCCCAAAAGGGGCAAAAAATCGTACACTGTATGCCCAGCTTAACAGGTCTTCTTCTATGATTGCCCTGTGAGATATCTGAACTTTAACAACTTTGTCCCTGCTGAAGAAAAGCATCCCAACAGCATGATGTTGCCTCCGCCATCTTTCATGGTGTTCAGGGTGACTTCATCCCTGACCTGGCTGCTGTGTTCCTCGGTCTTCAGAGATTGTCTCTAACAACAATCCATGGCCTTAACAAAACGGCTGCATTTATACTGATTCTAAATTGGACACAGTACTTTTATTTACGGGTATCAGATGTTCATCTGTAAAAAACCATAAAAATTGGAACTTTTCCTTTTAAATTTGCTACTTTAAATAAAATCCCAATAAAACAAAGGTTTGTAATGTGTCAAAATGTGAAAAGGTTATGGGTGTGAATACTTCTGCAAATGTTTAACTATTTGGCTAGAAATGTAAATCATACTCTTTTCCTTCATTTAGAAAAGTGTAAATGTTTCATTGGACTTCACCTTTCATTTTAACTACTTCCCAACTAAAACAGCTATTTTCTTTTTTATTGTTTAGCATCAAGCAACAGTTTGCAGTAGAAGCAGTTTTCAAGCCGCAGACCCTATACAGCATCTGCTGATCTTGTATATCAGCCTTCTGACACATTTACATACATTTGTAGTCTGCGCCCTGAATATGAGCCTCCTATAACTCCAAATGGGGCACACTCTAGGTGCAAACATCACTTACTTTGCATTGTATGTTCATAGTAAATATAGACAGTTACTTTTTATGGTGTAACATGCTTTGCAACGCAAGAAAACAACAGGAGATCTGCTCTGAAGCCTTTTAATACAACAGAAAATACAGTGACAATACTCTGGAAGATTTAATTCCACTAATGACACAATAGATACCATCTTCAAAATATAAGCGTCGCTTACCATGTTACAGAAATATTGCTGCTACACTATTTGTAATTCTGCAATGGTATGTGGAAAAGAACACAAAGGTAGGCTGATGACGGCACTACGATCAAATCAAAATGTCCTTTTTTTCTTTAATATGTTGGCCTTTTCACTTAAACTGACAGATCTTTGTTATTTTTGATATATATCACAGTTTTTTATTTATTTACTAGATATTTGTTGTATGTAAATGTAATGAATTCCATTTTGATTCTTAAAAAAGGAAGGAAGAAGTGGTTATGGTGAAACGCCCTTCGTATTTGTGTGCTTTCTTAAATAACTAAAGTTAAAAAAAGCTTAAATAGGCCTTATTTTATAAAAAGAAGTAAACTGGATATTTATTATTTCACCATTGCATTTTCAAATATATTGGTGACATATTCTTTTTAGTTTTTAATTTGTGTATTTATTTATATTTATTTTTGAAAAACATAAGTATGGAAATATGATAATTAAGATGTATGTTATAAATTATCTTGGAAAAGATTTAAAAAAAATTTTGTTGGGGTAAAATTTATGGTTAACATGATGTCTTTAAGCCACCTTGCTCTTTAATGTAATACCATTGTATTATACAGATATCTCTGTGAGATACTGCAGAAATATTCAATAAAGTTTCACATTGAAACCTTTTCATCAGCGTCTGTGTATTTTTGCCTCATCTGACTCACAAACCTCACCTTGAGACAGACTTTTATTTATATTTTTTAATTAGTCTGAGGAGATTTCTGCCGTACTGCAGAGAAAGGAGAGAAGCGGCACGGGTGTGCTGAGTAAGTATCCTGCAGGACTGCGGAGGAAAAACGATAGAGTGAAGGTTCCCTCGGGACATACAAATACAAAACAAAAATATTATTCTGCAGCAGTTGCCTTGGCAAAGAGATTATCTTTTTATTCTGAATGTTTTCCATGGCCTTCTGTTCAGCAGATGAATGTTGTCAAGAGAAGGAACTTAACAGAATAGAAAACAACGCAAACCAGGCTGATTCTTCAATAGAAATCCATACTGCTGGCTTAAAGCAATCCTATTCTACGTTTATTTCTAAAATGCTTCAGAAGATGCATTTGGGCTCAGTTTTTTTCCAAATGTTTATAGTTTGCATCCTCCAAAGTGTATTTTTTTTAGCAAACCGGTTTCTGATTTTTCTCTTCTCTAGTACGTTCTATTTACCTCAGAAGACACAACATTGGAAAAGCGTCACACCCAACCTATCAATACTGAAGTTTATAGTCAGAAAACAACCAATGAAACCATTCTGCTCATTCAAAACCATAGCAACTCATCTACTGACAGAAAATGTACACTTCTATGTGTGACTGACAGTGTGAGATACAAAGGGACAGAAATGAAAATGAACAGTCTCCTGCTGCAGATACCACCACCTTTTATACATGAGGCCGCCATTTTGGATTTTGATAATCAGGGTTGATGAGGAACCTCCTACTTTCCACAACGTTGTCAGCTTCTGAGCAGAGCCTGTAGGAGACAGTGATTTAACAAAATGATTGTTTCCTGTTTGACGTCCAAACTTTACGAATCATCATTTCAAGATGAGTTACAATCATATATGTATCAGTCATCAGCCTCCAATCAATGTAAAAGAAGCAAATTTTCAATTTTATTTTTATATAACCTTAAGTGCCTATGGTTTTATACAACATTGTGCTTTAAACACCTGGATTATTGATAATTAGAGTGACCAGTCACAAACAGCAGTCTGGAAAAAGCCATTTAGCTTTGAGTACAGACTTCTTTGTTTGGAAAGTGATTTATCTGGACAGAGTCAGAAAGCAGGAAACTAAAGAAAAGGTTGAGCCTCACTCCAAAAGAGGGAGAGTTGGTGAACCTGCTTTCCAGGATGGAGGAATGGCTTCAGGGAGACATTCCAGATGATTTTCCTATTCGGAACTCATAAATCTTGACTTTTACCTACAAATAAAATATACAATACAATCACCTTCTTTTCTATAGCCAACTCCATGTAAATCAATAATAAACAGTGATACCATCTGACAAAGTTGTGTTCAAGTTTACATACACCCACATAAGAGATTTCTGACCATGTGTATGAATGAGAATACACAAACATGTCATTCATAGTCATTGGTTTGGTTTACCCAAATATCATCAAACTTTTGTTTCATATTTTTCTCTCTTCCCGCTCTCGGTGAAGTCAGACGCTTTTCTTTCCCCCTTGTTTTCACCCTGCTTCTGCTTCTATCAATCTTTTTGGAGCCTCTTTTTTACATATCTTCCAAATTGTAAATATATAGATCTGGTCAACTGGACTCTCAACGCAATCAATAAAATGTTCTCAACGAGAAGACTGGGCAAACGAGAGCCCCCGTGTCTCAATGGGACATGTGCAGCTGGACATATGGTCGACTCCTGGGAGGAGGATCGTGTGTCTGTCCATTTTGTTGGTTGAGGATGTTGAAAATGTGTTCAAAATTGGATTTATGATAACAGGATTTCAAGAAATTCTGAAAACGTTGGCAGCTGTTTCGGCCCATGTCAAGGCTGGCTGAACTATGTGCTACCAACACTCAGACTGAAATGCTGTGTAAGCAGAACTGCAAGCCAGCTGCGATTCCTGAACTTGCTGGCAGGATGGAATAGATCTTGGAGAAATTGGAAGCTCGGCTTTGACAGAAAGACCACAAATCTGGCTGTTAGGAATTGCCACTGAGAAGAACCAGTGAGACTTTAAGGCAAACAGAAAAACAAGAGTTTGCTTGCTCGAAAACAATGCTATTATCAGAATCTGGCCTCCTCGTGTCGGCATTGAAAGGCAGACAATCTTAAATTCTCCTGGATGTTATGTAAACAAGACATTCTGTGACATCTGTGACCTGAAACAGAGTGCTACTGAACTGCCTGATAATGTTCCATCACTTTCAATGACTTTGGCTGGGAGAGGTATCTGCCACAATTTACAGACCTACACACTAACACGCGCACACACACATACACATACACACAGTGCGGCGTCTGCTGTGAAGCGGGCGCTGTACCGAACCGTTGTGGTGAAGAGAGAGCTGAGCCAAAAGGCGAAGCTCTCGATTTACCGGTCGATCTACGTTCCTACCCTCATCTATGGTCACGAGCTTTGGGTCGTGACCGAAAGAACGAGATCCCGGATACAAGCAGCCGAAATGAGTTTTCTCCGTAGTGTGTCTGGGCTCTCCCTTAGAGATAGGGAGAGGAGCTCAGTCATCCGGGGAGGACTCAGAGTAGAGCCGCTGCTCCTCCACGTCGAGAGGAGCAGTTGAGGTGGCTCGGGCATCTGGTTAGGATGCCTCCTGGACGCCTCCCTGGTGAGGTGTTCCAGGCACGTCTCACCGGGAGGAGGCCCAGGGGAAGACCCAGGACACGCTGGAGGGACTATGTCTCTCGGCTGGCCTGGGAACGCCTTGGGATACCCCCGGAGGAGCTGGCCCAGGTGGCTGGGGAGAGGGACGTCTGGGCCTCCCTACGGAAGCTGCTACCCCCGCGACCCGACCCCGGATAAGCGGAAGATGATGGATGGATAAACATTCAGTAAAAATTGCCACACACAAAAAAATAAAAATTTTAAATTAAGCCAAAGGACGTACAGACATGTACAGGAAAAACGATGGCCGCCTGACTGCCATTAGGTATCAGTAGGAAAGCCGTAGACCCATTGTTAGACCTTTGCTAGTGCAATGGGTCCTGGGTCATGCTGATGCCTGGCCTCATGGCAAGAGTATGCAGGCAATCCCTGAAGGATAAAAGGTATTGACAGCATAGACAGTAGATTCCGCAGGTACCTAGGCCAGGATCCTGTTTGTGGATTTCAGCTCTGCCTTCAACACAATCATCCCAGCTTCAGGAGAAGCTCTCCCAGCTGAGTGTGCCTGACTCCACCTGCAGGTGGATTACAGACTTCCTGTCTGACAGGAAGCAGCACGTGGCGCTGGGAAAACATGTCTCCGACTCACAGCTCATCAGCACTGGTTCCCCCCAGGGCTGTGTCCTTTTTCCTCTGCTCTTCTCCCTGTACACCAACAGCTGCACCTCCAATCTGTCAAGCTCCTGAAGTTCGCGGACGACACCACTGTCATCGGACTTATCTCTGATGGTGATAAGTCCGCCTACAGGTGGGAGGCTGACCAGCGACCTGGTGCAGGGCTCAGCAGGATTCCCCCCCCCCCCCCCCCCAAATAAGATTTTATGTGTTCTCAAAAAGTTAATTTAATTCCCTGAGCAGTGTATACATATTGGTTTAGATGAAAAAGTCACTGTAACAACTGGGATAAAAAAAAAAAAAGAATCAGGGCAAAAGTTTTTCATCACAAAAACTTCTGAATGCGTAACTCAGGTTGAAGACTGTAATTTAGTCTTTTTGTATACATTAAACGGATGTGTTAAAATGTATATTTCAAGCTCAATTTAGGAATTCACCTTCCTGTTCTTCCCTTAGACTACAGTATTATTCTGTCAAAGTGCTGCACAATCTTCTTTGAATTAAGCCGCCTGTTCTGCTGGTGAAAAATTCAGCTTTAAATATGTTAAGCAACTGGAAGAACCGGAGCTTGACTCGCAGCTTGTAGCTAATCCTTTATTCATGGAAATCTCCTGAGAATGGCAGCATTCAAGGGCTGCTTCCCTTCCCTTCTCCTGGGCTGTGCACATTTTGCAGCATCCTCCTCCGCTCATTATCAACGCGCAGCGCCTCCTGTGGGTCAGTCGCGAGGAACTGCTTGGGTCGCCTGATTAGCATGGGGTGAGCTGACATTTGCTGAACCCAGCACTCTTATTTTTAGGGTTTCATCCTCATCCCAAACACATGCTGCCAGCAGAAGTCGAACGTGGATAGGATCGGTGCGGAGAGGTTGGCGGGAGGCTCTGCTCCCTCATCCAGTTTGAAAATCTGATTTGTTGTTCATGTTGGGAGGGTGTGTGTGTGAGAAGGGGGGTCGGGGTTCGACAATAATTTTTAGGGGTATTGTCGAGGTGCAAGCTGTGAGATATGTCAGAGAAGTGACACTGTGTGGACCTGAGCCGAGCTCCAAAATAAGGATAAAGTGGTGTGATGGACAGAAGATTGGCTGGGAATTAAAAGACCCGAAGCCCTCTCGGAGCGCCACGGGACAGCTGACAGGCAGCCTGTAGAGCTCTCCTCCGGGGCTCATGGAGAAAAAGCCGTGTGTGGAAGATCGCTGTGGAAGGCTCAGACTGACAAACGCTGCGCTCATTACTTTCATTCTTCACCGTGTACTCCGGGTGCAGACATTTCTTTGCTTAGCTACAATACTACACAGTTCTGGTGCTGTTGTTGTCAAAAACATAAACTAAAATCTAGAAGAATACCAGGGACATAAAAACTAATTAAACAAGACAGGGCATAAAATATTGTTCCTGTTGTTAAGGTTACCTAATGAAACAGCCAGAATGCTCCCAAGACAAAATAAACTTCTGCCATGTTAAAGGAACTATGAATTTATAGTTACTCAAGCAAACTAAACTTTATAGACCTTTAAACCACAGTAAGGTTTAATTCAGAAATAGTTTGTAAATCCCAAAGGGAACTTGAATTTTGGTGTTATTATGCAGCTTTCTTCAAAGATGCTTAGTTATTCAGGGCATAATAGTACACGACATCTAGCTTTTTGTGTGGGCATTTTGTTTTGCCATACACGTACTAAGCAATCAGTGCAGAATATTTATGAGTTTTACCATACTTTACACCTCCCCTCTCTAAAAATTCAGCACAAAAAACGAGGGTGAATCAAAACAACATTGAGAACAAGACAAATTGGAACTGGAGGGCCCCTCTACTCTCATCGAAGTCTGTTGTTCAGGAACATCACAGTTTCCCAGACAACTACAGTAACAATAGAGAGAGAAAGTTGAATCAAACAAATATTTTGTGACAGCATTGTTCAAAAACTTATTTCCCAGACAGTTTTTACTTACAGAGGAACATAATTGGCTTTTATAATTTATTTTCTTTCAGGGCTTCCATGATTTACATCCCAATTAGTCTATAATTTACAGGCTCCATGACCATTTTCAATCTTCCAAAGTAAGACCAGTATCGCTAAAGTTCAGATGGGTATGGCAGTGTAAATATCATTAAACAATGTTCACTTTTTGTCTTACACTACCTTAAAATTGCTTTGGATCTAAACATTATTAATGTGTTTAACCGGTTTTATTTGACTTTTTTTTGTTTCCTGTGAAATAATTTCTAGATAAATACATAAAAATTTAAATAAACAAAAAACAGCTAGAATCCCATCTCTACCCACCTCTCATAAATCATTTGTCAAGTAGCAATTAAACACTAAAAAACTAACGTCTAAGCAAAGTTTTTAAACATAAATGTAATAAAAAATCACTTGCTTTGGCAGTTTTTCTGTGTTTTTAGACTATTTCTGCAAGGTTTTCAAGAATGGAAATAAACTTGCGATGAACAATATTTTGAATATGCCAAAAACTGTGACTTTTTATAGATTAAAAGCAAATTAAATTAGCTTTTTTAAAATAGCATTAATTTGGGACTTTAAATTAGCTGTAAATAGAAAACTCTCATATTCAATAGAAATATTTGCTTTAAAATATCGGTCTGTGTATATAATAATATAGTCTAACCCTTTTTAATCTACAGTATATAATGTGTTTCACTCAGTAAACTGAGTCACTAAAATACAGGATTAATATTCTTATATATGGTGTTTTAAATTTATGGTAACTATAGCAACCGGCCGACCATAAACACTCCCACATTCACGGGCATACTGTGCGCATACTGTGAGCCACGCTGACTCTGCACAGAAGTTTTACTCTTCATAGTCAAGCATACCTTTTGCCTACATCTCTTGTGACAAACTCTACAATTCCCACACTTGCTGGCAGTGGGATGAAGCGACGAGAGGGATGGTAAAATGTTTGATTAGCTAGTGGAGCACCTAGAGCCTCTTTTCCAGCAAGCACCCACTGAACACCTGTCAGTGTGAACAGAGTCGGACTGTGATGCTGTGCATCCCTGCGACCACCTGCTTGGAGTAGCGCAGTGTATCAAGGTCGGTGTCACATATGAAACAGTTCGATGTGAACAATTCTTGCCGCCGAACAGTTTATTGTGTGACTCCGCGTATGTGGTTAGAAAAAAATAGCTCAGCATGTTGCTGTCTGAGCGGACTCTGTGGACGTCGCGTCTGCTTAAGTATGTGGGGACCTTATGTCCGTCAGTAGTACTATTCTACACATTTTGAATTTACATGAAACAGCCCTGGGATTGAGTCCAGGGCCTGAAGAGTTACAAGTCCTTTGTTTTCCTTGCGCCCCCCTGTCGTGAGCCTGTTTTGTAACGCTTTGTTCTGGGAAACTAACTTGGAGCTAGAGACTCAACCACACTTGCATTTCTGTGAAAGCACCTGGTTTTCCCTCTTCCCCTTTCTAGTCCCCCCTAACAGTGATCAAAAACCTTAATTACCTTATGAATGTTTTCCTTTCAGCTTACACATTCCGAGTTGATCAAAAGTACTGGTTGATAATTATTGCATGCTGGGATCCAAGTGAAACTTTACAATTACCTGTTTAATTGTTTGGAAACTGCTTTGTCTCACTTATTCTCATTTGATTGTTTTGCATTTTACCTTTGATTTTTAGTTAGTCGATGTGTAGTTAGTCAAGGAGTTTTCGAACTAGAATAGTTTTGATGGTATCAGGGTGATTTGGTTTAATAACATCTTAGATGAAGAGATTCTTGTGTTTATTTTTATGTAAGAGAGACTAGGTGTCCGAAGGTTAGGCAAGGCAAGTTTATTTGTATAGCACATTTCAATAACAAAACAATTCAAAATTCTGTTAGCGCTTTAGCGCTCACATTATCCCGTGGAGTCAACAGTTGATCAGGCATTGTGTGTTGATTCGGTTAATAACTATTAACTGCAAATTGCATGTTATAATTCACATTTTTTAACCTTTACTATGACCAAACAATTCCAAAACTCCACCACAAGTTACAACATCCAAATGCCCTTGGTAATTCTGGTTATTGATCATTATTAATTCCAATTATTGATTGATTATTAAGTGTTAGTAACTCAATCATCACAAAAGTGTCCTTTAAATATATATATCTGTTGTGGATTTTTAGATGGGTTCCAAATGATTAATTAGGATTTTTAATTAGAATTTTCTCAATGGTTCTTTAAAGACTCTGGACAAAATTCATTTGGCAAAAGTCAAAGCAGAAATGGATCTTTGGATGGTAAAGGTGGCTTTGGAGGGTAGGTTGGAGCTGGTTTGGACTTACTTTATTGTTTATGGAAAAAAAGAATAAGAAAAAAAAAACAGATTCCTTAGATTCAAGACACAAGTTAGAATTTATTATTCAATTTATTTATACAGCGTCAATTCACAACATACATCATCTCAAGGCACTTTACAAAGTCAAAACTATCGAATCATACAGACAGATTGGTTAAAAAGTTTTCTATCTAAGGAAACCCAACAGATTGTACATTGTACATAAACAATCCAAGTGAGTGTCATTTATGGAACCTTTATTTCTGAAAACACAAAAGAGTTATTTTTTGCATTAAGAGCAAAACTACAATTAGATAAGCATAACAAAAATCTGAATGTAATCTATTAAAGCCTGAGCTGGATTATTCTACCCTGATTCCTTTGAAAATGTTTGAGATTTCTGTTACCTTTAATTTTGTCTGCAAAACAATTGTGGATTCTCTGTTTCCTCAACAATATTGAGTACAACTTGTAAACCTTGAGTCATGTATTGTGTTTATTTTTTGTATTGGTCTCTGTTTGGAAGGCAATTTAGCATAGCAACGATTTCCTATTTTCCAAAGTACAATACGGGCACCAATTAAAGAAATTAGTAGTGGGGGGGCGGGGGGTAATTGATATAGTGACTGACATTTGAGGAGAAGCCTCAAATGAAGCTAAAAATAGCGGGCAGGTATGAAAGCAAGGATGCGCTCAAAATAAGCCGCTGAAATGTGTCATCTTTGGTTGTTGTCCCCTCGCACCAGCATTTCCAATGAGACTGTCAGTTCACTTTGCTCTCAGATATTGGTTACATCCAGGAATAGATATGAAACAAACAGAAAACCTAAATGGCAGCAATTGTGAGCAAAGTACTTAAGACGTGCCCTTTGACGGCGGCTTATTTTACGCCTCTGAATGCTGCTACTAACCACTCTACTCCTGTGATTATATACTGTTCGCCTGCTGTCATATCAAGCAGTATGGCTTCTCCAAGGTACACAGAGAATCCTGGTGAGTGGATTCTCTACCCAGTGGGCTGATTGCCTGCTGCGGAGCTCTAATAGAAACAAATGATCTTGCACATCTGCCATTGGGCAGATCTGACTTTTTTTAAACGTTTGGTGTTGCTGAATGTGTTGTCTTTTCATGTTGCCGTACGACATGGCGGGTACACTGCTATCTCTGTCATCCACACCAGAACAATAATGTCTTCATATCTGTCACGCCCTGTCAAGCGACCTCTTTCATTTCAGCCCGTTAATGCATGTACCCCATTAACCTTGGACTTCCTCTGGGACCTGGATGCTGCTGCACTCATTTCTCTGCTGTAAATTATTGATCAGAGAAACATGAGTTTTTTTTCCTATCATATATTGCTTGCTTGTCATCTTGCTTAGGTTGGAGTTTTACCAGCACCACACTAATTGTGATTTTATTTCCAATATTATTTTGGTTAAAACAAAAAATAGAGAAACTATTGTATGGGGCTTATTTATTAATACCCCTGTTAAAGATGTCTAAAATGCCTTAAAATAAATGTATATTTTATCACAGAAGTTTTATCTTATTATTTTTCTTGGAATCCCAACTTTTCCGGCTCTGTTAGCTGGAACATGGGTGTTATTCCATTCCTACTTCAGAGGTAAATGAAACATAGCATGAGGCCTCCAAACATGGTTTGTGTGCCCTACCCCTGCCCCAATCTGACTATTTGTATCTGTTAAATTGATGATGATAAAATTTACAAAGAAACATGTCCAACATTTTTTCAACGTTTAGAAAAAACAAAATCCCTGACCAATATAGCCACCCTTATTTTTAGTAACTCCTTTCATGGAGTCTGTCGGTTTCTCGATCTGTTGATCAACTTGTGGTGCCACACCAGCTCCAGCCTCCCAGACTCTTCAGAGAGGTAGACGGTCTCTCTTCGCCGTACGTCTCCCATTTATGAAGGACCCACAAGTTTTCAGTAGGCTTTAGGTCAGGTGAGAAAGGCAGCCATGTCATTATTCTTTCCTCTTTAAGGCCTTTACTGGGGCACTTCCATACATGCAATGAAGCTTTGTCCTGAATAGAAATCATGTTTTTAGAATATTCAAACTTTTTTCCTGTTTCTTCAGGTATCGCTGCTTGAAGAAAAAGTTTTCTACACGCTGGGGGTTAATTTTGAGTCTTCCTCACCAGAATCTGGCTTGAAGTGGAGCTCTTTGCCCATTACTAATTTGTTCACATCCATCTGGTCCAGCAACACTCACTCTCATCTCATCAGCCCAGAACATCAAACATTTTCTTGTGTTTCAATTTTTGTGTCTCATTCAACAGTGGTCAGTTTCAGCCAACCTTAACTTGGCCGTGTTCCTGAGAACCTTGTACTTCTGGCCTTTCCAGGTAGGTTGTTGTTCTGGAATATGACAGCACTAGAGAAACAATTGATGGTTCAGTTATCACTATCCATATCTGGATTATTTGAAGGGCGTTGAATCCTATGAAATATAAATTTGTTTATATTTATTGACTTGTTAGAATTAGACGAGTCACTTCTTTGATCCGCTTTGTCTGAAAAACAAAAGCTTCCTAACAACTGCGCACACCTTGGTGATTCCTTTGGCCCCACCCTCCTTCATTACACAAATACATATACCGTATGTTGAAAACCAATACGCTTTCAGTTCTATAACCTGGAGTTGAGAAAATATTCATAGAAATAGTGATATGGTTTAATGCTCACTTTCCTAAGAAGTACCTTAACTGTATTAATAAATATTTGCAATATTTACAAAAATCTTTCCTAACAAAACACACATGGCACAACTATTGGTACCCTCTAAATCTCGTCAAAATAAGTGTAACAGAAGCATTTTTTTTTTATTTCAATTTTTTTATTTCTTTTCTTATTACAAAGTATATAGATGTGTCAAAATATGTTACCACAATGTGAACAGATTTCAGAAAAAAAGGAAACGAATACTGTTCAACTTACATTTTATGTAAAAAAGGATGCCCAGAATGTTTCATCCCCACTGCAAATCATGTTCTGTGGGAACATTCATGGTTCTACACCCTCCCAAGTAGTCCATGCTGTTCTGGAGCATCCTAATTACGCTGATTAATTGGGAACAGCTGCTTTCATCAACCCAACAAGTGAAAAACAGCAGCTCTCTGCAGTTAGTCAGGACCTGTGGCTGCACGTTGTGGCTGTTCACAACTCTGGAGACGGCTATAAGGCCAGATCAAAAACGTGCTCATGTTCCAGTGGCTACAGTATAACATATTGTTTTTTATGAAAAAGACCCTCAACTCTGATAAATATCTCAGAGGATAGGAAGTCAAAGTTTTCCTGATGAGGCTAAATGTGCGAGAGATAAAAAAAAAAGGATCACTACCAAGGCCATCCTGAAGAATATGGACCATGCCAGGGGCAGCGTCTCAAGGCAGACAGCCCAGCAGACATTGCATACTGCTGGACTCAATGGCAGACCAATGAAGGAGCCATTTCTCCAAATAAGGGAAACAAAGAAACTGCTTGGCTTTTATTTATTTTTTTAATCTTATCCGGGCAACTAAGATGATTTATGATCAGATGACTCAAAAAGTGACAGGAATTTAAGCTTCATTATGTATAAAACAGGGGAAGCATTCAACCCTAAGAGCTCCATCCCAACAGTCATGTTTGGTGGAGGTGACATAAAGCTTTGGGGATGTTTTTGAGCGAGGCAACCAAATCAGTTAAATGGCACCATAAAAAAGAAGTCTACATCAAGATTTTTAACTTCAGACAGTCTGAAGAGAAATATGGTCTCTGGCAACATTAAATGTCTCAGCATGACAATAACCCAAGGAAAGAGGGCTAAAGTGCTGAAACAATGGTTGGTGAACATATTATGGTTGCAAGTTGCACACACATTTTCCTCCAAAGATTCCAGTAAATTTGGTTGGCTGTGTGTGTAAACACAGCCTGTCTCAGTTCCAGTTTCAAGCTTTCATGTTTCAATGGTTAAACTACCATGAAATTATTCTCTTTAGCTAAAAACCGCCAGCACACCACATTCAAGCTTCTCAGCAGAAAGTATAGCGGTGAAATGATGGTGCAGTTGGATAAACATTTCTTCAAGCAACATAACTGGGCCTGGAGGAGTTTCGAAAAATATTGGAAACATATTTATGTAAAAAAAAAAAAAAAAAAAACACAGTCTATTTACAAGACAGAAGTTAAAAATCCCTGCAATATTTACAGATAAATAATTAATAATTTAAAATCTAAAGTTTTGCAGCTAAAGCATGTATACAGCTTAATTAAATAAAGAAAAGTTCAACATCACAGCAGGTTTTATGTATCACCTATCTTGCCACCTTTTGAAGTTTTGATCATGTTGCTTTTTTTATAAATCACCCCAAAAAAGAGAAAACCAAGCACATTTCAAGCAATGCATCAAAAAGGCAACACAAAATGAAACAAAACATAAACGACTTTGCCACTAAAACATCTCATTAGGTTAAAGACATTTAGGATGTAGGTTGGAATGCAAAACTTACTGAAATAACTACAAATTATATTTTTACTTTCAAGAAGTTCTCTGAGAGCACTTTAAAGGAGAAGTCCGGTCAAAATCAGAATTAAAACTGCTGAAAGTACTTTAAATATAAAATTATTACATACTGTTCAATAAATGATAAGCTTTTTTAATTAAGAGTAATTTTCATTTGAAGGTCCTTTTATGGGGGCCGCCATCTTGGTGAAGAATAGTACTGCCACCTCCCAGTTTGTGACATAACGGTGCGGTATCGGCTGTAGAGCAAGTCCCAATGCCTTATCTGTCCCCTTGTAAATAAATACCCGTTTTCATGCCGAAATATATTTTTTAACCTCTTAAACAAAGATAGACATGGTATTAAGCATTTAAATTTAAAGTAATACTAATTTTACATTTAGTATTAGAGACATAAAAAGACAACGAATAAGCATTAAAGTATGGTTTATGGGTTGGGTTCTGCAATGTTAAAAGATGAGTATAAAACTCATCTTTAGAACCAATCTCTGCTCAAAATGGTGATCTGCACCGCCTAATCTACTTTCAGCAGTTATCATCAGTTATTGCAACCGTAAACCGTAAACTGCAGAGCAGCTCCTTCTGAGTTTTCTCTCTGCTGCTGTGAGGAGGAGCTGCAGCGCGTTATGAGGCGGAGGGATATTTTAGCGTCACTTAGTTTAGACCCCAAACAATCGACTTCACTTTCAGAAACAAGGCCAAAAGAAACTGCAACCCCACAACTCATGAAATATACAAGTGACTTTAGAAAAAATAAGACCAAAGTTGCATAAAATAAGTGGGCTTCACAAGAGTGAGCATGCTCTCCAAGTGTGTCGTATCCCTCCGCCGCAACAGTGAGCATACTTATGCTCACTGTTGCGGCGGAGGGATACGACACATAAGTGTGTCGTATCCCTCCGCCGCTCTGGTCGGTACACAAATGTTCCGGCAAATTCTACATTATGAAAAAGAAAAACATACCGAAAATCCTCGCTCTCATGTCATCTTGAAGACATTCTTCTTCCAAATGTTGGCTGCATATGACGTTTCTCTCTGGCCAGAAGCACGATGGAAAATCCTCTCTCTTCAAGTAAGTAATCCAGCAAAACAGTCCATGGTGGATGATGAATCGGAAAGGTGAAAAAACTAATGTTTTTTCCACTTTTACCCGTTGTATTGTTACATCCAACTGCCATGCATGTGAGCATTGTTGCTTTAACAATAGCTCCCGCGAATTTCAATGGTGAAGTCCTCTGGAAATCCGAAAACAATGTTGATGATCGCAGCTGTGTAGAACGGCTCCTATTGACTTTGCTTGGAAAGTGCGGAGAAATGCTGTCGGCTTTCCGCTTTTCCACGTCACAGGATATGATGTCAGGGGGCCATTACTGCCCATTTTTGGGCAGTAATGGCCGCCCCCACACACAGTGATCCAGACGACAATTTATGTTTTTATTTCTTATTGATTAAAGCTAAATTCATTAAATAACCACAAATATATTAGTTTTAGTTATAGCTAATGATCCCCTGATTTTTCCTTGTTGACCGGACTTCTCCTTTAAAAAAAAGATTTCTCGTTTGGGACATGAATGACAGTGTGGGAGATTATGTACCTTTTTCCTTTAGCTATGTGCTTTGTGCGTTTTACATGTATCGTGTTTTTATGCTAGATGCGGAAGGAAAATTTCCATTTTGAAAATAAACTCCTTTTAGAAGGTATTAAACACACTTTTCATTAAGCCCACATTGCTGTTATAAAAGGTGTCTTAATTTTTCTGATGTAATATTATAATCTTAAATATCATGTTTGCATTTGCTGTGAGCAGAACATCATCGTAAATAAATGAAACAAAGGTTTGAAAACACCCTTCTGTGTGGAATTAATCTATAAATAACACGTTTCCCTTTAGAGTATTGACTTACTGAAATATATGGATATTAATGATATTAAATAATAAAATAATAAATTGCAGCTGGATTGGAGGTAGAGAGGCGCGGCTTGTCTCACATCTTGTTTTGGTCTACAGACAGTGCTAAACAGCCATCCTAATTGTGAAATTTAATTACTCCTTTAATGGACCAAATATAGGGCTGCAAACAAGTAGCGCTGTTGCCATGTTGCAAGAAGGTCCAGGGTTCAAGTCCTACCCTTGCCATGGGTCTTTCTGCATGGAGTTTGGATGTTCTCCCTGTGCATGTGTGGGTTCTCTCTGGGTACTCCGGCTTCCTCCCACAGTCCAAAAACATGACTGTTTGGTTATTTGGCTTCTCTAAATTGTCCTTAGGTGTGAGTGTGTGTGTGAATGGTTGTTTGTCCTGTTTCTCTCTGTGTTGCCCTGCAATAGACTGGCGACCTGTCCAGGGTGTACCCCGCCTCTCACCCATTGACAGCTGGAGATAGGCACCAGCACCCCTCACGACCCCACAAGGGATAGCCTTCTAGGTCTTGTTTGGGCATATCAGAGAATGCTCTTCAGTGGTAGACAGACCCATTTGGTACTTGGAAAAAGTCCAGTATGAAATGATCAAAACTGCAAACTGCCCTAAATGTGTACAAAAACATTGAATTGTTTTTGTACTTTTTTACCCGAAACCTTACCAAATCAAAATCCAAAAGATAAGAAATCGAGATGAACACAACGGCCCAGAACAGTGCACTGAAAAATCTGGAATACCTGAGTGTTTCTAAAAGAAGAAGGAGAACCACAAAGACAAATTAAATTTTGCATGCGATGTACTTTGAGCTAACTGAAGGCACAAAAAGGAGGAGGAGCTATCAGATGAAATAGTTTACCTCAGCTTCAAGAAAAAGTTGCAGATAAAACAAGAAATAGAACGAAGGGCAAGGTTTTACTAATCATTGTGATGCTACATACAAAAAAATCAGTTAAAGGCAACTGATAAAAAGCTCCAACTAGAAAAATTAAAAAAGAAAAAGGTTGTTAGATGACCCAGATGAGTTTAATGCCAGCATTGTGATTCTTCAGGAGCAGCAAGTAATTGGAAAGGTTGTGAGAAAAAGAAATCATCTGGTAGGACACCACACAGCTAATTAGATTCACTGGCAACAAGTCAGTGAAATAATTGGCTGTGGAGAGAGCTTCCAGGACAGGCCGGGTCCTGATGAAACAGCTTTTTAATCCCTGCAAAGAAAAACACTTAATGCATAGACTCTCTGATGGTCACTTTAGGTCTGACTGATCCAGGTTTGACCGCAAATGATCCAGTTTCCAAACACAGTTTCAGAATGTCGTAGACTGCCCACTTAGGAGACGTTAGAAAATCCCAAATTATGTTGTTTTGACTGACCAGTTTTAGTTGGTTCTGATGCTTTTTTCTTGCTATCACCATATAACTTGGTGAGATTGTTTAGAAAAGTAAACCACATGACTGTTTCTTACAAGTAAACAGTCCGACGATTCTTCTGTCTGAACAAATGCTTGATGAAACTGCTGAGTCAGGATGACGTACATGAACTCAGGGAAATGTGATGTCTCAGGACAAAGACAGTTAAACAGATATGGTTCTGTTTAGGTGCTTACACTCATATGGTACCATGGAGCATTGTTATTATATTCTCATCTTTTTAAGACACAATTTCTTGCATTTGAAAATGTTTCTAAATCCTTGTACTTTCTCATTATTTTTAGATTTACGGTAACATGGTCAAAGAAAGCTGCATAGTCTCAGACATTTGAGGAAATTATTTTTTTCTCTTTTTGTAATTTCTGTTGCACTTTGGGCTGAACTAGCAATTCCAAAAACAGAAAAAAATCAGATATACATACACTCACTGACAAAAGAATTAAAGAATCTCTACATCCATATAAGCCAATATACTTTTATGCATGCAATTTGGTACATATAGAAGCAGTGATGGTTACAGACTTGCAGAGATGACCATACCACTTGTCACTTTACAATCCCAAATTTCAATATATTTTACTGGGACTTAATGTGATAGGTCAACATAAAGTAGATGCTAGTTGTGAATTGGAAAGAGAGGGGCCCTTTAATAAGGGCTGTCAGGTCTCTGTACGACCGGTGTCAGAGTCTGGTCCGCATTGCCGGCAGTAAGTCGGACTCGTTTCCAGTGAGAGTTGGACTCCGCCAAGGTTGCCCTTTGTCACTGATTCTGTTCATAACTTTTATGGAAATAATTTCTAGGCGCAGCCAAGGTGTTGAGGGGATCCGTTTTGGTGGCCTTAGGATTGCGTCTCTGCTATTCGCGGATGACGTGGTCCTATTGGCTTCATCAGGGCGTGATCTACAGCTCTCACTGGAGCGGTTCGCAGCCGAGTGCGAAGCGGCCGGGATGAAAATCAGTGCCTCCAAATCCGAGACCATGGTCTTGAACCGGAAAAGGGTAGAGTGCCTTCTCCGGGTTGGGGAGGATGTCCTGCCCCTAGTGGAGGAGTTCAAGTATCTTGGGGTCTTGTTCACGAATGAGGGGAAGATGGAGCAAAGATCGACAGGCGGATTGGTGCAGCGTCTGCTGTGAAGCGGGCCGTTGTGGTGAAGAGAGAGCTGAGCCAAAAGGCGAAGCTCTCGATTTACCGGTCGATCTATGTTCCTACCCTCATCTATGGTTGCGAGCTTTGGGTCGTGACCGAAAGAACGAGATCCCGTATACAAGCGGCCAAAATGAGTTTTCTCCGTAGTGTGTCTGGGCTCTCCCTTAGAGATAGGGTGAGGAGCTCAGTCATCCGGGGAGGACTCAGAATAGAGCCGCTGCTCCTCCACGTCGAGAGGAGCCAGTTGAGGTGGCTCGGGCATCTGGTTAGGATGCCTCCTGGACGCCTCCCTGGTGAGGTGTTCCAGGCACGTCCCACCGGGAGGAGACCCAGGGGAAGACCCAGGACACGCTGGAGGGACTATGTCTCCCGGCTGGCCTGGGAACGCCTTGGGATTCCTCCGGAGGAGCTGGCCCAAGTGGCCGGGGAGAGGGACGTCTGGGCCTCCCTACTGAAGCTGCTGCCCCCGCGACCCGACCCCGGATAAGCGGAAGAAGACGGACGGACGGAGGAGGTGCAGTTGACACAGTTGCTAGGTGTGATGCTGTCTTTTAAGAGCTGTGATTAGTTTATAATACAAGAACAAAACAAAGAAATGTGCTCCTAGTAATCAAAAGACAGAAATTAACCAATCAGACTGGATCAAGAAATGTGACATGATGATGAAACTTAGCTCAATTAATTCTTACCTAGCAATAAAATTTTTCAACGCACCTTTTTTACATCCTCATCATTATTTTAGATTTGCTTATCGTTATGTTTACTTGCCAGTCATTTTACCACTTTATCTATTTAATATTAATGTGCACTCACCTGTCAGCATCTTACTGGGCTTGCCTGCTTACATTTGGCAAAGCGAAAATGGAGACAAAGGGTGTAAAAAACTGAACTGGACAGCAGTGCATGTGTCCGCAAAGCTATGGGACGAGGATAGAGGAGTATTGAAAGGTAAATTGGTCCCTGGATCAAGACGCAAATACAAGGACTTTGAAGCGTATTGCCACGGATCAATGCATCGTTTTCTCTGTGCATCTTGCCGCCTTAATGTACCAGCCTGGAACGTGAGAAGTACTGCTGCAATCAAAAGCAAAAAAAAAAAAAAAATAGCAGAGAAACTTCTAGATGACCATTTAGGCTACTGACATAATGCAAAACAGAAAACATTTTCTCTCCTCTTTAATATATATTCTTTGTAAAAGTATCCACTTTTTATACTTGATTATTCAATATTTCTTTTTAATTAATTTATGCTCAATAAAATAACGCTGCGACAGACTGGCGACCTGTCCAGGGTGTACCCCGCCTCTCGTCTATTGAATGCTGGAGATAGGCACCAGTGCCCCTCGCGACCCCATGAGGGATAAGCATGATGGAAAATGGATGGATGGATGGATGGATACAATGACGCCACTTGAGCTGAAACTAATTAATTTCCCCCTATGGGGATGATAAAGTTGATCTTATCTACATATCAATGATTGTATGATTATTTTAGAAGTTTATGTTCTCATTCCTCCACTGTTTAGGTGCTGGATCAGCCAAACAGCTCTCTCTGTTTCCATTAACTTCCTGCTTCAGAAACTCTTACGGCTTGTTAAAAGTCGTCCTCACTACTCTTATCATTTTTTAACTTTAGAAGCACTCCTAATGCCTAACATACTTTATAAATAACTTTTATCTTACCAGGGTGAAATTCTAAGAAAAATCTTAGAATTTCTAACATTTTTCCCAAAAGGACGTCACTAAGAGCAACTTTTAGTCTAAGGATTCTTCGTGAATACAGGCACTGGAGTTTAATTAATTTCTCAGCATAATAACTTTTTTTCGTATCACAAATTAGAAGACATTAGCTAAAGGAATTATGATACAGTATTAATCATCAAAATTAAAACTGTTGGTAGAAGACAAACAGGCATGTCAACAAAATCAAAATGGATTTTCCCACAATCACATTATTTTTTTTCTGTTGGCTGAATCAAAGCGTCACACAGCTCTGACATGCAGTTAAGGTGGATGTTTAACTTTCCCATTATAAAATGTTATAAAATGTAGTGATTTATAACCAGGTTTTAAAATAACTCACCTGCTGAGGCTCCTCAGTATAAATAATGATTCAATAACTCCTTCTTCATCCAGAATTCTTATTTCAAAGGCGAAAAATACACTTAATAAATGGTCCAACTGTTTGCGTGTCTATTTTGGAAAGAAGCCCAGTCTGTGCGCATGACTTCTAGCTTTATATGGAACTGTAGCTGCAAGACATAACAACGTGTATGATCTTAGGAGCAAATCAAATGTTAGAAATGTCACATGTTAACAGATTGTTTACCCAGCATATGCTTTTTATTTATTTCCATTTTAGAATTATACTAGATGTGGCATTATCACATAACATCTCAATAAAATACAGCGAGGTTTGTGGTTGTGGTGTAACAAAATATGGAAAAATTGAAGGTTACGAATACTTTCATCAGGGCAACCACTCTAACTGCTGAGCTGTGAGGAAAAAAATGGAACAACAATATCTGAACTAAATGCTGTGTCAGACGTGACAAAGAAAGGCCCCAGCAGCAAAATACCTGAGCACATTTGTAGAATGGTTTATGACTTCATGTTACACTTGCTCGTCTGAAATGCTTTGATCATATTTTATTAAACGTAGACAGTACCTATTTCAGCTTTTAGAACTTGTGTCTCTATTAGTCTCAAATCTCAACTATTTACGTCTTCTGGATGGTACTGACAATCTTTCCTTTCCAGATCAAAGACATGTCCCAATGTGTAATGCTATTATTCTCTGAAGAACAGTTACAGTTTCCCACATTATTTTTTTCCCCTCTCTTTCACTTTCCTGGTCCGTGGAACATTGCTTGTTATTTTGACTTTTTGCCACTATTCTCTCGGTTAGAAAATTGCATATTCTTCAAACTTTTTTGTTTTTCTCTGAACCTGAAGCCTTTTAGGAGTAAAAAATAGATTTTTGCCCATGGTGTTCTCCTTTTCATCTTCTTTGACTTCCGTGCAGGCTCGTAGAGAAGCAGCGCCTCTGCAACTCTAATTAACCAGCTGCAGGGAAACTGATTTAACGGGAGGTCTAAGTGAGTCATTTTTATCATTTAGAGCACTGCTGTTCTTTAAATTCCACCTCAAATTTAGTCTGCTGAGTAGGAGGTCGAAGAATGTGAATAAATATGTGTTCCGCTGATGGTAAACGTGCTGCATTATAAGGGATTAAATATGCCTACCTCTCTGTGACAGGACTATACTGATAACACCTCCGTACCGTTATCAATACAACTCTCGTTTCTTCATTTGTCGGCGGAGCGGCTATACCGCCTTAATCATCCAATCCCAGCTTCCACAGTACTCTTTTAATTAGCAGTCTGAGAATTGCCGTCTGCACTCTCTGTGAAGCATTTTGTCTTCAAAGATGCAATTACTAAGACAAGCAATGCCTTCAGCATCATTAAGATTCATAGATGTAGCAGGGACAATAAGCTTGTTAGCTATATCACCAGACATGTACTTGCTAACTGTGGAAAAAGGGACTTACATATGGGTGGATATGAGCTGTAAACAAGACTAAACGTACACATTTAGAGAAAGGAAGAGAAATGTTCCCTTTTTGATGGCAACTACCATCGCTCCGACTGTCTTCTTCCTTCTTTCGTGTTTGATTTGCATTTTTTCTGGGGTAATCAACTACTTCTAAGATATTTCTGAATGGATGGAGCTGAGAGAGGTAAGATAGAGGTAAGCATATAGAACAATGTAAGAATGTTACTGCCTCGAATAGCCGCAGAATTTTGTTGAAAAGGAGAAAAATGAGACTATGGTATAAGTACAAAGTTATTTGTCCCCAGGACATTTATCAGTTCACAAGAACTCAAATGTAGAACCATTAGGAAGACATTATTGGTCCCTCCTTCTGCAGCATTGGTATAAAGCATTTGAGGATTGTCACACAAGGAAAACGTTCTGACCAGATGATGTGTGAACAAGCTGCTAAAACTCTCCAGCTAACCCACTTTTTTAGTCCCAAATTGAAATCGTGTTGCTGGTAGAAATAAGAATTCATGTTTGAAACAATGATCCTAAATTGTCCAGTTCCTGGATTAACAAAGCAGTCCCAGACCAACAATAACATCAGTTAAAGTGGTTAACAAAGCCACTATAATGTTCTGATAAGTCAAATAAAAGATTTATTAACTGGGATTTAAATCACATCTGTCTCAGCATGTAATAAAATAAGAAGACAACCAACCGATGAGATTTCTATGATTATTTAAACAAAATTATTTATTATAATTATTATTATTAATTTTACTATACGTTTTTTTGAAAGGAAAAGTTCCGAAAACGTACAAAGTACAGTGTGGAATAATTCAGTCCAGCTTTAACTGGAGTGTATACTGGGATTTTGAAGCTTTATCTAAACTGAAAGTGGTCCTGTTGCCAAAAAAGCTGACATTCATGGTTTTCAAAATAATAAGAAAATGGTTTATTTAATATCTAAAAATGTTTAATGCATTGAGGAGTTCCTATTCGACAGTCCAAATACTTTAGAATTTAAACAAAAAATTATTAATTAATTCATAAGCTTTATTCATACCGGTCAGTCCTATTCATACACATGATCTTTATTTTTTCAGAGAGCACAAATAAAAATTATCTAATGCAGCCATGACTCATTAAAAAAGTGTGAAATAGTCTAAATGACTGTCGATAGAAAGCAGATGCTAACCTATATATTGTTAGCGGCTAACTAATAGCCAGTTGCAGTAGCGTCGTAGTGCTTATAAATCATTTGTATCTTGTTCATTACGGTTTTAAGTACCCTAACTGTTGCCACAAAACTATTTACAACTAGTGGAGGCTTCTTGAATGCTTCTTCATCAAGTCTTGTCATCTAGCCTGATGAGAACTTTTTATTAGTCAACTCTATCAACACAACAGGAATTACTTCCTTTCCTCAAAATAAGAAACTCAAACAGAGTAACATGGTGTCATTCTTACAATACTCACCTCATAAAGCCTTACCCCTACTTCATCAGACATAATCAGTTCAATTTACTTTTATTTATATCGCGCCAATTCACAACACATGTCATCTTAAGGCATTTTACGAAGTGAAATTTAACCAAACCATACAGAGAGATTGGTCAAAAAGTTTCCTAGCAGATTGCATTGAGTCTTGACAGGCAGCATTCACTCCTCCTGAAAGAGCGTAGAGCCACAGCGGACAGTTGTCTGCATTGTCCATGGCTTTGCAGCAATCCCTCATACTGAGCATGCAGGAAGCGACGGTGGAGAGGAAAACTCATCTTTAACAGGGAGAAAAACCTCCAGCAGAACCAGGCTCAGTTTGAACGGACATCTGCGTCGACCGACTGGGGGTTAGAGAAGACAGAGCAGACACAAAGCAGATTTGTGTCTGCTCTGATCCAGGAATACTTTCTATGTTATACGGTAATAGCGGATGATCTGCCCCCCTGGATGGTGTTACAGCTAACAGAACACCTGACCAGATATACCTACTGTCAGGGTTCAGTTTTGATTTGGGTTTTTATTTACTATTTTTCAGTTCTTCCTGCTGTCTGGGTCTAGTTAGGTTCTGACTTTATTTATTATTGGTTTTCAGTTTCCTCCTCACCCTCTCACTCAGGCTTCCCTTCACTTCCTCTGCAGTCAGTCACACCTGTTAGTCATTAATCAGTCAGACTCATTTCACCTGCCAGCCTCCCTACTTAAGCCTCACTCTGCTGTCACTCCTCTGCCGGTCCGTCATCATTCAACACCTACTCCTTGCCTGTCTACCTGGTTTGCATATTCTGACTAGTGATGGCGAGATGAAGCCTCATGAGGCATTGAACCACTTGAGCCAACTGGTTCGAGAAAGGGTTCATTTCTTGAAGCTTCATGTGCACACAAAACCACCTACTGGCCAGGTGTATAATCACAGCCAGCTGTATCTTAACACGTGTGATGCATTGATTTTTTGTCTATTATGGCTCTTGGGAATGACTTCACAAAAGGATGTAGGATGAAATCATTTGTCTACATAAATTATGTATACACATATGTGTAAAATAAAATATTGTTTGAATGTATTCTCTGTGTGTAATTATTCCCAAAATAGTAGTGTCATGTGATGTGGCATGTTGTGTAGTAATGTTTTTCTGTGACTCTAGAAAAATGGCAGTGAAAGTGCTTTGTGGAAATAGGGAGGGGGTAGTGAATAGGCTAATGCTTGTGTAACTTGGATGATTTCATGCATTTTTATTAAGAAACAACAATTTCTCCATAGGGGAAATCCTCCTCTTTCTCGCCGGCTCCAAACACCAAACTAACTGTCTCAAACTAAATAACCACTATCTAAACTCTGTTATCCAAACTCAGTGTTTCCCGCAGGAATTTGCTTAGGCGAGGCGGTGAGTTGGCGGCCGGAACAAGTTTTGTGGGGATGACCGGCGGAGGGGGGGAGGGGCGTCTGCATCGACGCCGTCGGCGAAGTCACTTCTCGCTTCAAAGTATCCATGTATTTTTGCCTGTTTTTTCCCTGCCATTCACTATATGCACGACAAAAAAACGCGTGTTAACGTCAAATAAACATGCAAGCATATCGAGTTAGTTTTTTTGTTTTTTTGGAATGTTGGCCGCCTCGCCAACATAGTGCTGCGGGAAACACTGAAACTTTCAAAACTCTATCCACTCTCTCAACTGACCGCAACTCGCCTACAGCAACCCACATTTTGAATGGAGCCTGTGGGGTTTCTAAAGCTGTCAAACCCCGCACCGAAATCTGAGCCACTTCCCGAAGCAGTCACCTGGTACAGCCGGGCAGCGAGGCTTCAGACGTCATCGTTTTCGGCTCCTCCCCTAAATGAAGCAAGCTTCGATACGCGCATTACGGAAAAGCCCCCTCCGTTACACACGCCTCGAAGCCTCAGCACATCACGTAACATCACTAATTCTGACCATTTGTTTTTCTACCTTAGTATTTTGATTTGTATCTCTGCTGGCTTCTGGATCCTCCTGTCTCCCCCTCTGCATCTCAGGAGTTTCTGCACCGTGGTAACTCAATCTGCAACTATTCAACTGGATGAGCTGTTATTCTGCTTTGGTTCCGGTCTTCAAGTATCCAACCTGTCCTGCTGCTAATCCTGCTGTTATTCTGGCCTTCAAGAACTCATTCCCTGCCGTGCTGACGGGCCTTCTGCTGAGCTCTGGTTAGCTCTCTGCCGAGCTGTGGATTCTCTGCCGTGCTGAAGGGCCAGCTGCTGTGCTCTGGCTAACTCTTTGCCGAGCTGTGGACTCTGTTACCTAACTCTGCCAGTCAGCTCCTGCATCCTTCATCTCCGCCTGGTTACAGACTCTGGTTCATGATGTCATCTTCATCATTCTCTGCTTGCAATAAACTCTCTTAAAACCAGCTCTGTGTGTGCGTGCTGTGTCCGGGTTCATCCAAAGACAAATCGTGACACCTACTATGAAAAGACAAAAGACAGAGAGAACATAAAGTTCCCTCGAAGTTAAAATAACAACAAACAATGCAAATTGGAGAACAGTAGGAGAACTCAGCAGAGTGAGAAAAATAGACCCTGATGTCCTCCAGTAGCCTAAGCCTATAGCAGCATAACTACAGAGATAGCTCAGGGTAAACTAAGCGACTCTAACTATAAGCTTTGTCAAAAAGGAAAGTTTTAAGCCTAGTCTTAAAAGTAGACAGGGTGTCTGCCTCACAGACTAAAACTGGGAGTCGGTTCCACAGAATGGGAACCAGTTAATTATAATCACAAGATGATAACCAGATAACACAAGACAGAATTCCTTTTGTGTCAGGACAAGTTGTCCCAGATCGGCATGTTGATACAAGGTGTCACGTGCTTGTCAAGCTGGTCGAGTGGCCATGGAAGTGGGACCCAAACGGCAGTCCAAACAAAACAATGTGACATCTGTGGAAGCTTCTCCTTTTTATTTTTGTAGCCAGCAGTGTAACCAACAGAACCACGAACACCCAACAATGAACAACAAATGACAAACAGCTTAAATACAAAGTAACCTAAAATTGGGAGAAACTATTATTAGGGTTACATTAAATGAAAATACAATACTATTTACATTAGAAAAAGAACAAAAAAAATACATTTAGAAACTAATACAAACTAAAAATATATTTAATTATTTAAAAATCTATAGCAACAGAAAAATCCCCTCTGGCCAGTATCACTCCTCTTAATCTGCCTCTTAGTTTGAGCCATACTACAGTCTGCACACCTGAGAGTGACACCTGCCAGGATGAGGTACCTCCTTTGCAGGTGAAACCACGCCGAGAAAAACAAACAAATTCCAACCAAACAAAACAAACAAAAAGGAAAAAAACTGTTGATGTGCTGTTTAACTTTTTACCATTAATGCATCTCTAAAAACAATATTCAACTTAAGATGTAGCGTTGGCTCATCGTTACACAAGAGTACACATTATTGCAAAAGGTTTTTTTGGTTACTCAATATTAATTTGTGGAGTTGTCTTTTAACAAATATGACTTTCAGCATATTGGCTCTACCATATCCATACAAAGAAGGCAGCAAGTCGCACACTTACCAGTAGAAGATGTGAAAAATTTGCTCTCAGTTGCCTTGCGACGTCCAGGATGAGTCGATGATAGGCTCTTGGAATAATTTCGGTAGGCCAGCAACACCTGAGTATGTTCCCCACTGTTTAGTGTTTTCTCCATTTATGGATAATGGATCTCACTGTGCTTCACTGGAGTCCCAAATGCTTAGAAATCACTTTGCAACTTTTGCCAGACTCATAGACTCCAAAGGCATTGTTTCGTATCTGTTCTAACTCCATTCAATCATGGAAGGAAGAGGAAAAAGGCAGGCACTCCACTATCTTTTAATAAGGGACAAACTCATGCAAGGTTTTAAGTGTGGCAAATTTTCACTTCTTTTAGTTGTTGGGGCATCATCAAAGGCACCTAAAAACAGCAGTTAAATTATCACACTGCTAGAAGAGCAGCACTTTTTGTGTAGAGGTCTCTGTTGAAGGTAATTGTATTCCCAGGTCCCCACTTAAAACTTGCACCAACCATCTGGTGAACATAAACAAGCGTAATATCTGTCCTTCTCATCGGGGAGCTTGTAGCTCTTAGCCGTGTTCATTAGCCCCAAATGAACTTTGAAGGTGAATGGGAACATTGAGCAAGACTCTCCAACTCGGTGTGATTTGTGTGCTACGGTAGTCACAATAATTATCACAGAAGTGAATAATTGTTTTTCTAATTATAGACCGTGAACCAACAGTTGAAACCGCAGGCTGTCCGTCACTCCTTGGAGAAAATTGAGTAATTGAGTGTAGCGTGCAACAAATTAATGACACACTGTTTGCAATTTGTTACTGGCAAACTAGGATTTTCTACATATTGTATTTATACATATTTATATTTCCATGAAATTATCCCAGATTTCTGACTTTTGGGCTCAGTCCCTCAGGAAAATTGGCTCATTTGTAGAGTTTATCCTCTCATCCTGCGGGTAAATCATCCAAAGAAAATGCATGAGAAAAAGAACATGTTCCAGAGGTGTGACCTCAATTAGAATTGTCATCTTTTCAGTCTGAATAGCGGCTGTAAACACCCAACTAGGTGGTGTGTGTCCTGTCTTTTTTCTTTTTCTCTATGATAGTGGGAGCGTAATTCCATTTTTTTATTCTAAAGATTTGTGTCTCCAGCTGTATTTAAATATTTTCTATTTAAATCCGAGTGCTGTCTTCTTAAATTGTGCCAACCATTGATTACCCTTCAACGCAGATTTTTTTTTCTCAGCTAATAAAGTTGCCCTTAAACAACTGAAGATCTCAATGGGTCCAATTTGACTTTTTTATGTATTTTTAATGCTTCTAATTTACCCAGAACTAGGATGTTTTAAAGGAGCCTAGTCACATACTATGACTTGAAAGATTTCTATGCCTGTAGCTCTTTCTGGTTGCTTAAAAACGTTTTTTTTTTATTAAATTATCATTCACTGTTGGTTTATTATATTTTAGTTTTTTGTTGTACACTTTGTGTTTGCTTTATTTTTTAGTGAACAAAGTGTTTTTGTGTGTATTTACCAAAACAAGACCATGTGACCGGAAGCATGATATTGCACATGGCAAGGCAAGTTTATTTATTTATAAACCTGACACTCACCGGATGGATGTAGTTCCACAGTGCTCCACATGGCTCCACACATCTATCTGGACTCGCTGCCATTGGGAGGGATTTTAATACCACATAAAATAGAGACGAGCCAATCAGGATCGCCATTTTCATAGATGTGCCGTATCAAAGAAGACTGTTTGGATTCAGACAACAATGGCGGCTTGCAGCAAGTAGGCAAGCGGCAACAATTGCCCCTTTTCCATTGCAAATCACGGGTAGTGCTTCCACACACATTTACCCGACTGATTTTATTTACCTATGCTCTACTTTCCTGGGGCTTTGGTCCCCCAACCAACCCAGTACTTCTCTGCTTTCTCAGGGATTGTTGAGGGGGTGGGATTACGTGCAGTAAGAAAAACTGTCCACTTCAAGGGTGGAGTAAGGAGATGAGGAGTTTACAAACCTATCAATTTCATCACAAAAAGTTGTTTTAATATGATTATAGGCTAGAACGTACACCTCCAAACTTCATCTGTGAAGTCAGTTCATCAGGATTATAAACCAATTTTAATTCTGCTCGGACTTGTCAAGAGCGGCAGAGACCCGCTGACAGGCAAGCCTGGCCGGGAAGACTGCAGTGTTACAGCCGCTGCGGCTGCGTCATTACTCAGCCAGGCAGTCTGTGATTTCCCGTCGCAGCTGAAAAGTCACCCTAAAGGGTTTACTAAGTTTGTGGGGGATATTTGCACATAACAGATATGAAAAGTTAAAATCGTGGCTGGATGATTTCTGCGTTTTGAGTTAATTTTAAACTGTTTCGACTCTCTCTCTCTGTCTCTCTGTGTGTGCACGTGCATGGAGCAGGCTCGCTTTCCATAGCAGACAAAGAGGAAGAGAGAACTGCTCAGTGTTTATTGCTTGGCTTTAACCTACATAAAAATTATTTTGCTGTGATCAAAAGTTTGCAATAGTGTACTTGAAAACTGTCCTCCCGACAGAGATGGATAGCTCTCCCACTCAGGTAGTATGAGTGATATGGGAAGTATATTTAACACACCTTATAATCCGGTGCACCTTATGGTCTGAAAAATACAGGTAATTATTTGAAAGAACACCGACATCGGTCATATATGGACATTGAACTATATCCATGATGGCGGCTGTTCTGTTTTAATTTTCCCTGCATTGCTCTCGTCAGCGTCACGGGTTGGTTTCGATATGAGTGGTTGAAGTAGTATTTAGTAAAGATGATCACATCGACAACTTGTTTATCCAATCAAATGCAAGGATTTTTAATAGGCCCTCCTTGCGAAGTTTATCTCCAATGGAGCGATTCCAGATGGATGTGTGGAGCTCGCGGAACTAGCTGTTAGCTTTAGCCACTGCAACCGATTTATCCATATTTCTGCTAAATTGAGAAGCCAAGAGAGTTAGCCACACGCCATAAATATGCAGGTGAGGAGGCAGTGTTTTCCTTTCACACAGCAGGAGTATACTTGCTCAAATGCCCATCCAAGTGCCGGTACAGTTTGTAAGATTCCTGAACTCCCTTGTCGTTCATTAAAGATGGAAATGCAGCAAAGCCTCTGCAAGATTTTGATTGACGGATGTTCATCTGAGGCATTTTCATATCCTGAGATCCTCCGCACAGTGGTCAGGAGAGTTTGCTAGCTCGACTTGATTACGATAGATGAGGCCTGTGGGCGAACCTACCTCAAGCATCAGACTTAAAAAAAATCTGTCACTGAGAAAAAGTTTGACTGAAATGTTTCATCTGATCGAATGGTCGTGGTTTAGTCTCAGCATATCTTTTGTGGTGAAAATGGAGACGCATGAATAAGCTTCCTTGAGTCACTGTAAAAAAAAAAAAAAAAAAAAATGTCTTGGATGCTATAGTGCTGCATCAAACTGCTTTTGTATTGTTACCCTGAACAGTACAGCTTTCAAACCATGTTATAGACTTCAGTCTCATCACACTATTTTAAAAAATGCTTTCTTATAACAAAACGTTAAAATCCAACTATATGAATTACTTCTGAATCAAAATCTGTAAGCCTGAAAAGGTAATAAAACCTTGCCTGTAGGACTTATTGGACTGTTAATGAATTTAAGCCTCTCTTCCACCTGAGGACATGATCAGAAACCTAAAAACATTCACCTTTTATCACACAGTTTAAGGTTCCTAGCAGCCTATATTGCTCATTTCCACCTGGGAGGCTGAAATAAAAATACATTACTCTCTAGATATTTCTAATACTAACAAAACCTGAACCAACTCGCTGGGTAAAAGCAACTCAGACTTGACTATATTCCTCCGGGCTGTTGGAACGCAGCCATCTGTGAGAGTAGTAAGTGCTGCTGAGGCATCACTGAGCAAATACCTTGCAGTCTGAGCCATTTTACTCAAAGATACACTCCATGCTCCACTGGCAGTGCAACAATATACATAACGAATTTCTAAGAAAAAAACAATGTAGTGTGTCTATTGTGGCTGTTCTGCCGCGACCCAATCTATCCTAGAGACTTGTACTTTGTTCTATGATTAAGGACTTCACAATTCACGCACACCACATAAACGTTTTCCAAATTTTTTTCCCCCATACAGCCATATGTATCCATCTAGTTTCTTACAATTTTCTGGAACAGAGTACTGAAACATAATTGTGAAGTAAATTGAAAATAATGCCTTATTTTCATAAATTATTACAAATAAAAAGGAGGATGTCTCTACCAGTTGCCCATATATTAAGACTGAACATTTTGTCAATTCATCTTCAAATCAAGTTCAGTCTGGTTAGATAGAGTGTCTGTGGCCAGCAATACTAAAGTTTTGCCACAGATTTCCAGTTAGATTTGGGTCTGGACTTCAACTGGGCCAATTTAATTGATTGACATGTGTTGATATAAACCAGGGGTCACTAATTAAAAATGAGCGGGGTCCGAATAAAGAAAATCAACAACCAGTAAAGGTCCGGACACATTTTTTATTACAATCCGTTACTTTAAACAGTATTTAACACTGAAATAAAATGTTTATGCATCCACCTTATACATTGACTTTTTAAACAAAACAATAACATAAAAATAGAAAGTTTTTCTATTTTAAAATCCTAAGTGCTTTTTGAAATAGAGAACCACAATCTTTCACAGTTTGGTATATAGACAATTTCTTGACTTTCACATCTTTTATAAAACACCTGAACTTTTTTTTATTTCTTTTTTATGGCTTAATGATAGAAGTGAGCTTTAGGCTGCCCTGCGGATTTTACACCTGGGTTTGATTGGCAAGAAAGCCAACCTCAAGCACATATCGAGGTGCTCATTCGTTCTGCGCCTTTAAATCAGCTATTTTCTCCGTATGTATGAGCAAGCGGATATGTTTGGGAACGCTCCGGAGGGCTTTGCCATATTAACAAGTGAAGTTAGCACAGGGGTTGAAGCAAAAATAATGTTTGACTGAAAACATTTTCTCTCAAGCCCATATATTCCCGGGGCGTGGACATCATGCCGCATTAGTTGGCTCACTTGCTTAGTGTGCAAAGTCAACCAAATCTGATACTTTTAAAGTATCCATTGAAAATTCCTGTATCTCTGCCACCTTTCAGCTTTAGAGCCTTTGCGTCATCCTGGACAGCCTCTCCATCACTTTCCACATCCACATCATCATCTGGGTTACTTTCATCTCTGCAGCATCAAGTTCTTCCTTCACACTGTTGACAAACTGGTCCACAGTCCACTTTATAATCCCAGCTCCCTTTCCTCCCTGTCCTCCAGAAACCCTCAAGCAGCTTGCATCATTACATCATCTACTTCACACCTGTACATCAACTCCACTGGCTCCCTGTCACATTCAATAGGCTATGTGCACGATGTTGCTACGCAACTTCCGCTAACTGAAAGGGGTAAGGGAGCATACTTCCGGTTAGGCTGTTCACCCACGGCAAGCAATGGCGTTCTACACGCTGCCTGCAGGACCTTCCAAAAATAACAATTAACGACGTCGTCCGGTTTATACGAACCTTATCATCTGCTCCACGGAGTAAAAAAGAGAAAGGCTTCAAGTTTTACGTGTCGAACTACATTGAAAAACTTTGAAGGTAAGTAATGTACCAGTCGGTCACTGCTGAGCTAATGTTGACTACCTAAGTAGTGTTTTTTATTCTGTACATACATATACTGTCTCGTTTTCACTTATAATATATTTCACTGATTCTTGAGAGTCGGGACAAAACACGTTTTAAAAAACTATTTTTTAAAATACACAACCATGTACCTTATATATCTGGGCAACATACGGATGAGGCCGTCCCATACTGCAAGGCATGGCACGTTACAAAGGTAGCTGTGAAATATCCAACCTTTCAGGCAGCTCCCTCTGAAGTAAACTCTACTTAGTGACTACTTGTAGCTCCATATACTTGGACTGGCATCTACAATGCACGGCTCCTCCTAGTGTCCCTCTGTAACATAGGTGCCAGCAACACACGGAGCTCCAAGATGGTTGCCCTTAGCATTCTAAAGCGTCGAATAAGCCACTTATCATCATCAGGTCAGTAGGATCCTTGAACACAAGCTCCCCCCATAACAATGTCACAGCTGCTATTTATCCCACAATTACACACCATTCCTGCTCAAAACATATCAGCAATGACAACCCCCCCCCCCCCCAGTGGTGTGTTCTGTTGTGCAATTATACACTGTTTAAAGTTATTTAATGTTTATTAAATAACTCTCTGTCTGTTAAGTATTGTCTGGTGATAATCAGCTCATAAGCTGATATCAAGACAATGATTGAAAGTGATGAATTCGAGCACTAGCGATCTTTTAACAGCAAACCCTGCACACACATAGAATAAAGGATTGACAACTTCTTTTCAAGTTCAAGAATTTAATAACAGAAATAAAATGAACATCCAGAGAACATCACTATGTAATGCTGTTTATCTGAATTAACACAATATTTCAATTAACAAATCCTTTCTACTAGGCTAGTGAAGCTTAACTAAACTACTAAGCAAAATGAAGATAAAAGGAAGCTAAGCTAAGGAACTATTTACATGCAAAACAACAAAAGACAAGTCAAAAGTGGTTGATCATAATCATAATAATTTAGTGAATCTCGTTCACTGCAGATCTGATTAAAAAAACATGGAATGGAGTTAAAAAAAAAAACATTTGGCATGTGTTTCAATCCATTCACAATGCAAAGCCCAAGTTAATCAGACCATTATTCTGAGTAAATAATATTCTAAAGACTGATTTGCTCAGTAAAATCATTTAAACCTTATGGCCGATCTTATCAATGCGATTCTCCCTCTGGGGGCTAGGGGTCGCTGTAGCGATCGGTCGCTAAATCGGTTAAAGTCTAAAGTTATCAAAATTGCCTTTAAACCGACATTAATATTCGATATTAATGCGGGAATAAGGCTCATAGCTCTATTGGCCGACGGCGGAGCAGAAAAGACAAGCGTTATGCTTTAAAACAACCTTTTGAATGTCCGGAACCGGATGTTAACAGAAGCTAATAGCATTTTGGCTAGCGGGCATTCAGCGCTAACAAATAAAGGCTTTAGCTTTATTTTTAGTCATAATGAGTGGGCTGGAGAACATAAACATTAATGTCCCATCAATGTATGAAACCCTTGTGGAGATAACCTTTGTTATAACTATAAAAACAGACTCGACAATGACATGGTACCGAATGCTAGCAATGAGCTATCCAGTTAGCCCTTTGTTTTAAAGCAACCATGTGTCCAAACGGGTCACAAAACATTTCCAAAAGAACCATTTAACTTCTCCCTCAGCTCTCTGCCCAAACCTGTCTTTTGCCTCGTGTGAGTTCTGTCCACTTTGGCCATTCAAGGAAGGAGCACTGGAAAGCAGGAAAGTTGTTAGTTTGTTCTTGGCAGGCTAGCGTTTAGCTCTGCAACAGCATGTGGAGGGATCGGAAGGCCTCGAGCGATCGCTCCAGGCAGTCTCTATGTTAGCTCCCTTTTTCTCTCAGCACACAAAGTGGGTCCTTCTGCCGGCTTTTCAGCTCCATCTGGGGTTCACTTCCCTGTAAAGGCTGACAAAAATAAACAAAGCTGTTTTTGGCGTGGCAGGATTTCTTCCTCCAGCTCCTCAAGCTGAGGTTAAGACAGCAGACTTAACTTTGAGTATCCCGGACATGTCCCCGGGCGAAGAGGAATCTCTCCCAGGTGCTGGATGGTGCGTCTTTCGGGCCCATATCAGGACCTCATTGTTCAGGCCTCTTCCTTTGTCTCAGCAGGAAGAAGGTGATGACGAAGTAGCTTTGTCCTGGTCTGCTCCAGGGAGAGGTGGTCTGAGAGCTTGGAGTCTAAAGAGAGAGAGGGGCTTTGTCTGTGGCAGGGGGACCCCTGCTGAGTGAAGGGCCGTCCCCGCTGACTCTCTCTCCTTTGTGGCTGTGTGGTCAGAATTCAATCTGACTTCAATTATTTTCATGATCATGGCTGTAATATGGCACAACAGTTCTCTTCCCACTCCTCTTCTCTCTGTACACAGATCACTGCACCGCAATGGACCCATCTGTGAAACTTCTTAAGTTTGTGGACGGCACCACTGTCATTGGTCTGATCCAGTACAGTGATATTTCTACATTTAGACCGGGAGCAGATCCACTGGTGCGATCAGAACCACCTGAGTTTAACCTGCTTATGTCTTTGGAGATGACGGTGGCCTTCCAGAGAACACCTCCCAAACTGCCTCCCCTAACCATCCTCAACAACACTGTCTACTGTTGAGCACTTTTGGTTCCTACGAGCCATCCTTTCCCGGGACCAGAGATAATCTTCACACACAGACATCGGAAGAACTGTGAAGCAATTTAGCTTAGGGAATTGACATCTGCCTTTCAAGTACTGAATTATATATTTGAAAATCTAAAACAATAATAAAAAAGCCAAATATGGGAGAAAACGAACACCATGAGCACACCAACAGGAAAGTTCATGCTGTTGAGATGCTCTTCTTCAGTTAAGGCCGGGAGGCTGGTCAGAATTAAGTGGAGTTACAAACAAGGTAGTCCTGGAAAAAATCCTGTCAGAAGTTTCAAAAGATTTAAGAATGAACAAAATTTCACCTACTTGAAGGAGAATCTCCCTCAACATACTATAAATGCAGCGAACGCTGGTTCTAACTCCAGCAGACAAAATACATGTGTACAAGGTACATAAAATCCCAACAATAAAACTATTGAAACATAAAATGTGCAGAAATGTTAAACTGGTATAATTAGACACTGTAAAACAGCCCCTGTTTCCTACATCTTAGAATAGCCCAGCACTTTGTCTTCAAATGTTTTTGTTATATTTGTGTGTAAAAACATTCATATAAAAAGCTGACCACAGCATCTTGTTCCTGTTTTTTAAGCTTTCTGGAATAATCCCATTTCAATACATGGGCACTGACAACAAGGATTCTCACTACAGAGTTTTTGACGTGTTTCTTGTCAAAGAACATTTGCAGTCTATCAGATGACATTTACACATCCATATGGCAAAGCTTGTCTTTTAGTTGACTAGGACATTTTCATATCTTCCTTCTTGTTGCTATTTTAAATTGAATTCATGCAGAAGGCATATCCCATTCACTCTCAAATTTAAAACTGGTCTTATTCTTACAGCATAATTGTAATTAATATGTAACCCTCCAGTACAAGACCACTCAAGCTGGGAATGGTTCTGTCTACAATATATCCTAACTGTCCATTCCCTCAAACCTGCTGATCAGGCATTTTTCTTTGAAAAACCTAGACCTCACAAATGCTCTAAAGCTGTCGTCATGTAATATAAAGAAGTCTCTTTGAGTGGGGTGCACACTGGGAATATCTGTCTGTATCAACAGCTTATCACACTATACATTCCTGCAGCCATTCTCATAGTACGGGGGATTTTCTTCTTTGGCATTTTGTGTCTCTTTTTTATCTGTTCACATTTATTCGTTTTTTTTTCACATTTATCTTTCAGTAAATGGTGTCAGTGCAGAAGCATGAGTGAAACTATGAAAGTGCAACCAAGGAAGGTCAGAAAGTGATACTTCTTCCAGCCTCCTAGACATTATTCTTACATTTTCTAGCTATATGATGACAGCTGTCCTGTGACTTTTAATAAAATCAAGTAGCTGCACTGTCACAAGGCTTGGTCGGGTTTATGAGGTATGGAAGCTGAAACCTTAATCCTGGTGTTTCCTCTGGTGCAAATATGACAATTATGTGAAAATGTTTGGTTAGTGCATTGGAACCCTTTGGACTTGGACCTTCTGCACACATTTGGCTACTTCCATCAATCATATTAACGAGGAGTGTTTACAACAGTGCTATTTTAAAAAGGCTCTGTAGGACGAGCACCACTTAAAAATTACTCAGCAGATTGCTCCTAACAAGAAAGGCATCTTATTTGTTAGAGATGGGATTTACAGCTCTTTGGAGGAGAATGGCCCTGCGACAGACTGGCGACCTGTCCAGGGTGTACCCCGCCTCTCGCCCAGTGAACGCTGGAGATAGGCACCAGCAACCGCCACGGCCCATGAGGGATTAAGCGGGTCAGAAAATGGATGGATGGATGGAGGAGAATGTATCTTGAAAAATAATTTCATAAAACCGGTTAATGTAAGACCAGAACTTGATGAAAATATATATTTTTTTTAAATATTCCTAGTTCCTTTTTTCTTATCAGAAAAGGATATCCAGATACTGATTCTGTTTTGTTTTTTTGACTCAAACTTATTTTTTTTGAGTGTAAGAAAATCAGTAACTTTATAACTCCTCTCTATTGCGAAAAACAGAAAAGTTATTCTGCCACATGGTTCTATATTTACTGATATTGATCAGCAGCAATAGAGTTAATTTTTTTTATTCTGGCTCAGTTTACCTCCTTATAATTATGTTTATGTTACCCTAAAAGTTTTGGTTTATTTGCACTAGCCACACCAAAGCATATACAGGGAATGAACACAGACTAAATGGAACGCAGCCCTGCTTTGGCTCCAGCCTACACCCGCAAGAACACGTTACATTGAAATCTTTGACTGAAAACTAATAAATGAAAGAGTGTCTACCTTCCCTGAAAAAGACTATGAAGAGATTTTGGATACGTTTAGCTAGAAATGTCATCACAATACATATAACTGCAGATGTTTTCCTTAAATGTTTTTTTTTTCTTATTTATGAGGAATGTTGACTCAATTCGGCGATGTAGAACCCTGCGTCCAGCAGTAACCACAAGGGTGGTTTCTGCTCTTTTTTATGCCTATTATGCATATTTCTCATTAGAAATGTAATCAAAATGCATATAAACACAGATGTTTTCTTTAAATGTTGAGCTTTCCAAAAAATAAATAAATAAATAAATGTTGAGCTTTCCACATAAAGTACGGGGAACGGCAGCCATGTTCTTTTTTCGCTGGTGGGAAACTTGATAGTCATGTGATCTGTTTGCAAGTTAATGCATAGACCAAATAAAACATAGGGGTGAAACGTATTGAGGTGCCACATTGTGACAATACTACATTTCTATGGAGAGAAATTTGTTCCAATATTTTAGCAAGCAAAAACTACGTTTCTGTCATGGTTTAGTTTTGGTCTGGCTTTCTTTTCCCTGTTATTTTTCAGTTTCTCCTCCTCTTACTCAGCTCACCCTCCACTCCTCAGCAATCAGTCACACCTGTTAGACACTAATTAGTCTGAATTCACTCCACCTGCCAGCCTCCCTACATAAGCCTCCCTCAGTCTTCTCTTCCCCGCCGGCTCGTCTTGAGTCTCTATCAACACCACGCCTGTCTAGTCCTGTTCTCATCATTCTCCACTCACTCCACGTCTGTCAGCCTGGTTTGTTCCCTGTTTTTGTTACTGGATTTCCTGCCTCCTCTGTGCCTCAAGTAAGGCCTCTGCTAGCTGCTGGGTTTCCAACCTCCTCTGTGCCTCAAGTAGGCCTCTGCTAGCTGCTGGATTTACTACAGCCCCCGGATCTCAAGAACTGTCCCTGCTGCTCTGTTGCTGGACTGCCTGCTACCTCTGTGCTCCAGGTTTGCTCTCTGCTCTGTTGCTGGATTGCCTGCTACCCTGTGCTCCAGCAGTCCTACACCCCAAGAACTGTCTCGCTCTGCACCTGTGCTCTGACAGCAGCCAAGCAGTTCCAAGAACTCTCTCCAGTTTCTTCCAGTCAGCCTGCTCCTGCACCCATCATCTCCCGTCCGGTTACTAACTCTGGTCATCATCATTTTACTCATTACTTTCAATGAACTGTAATAGAACAAACTCTGTGTGTGCGTGCTCTGTCCGGGTTCACATAGACAAATCACGACAGTTTCAAAAATGGAACTTATTAAATCAACCAATGTGTACACAAAAGAAAACCAACATTTTTGCAGTTAACTACTTTTTTCAGACTTTGTTAGTTCAAATTTTGTCAGATTTCTTTTTTCAAAGTTTATTTCTTTGCAGGTAAAGTTTTACAAATTGCATTATTTTATAATCTCATTTTACTGATTACGTTCTCTACACTTCAGGGGGCAGGACTTCCTCTGAAGTCTAGAGTGAAAATGCATTTCTACTGCTGTTGCTAACCATGGATGTTAGCAACAGCATTTCTATGGGGCATTCCTCAAATGATGTCAAATTACTAAATTTAGAACAGGCAGTGCACCAGCGCCATCCTGTGCTTGGACAAGCTGTGTAGAGTGGTGAAGCAGACAGCTCTATCCCGAATATTGCATCAGCAAATAATAAAATATAGTAATAAAAAAATAATAGTAACAACAAAACGCTGCTGCTTCGGTGTCTGCCAGAGTGACTCTCAATATGGCCACTGTGACCATATGAAAGGAGTTTTTTTTCATCTCCTTTTCTAAACCCCGAAAGAATGCCGAGAAATGCCATCGTTGGATAAGAGCATGTAAGCGGGAGGGCTTTACAGTTCAGCTGTAACTTTATTCAGTGTTTATTTGATCACAAGGGATCTGTTTTATAATGCGGGGATAACTCCGAGAACCAGCGTGGTGAATCCACAGAACTGATTAACGTTAGGTGGAATGTTTAGGTTTATATTTTTGTTCGGGAGAACACTGCAAATGGCTGGGCTAGGCCTAGCTCACGTAGTGCTGGAACGTGTTAGCTACCACACAGCCCAACCATACTTCTAGCAAAAGAAAACCTTACCGTTCCACTAATACAGCTTTATTTCCGCCAACTTTCAGGCCTCTACATTTCAACCAACGTCTCAGTTGTTCGACGCTGTGCTTCTTGATTGAAGCATGTTGAAAAGAAGCTCCTGGGACATCCTCATCTTCCAAAATTATTGGTGTTGCAAACGTTACCATTTGTCAGTTTGTCTGACCTTCTGGAGAACTGGAGTTGATTTCCGGTGGGTGGAGCTAATCGGACCTATTTGAGAAATGCCCCATTGGTTTGTGTGCGACAAGCGCAAGTGTTTCAAGTGGTCAGCTTGGAGACAAAGTTAAGAATTGCTTCTTTTGATCTGTGCTCGCTTGGTGCCAGCATACACAACGCATGACACTAAAGTGAAGAGAAACAGTCCAACAAATCAAGTATAAAAGATCAAGTTAAAAATAATCTTGAAGAGATTTAGTATTAATATTGAACAATTTAGTCAACTCTGTCGTCAGTGTTTTTGAGTGAGGAGAGAAAGAATAAGTATTTATTTTTCACTGACAAATGAAAATGTGGTGTGCAGTCAGTCTGTGTTTTCTTGTGTACTGTACTCACTGCAGTGGGTTGCATCCAGTCGCCAGTGCACGTGGTCATCATTGCCCTAGGCAACAGCTTTTGTTTACGTTGCTGATGCCGTGCTGTGAGAGATAGAGACGTATAGTGCTTGAAAATGGACTGTTCTAAAGAGAAGGGCGAAGGACTGGACCGAGGTCTGCTGTCTCAAAAAATAAAAAAGCTCCAGGATTTGTGGGTTGTTCAATATGAGCATGATAACTGGACAAAGGATTTACATGACCTGGCACTGTTTTCTATCTCATTTCTATCGTAACAAATTTGTTTAAAATCATTTTAAGCCTGGCATCCACTGCATTTATGTTATTTTGGGGCTTATTGGTTGATTTATTTATTAACTAGGGAGTTTTCACAATCCATAATATCGCTAGCTCATCCTTCATACAGGGGTGGACTTAGTTTGCAATGTGTCTGATGTTATTATTGTAACTTTCACCTGAATTCATGAATTTATTCCTGCTGAGACCACTGATAAGAGAAATAATGAAATGAAAAGTTTTACAACATCAATACCCATTTATTAAAACAGTAAATAATAATAATAATCATCACTTCTATTTTACCTTGTTCAATTTTAACAAAAGCTATTTTGGTGAACAAATTGCTTTTATGTGGTTGTGCTCTTTTTTTCTGTGCTAGTTGCAAATCTATTCATCTTCAAGTTCTGCACACTCGGCAGCTGAGGGACGTTTCACTTAAGCTCTGATGACGCAAGTGGCAAGGTGGATTCTGCCGATTGTACCTGCATGGCTGGTGTCGCTGAATCCTGCACACATGTTGCAGCAGTGCTCTTTAAGATGGAGGATGCTGTGAGGATGAGAGGTTCAAAAACATGCACTGATGAGGCAGCATAAACTGAAACTGATAGGATGGTGACTGGAGAAGGGGAGTGACAGGGTGGTGACTAAGAGTTGAAAGAATGCTGGCAGGTGAACTGAATTAGGACTGGTGACAGAAGTGATCGAAGCAGGCCAGAAAAACTGATAACATAAAACAAAATCAAACCACAATAAAACCCAAACTATTCCAAAACTGATACAGAACCTAAACCTAAGACTAAACAGAACACAAGCTATAATAGAAACCAAACAAGAAAAAAACGAAAACAGAAACTGAACTTAAGGCAGGAGAGTGAACTAATTAATCAAATAACAAACATAAACATAACAAAACCCAAATCATGACACCACCACCAACAGGCAGGTCTTATCAACTGTCTCTGTAAAGTGTAGATATGTTGTTTTGTGCCTTTTAAACAAGTAATAGTTGAGATTTTCCTATGACAGAGCAATAAAATGTTCAAAATAGATTATGTAAGGGGCAACTCAAAGAGCATTATCCCGCTCATACCATGGTCACTTATGAAATAAATAAATATTAAATCAATTAATAATACTTTAATTTTTTCATATTTAAAATCATGTTTCTCACAAGAAGCAGCTTAGAGAACTATTTAATATCTCCCGTTGTAACATGTTGCCAAGGTAACTTGTCTTGCCATTAACAGCTAACGTTTCAGCCAGCGCAACAATTTAAAACAGGGGTGTCAAACATACGGCCCGCGGGCCGGATCTGGCCCACCGAACAATTTAGAAGAATGCTTTTCCAGTGTCCTTGCTGGCAATGTGGCAATAAGAATTGTTGTCTTAATGCCAAAAAGAGCTCATCAGATTTGACTTTCACAAGTGGAGCAGTACGGCTTTTGCCATCGTGCTCCGCTTGATTTATGAATGTGAATAGTTTTATTATGATTCATGCGGGGATTATCTCAAATGATATGGACACTACAATGGGAAAGTAGGAGAGGAAAGGAAGAACAAGAAGAAAAAAAGAAAAGGTGAAAGAAAGAGGAGATAAAAGGAAGAGAATGATAAAACAATTATTGAAAAAAACATGTACTTTGTTTAATTGAAAATCTGCAGTTCCTATATTGTCCACAATGGGGCGCTGTGTTTTAATCAGCAGATGGTAGCACTGAGCTTCAGATGTGGAAAATTGATTTTAAATAATTTCTTCATTTTTATCTGATGTATTTTGTTATGCAGGACAGTGTTTTTAAATTCCAAAAAATGTGAATAAATGTTTTTCAACATTGTACAATCACTGTGATCAGTTCTTATGCATAATACACTTAAGTAAATGTTTAACTGAGTAAAAGTATTGTTGAAATTGCACATACTTTTCTTAAAAACGCTGAGGTTCTTCATAATATATTGTGTAAAAGTGAAATTCATTTAATATAAAAATCAACAACAAGTCCACTTTTATTAGTTCTATTTAATCTTGCAATGAGTTTACTCGTGTGGCCCTCTTGAGATCAGATTAAGCTGAATGCAGCCCCTAAACCAAAATGAGTTTGACACCCCTGATTTAGAACAGTCAGGGTATTTGACTGGAACTTTTTTATAGGTGTCCTATAACTCTTTTTATCGGACACCCTGCAGCCAATCAGAATCGAGTATTCACCCAGACCAGTAAATGATCATGGCTATGATGCAGATCTGGCTCCAAAAGGACTTAAAATGAACCTGAGTTGGAGCAGAATCTTTCACTACACTAGAAGACAGAGGTTGGAGTCCACAAGTAAGCATTAGGGCATCCAACAGGAAACCTGATGCTGCACAAACGCCTGGGACATATTTTCAGCTAAAAGGTGAGATCAGATTTTCAGGGGTAAGATCTGCTAGCCATTTGGGTGCCATGAGCATGACTGCTTTGTGGTCCCCACACACCTGGAAATGGACAGTAATAGAGAATCTGTCTTTATGTTTTACCAGAGTGCCAGTACCTCTTTGCAATTGTAAACCGATTTACAGCTAATATGTAGTACATCTTTTTCTCCACAAATAATTGCAGTTTTGCTCTTACTATAAAATGTAAGTTACTTTTGATATCACCGTAAAATATTGTTCAGTTTACAAAAATATGTTACACTTTAAGGAAGTACAGGGTGGGTGCTAAGGTAGGAGATGCTATGTGTATGTGCAAATTCTCAGTTTTCCGGGTCATCGCAACCGCAAACAAGCTTAAATCGGAGGTAAACGGACTTTTGCTTAGTTCTTTCTGAAAACGTTTCGACACCTATCCAGGAGTCTGTGCACAGTACTTGAGCCTGTGCACAGCTCTCTGAACAGCTGAGTCTTTAAGACTTTGTTAGACATAGACAGGGAGGCCCCAGTTCTGGTTGCACTAAGTAGGATATTCCACACATGCTAATAGTCTGGATTGTCTTGAGCGTGGTGTAGGCAATGCCAGCTGACAATCCGATAATTGTTGGCCATAAAAAAGTAAACACATTCTTCAGTTTGGCAAGAAAGTTACAATGGGCACATTTTGTGTTGGAGAATTTTGGATTTAATGCATTACCTTAGCGCAGTGGTTCTGAAATATTCTCTGTTGCGCCCCCTTTGAAGAAGGAAAAAACTTTCATGTCCCACCATCCCCAACAAAATGGATCAAGAATTGAACTTATTGTTTTTGTTTTAATGCATTAAAGCTGTCGTTTTGAAGATTACTCAGAATCCCTTCAAAAATTCATAACATATATTTGGGTTCATTTATAACATATAACAACTATATAATATTAACAACAATATAAATGGCTCGTACCTGCAGTCAACTTTTAACTAGCTATGAACCTCATATGGTAAAAAAATATCAATCTATTAATATTAAAGACAACTTCAGATATATTAAGCTTTGTACATTTTAGGAGGTTTTTAATGGCATTCATCATACTACCGACCGCAGGTACAGACCAAACTGCAAGAGATGCTGTTGTCACATTTAGAATGATTTAGAAGGCCTATATTTTCTGGACAAAAAAAAAAAACTGAGAAAGAAATAACAGCATGGTGACACATGTTTGGATTACATGTTCAGCTGTTGTCTCAAAAAATATGTATGCTTCAAGTAATGACATTTTTTCTTGCTTTCAGCTGATAGCGCTGAAATATTTATTATAGAAAGAGTGTGCTTACGTTAATGCTATTTCTGTTTAATTACACATGTTCATCTAGTGATATACGATTGGTACTGGTCTGCTAATCTACTAGGATTTTCAAGTAAATGCTTTCCAAGATGCATTCACGTACAATTTTAAGGGGTCTATATAGTCGATAAAAAACAAACAAACAAAAAAAATGACAATGACTCAGTTCCCTTTCTTTTTGTAACAGTGCTAGTTATCTGGTAGTGCTCCGGTGTGTTGCAATCTACTTGCTGTATTCAGATAAAGTCCAATGCAAAGCTGCAAAATCCTACCAAAATCCTCTTCTGATTTGTGATTAGCCTTTAAAGTGTACAACACCTGTTGAACTCTGTTAAATCTGTGTTAAAAGTTGCGGACAGGTTTGGTTTGTTTTTCTTCATGCTCCTACTCATCCGGACAAGGTCCAGCTTACTCAGCGAGCTTCTGTTCTGTCGACAGCATTGCGTATTTGCAAATTGAAAGACAGGAACTACCGAGAGCTCAACCAAAACGAATGAGAATCAAGAGCTCTCCAACTCAAGGCATAATGAACAGCTGTTGGATGAGAAAAGCCATATTTTCTGCCATTGAGAGAAAGACTTAGTTAATGGAAGCTTGAGCAGGGTTGCCAGTTGGTTCTAGGAGAATATGCATCTTTTTCTGACCCAAAATTAGGACCTACTCATTGCTTCTTGTTATGTAAAATCCAAGTATCTTTTTTTTTTTTTCTGGATAACTAACCTTTAGAACTTTCTAATATAAATGCCCCTTTTCCCTGAGACTTCAGTCGGGTAAAATTAATCCCAATTAGGTGTGAAACCCTCTCTTTAACTCCAGAGAGACTGATAGACTTAGTTAAGTTAGACACTTGGTAATCCAATAGTACACTGGACATTCATTCTCAGTTTCCTCCATAATGCCTCTTCATGTAGTGGGTAGATCTCATCCTTTTTTTCTTTGTTTGACTGGTAACCTCTCCAGGGTGTACCAAGCCTCTCGCCCAATGACTGCCGGAGATTAGCTTCCCCATGATCCTGTATGGGACAAGTAGTATAGACAATTGATGGATGTTTACTTAGCTGACTAAAACACAACATTGTCCTGACTGATAAGTCTGCTCTCAATTCTGTTCTTAGCTGGTGGCAAACAGTCATTCAGTTTGAATTAAGAGGTGTTGGTTCAGCTCAGAAAAAGAGCCAGATGGCTTAGCTCTGATATAATTTTTACTTTTGTATTTTTTGTCTTTGCAAATGTTTGTAATCCAACGTTAGTGTTTGGATATTGAGCATAGTACAGCACATAAGAATGCAGAATTATCTTACTAAAATTGGATAAAAAATTAAATAAAAAACACCAAATCTGGTGTTGTTTTTAAATAAACACTTGTATATGTTCCAAATAAAAACAAAGAACACAAAAACACAGGTTTTCTAAAAGAAAGAATAGTAACTGAAAAAAAAAAATTGGAGGTGAAAATTAGTCCGATTTCTTTCATCACATCCATGACTAAATATCTCGACATTTCAGATTATAATCACAATATTTTCCACTTTATTTCCTTTTAATATAGTTATTTGGTTAAACTCTTAAGTACTTGGCAGTCACAAAGTATTATGACCTTCCTTGAAAATTCTGTTGAAAAAACTGAATAAAACGAGCAAACGATGAAAGATGCTCACAGTTAGATGAGAGATCCAATGAGGCAATGAGTGCAAGCTCAGTCCCTTAGGTGTCAAGCCATAAATGACAAGGCTGATATGTTTATATACTGTGCTTTGCAAAAGTATGCCTCCTCCCAACAAAACAAACAAACAAAAAAAAACCTCTAAGTTGGTTAAGTGAAGAGAAAAAAAAATATATATAAATAAAAAGTAGGTATCCAACCCTTTGGTTTGAAGAAGACTACTAATGTTAAAAATAAGAAGTTTGCCAAAATGCACGTTGGCCACTCCCCAAATGTATGGAGGACTGTGCTTTGGTCAGAATTTAATTTTTAATTTAAGTTAAAATTTAACTTTAAAGCCCCCAAGGAAAACGGTATGTCTGGAGCAAACCCAACACATCCTATCACCCGAAGAATGCCACACTGAACCATGATGATGGCAGTATCATGCTGAGTGGATGTTTTTCAGCAGCAGGGACTGGCAAACTGGTTGAGGGAAAGATGGATGCTGCTAAATGCAGGGATATTCTTGAGCAAAACCTGTCAGCCAGCCTCTGATTTGAGATTGGGACAGAGGTTCTCCTTCCACCAGGCTAATGATCCAAAGCACAGTGCTGAAGCAACACTAGAGTGGATTAAGGGGAAACATTTAAATGTTTTGGAATATCCTAGTCAAGGTCCAGTTCTCAGTCTAGTTTAGAATTTGGAAATAGCCCAACATTGTCATGATTTGAGTTTTGTCTTTGTGTTTTGGACTATCTGGACTTTACACATTTCCATTCCACGTATCTCAGTCACTTCCCTACCAGCATTCACCTAAGTTAGCTCCACCTGCTGGTGCCACTGATTGGTCTCAACTCAGCTCACCTGTCACTTCGTCTATATTTACCTGCCTCATTCAAGCTCCCAGTGCCAGAACCTCTTGTCTTGTCCTGCTGCCTGCATGCGTTTTTGTCGCTCAACTTTCTGTTCCTGTGGGCGTTTTCTTGCCCTGCCCTCGCTAGTTTACTTTCAAATGGTCCCTGGGGATTATGTGTTTCACTCTGCCCTCACTGGGGACACAGCGGCTACTTTGGCTCAAGTCTGATTCTGCCTACATCACCTGGTCAAGTCTGGTTCTGTCTGCTACACCCGGTCAAGTCAGTCTCCACCTGCATCTTCTGATCTCTCCTGCTGATCGATGCCTGTCTGTCTCATCTGCCATCATCTACCTTTTTACAACAAGCCTTTTAAAACACAACTCTGTGCCTGGCTCGAATATCAGGTTGCATTACAAACGTAAAGAAGCTGGAGCAGTTCAGCCTTGAGGACCAAACAAAGCGAGCTCATAGAGACTGATCCAAAGCCACTAGCAGGTGAAATTACAGCAAAAGGTGGCTCTACAAAGTATCGTCTTTAGAGTCATTAAACAGTTATCCACCCTGAAGTTTTCTGTTATTTTGCCCTGCTTAACAACAGAAATAAAATAGATCTTCTGTAAATGGAATGGTGTAAACTTTCTGTCCATTTTAATTCCATGTTATTTGGCAACAAAATATGGAAAATGCCAAAGGGGGTTTAAAACTTTTACAAGGCACTCTAGGCTGTTTTAAGAAAGAATATCATCTTAGTGAAAGTGAAGATCTGTAAAAGCAAAACAAAAAAAGTGGAGAAAAGTATTTTCAAAAGTCTGACTGTGTTTACCGCTTCGGTTTTGGAGGTGTTAAATTGGAGAAACTTGATGAGGTGATGAGGGTGGCGGATGAGGAGGATCTTCATTTCTTGATCCTGATGAGGAAGAAGGCAGCTTGTGCTCATCATATACCAGTACCTGTGATCAGTGACAGTTTACCTCAACAGGTGCTATAAACATGCACCCCAAGGAAAAACAGGATTATTCAATGATTTATTTAATTACTTCGACTGCAGTCATGTCTTGATGACTTCAAAAGCTGGATGACTTTAAATTTCCTGCACTTAAATTCTGACAAGACAGAAGTTATAATCTTTGGACCAGAGTCCTCAAAAAATAAACTTCTTAATCAATCACTTAATCTGGATGGCATTAACTTGGCCTCTGGTAATAAAGTAAAAAATCTTGGTGTTATTTTCGACCAAGACATGTAATTTAAATCCCATATTAAACAGGTTTCCAGAGTTTCCTTTTTTCACCTCAGGAATATCGCCAAAATTAGAAACATTCTGTCCAGGGGTGATGCTGAAAAACTAGTCCATGCATTTGTTACTTCAAGGCTGGACTATTGTAATTCTTTACTATTAGGAAGTCCACAAAATGCAGTTCAAAGTCTTCAGCTGATCCAAAATGCTGCAGCAAGAGTTCTAATGAAAATCAACAAGAGGGATCATATTTCTCCTATTTTAACTTCCCTTCACTGGCTTCCTGTTAAATCAAGAATAGAATTTAAAATTCTTCTTTCTAACGTATAAAGCCCTTAATAATCAAGCTCCATCATATATCAGAGCTCTGATTACCCCGTATGTTCCTAACAGAGCACTTCGCTCTCAGACTGCAGGTCTGCTGGTGGTTCCTAGAGTCTCTAAAAGTAGAATGGGAGGCAGATCCTTTAGCTATCAGGCTCCTCTCCTGTGGAACCAACTCCCAGTTTTGGTCCGTGAGGCAGACACCCTGTCTACTTTTAAGACTAATCTTAAAACTTTCCTTTTTGACAAAGCTTATAGTTAGAGTGGCTCATGTTACCCTGAGCTACCTCTATAGTTATGCTGTTATAGGCTTAGGCTACTGGAGGACATCAGGGCCTATTTTTCTCACTCTACTGATTTCTACTGTTCTCCAGTCTACTGTTCTCCAGTTTTGCATTGCATTGCATTGAAATGACTGTTGTCATTTTAGCTTTTAACTTTTTGCTCTCTCTCTTTTTTTCTTCATAGTAGGTACACCTGGTCTGACGTTCTGTTAGCTGTGACATCACCCAGGGAAGACAGATCACCTGCTATTATCATCTAATGTAGAACAGATTACTAGATCAATGTGTGCTTCTGTGCTTTTTTGTCTCTCTTGTTGTGTCTCTGCTCTGTCTTCTGTAACCCCCAGTCGGTCGAGGCAGATGACCGTTCATACTGAGCCCGGTTCTGCTGGAGGTTTTCCTTCCCGTTAATGGGGAGTTTTTCTTTCCGCTGTCGCTTCATGCTTGCTCAGTATGAGGGATTGCTGCAAAGCCATGGACAATGCAGACGACTCTCCCTGTAGCTCTACGCTTCTCCAGGAGTGAATGCTGCTTGTTGGGACTTTGATGCAATCAACTGGTTCGCTTATATAGGAAATTTTTGACCGATCTGTATAATATGATTGAATTTGACTTTGTAAAGTGCCTTGAGATGACATGTTTCATGAATTGGCACTATATAAATAAAATTGAATTGAATTGAATTATTTCCAATTGGTTGCCAAAAGATGAGGAATCAACATGAATATGAACACTATAATTAGAGCAACAACTTAATAGCCCTTATGTTTGCTCCATTCACTTTACCAATAAGACCCTACAGAGGAAAGTCCTCACTCAGTGCTGTGGGTTGGCGGCCACCAAATCATGTTTTATAATGCTTAATACGTGATCAGTCCATAACATACAGCAGAAAACTGACATTTTAAACTAATATTTAAATGCAAAATAATGTCTTCTTAGCTATTTTAAAGCATGGAAAATGTGTCACATAAAACTTTCTAAAGAAGTCAGTATTTACAAATTGTGAACAAAATTCAAGCAAAGCCTCATGGGTTATATGAATAAAGTTGACAGATATTTACCTATTTAAGAAAAGGCTTATTAAACCCCAAAAGTTAATGTAAATCTTTAATATAGGTATATGCATAACCATCAAGGGAACAAACTGAAACAATACCCAGCTTCCAACTCAACAAATATCACCAAGGGCATTTGTAACATTTTGCCGAGATAGGTCTTTTGACACACGGGGGATGAGAACAAGACAACACCAGGATAAAAGTAGGATACAGTAATAACAGGAATAAAGATTAAACCCAAACACATGCAAATGAGTCTGGGATCCCCTGTGATGGCCACTTCAGCTCCGTTCATTTTCGCTCTGACACAATCACAAGGCCATTGCGGTTCTGCTCTGAGGAAAGTGAGATGGCAAATTAATAGGAGAGATGCATGCCACTGCCCTCATTATGTCATCAAACTCCCACAGTCTGCATGTTCCTCTGGTGTTCACCGGGGCGTCTATCTGATTTATGGGGGATTTTCGCCTTGCCTTCGCACAGGGGGAACCATCGCTTTGCCTTGTGAGTTACACGCCGTATTGTCAGACTTACAACCGGGGGAGTCATCATGTCCTCGCAGCCTCGCTGTCTACTGCATGAGAGGCGAACGCCGCACACGGGGAAGCAGGGGGTAATTTCAGGGATGCGGCTCTCAGAAGAAATATACACTTCTGAAACAACAGCAGGAATGTAGCAGGGCACTTTTATTCAGCTCAACACCTCGCAGAGGGCTGTAGCTCAGTGTTGCTGAGGCATGTGTTTCTCAGCTCGGTGATTGCATTAAGTGCTGTTGCGGGCCATGTTTACCCCCTTTCCCTTCAAGGAAGTCTTACAGTTGGTGGTCTGTAGAGAACAGAGTGGAGGGTGTGGTAGAAAGCCAGTCTAAATGTAAGCACAGGCCATGGAGGTTTATAAATAAAATTGACAGCAGGCACCTTGGTGAACCATGACTTGAATGTTTAAAGGGCGGCTGTGTTTTTGTGAGAAGCGGGGGAAATCTCTGGCTGGCAAAGCGGAGCGAAGCGAAGCACACCTCACTCCTCACTAGGTATAAATATGAAATAGACTGATCTCTTTGGAGGGACACTCTGAGGAGCTGTGTGATGCTATAGTTTGTGTCAAAACTGCAGGAAGCGCTGAGAAAGGAAAGCAAGCCGCACACTTTTTCACAGGCAGCATTGTTGGGAATATGCTGATTTTCAGGATTAATTTCGTTATCTTAAAGCGAAACATGAATTCAGCGGAACATAGGAAGGCTCTGCAGGGCAAAACGACTGCTGAGTGTGAAAATAAGAAATTACATGTGAATCAAAGCATAATGAACCCTCAGCTGCAGCACATTTGCAAAAGGAAAAAAATAAACGCTTCTCATCTCTCACTTCTCTGCGAGCCGAGACAGATAGCCTTAAATCAAACGAGAAGCCCGCAATGTCAAAAACTTTTGATGCACGGCATGTGCACTCAAATTACTATGGGAATCAATACTTATCAAATCCTGTTATCACCTCAAGACCCCGTATAAAATGTTTGTGTGCGCGTCTTTCATTAAATGCAGAGTTAGCCTGCTGCTGAGGCTCATCTCGGTGCGGGGATTGTGATCAAATGACAGACTGGGTTGATCCTTTTCATGAACATAAATGCCTGGGGGTCATCATGTGAACATAACACTGCTGGTAGCAGCTATTGACAACTATCAAACCTGAATGTCCCCACTATGGGACAATAAAGGATGCTCCTATTTTATGGCACAATTTTAATTTATATATTTGGCTAGGGTTAAAACCTGTTTTTTTTTTTTTTTTTTGAACACATGTTTCTGGATATATGGTATTGGGAAAGCAGTAAAGTCTGCTCCCTTGGCAGTGTGCTTTGCTGAGACTAGGAATTGGTAAAGGAATATATGAAATGGGTGTATAACCACAGCACATAAGGAAAATAATAAAGCAGGTAGATTCAAGTCAGTCTTTTTTTACTTCTTGAGAGTCAGATGTTAGAAGATGTTGGCAAGATTCTAATAAATGATGCACAATTGTTAATTATGATAATAGGTTATCAAAACTACAGATTCATTATTAAGAATCCCCTAATGACAATTTTACAATGGCTTAGGATAATTGGTTGTTTAATATATTGTTCCCCTTGTAAAGTAAGCATGGAGTCACTGCCCACAGCCTAGTGATTTTCTGTTTACAAGGATGGATTTGCTCCAAAATTGACCCTAAAGCCAGACTGCAGTTTACAGCTGCCCACCAGGACAGCCAGATGCCTTCTAGGCAAGGGTGTTCTGGTCAGAGAAGAGAAGCACCCTGAGCTGATTGGGCCCAATAGCAAAAAGTAGGTTTGGGGGAGTCAAGGGTTTCAAGAACACCACACCAACCAACTGTCAAGCATGGTGGTGGGAGTATCAAGCTGTATGTGGGCTTGTTTTTCTAGTGGTCAACTGTTGACTTCTTTGACCTGGATTATTACGTTGTGCACAGGATTATGAGGATGTAGCTGGTGTTGCTTTCTTAATCTTTGCTTCAAACTTTCAAAGGTGTGAATGGCTGACTATGATGTGCGAGGTGATAAAAGTGCATTGTTTATTACCCATGTCGTCTTTTGTTATTTAATGTATTAACTTTACTTTCAGCATTTTGATGAAAAAAATTATATCCACATCAGGCCATTCCTTCTGGGTGCTAAACCTATGGCTGTTGTTAGTATATTTAATTATCTGTTTTTCTATCATACAGTTAAGGCCAAAATAATTCCCATGCCTGGCAGATTTAGATTTCATGAATTTGCCATTCACCCAAGTAGTTTATTGCTACCAGGAAATTAAACGGGCATCTCTCAAAAAGATAATAAAACAATATAAACCTTAATCTGCCAGGGAGTATGAATAATTTAGGAAAAAAAACATATATGGTGAGAACAGACAGGAAATTCAACAACACCATGCATTTTTATATTTAAGTCAACTCTTGCCCATTACTCACTATTTGAAGTGTTGCAAAGTCACAGCAGTATTGCTCAAGAAGACCTAGATATCATTCCGTTTATTAGGAAGCCAGAGGTCAGAACAGTCTTACCTTTAGAATTTTCTGTCCTTTCTGTCTCTTTCTTTCCATCTGATGATTAGTACATAGTGTCTCAGCCCTCTTTTTACGCTGCTGGCCAGAGGGATACGCTCTAATAACTCCCCAGCAGGAAATGGGTGACTCTCTGTTTGGGAAAGAAAAAAAAAACACACTCAGCTTTTCTTCTCAGCGTGCCTTTCTGTTTTCAAAAAGGGAAAGGCTAATTTGGAGAATATGAGCTGAGTTCATCCACTTTGAGATTTTGCACCAAGGCAACTGCGAGGCTAAAAATGACTGCAGCAACCTCGGGTCATTTATTTGATTGACACAATGCAGCAACAAATACACGTTGCTATTTCAAGAAAAAATGAAATTTTATCCATGCTGGCAAGTTGGAGAACACAGATTTAGGGGACATAAGTGGCGGAAGAAAGCACTTCTGTTAAACAGAGTCAATAATGCGCACAAGTACTATAGCACCTTGGGGTAATATCACACACGCTGAAAAAACATAAGTGGGTATTTATTGAATATCTGTCACTAGCTCCTATTTCTATAGCGAGCATAATGGAAAGACCATTAAAAAACATCAAAAGCCTAAAGACAGTGTCCAAAACGTCCTGCGTGCTACAACTCCAGGATGTATGCAAAACATTAAAGCCGCCGTTTTAATGAATTCAACCTTAATGACTGAAAAATAATCTGAATGTCATCCACAAAACAGCAGCGTTTTGACAGACACCCAGTCTCTCCTGGGACCTGATTAGGTGAGAGTTGAGCCAAGTGTCTCACCTGGTTCCCTGTCGAAGGAACACTTACAGTAGCTATAATGAATGGAGCTAGATGGGGTATTTGAATGTCACTCCTACTCCACGAGAGGCATCTTTCAGATTGGCATTGTGTAATAATGATGTCAGGGAGCAGCCGTGAACTTTGGGTTGGGTATCAAAAGGAAAGCAGCAGAGTTATTACAAATCTCTGTGATACATAGACAAATACTGATAGATACAAAGTAAATCCTTTCATTGCTGATGGAAATTCAAGTCATATTCCATTGTTTTAGATGTAGGGATTGTATGTTAACACAAAGGTTGAATTAAAAGTCTTCAAAAGCAAACAAAGAAGTAACCGGCATGCGTTATCTCCAATAAAGGGGTGCCTCTGTGGCATCTGATTCTCCTTCCTTGACAGGTAGGAGCTCATTGACAGCACAGCTAGCATATAGCTCTGTCACCCGAGGCCAGGCTCTCAAGCACTTTTCTTTTCAGTCTGTGTCGCAGTGCAACATTGACCCGGTAATGGCTTTTCCTCTTGTGTTCAGCATAAAGTAAGGCCCCGTTAACAACACGACAACTTGATGGGCTTATTTTTATTTATTTTTTGTGTGTGCATCATCTAGGAATATATCACAATTATAGAGTGTGCTGCAGTTTCTGGATTCTGAACCCAGTGATTATGTTATGAATAGAAATAAGCTGCAAGGACATTTTTTCGAAGGGATAGATATGGGGGCTATATCCTGAAGCTTTTCAAAGAGGAGACGTGGCCGTGCAGTATACATGAAGAAGTGCATGGATGAGGTTGTTTCATCTTTGCACAAGATAGCAAAAAAATAAAGGACGTGGTGGGGGTGCAGCAGGGGAGTTGCCTGCGCCTCTCTCTGTAAATTTCTTGTCCATACCGGATGGCGGGTCGGCATGATCTATTGCCTGGCTGGCTCACAGAGAGCTCAGCCAAGACCACAAAAGAGTTATTGGAGCTGCACCCCGTAAATGAAAATAAGGTTAAAAAACTCTCTTATGGGGTGAAATGCCAAACAACAATACAATAGACACTATTTGATAATCCTATGATTTGATCATATAACAATAGATAGATAGATAGATAGATAGATAGATAGATAGATAGATAGATAGATAGATAGATAGATAGATAGATAGATAGATAGATAGATAGATAGATAGATAGATAGATAGATAGATAGATAGATAGATAGATAGATAGATAGGTTTTATAGTTATGATTTACTTTCCGAACCCTGCAAGATTGTTCATAAACTTTTTTTAACTTTTAAGTTGTGTCACATTAAAACGAAGCAGTTATGTGATCAACAAACACAAAGTGTTATGCATTTGTGTTTTACTCTAAGTCAGTAGTTAGAACTTTTGGGGTAGTTGTCTATCAGTTTTACATATCCAGGGACTGGCATGAATATTCTTCAATCTAAAGCATTATGTTTTTGCGGAAAGTTTAGGGGTGTCTCGCTAAAGTGAGAGAAAGTCATGAGTTTCTTAAAACTATGACTTTCTTCTTGCCATTCTTCCATATTTTAGTAAATAAAATAAAATAAGGACAAGGTTTTTAATGAAATGCCAAAACATTGCAGTTGCTCTATATATAGACCACAACTGACTGATTGCCATGTTAAAAGGAAGAACTGAAAAGCATGACATGTCCCCTTTAAAAGTATTTTCAGAAGTCTGACTTTTTTTATAGATCTTATGTAGAGTTTTAATTTTCTGGGATCCGAAATGTTAGATTCTCATTATTTTTAAGCCATAATCAAATTTACAAGAAATAAAGGTTTGGAATATTTAATTCTATGTGTAATGAAGCTATATAACATGTGAGTGTCACTTTCAAAAATGATTGACAATCAATATTGAACTCTTTGACAATACTTCTATTTTTCAGATGTACCTGTAAAAGCCACTTGTTGATGTCAGATGCATTTGAGATCGACGAAGAGTCTGAAATCTCTGAAAAGATATTATGTGAAGATGCACTGTAACATTTATTAGGAGTCATACACGTGGGTGTTTTTAACGATTTAGGTCCAATTAAATTGCTGCTCATTAGCAGCTAGATGTTGTAATAGTGTCTCTTGGGTGCTGGGAGTGTCAAAGCTTTTATAAAAGGCTTACTGCTTTGAAAACAATGTTCGTTAGAGCTGTTTTGACATGATTTATTTTTACATTCCAGTTCAGCGTGAACAGAGACAAATCTATAAGTGATGTTATACTGCGAGGAAAACAACACAGTTTACAAGGTAAAACTGTTTCGTGGCTACTGAGCAGAGGTTAAAGCGGAGCATTTGGAACAAATACTACACAGCGAATTGCCAGTGATGCAGAGAAGCACTGACATTCAGTTGGATCCAGGTTGCAGACTAAGGGGCTTTTTGTCAACAGGTTCTATGTAAGATAAGAATCCATCTCCACACAGGTAATTCAGCATACAAGGAAGGGGGTAAAAGAGATTTCCTGTTTACTGTATCACTTGTGTTGAAAAATAGGCGTACATAGCCTGTCATTTCAGACATACTGTGCTATGTGTGAAATATTAAAACACACAATGTATCACCAAGCAGGATCTAAATAGAATAACCCTGACTTCATCTGACAGCATGATTATGATACAAACAGTGGATATATGTCATTACATATAATCAGTAGTGGATATATGTCATTACATATATCCACTACTGATTATATGATAAGTTAAATTGGAATTTCAGATATCTAAAATTTTAATATGCCTATACAAAATGCAATTATAGATACTTACAAACATTCAACTAGCTTTCAACACAATATTTTAACATAGCCAGGGAATGTGTGGTGACAGAGAGCGACGTTCGATAGAAAGTTGTGTAAGAAACCTTCACAGAATTGAATTTATTGTCTACAGAAACCTACAACGAACAGAAGGTTGGAGCGCCAGCAGTAGCTCATTTCCATCGAACCGAGGATCGTCGTTTCTTCGTAAGGCGGGTTAGTTCAGGTAAATCCTCACAAACAGAATTTTTTTTTTTTTTATTATTTTTTGATTTCTATTTTTTTTTTTTTTTGCTGTTAAAGATTGGGTTGTCTTCTGTATAAATTTTAATACTTAATAACATTTGTTTTCCTAGGGCGGAGTGGCAGACCATCTATTGTTACAAGAGAGCACATAGACGTCCTTATGAAGCAAGGACATACAATCAAAAAAAATGGCAAAAATTATGGGATGTTCCTTGTTGTTTTTGAACAAGAAATCAAAGCTGGTGGGCCTATGCATAAGAGGAAGACTGTCTGCCTTAGATGACAATCAGCTGCAAGAGCATGTGAGCACATTGTAGGACCAGTATCCAAATTCTGGGAATGAGGTTTGTCTTTTCTATAGAAAATTGATGTTTATGTTGGATCCGCTTGTGAGAGTTTTTTTAATCATTAATGCTTTCATGTTCGTATTTTTCAGATGATGAGGGCACTGCTTCGTGCTCAAGGTGTGATTGTCACACGGGCCAGGGTACACCAAATGTTGGGAAGGACAAACCCGAAATCTGCTGCAAGAAGGTGGAGTCAGACTGTTGTAAAGTGGGCTTATCATGTGCCTTACCCCAACAGTTTGTGGCATATTGATGGGAACATGCGACTTATCAGGTTGATTATTAGACATCTATTTATTTATTTTATTATTTTATTTATTTTACACATATATATATATGAGAGAGTGAGACAGGTTGCTATATAGCAGCCATTAGCTTGATTTGATGTACTGAATCATGGAGAGTGAGCGGAGTTATGCTGGTAGTTACGCCACGTTTTGGTCTTTTGAGTTGGAGGATTTTTCACCCTCCTCATCCCCGGCAGTTGAGGATGTCATAGCATGTTAAGGTGTCAGAGAATTTAGCAACCTAGACACCAGGCTTTTCCATATTTGTTAAGCCTCCTATCTGGGATACCCTCCAGGTTGATATCAGTAGCTCTTTAAGTTCTATTGTTGAGTTATTGTGCTCTGAATCACTTTTTACAGAAAATTATCAACTGAAACAGTATAGTGACCTTGAGTGTTTTTCCAGCAATGATTATATAACATTGTCTTTTTGAGGATTGATAATGTTGATATTCACCACTAGGTGATAACGTGTTTCAAATATTTGCTGATATACTAATTCAGTTATTCATTCACATTTTGATTTATGAGTCAATAACATAATTTCAGCAAGATTTTTTGAAAACATTGATTTATTTCCTAATATGAGTTTTCTGATCATTACTGTATATTGTCTTCAGGTAGGTGGTGTATCCTTATTTTAAGTATTAATTTTATTTTGTGTTATTCCAACTTTCTAGATGGGGCTTTGTGATACATGGTGCCACTGATGGACACTCGTGACTGATTACCTCAGCTGCAGTAGAAACAATAGGGCAACAACAGAGGCTTCATAACAGGAGAATCAGTTCATAATCAGCGCATAGAACGCCTTTGGCAGGATGTATTTTTGCATGTGCTGCAGCATTTCTACCATACATTCTACTGTCTGGAGGATGCAGAGAATCTTAACCCAGATAATGATATCAACAGACTTTCTTTACATATTGTATATCCACCTGAGATTCAAAGGAGGCTGGAACACTTCAGACAGGCTTGGAACCAGCATGGTTTGCCAACAGAAAGTAATCACACAGCAGCTCAACTTTGGACAGAGGGCATGCTCACAAACATTAAAACTGACAACACAGCATTCAACAGTGTGTTTGGGCAAAATCCTTATAGCAGCCAAACATTGAGGCTATCCTAGATCACCAACACTTGATGATGATGATGATGATGATGATAAAGACTTCCCAGCTGTTTCTGTGGAACCACCTCAACTCATCCTGACTCAGGAACAGCAAGCATCAGTGCACAATGCAATCCATCACATTTCTGACCTTAGATAAACTATCAGGCTCAGTTCTCAGTACAAAATCCTGTATGAGACTCAAGAATCCTCAGAACAAAGCAGCATCTATTTTGACATAGGATTTATTGTATCACAGATATTTTGAAAAACTCTGCAAATGCCTCTGCCTTATTCCTGCAATTAAACATGTTCATCATCACCTAGAGCGGGGGTTGGCAACCTGCGGCTCTAGAGCCGCATGCGGCTCTTTAGCGCCCCCCTTGTGGCTCCCTGGAGCTATTTTAAAAATGTATAAAAATGGAAAAAGATGAGAGGGAAAATATATTTTCCATTTTAGTTTAGTTTCTGTAGCAGGGAAACTCCGAGACAGACATTCTCAATGTTTTCCAATTATGTAAAATGTGTAGAATACATATTACATTTCAAAATATCTGTCAACGGAGATTTGCGTCATAACCTGCGCACACGTTGCAGCCCGGCGTAGCGCCAGGCGGGTCGCAGTTGTAAAAATACCGGTATGTGTTTGATGAGCCATAGTTCCCAAAGGGAAAACGAAAAAGATAGCTGAGGAGAACAGAGTTCTTGGACAGAATCATTTGCTTTCATTGGCGATATAGTAAATTGGGCAAAAGACGAATATTTCTGCACTGTGATGGACTGGCGACCAGTATACCCTCCAAGCTGCGCGTGTGCGCCATCGCGCACAGCATCTGGCTTCAGCGCGCACAGCAAATCTATGCTCCGCATAAAATAAAATCCTAGCTGAACTGTAAACAAAATAATAATAAACCAAGTTGTACTATTTTGCAACTCTGGTGAGACGGTGTTCCGCGGCCCGCTCTGTGAGCGCAGGTACTGATCAGAGCGCACCACTGGTTGGTGGGTGGGGCAGACGCCTTTATAGTTGGACAGGTTGCGTGTGCGTCTTTGTTATGGACTCCGTTAAAGAAAAAAATACCGATCTACCCCGAGTAGAAAGCTGTTGCTCTGAGTAGTTCTTCCTCACTCTGTCATACTCAGGTTTTCGGTTTCAGAACAGGTGATATCAGCCAAGTAACTAAACTCAGTGTCCAACCAACCATGACTTCAACGCGAGCACGAGCATGAAAGAAGTCCTGATCAATGGAACGCAGATAACGTGCTTCACCATGACAACGACAGGGAATAAGCCTCAAAATGCGCATGAGTGGAATTAGAAAATCTTAATGAAGGCATATGGAGAATATTTAACCATAAGAAATAATGCTGTTGCTGCTGAAAAAGCGAGTTGGCTCGATTTGAGAGTTATTTGATGGAGAATTAAAGCTGTTTTCTCCACTTCACTAATTCAACACAAAAGGGGGAAGTGGGGAGGGCGCATTAATTACAAAAAGCATTGAAAGGACATGGCAGCCAATCTTGATGACGTTTAATCAGGTATGGTTAAGTTCTAAGTTTTCCTATGTTTAAACATACTCAACTAAATCATTAATTGGCTATATTCAACATATGCAATTAATATTGGGATGGTGTGAGTTATTGAATAACTGATATGTTCATCTTTTTGCAAGCGTTGGTCACACATCCTTCTAAGAATTAGTTGACATTAATTGTCTTGTAAGTGTTTAATTTGTTCCAATCTCACTTTATATTAATCATAGGCTTAATGTATATTTCCAGCAGAGGTAAAGGGGTATTTAAGTGGAGAAATGTGCAGTAGACCTAACAGTGTTGGGGGGGGGGGGGGGGGGGGGGGGATTGGTGAATGGTGAAAAAACTAAAATGGATGAATAGAAAAGTAGAAATTGAAGTGCCAAAATTTGACACAGAATACATTATTGCTTTCATTCTGTAAAGTTATGTTATTAATCTTGTGGGTCTCTGACTATGGAACAACTTTCCTAAATCAGTTTTATCTAAACTAAATAACCTAAAAGAAATTATTGCTGTAACTTGATTCTTTTATTAAACCATGTAGCTTGATATAACCTCAGGTTTTGGACAGGCGTAATGTAGCCTCAGTGTGCTCGTGTGATGTTACTCACAGAGGTCCAGTGAACGATCAAGGTGTTTGTGTGTTTGCTCAGACACATGAAAAATTAGGGGGAACATTGCTGGCGACCTGTCCAGGATTTACCGCGCCTCTCGCCCATTGACAGCTGGAGATCAGCACCAGCACCCCTCAGGACCCCACAAGGGACAGATGTATTTGAAAATGGATGGATGGACTGGGCTATTTTGTCTGGAAACAGATACAACACTTTACGGGCGCAGCCATGATGAACTGTTGAACTTGCACGGCTGACAATACAGTGATCTGGTTGGCTGAGCAGCAAAACTTAAATCACGTGACCTCTTGAACTGGAGCGCAACGGTTTATATTTTATATTGGCTATAACTTACTAATTTGCAAGTGAAGACGTGGGAACATTGGTGTTTTGAGATCACTGCTATGTGTAGCAACTGATCCAAGTGGAAAAAAGGTGCCCCTGACAGTTCATACGAAAGTCCCCCTACAGACTCAGACCCACGGCCTAATGTGTACAAAACCAAAGAGAGGAGGATAATGCACAGAAATTAAGCTAAAACTCTATTGTTTTATTCTATATACGTTACCTTTTTAAAGGGCTGCAGTTTTATTACACTCTGTTGCCCAAATAAATGGGGGGGGGGGGGGGGTTGTTGTGTTAGTGAGCAATAAAGATAACTGCACTTTATTTCCATGGGGAGGTCTGAAGTTGTAGGAGGCCTATTGTGCATGTTTCATTGTTGTTTTTTCGAATCCTCAAAATAAAAATTACATAAAAAACAAATTTCTTCATTATTCATCAACGCAATAAAATATAATACGTTAATATTGTTATGGAAGTTAAATTTAAAGCCTCATCATAGAGCAGTATAGTCAAGTGGTGCTTTATTCTCTCCAGGATGTGCTGCAGGGAAAATAAAAATTGAACATGAATGCTCATTATGTATTTGTAGCCTACGTAGCCATTTGATAGGAGGCTATAGACACACAGCCCATGTTGCCTTTATTATAAGGCTTATATCAGACTTTTCATTTTTTGCGGCTCCAGACAGATCTGTTTTTTGTTTTTTTGGTCCAATATGGCTCTTCAAACATTTTGGGTTGCTGACCCCTGACCTAGAGGAATGTGAAGACTACAGTTCAATGTAAATGATAACTTTATTCCTTTGTTGCTCTATTGAATTTTTGAGTTGTCATCAGAAATTGCTGACAAGTGACCGTAATAACAATAGAACATATGTCTGTGTAATAAAGGTGATTGCTACAACCAACTTTTTTTCCTTGTGGTGGATTTCTTGCCCAAAAGTTTGTTCTCACCCTTGATAGGTAATAACGTTGGTTTGAGAGAGGAGTAAAGGAAGCCAGTTTTGTGTAGAAAAAACACCCATCCTTAAACTGGGTGGAGGTCTCCGGGTCAGTTTGTCCCCTATGGGGTAAGATCACTTCCTAAATAGACTTGTACATAAAAGGATAGTTGTGTCCATATTAGTCAGAAGTTGTGCATAACAAACATTTGTAAACTCATAATAATTTAAATCGCATTCAAAAGATACAACATACAGTTTAAATAGTTACAACTTCAATAACTAATAAATACAAATTTCAAGTTTAAATTTGTGCTTTACTCTTTATGAACACAAACAGCAGCGACTGCTTGAGAATACGGATTCACAACAGTGGTCTGACGTCACGGTTTCCAAGGCTGGTTAATGGAGCACAGAGTGCGAAGATAGGAGCCGCGCATGCGCTCTTCAGACTGACCGTCTCTGAATGCACCGCGGCTGCAGCTTCATTCCAGACAGCGCAGAGATCACAGTGGTAAGTTAAACATTCCCTTTTCTGCTGCTGTTCTTCAAAAGTACGTTTTCAGATCGTTTGAGGTGAGAACATTATACTTTTAAGCTTCCCTATGTGGCCTGTTTACAGAGTTAGTGCGTAATTTAAAAAAAGAGTCTGATTTATTTGTTTTGTGTTTATCAGGCTGCGCGTGTTGCTTTATTAACTCAATAATTGCTGGAATAAATTGTAAATGTCTCCAAAGAATGACAGCAGCATATACAATGGAGCTGGACGATAATTTAATAACAATATATATCAGTCGAAAGACGTGTGGCACAATAAGGGGAAAAAAAGGGTTGATAAAAGTTGGTTATAGAGACAGTTTTCCTTCCTTCCTCTTAGCCTATTATATTAGTTGATGCTGCAGTCACTGCTTCCTCTCAACCATTCGTAATCGCGGACCCAGGCACACCGTCACAAAGCGCCGCCCTCTCAAACCACAACACAGAGCACGTGAATATGTCGCAGCAAGGAGCGGCGGGGAAATTGTCCCAAAACGGGGTTTTACTAGTTCGCCAGCCTGACAGAAATAAACCACAGTGATTTGTAAAACTTGCAAGGAACCGGTAAAAACAAAGTCTGGTAACGCAACCAACTTGTTTCATCACGCAAGCCGCTCACTACCGCAGCAGCGCGAGCCGTTTTAGCCCCGCGCGACTCCGTGTCATCTTCTTAGGAATCTTATGGAACTTCTTCCAAAACAAAGCATGTATAGCAGCTAAACTGGGCTCCCTTATTTGTGATAAAATGAAAAAGCGTCCTGGCGGCGTAAGGACATCAGGCATGCAGTAACGTGCTTCATAGTGATGGATATGCTGCTGTTGTCTGCAGTTGAAAACCCTGGCTTCAAACAATTACTCGCCACTGTAACGTTAGACATTCTTGCAGCAGTCTATCGTTTTAACAGTCACCAAAATGGTTAACTAGTACCTCCTTGTTTGCTTATATTCACGGAGAAAAATGACGAACGGCCACCATCTCTCTTTGGTCTGGGAACTCACCGGACCGTTTATTCTGCGCATGCTCACAATAACATTTCAGTACACGCAGATACACGCACTCTAATATGACGTCATTGCGTAAGCTATATCACATGGCTTTGCTACTTATATTATCAAGAATACTCAACACTCCCACTCAAAGACATGCTTATAGCTCTCTATAGTGGTAAACAAAAAAATAACCTCAAAATAAACATTTTGGCATACTAAAAAAAAAAAAATCATAAGTATTTATATCTGCCAAGTCATATTATTCTCCAAACAAATATCCCTTGAACTTCTCAAACTTAGCCTTTGTCACTGGCTTGGTCAGAACATCAGCCATCATGTGTGCGGTAGGGCAGTATCCTATAGATATCTTTCCTTCTGCGTGTGCAGACCGTACGAAGTGATACTTTATATCAACGTGCTTGCTTCTTTGTCTGCAAACTGGGTTCTTAGATAGAGCTATCGCCCCCTGGTTGTCCTCATATATCTTGACAGGAACATGCTGGTTACTACTATCTATTCCTTTAAGTAGTTGTACAAGGTACATGCCCTCTTGAGTAGTGGCTGCTAGTGCCATGTACTCCGCTTCACAGGTGGATAGTGCCACTGTCTGCTGTTTCTTACTCTTCCATGATATAACTGGACCATTCTCAGTTAAACTGAAACAGTATCCAGTTGTGCTTCTCCTGTCGTTTTTATCGGCTGCCCAATCAGCATCACTATATCCTTCAAGCTGTAGACTTCTCTCACATTTTTGGTAATGTAATTCTTGGTCAATAGTACCCTTTAAGTACCTCAATAGGTGTTTTGCTGTGGTCCAATGCTGTTGTTTTGGCTCTGCTAGGTGCTGTGATAATTTACTAACTATCCAGCTCAGATCAGGTCTCGTACATGTCATTATGTATATCAGGCTACCTACTATCTCTCTATATCCTGTTGGGTCGATAACTTCACCCTCGCTGTCAAAGTTTAACTTTTGCTCACATGGGGTGGATCTTGGTTTGCATTCGGACATTCCAAATCTCTCTAACATCTTCTCTATGTGTCTCTTTTGAGTCATTTTTACCCCCTGCCCCCAACCCCCCCCCCCCCCCCCCCCCACCCCCCCCAGCGACCTCCCACTGCTCGTTTTCCTCCTGGCAGTGGAGTCAGAGTGAAAGTCTCATTCTCTGTCAAAGAGTTCATCTCCTCTTTCATCGCGTCAGCCCACATTCTTGATTTCTTAGAGTCCATAGCCTCTCTAAATGTTTTAGGTACATCATAAGCCACTCTGTAGAAATAATCAACATTTTCACTTTCGTCATCATTACACTCAGCTTTGGTACTGGTACTCCTTTAAGTATTCTGGAGCCACTCTCTGTCTCGTAGGATACCGTCTTTCTCCCTGTTCTGTCTGAGTTGGACCCGCCTCAGCAGTCTCCTCAACGCTGGACTCTTTACTCTCCTTAGGCTGTTCCTGACCCTGGTTTTCTGTCTTCGGTGGTGTATCTCCATAACTCTCAATAGCATCTCCCATGTCACAACCTGTCTGAGTCTGGCTATCTGCGCTGCCTTTTGTAATGAATTTTACCAGCCTATGTTTTAGGACTTTTCCTGTCTCAGGATAATACACGTTATATGCTGGACTATATTTATCATAGCCTATGAAAATCCCCTTTTCACACCTAGAATCCAGCTTCTTCTTATCCTGCTTATATACGTAGCATTCAGAGCCAAATATCCTCATGTTAGATAGGTTTGGTGTTTTTCCTGTGAAAACACAGTAAGGTGTCTGCTCTAACCGCTTACTGTAGCACCTGTTACGGATTTGAGCTGCTGTCTGTACAGCATATGTCCATAACTGCCTTGGGAGGTTACTCTCCAATAGCATGCAACGTGACATCTCGAATAAGGTTCTCCAACCTCTTTCGGCAGTTCCGTTTTGATGAGGTGAGTATGGTGCACTTGTCTCGTGCCTTATCCCGTTACTCCTAAGTAAAGACTGGAACTCCTGGCCGGTGAACTCTGTTCCATTATCAGACCTTATGCACTTTATCTTTCCATACGGAGCTACATCTGCTATGAATTTTTCTGTAGCCTTTGTTGTGTCACTCTTTGCTTTGATAAAGTATGGAAAAATCATCCCAATGTAATCATCTGTAAATGCTATCGAATATCTGTATCCATCTTTATCTGCTGGTTCTATAGGACCGCATAGGTCTGTGTGTACCAGCTCTAGTGTGGTTTTAGCTTTGGCATCTGCCTGTCTGTTTTTGCTTTGTGTAAACTTGCCCTGTGTGCATATTTCACAGTTTTGATCTGACTTGTCATGTTTTCCTTTTATCTTCATTCCTTCAACTACCTTTTCTAATTTTGTGACATCATTAAAATTACAATGCCCAAGTATCCTATGCCACGTTTGAATGTCATGACAACCATACATTACCTCGACATTTTCATCTTCTACTGTGCTAAGGTAATACAGCTTACCATACACATCCATTTTGAACTTGGTACCGTTCTTGTGGACCAGCCAGTTATCATCGTCCTTGAAGTGGATCTCAGCTCCATTAGCTGTCGCTGATTTGACTGAAAAGATGTTCTGTGGAAACGATGGAATGTAGAGTGCTTGCTTGAGCCTCGTTTTCACTCGTCGTCCCTCGCTGTCCAGCAAATAGACTTCGGCGTCTCCCCTCATCTTTGCCATCCCTCTCACCTTGGTCCCGTCGGCAAGCTCAATGTTGTGGTCCTCGGGCCTGAAGCTCTTGTCCACTGTTTTAAACTTTGTGGCGTCGTTGATCATGTGTGTCGTGGCGCCGCAGTCGACCATGAGACCCTTCTTGTTTCCTCTTTGTGAAGGACAGTCACTCAGTTTAAAGAAACAGAAAGATGTAGGTTCTACCTCCGTTTCTCCATCAGCTTTCTTGACGTGGTCTCGGCCTCGTCCTCGACTGCGCCCCCTCCCTCGCTGTGGCGTGTCCCATTTTCGTTCCTCTCTTCTCTTCTGGTATTCGTCAGGACATGTCCTGGCCATGTGTCCCTTTTTACCACATGCATAACACTCGACCTCAGCTAGATCCATTTTCTTTCCTCTCCCTCGTCCTCGTGACCTCGTTGCCCCGCTAGCTTTCATCACGTTATCTTCTTCTACATTCACGTCACTCTTCCCATATTTTTCAGTATTCTCATAACTCCGTAGTTTTGTTTTAAACTCGCCGAACGTTACAGTGTCATTTGTCTGGGTGATGTGCACGACGAATGGCTTGTATGAATCAGGTAGCCCTTTTACTACCATGGTTATCTGAAGCCCATCACTTATATGCTCGTCTGCTCTTCTCAATGACGTGAATATAGTCTCTGCTCGAATAATATAGTCAGTGACAGTTTCATTGCTAGCCTTTTGGAGTGAGGAGTATTTATGTGAGGAGTATGTGCGAACACAATCACAATACTAATGTAGACCAAGTAATACGGGAGAAATGTAGTGCGTTATTTCACTGCATTTTAGTGCCACAATGTCTTCATGCATACTTTGTACTAATGTAGTAAAGTAATAAAACTGTCGGCCTGATGTCAAATCTTAAGTGATTCAGTTTGTATCTGGGGCCAAAAAATCCTCCTGAGATCCATCCCTGAATAAAAGAAAACTACTGATTGTTACAAAATATATATTTTTAACAAAAGTCGTAGTTTATCTTTGAAAGGAACATGGTCTCCAATTTACATCAACAAAATGGCTGTAAGGCATTAAGGCATTGGTAATAATAAAAACAAAAAATGAGTGTGAATGTAACATAAAAACTCCAAATACCCTTGGCACCTTGTTCACTTATCTTAGGAGCTACTTTAAGTCATCTTCTCATCAGAAAGCTGTTTAGTTATTTCCAAACCTGACAGCCTTGAGCGCTCATGTTTAATAAAAGTTACTGACTGCTTTTAGACATCAAATGTGCTGCGGCATCATTGTTGTCTTTGTAGACAAGGAAACCAACTTGTGAGCAAATGACAAACATATTTTCTTCTCACATTTACAAATGTGTTTTCTATTTTATTTATGTTGTGGTGTTTTTTATTTGGAAATATTCTGTTTGTCAAAAAAATCTAAGTCATGTCATTTTATTTATTTGTTTTTCTATTTTTGTTTATTTAAAACATTGTTTTCTGAATTGGAGGAGGGCTCCAGTTTGTTTAATTTCATGAAAACATTCAGTAAAGACTTTATGAATCACATAGCAAAAATATTCATAGAGCAGAACCTAAAAGAAGAAAATAAAAACATGACGCTCTCACTTCCAATTTGAGAAGTTGAGATTACATAGAATCTAATTACCCAGATGCGAATTTTCACATGTAAGATATGTGAACCACGTGCAAAACACGTTTTGTATGAGGGAAACATGTGACATTGGAACAATTTGATTATTGGGGCGACAGTGGCGCAGGAGTTAGGGATTTCGTCCTGCAATTGGCAGGTTGCCTGTTCGATTCCCCGCTTCCATCGTCTCAGGACACTTCACTCGAATGTCCTGCTGGCCAGAGGGTACGGTGGCGCCGATGTCTGGCAGCCTCGCCTCTGTCAGTCTGCCACAGGGCAGCTGTGGCTACTAACATAGCTCACCACCGCCAGGGTGTGAATGGGTGAATGGCTGACTGTAGGGTAAAGTGCTTTGGGGTTGTCAGAGTAGTTAAAGCGCTATACAACTACAAGCCAGCCATTTACCATAGTAAATGTCAATATACTATAGTAAATAAAAAACTATGACATGTACATGTTTATATGAATTCTAGTATGTACCGTATTTTTTAGACTATAAGTTGCACTATTTTTTCATAGTTTGGCCAATCCTAGTGAGGTGCGACTTATATATCAATTTTAAATGGTAAGTCATACTGACCAGCATGAACCAAGGAGTAAACATAACCGTCTATAGCCACAAAAGGGCTCACTAGGCTTGTGAAAACTATATCCTGTACCACTTAAAATTAATTGAAACATTACCGTATTTTCCCGACTATAGAGCTCATCTCTATATAAGCCGCACCCACTAAGTTTTAAAAAAAAAAATAGAGAAGTACATATAAAAGCCGCACCGGGGTAAAAGCCGCTGATTTATTTTATTTATTTATTTTTATTTTACAATTTTGTAAACAGCTGCCGATTAAACTCAATGTTACAACCTTGACATGATTATAGGAGTTGTTTTACCGAGAAATCCATTAGAAGCGCTGTGGAAACGGCTGCAAAGCGCGCTCCCGACACAGGGGGAACAGATTTTCACGGGGGAACAGAATTGCGCACAACACCGGATTTGCACGGTGGATACACCTCGGCCACCTGCTCTCTGAGTGTTAACCCACTCCTCAAGAACATTTTCAAGTTCAGGCCACCTGCTTTTATGTCCTCTGAAAGCCTTTCTAGTTTTTTTTACACTGAATGAGTTATTTCCGCTGCCGTCTCCAGCGCCGAACCATGGATTCCTTCACGTCAAGTTTACGTGCGGCAGCTCTATTTCTTTCCTGTACTGCCAGATCGATGGCCTTCAACTTAAAAGCGGCATCATACGAACTTCTTCGTGTGGTTTCCACGATGAGTGGGTATGGTTTAAAATTCTCCGTCGAGCCTGCTGCTTACAAGTGCTAAATAAAAATTAGCGCTATCTTCTTCTTTGATTTCCAACTTTGACTTCCCACCCGTCTCTTTTTTTTTAACTTTCTGCTGAAGCGCCCCCTGGTGGGTTACGAAAAATCCACAGAAAAGCCGCACCACATTATAAACCGCATGGTTCGAAGCATGGGGAAAAAGTAGCGGCTTATAGTCGGGAAAATACGGTAACTTATTGACAACAGAGATTGAATACATGTTATATGTTGTTTCACTGTTTCAGTATGGATTCACGCAGTGGAGTGTAACGTGGTAATGGGCTGTCCATGAAGCTAATAATGGCTACCGCTAGCTTACAGGTCTGTTGTCCGGGCGGTTTACAACTTCGCTAATGCACATGAGCTTTATGTTGCTCTCAAACAGCAGTGTCATACTGTTATCTAAGCATGTAGCACCATTACACTCACCATTTAATTTCAGCGTAATTCTGGCAACTTTCAGCACAACGGCCCGTTAAGCTGAAATGCACTGGCAAGAACCTTGCTGGATGGAGTTCCTAATTTACCCCATTCATCCTCCCAGGTATGTTCCATGTTATTCAGCTGGTTGTGGATGCAACTGTGTAATTTAATAAATTGGTTTACCAGATTAAATGTCAGTTTTAAGTCTCGGATTGTATGAAATAAATGTCTAAATAAATGCGCACAGTCCAGTGCAACTTATATGTTTTTTTCCTCTTTATGAGACATTTTTTGACTGATGCAACTTATGCTCTGGAGCGACTTACAGTCTGAAAAATACAGTAAATTCCAAAGTGACACAGAAACGATTACTTGTAAATTGATACTGAACTTATATAGCACATTCTCATTCTATACACTCAAACCAATTTACACTGCTAGTCACAGTTTCATACAGTGACAGATAGATCAGTATGTAACTTATGTTTTGGTACCTTGTCTAAAAAGGTACTTCGACGTTTAGTGGGGGAAGCTGGAATTGAGCTCAAAACATGCTGGTCACGAGACTTTTCCCAAAGCCATCCCCAAAGTTGTCATGTTCTGACATGTTCTGACCAGACAGTTCTAGGTTTATTGCAACTGAATTGGCTGGACTCGAGCTGGTGGGGTACTGTCACTGTCGGAAAAAGGTTGCTCTGAAGGAAACAGGTGCAGTCCAGCCAGGAGATTATGTGCTTGGCGTGTTTCCAGAAACTGAAGGCCCCAAGATGTGCTAGTGGTCGGACGAAGAGCAGGCAAGCAGAGAGGTTAAGGGGACAGAGCTAGGTGTGATGACCAAGGAGGCTGATGGTGGATCTGGAAGAGTTTACAGAGGGTGAAAGTCTGGCTCAAAGGAGGAGGGCCATTACTGATTGTTGTTTGGCCAGGTAGGTGTTTACTTGGATCTGTAAAACCCAGAGAAACAATAGAAATCCAAGATTCTCAAATGAAGCTAGCTTAGCCTTGACTCATTACCATCACTGGTTGACCATTGGGCATTGAAGGGTCATCAGAGATCTCCTTAAATATCTCAAAGCAGACAACCTGATAACAGGTTTAACGCCCCCCACGTACCAGTCCTGTACCTTCTTGAAAGAGGACACAAACACAACCAAAACAACATAAACACAACATAAACCATTTTTCTTCAGCAACCTGTGCTGAATGAGTATAATAAGTGCCATAAAATGGGTTGCAAACATTAGTTTACATTTAGTCTGACTGGCTCTGCCCTGCAATAAAAAAAAGTAACTCTCCCCAGGGAATATTAATTGATATGGACAATGTAACAGTTACAGTAATGATGGGTTTAAACGGGTTTAAACAATTCTATGTGTTAGATCCTGACCTACTGAAACAGTTCTGTTGTGTTTAATTGTACAATTGCATGAAAATTAAGACTGGTGTCAATATTTCATAGTTTAGCATATTTAAACTTTTAGTGCCAAATTGCTCCTTTTAAACAGTAACCACTTTGTTACATTGATGTTGGTTGAAGGCTAAATTAACATATGTGTACATTTGTTTTCAACTTCACTAGATCTTAAAAAGGAAAGATGATTACTTGAAAATGACCTGAACATGTGTCATTAATGGGACATTAAAAGGAGCTGTGGCCCAGTGGTTAGAGAGCAGGGTGCTTGTGTCCTGGAGAGGCTGCAAGGTTCTGGGTTTGGATCGCACAGACTGCCACACTGGGGCCCTGAGCAAGACCGTTCGCCCCTTAATGCTCCCAAGGCGCTGCACAGTGGTAGCGCACTGCTCCCTGAGGGATGGGTTAAATGCAGAGGATGACATTCATTAGAATCTATGTTGAGGCAATTTAAAAAAAAGATTATTATTCAAATTAACCCCTGCTTAGACTACTATTGCAAAAATATTGGAAGCTCTGTGACCCTCATCTAACTGTCAGAATGTGAATGACATGGCTGTGATTTCCAAGAAAAAGCTGTATTTTAAATAATGTGAAGATGGATTTGTTTACCAAAAAAGGGAGGTTATAATAGTAGTGTAGCTGACGTTTTGTGTTACTAAGTGACACAAAAGTCACTTTTGGTCAGTGTTTGTGTCCACGATCTGTAGGGTCTACAGACATGCTAGCTGCTCTTTTTCTGACCTTTGACATTTCTGTACAAATCCTGAAGGGAAGGAAAGTCAGGCCTGAAGATCCTCTCGGCAGACCAGATTGTTTAGTTAAAGTCTCGGTAACTTGCCTGTTGACACACAGTACTTAGCTGTGTATAATTCCTAGTGTCTTTGCCCAGATCCTCCTGGAACAACCCTTGAGTACTAACCTTTGCAACCACAGAAGAATTACCTACTTGTGAACTCCCCCGCCCAAGGAGGAGCAGTTGCTATTAGTTTCCTGGATCACCTACTTGATGCCAGCCCTTCTCAGTCTTGCTCCTGGAGAAGTCATGTGGAGAAAAACAACAAATCAGAGGGTTAGCTCTTCAGTGGATGAAGTCCTGTTTCTGATAGAAGTTTTGGGTTAAGAATAGCTGACTCTACCTCATTATGTGCTGCCCTGGCATGGGGGTGCAACAAGGCTCTCTTCTTGGGCCACTTCTGTTTCCCCTGTACCTTTTGCCACTGGGAACTATTTTATGGAAACCTGTGATTTCATTCAATTTATATGTTGATGACTGTCAATTTTATTTCACCCCTATCAGCAGTCTGATGCTCACTCTATTCAGCCCCTTGGTGACTGTTTTAGTGACGTCAAACTGTGGATGCCTCTTGATAATTTATTTATTTTAAATTTTCATGAACATAAAACTGAAGTGATTTTATTGAGTCCTAAACATTTTCCCACTTTGCCCTGTGCTATCCACCTCGAACCCTCAACTGAAGATTGTTGAACTACCATGTTTCTGGCTCAAAAGTCACAATTCCTTTCAAAACATGACAATAGCAGCATCTATAAAATAATCTACAAATCTGAAACTGTTTAGTTACTGTTATGCCCAAAACTAGCTAATCTGCACCACACCACACATACAACAATCTTTACTGAAGGGGTTAAAGAGTTGTTTTTTTTACATTCATGACCCAGATGTGGTTTCCCATGTGGAAAAGAAATTGTATTGTAACATGTTAAGCACATGCAGTATCCCAGATACAGTAAAAACAATATGTTTTACCACTGTGGAAATCAGGCCATGTCTTAGCACATGTGGCCTCACGTGTGGATTCCCATGTGAAAGGTAGACTTTGGTATATTATGCAAAACACTTGTAGTTTCCTAAATCTGGCGAACCAGGTATTTTCCGACAAGTGGAAATAAGATAATGCTTTTATGTGTCTTAACACAAGTGTTTTTTACATTTGCAAATTATATCCTGCTGTAACATGTCCCTTAGAACATGTGGAATATAGTTCATGTTACAACATGTGGTAAGGTGATAAACTACATAGTTCACAAGTATATCACACGTAGAAAGCAATGTGTCTTAGAACACATTGTTTTCTGCTAGATACTAGATTTGTTGTAGCATTTGAAACACATGGACATTCTATCATGTAAAACACATGTAAAAAAAAAACTTTCCCCTCATGTGAATCGTGTTGTTTACATCACACATTTTGATTTCATATTTGTTACCTGTACTTTTAGCTATAATCGCATGGAAAAACATGTGATGACTACAAAATGCAGGAAAAAGTACCATGTGCTTCGTTTTTTCTTTATGGATTTCTGAACCAATGGATATTGTCTAAAATTTTATTATAGGGTGCATAATCACACTGTGTGCAATGTAAATTCCTGCAATGCCTTCATTGTAGGAGAGTTCATATGAGATATTCTTAAAGTTCCTTCTTGCCACATTGCAGAACTGCCATAACACTAACTGGATGTCAGGCAAATGAAATATAGCTTCAGATAACTGTATTTTACTATGTTTTTAAGGACTCATATCTAACAATCTGTAATTACTTTATTTTTCTGCAGAGACAATTAGAGCGCTGTTAAAGTGTGTTTTTGCTCTGGAGAGGATTTGTTGTGTTTGCACAAGGAGATTGTGAAGTATTTGAATGTGCACTCTGCAGGATTTGCAGCAGAGTTGTTGATTGTGTCCCGAATCACAGCATGTGTTAGCTGTCTGGAAGAAGGGTGATTATCTGGTGGAAAATGTTTTGGAGAAAGCCACAGGTGCCACTGAAGACATGTTCTCTCAGTCAGTGCTTGTAACTTTGGAGGCTTGTCACCTTCCTTCTCTCCCCCACACTGTCACCTGAACTGTCTAATAAAGCACAGCGTCTATCAAAATAACCTTTCAAAAAGCAAATTTCCCCTGAATGCTCGGAGCGCTCCTGGGGCTGCTAGCTCCTCTGGGAGGACATTTTTGTGTTTCTGTTTCTGTTTTTCTTAAATATGTATACATATTTCCTTTAAACAACATGTATTTCTTCAGGGATAGGAAATAGATTAGGGTCTGTTTATCCAACAATGTACAGTAGATACAGAATTGATTAAATGCAAACTAAACAGACAACCCAGTTTTGATCATGGGAATACAGGAATGCCCTAAGCTGCTGTTGCAGATTGTTGCACCTTACTAAGGTATTGATCTTGTTCAGCAATTTCATTCTTACTTCATCTTTTCCATTACAGCAAACATATATGGAAACTAATACTTGGTCATGATTTTTTGACATCATAAACCCAACTGCTCTCTCTCTCTTTAGCTCCCTCCCTCTGTATATATATATATATATATATATATATATATATATATATATATATATATATATATATATATATATATATATATATATATATATATATATATATATATATATATATATATGTGTATATGTGTATATATATGTATATATATATATGTGTGTGTGAGAGAGAGAGAGTGAGCGCGCATAGATATAGATAGATATACTTTAAATAGTCTTGGCTGTTTTCCAAGTTACAATAAGGTGTGGATGTTTTTTTTGTGTGTTTTTTTTTCCCAGTAAGCCTGTTACACACAGAAGTATCTAATGCAATGTGCATGCAAGGTATAACTAATTACGTAACTGGTAAATGTATATGATACGTGGATTAATTCTTATAAGTTTAAGAATGCTATTAATAACTAAAAAGATTTTACCACGATTCAAAATTGAGGATTATCTGATACTAACCAAACCTGCCAAAATATGACAAATACAAAGTCTCTAAAAAACATCTTAAGCATCTGGTTAAAGCATCAGCCATAGCTTTTGACGTGTGTATGTAGTATGATGAGACATGTTACCTTTTTGTGCATTGGTGTTTCTTTTCAATGAAATTTGCCTTTGGAGTTTTACACATTAAACGTGGGCATAAAAGTTGTATTAAAGACCAGCGGGGGCTTTTAGAGTAAGCTAAAACCCCTCTGAGGATTTAGTGCTGTGCATTTAGAGGAAATATGGAGCTATAAATGCCTGTCAGACTGATTATAAACCACCATGGCCCAACAGATCATTGCTGCTAGCATTAAAATAAAGTTTTACCATTCAACAGTTAGCAGGAATATGAAAGGCAATGTCACATATATATCCACAACTATCTCCACGTACTGTAAAAAAAACAATTTCAGTTTGTGCTGAATTTTGACTTAACAACCTTTCCCGGAAAAATCCTTTCTCTGTAGAAGAGTAATGTGCTGTGGTACAACTCTTGCCCAGAGAGGCATACATTTTTGATTTGGAAGATATTGAGCTGGAATTTCTATATTATTGAGTAGTTTGGGGCAGACTAACATTTCTTTACTTTCTACAGTTCAGAAGACATTTCCTCATAGTTATTACAGTGAGTACAATTTGAATCTGCTGAAATCTAAGCTTTGACACAGCTACAACATAGAAACACTGTGATGAATAAAGGCTGAGAACAAACTGACAAAGCAAAAGGGAATTTTTCTCCTTGGCAACTTTAGACTTCTAGTTTTAACCTTATTTTACCAAAACATTCAATGCATCTATATGTAATTTTTCTTTCCAATATAACAAATAAGGACAGCATTCAGTAAAATGCAAATTATTAGTATAAGTTAGTAGTACTCAGCTAACCTAAAGTATGTGAGCATATATCAGTCTAGATATTTATTTTACTATTTGTGATATTTCAAACATTTACAAGTTAGTTTAATTATCTCCACTTGCTTCTTCCTGAACATAGATTTCCATATTATGCATTTCAGCAGAAAACAGATTGATTAGATATGGTAAGGGCACAAGTCAATTTCATTTGCTCTTGAAAAACAAGAAACTATAGCAGACTTATGGTTCTGGTTTAAATGCACTTTGTACTTAAACCACTTCAGGAGAACATGTACAAATATTTGCTTAATGAACCATGATTAAAGTCACATACAGTGCCTTGTAAAAGTATTCACCACCACGGCATTTTTCATGTTTTGTTGCTTCACAACATGGATTTAAAGTTGATTGAGTTTGCACCATTTAATTTACACCATTTTGTATTTATTGTGAAACAAAGAACAAATAGTACAAAATAACTCACCGTCCAATCTAGTGCCCCCACATGCAAACACTCCTACCAAAAAAAAGGGGGACAAGTGTTGCTTTATCAGTATGCTTCGGCTCCTTGTCGTACTGGAAGGTGAACCTCCATCCCATTCTTAAATCAAAGGCAGACTGACAGGTTTTGATCAAGAATATCCCTGTATTATGCAAAATCCACCTTTCCCTTGGCTTGGACCAGTTTTCCAATCGCTGCTGCTGAAAAAAACATCCACCACCACCATGTTTCAATGTGGGTGATGGGATATGTTGGGTTTGGGCCGCACATAGGGTCTCCCCTGGTAGTCCAATAGATCAAGTGTAGTCTCATCTAAAACAGAGAGCCTTCCTCCATACCTTTGGGGAGTCGCCGAAGTGCGTTTTGGCATACTTAAAAACGACCTTATTTTTAACCTTAAGTAATGGCGTTTTTGGCCCCTCTTCCATAAAGCCCAGCTCTGTGGAATGTACAGCTTATTGTGGTTTTCATTTATATTGCTGTATCTGTCTTACATAAAATAGCTCATGTTGTCCATCTGGAAGAAAAAAACAGCTCAATTCACTGACATAGTTGTCTGTTCATTTTGCTTATCTTTATTGCATTCGGCATCATGGGTCAGTCTTTTTTTTTTTTTTTGCGGCTTCTAGTGGCTCACTTTCATTGACAGTAGACTGACAGGAAAGGGGCAGAAGAATGGGAGAGACATGTGGCAAAGGTCAGATTTGAACCCGGGTCGTCCGCATCGAGGACTAAAGGTCTCCAAACATGGGTCGTGCTACCCGCTACGCCACGAGCGCGCCCAGGCCAGTCTTCTAATACTCACATCCTGGTTGACTAATCTGATCTGCAAACATGTTAGGAGGTAGTGTCACATTACACATAATTGCTTGTTCTGTTCAAAAAGCGCCTTATGGGCATTTAGTAAGATAACATTTCTCATTGCCATTACATTATACAATATTATCAAATGGAGCAATCTTTCATGTATAACAGCAATCAATCATACAAAAGAAAAAATTATGCATTTCTAGCTCAAAGTTTAGAGGTTGGTGATGTGCAGGGATGGGCACAAATACATCAAAATGTATTTCCAAATAAAATACAAAATACCCACCTTAAAAATTTATCAAAATAAACTACAAAATACAGCAGCCAAAAATGTATCAAAATTAAATACTGTATTTTTGTATTTTCAAAATACTACAAAATACTTCATTCTAAGCGGCTTTTTCTTCTATCCCTTCACTTGTACACTATCTGGAAAAACATATGCTGACATCTCATGTTAGACACCCCAATATAAGCCTCTGCCCTGAGAAATGTTCAGTAACTCAAGAAGCCCTTCCTTAAGTATACTTATTTACTTTATTGGTGGAATAGATTGCCCACTATGAATCAGTGACAATAACTCAAAGACAAACAATCCAAATAGGCCGTGGGCCAGAATCTGTAGGGTGACTTTTCGTATGAACTGTCAGGGGGCAACTTTCTTTCATTTAGATAAGTTGCTACACATAGCAGTGATCTCAAAACACCAATGTTCCCACGTTTTCACTTGCACATTAATAAGTTTAAGCCAATAAAAAAATTTAAACTGTAGCGCTCCGGTCCAAGAGGTCATGTGATTCGAGTTTTGCTGCTCAGCCAATCAGATCGCTGTATTGTCAACTGTGCGAGTTCAACCAGTTCATCATGGCTGCGTCTGTAATGTGTTGTTTGCATCTGTTTCCAGACGAAGAAAGCCCAATAATAGCATTTTCTGGTGCCAGTTGGCAGAGATCTTGATGGCAAGGAAAAATAAATAGCCCAGTCCATCCATCCATCCATCCATCCATCCATCCATCCATCCATCCATCCATCCATCCATCCATCCATTCATTTTCTAACACGCTTATCCCCGCTGGGTTCGTGAGGTGCTGGTGCCGATCTCCAGTTGTCAATGGGCGAGATGCGGGGTATAAACTGGACAGGTCGCAGTCCATCGCAGGGCAGAAATAGCCCAGACTTTTGCCCAATTTACTGTGATATCACCAAGACCTGCTGCACAGGTGTCGTGCCAAACGACTAATCCCCGCCAGAATTTGTATCCCCTGCGTCGGGAGCGCATTCAGCTGGAAGAATGAATCCAGTCAACTCCGCCTCATTTCCAACCTATTAGGCATGGAAATGAAGATGTTTTACTTTTCTTAATGAAATATAGCAATGGTGTCGTTACATTATCGTTCAGTTAGTGGGTTAAAACTGAAAATGTGACACTTGTTAGTGCTATCGTAAGGGATTGCTATGTCGGTTAAAACTCGATTGATCACTCAATATAACACGTTATGAGAAAGTAAACGGCTCTGTGGTCATTTCCACATGTGTCACGAAAATATTAGCTTTATGTTATTAGATTGTCGCATTTCTGTCAGCTGAAACCACAAATCCACCTTCCTGAGTTCATCACAGCTGTCTACTGGTTCGTATTTTTTCTTTTTCTTTTTTGGTAGCTAAACCTGCATAAATGGATCATATAAAGTGGATTTCACGTGTGATCAAATGAACACTGAATAAAGGTACAGCCAAAATTATCAGATCTAATAAGATTTTAATTCAACCAAGAACCATATAGAGATATTAACCATATTAAGAAAACGAGATATGTTGCTTTTAAAAATATTTTTAAAAAAAATAAGAGTTTAAAAAAATATATTTCATTTTATTATAATGTGATCTTTAAAAATATTTAGACTTCCCAACCCTGGAGGTTAAACGTTTTATTGATTTCAAGCACTCTCCTGACGCAGGGGATACAATTTCTGGCAGGAATAAGTCGTTTGGCACGACACCTGTTGCCTGTGCTATCCTAGCGCAGCAGGTCTTTGCCCAATTTACTGTGATACCAGGCATGGACTGGTAATCGGGCGTACCGGGCATTTGCCCGGTGGGCCGACGTGCTGTTTGGGCCGGCAGACCCGACATGTATATTATTAATATGTATTATTATTATTATTATTATTATTATTATTTTATATATCTGCCTCGTTATATTTGCATAATGCATGAAGAAAAATAAAATCAGCAGCGCAAGCGTCTGTTCCGATCATCCGGCCCTTACCACAGACTACTGCAGCCCATTGGTTATCATCCCTGACAGTCTAAAGGGCTAGGCCAATCATAAAGTAGAAAAACACCTTCACGCTCCATGTGGAACTTTGTGCAGCGGTGTTCACAGTAGTAATGGATAAGAAACGCAAGGGAGGCGCAGAGAAACTGCACGAAAAAAAGAAACCGAGTTCTTCAAACGGACGCTGCGAAATGTGTCAAACTGACATGTTCCCAACAGCAGGCCCTTCATCTGCTCCGGTTGCTGATGAAAAATATGGTGGTGGACGGTTGTAGTCAGTGACGTGCGGTAGGGTTCATAGCTGGTGAGGGACTGACGTCATCAGAGTCAGATTTATTAATATAGACACTCTACAGAATAGACTCATTGGAAAGTGCTGAAAGAGACTGATTGAGCCAAATTAATTCACCAAGATACATGGAAAAATATTGATTATTTGATGAAAAAATAAATATAATTATTTGTCATTGTCATTTGCCTGTAACAGTTTATGAGTTATGATGGATTTCTGCATTTGTAACACATTTTAAAACTATAACCCACATTAAGCACATTTCATTACAGAAACAAAACATGAATAATTATCGCTGTCTTACCTCTACTTATAAATTAAGTCCATGCACAGCTCTTTCTGCACAAAAATATCTTCATTTTCCAGTAAAAGTTCTCTTTATCTTCTTCAGTTTTAAAACTCTCTCAGTCTCAGTGGAGCTCACTGCCAGGGAGGAAAGCCTTCCCTGATCAGTCCTGTTCCAGCTGTATGTTTAGAGTCTTTTTAGTGCTTTACTTGTTTAGCAAAACTCGCTAATAAAACATCCATAACTTGCTGTCACTCTACAGTTTTGGATCAGGAGCGGTGCTCCTTGAGCGCCCCCTGCCTAGAGGCCAAGAAACTGCCGGCCTCACCTACAACCAGCTCTTTGCCTTTTATGTTTGCGCAGCAGCACAAAAACATGTTACCTGCACACAGTTTGAAGACCAAAACACAATTCGTAATCCAAATATATTAAATTGTGGAAAATCAGCTCATAACTGTTTGAACAATTGAATTTATGATCTAGAGACAGGATTATGCATTCACAGAATGGAAGCCAGCGCAGTTAACATGGGATTGCGCAATCCCAGGGGAGGCCAAGCGCGCCTGTTTAGGAACCATGACAATGTGGTGGGCCAGTCTAATCCAAAATGCCAGGGCCGATTTTTTGTCCCAGTCCACCCCTGTGTGATACCACAGTAAATTGGGCAAAAGTCTGGGCTATTTCTGCCCTGGGATGGACAGCCGACCTGTCCAGGTTGTACCCCGCCTCTCGTCCATTGACAGCTGGAGATAGACACCGGCACCCCTCGCGATCCCAGCGGGGATAGGCGTGTTAGAAAATGAATGGATGGATGGATGGATGGACTGGGCTATTTCTTAATCCTCACCATCAAGATCTCTGCCAACTGGCATCAGAAAATGCTATTATTGGGCTTTCTTCGTCTGGAAACAGATGCAAACAGCACCTTACGGACGCAGCCATGATGAACTGGTTGAACTCGCACAGCTGACAATACAGCCACCGGAGCGCAAAATTAATATTTTTTATCAGCTATAACTTATTAATGTGCAAGCGAAATCGTGGGAACATTGGTGTTTTGAGATCACTGCTATGTGTAGCAGCCGATCCAAGTGCAAGAAAGTTGCCCCCTGACAGTTCATATGAAACTTCTTAAGTAGAAGTCCTACAGATTCTGGCCCACGGACTAAAATGGATGATTTATTTAGACATTTAAACTGGTAAGCATTTTAACATTTTAAGCGATTTAACATCATAACTACCACAGTGCACAACCTTGATCAATGTAAATACCAAAAAAAGTAAAAAATAAAAAATGTGGTTGTTACATTAATACTGTAAAACATAAAAAAAGAAAGGCAAATTGCAAACTCAAGTGTTGCGATCTAAGCTTGTGAACTCGTAAGCCTTGTGCTGTGTAACCTTACCTTGTCTAAACTGTGGATCAAAAGAAGCACTCTAGTTCTCATGTTCTGCCCTCTACTCGCCCAAATTCAAACTTAATTTGTTACATTACAATATTACTGTCTTTGAATTGCAAGGCATTACACTACGTTTACATTACTTTCACCAAAATAACAGGAAATATGGATTTCTTCATGTGTTCAATGCAGCTCATTACACGGCAGGAGGTGATGTGGTATGGCATAATGACTGAGCTAGGCTTAAGGCTAACAAAAGAACAATATAATGGTTGCAGTTATGGCTCATGGGACAATGTAGGCCCCAACGGCCAAAGGTCACACACAACTTAATCTAGTAAAATATAGCCATAGTGAAATTGTATGTTGATTTTAAATAGTTCTCATCATTGCTGGTTGCCTTTTCTTCCACTTACAGTTGTGAAGACTTAATGCAAATAGTTTGAGAATAATGGCTAAGATCTTTGTCCGTAAAAGCAACATTTTAGTTATTCTCACTGCTTGAAATGAGAAGTATAGCCTAAGCATGTGTAACAGGTTTAATTTGTTATGATTCCACTTGTCATTATTTTTCATTCGGCTCACTATATTATGGGGAAACAGCGCCCTCTCTTAGTGGTCGGCTACGATAAGTGCAGTGTGCACAGCTACCTCGTTGCCATTATATGCAAGACGGGCACGAGGTGAGTTCTTCGCTGTTAGCACAGTGGTAAAGTACGGTGTATTATGAGCCATTGTCAATTGTATGATCCCTGGCTGGATGTATTTATGGCAAATGAGGTACTACATACATTTTGTTATTGTTATAACACTGTGCTAAACTAAATATGTTTGGAAATAACAGCTAGTTTGATGCTAATTGCTAATGCTGTTCCTCGTAGAGGAGCTGTTGCCGCTGTGAAGAGCCTATATGTGACCATTACATATCCTGTTCCACGCAGATTAAACGCATCATTCAACATCTTCCGTCTCTTGGCCATCATTAAAACACAACGCAGAGGTATTATACGAGGACAAAGAGGGAAAGACGAAAACAGGGCCACTTCTATATGGACCGAGCTGAACAAACGCACGGCCAAGTTCAGCACAGTTACACATGTTAGATCTGTTGCATGAATGGCAGAGATAACTCAAATTCCCTTTCTACAGTCATCTAAACAGGGCAATTAAATTCCAGGACCAGCATAGATGACTTTTTTTAATTCTTGGATAATCTTCTCTGGTGCCAATTAAGCATTTCTCAATTTTGGATTAAAAAGCAAAGTAACTTCAGTTACTGAGAATTGTACAGAGTAAAATATTACTGAAATTGTATTGGTAATGCCTTACATTACTGCATTACTGCAAAAAGTCATACATTACTGTAGCCTAATTAAATTACTTTTTTACTGCATTACTCCCAACACTGATATTGTGTAGGTTACATACAGTCAATAGTAGAACATTATTTAGGTACATTTCTAAGAAAAAGTAAATTAAAACGGCCAACACTAGTATGAGCCAAAACTAGCCTACTACAAGTGGCAGAGAAGGCCACCTGTGGTGCTGCAGCAGCACACATATTGACAATGAGATACAATAGTCCTATGTAGGCTATAGGCTAATTACATGAAACAAAAGGAAACCGTGTAACATAACAATAACTTTAAAAACGTGATTCTTTGAATGTTCACTGGTGAAATCAACAACAGTGAAACTAACACAGAGAGTTAGTTAGCAGCTAACATTCAAAAGTTAAATAGCCTAGCCTTACGAACACTGAACGTTACACTGAACAGGAACATGCAATAAAAAGAGTGATTCATGGTTGAGAATAAATGAGTTACTGAAATAAACTAGGTAAATCTGGTTGCTCACCTTGCTTTGAAACAACTTCCTTGACTGGTCTGGACAAAGCACCAAGTAGAAGATACCCGACTCAATCTAATATGCAGCACCGTGTGTTTTGTGTTGATCGTGCAATGTGCCCATAGCAAGTGTGAAACAGTGCCAAAATTCCCTAGTGGCCGAGAGTGGTATCACAGGGACTTGACTGCAAAGGTGCCACAGACACTATTTCATGCTTTATAGATAGTTAGATGTCATCACAGACTGTCTCAAAGAAAGTATTTTACAGTATTTTGAAAATACAAAAATACACAACCCTGAAGTATTTTGATACAAAATACAAAGGCATTTTCATCATCTCAATAAAATACAAATTACAAAATAGTATTTTGTATTTGAAATACGTATTTCAAATACTTGTATTAGAAATACTGCCCATCCCTGGTGATGTGTGTGTCTGCTGATTATGCAGGTATGAAAAGAGATGTTCAAAGGGGATTCAAAGGATTCAAAGAGTCTTTATTGTCGCCGTGTGTTACCGTGGCAAAATTTGGCCACTGGTTCAGAGTAGCGGAGACCAAGGCTAGTTATCACACTTTTTACACTCATACATAAATATTGGAGTCAAAACACCATATATAAAAAATATATGTACCAGATGAAAGACCAAAGTCTCAGGTATATATTTTGTATTCGGGTATATTTCATATCTTATTTCTGTGCAGAGTTATAAGCGATCTAATGGAGATTGTCGCCATGTGACAAGTTGCCCCTCCAAAGGGTAAGTTGTCACACTATATGGGGTAAGATGTCACACGGGGTTTTGCAACCAATAAAATAAGGGCAAAATGAATTTTGTTGTTATTTTTTAATGTTAGGTGAATAAATGACAATAACTCACTTGTACTACTTATGAAATAACATGAAATAATATGCAACATGCATTACGAAACTTTGAATACAAACAAAAGAAAATCTCACGAGTCAGACTTCTCATCTGAGTTGCAGTTTTGGCATAGCTTATGTAGATTGAATTGCCAGGAGCACATGCATCAAATGAAATAACATGAAATATTATAAAACATTGATTGATAGCTGTCTGACCCTGAGTTTCCGCTGGTGTGAATGTTTTACAGTATCATGCCAAAATACGGTAATTGACATTAAAGTCCTTCGCTGTACTCCTGTTCGACTTGTGACCTAGGGTCACCTGCCTGACTGCCCTCAGCATCACGTCAGGTTTTTCTTTTATAACTCCTGACCATCTTCTCACTTTGTCCTCTCTTTTAAATCGCTCTTTTTTTCTGTAAAAATAATGTAAATTTTTATTAGGATGTATTGATTTAAATTATTTTTGAAAATTATCATTTTGGGGTAAGTTGTTACATGTGACAACTTACCCCAAAATGACTGTGACAAGTTGCCCCAAATGACCATGTTTGCTAATGCTAGCTCTATCTTAATGTTAGGCTAAATCAGAAAAATGACTGAGGTATGACTGGATGCCTTAATATCTACTTTAACAAGTCCATATGTATAACTGCTAGAATTTTTATCTGAATGAAGGTTATTTAAAAAAATATAGAGTTCATATTTCTTTACGTTGGGTAGTGGAAAATGGTCAATTGGTGCTCATCTCAATTTACAATGTCTTGTCCTCTTCTCACTCAGTCCGTGAGACCTGACCATGCAAAGGAAGAAAACTAGTATTCCACTTTTTGGTTGCACCCTCTGATGCATAAGATAATTGCAATGTGACAACTTACCCGTGTGACAACTAACCCCGGTCTCCCCTACACATAATGAAGGCAACAGACAAACAAACAGGCAATGAATAAGGGTTATATTGGTTGTTTATTTGTTTTTGTTTTTTCCCTTGTAGCGTTCAATAGTGATTCAAAAATAAAATTCAGAAGTTGTTTGAACTGGTTGTCATTCATGAGTTGCAGATAACAGATAATGAGGTAATAAGGTGCTTATTGTGCAATGATGATTTGAGGCTTCATATACAGAAATCAGAATCAGAATCAGACATACTTTAATAATCCCAGAGGGAAATTGCTGTTTCAGTACAATCGCCATAACATAACAAACAAACATCACAAACATTTAAAAAATGTGCATATTCTGAGATGATAGTGTGCAGGTAGGTAGTAACATTGAGGTGATTGTAAAGTATGACAGGCTAGTAACAGTGAGGTGATTTTAAAGTGTTGGACTGCAGTCTCCTATCAGGGGGGGTGATTGCCCTCACAGCTCTTGGGAAGAAGCTGTTCCTGAGTTTATTTGTTTTGGCTTTGAGGCTTCTGAAGCATTTACCTGATGGGAGAGGGGCAAACAGCGCATTGCCTGGGTGGGTGGGATCAGTGGAGATATGTCTGGCCCTTCTTTGGACTCGTTCTGCATAGATTAAGTCTAGATCCTGCAGACGGCATCCCACAAACCGCTGCACTGTTCTCACCACCTGTGCTAGGCCCTTCCTCTCCTGAACTGTGCAGCTCCTGTACCATACAGTTATGCTGAGACATAAAACACTCTCTATGGTAGCTTTATAGAAGTTCTTTAGCAGTTTAGTGAAAACTCCAGATCTTTTCAGTTTCCTGAGGAAGAAGAGCCTTTGTTGGGCCTTCTTCACCAGGTGGGAAGTGTTCGCAGACCAGGAGAGGTCGGAGGAGATGTGCATGCCCAGGAACCTAATGCTGTTCACGTGCTCCACTACCGCCCCCTGTATGTAGAGAGGAGCGTGCTCAGCCCTCCTGGACCTCCTGTAGTCTATTATAATCACCTCCTTGGTCTTACTGGTGTTCAGGATCAGGTTGTTCCGGGAGCATCACCGTGTGAGATTGTTGACCTCACCCCTGTAATGGAACCCATCATTGCGGAGATGCGGATAACTACAGTGGTGTCGTCCGCAAACTTCACCACTGTCTTTGTGGGATGGACAGCAGAACAGCCCTGGGTGAAAAGGGTGAACACAGCAGGCCTGAGTACACAACCCTGTGGAGTTCCTGAGTTGAGGATCAGTGAAGCAGATGTGCATTTCCCTATCCTCACCACCTGGGGCCTGTTGGTGAGGAAGTCACTGATCCATAAGCAGAGAGGTGTGGATAATCCCATGTTGTGGAGTTTCAGAGCCAGCATTTTCTGGGAGCACACCATTGAATGCTGAGCTGAAGTCCATGAACAGTATCCTAACATAGGTGTTGAGCTGCTGCAGATGGGTCAGACCTGAATGAAGTGCTAATGAGACAGCGTCCTCTGTGGAGTGATTCTCCCTGAAGGCAACCTGCAGGCTGTCCAGGCAAGCAGGGATGGCATCTTTGATGTACTTTAGGAGGATCCTCTCGAAGCACTTCATGATGACAGGGGTCAGACCAATGGGACAATAGTCATTGAGGCAGGTAATGACTGGTTTCTTGGGGACAGGCACAATAACAGAGGATTTCAGACAGGCAGGAACCATGGAGAGTTGCAGTGAGAGGTTGAAGATGCCCAGAAAGACCCCTGCTAGCTGACAAGCACACAATTTAAGCGTCCGGGGTGACATCATGTCTGGACCTGCGGCCTTGTTGGTGTTGACCTTTTTCAGGGAAGGGGTCACTTGGTGGAGCTGCAGGAAGAGAGTCAAAGCGTGCGAAGAAGCAATTTAAGGTGTCAGGGTCATTGCTCAGCTGCTGGTCACTGTGCTTGTAGTCCGTGATGTTTCTGATGTCGCGTGGAATTTTGTTGATGTGGCCCTCAATGCGCTGTTTGTACCTTTGCTTGGCCTTCTGGATGCCTTTTTTTAAGTTCGCTTCTAGCCCTGCTGTGATCTAATGAGCCAAAGTGGGGTGCTGTAGCAGCTTTGTATGCTCCTGGGATGTTACAGGAAACTTGATCTAATGTATTATTTTCTCTGGTCGGGAACTTAATGAAGTTATGGAACTTGGGGAGCACAGCCTTTAAATTAACATGGTTAAAGTCCCCAGCAATGATCATAGAGGCTTCTGGATCACGTTCATTTGGCCAGTAACAAATCAGTAAAGTTCTTCAAGAGTTAGCTTAGTGTTAGCTTTCGGCCGGATGTACACTGCAATGATTATCACAGAGCTGAGCACTCTAGCCAGTTTAAATGGTCTGCACTTAACTGCAAGTCATTCCAAGGTATTTTTGACGAAGTGCACCAGGTGTTGTGGGTGTAAATTGCCAGTCCTCCTCCTTTGCTTTCATTCGAAGCCGCCGTTTGATCAGTCCTAAACAGAGTGCTGTCTAACCACACCTACTTACACCTATACACTGTCATGATCTCGGCACTAGTGCTGGTCTGATCCTTCACCTGACACACCTGTGCAACTCCGCCCTGCTCTCATCAACTCTCATCAACTCAGATCCACCTGCAGCTCTCACTATCTCTCACTATATCCCAACCCTCAGACCAGACACTAGTGCCAGATTATTACGAGCCACCAGTGAGTTTAATCCAGCGTTCTTTATCCTGTCTACCTGCCTGCCTGTTTCCTGACCTGTTCTGCCTCCTGATTCTCTGAGCCTGCCTAATCCCTGTTGGATCTGATTGCCTGCCTGTTACCGGACCTGGACCTGTGCCCTGACTCTGCCTTGGGTTCTGCTTCGGCTTTTCCCTGGATCTCAGCTCACCTGGCTCTGACACTGGACCTCTGGAAGCGGAGCTCTTGTATTATGGAAATTCCCCCTGATAATCCTGCCTATCATTGCCATCACGGTTCTGACGCTCCGCCTGTTCTCTGATCACCAAGCTCTAGCAAAGATCCACCTGAGAGTTTCTCTGACCAGATTCTGGATCACACCCTGGGTTGACAGCACCCTGTTCCATCTGCTGGAGCCTGCGCTCACTTTCCCCACAAATCCCCGGATTGTGAGAAGGTTACTGACCGTCGAATCAGTGACTGTTCCACCCCGTAAAACCTGTTGGGTCACTAACTTGTTGTCTCCACTTCCAGAGGTTCCTGCAATAGACACTGATGATTCACCCGCGACCTGCTGCAGTTTAACTAAAAATAAACTGTCTTTAAACGTCTTCTGCCTGTCTTGGTTGAATTTTGGGTCTACTGCTTCTGGTCATTACAATACACTATGGGTTTCTTTGTACTATTTAGCTAAGCATACAATTGCAACATGAGAAATATATATATTTTATGTCTTGTGTTAGATTTAAAAGACTTAAAGTAATCTTCCGCTTAAATCATATTTGGATATTAAAATGGAAGGTTGAATGATACACAGTTTTAATTTCAGTATGATGCATAGTAATTGTTTTTTAAACTTCTCAAACTCACTCCATGTCCAATGAGTCCCATGTTCTGCTGCTCTCTTTCTGTGGCTAAATAATCCACCCATCCTCAGGAGAAGACACTATCAGCTTGTCTTCCATGTTGAATGAAAAGTGCTTTATCTTTGCCGCAGTCCTTCACTCCACGTCACAGCCACATCCAGTTCCTGACAAGACACAAACGTTCAGCCTTTTCAGCTCCAACAATTATCACTTCGCATCCCTCGCAGGCATTGTGTTGCTCTGGCTTCGTTTTAATCGCCAATATTGCGGGTTTGGCATTCCTAGAATTACCTCTGTGGCTTTGTGTAGTGTCACGTCGCTCCCATGTGGCATCTGTATCATCTTTGAAATAAAATGAATCCACAAGACCCGGCTTTCTTCACGGAGTTGAAAACTCTATTTTGAATATATGATATTTCCACCTCCTTACATATTTTGAAATGTGCCCTGGGATGACCTGATTTGAACTAAATTGAATTAATTGTTTAATTTTTAACACTTTTTATGCGACAAACATTTACAGTGAACATTTACATCTAGTATTTGCCAGCACCGCTTCATCAGAATTAAATTGTATCCCTTCTAAAAAGTACCTTTCTTCCTTATTATGCTGCCTCAGTCATCTTCTCCATTTACATACTTGCATAAAGTCTACATGGAGTTAAAAGGCCAGAGTACTAAATGTAAAAGTTTTTCCCCCGAACCAGTTCCCATTAGACCCACTGAGATATGGAATGAAATATCTCATTAACACTTTTCTCCTGAAGGGATTTTTCACCTAAGCCTGCAGGGGTGTAACAAAAACATTCTGAGTGAAGGTGCCTGAGGGGGTGTGATCTACTGTTACTCAAGCAATGTAAGTGTGAAGCTTTAATATGCCAAGTGGTAGAATAGGTGTATGCCGACCTGAACGGGGCCAATGTTTCTTATGTGGCCGTCTATTTAATGTATGTCTCAGGAAGATGGCAATCAGCCTTGGAACTGGATTTTATAGGATGAGATTATGCTGTGTACTTAAAGATTATGAGGTGCCAAGGAAAAATTTGGTAAAGAGATATATCATTTTATACTTTGTATTGCTCTCTGTATCAGATTTGTGTTTGGCCAGCTGAAGAAGCAAATATGGTGATGAAGAAAGCTGTGCCTGTTTGTGCATTACCTTTACAGCGTAAATGGCAGAGGTGTCCAAAGTATTCACTGAGTTGGGTATAGATGTTTTTTACTCAAGTATAAAAGTATCGGTTTCAAAACTACTTAAAGTATAAAAGTAAAAGTATTGCAAGGGAAATAAATGCCATTAAGGACAAAATCTCAGACAGCCTGCACCACAGGGTCTATAGTGCATACTGAAGGCTATTATAACTATAATGTTATATTAAGATGATAATGTTAATTTAGGCGGTCTCACCCCGGGTGTATGCCCTGGCTTTCAAACGTCAAACTGCATATAGACACTGAGGGTTCTGGGGGGGTTGTGTTGGGGGGTGCAATGGTGCTGACTGCTTTCCAGAGAGGGGGTGGGCTACGCTGGTTTCCCCCTCTTCAGCCCTCCAAGTTTTAAATGCACTTGAGAACAACATGCAACAACACGACATTTGAGCAGTCAGAGGCAGACTTGGGGTCTTTTCACACCCTTTTTCTCTGACTGCCATCCAGAGTTTGAGGCCTGTAGGTGGACGAGGCCATCTAGCCGGGGACTGGGCTGGGGTTTCTGCTCAGTTAGTTTATTCAGCATTTATTTAGCTTTTACTTGTACCCAGACCCGGCTGCAGAAACAAATTACAGGGGGGGCATTCCATTTTTTTAGGGGGGCACACTTTAAAAAAAAAAAAAAAAAAAAAAAAATAATATATATATATATATATATATATATATATATATATATATATATATATATATATATATATATATATATATATACACTCACCGGCCACTTTATTAGGTACACCTGTCCAACTGCTTGTTAACACTTAATTTCTAAGCAGCCAATCACATGGCAGCAACTCAGTGCATTTAGGCATGTAGACATGGTCAAGAGAATCTCCTGCAGTTCAAACCGAGCATCAGTATGGGGAAGAAAGGTGATTTGAGTGACTTTGAACGTGGCATGATTGTTGGTGCCAGAAGGGCTGGTCTGAGTATTTCAGAAACTGCTAATCTACTGGGATTTTCACGCACAACCATCTCTAGGGTTTACAGAGAATGGTCCGAAAAAGAAAAAAACATCCAGTGAGCGGCAGTTCTGTGGGCGGAAATGCCTTGTTGATGCCAGAGGTCAGAGGAGAATGGCCAGACTGGTTCGAGCTGATAGAAGGCCAACAGTGACTCAAATAACCACCCGTTACAACCAAGGTGGGCAGAAGAGCATCTCTGAACGCACAGTACGTCGAACTTTGAGGCAGATGGGCTACAGCAGCAGAAGACCACATCGGGTGCCACTCCTTTCAGCTAAGAACAGGAAACTGAGGCTACAATTTGCACAAGCTCATCGAAATTGGACAATAGAAGATTGGAAAAACGTTGCCTGGTCTGATGAGTCTCGATTTCTGCTGCGACAGTTGGATGGTAGGGTCAGAATTTGGCGTCTACAACATGAAAGCATGGATCCATCCTGCCTTGTATCAACGGTTCAGGCTGGTGGTGGTGGTGTCATGGTGTGGGGAATATTTTCTTGGCACTCTTTGGGCCCCTTGGTACCAATTGAGCATTGTTGCAACGCCACAGCCTACCTGAGTATTGTTGCTGACCATGTCCATCCCTTTATGACCACAATGTACCCAACCCATGATGGCTACTTTCAGCAGGATAATGCGCCATGTCATAAAGCTGGAATCATCTCAGACTGGTTTCTTGAACATGACAATGAGTTCGCTGTACTCAAATGGCCTTCACAGTCACCAGATCTCAATCCAATAGAGCATCTTTGGGATGTGGTGGAACGGGAGATTCGCATCATGGATGTGCAGCCGACAAATCTGCGGCAACTGTGTGATGCCATCCTGTCAATATGGACCAAACTCCCTGAGGAATGCTTCCAGCACCTTGTTGAATCTATGCCACGAAGAATTGAGGCAGTTCTGAAGGCAAAAGGGGGTCCAACCCGTTACTAGCATGGGGTACCTAATAAAGTGGCCGGTGAGTGTATATATATGCTACTACTGTAACGAACAAACAAATAGCAATAGTGTAGTCAGTGTTGCCAAATTAGGCAGGTTTCCAACCAATTAGGCTTTTGAACACATTGAGCTGGAAAAAAAATAGCTTATGGGCAGATAAAAAATTTTGGAAGCTTTTTATAACATTTGTTGGGCTTTTAGAAAGAATTACTAACAAAATATATCAAAATAGTCATTATCTATTTTTTAAATAAGTTGAATCTGTCGATCTGACATCATCAATGAATAATAGTTATAATGAATAATATTGTTATAATAAAACAAGAAAAGAATAATGGTTAATCAAGTGTTTGGTCAGTGTAAACGCCTAAGAGTGTAACGATCGGTGTGCTGGTCTGACCTGCTCACTCACTCCACGCACCTGTCTTGCTCCACCTCCTCTGCAATTAACTGTTACCTGCTCCACCTGCTTATCCCACTACTTAACCAGACCTGACCCCATAGTCCAGTGCTAGTTCGTTTTAGCCCACTGGTTAGAGGAATCCAGTATTCGTCTACTAGTCTGTTTCCAAAGCCTTTTTTCCCTTTAATACCAAGCCTGCTTGTTCCCCTTTCTGATCCTGTCTGTCTGCCTCCTGTTTTTTGAAACCCGGACTGAAACCCGACCTCGCTCTTGGATAACCCCTTCTGGATTGTCAGTGGACCTCTGCCCTATCGGACCCGACCTTGGACTGTCTTAGGATCACGAACCCCGAAAGCCCCTGCTTGGTCCGTTTGGCTGTCATCGCCGCAAAGCCCCTCTGGCCCGGATCAGTCAGCGCCGGCCCTGCGCTTCGTTCTCGAGCCGACACCCCAAGCTGCCAGCTCCAATCTCTCAGGTTAGTGATGTGTTCCTACTGCACTTTGTCTCTTTAGTGCCCTCCAGATCACTAACCTGTTGCCCTTGCCTCCAGCAGTTCCCCTACCCACGCTGACGTAGGCTGCAAACCGTCAAACTGAGCCACCCTCTTCATTAAACAATATAACTCTCCACTGACCTTGTCTCGGTTGATCACTGGGTCCATTCCCGAATCATTACAGAACGAACTAGCCACTATCATGGACCCTTCACCAGACGGTCAGTGGCGAGCCGGCGTAGAACAGTCCATCTCACAATTGGAATCCGGCGTTGCGGAGATTTTAGCCCATCTCCGTAGCCAGCCTATCCCTGACCCGCCACTTCCGCAAACACCGGCGCCCGACACTACGTCACACTCGGTGACTACGTTATCCGAGCCGCGCCTTTCTCCGCCTGAGCTCTTTAGGGGAGATCCTGAGCAATGCAGAGCGTTCCTCACACAGTGTGAGATTCACTTTGAACTCCAGCCATCCTCCTTTCCCACCGATCGTTCCAGGATCGCCTACGTAATTTCCCTGTTGGCGGGCAAGGCTAAATTATGGGGTACTTCCGAGTGGCAGAATGACGCTCGCGTCTGCCACTCATATCATGAGTTCTCCCGAGAACTAATCAGAGTGTTCAGTCCTGTGTTACCCTGTAGAGAATCTTCTAGGGGACTCTTCACTCTCAGACAAGGGGATAAGACGGTCTCTGAATATATTGTTGAGTTTCACCTCTTGGCTGCAGAAAGCCTGTGGAACGAGCACGCCCTAATGGACATTTTTTTTACTGGACTAAATGATAAAATTAAGGATGAACTTGCCACTCGGGATTTTCCTAATTCCTTAAAGGAATTAGAAGACTTATCGTCCAGGATAGACCTTCGTTTAATGGAACGACGAAGGGAGCGGCGGGCGGCTACCCAGCCTCGTTCCAAGGTTTTTTCATCAGCTTTGCCATCTCCTCCTGGTGGCTCGGCTGATTCCGAACCCATGCAGCTGGGTAAGACCAGGCTGACAGAAGAGGAACGTCAGCGCAGGCAGCAACAAAACCTGTGCTTCTACTGTGGTGGGAAGGGACACCGCGCCACAACCTGTCCGGTAAAAGCCCAGGCTCAGTAGGGAGAGGGAGATCCCTTCTGAGCCGTACCAGACTTTCAGTCTCCCCGGACCTCCTTTTACCTGCCACCCTGACGGCAGCTGCCCGTGTTCATCATCTGTCTGTTTTTATTGATTCCGGGGCCGACACGGAGTTTCTAGACGAAGGACTCGCTAGAAGACTTAACATCAAACTCGTTCCGGGGTCGTCATCACACAATGTCCTTGCCCTCGATGGTCGGCGGCTGAATCATTCCCATCTCGTCACGGAGCCCGTTGAATTACTGATTGGAGGTAACCACAGAGAAATCTTAACCTTCATGGTTATTGATTCTCCCCAGGTTCCTGTAATTCTAGGGGCCACGTGGCTCAGGAAGCACAACCCCCAGATTGACTGGCGCAGAGTAGTAATATTGAGCTGGGCACCGTCCTGTTCTAAGTCTTGTCTGTTTTCTGCTCAGCCCCCCCAGGTGCCGGAGAACGAGGTGGAGCAGGTGTATCCAGATCTATCAAAGGTGCCTGCTGAGTATCATGATTTAAAGGAGGTATTCAATAAAGCCAAAGCCACGGCTCTTCCCCCCCACCGGCCCTTTGATTGTAGCATTGAGCTCCTACCCAGTTCTACTCCCCCTAGGGGGCGACTCTATTCGCTGTCATTACCGGAATCCCAAGCCATGCACAAGTATATCAGCGAAGCCCTTAAGGCTGGGATTATACGACCTTCTTCCTCACCCGCTGGAGCAGGGTTCTTTTTTGTAGGGAAGAGGGATGGGACCCTTAGGCCCTGCATAGATTATAGGGGTCTCAATGAAATCACGGTTAAGAACCGCTACCCGATTCCACTTATGAACACGGCATTCGACCAGATTCAGGGGGCTAGGATTTTCACCAAGTTAGACTTACGTAACGCCTATTACCTGGTTCGTATCAAGGAAGGGGATGAGTGGAAGACCGCTTTTAACACCCCCACGGGTCACTATGAGTATCTGGTCATGCCGTTTGGGCTTACTAATGCACCAGCAGTTTTCCAGAACCTCGTTAACGAGGTGCTCAGGGACATGGTTGGGCGCTTTGTTTATGTGTACCTAGACGACATTCTGATATATTCTGAGAACCTTTCGGTCCACAAGCAACATGTCCGGTCAGTGCTTCTTCGGCTACTCCAGAACCAGCTATTTGTTAAAGCCGAGAAATGCGATTTCCATGTCTCCACCATGTCATTTCTGGGTTTTGTGGTTTCGCCAGGTCAGATTTCTATGGATCCAGCCAAGGTCCGGGCAGTGACTGAGTGGCCTGTTCCAACCGATAGAAGGCAGCTCCAGAGGTTTCTGGGATTTGCAAATTTTTATCGCCGGTTCATTCGAAACTACAGCAAGATGGCCACTCCTCTTCACGCCCTCACGTCAAGTAAATTCAGGTTTGTCTGGAACGAAAAGGCGGAGGAGGCTTTCTTGCACCTCAAGTCCCTGTTCACGTCAGCCCCGATTCTGATTTCCCCAGACCCTGAGAAGCAGTTCATTGTCGAGGTTGATGCCTCTAGTTCTGGGGTTGGGACCGTCCTCAGCCAAGATGCCGGGAACGGTCGTGTTCACCCATGTGCCTTTTTTTCCAGGCGATTATCCAACGCAGAGAGGAACTATGACGTGGGTGACCGGGAACTCTTGGCAGTCAAATTGGCCTTAGAGGAGTGGAGGCACTGGTTGGAGGGTTCTAAGCTGCCGTTCTTGGTGTGGACAGACCACAAGAATTTGGAGTATCTCAGGAGCGCAAAGAGATTGAACCCCAGACAAGCCAGGTGGGCTCTCTTTTTTAGTCGCTTCAGTTTCTCTCTTTCTTACAGACCTGGAACCAAGAATGTAAAGCCAGACGCTCTATCCAGGATTTATGAAACAGGAGAGGAGAGTTCTGTTGAGGCCCAGGAGTTCATTTTGCCAGACGCGGTCCGTTGTGCCATCACTAGGCTCGACTTGGAGCAAGAGATCAGGAGGTCCCTGGAGGGAGGAACTATCCCTGAGGCCTGTCCCAAGGACAAGCTCTTCGTGCTAGACTCCTTGAGGAGTAGTGTCCTTAATTCCTGTCACAGCTCCCACCTATACTGTCACCCGGGTATAACCAAGTCTATCAGAATCGTTCAATCACAGTTCTGGTGGCCGACCCTGGCAGCGGATGTCAGGGAGTTTGTGAACGCCTGCCCTAAGTGTAACCAGGCAAAAGCCTCCCGACGACCCCCGTCCGGTCTGCTCCGTCCTCTCCCCGTTCCCTCTAGACCCTGGTCCTGTCTCGCGATGGATTTCATCACAGGTCTGCCAGTTTCTGAGGGGAACTCGGTCATCCTCACCATTGTGGACCGGTTTTCAAAGATGATCCACTTAGTTCCACTGCCTAAACTGCCCTCTGCAAAGGAGATGGGCAACATCTTGGCCCGGGAGGTTTTCCGTTTACATGGCCTCCCCACTGATATTGTGTCTGACAGAGGTCCCCAGTTTGTTGCTCGTTATTGGCAGGAGTTTTGCTCCATGTTGGGGATCTCTGTCAGTTTGTCGTCTGGGTTTCACCCCCAGACCGATGGCCAAACAGAGCGATTAAATCAGGAGGTTGAAACTAAGCTCCGTCTCCTCTGCGGTTCCGATCCCACCAGGTGGGTCCAGAACCTTCCTTGGACGGAGTACGCTATAAATTCCACTCCTTCATGCACCACAGGCCTATCTCCCTTCTATATAGTATATGGTTTCCAGCCTCCGGTTTTCACTGTTGAGGAGAGGGATGCCAGAGTTCCATCCGCTCGTTTGTCTGCCTTGAGGTGCCAGCGGGCTTGGAGAAGGGCAAGAAGGGCTATTATACACTCTTCCCAGGTCCAGGCTCGGGCCGCTAATCGCCGGCGGATCCCAGCCCCGCATTATAGACCCGGAGACAAGGTCTGGCTCTCCACCAAGGACCTGCCGTTAAAGGTGGAGAACAGGAAGCTAGCTCCGCGTTTCATCGGGCCCTTCCCGATCTCCAAGGTGGTGAATCCGGTGGCGGTCCGGCTTCGTCTGCCTCAGGCCATGAAGATTCATCCGACCTTCCATGTCTCGCGAGTTAGACCGGCTAGGATTTCTAGATTGGTGCCCACCCCCAGACCCCCTCCTCCTACCCGTATGATCGATGGAGGACCCACATACACTGTTAGACGCATCCTGAAGTCCAGAAGGAGGGGTCGAGGCGTTCAATACCTTGTCGACTGGGAGGGCTATGGACCTGAGGAGCGTTCATGGATCCCGTCTCGATTCATTTTGGACAAAACCCTCATCCGGGATTTCCACAGGACACATCCCGATCAGCCCAGGAGGGCGTCTGGAATCCGCCCTTGAGGGTAGGGTTCTGTAACGATCGGTGTGCTGGTCTGACCTGCTCACTCACTCCACACACCTGTCTTGCTCCACCTCCTCTGCAATTAACTGTTACCTGCTCCACCTGCTTATCCCACTACTTAACCAGACCTGACCCCATAGTCCAGTGCTAGTTCGTTTTAGCCCACTGGTTAGAGGAATCCAGTATTCGTCTACTAGTCTGTTTCCAAAGCCTTTTTTCCCTTTAATACCAAGCCTGCTTGTTCCCCTTTCTGATCCTGTCTGTCTGCCTCCTGTTTTTTGAAACCCGGACTGAAACCCGACCTCGCTCTTGGATAACCCCTTCTGGATTGTCAGTGGACCTCTGCCCTATCGGACCCGACCTTGGACTGTCTTAGGATCACGAACCCGGAAAGCCCCTGCTCGGTCCGTTTGGCTGTCATCGCCGCAAAGCCCCTCTGGCCCGGATCAGTCAGCGCTTCGTTCTCGAGCCGACACCCCAAGCTGCCGGCTCCAATCTCTCAGGTTAGTGATCTGTTCCTACTGCACTTTGTCTCTTTAGTGCCCTCCAGATCACTAACCTGTTGCCCTTGCCTCCAGCAGTTCCCCTACCCACGCTGACGTAGGCTGCAAACCGTCAAACTGAGCCACCCTCTTCATTAAACAATATAACTCTCCACTGACCTTGTCTCGGTTGATCATTGGGTCCATTCCCGAATCATTACAAAGAGGGGTTGAGTTCTACTTATCAACTTAAAAATATTTCATGACTGCGTGTAAGAGAAATGTTTAATTGAGCTATACTGAGAGAAATTACGTTTATATTAAGGTAGATTTACAACTCATGTTGGGAAGCTATTTATAATTTATTTTTTTCCGGTTGATATATCCTGATTGTTAAAGAGATCTTGTGTGTATTTGGTTGTCTGATTGTACATTTTGTTTGGAGCCCATATGCGCAGTTTTTTTCTTTGCTTCGGTGCAGTTGTGTGCTAATGGCATGTTTTTATGTGTTTAATAGTTCTGTGCTTTTAACATGAGAGAGTTTGAGATTTGGGCTTGTTTTTTTATTTTAAGTTGGGCAGGTTTTATGCTGGTTTGGGTTACTGGAAACTAACAGTGACATAGGGTAACCTGTAGCGCTGTGTCTTAACTTAAACGTCCAGCATAAGCTACACGCTAATAAACATGAGCGCTGGTGTCAGGCTGAACACTGACTGAAGTAACAATTCTGACTAGAACAGGTTCTGTAATTACAGCAGCTATGAGAACAAGGAGCAGAATAGCTTGTGCTCGTAGCTGTCCTAGCTAACCCTGCTAGCTGTCTAGCTAACCCTGCTAGCTGTCTAGCTAACCCTCCTAGCGTTAATGTTTACTCCAGTTTAGACTTCAGTGCTGGCATTTCAAACAGAAATTAATAACGCTCCTTCCAGCTCGCTCTCTGCTTCGTTGTCACTTCTTGTAATTGTTTGGTAATCAGACCAAATATTAATCCCGCTCTACCGACACCAACGGTGACCACAACCGAACTGCAGCGGCGACTGAAGGCTATGACTCGGTGTCCCGCCCCACTAAAGCTGTGATTGGCTAGCATGTTGCCGTCAGTCGTTGATTTGATTGGTTAAATTGTATGATTGGCACATCAAAGATAGTACTAAAGGGACGATGGCCACTCCGAGGTTAAAAAAAAAAAAAAAAAGACAGCTTCCAGTCCAGGGCGGGCACAGCTGGCTCACAGGGCGGGCACGGCCCCCCAATGCCCGCCCATGCCGCCGGGTCTGCTTGTACCCCTGACTTTGCCCAGCCCTCACTCCCACCCTGCACGTTTCCTGGTTTGCCGGCCAATGCCTCCTCTCTGCACATTTTTCAAATATGAAATTGGGTGGAGTAAGGCCCTGGTACAGAGGTGATATACCCCTTGGCTGTGCTGCGTCTTCGCAGCTGATCGCAGCTGATTGCAGCTGATTGCAGGAACTCTAGTCAGAGCAGTTCCACCCGGTGTGCAGTGGTGTATTTCAGATGCGCTGGCACTTGGTGCTTCTCTAACTTCCACTGAATGTGAAAGTAGTGCTGGAGCATCGTGGTATGGCTGTGCCATGTTTTCTGCGAGGCACCCTATCCCACTAGGTTGTGTTTCAGAGCGGAGCGCCTCTGTGCAGTTGGGCTCCGATCACGCGAGGATTGCATCATTGTACAATTGTAGTGTACGTGTAGGCTTTAAATAAAAAAAATCATTCTTCACGGTGTCAAGTATCAAGTGAGATCCTCTGGTGGCTTGGTGTTGCATGTAATGATGTATTGATTTTTGAACGTTCCTGTTCTATTTTGCCGATTGACTTCCACATTGCTGATTATTTGGGCTCCATATCATATGATATGCACTGTTCAACTATAATTAGCTGCACTGTCAACTACATCCTGTCAGGTATGTGGGTCAGGTCAGCCATGGTGTGTGTGTGTTGTTCTTACCTGTCTCCAACAGGGCGTAACAGGCGGTGTCCTGTTCCATCGAGCCTGTCCGCCCTCCATCGTGGAACCGTCATCCTGTCCCAAACCACACCTCAGTCTGTCACTGACAACCACAGCCTGACTAGACTCCTCCCGGCTCCAGTCAAACCATGCATTTGTAAGTCAACGTCTGCTCTCTACTTTACTAGCTTGTTGTATCCCTCTTTTCCCTCCACACAGTCTATAATCAGAGCCTCCCCAGTTGGCCACTACCTCTTCCCACTTCTTACCATAACCCTATGTCATTGTTCTTACCTTTACTGTATTCCTGCCTCTGTGTTTGTTACTTCATGGAAAACCCAGCTGTGACATATCTACATTAAGTGTATTTAGTCCTAAACCTGCACATTAATGCTGTAAAACGTACTTATTCACATAATCTTCATTTACCATATTTTTCGGATCATAAATTGCACCGGATTATAAGGCGCACTGTGAATTAACGTGTCTGTGTGTCTTTGTCCACACATAAGCTGCACCGGATTATAAAACACATGAAATATTCTTCCCAAGTGTGTAACATCACTCCGCCCCTCTGCGTACACAGCTCTCTCCTGAAAGTGAGAGTTATTGTCTCTGTCATGAGAACAGAGTAGTTGGACTACACTGCCCTGTTTCTAACATGAAGCCAATATAAACTTAATAACTTACTTGGTTTATTGTTGCTAGCGCATACTCCAGGTGAGGGCTGCCTTACATGAATGCAATTCTAGTTTCGACATTACAGTCAGGCAGTCTTGTAGACAGCTCAGGGGGCCGATCAGGTAGTGACACAGTGTACCGCAATGCTCAGAATATCCATTGAGCAGAGCGGCTTCATTGCTAACCAAAGTTGTACTTACACATTTTAACAGATTTTTGAGCACATTGTACCACATAAAATCGGTCCGTAAGCACAACGGTAATCAAAGATAACGTGCACCGGATTATAAGGCGCACCACACATTTTTGAGAAAATTTAAGGATTTCAAGTGTGCCTTATAGTACAAAAAATATATGTACTATGCCTGCAAAACGTAAAATTTATGAATAGAAAATGAATGCCTGAAGTCTCAAAATTTGATACCGAATGAATTATTCCATTCACTGATATCTGCAATTCTCAATCAATCAATCAATCTTTATCTGTCAACTACAATTTGCATTGTAATCGAAATTTCAGTTCCAGTACAACCGTCCATCACATACATAAACAAACATTTTGGGGGGAACGATTGACTGAGGCCTTGCGTTGCCAAGGAACACAGCCAGACGGCCGCTGCCATTTGGCGCAGCCGTTAGGCACATCCCTCCAAACTGCCCCGGACCCCGCCTTACGTGGTGCCCACAGGGCGCTGCCCTTGAATCTGTGGAAAGATAGATTTTCACAATGGGGGAGGAGAGGGAAGATAAAAAAAAAGACCGATGTGTCACACCCTATCCTCTCACGGTACAGTGTGAAACATCAGACAAAAAAAACTCACTGCACGAGAAGCACAAATATAACGAGACACAAATACTAGAAGGAAAACATTGGAGATTAGTCGCGTGTAAGTTCATGAGATAAATGAGCATCAGTAGTGTGTATGTGTTGTGTGGAGTATTGTATGTCCATGAACGTCGTCCGGCAGGCAAGTGTCCTTGATACGTTGGAAAGTCTTTATCACTTCACGGCCCAGCTTGACGCATCCACGGATGTTTGCAGGGGAGGAGGGAGCGGGGGGAATAACTCTGTCCCATTTCGCCATAACAACCAGGGGAGAATTTAGATAGTGGGAAAGTCCGATTAGAATACACATTTTTTTATGAGAACAAGCTGAACCACTTTTCCTTCAGCTTTAAAGTCTTTTCATCACTGGCTCCAGGATCCAATATTCCAAATTAGTGGGCTATTTTCGCGTTTTCACTTCCAGATTTTATCCCATCTCACCTCTGAGTCCAACCACCGCAGCCAGCTTATTAAGCTTATTGTTCTGTTCATTTACCACCCTAGTGATCGCGCTGTGAGCCGCTGGCATCCTCATCAAGGCCAAATTCACCGCCAGCAGTCTCTGAAGTTGCTGATACATCAGAAATCCTCCGAATCCAATAAGAAGAAATCCAAGAATCATAAATCCGAACCAATACACGTCTTCTACGTCTTCGACGGAAAGAATTGAGAGGCACACCGTGGACCATTTATCCCACGGATCCAAGGTGTATCCCGCAAAAAAAAAATTATTCTGTGTAGTTCTTTTGTTAGTCTTGTGGGTCTGTGAGAACACCACAAAACTCTACAGTAACTGAGTATAACAGCAACATTCCTGACAGAACAACATACAGTTGCCTAACGTAGGTGATGTCCTGCATCACCTACGTTATTTAAAAAGCTGCTGTCAGCATAAAAACGAAGTGCAGGACAAAGAATTTGTTCAGAACTTAGAGCGTCCCCTCTCGTACGAGAAGCAGCAGAGAATTAAGATAAATTATTGATTGCGGTGAAAACCAGTAACACTCGACAATATATTAATCCGGAAAAATGATTTAATCGTGGTCTGATCATCCTATCCCGGGAGAGATTTCTGCAGAGTATTTGCGCTCCAGCCTCTATAGGCTTCTCCAGAAAGATGCCTTTTCTGATACTTTCTTGTGCAGATCTCAGCTAAAAGGAAGAGGAAGCCCTCATCAATGGATCGCAGATAAGGTGATTCACCATGGCAACGGCAGGAAATAAGAAGCCTGGAAGTGCTAATTTCCAGCGCTAATTAGAAATCTTTCATTAAAGCATATGAAGATTATAAAACTATAACTAACAAAAAAGAAACAATGATGTTACTGCATAAAAGGCGCGTTAGTGGCCGAGAATTACTGAAAACGTCAATGCAGGTATATGAGTGTTATTTGACGGAGAATTAAAGCTGTATTCTCGCACTACACTCATTCAACACCCAAAAAGGGGGGCACATTGATTATGTGTCTAAGTGCAACTCGACAGGCATAAAAGGAATGTGGCAGCAGATCAAGCTGAAGTATGAAAATACAGTTTAATCGGGTTCAGTTATAAATTATTCTTATGTTTAACCATAATCAAATACATCATTTATAGGCTATATTCAACTTATGCAATTAATGATGGTATGGTGAGAGTTATTGATATAACTACCAGTAACTCTCACAGTTTTTTCCTACTTCTAAGCTGGGGGGGAGGGCCCCAGCTTAGAAGTAGGAAAAAACTCAGTTAACCCAAATAACTCTGCTCGGTAGCAGGGTTGTTTGACGGAGTAATTTGTTGTAGTAATTTGAGTCAGGGTAAAGGCTTCTGAGGTTTGGATAACCACTAACCCAGCTTTCTGAAACAGGGCCCTGGTGACTAAACTATGTTTTGTTTACATTTCCAACATTAAAATACATATCAAGGATCTTAACATAAAAATGCCAAAGAAAATTAAATTCTCTGCTAAACGCGTGCAAAACGTTATTTCACATAGAATCAGAATCATTTTTAATAGGTCATGGTTGGGTGCACAGTCAAGGAATTTGACTTTGGTAACAACATTTACAATGTACATATTAGGCATGCACAAAACTTGGGCGTTGCGTGTTAAAGTGAAGAGTCATTTATTAAGAAATTAATACAAGGCTTATATGTTGGCAGAGAAAACCAAAAACATGGCAAAGTCGAGACCAGAACCAGGATAGCATAGCACAGTACCTGACAATGGGCTCACTAAATAGGGGAGGAGACAGAAGGGACAGCAGGTGGAGAAGATTAACACAGGTGAGAAGAGTAAAGGCAATTAATCTTAAAAAACTTTATCCTGGGTCAAAAGTGCATAAACACCGGTGAGATAAGGCCTTTAAATTGCATATTTGTAGTGGTTTTTCGACAATAAAACTCCCATCAGTGCAGACAGTAAAGATTTTTACTGTTTGAATTACATCATCATAAAACAGGTAACAACTCATTGGTGGGCTCAGATCTGCAGATGTGTGATCGTGCAACTCAATTCAATTCAATTCAATTTTATTTATATAGCGCCAATTCATGAAACATGTCATCTCAAGGCACTTTCCAAAGTCAAATTCAACCAGATTATACAGATTGGGTCAGTTGATACAGATTGATCAAAAAATGTCCTATACTGTATAAGGGTACCCAGTTGATTGCATCAAAGTCTTGACAAGCAGCATTCCCTCCTACTGAAGAAGCGTAGAGCCATAGGGAGAGTCGTCTGCATTGTCCATGACTTTGCAACAATCCCTAATACCGAGCAAGCATGAAGCGACAGTGGAAAGAAAAACACCCCATTAACTGGCAGGAAAAACCTCCAGCAGAACCAGGCTCAGTATGAACAGTCATCTGCCTCGACCGACTGGGGGTTAGAGAAGACAGAGCAGAGACACAACAAGAGAGACAAAAAAGCACAGAAGCACACATTGATCCAGTAATCTGTTATACATTGGATGGTAAAAGCGGGTGATCTGTCTTCCCTGGATGATGACACAGCTAACAGACCGCCAGACCAGGTGTACCTACTATGAAGAAAAAAAAGAGAGAGAACAAAAAGTTAAAAGCTTAAATGATGACAAGCAATGCAAATTGGAGAACAGTAGAACTCGGTAGAGTGAGAAAAATAGACCCTAACTATCGAGATAGCTCAGGGTAACATAAGCCACTCTAACTATAAGCTTTGTCAAAAAGGAAAGTTTTAAACAACATGTTTTACAATAATGTGAACTTCTTTCAAAGTTTAAACAACAGACAAAACTCAGTCATAATGATTTCGCTTATCCTTTATATTGGCCTAATATACACTATACAGTCATATTCCATAAATCAGAATATTATTGAAAAGTTCATTTATTTCAGTAACCTGGTTCCTAAGGGAAACAAATTATATAGATTAACACAGACTGATCATGTTTAAAAGCCTTTATTCCTGTTTGTGGATCTGGAGAAGGCATTCGACCGTGTCCCTCGGGGGGTCCTGTGGGGGGTACTCTGGGAGTATGGAGTACCGGGCCCTTTAATAAGGGCTGTCAGGTCTCTGTATGACCGGTGTCAGAGTCTGGTCCGCATTGCCGGCAGTAAGTTGGACTCCGCCAAGGTTGCCCTTTGTCACCCATTCTGTTCATAACTTTTATGGACAGAATTTCTAGGCGCAGTGGATCCGTTTTTGTGGCCTTAGGATTGCGTCTCTGCTATTCGCGGATGATGTGGTCCTGTTGGGTTCATCAGGGCGTGATCTACAGCTCTCACTAGAGCGGTTCACAGCCGAGTGTGAAGCGGCCGGGATGAGAATCAGTGCCTCCAAATCGGAGACCATGGTCTTGAGCTGGAAAAGGGTAGAGTGCCTTATCTGGGTTGGGGAGGATGTACTGCCCCTAGTGGAGGAGTTTAAGTATCTTGGGGTCTTGTTCACGAATGAGGGGAAGATGGAATTTAAGGCCTTTAAATTGCATATTTGTAGTGGTTTTTCGACAATAAAACTCCCATCAGTGCAGACAGTAAAGATTTTTACTGTTTGAATTACATCATCATAAAACAGGTAACAACTCATTGGTGGGCTCAGATCTGCAGATGTGTGATCGTGCAACTCAATTCAATTCAATTCAATTTTATTTATATAGCGCCAATTCATGAAACATGTCATCTCAAGGCACTTTCCAAAGTCAAATTCAACCAGATTATACAGATTGGGTCAGTTGATACAGATTGATCAAAAAATGTCCTATACTGTATAAGGGAACCCAGTTGATTGCATCAAAGTCTTGACAAGCAGCATTCCCTCCTACTGAAGAAGCGTAGAGCCATAGGGAGAGTCGTCTGCATTGTCCATGACTTTGCAACAATCCCTAATACCGAGCAAGCATGAAGCGACAGTGGAAAGAAAAACACCCCATTAACTGGCAGGAAAAACCTCCAGCAGAACCAGGCTCAGTATGAACAGTCATCTGCCTCGACCGACTGGGGGTTAGAGAAGACAGAGCAGAGACACAACAAGAGAGACAAAAAAGCACAGAAGCACACATTGATCCAGTAATCTGTTATACATTGGATGGTAAAAGCGGGTGATCTGTCTTCCCTGGATGATGACACAGCTAACAGACCGCCAGACCAGGTGTACCTACTATGAAGAAAAAAAAGAGAGAGAACAAAAAGTTAAAAGCTTAAATGATGACAAGCAATGCAAATTGGAGAACAGTAGAACTCGGTAGAGTGAGAAAAATAGACCCTAACTATCGAGATAGCTCAGGGTAACATAAGCCACTCTAACTATAAGCTTTGTCAAAAAGGAAAGTTTTAAACAACATGTTTTACAATAATGTGAACTTCTTTCAAAGTTTAAACAACAGACAAAACTCAGTCATAATGATTTCGCTTATCCTTTATATTGGCCTAATATACACTATACAGTCATATTCCATAAATCAGAATATTATTGAAAAGTTCATTTATTTCAGTAACCTGGTTCCTAAGGGAAACAAATTATATAGATTAACACAGACTGATCATGTTTAAAAGCCTTTATTCCTGTTTGTGGATCTGGAGAAGGCATTCGACCGTGTCCCTCGGGGGGTCCTGTGGGGGGTACTCTGGGAGTATGGAGTACCGGGCCCTTTAATAAGGGCTGTCAGGTCTCTGTATGACCGGTGTCAGAGTCTGGTCCGCATTGCCGGCAGTAAGTTGGACTCCGCCAAGGTTGCCCTTTGTCACCCATTCTGTTCATAACTTTTATGGACAGAATTTCTAGGCGCAGTGGATCCGTTTTTGTGGCCTTAGGATTGCGTCTCTGCTATTCGCGGATGATGTGGTCCTGTTGGGTTCATCAGGGCGTGATCTACAGCTCTCACTAGAGCGGTTCACAGCCGAGTGTGAAGCGGCCGGGATGAGAATCAGTGCCTCCAAATCGGAGACCATGGTCTTGAGCTGGAAAAGGGTAGAGTGCCTTATCTGGGTTGGGGAGGATGTACTGCCCCTAGTGGAGGAGTTTAAGTATCTTGGGGTCTTGTTCACGAATGAGGGGAAGATGGAGCGGGAGATCGACAGGCGGATTGGTGCTGCGTCTGCTGTGAAGCGGGCGCTGTACCGGTCCGTTGTGGTAAAGAGAGAGCTGAGCCAAAAGGCAAAGCTCTCGATTTATCGGTCGATCTACGTTCCTACCCACATCTATGGTCATGAGCTTTGGGTCATGACCGAAAGAACGAGATCCCAGATACAAGCGGCCAAAATGAGTTTACTCCGTAGTGTGTCTGGGCTCTCTCTTAGAGATAGGGTGAGGAGCTCAGTCATCCGGGGAGGACTCAGAGTAGAGCCGCTGCTCCTCCACGTCGAGAGGAGCCAGTTGAGGTGGCTCGGGCATCTGGTTAGGATGCCTCCTGGACGCCTCCCTGGTGAGGTGTTCCAGGCACGTCCCACTGGGAGGAGACCCAGAGGGGGATCCAGGACACGCTGGAGGGACTATGTTTCTCGGCTGGCCTGGGAACGCCTTGGGATTCCCCGGAGGAGCTGGCCCAAGTGGCTGGGGAGAGGGACGTCAGGGCCTCCCCACTGAAGCTGCTACCCCCGCGACCCAACCCCGGATAAGCGGAAGACAATGGATGGATGGATGGATATTTCTGTTAATTGTGATTTTATTCCACCTCCAGCTAATAAGCACCACATTTAAGGTTAGAATATTGCATAAAAAAAAGCAACAATGTTCATGCAGAAATGGGGGTTTAGTGAAAAGTGTGTTTAATACCATCATAAAGGTCGTTTTTTTAATTAAAAGGTACTTTTAATCTGACAAACTCGCCTCTCAGAAATGCATATTCTACTCTATTAAATACTACATTCTATTTATATTATACACTGGTGCATAGCAGTGAGATCTTACCTTCATTATTGGCTTACAATCTAAAGGTACATTTAAAGCAAAAATCAGGTTTTATAACATGGTTTAGATTGGAATGGCCTGGCCATACTGTGCTGTAAGCCACCGCTCACAGCAAAGGTTTGCAACTTTCTGTCCTTGGTAGGTATCAGTAGAAAAAAAAGAAAACAGAGTAATTGAGAGTGCTTATGAATGTTTTTTTTCCAGTTTGTGCTTCCATTATCCATTTGACGCTCCTCAGTCCAACATACAAAGGGAACAAAAATCAATACACTTGAGGAGTGGTTGGAGGGGCTTTATCTTTTGCGGTGGATGATTTGGCTGTGTGAATTATTCATCAGCAGAAAGCTATTGCCCATGCTGGTGAGCACAGAGGATAGAAATAACAGCTTTTCCTTATCACTCTTAATCTTAGGAGCTGAAGAAATGCAATTGTCAACATTTAGCACTTAATGGTGTGTCAGAGAGGCAACATGATCTAAGACCATTAGGGCTATTTTGTGCTGAGGTTCAAAACAGCCTTTTTTGCTCTTATCTCTGCTGCTGAGCTCTCTGAGGAAACAGGAAACCTGGAAAGGTGTGAAGAAAGTCAAGCTTTAGGGGTACAATCAACCCATCGAAAGGGAGTATGTCTTTGACATTTTCCTTTTATTCTGGTGGTTATCTTTGCATAGCACACTGAACAACTACAAATTATTTCCATTTTCTGACCTCATGAAAGGTGTAAAGTCACATAAGATCAGTTATTTTGATTCCCGTCTAGACAACAATTCAAAATGTTAATACTCTGACCTGATATGAACAGAAGTACAAAATATTAATATCCAAACTCACACCTTAAAGATTTAGGATTGAAATCAACCAATTAAAGTCAGATTATTTATGTAGCACTAATTTACAACACGTCCTCTTAAGACTTATCTTAAGAGAGAGATAAGAGAAAAGTTTTCTAAAGAAACCCAGCAGATTGCATAGAGACATTGATTTATAATAATAGTAATGGTAATATCATCTTTATTGTCATTGAAACATACATTACAAACATACATTCCAGCGAAATTTGTTCTCTGCTTTTAACCCATCACCCTTGGGGAGCAGTGGGCTGCCATGTGCGGCGCCCGGGGAGCAATCAGGGGTTAAGGGTCTTGCTCAGGGATCCAGAGTGCAGGCGCTGGGGATTGAACCGGGTACTTTCATCCTTCTCTGAGTGCAAGCACGCTGCTCTAACCACTAGGCCACCACCCCCCACCAAAGATTTGCAGAGTTCAGTCCTCCTGGATGAGCATGTAGCCACAGTGGAGATGCTCTTACATTGTGTTGTTGACTTTGCAGCAACCCCTGTTACTGAGCATGCATGTGGTAACAGTGGAGTGGAAAATTCCCCTTTAACAGGAAGAAACCTCAAGGAGAACCAGGTTCAATTCAAATCAGTTTTATTTATATAGCACCAATTCACATCATATGTAATCTTAAGGAAGTTTACAAAGTTAAATTCAATGTAATGTTTACTGCAGGTGAACTCGATATTCAGTCGGGCACAGAACTACGTATTTTTGAAAAGTTTATTGAGAGAATGATGAGTAGTGGCGGGCGAGGCAGACAAATAGAACTAGACTTGGCAGATGAGTCTTGGCAGACGGTGCAGGCATGCTGGAATGAGCAGGAGACCAGAAGATGCAGGCAGTGACAGAACAGATTAGGCGATGTGAACCAGGGAACCACCAGAACGGGCAGAGTAAGCGACTGGAACTCACGGGGAAACAGGCAGAACTGCAGCATGCAGATACGGGAGATCTTCGCAGAAGAGTCCAGCTGGCAGAGCATACATGAACTGGTAGAGCAAGGGCACATCACACTGGGCGATCCGACACGAGGAGAGAGGTGAAGAGAGACGTTCTGGCAGTGATGAGTCGGCAGAGGCAGGTATAAGTAGGCTGGTGAACAGGTGAGCTGAGTAGACGAACTAGTAGCAACAGGTGGAAATGATCTAGAGTAGGGTGGTGGCTGGAGGGAGATTGAGCTGATAGTGGCTAAGAGGTGACAGGCTAATAAGAAAAGTCCAGAAAAGTCCAAAGGAAAAATAAACAAAACCCCAAATCATGACATTCAGTCATATCCAGAAATATTGATCCAAAAGTTTCCTATCTAAAGCCGGGCGTACACTGTACGAGTTTTTCCCCTTTTCGGGTCGTGCGAGCATTTTTTGAATCGGGCCGAAATTCAGTTTGATTGTACAGGGGGGGAGGAGGGGGGGCTGGCTTCTCACGACCACCTCCCGATCAGGAATCGGACGGTCGGTGAAAATCAAACATGTTTGAAATTCAGTCGGCTGTCGTGAGGTTTTCGTGAGCGCATCCTACTGTTCAAGCAGAGCTACGAGGGGGCGCCCTCCCCTCCTCTCCATCCCCGCCAGAGGAGGGAGGGGAGCGGGCGTCCCTGAAGCGACCTCCGCCCGGCCCGCTCGCAGGGGGGTTGGAGAGGGCGAGCGCTCCGGTCCGCGCAACGCGCTGGCCGCCTGTTTCGGCACTCCTCCGCTCGCGGAGGGGGGGTGCGGGCGGGGCGACCTGCCATGCCACGCGGCCGCCGGTGCGTCTCATCCCTCCTCTCTCCCCTCCGTTCCCCCGACACCCGGTGCCTCCTGCGGGCCTCGCCAGAGCTGGGCTCGACCCTCTGCTCTGGGTCCCTGTCACCCACCGTCGCTCGCCTGCCTCTGCCACCACAGCGAGCGGTCCCAGAGGGGGCACGACGTACAGTGTGAGCAGTCCGGTCGCGTCCGAGCATCGCGCCGGACAGATCGTGAGCGGTGAACTTTTTAAACCCCGCGGTTCCGTCGCACAGTTTGAGATGTATATAAGTACCAGGACTGAAAAACTCGTACAGTGTATGCCCGGCTTAAGGAAACCCAGCAGATTGCATCAAGTCTTGACAAGAAGCATTCACTCCTCATGAAAGAGCAAATAGCCACAATGGACAGTTGTCTGCATTGTTGATGGCTTTGTAGCAATCTCTCATACTGAGCATGCATGAAGCAACAGTGGAGAGGAAAACTCCCCTTTAACAGGAAGGAAAATCTCAACCAGAACCAGGCTCAGTGTGAACGGTCATCTGCCTTGACCGACTAGGGGTTAGAGAAGACAAGAGCAGAGATACAAAAAAGCACAGAAGCACACATTGAGCCAAGAATCCTTTCTATGTTGTATGGTAATGGTAGATGATAACAATCATCTTTATTGTCATTGCAACATCTGCCTCCCCTGGATGGTGTCACTACTAAAATAATCAGGTGTACCTACTATGAAGATAGAAAGAAAGAAGAACTTTAAGTTAAAAGTTGAAATAACAACACATGCAAATTGGAGAACAGTAGGAGAACGCAGTGAGAAAAATAGACCCTGATGTCTTCCAGCAGCCTAAGCCTATAGCAGCATAACTACAGAAATAGCTGAGGGTAACCTGAGCAACTCCAACTAAAGGTTTTGTCAAAAAGGAAAGTTTTGAGATTAGTCTTGAAAGTAGACAGGGTGTCTGCCTCACAGACCAAAACTGGGAGTTGGTTCCACAGGAGAGGACCCTGATGACTAAAGGATATCCCTCCCATTCTACTTTTAGAGACTATAGGAACCACCAGTAGTCCTGCAGTCTGAGAGTGAAGTGCTCTGTTAGGAATATATGGGGTAATAAAATCTTGAAATATGATGGAGCTTGATTATTAAAGGCTTAACAGATGAGAAATATAAATGTAAATGATATTCTTGATTTAACAGGAAGCCAATGAAGGGAGGCTAAAACTGGAGAAATATGATTGCTCTTGTTTATTTTCATCAGAACTCTTGCTGCAGAAATTTGCATCAGCTGAAGGTTTTGAACTGCAGTTTGTGGATTTCCTGATAGTGCAGAATTACAGTAGTCCAACCTTGAAGTAACAAATGCATGGACTAGTTTTTCAGCATCACTACTGGAAAAATATTTCTAATTTTGAAAAAAAGAAACTATGGAAATCTGTTTAATATGGGATTTCAATGACATGTCTTGGGTCAAAAATAACACCAAGCCTTTTTACTTTATTATCAGAGGCAAATTTAATTCCATCCAGATTCAGTGATTGATTAAGAAGTTTATTTTTTTGAGGACTCTGGTCCACACATGACAACTTCTGTCTTGTCAGAATTTAAAAGCAGGAAATTTAAAGTCATCCAGGTTTTGATGTCATCAAGACATGCCTGTAGTTGAAGCAATTGATTGGGTGCGTCAGGATTTATGATAAATATAACTGAGTGTCATCAGCATAACAGTGGAAATTAATCCCATGCGGTCCGACCATTATACCAATGGATTAAGCGGGTCAGACAATGGATGGATGGATGTAGGAATAAATATATGTAGTAAAGCGTATTGGCACAAAGACTGAACCCTGTGATACTCCACAAGTGACCCTAGAATTTGAAGATGTATCATTAACATGAACAAACTGGAATCTGTCAGACAGATAAGATTTAAACCAGCCTAACGCATTTCCCTTGATATCTACAGTAAGTTCAAGTCTTTCTAGGAGAATATTAGGATCAACTGTACAATAGCAGCACTGAGATCTAACAGAACAAGTACTGAGACAAGTCCATTATCTGAGGCCATGAGAATATCATCTGTGACTTTCTCCAGAGCTGTTTTGGTGCTATGATGAGCTCTGAAACTTGACTGAAACTTTTCAAATAGGTAACTATTTTTTAAATGTTTACATACTTTATTAGCAACTATTTTCTCGAGACTTTTATATAAGAAAAAATTAGATATAGGTTGGTAATTTATCAAGTCATCTTGATCAACAGATGGTTTCTTAAGTAAAGGTTTTATAACAGCTACTTTAAAAGCCTCTGGCACATATCCATTTACTAAGGATAGATTAATCATGTCTAAAATGGGACTATAAAAGGGAATACTTCCTAAAATAGCTTGGTTGGGATTGGGTTTAACATACAAATTGAGGGGTTAAGATTAAGATGAAGTTTTAGATAACTGAAAGCTCTACTGGGGCTAAGCAAGCCAAACACTTCCTCCAATGTTGCCTCACTTACTGAGGTTGATGTAATTGTGTTTGTGAGGATGCCAATGATTTTTTTTTTTTTATAGAATCAATTTTATTTATGGAGAATCCCATAAAGTCATTCCTGCTGAGAGCTAATGGAATGGATGGATTAAAAGAGCTATGACTCGGTGTAAGTTTAGCAACTCTACTAAAAAGAAACCCAGGATTATTTTTATTGCCCTTTATTAATGATGAAATATATGCTGCTCTAACTCTGCGAAGAGTCTTTTTATACAACAGTAGACTTTTTTACAAAATTAGGTAGGATTCCTCTAGACGTGTAGGGTGCCATTTTCTCTCCAATTTCCTAATGTTGTGCTTCAAAGAATACAGCTCTAAATTAAACCAGTGAGCCAGCTTTCTGTGAATAATTACTTTATTTTCTAGGGGGCCATGTTGTCTAATGCAAAACGCAACGAGGAAGTGACATCATCAATAAAAGCGTCAATTTGTGAATGGGAAGAAACAACATTGCTGCCATCTGCTGGGTATTTCTGTGATAATGTGGAAATTAAAAGGGGAACATACTCTTTAATGTCCTGTACAGCATTATCTGATAAGTTTCTACTATAATCAGAACTTCTTTTGTGGGTGGAGAACTCATTTAAATTGAACTGAAAGGTTATTAAAAATGGTCGGTTAGGACAGGGTTGGGAGGGAATACTGTCAATTCTTCACAATCAACGCCATATGTCAGCACAAGATCCAAGGTATGAAGGCAAGAGTGCGTCGGTTTATGCACATTTTGAGCCAAACCAGTTGAATCTATGATATTATTAAAGGCTACATTAAGTTTATCACGTTCAGTGTCAACATGAATGTTAAAATCCCCCACTATAAAAAGCTTGTCAGTGTTTAACACTAAATCAAATAAGAAGTCTGCGAACTGATCTAAAAACTGAGAGTAAGGGTCTGGTGGACGATTCAAAACAACAATCAGAAGAGGTTTTACTGCTTTGGATAAAGGAAATTGAGGGTTAAATGTTTAAAAGAATAGTAGTTATTAATTGGCCTGGGAGTAAATAATAAATCAGACTGATAGATGGTTGCTACTCCTCCTCCTCTTCCCGTATATCTGGGAATGTGGAAATTTAAATAATTAGAGGGAGTTGACTCTTTTATACTAATGTAGTCCTCTTGTAGCTAGGTTTCTGTGAGACAAAATAATTGAATCTGATTATCAAAAATCAATTAATTAACTAATAGATCCTTTGGAGAGAGAGACCTTATATTTAATAAACCTCATTTAATTGTTTTATTTTTTGGTTCAAGTTGAGTCGTATTGATTTTTATGATATTTTTATGATTTGCTCCTTTTAGATCGGTTTTTAATCTGTTTAGTTTTGGCCGTGGGAAAGACACTGTCTCAATTGGAAAATGGGTGGGTAACAGTACAGAAGCTGCAAAGAGGTGTGTTAAACTATTGCTCTGCTTCCTGTTCTGGACATTGGGGTTGTCAGCAATTTGGAGAACTAATAAATCCGGTCAGATTCATAGAAAGAAGAGCTGCACCATCCAAAGTGGGATGGATGCCGTCTCTCCCGATCGGACAAGTTTTTCCCCAGAAAGTTCGTCAGTTGTCAGTGTAGCCCACATTGTTTTCAGGACACCACTTAGACAACCAGCAGTTAAATGATGACATGCGGCTAAACATGTCTTCACTAGTCAGTTTAGGCAGGGGACCATAGAAATTTAGAGTCGGATATTGTTTTAGCAAATTACACACCTTTGGTCAGCTTGGCTAACTGTCCGACAACCTGCAACACAAACACTTCAACCAGCCATAAAATCATAATATTGATTTGTAACTAAGTGTTGCACCGAGAAGGGAATTGTGGCTGAAAGGGGAAACCGATGTGGGGGGACCGCGTTTGACTGGTTTTCTGACTCCTTTTAGTTCAAAGGTCAGTACTGGTAGCCCTTTATATGACTCTGTACCAATGAAGTAGCTCTCAGTTTCAAAAAGGTTGGTGACTTCTGGTTTAGACAGTGATACCATGGCACCTTTAAGAAAATGTTTTGCTATGATTTGTTAGGGAAAAACCCTCCAAAGGTGAGGGCACCCATACCAAAAAGAAGTATACCTCAGGTACATGTCATCAAGTATACTTAGGTATTCTAAAGTATCTTTCCAAAGTTTACCAACTGAGGCAAGTATATTTGAAGTTTAATAACACATTTAACCGTTGAGACTAAACTTGTCCACTTACAGTTATCTTCCAAGTATACTGTTGGTTTACTTGTAATAAACTTCAAGTCTACTCTTAGTTTCTGAAAGTACACTCTAATGCATACTGTAAGTAACTTTCTAAGTAAACTATTAGTTTACTAGGAATAAACTTATAGTGCCGTTTAAGTTAATGAAAGTACACTTTAAAGTATACTGAAAGTGACCTTTCAGATTGTCTATTAGTTTACTAATAATACACTTCTCATTCACTGAATTTTTTTTTAAATGTACTGTGATTAACCTTCTAGTTGTACTTCTACTGCACGTTTACTGCAGAGTAAAGAAATATTTAAAAACCAGTTGAGGTGGTTCACTCCTCCCATTCCTCTAGGGGGAGCTGTAGTTGCTTTGCACTGGTACGCGAGAAGAAGAAAACGGTGGACCAGTAGTGCACTTAGGTTTCTGTTAGCTGAGACTAACAAGAAAAATCGTCCATAGGATCATATCCTATTGGAGTTCATGAGTGTTGCCCAATGTGGTAAGTTATATTAATGCTTTGAGGTAGTGATGGTGAGATGAAGCCTCATGAGGCATTGAACCACTTGAGCCAACTGGTTCAAGAAAGGGTTCATTTCTTGATGCTTCATGTGCACACGAAACCACCTACTGGCGAGGTGTATAATCACAGCCAGCTGTATCTTAACACGTGTGATGCATTGAATTTTTGTCTATTATGACTCTTGGGAATGACTTCACAAAAGGTGTAGGACGAAATAATTTGTCTACATAAATTTTGTATATACATGTGTATAATAAAACATTTTTTGAATGTATTCTCTGTGTGTAATTATTCCCAAAATAGTAGTGACGTGATATGGCATGGTGTGTAATGTTTTTTTGTGACTCTAGAAAAATGGCATGGGCTTAATCAGGCAGAGGACAATGAAAGTGCTTATGGAACTAGGGAGGGGGTAGTGAATAGGCTAATGCTTGTGTAACTTGGATGATTTCATGCATTTTTATTAAGAAACAACAATTTCTCCACAGTTTTTGGTTTCAAATGATTTCTCTTTTTTGATACTACTTCTCCAGCTTTTGAAAAGACACGCTCACATGGCACAGATGATGCCGGGGTACATAAATAAATAAGTGCAAGTATGTACAGATTGGGGTACTGTGACCAATGATTAGCCCAGTACTATACGGTCCCACATTTTCCCCTCAGCAGCAACACTGAAGCACACAGAGGTTCCCGCTGCGTCTTTACGCACGATCCAGCTGCTGATGTCTCCTCTCTTTTCAGCTCAATGCAATTACAGTAACAGTTTATAACCTATATCACCTTTCACAGAAACAGGTTTCTCATCTCAGTCGACCAGACAAATCTCTATTGCTTTCCTCAGTGCGCTCTGGGCGGTGAGGTGGGAGGATTTTACCCGATGGTGCGCTGCGTGCGAGGGATAAACAGGGGGGAAATGCATAAATAAAAACTGTAAAGGGCTCCTATACAGTGATCATAGGAGCTGACCGGTTTGAGATCAACCTCCTGATGTTACAAGTTCTTTAAAATGACTCTTAAAAGTGCGCACCCAAATTACAAGTAACGTAATTTTGCGCACCTGAATTAAAGCGCAAGGCAGCAGCGCACCGTGAGGACATTAAACGTAGTGATTCACGTTTTGAATGGTGAACGGTGATAAAAGCCCCTGGGTTCGAGGGAAAGGAGGGGGGAGAGGAGCAAGCGCTGAGGCACAGAAATACGGTGCATGTAGTTAAAAAATGCAGAATTAATAAAAACAACTTATAAACAGACGTAGCGTTTTAAACTGCATCTGGTGAGCAGAACTGTTTTATGATCCAGAGTGCATCCATCACTCGTTCTGAATGAAGGCAATATCTGGCAGCAGCTCTCTTCCACCGCCCCCTCCCCTCCTGCGTACGCAGTACAGGACCTTACCGGCTCACTTTCACCACTGGTTAAGACTAAAATTATTCATAACTCTGATCGCTCTTCCTGCTGCTCTGTTAACATGAACTGCAGCAGGAATTACTGATGGCCACAAGCTGTGAAAGAAGCAGAAACATCACAGCAGAAGGCAGAGTTTTTATCTTCCGCTGCCCAGATGGGCGTTGGGATTTTTATGCGTGAAAAATACCATGTTTGCGTGTGACCGTGTGAAGTCAGTGACGGTCAATGCGTGATAGTTGAGAGCACTGATCTCCTATCTATCTATCTCTCTCCTAAACTCTCCAAACACCAAACTAACTGTCTCAAACTAAATAACCACTATCCAAACTCTGCTATCCAAACTATCAAAACTCTATCCACTCTCTCAACTGACCGCAACTCGCCTACAACAACCCATATTTTGAATGGAGCCTGTGGGGTTTGTAAAGCTGTCAAACCCCGCACCAAAATCTGAACCACTTCCCGAAGCAGTCACGTGGTAAAGCCGGGCAGCGAGGCTTCGGACGTCATCGTCCTAAATGAAGCAAGCCTCGATACGCGCATTGTGGAAACGCCCCCTCCATTACTCGACACACGCCTCGAAGCCTCGGCACATCACGTAACATCACTACTTTGAGGTGATGTGTTTTGTCATCTGTTCTAAGCGTGTGGCTGGTGAATTTGCTAGTGCTAATTAGCCAAATGCTAGCTGTATTTTGCTGCACTGTGATATATGAATGCTGATGTTTATTATGTTAGAAAGTGTTCTAAGTGTAAACTCTGCCTTATAACCGGTTAGTTAGGTCAAGCCTAGCTCCTAAATCTATGTTTAAGTTTGTGTTTATTGAATATTGCAATACTAAGTATTGAGGTTTTGTTTTTTTTGTTTTTTACTTTATTTACAGTTTAACCGGCATGGCCGTGTAAAAGCACTCTGCAATAAAATTAACAACAGCAACAACAACAACGGCTATCTTATGTTCTTTGTAACATAAAGTTAAGCACAAGGCAATCATGTCTGAAACCAAAGATTCTGCGGGAGAAATAGACCTCGCTACACTAAAGAGAAGGAGAGGACAAGCTAAAGCAGCTGTAACTAAGACGATAACATCGGCAAACGAAAAAATCAGAGAAAATAAGCCAGAAGAATTAAAGTCAGTGCTGCAGAGCCTCGACCTAGCCCTTGCACAGCTGCAGGAGGCACATAAATGTTATCATTCTCGGCAGGCCAGCTGACAGCTTTGCTAGGGCCCGGGACAATGCGGTCTTTTTGGGCCACCCTCTACACCTCCCGCAACACACACACACACACACACACCAAAAAAAAGTCAACTTAACTGTATACTTCATGCCCTGAAAATCTCTGTATTTTATACTGGATATTTTCAACCCATCTATTGAATTTAGTGCACTGTTTGATCTTTTCTTCATAAGAGAACCGCAAGCACTGCAGCCAAAATATGGCCTTTTTTGACCTGCTGTATATCAGCCAGTCCTTAAGCGTGATGTATCATGAAACTGTTGACCTTTCTGGTTTTGTGATTTTTATTTTATTATTACAATTAAATAATAATAATGTTATGTCCATAGTGTTTTTTTTCCTAATCCACCTTTTATATCTTTCAATCCTTATGTAATTTTGTCTGTGTTGTGTGCACCTGCCTGTTGCTTTAATCCTATTTATTTCCCCGTCGTGGGAAAAATAAAGAATTAGCTAATGTTATCTTATCTTAAATAACACTTTTTAATAGGATATATGTACTGGATTCTTTCAAGGTCTTAATTACATGTTCTGTATGGGCTCCAGTAACATATGATATATAATATCTACTTTGAAAGTTAACATGAAGTGCTGCTGAAGATGAACACTGATCTACCTGGATGTTTTCTGGAGGACTGAAACGCCTCAGTCAGTGACGTCAGTCTGTGGGTCTGGGTCTGTCGGGGCAATGAGAGAAGTTTCGTCTCCTCTCCGTTTCTGTCGCTCGACGTTTTCTTGCTCATGGTTTTTCACGTGCGTAGATAAATTAGTTGTGTTTCCACCGAATTTAACCGGCTTTTTACAAAACATACAGCTTGATTTCATTTAAGGTATTAAAATAGAGCCAAACGGCGTTTCTGCTCCTGCAGTCTCTCTCTCTCTCCGAGTCTGATCAGCAGCAGCCAGCAGCGCGGTTGTTTGTGAGTAGTTGAGTGGGCGGGCCAGGCTGAGCCTGCGTGCTGATTGGCTGGCGCCGCTGAGCCATGTACGAGAGGGGAGGGGGAGCAGCAGAGTGCGTGACACACAGACTGCTGCTGCAGACAGCGCGCGCTGGCTGACTGACAGTCATACTGACCATTACAATGTTTAGTCAGACTGTCAGTTTTGGGCCCCCCCTCTGTCCTGGGCCCAGGACAACTGACCCGTTTGTCCCCCCCTGTCGGCGGGCGTGATTCTCGGCTCACCGATGATATCGACAGAGAAGAGTCTGATGCTTATGAGAAGCTTATCTTAATGAACGTTCACGATGTGCGTCATGAAGCTCTAGCCTGCCTGCAAGAAGAGGAAGAGCATGGAGCTAGTGTTAATCCATATGTTGATGATAAGTCGGATGTCACTACACAAGTTAATTTGTTCAGTGAACCTCCAGCTGATATAAGTGATGAAGATTCCCCATCAGCAGAACTTAAAAAAATCCAAGCTCTAAGAAAGAAAGAGAGGGAAAACTTTGAGCTGTTGCTTAGACTTAACAAAGAGGAATTTGAGCTGGAGCTGGAGCTTCAGCGAATACATCACAAGGCTGAGCTGGATGCACAGATGCTACATAATCAGCAAAAGATGCAAACCCTAACGGCAGATCTCCACTCTACACCTAAAACTGGCAAAATTCCTACTGCACCACAACCCTCGCCATCCCAGATGGCAGATGATTCGATCTCACAACTGCTAAAGTTCTCAAGGCAGCAGTACCAAGCCCAAGTAGACAGTCTCAGGCTCCCACCAACAGATCTGATCAGGTTCGATGGTGACCCCCTCCAGTATTGGAAATACATGAGGCTTTTTCACCGCAATGGTGGACAAAGAATCAGTTTCTGCTGAAGAAAAGTTAACTCGTCTGCACCAGTACACAGAAGGAAGGGCTCGAGATGCTATTAGTCACTGTCTATACAACCCCAATCCCAGCGTGGGTTTCAATGAAGCACTCGACCGTCTAAAATCAAGATTTGGAAATCCTCATTCCATCTCCCAAGCTTGGGTTGAAAAGGTTTTAAACTTTAAAGAGATAAGAGACAATATGAAACTCAGAGACTTCGCAGACCAGCTGAGAGGTTGTAAGGACACACTTGCTGCCATGAAATGTGAGGAAGAGCTCAGTGGCCGCCGCACATTATTTGAGATAATTAGCAAGCTACCATCAGATCTCAGGGCCAAGTGGCTAAATAAAAACTACGACATCCCGAAAGAAGGACGTCTACCGAAATTCAACGACGTTGTCAGCTTTGTGGAGACAGAGGGTGAAAAGAGATTTGATCCAGTCTTTGGTGGGTTAATTAGCTGCAAGAAACATGAAAAGCCAAACAACTTTACATCACCTACCAAACCCTCAACGAAACATCGTCAAAACTACCCCACCACTGTCAAAGTTGCTGCAGTCCATGAGAATAAGTCTGCATGTACCAAGCAGCCAGCTTATTTAAAATGTCTTAAATGCTCAGAGCATCATTTCTTAAACCAGTGCCCAAGCTTCCGATCACTAACAGTGCCGGAGCGCCTTATGTTTGTTCAAGGAAAAAATATGTGCCAAAACTGTTTCATGATTGGGCACAGCGCTGAGATTTGCACGCGCAACTGTGCCTGGCTGTGGACAGAAACATAACAAATGGCTGCATCCTAACCACGCTAACAGACAGAATCCAACAGCAGGCCAGGACAGCAGTGATGACAGTAAAACTACCCAACAGACACAACCTGTCAGATCGCCTAATGTCACATGTGGATTTGCAGGAGCTGCAAACGGTAAAGTTTGTTTACCTATTGTTCATGTGGTCGTTAGGGGCAAAGCTACAAATATCAGTTCTGTTACATACGCATTACTTGATCCTGGAGCTAACACCAGTTTAGTGTCAGAAGAACTGACCAAGAAGCTAAAGGTCAAAGGCAAGCCTGCCAGGTTAGACCTTGATACAGTAGGAGGAAGCCAAGAAGGCTTATTTACTCAAAGTGTGGATCTCGAGATTGACTCTCTGCACGATGGCGGGATCTACACACTTAATGGTGTAAGAACACTTAAAAAATTAAATATAGGGCTTAGTTGTCTCGTGACACCTAACGAGGCAGCCAGATGGGATCATCTAGCAGACATCCCTATTCCCAGTATCAAGTCCAATGATGTGCACCTTGTCATTGGACAAGATGCTCCCCGCCTTCTCAGAGCTGAAGAGTACAGCGTAGGAGGTGATAATGACCCTTACGCTACCAAAACGGTGCTCGGCTGGGCCATAAATGAACCCATTAATTACAAACATGTTAGGACAGCTAAGGCCTACTTCCTCAAGTCAGATCAAAGTCTGCATACACAGGTGGAAAAATTTTGGAAACTTGATGACCCCGCTCAAGAGAACAATCTGTCAATCAACAACCACAAAGTGATTAAACTGTGGGAAAACTCAATTACCAAAGAAGGCTCACACTATACCTTAGACATACCTTTTAAGAGCAAAGCAGTGACACTGCCTAACAATATCAACCTAGCAACACGGAGACTACAACTACTGGAACGCAGATTAGCAAAGGACCCAGACCTGAAAGACAAGTATGTTAAGGCAATGAATTCTACCATTGATAAAGGATATGCAGAAGAAGTCCCAGCCTTGTCGCTTGTCCACAATGATGGCAAAGTTTGGTATCTCCCACACACATCCAGTAACTCATCCTCGCAAGCCTGGAAAGGTCTGAGTCGTCTTTGACTGGGCAGCAAAGTACGACGGAATATCTAAATTACGTCGTCCACCAGGGCCCAGATCTAACAAACAAATTAATAAATGTGCTGATCCGCTTCCGACAAGGTCCTGTTGCTATAATGGCGGACATTGAAGGCATGTTCAATCAGATACGTGTAACTCCGGAACACAAGAATGTGCTACGGTTCCTGTGGTGGAAGGACCACGATCCTAATAATGAGGTAGTTACTTACCGGATGACATCTCACCTCTGTGGCGGAGTGTGGTCTCCAAGTGCAGCAAGTTTTGCATTGAAGAGGTGTGCATCAGATCATGCACATCTATATGATGCAGATACCATCTCCACCGTAGAAAGAAACTTCTACGTGGATGATTGCCTGAAATTCTCAGACTCACCCCAACAGGCCATCCGTCTAGCGGCACAGCTGATCGACCTACTCATGCAAGGAGGGTTTCGCTTGACTAAATGGACAAGCAATTCAACCGAGGTCCTACAGTCTATCCCAGAAGAGGAACATGCAAATCAGGTACCGTTGTTGGACCTGGATGGAGATCCATCTTTGGAAAGAGCTCTGGGGGTGTTCTGGGACATAACGGATGACTGTATCACCTTCATCATCAAGGTTAAGAACAAAGCCAGCACGAAAAGAGGAATGCTAAGCACAATAAGTTCAGTTTATGACCCCCTGGGACTAGTTGGCCCGTTCATTTTACGGGGAAAGGCACTGTTTCAGGCGCTATGTCGCTTGAAGCAAGGTTGGGATGAAATTATCCCAAGTGACATTGCTGAGCAATGGGGCCGGTGGTTAGATGACCTACCAAAACTCTGCAAACTGCAGGTGCCTCGATGTCTCAGACCCGCAGGTTTTACTGCAGCTTCAGTCACCATGCAACTTCATCACTTCTGCGATGCTTCTGAACTGGGTTATGGTGCTGTTAGCTATCTTAGAGTAGTAAACAACAATAACATCTACTGTAATATTTTTTCTCTCTAGGAATAGGCTGGCTCCTGTCAAACCAAGCACTATTCCAAGACTAGAACTGGCAGCCGCTGTAGTAGTGGTACAGCTTGATCAGAAGATCCGTCAAAGCTTCGAGCTACCCCTCCTGGATTCTGTCTTCTGGACAGACAGCACTATTGTCTTGCATTACATCAGAAACGAAGAGAAACGGTTCCAAACCTTTGTTGCAAATAGAGTTTCACAGATCCATGAAGTCAAACAAGCCTCACAATGGAAACATGTTTGCTCAGAACTAAACCCTGCAGATGATGTTTCCAGGGGACTGTCTGCCGAAGAACTCACAAGAAGTGAGCGCTGGCTCAAAGGCCCTGCCTTCCTGTGGCAGAAAGAAGAGTTATGGCCTTGCCAGCCTGAACTAGGAAGCTTATCTCCAGAAGCAGAAGTAAAGAAGTCAAATCAGACATATGCAATGTCTTCTAAGCTCACCATTCAATCAGCGATTGACTATTTCATTCAGAAGCATTCCTCCTGGTACAAACTCAAGCGAGCTATCGTATTGATCTTACGAGCTAAGAACATCCTTCTGAAGAAGTCTGAAGCCAGACTATGTGATCCAATAACACCAAACGAAATGAAACTGGCAGAGATTGCCATCATTGACTACGTTCAACGCACCCAGTCTACCTGTCCAATGAAAGAAGAAGGCATCAGGAAGTTAACTCCAGTACGGCTCAGTGATGCATTACTCCGCGTTGGAGGAAGGCTCAGCAATGCTCCAATAGCCGAAGCAGCGAAACACCCCGCAATTTTGCCTAGAAACCACCATATTAGCAAACTTATCATATGGCATTTTCACAAACTCACAGGTCATTCTGGAGTTGAAAGAGTACTTGCTGAGATTAGACAATTATTTTGGATTGTCAGAGGCCGCATGGCTGTGAAGCAAGTCCTAGCACAGTCTGTACCTTGCAAAAGACAAAAAGCTCCAATCAGTACTCAGTACATGGCCGATTAGCCCACTGATCGTGTGACGCCATGCCGCCTTTCACTCACGTCGGTGTTGATTACTTTGGGCCCATTACCATTAAAAGAGGACGGAGTGAGGTGAAGAGATATGGCTGTCTATTCACTTGCCTAACTACCAGAGCCATCCACTTGGAGGTGGCGCACAGCTTGGACACAGAATCATTCATAAATGCTCTTCAACGATTCATGGCTCGTTGTGGGACGCCTCAACTGATACGCTCGGACAATGGGACGAACTTTGTTGGTGCCCATCACGAATTGCGGAAGGCTCTGGATGGATGGAACCAGCTAAGGATCGAGGATCACCTGCTCCAGCGAGAAACGCAATGGAAGTTTAATCCTCCTGCCGCCTCACATATGGGGGGCGTATGGGAGAGACAGATTCGTTCTGTGCGCTCAATTCTCATGAGCGTTGCAGGACAACAGACTTTGGATGATGAAGGATTAATGACACTTTTCTGTATCATTGAAAACATTATCAACGGGAGACCACTAACAAAGTTGTCAGATGACCCAAGGGATGGTCAACCTTTGACTCCCAATGACTTGCTTCTACTGAGATCAGAGTGTGCTTTGCCTCCTGGTCACTTTGTAAAACAAGATCTGTATCGTCGACGTTGGCGCCAAGTCCAGACATTTTCTGGGTTCGTTGGATGGAGGAGTACCTACCCAGCCTGCAGCAAAGGCAGAAGTGGAACCACCGTTCCAGAAACTATCAGGTTGGAGATCTTGTGCTGATCCTGCATGAATGCATGCCTCGCAGTCAGTGGCCTCTTGGTTTAGTCACTGATGTCAACACCGGAGCTGATGTTCTGGTGCGATCAGTGCAAGTAAAGACTCATAGAGGCATTTACACCCGTCCAATACACAAGCTGTGTTTGCTAGAAGGAAATATGGATGAGTAGATTTATTCACCTTCAGCTTGTGTGGGTTTTCTATATGTTACAGATGACATTCACGCAATCTTATGTTCATGGTTACTGTAAACTGGTAGTCACTACTTTAAGTTCTATTGTAACAAAAAAAATGGTAACATTTATCTTATATTTTTTGGAAAGGGTTCTCGTGGCAAGGTTAGAATTAGATGGTTATCTGAAGTTGTTACTTAAGTTTAGCTTGTCGTTCACCAATTTTCCTGGGATGAACATCTGTAGAGTTCATCGGGGCCGGGATGTTGGATTCACTCCTCCCATTCCTCTAGGGGGCACTGTAGTTTCTTTGCACTGGTACGCGAGTGGAGGTGTACAAGAAGAAAACGGTGGACCAGTAGTGCACTTAGGTTTCCGTTAGCTGAGACTAACAAGCAAAATCGTCCATAGGATTATATCCTACTGGAGTTCATGAGTGTTGCCCAATGTGGTGAGTTATATTAATGCTGTGAGGTGATAAGTTTTATCATCTGTTCTAAGCGTGTGGCTGGTGAATTTGCTAGAGCTAATTAGCCAAATGCTAGCTGTATTTTGCTGCACTGTGATATATGAATGCTAGTGATGGGTCGATGAGGCGTCATGAAGCGTTTCGACACATTGGCAAACTGTATTGATACTGTGCCGATACTGTGTCACTGAATACTGACACTTGCTGGACCTTAAAAATCACTACAGGCAACCTAGTTGACAGACTTAACTGACACTGATTTGATGACCCAGTCAGTATACACAATAATACAATTTAAGTCATTGTATGTTGCATGTATTATTTTATATTTTCATTTGAATTTGAAATATCTTTGATATTTCTAATTCAATAAATAATGTGAACCTGTATCATAACGTAATAACCTCTAAGTAAACCTGTTGTGAATGAGGATGATTGTGGACAGGCATTTTTTTTTACAAATGTTTATTCAAAAAAATAATTTGTTCGTCAGATGATTTATTTCAATATCCTCAGCCGCACATCGCTTTTCTAAGACAACGAAGGAACGCTCTCAGTTCTGAACAATTTCTTTGTGCTGCTCTTCATTTTTATGCCAACGGCAGCTTTTTAATAACGTAGGAGACGCAGAAAATCTTTCAGAGTCAACTGTATGTTGTGCTGTCAGAAATGTTACTCAGTTATAGTTTAAAGGTGTTCCAGAATGAAAGCAATAATTTATTCTGTATCAAATTTTGGCATATCCAGCTCTAATTTTCCATTCTATATAGCCTATGTGGTTAATATAAAGTGAGGTTGGCACAAATTAAACACCTACAAGATAATTTTTTAGAAGGATTGATGAACAATGGCAAAAAGATGAACATAGCAGTTATTTCAACAACACACACCATCCCATCATTAATTGCATATGTTGAATATAGCCAATTGATGCTTTAGTTGAGTACCGTTAAACATAAGAAAACTTTTAACTTAACCTTACCTGGTTAAACTGCACTTCATCATGATTTGCTGCCATGTCCTTTCAATGCATTTAGTAATCAATGCCCCCCCACACACACACATACACATACTCCCCCTTTTGTGTTGAACGAGTGAAGTGTGAGAAAACAGCTTTAATTCTCCATCACATAACTTTCATATTGCGCATGCATTGACTTTTTCAACAATTCTCTCTTGCGGTTTTCAGCAGCAACAGCACTGTTTCTTATGGTTTAATATTGTCCAAATACCTTCTTTAAAGATTTCTAATTCTACTCGCAGGACATGCGCACTTCCAAGCTTATTTCCTGCCGTTGCCATGGTGAATCACGTTATTTGCGTTCCATTGATCGGACTTTTTTTCATGCTCATGCATCTGTTCTGAAACCAGAAACGCTGAGCATGACAGAGTGGTGTAGAACTACTCAGAGTAGCAGCTTTCTACTCAGTGTAGATCAGCCGTTTTTTATGAAACGAGGCTCAGAACAAAGATGCACAGAGCAACCTGCCCAACCCATCAATCAGTGGTGCGCTCCGATCAGCACCTGGCGTTCACAGAGCCGGGCCGTGGTATACAATCTCACCAGAGTTGCAAAATGGAAAAAAAAAAATAACTTGGTTTATTATTATTTTGTTTACAGTTCAGCTTGGATTTTATTTACTGCGCAGCATAGCTTTGCTGTGCGAGCTGAATCCAGATGCTGTGCGCGAATGCACAGGCGCGCAGCTTAGAGGGAACACTGCTTATAAACACAGTTTGGCGCATCAGTCAGTTCGAAACAGTTCCTGTATCGGTCACGTGACTTTTCCATTGCGATACGCGCTTCGGCACGCATCGACACAGGTTTTGCTCTGTGAGCTCGACACATGCGCCGACGCATCGGTGTTGCCAGACCCATCACTAATGAATGCTGATGTTTATTATGTTACAAAGTGTTCTAAGTGTAAAATATGCCTTATAACGGGTTAGTTAGGTCAAGCCTAGCTCCTAAATCTATGTTTAAGTTTGTATTTATTGAATATTGCAATACTAAGTATTGAGGTTTTGTTTTTTTGTTTTTTACTTTATTTACAGTTTAACCGGCATGGCTGTGTAAAAGCACTCGGCAATAAAATTAACAACAGCAACAACAACAACGGCTATCTTATGTTCTTTGTAACAACCTCTTATAAAAATAGATTCAGGCGTTTGAATTTTATCCACCCATCAAATCACATTAAATTCAAACTGACATTTTAACCCTGGGAATGCAGTGTAAAAACAATCCACTGAACCAGAACTTGTGAGTTTAAGCGTTGAACTCTTGAGTCTGAGTCTTCCTTGCAGCAGCTTGAACTAGAACTGGGGGGAAACCCCTGAGGTTATGGATCTTACCGACCACTAAAATCAGACTTTGTTCCACCCAAACTACAACTGACAGCAGAGACTTTGATCAACCCGCTTTTGAGGCCTAGATGAAGGCAGAAACCCGCAAGTAAAAACGAGGCAGCTAAGGTGGACTGCACACTAGGCTTATCAACACAGAGCAAATCTGCCTAGTCTCCTGGGCAACATTAGGACACTTGCTAAAAAAACTGGTCAAGATCCAGCTGAGGATCACTTCATGTAAGATAGAGAGCTGTGTAGCGATCTTCCCAAAGACGTGGCTGGACAACATCTCCGATGCAGCGATAGCAATAGCAAGCCACTCTTTATTTAGAGCGAACAGGACTGAAGCTGCAGGGAAGCTCAAAGTTGGGGGTCTGGCATTATACAGTATATTCATTACTCTTGATGCACAGCTATGAGAACAATTGGAATGTTCTGTTACCCAAGGTGGAATATCTGGCAGTCAAGCACAGACCATTTTAACTGTTTAGAGAGCTCAGTTCTATGATTATTATTGCAGCCTACATACAGCCAAGAGCTAACGCCAAATTAGCCCTGGAAGAGCTCTATTGTTTTATCAGCAGTCAAATGAACAGTAATAAAAAAAGCAGCTAGGGACTTTAATCATTAAAATTTACAAATTCATAACATTTCAAGAGACAACAGTATGTTAGACCAGGGGTCTATAAAACTATTTATAAAACTATGTGCACGTATGATAGCAAATTATTTCCCGTTATGGATCAAAGCTATAGCTGAATGTTTGCGTATCAGGTTCCGACTCATGTTCTGCCATCTACACGCCCATATTCAACCATAAATGGTCAATGCAAAGCACCTCATGAATGGCCAGGTTAAATGAGTCAGCTTATCTTCGCTATTTAATGGTTAACTATGGTAACCACAGAGAAAAGAGCAAAGAAACTGTCTGAGAAAGTGAACACTTAAAAAGATACAAATCATGAAATAAAAATCATAGCTTAATTAGCTTGTGATGATTGTTGCTTTAAAAGGCACATATATTTCTTACAAACAAAGTATGTCAAAAGAAAACTCTTCACTTACTCTTTTCATTTTTAGTTACTTCACAATGGTGCATGGTGCTACAAGTTAGGGGCTGATGTGGAAACACTTCATTGTTAAACCAAACAGCAGAAATACAAAGAGTGATTGTCAGTGTGCAACACAATGCTGACAATCATCTCCTACTATTTGTTCAGACTGAGTTGAATATTCATCAGAGAAAAGTAATATTGGACCTAAAGAAGTCCTTAAGGCCTCAAATGTCAACATCTTTCAAATCCAGAGGTGAAAAGTAATAAATTACATTTACTCAGAATATGATTTTTCTTTGTGTGGATTTGTGCTTCTTTTTTGAATATGTACTTTTGCTTTTACATAACTATGTTTTGTTTAAAGTATTGCACTAAATAACATTTAAAACTATAACTAAATAAAATCAGAAAAATATTGAAAATGTATTGTGTGCAAAAAAAAGAAAAAGAGAAAATTCATTGTGTGTTGTACTATAAGGTGAACCTGTAAGATCTTCTTACCCTCCACAGGAACAAGAACAGTAGGAAAGCATAAAGAGTGCAGGAATGACAATCTGCTAATTTAAGATAGCGTGTTATAATTTTAGAACAACATCAGAAACTGCTGTAGAAGACAGAATCTGAAACAACAGGAGACACATGTATCCAGTTTACAGAAGAAATCTAAGTCACATGCTGCTGCAGCTAAACTAAAAACACATAACTTGTTATGCAGTTGCTACATGCTTTTTCAGGAGGAGTGTTTGCTACAAAGTCAGGGACTCGATGATATTGTTGTGTTTCTTGGATATAAACATTTGTTTTACCAACTGTAATAATTCAACTGGACAGGACTGAAATGTTTCATTGTGATTGTATTTGTAATTTTGTCTGTATAATCAGATTAAATTGACTGTCGATTTCTGTGGGTTTACTTATATTTCTCTTTAAAGTGCATTGAGATAGTGACTTTTATTGTGAATCTGTGTTATACAAATAAACTGATTTAAAATTATATTTTACCTCGTCTTGCCCATTAGGCATTGGAGTTAGGTATCAGCCCTGCCTGCATGGATATGCAGTTTCAGACAAGGGATGGGTAGAATAAATTGATTTGGACTTGGTTTTCTACATAGCGTGCGTAAAGATTCTATAGTTTCAAAAGTTAATGGTTCTCCCTAAGAAACAGAGCTCACTGTATGTAACACATCTTGAAACCTGCAGGATGGTGAATCAAAAAGAAGCCTCCCTAACCAGTTGAAAATGAAAAAGATTTATGGTTTAGCAAGCTGCTTTGTTAAAGTTTGAAGAAAAAAAAAACGGGATCGGTGTATGATCGGACTAAGAGTTCCCTTCTAAACTATTAGTTTTATTTATTGATATTACCTAATAAACATCTACGGGAAGAAAATGGAAGCACTGCTGCTAACATCATTGCTGTTTGGAAAAGCCTGAAAAGTATTTCAGGTCACAAGCACAATTTACAGGCTGTAGGTGAATTGAGCTGGGTGAATAGACTGAATCAGCACTCTCTGAGGTCTGACCAGCCAGCCACCACTTCCCAAAACCAGCCTAACTTGCTGCATGTACACTCTGGATGACTGTCTGTTCTTCAACCCAGAACTCTTCATCTCCCGGTTCACAGCAGTCATCCACCCCATCTGCTTAAGATGACTCTAAGAATCAGCCCCCCCCCCCCCCCCTTACACACACACAGACACACACACACACACACACACACACACACAGACTACCACAGCTGTAGAAGACCTTTTGTGTTTTTCGATGAAGACCCTCGAGTGGTTGATCCTCAACCATCTTCACCCTATGGTCAGGTCTTCATTGAATCCACTGCAGTTTGTCTACCAGACTGGTATTGTGGTGGGTGTTGCAATAATCTTTCTGCTGCACCGAGCTTGGGCCCACCATGGTTAAAGGACCTTGCAAGCATGACATCTGAAGGAAAAGTTAGAGTGGTCAGCAGTAGACCACCACCTGTCGTAGTGGATACTGTGTCACCTGACTTGTTGACCGCTGTATGAGAGGACAAAGGGTTGTCTCTGACAGGTTGGTCAGCAGTACAGGAACAACACAGGGAACTGTTCTGGCACCATTTCTGTTACCCTCTACAATGCAGACCTATCCATCTGCTCCCCGGGTGGCAACATTTAGAAGTTCTTTGTCAACTCTGCCATAGTAGGTCTCATCACAGATGAGAGCGACTCAGAGTAAAGACAGTGGATGGAGAGTTTTGTAGAACTATCTCAGGTTCAATGCAAGGAATACAAAGGAGCTGGTTGTGGGCTTTTGCAGGTGCAGACTCACTCCACAGATACCTGTAAACATCCAGGGAACTCATGTTAAGATAGTGAACTCTGGTACCTGGATGTTCTGCTTAACAATAAACTGGACTGGAGTCATAACACTGATGCTGTTTACAAGAAGGGTCAGGGCAGACTCTACCTGCTGAGGTGGCTGAGGTCTTTTGGAGTGCAAGGGGTGTTCCTGAAGACTTTCTTTGGTTCAGTGGTGGCCAGTCCCAGCAGCATGGGCGGGCATTGGGGGGGGCGTGCCCGCCCGCTGAGCCAGCCGTGCCCATCCTGGACTGGAAGCTGTTTATTTATTTTTTTATTTTATTTTTTTACCTCGGAGTGGCCATCGGTCTATTAGTACTAGGGGTGGGCGATATGAAGAAAATCTAATATCCCGATATCTTTGGGCTATATAACGATACACGATATATATCACGATATGTTCAAATAACCTTGAATGACAAATGTTTTTAGCCAAATAGTGCCTAAAGTTGCACTGGTATATCTCATATTAACGTGTCAATATTTTGTGTTTGAAAAATTGATTGCAAAATAAAAATGAATTTAAAATGTTTTATTTTAGCCATTTTTATCCACCACAGCTGCACATAGAAGCTTTTCACAAATTACAATATTGTCAAATTAAAGCTCTTTCATGGTCAACACTGGACCTTAAAAAACAGAACATCCCAGCGGCCAAAAGGAACACCAAGGAAAAATCTGACACAAAATACACCTGAAATAAAAGGTATCATAAAAATGTGACAATCCCAAAAACAAAAGCTTGTATTGTGACTATAAAATCAACTGACCAGTCGCAGCTACATATTCAGAGCATCTCAAAAATATTTCCGTTGCTCTTTAGGTGCTGGGAAATTTTAAACAAACGTTTTTTTTTTTGTCTTCATTTTGCACTGCATGACGTATTAGGTGGAACACATTTGTGCTACTGCTAGTAGGGTGACCACCTGCTAATAAGCCCAAGGGGGGACAAGGGGTATGTTTCTGAGGGACAAAGTGGGACACTGCTTGGCGCGGCAGTGCCCCCACCTCACGGGCAGACTCACTGATAGTGGTTTACACATTTCTAGCACATACCACCTTACATGGTATATTAATAATGCCCTATTCCCATAAACATGTGTAATTGCTGATGTATGCTAATGAATAGGCCAACCAATGTGTATTTCTTTCTAAATAAAGATTTATAATACTTTGAACATTCAATGAACAGATGCACTTCCAATTCCGATTTACTTTAGCTATTTAATTTATTTATTTTTCATTACAATTTATTCACTTTAAATATATTATAATTTAAAATTAAAGGATTAACAGGAATTGTAGTTGCTCTACACCACAGGAACTGTAAAAAAGTGTTAACTCACGACTCCAGAGGTTCACAGAACGAGAAGGGGGAGGAATATGGTGAACTTGGATGTTGGTAAAGGCAGGCGCAGGAAAAAAAAAACAGTGTTCTGGGGACACTTTTAGGACTTTGGGGTCACCTTTAGGACTCAAACCTTTTCAAGCCAAAACATGAAGTGGGCAGAATGTTTATATGTCCACTTATAACATCAGTTTAATCCAAAACATTACAAAATTAACTGAGCAGCAATCTAATCACAACGAGCCAACAGCCAGGATGTTTCTGAATCAGACCATTCATTAGCCTACCTTCCATAAGATCGCCACTGCATGACTGAAGGCTTCCCCTGGAGCCGCAGCACCAGAGCTCTCTGGTCGTCTCGGTAGAGCCGGTTGATGCAGTCAGGATCCAGCAGAGTGAACGTCGGACTAGTTTTGACTTGAACGGCCATCAGCCTCCATGAATACCAGGTTATCCTTGTTGATATTTATTAACACCGATCCAACTCTTTCACTGTGGAGGTTCGCTTCGGTAAAGTCGCACTGCAGAGCCGTCCGCACCAAGTGACGACACAAAACAGGTTAAAATGTCCTCGTACGTTATGAGGCCACTTCTTCATGTCATCCTCTCAGTCATGAATAGTTTGAAGCTGTGGCCATAGTTACTTCCGTGTTCGAAAATAAGGTGGATAGAGCGACCAACTTTTTATTTGAGAAAGCATTGATTATGCGTGACACGGTCTCAATTTGCGGGACGCATGAATTGGGCTTCAAACGCTGTGCGAGCACACGCTACGCGGGACGGGTGGTCACCCTAACTGCTACCTTTTGTGGCAATGGTGTTAAGGCATGTTTTGCAAATTACTGCGTTTTGTTCGACATCCTTCCACTGCCTGAAAAGCTCGCTGTCGCCATAGTTCTCGCTGTCTCGTCAACGTTAAGTAAGCGCACAGGTTCATTGTTGTGTGCGCGCGCCAGAGCACTTTCTGGTGTGGAGGAGGAGCGAGTGATGCGTTCACAGCATGTGGGAAAAACTAAACTCACAGTGAATTAAATGCAGCGGCTCAATCTTGCCATGAAAATTTACACGCGATGGTCACGATAAAGTCATTTTAACTATCGCGCGGAGGAAAACTTGAGATACATCGAGTATACTCGATATATCGCCCACCCCTAATTAATACTATCTTTGATTTGTCAGTCATACAATTCAACCAATCAAATCAACATCTGAAAGCAACGTGGTAGCCAATTACAGCTGGATAGGGGCAAGTCGCTGGGTCATACCTTCATATCCTTCAGAGATGCCGCAGCTCGGCTGTGGTCACTGTCGGTGTCGGTAGTGCGGTATGGATATTCGGTCTGATTACCAAACAATTACAAGAAGTGACAACGAAGCAAACGAGGGCGAGCTGGAAGCAGCGCTATTAATTTCTGTTTGAAACGTCAGCATTGAAGTCAACAATGAAGCAAACATTCACGCTAGGAGGGTTAGCTAGGACAGCTAGGAGCACAAGGAGCAGAACCAAGCAGTAAAACTGCCAAACTGAAGAAACTTGGGTTACTTGTAGGCAGAAGGGAACTCTGCTTTGTTCTGATCCTTGTGCTCCCTAGCTGCTGTAATTACAGAACCTCTGCTAGTATGAATTTGTACTTCAGTCAGTGTTCAGCTTGAGAACAGCGCTCATGTTTATCAGTGTGTAGCTTATGCTGGACACTTGAGTCAAGACACAGCACTACAGGTTGCTGTGTCTCACTGTTATTGTCCAGCCCTAACAGCATAAAACCTGCCCAATTTACAACAAAAAAACAAGCCCAAATCTCAAACTCTCTCATGTTAAAAGCACAAAACTATTAAACACATAAGAACATGCCATTAGCGCACAACTGCACTGAAACAAAGAAAAAGACTTTGTGCACCGGGCTCTGCACTAAATGTACAATCAGGCAACCGAATAACACACAAGATCACTTTAACAGTCATGATATATCAACTGGGGAAAAAAACTTATCAATAGCTTCCTGTTGGGATTAATGTTTATACTTCATTAACCGATTTATCTTCTTATGATGTAGTAATGTAAGCTTCTGATATAATCATATTACTCACATTATAGCTTAATCATGTCTGTGCAAAGAAACAGAAGACACTCTGTTTCTTCCCTTCCTGAAACAAGAAGACTCAACTACAAGATTATGTGCTGACTGAACGTGATTGCTCAGCTGTGTATCTTTGTTGACAATTGAGGCTGTAACTGTTTCCCCACCCTTCAGTACAGCCTCAGTCATGTAACTAGGGAAACGCCCCAAGCTTAATAAAATCGAGAGGAGAACGCTGGGACCGGCAGAGTGGGTTGGAGATTGTAACTGTACGGTCTCTTTTCATTAATTTGCAAGCCTCTGTGAGGGCTACCAGTTCTGCATTTTTTTTTGCAGAGTAGTTTGATGGCAGTTTTTTTTCTGCTTTTCAGACTTTTATTGCTGTAACAACAGCATAACCTGTCTGTGTTTTACCGTAGCTGTCTTTTCTTGATGAGCCATCTATGAAAAAGTTTTGTCTCTCGGTTAAGGGTTGATCTTTTAGATCTGGTCTGGATTTTGTCAACTGTTCAGCTATTTGTTGACAGTCATGTTTGCTGCCGGCCACGATTACTGCACGTACACATGGTGATAAGGCGCAGGCCACACTATCTAGTTTAGATGAAAAGTAAGCAATTGGCTTCATTTCTGCACCGTGCTCCTGTACTAAAACAGAGGTCATGTAATGGCCTTTGCAGTCTACCATTTGAATAAACGGTTTATTGTAATCCGGCAACACAAGAGCGGAGCTGGAAACCAAGGCCCGTTTTAGATCACAAAAGGCATTTTCTGCTTCTGCCGTCCAGTTTAATTGTGCTGACATTTTCAATTCTTGTTCATACATTAGTTTTTTTGCAGAGGCCCTGCTATTTCCGAATAATTTGGGTTGTTTTTTCTGCAGTAGTTTGTGAGGCCTAAAAGGGACATCATTTGCGCTTTCGTTACAGGTTTTGTTACAGCTGTCTTCCTTTCCTCTAGGACGGTTCTGCCTTGTGCACTCAGGTTATGACCTAAATATTTCCCTGACTGTTTTGCATAGTTGAAGTTTGTTTTCCTGATTTGTCCACTGTCACAGAAAAGAATGCATTGCTGATCTCTACAACAGTGTAGTATGTTGAATCTGGTCTTAAAGTATTGAGGAGTGTAAGGATCTGATACGCATTCTTGCTCTTTGTACTACTGCGTACATTTAACAATTACTCCTGCCGTAATGAGATCTTTAATCACTGGCTCAATTCCTGTTGATCCTGACTGCATCAACCGGCTCTACCGAGACGACCGGAGAGCTCTGGTGCTGCGGCTCCAGGGGAAGCCTTCAGTCATGCAGTGGCGATCTTATGGAAGGTAGGCTAATGAATGGTCTGATTCAGAAACATCCTGGCTGTTGGCTCGTTGTGATTAGATTGCTGCTCAGTTAATTTTGTAATGTTTTGGATTAAACTGATGTTATAAGTGGACATCTAAACATTCTGCCCACTTCATGTCTTGGCTTGAAAAGATTTGAGTCCTAAAGGTGACCCCAAAGTCCTAAAAGTGTCCCCAGAACACTGTTTTTTTTTTCCTGCGCCTGCCTTTACCAACATCCAAGTTCACCATCCTTCCTCCCCCTTCTCGTTCTGTGAACCTCTGGAGTCGTGAGTTAACACTTTTTTACAGTTCCTGTGGTGTAGAGCAACTACAATTCCTGTTAATCCTTTAATTTTAAATTATAATATATTTAAAGTGAATAAATTGTAATGAAAAATAAATAAATTAAATAGCTAAAGTAAATCGGAATTGGAAGTGCATCTGTTCATTGAATGTTCAAAGTATTATAAATCTTTATTTAGAAAGAAATACACATTGGTTGGCCTATTCATTAGCATACATCAGCAATTACACATGTTTATGGGAATAGGGCATTATTAATATACCATGTAAGGTGGTATGTGCTAGAAATGTGTAAACCCCTATCAGTGAGTCTGCCCGTGAGGTGGGGGCACTGCCGCGCCAAGCAGTGTCCCACTTTGTCCCTCAGAAACATACCCCTTGTCCCCCCTTGGGCTTATTAGCAGGTGGTCACCCTACTAGCAGTAGCACAAATGTGTTCCACCTAATACGTCATGCAGTGCAAAATGAAGACAGAAAAAAAAAACGTTTGTTTAAAATTTCCCAGCACCTAAAGAGCAACGGAAATATTTTTCATTTACACAGACAGTCAGTATGCATTTTCAACAGTTCACACTGTGAACTGAGGAAAGTTTCCATCTCCCAGCTACCCATTTCAAATAATTCACATGGACTTCATTGAATTAAATTAGACTTGAAAAAAAAAAAGTACTGTCTAGTGATAATAGATGCTTTTTCTAAATGGATAGAACTGTTTCCAGCAAAGCACGCAGATGCAGTAACAGTAGCTAAAGCTTTGTGCAAAGACATTATACCTATATATGGTATACCAGGAAAAAATCTACAGTGACAATGGCACTCATTTTGTAAACCAAGTGATCAAAGAGATAGGACAGTGCTTTCACATAGACTTAAAGGCATACAATGCAACATTTTTCAGTTAATTAATGTGTTCCATACCGTTTTGGATGATTAAATTAGTCATTTCAGGTCGAACAAAGGTTTTCTCGGCCGCCCTGGCTGTCTGTAGGGGAAATACCGTACTTGCAATTGCAGGAGCCCTAGGCTCGCACCCACAGGCTCAGAAGTCTTGTGCATCGCGAGAGTCGGTCTTGCTTTACGGCGAGAACTGCTACACGCCCCCAGTGAAAGGCATGCTCGTTGCTAGCGCAGTGGCGATATTTGTGCAGTTATCATGGCGGAACCAGCGAGAAAACAGCGAAAGCCCATGTCGGAGCAGGCAAGAAAGAGGAAAAGGGCTCTGGACAGAGAGAGGAGTTGTACACGGGTGAACATCGGGCAAGCTTTTTCCGAATGGCGAGAGCTAAAAGAAAAAGAAGGCTGCAAGGCTGACGCGGACCTCGCGTTTCTGCTGATGCGATTGTAAGTAACATTGGAATGGTTTCTCTCTCTCTGTGTGCTTGTTCATACTTTCACTGTGTTAGTCATTGTTTGTACTGCCGTTTTTTTGACTTTTCGTTGCGTTCGCCTGTCTGCTAAGCTCAAAACAACCGCGCCTGGCTTGACGGAGAAACCAGGAGAACAGCTGAGCATCTGTACGACAGTGCACTTTTACTTTCGCCCTCTGGGGGGAGCCTCGCTGGAAAATCAACCCCGGTTGCATAGTATACCTTTAAAGAATCATTGTTCATATCACCCTCAAAGCTATGAGACCTATGAGACATTGTTTGGCAGGCAGTACAGGCTGCCATATTTTAATAATGAATGGGAACTGAAAGAAGAAACTGACTTAGCAGATTATATGAGAAAAATGTTGGAAATGCTTCTTCAATATCAAAATAGACAGTGATTGGTGAAAAAGGCAAATTCTACAATGGGAAGTTTTAATCTGCTGGGACAAGACACGGTGCAAACATAAAATAAGGATTCATAGATCCCTGGGTGATTATAATTTAACGAACACAGATCCTAAATTTGTAAGAATGCAGAAAATGCAACAATAATAATAATGGATAAATGAAAATGTAAGAAAATCACTCAGAGTAATGTCTGCTTTTCAAGGGTAAACTAAACACATGAGAACCGAGAACAAGATACTTGTTAAAAGGTTGAATTAGATGAGGTTAAGATTGTATTGGGGAGTATTATCAATTAAACTAATGTTAGATGACTGAAACAGGTTTAAAGACTCATAAAAGTTATATCTAGAGCAGTATGGAGCAGTTAAATGATCAGGGGAGATGTTTTTTTTTAAAAAAAACAATGAATTACTGTTCACAGCATACTACAGTTTAAAGTTTTTTTTTTTTTCAACAAGATTCAAATAGGGGACATAAAACAACCAGGGTTGCTTACAAAAGCTGTCTGTTAAAACAAGCAGAAATTATCAAAAAAATAAGAAAATATTGGGGTTAGAATTGCTCTTCGCTTTAGGTGAAAGGTGTATTCCATTAGAAGTCCTTTGGTTTGATGCATGTCAAGCTGAAACTGATTCACAGAACTACTTCCTGTCTCCGCCCTGGGCTACACCCACTTCCTGAATAGCAACCAATTACGACTTTGTGTGCGCTTGGGGCATGCACACACTTCCTTTTTTCTCAAGCTGAGCTTTTCAAAATAAGACAGAAAATACATAGGGATGCTTCTGATTAACATCACAACAATATTCTGGAAATATACATAGTGGAGCTTTCTTTTACAAACTTAAGGGTTTTCTGTTTGAGGTTTTTAGAAAAATGTGAAATATTTTAAGGCTGGTTCAGCAAGAAGTTTCTGAAAAATACAATTCTTTGTTGGGACTTAGTGTGTTAAATGAGTTGAGATGAACCTTGACACAGTAGCCATGAAACAGAAACTTCACCCAAGTGGGAAGGACCTTTTCATGTCTGTGCAAAGAACCCATGTTTAAAAACAGAACATAGAAGAACAGGAGATCTGTATTTCTGTTATAACAGTACAAGATTTCAGGCAGTTCTGGTACAAGACATCAGCAAAATAAAGATAGGAGGCTACGGCGGAGATTCCTGGAAAGGGTACGATTGGTACTTGGACAGCACCCGCCTAAAACAGTGAGGTCATTATTGGGGAAATGTTTTTTTGCAACCACTGGTCGATGGCCAGAAAGATCATATGGCCACTCCAATAGAGCTAAAATGTGGAAAAGAAGAATGACAATGCATCTAGCAGGAAAAGATTTAATTTTTACATTCAATACAACTAGTGAACCACTGCCAGAAAAACCTGAATCCTCCAGTCAATACATAAATCCTCTTTGTCCTGTATTAATGCTTTGTATTTGGAGAGAACACGAACAGGACCCTTGTGTTCGTTTAGGATTTTGTCCTAATGTAACCGCCTTCAATGTAAACAAAATGAATAACAAAATCTCGGAAGAAGGAACACTCACACGGGGACCCAAAACAGATTCAGAGATGGTACCCTTATTAATAAACAGCCCCCTCACTACCAATGAATGGTTTCAGGTCACAACAGGAGTCTCGGGACAAACAAACAACTGGCTGTTACTGGTAGAGCAAGCTGCTAACATGTCTGGACAAAGCTGCGTAGTGTATATGGGTCCCAGGCCGCTACTCCAAGTTGTTCCATCAGTAATGGATGCTGAATGTTTACTAGAGGCAATGAACAAAACTGTTCCAACTACCAACTGTTCACAATGGGACAAAATTTACCCTTTGGCTATAGCACAAGAACAAAAACCTTTGTTCTTGAATCAGCATTGAATCAGCATTGTGCTGTGGGTGTACTATCAACAAGAATATGGAAATTACATTCATTACAATGTGCAACGACTAGGAAATTGGACACCGAGTGGTTTTGAAGCAGTACATGGACAACTGGCTGCGACTTCACTCATGGCTTTTCAGAATAGAATTGCTTTAGATATGTTACTGGCAGAAAAAGGAGGAGTCTGGGCAATTTTTGGTGAGCAATGTTGTACTTTTACTCCAAACAACACAGCCTCAGACGGCAGTCTCACTGTCGCCCTCGAAGGCCTACGGTCACTGAATGGTAAAATGAAGGAGCATTCCGGCGTGGACACATCCATGTGGGACTCATGGTTGGATGTTTTTGGAAAATACCGCACCCTTATTACATCAGTACTTGTGTCCACAGCTGTGTTTGCCGCCATCTTGACCCTTTGTGGGTGCTGCTGCATCCTACGTCTTCGAGGTTTAACGCAGCAGTTAATAGCTACTGCAATAGCTCCTCCGCAGGAACAGTATCCTCTTTTCGCTCCCAGTGACGATGCAGATGACCAGGAAGATGAAGACAATTGTAACATAGAAACTTTATTTGTCGACCAGGTGTAAACTCACAACCCCTCCGAGTGTGCGTGGTGATGTTGCTATTACTCCATGATCTAGCAGCTGAAAATCGTTGATGAAGTGGCTGCTTAGTGAAAATTGTAATGGTATTTTTCATCTGACATTATACACCATAAACAGGGGGGAAACGTTGGGATTAATGTTTATACTTCATTAACCGATTTATCTTCTTATGATGTAGTAATGTAAGCTTCTGATATAATCATATTACTCACATGATAGCTTAATCATGTCTGTGCAAAGAAACAGAAGACACTCTATTTCTTCCCTTCCTGATACAAGAAGACTCAGCTACAAGATTATGTGCTGACTGAACGTGATTGCTCATTGCTTGTATCTTTGTTGACCACTGAGGCTGTACCTATCTGTTTCCCCACCCTTCAGTACAGCCACAGTCATGTAACTAGGGAAACGCCCCAAACTTAATAAAATCGCGAGGAGAACGCTGGGACCGGCAGAGTGGGTTGGAGATTGTAACTGTACGGTCTCTTCCTACTCTCCTCGCGAGCCAAACTAATTGTCTTTGTGTCTTTCTTTCCCTGTGTTGTATGATGTTTTAGGTATTTAGACCTGACACTTCCCAACATGAGTTGTAAATCTACCTTAATATAAACTTAATTTCTCCTACAGAGAATAGCTCAATCAAACATTTCTCTTTCACATGGCCATGAAATATTTTTAAGTTCATCAGTAGAACTCAACCCCTCTTGGGGCGTTTATATTGACCAATACAATTTCACAGAGACACTTGATTAACCATTATTCTTTTCTTGTTTTATTATAACTATTAATCAATATTATTATTATTATAACTAGTATTCATTGATCATGTCAGATTCGACAGATTCGACTCATTTCGAAAATAAATTGATCAGTAAAGTGAGTTCAAGGAGATAGCATTTTAATAAAATGGTTTTAGTTTTCTGCCAGACATTGATTGCTCTCCACAGACAGCAAGAAAGTGCCAGATTATTGAAAGCCTTAAGTGACCATCTGTCCAGCAATACTTTCCATGCCTGCCTGCCTTGTCACAACTTTGATCTCATCTCTTGGATTTCCCTGCTTTGCCTTGCCTGGCTCCTGTTTTCTGGACCTTGACCTGGACCCTTTACCATGACAACAAGCCTAGCACCTGGGTTTGTCTGCCATTCTTCGCTCTGTCCCATGTATAACCCAAGCCTGCCCCCTGAACTTTGATCAAGCCTTTGCCATCCTGCCTGACGTATCTGCAGTGAGTAGCAAGCAATCTCTTACTGCCACGTTAACGTTTTCCTCCTGCAAAGGTTAACTGCCTGCACCAGACTTTCACCTTTTGAAACACAACACTGTGTTTGGCTTGAATTTTGAGTCTCCTGCTTGACAGATTTAAAAGTAACAAAATGCAAAAAGAATGAATTAATAAGGTAACATCTTAGAGAACATAAACAATAAAATAATGGAGAAAGCAGACAAAAAAACCTCTGAAACCCAAACAACTGGAGATCGTGACAATGAATCAGATTTCCCAAACAGGTTTTAGGATAAAAGACTCTACATGAGTTAAAATAATTGTTTAAATAAAAAAATGTACTGCTTGAAATTTTGATCTGAGTTTTGAGCTTTGGTACTGTGAAATTCTTTTCGCATCATTGATTTAAAAAAGAATCAAAGGATTTTTAACTCATTTACCCCATCTATAACCACAATATTTAGTATAAGTAAACTGTTGCAAAATAAGGGAGGTGATAAGGTACATACATGATAAATTCTAAAACTCAATGTTGCTATTTCTGGATAATCTTCACCTAAACTAGTGCACTTTCACATCTCCCACAGGTGCTGGGTCCCAGGTATTAAGTGTTCACTTATATACAGTAATCTTATAATTTATTTATTTATTTATTTATGTTTTTTCACTTTCTTTTTTCAAATATCACATTACACATGTCAGCTTACATAATAATATATATGATTTAGCAATGGCATCTAGGTGTTATTCGAGTGTAGCTGTTGCTTTATGTCTGTTGGTTGTGCTGTTCTTTTTGTGTCTATTTCCAGGTGATGGAGCAGACAAAGAAGGTTTTATCATTCTCTCCCTTTTATCTCCTCTTTCTTTCACCTCTACTCTTTTTTTTTCCTTTTCTTTCACTTTTTGTTCTTCCTTTACTCTCCCATTGTCATGTCCATATAATTTGAAATTCTCCTTGCAGGAATCATAATAAAGCTATTTACAAGCATAAACCAAGTGGAGCACTATGGCGAAAGCTGTTTGCTCCACTTGTAAAAGCAAAATCTGTCGAGCTCTATCTGGCATTGAGACATCAATTCCTATTGCCATATTGCTAGACAGGACAATGGGAAAAAAAAAAAAAAAAGAGAACATAAACAATAAAATAATGGAGAAAGCAGACAAAAAAACCTCTGAAACCCAAACAACTGGAGATCGTGACAATGAATCAGATTTCCCAAACAGGTTTTAGGATAAAAGACTCTACATGAGTTAAAATAATTGTTTAAATAAAAAAATGTACTGCTTGAAATTTTGATCTGAGTTTTGAGCTTTGGTACTGTGAAATTCTTTTGGCATCATTGATTTAAAAAAGAATCAAAGGATTTTTAACTCATTTACCCCATCTATAACCACAATATTTAGTATAAGTAAACTGTTGCAAAATAAGGGAGGTGATAAGGTATGTACATGATAAATTCTAAAACTCAATGTTTTTTTCTAATCGTTTCTATATTACATCACGATAAACTTCAAACAATCCATACAAATCTCAGTACACCACAGGAAACAGATAAAGTCCAATATTAAATGGCTTCCGGGCCCTCAGGCAACAGTGCATTAAAAACAGGCAGTGTTCCCTGGTGGAAAATCCTTGAAAACCTCTGAATGAGCCAGGAACACTTCAGAGAGCACAGTTCATGGCAGTATCCACAAAAGAAAGTGCAAATCGACTGTGCAGTGGAAAACAATTAAAATAAAATCAGCCAAGCACCTTAATAGGAAAAAATACACAGCTACAGCTGCCCTGTGTTCTGTTAAATTCAACATGTATGCTGCTTAAATAGAAATGAGAGGATGTTATTTGAAATATTTTTTTAAAAAGGCAATAATGATAAGAGTCAAACAATATACTCAGATAGAACAAAACTACCAATCACAGATAATTTTAGATAGCATGTTGTGTATTTGCACATGAAATGGCAAATACTAAAGACAGTCACTACCAGCCTGACACATTTAAACCAAGAAAGTGAATGTTGAATTCCATTTGCCTCTGAAATCAAAAATAGGAGCTGGAAATGGGATGAACCAAAGTCAACACTGTTCTAATTAACACAGTCGGAGTGTCATGGTCTGATCTAGTGAACCCGAATTCAGCCACAAACAGAGCCACATTTAAGAGTTTTATTGAAGAATGATGAGTTGTGAAACGAGGGACCGGAGACTGTACCGGATTGGAGCTGGTGGATTGTAACGACAGGAGCCGGCAGACGAGGGATGAAGGCAGGCAGGAGGACGAAGGACGAGGGAAGGATGATGAAGGTCGAAGGAAGAACGAAGACATTCCGGCGGGAAAGAGCTGACTGAGGAGGGCTTAAGTATGCTGGTGGACAGGTGGATTGAGTAAGCCTAATTAGATGCGGCAGGTGGAAGTGATCTGGAGTGGAGTGATGACTGGGGGTAACTGAGCTGGGTGTGAGGTGAAAAAGTCTAGAAAATGTCCCAAAAATAAGCGAGCCAACCTGTACCCTGACACGGAGAAGTCAGGATTAAAATGAAAAAAAAAAAGAAACAAATGATTAGGATTCCAATATGGCGATCTCCAGGAAAGCTATTGTTTTGTTCATCATACCTCTTACAATCTTACCTTTAAAGCTGTACTTTCCACATGCAAAACACCACCTTTAATTTGTTTGGTTCAGAGTTGCAGATGCTACAAGTAACATTGATTTTAGACGGACTCTTACAACTGTGTCTTGTAAAATAAAGGTTTTCATTGCAACTTACTGATGTTAATGCAACAAGCTGCCATATTGGATCTGACAATCGGCCTTAAAATATTTCTCCAATTTACCAAAGAAAAAGTCCGACTTAGTGGCCGTTCAAGTAGATTTTTCCGATCAGAAGCAGGGATTTCCAAGTTCTGTAAATGAAATCCAGCATATTTTGGCAAACAGTAGTCATTAGCCTTTTGAAGATCATCTTTTTAGATCGGCCGGAGTGAAGGCCAGACCCTTAACAACAAAAAGTCTTAAAATCAACCTCTGGAGGATGTCAGACAGAGACAGCCAGTAGAGTCCTTCCCAGAGCTGGCTGTCTACCAGGGCGACTAGGGGTTGGGACTTTAGAGGAAAGCCAAGGGGGTCAAAGTCTCCAGTGGACCACGGTTGCTGAATCCATAACTGAGACCCGGGGTGCCCGAAGAGCGAAAGATCCACATGAGTCCCCTCTTCACAGGTCAACGATGGACCCCTCTGCGTTGCCACGTCACACGTCTGCGACGGACCCCTCTGGGTTCCCACGTCGGACGTCTGCGACGTGCCCCTCTGGGTTCCCACGTCGGACGTCTGCGATGTACCCCTCTGGGTTCCCACGTCGGACGTCTGCGACGGACCCTCCTGGGTTCCCACGTCGGACGTCTGCGACGGGCCCCTCTAGGTTCCCACATCGGACGTCTGCGACGGGCCCCTCTGGGGGCATTACAAATGCTGTATTGAGGAATGATACTGCAGCCGGGAGTTAGAGGGCCCGGTGGCCCTAATTGTATGGCACTTCTGCAGCTGTGGCTACTACCACCGTCAGCTCGTGAACATGTGTATGAATGGATGAATGACTGGTTGTAATGTAAAGTGCTATACAAGTCCAGGCCATTTTCTCACTTATCATTTACTGTATGAATATTTTCAGTTTAAACGGGACACGTAATGTAAAAGCCACTTTTTTAGTCCCTTATGTGACAGGGTGAACCAGGAAGTAGGAAGTTGGGGGGCGGAGCTACAGGTAGTAGGAAGTTGGGGGCGGAGCTTAGTTTCTAACAGCCAGAGGGAGGCAAATCTGGGCCTTTCACTCAGTTCCTCCACATGGGTGCAGAGGGCAACTGGCAGCCATTACACTCAAGCTTTTAAGCCAAGTCTGGGTTTGGTGCACGGACAAGAAGGTAAATAGATTCAATATGTTTGTCACGAAAGCAGTGCAGCCAATAATGACCACATCCTCTTAGGTCCAAGCAATCCCAGTCATCAGTCCTGGGAAAGTGTATGTCCCACCTTTCTTGATGAAAGGCCCTATCACCTGCTGGCCTCTAGAACTAGGAGAGTTCTTTGGTTGGATGTCAATAAAGGTAACTTTTAAATTGTTAAGATAGTCAGTTTAATAATAAAATGATTGTCATACTGAATGCAAAATATCTTTTAGTGGTGATTTGGATGCTGCTGAGCCACCATCCACTGTTTTTTCCCTTGGTTGAAGTTTAGGCTGTACATTAGTTTTTGGACTGTGTCAAATTGGATTGACTTGGGGGCACCTTTGCATGTTTTGTTTGGTTTTTATTTGGGCTTTGTTTGGCCATGCCATATTGATTTTATTTGTGTTTCCCAAGCTGCATGTTTATGATTTGCACAACTCCAATTCAGCCAATTGTATGCTTGTCCTGTTTTAAATACAGCCCATCAATTAACTTTTGTATAGGATTTTAGAACAGCTAATAATGATACTTTTATGTTTCTGTAAATAAACATACAAGCATTTTACTACTAATTAAGTCTCTTTCCACTCTATTTTACACTTGGTCACACTTAAAACATTTTGTTGTGTTCTTGGAGTTTCTAGGAATACAGAAGATTTGAATGTAGTCTGTCCAGATGTTGCAGGGATAGCTTTAGATTCTTGTTGGGTCATATTTCCGTTCAGTTTTCTTTGTTTTCTATTAGGTTTTTTGAGCAATAACGTCATGGTAATTGCTGCAGAGCTTCTAAACAAGGTCATGGTCTTCCAACTAACCAATTTTGCGAATCTGCCTTTTTTTTCTTGGAGTGATTCTGTAGTCCAAGATGAAGGATGCCAAAGCTACAAGTGGATAAGTGAAAATGGTTGCATACTCAAAAATGGCAGATCGGGGTGGAGTGGAACTGTAGGAGCTAAGGTCATTCTGACCTGGCTCTCAGCAAGAAGGAAACATCTGGATATCATTGTTTAACTGTAGCGTTCCAAGATCTGTCAAGTAGCGGAATTAATCGCTCTGTTTTTGTACTCTGAGATACGTTCCTTTGTCTTGCCATCTACCGGTATTTTCCTGCGCAGGAAAAGGTTGTCCTAAACACCAAAAGATTTGGAATGATATGGCATTCCTACAGAAATTGAGCACACACGACAACTTAAAAAGGAAGTGATTTGCACTCCCAGTCGCTTTGATCGGACGTCCCGTCAAATATGACGTTAGAAGCGACGACATATATAGAATGGATCTAACTTTCGCGGTTTTGTTGAGATTCTACTAAATATATAACTTTTAGAATAAAAATCAATGTGAGAGATTGATTTTATACATGTTCGGCTGGTCGGAGTCCTTTTAGGGCGCGGCACTGTTAATGTAAGCGCTTGAAGTGGAAAAAAGGCATTTCTGGGGTAATTTCCGTGTGGAAGCCCTATGAAATGTGGCCTTAAAGAGTTAACTGCAGTCTATTTGGTTGAGTACTCCAGGTTTAGGCAAACGAGGTGATAAGAGCCTCCTATCAAATTTGAAACAATAAGGCCTTGCTTTGAGCACGTGAAGTATAAACGTTTATTTTTGACTTTTTTTCCTACAGGTCCAATAAAAACCTGATTTAAATTTTCTGTGCACAGCAAAAAATCCAGGAACATTGAGCATTTGGACCATTAGAAAAACCAATAGGTTCCCGGGAGTGTGAGAATGTGGTAGAGTTGAGAAATGAGATGAAAAGTGGTGATTCAGAATGAATGGTTCATTTGAGTGACAGACGACTACGTGTGAGTATAAATGAGAGCTCTATTGTCTTGACTAAAATGCATTTATGAAACTGGGTTTTGTTGCTTTTGTTCTGTGTTTTTTCTCTTCAAAGTTCCATTGTTAAGAAGTAAATGTATCAATTGTATGGGTTGATGAGGTAAAACTGCTTGGAAACTTTAATTTTTTGTAAGGAAATCTTGGTGGACCAAGGTGTGCATACTTATTGAAACTGCTGTGTTGAAAAGATGTGGGTGCAGATATTTAAAATTGGTGCTTGAAAGTTGGATAATAATTGTGCAAAGTGATTTCGCTAGTACGAAAACAGAGTTGTAGGATCTGCAAACTTGTCTGCCTTTTTTCTTTTTTGCCTGTCAGTGGGAGAGAAAGCTGCAGCCACTGAGTTATTTTTAGCCAGTCAGTGACCAGTGCCAAGCTGCTCAGCCCCGCCCGAAGGAAAATCTTACACACACAGTTCTTATCAGGCAGAGCAGGAACCATACACAGAGTTCTCCTCAGGCAAGGAGAACCACACACACAATGTTTTTCCACACCCTGCTCGCAGCGCTCCTCCTTTTTCTTTTCTCCCCCGCCCGCGGAGAGACAAAGGAACCTTGAAGGAAAGATTTCAGACTGCAGAGTTTTCCTTTTTTTCTGCGAGAGAAGTTAACCCCGCAGAACCTCTTAATTTTTGCTTTTCTTAACCTGACTTAACGAAACTAATACAGAATAAAATGGCAAACATTCCTATCGTTATTTTAGGATTAAAGAACCCCGAGGTTGCCTCAAAAATTCAAAAGATTTCTAAGAAATGGAGTAAAAGGACAGAAAAGTTAAGTTCGCCCTGGCCTGAAACAGGCAGTTTTGACACGTCTCTTTGTGAGCAAATGAAAGTCAGAGTTATGGATCACAAAGCAAACAATAACACTAAAAAGAGAAAAGAGAAACGTGACCTCGAGCTGAAGATTTTAAACCTCTTTAAAACAGAAGGAGAGGCTTATAGACGTGCTTTAAAGCAGAAATATATGGAAATGAAACAGCAATCTGTAAATGATAAGGCAGAAAAAACTGCTGGAATCTATCCATCTCTATCCGGCACAGTCAATATTATGGGAGATTTCCAGTACAAGAACAAGGATTCTCTGATCATAGATGCAAGAGATGGGAATGACAAAGGCCTCACATATCAGTGTTACAAACGCAGGAGGGTCGTCTTACCAAAAAGATCCCGCCCTAGTAAACATATATTCGTCTGTGCATGAGTCAGGATCACCTGCTGCTTCAGTTGCAAATCATCAGAACAATGAAAGCCCAATAAACTCAGATTCGCCTGTAAATGCAGATAATCTGACACCGAAAGATTGTAGTACCGCAAGAAAAACATCAAAAGATGCCAGAAAGTCGTTGACTTTGAAACCTATGGGAGGAATCGATTGCTATGCTGACTACGTTGGGAAGCAAAAGGGTGATTCATTTTGGGTAAACCTAGATCACGAAGGGATAGATTTGAAAAGAGAAATTAATCGCACCATAATTGAAGAGGAAGCCATGAGACAAAATATTATACCAGGAAATCCCAGCGAGCTCTTAGTGGAAAATCGACTTATAGCAGAGGCAGTAAAAGACCCTGGAGCAGGAACACAAGCCACTACTAGAAGGAGAAGTGATTTTAATTTGAGATTCAGACCTAACATACATTCACCTGAGAGATGCACAGATAATAAACAATTACCAATACTCGTAAAAGGGAATGTAGCGAACTATGTTCCATGGGCAAGCCAGGACTTGGTCGGAATGGTTGCAAAATTGCCAGACATTAACGAGGGTGCCAGCAAGTGGATAAAGGTGTTTGAAGAGTTAAATGTGGGAAAAATGTTGGCTATTGGGGATCTAAAGGCTGTCTTTGCACAGTGCATGGGAACACATACCATGGAAAACGTCTTGAAGAAATGTTTTGCGTGGATGCTCCAACAGAGAGCGGATGGAATCGGATTCAATTTATTTCGCACAGTAATGTGGGAAGCCCTCCGAAAGGAATTTCCAACGATAATTGACCCCAAAGCCTTAAAAGCGAATCCCATTGATGCTACAGAAAACCCAGCAACTTACATCGCAGGCCAGATGAAAAGATGGAAGCAAGAAACGGAAGAGGAAATTTATAAGAGCCCTGTGTTGACAACTCTGTTCCGGAACTCCATCGTTGAAGCAATGTCTGGTCCAGTGAGAAGCAGGCTCGAGGATGTGGTGGCTCTGACGTCAATGCCTCACAGAGAGTTCCGTGATCATGTGATACATGCAGTTGAAAAACACAGAAGAGAGGAGATGAAGATTGCAGAACAAGATAAAAACGTTCAGAGAAAACTGGCACAAATGCAGCTTGGAGAACTGTCAGGAAAAAAGAAAGCCAAGACTCAAGCCACAACAATTAAAGCTACTGAACATGTGGCGCCACCACCCCAAGGGTTTTCAGAACCTGTACCTGATGTGACAAATCAGGCACAAAGGAGTTTTCCAGCTCCTCAACCCACACAGCTGCAACAACCGGTGGTGAATGTCTATCCTAACAGAGGCAGGCCTGCGCACCTGGAATAATGGGAGCATGTTGGACATGCAATGAACTTGGACATCGTGCCGAGCATTGCCCAAGAGGCAACAACACCTACTGAAGGCAATCGCGTGGCCGGTTCCATCCAGGTCCGACTAGACGTCCTGCAAACCCACCAAATTGTGGTTACTAGGGAGGCCCAGAGAACCTTACAGGGGAGAACCAATGCCCAATCGTAAGCGACGGTGCTGAAAAAGAACCTATGTTAAAAATTCTAATTGAAGAAAAAGAAACACAGATGCTGGTCGATACAGGAGCAGCTTACACGTGTGTAAGTCCAAATTATGCAAAGCACCTCCCCATGTCTGATAAATTCATTTCAACAGTAGGGTTCTCAGGAATAAAACAGCTAATACAAATGACAGCTCCTGTACGACTGGCAACTGAAGATGATGAAAAACAAATACCAATCCTTGTCTCTGACCAAACACCAATTAACCTGTTGGGAAGAGATGCATTGTGCAAGATGAAACTAAAAATTTGGTGTTCTCCACAGGGTTTGTATGTTGACAAAACAGGTCTGGATTTTCAAATGTACATGCAAACACATGAAGCTAATGTTTATTGGCTAGGAGACATTTCAGGCCCAGTTGAAGATGTAGTCACTAACTGGGGCAGGTACATTAAAGCTCAAATTCCAGAAGCCAGAAAACCTCTTTTAGATTACCACTGCACCATGTTCTATGACATCTCAAAGAGCACAGAGTTTGAAGAAAAATGGGACAGTTCTACAAAAAACAGAACTGTTAATCTTGAAACACAATGCATTGTTATTGGAAACCAAGGTGTAGCTTTAAATGTGAAACAAAATGATTTCATTTCTGTCATGGTTGAGTTTTGGTTTGGCTTTGTTTTTCTGTTATTTTCATTTTTTCATCTCTTTTGGGTTAGGTTTGACTTTATTTATTGTTAGTTTTCAGTCATCAGTTATTTTCTGTCAATTTTCACTTCACCTCCTCAGCAGTCAGTCACACCTGATAATCATTTATCAGTCAATTAGCCAGACCCTTGTTCCACCTGTGAAGTACTCTATTTAAACCTCCCTCTGCCTTCAGTTCAGCACTGGGCCGTCATCATTCCACACCTCTCCATGCCAGTCCCTGTTTTGCCTTGGAAGCTTTGTTTTGCTCCTGTTGTTAAGGTTAGTCCTGCCAGTCACTCTAAAGACTGTTCGTTTACTGTTTGTTCCTGGAAAGGCTCTGCTCTGTGTCCTGGTGTCTCTCAAGTTCTGTAACCTGACTAGCCGCCCTGGAGAAGCTCAGCTCTGTGCCATGGTGTCTCTCAAGTTCTGCTAACCTGACTAGCCGCCCTAGTGAAGCTCAGCTCTGTGCCCTGGTGTCTCCAATGAACTGCTAACCTGAGTGCTATGAGGCCTGCTAGCCGAGCAGCACCTAGCAAGTGTGGACTCTCTGTCTCCGGGCCGTCAGCTCCTGCCATCATCTACATCCCTGACTTTCTGCAGTCCTGAACCTCCGGTCTTCATCATTCATCACCCAGCACACTTTTTTCAATAAAAACTCAAACTTGTAGTTCCGTGTGTGCGTCCTGAGTTCATCGGTAAACAAAACCTTGACAATTTCAGAGTGGTACAATGTTCCAGACTCAGTACCACACATAACATTGTTTGTAAATAAAGGATTTCATGCAAAAGATCTGGGACCAATGATGAAGCTTGCAAATGAAACAACATGGGAAGAAACAGATAACCCATTAATTTCACAATCATGTGATGGAACAATGATCAAGATCCTATGTGAAGCGACAATGACGGCAAAACCACAAGTTGTGACAGTGCCTGTGGATCTTAAAGATCAGTCTGAGGAAGATGGTTCCTCTGAAGATCAACCATTAATGCAGGACATGCTAAAATATGTCTGAGCACTTATGGTCTAAACATGACACAGATGTAGGCTTAGTAAAATCTGCAGAACCAGTCTCAGTTCAAATAAAACCAAATGCAAAGTTTCCTTTTCGCCAGCAATACCCATTAAAACCAGAAGCAGAACAAGGCATTCAGAAAACCATTGATGGATTGATGCATGCAGGTGTGCTGGTGGAAGTAGAAAGTCAATGCAACACTCCAATTTTTCCAGTTCTGAAAGGAGACAAAAACAAATACCGTCTTGTTCATGACTTGAGAGAAATAAACAAGATAATAGTGGACGCAGAATCGGATGTGCCAAATCCGAATACTCTTTTAAATTCAGTACCAACTGAAGCACGTTTTTTCACCGTGATTGATCTCTGTTCAGCATATTTCAGGAGACAATTTTGTAACAGTCAAAGCAGAAAAATGTGAGCAACCGTGCTCAGCTCAAAAAGCAGAACTAAAAGCATTGGCAGAAGCATGCAAACTAGCACAAGGGAAAGTAGCAAACATATACACAGATTCGGCTTATGCCCATGGGGTGTGTTATCTGTTTGCTGCTGTTTGGAAACAAAGAGGTTTCAGAAGAGCAGACGGCAGTCCAGTACTACATCAAGAACAGTTAAAAGAACTGATTACATCAATGATCCATCAAAATTGGCAATAATTAAATGCAACGCCCATCGTAAAGGTAATGATTTAATCATTATGGGGAACAACGCCGTAGATGAGGCAGCAAAACTAGCATCTAAGTGCCAGATGGCTATCTTGGCACCAGTGGTCACCTTGGAACCAATGGTGACACCAGAAGACATCATTTTGATGCAGCAGGAGGCAGGTGCGACTGAGTACGCTCTCTGGGCGCAGAGAGGTGCAACAATGAGTGAAAATGGTTTGTGGAGATCACAAAGCGGACATTTAGTTGCACCAGTAGCATTGCTGACAATATTGATCTCAGAAGCCCATGGTTTGGATCACTGTGGTAAAGGTAAAGTGATGGAGAAGTTAAAAAGGCAAGGTTATTGGTCACCTTACATGCAAGCAATGGTGGATGAAATCTTGAGCCAATGTGAAATATGTGCAGAAAACAATGTACGGAAAGGCATAAAATCACCGATTGGACACATTCCGGTCCCTGAGGGACCCTTTAAACATCTTGTGATAGATTATGTTGACATGATAAAGCCAGTACAAGGGAAAAGATACATGTTGGTTGTGATCGATCGGTTCAGCCGATGGGTTGAAGCAGTCCCATCAAAGACATTGGGAGCTGATACAGTGATTAAGTTTCTGACAAGAGAGGTGATTCCGAGATTCGGCATCCCATCAGAAATCAGTTCAGATAATGGTTCAGCATTTATCCAAAAGGTGTTGAAAGGTGTTTTGTCAAAGCTAGGAATTAAACAACGTTTTGGCGCAATTTACCACCCACAGAGTCAGGGTATTGTGGAAAGGATAAATGGAAATTTGAAAGCTAAACTGAATAAAATCTGTGCTTCTACTAAACTAAACTGGGTTGATGCTTTGCCGCTTGCTCTAATGAGCTATCGCATGCAGTTGTACAACAGCACACATTTAACCCCGCATGAAATGCTAACAGGCAGAACTATGCCAGTGCCTGAATGGAGGCTTCCATTCAAAGGCCCCGCACTTGAACAGCTACAAACAGAGTTGAAAGCATATATGGATCAACTAACTGCTATCCATAGAGCTATCTATCTGCAGGAAAAAGCCAGAGGTTCCTGTCCAGAGTCGGTGGTGAAGAGACCAGTGGAACCAGGAGACCTGGTGTACGTGAAGGTGTTCAGACGAAAATGGAACGGCTCGAGATGGGATGGACCCTTTGAGGTCAAACGAGCAACTGCAACCGCCGTCCAAGTAAAGGGGAGTGATACGTGGTATCATTTGACTCATTGTACTAAAGTACACGCCAGAGACACCGTGAAGCCAGACAGTGCGAAGCCAGACATTGGAAAAGAGCGTGAACAGAAAGCTTGCAGCAATGAGACTAGTATTAATGACATTTCACCTGTGGATGTTGGCAGAAGTGATGAACCTAACAACAGCGAGGCCGGAGATGAACTCTCACAGCCTGCAGCCGGCACCACAGCATCAGCCAACGTCAGCTCAACCACGAGTGGAGAGAGCAACGAGTAATGTGGGTCGAGACGATCGACGCCCAACCACGAAATGTGGGACTTCTGTCTATAAAGGGAAATCCACCCTTGTAGAACAAGATAAGTACAACACAACGTTAATGGGTTTGAACAAGTACACACCAGTGTTTTTGCAAGCTGAACTAGAATTAATGACTCATCTAGGTCTTAGAGAACAATTGAGAGTAAAAACAAAAAGGATGCGTAAGAAAAGAGAGACCCATGCTGAATTTAAATGGAAAGCCACGGTAACCGATACAGAATTTCATACAGAATTAGATACAGAGGTAAATGTCTATTACGATACCAGGAAATTATGCGGGAATATAAAGTTTATGGGGCAGACGAGTGTTCAGTCCTGTTACACATTAAGGACGATAGTTTTGGTGTAGAAACAAAAATAGAGTCCCATTGGGATCCTGAGGACAATTACAAGTATGACTTAACAATAAAGAATTCAGGAAAGGGAAAAGTAGGTTCAGGAAATGGTGATTTAGAACAAATAGGAAACAAGGAGATAACTGCTACAGTTCAAATTTTTAATGACCGAATTAGGATACATGTGGAGCCAGACAGTGATAAATATGATTTGGTTGAAAGAAATGTGATTATCTCTAAATTACTGCAAAAAGGTGACAGACGAAGGATGTGTAATTCGCATATATAATGTAAGCCATCAATTTTCAAGTCAAAATCAGGAAAACATTAATTGTAAAATGACTGTTTAGAATGCAGATTGCGGATGGATTATTGAAGCAGATGCAATAGCCTTCCGGATTGACAAAACATACGAGTTGAAATTCAAAGACATCACCTCGAGTGGAAAAGTAGACAACAATCAACAATGTTATGGAACTTACCGAAAAAGAGGCTTTACCAGAAGAAGTAAATTGTTTTCCCCCAACCACTATGGCTACTAGAACTACAGTAGAAGCGAAGAAAATGACCGTCCCTAGTGGACATGTGATTTTACCTACTGCAGTCACCAAATCAGGACTAAAGAAACCGACAACTTTAACGGTAAAGACATTAACGGTCACATCAGCGTCTGAAATCTTAACTTGCACAATACAAATTTCGACCAATAATGGTAAAACTACAAAGGTAAATACAAGTAACAAGGAAGTGCAACCTACAGAGATTGATAGCAATGTAGAAAACGCAAAACCTACGGTGGTTCGACCTGAAAATAGCATAACTGAACCTACAACAACCGTCACAACTAAAACAAATCCGCGAACAGTAGTTTCAAATAAAATTAAATCCACGAAGGAAGTTTTAAAAACTACTAAACCCTCACTAATAAGATTAATTACAACAGTACCTTCTCCGATTGAGGTAACATCAAACCAGGACAACAAGCTAATATTAGAATTCACAGATCCAAAACAGTATGGATGGAAGGATGTGAGGATTTCTCTGAAGGTTTAGATCAATTTTATGAAAAACGTCATCCAAAAGTAGCTACGCCAAGAGCAATACATAAATTACAGGATATTAAATGGCATGGAACCAGACCAAGGGGTGATCCTTTATGGCAAAGAGCCATACGCAATACATGGTATAGTTTTTCATGGTACACGGCTAGAGAATTAACTAAAAATGATTGTTTAATTTGTACTGTTGCTCCGGGAGCAGTCCCTATGGTTATTCCAGAAAAATACACATCAAAAGACTGTGCATTTGTACAATGAGAAAATGTAGGAATGGTGAGTTCACTTCAAGAGAAGACGCAGTGTCATTTTTTAAATTACCTATGTGTGGTTTGAGTTGCAGACTCTTATATGGTTCAAGAAACTCTCATTAATACTTAGAAAAATGGAAAGGGTATAAATTAGAATCATTGTGTGCAGAATTTAACATTAGTACTACAGATAATGTTCCACCTACTGATTATGAAATAGATTATGACGCAGACTACGAATGTTTCGTCAGTGGAGGTTTCGAGGACGATGAAGGAATTAATGTAGGAAATACCACTGTAAAATGTAATGTAACCTGGGTATTATCTTGGTTTAAGCATGCAAATGTAACACCAGTATTTGCTACAAGGCCCGTTTGGTTTGAAAACCCAGATTTTATAGAAGAGGACTGTAACAATATAACTATGACTATTCCCAAACTTTTCTTTTTAGGAGATCAAACGTATCCAGTGGCAGACAGTTACTGGATGTGTGGTGACGACATGCTAATGAACACCTTACCACTTAAGTGGGTAGGGCTCTGTGCATTAGTACGAATGAAAGTACCGATAACTTTAGTGTATGAAGGGGAAAAAGAACTAGCTCAAATTGAAATAGGTAAAACTAGGACTCGTCAGCGTCTAGGTGATTACGGACTAAATGAAGAAGTTTATTTAAATCTTATTGGTCAACCAAGAGGAATTCCAGATGTATTTAAAGCACAACATGAAGTTAAAGCAGGTTTTGAGTCTATTTTACCTCAAATTACTATTAATAAAAATGTTGAATGGATAAATTACATTTACTATAATCAGCAAAGGATGATAAATTTCACGGTTGAAGGACTTATGGCATTGGGAGACCAATTGCATGAAACAAGTAGAATAGTAGTGCAAAGCAGACAAGCTTTAGATAGGCTTTTAGCAAGTAAGGGAGGTGTTTGTCACACGTTTGGTAATCAATGCTGTACATATATTCCCATGAACACAGCTCCTAAAGGTTCATTTAGGGTAGTAATGGCTAAATTTAGGAAACTTAAAGAAGAAGTAAAAGAGAATGCTGGAAGAAAAAACTGGTCGTGGAAAAATATGGAAGAAATTTTAGGGGAATGGGGCGCTTTAGCCGCCAAAACAGGAATAATTCTGGTGATAACGCTGATTGTAATCTTTTTGTTTGTGTGTTATGTTGTGCCTATTTTGAAAAGGTGGATTGTGGAAATAATGTACAGATGGATGACAACAGACAGCAGCCATCCAAAGGGCTGATCCCCGGCCGTCTGGACACGTCTATGGACTCATTCGTGTGCTACAGAGTAATGCCAGATGGAAAGGAGCCCCGAGAACGGGACGGACTCTTTTTGTTTTGCTACGTGTCCATAGACTCATTCAAACCAAGCACACGAACTGAAGATGACTAACCCTATTAACCTTGTTTAAGTTACTCAATCTATAATACAATATAATGCGCTTTAATAGATAAGTTAGCACAGGCGGCCGGTTAGTTTAGATTGTCATAACATTATATTCTAACATCCGTTTTTTTTTTTTTAAACACTTCGTATTAGTATTATTAGCAAGATAATTTACATATACCTAATCCATGTATTTGATATGTTGTTGTTGCTTGTATATGTTACATTTTATGATGTTATGTTACTGTATTATGTTTATGTACTCTTTGAATGACAAGTGCTGGATGTCATTGCGAGTAGCATGGCTGATTTTCAATTGGTGCCGTCGGTCAGGTGACAGTGTAAGGCGGATGCTCAGAGGGAACAGAGGTCCATGGAAGACTTTTTCCCTGAGGAAAACACATAAATAAGTGCCAAATATCGGGGGGTTTTCACTTCCATATTAATTGGTTTGAGGTCAAAGTGAAAGCAATGACTGTTTACATACTCTCTCTCTGTCTCTCAGTCCTTTCCTCTCCCTGCAGTCTCTCCCCCCCAGTCTCTCCCCCTCAGTCTCTCCCTCTCAGTCTCTCTCTCTCTCTCTATTGCTGGAAATATGTTATTGATTGTAATCTGCACTAATTATATGTCATTTTAGATCAGCACTTGTGTAGACACCCTTTAGTCCCGGGCCTTTAGTCCTCAACGCGGTCGGCCCGGGATCGACTCCGACCCGCGGCGCTTTGCCGCCTGTCTTCCCCCCTCTTCCTGTCAGGTCACTGTCAATAAAACGCGTGCCACTAGAGCCGCAAACACATAAAAAAAAAAGTTTATTTTTTCCTGCGTCGCTCTCATCAGCGTCACGGGTTGGCTTCGGTGTGAGTGGTTGAAATAGCACGTCGATAAAGATGACAGACAAGTGGCTTATCCAATCATATGCAAGGATTTTTGATAAGGCCCAGCCTTCAATAAAGGCAATTCCTATGGAGAGGTCCCAGATGTATGTGAGTGGAGCTAGGCGGAGCGAGACATGCATCTGGCTGTTGTCAGGTTACCCTCCTTTACCCATCTTCTACTTGCAGTCCTCCTCTACCTTCTCAACCCAAGCACCATCTCCGAGCAAGTTTATTACGTGTATTTCCACGATTTCTCCAACCTGGAGAAATCGTGGAAAATAGGTAATCAGAAGTTGTGGTGAAGAATGCCGATGGCGAAGAGAAAGGTTTGATGCTAGAGGTTGATGGTGTGGTCCCTGACAGCTCTCAACCCCTAGAAGAATTGCAGGATGAAATCGATGGATGACATCCAAAGTCATCGCTACGGTAAAATAAAGCTTAGCTTCATCTGCTCGACATTATCTGTCAGAAATGTATAAAAGATACATGCAACACATGTGAAATAAACCACCCGAGCCAACGCCAACATCAATGCTTGGAGGTGGTGAACGAAGATTATTATGAGCAACACTATAACTCCATCATGCATTGACTCCATGCGGCACAACTCACCCCCTCCATCCAGAGTCTGCAAACCATGCACAACACACAGGTTGAGGATCATTGCGTCAAGACAATAACGGAGACACTCTTATATGAAGTCTTCAGTCAAAATTTATGCATCTATTCAAGAGATGCCTGAAAAGACTAGGAAAGTCTAATAATGGAGTTAGAGCAGCATATTTTTCATCATTAATAAAGGACAATACATTATAATTAAAATTATAATAATCCTAGGTTTCTCTTTAGTACAATTCCCAAGCTTACACAGAGTCAGAGCTCTGTTGATCCATCCATTCTCTCAGCTCTTAGAAGTAATGACTTTATGGGATTCTTCATTAATAAAATCAATTATATTAATTACAAATAAAATCATTGGCATCCACCTGAACATGATTACCTTGACCTCAGTAAGTGAGGCAGCATTGGAGGAATCTTTCAAACCGTTTCGGTGTTTGAACTGTTTAGATGCAGTAGAGCTTTCTGAGTTATCTAAAATTTAAGCTTCATCTAAAACCTTCGACTTGTATGTTAGACCCAATCCCAACCAAACTATTATTGATAATGATTAATGCCCCAATTTTAGACATGATTAAGTTATCCTTAGTAAATGGATATGTACTACATTTTAACATTTTAAACCTTTACTTAAGAAACCTTTACTTAAAATCCTTGAGAAAGTAGTTGCTAATCAAGTAATGGCCTGTTTGAAGAATTTCAGTCAAGCTTCAGAGCTCATAGCACTGAAACAGCTCTGGTGAAGGTCACTAATGATATTCTCATGGCCTCAGATAATGGACTTGTGTCTGTACTTATCCTGTTAGATCTCAGTGCTGCAGTTGATACAGTTAATCACAATATTTTCCAAGAAAGACTTGAACATACTGTAGAGATTAAGGGAAAAGCATTAGGCTAGTTTAAATCTTATCTGTCTCACAGATTCCAGTTTGTCCCTGTTAATAATAAGTCTTCTTCAAACTCTAGGGTCACTTGTGGAGTACAACAGGATTCCGTTCTTGGGTCAATTTTCTTTACTATATATATATATATATGCTTCCGATTGGCAAAGTTATCACATAGCATGGGATTAATTTCCTCTGTTATGCTGATGATACTCAGCTATATTTACCCATAAAACCTGATGAATCCACTAAATTATTTCAACTACAGGCATGTCTTGATGACATCAAAACCTTGATGACTTTAAATTTCCTGCTTTTAAATTCTGACAAGACAGAAGTTGTCATCTTTGGACCAGAGTTGTCAAAAAATAAACTAATTAATCATTCACTTCATCTGGATGGTATTAAATTGGCCTCTGGTAATAAAGTAAAAAGCCTTGGTGTTATTTTTGATGAAGAGATGTCATTTAAATCCTACATTAAACAGGTTTCCAGGGTTTCCTTTTTTCACCTCCAGAATATTGCCAAAATTAGAAATATTTTAAAAAACTAGTCCATGCATGTGTTACTTCAAGGCTGGACTATTGTAATTCTTTACTATCTGGAAGTCCACAAAATGCAGTTCGAAGTCTTCAATTGATCCAAAATGCTGCAGCGAGAATTCTGATGAAAATTAACAAGAGCATTCCTATTTCTCCAATTTTAGCTCCCCGTCATTGGCTTCTTGCTAAATCAAGAATGTAATTTAACATTCTTCTTCTCACATGAAAAGCTCTTAATAATCAAGCTCCATCATATATCAGAGCTCTGATTACCCCATATGTTCCTAACAGAGCACTTTGCTCTCAGACTGCAGGTCTACTGGTGGTTCCTAGAGTATCTAAAAGTAGAATGGGAGGCAGATCATTTAGTTATTAGGCTCATCTCCTGTGGAACCAACTCCCAGTTTTAGTCTGTTAGGCAGACACGCTGTCTACTTTCAAGACTAGGCTTAAAACGTTCCTTTTTGATAAAGCTTATAGTTAGAGTAGCTTAGGTTACCCTGAGCTATATCTGTAGTTATGCTGCTATAAACTTAGGCTGCTGCACATAAATATCTATTTTTCTCACTCTGCTATGTTCTCCTACTGTTCTCCAATTTGCATTGTTAGTTATTCTTTAAACCTTAGTTATTATTTTCAACCTTATGTTCTCCCTGTCTTTTTCTCTTCGTAGTAGGTACACCTGGTCTGGCGTTCTTTTAGCTGTGATACGGTAGGCAAATCATTCGCTATCACCATATAACATAGAAAGGATTCCTGGATTAATGTGTGCTTCTTTTCTTTTTGTGTCTCTGCTCTCTCTTCTCCAACTCCCAGTCGGTCGAGGCAGATCACCGGCAGATGGCGGCTCACACTGAGCCTGGTTCTGCTGTAGGTTTTTTCTGCCTGATAAAGGGCAGTTTTCCTCTCCACCATCGCTTCATGCATGCTCAGTATGAGGGATTGCTGCAAAGCCAACGACAATGCAGGCGACTGTCCACTGTGGCTTTACACTCTTTCAGGAGGAGTGAATGCTGCTTGTCAAGACTCAATGCAATCTGCTGGGTTTCTTTAGATATAAAACTTTTTGACCAGTCTGTGTGCATGATTCGATTAAATTTGACTTTGTTGTGATGTGTTGTGAAATAAAATTGAACTGAATTGAATCCAGGGATGAATAAGAATAAAAAGGGTTTCAGGAAAGCAGTTCTAATGTTCTTGCACTGTGCCCATTTGAGAAACACCTTTCCTGACAAAAAGAGGGGTGGTCATGCAAAGATGCAAGTTGTGTCCCTTTTAAGTACCATACAAGGCTCCTCATTGGCTCTCTAACCCCAGGGTTCTACTGAAGTAGTGCAGGAGCACTGTGTTGCGGTTGCACGCAAGAATTGCGTCATTGCGCGATAGTAGTGCATTTGCAGGCTTTGTTATTTGGCCAGCACTACCTGCGTCTTGCATGCCTGCTCTTTATCTAATCACCTTACCTCTGGTGGCTAGGCACTGGAGCCACAGGTAATGACGTATTGATGCTTCAGAGTATCAAAACCAAAGTCTGCACATGTAGTATTTTACTTGTAAATTCGACCGGATCTACTTTGCTTTTACTTCCTGCCTGAACAATTCGCTCTGCTCCAGATTGACGTGGAGTTGATGCAGCTAGTGGTAAAAATAGAACAGCTGCCTATTGAAGAGAAGCAGTGTGCTTCAGAAATGCACAGCGGCAGAACCACTCTGACTGACTTGAGTTGCTGCGATCAGCTACAAAGACGCAGCATAGCCGCACCGTATCACTTCCACATTCAGTGGAACCGAGGAGTAAGGGCAGATCAAATTCTAATGGACTTGGTTTGATTTGTTACAGGGAGCTCTGTTGCTTGCTCTTACTTGTAGACAAAAAAGGAATGATTGGTATATTAACATATCTAAGAGTTTTTAGAGCATTCCTGGCCTTCCCGCTACGAGCGGTGGCAGCACAATTCAGATTTCTCAGTCAAAAATGATCCTTGGGGCTTACTTCACCTTGTTGACACCAACTGAACATCTCACCTTGAGGTTCTTGATTGTTCAGACAAGTGCTCTTTCAAATGCAGTGTTCTCAGCACCAGCTTTCTGTTTGGGAGACTTATGTCGCAATTGATGGTGGCTGCATGCTTTTGTTGGCGGTAACCACTGCTAACGCAATGACAGGATTTTCAGTCACATCTGCTGCTCTTTTATAACAATTAATGTCTCTTAATGGGATTAATACTTAATATATAAACAAAACTCATTTCTGTCACAGCCATAAATGTTGGGCATGATGTTTTTTTTCTCTCGCTTGCCATCTGTATCACCTTCTAATGCCATCATACGCTAGGATTAAAAGTAACAGCAGTCGCAGGAACAGGTAACAAAAACTAGAAAGTGGCACTACTGACCAAACTTCTGTCACAGCGAGAGGTTCTCTTACATTCTTTACAGAAAGCACCTACTACATTTAAGAAAAATTCATAAATAACTAAATTACTTCATAAAACACATGGGAAAACATCTTGCTTTCACATCTGCAGGTGATTTTCCACAGCTCCAAGAATGAGTCGTAATCATGTGTCTGTTATGACTTGTTGCTGGAACTGAATTAATAATGAGCATACTAAAATGAATTAGCTTCAATCACAACAGATATATCTTCACATGATTTGAATAAGATATGAACTTTCCACTGACTTGGACCTATAACATATGGACGTATTAATGTTTATGAATTTGGTGAAGCTTTAAGTTTTTAGATTTGTTTCTTAAGTCAAAAAACCCGGCTAGAAAAATATCTGGATAACAAAAAAAGACACATGATGTCGAATTTTAGTTAATTTTTTTTTTCAGTTTTCTGTTGTCATTAATCAAATCATAATTCTTAGTAGGTACGTCTTTTTTCACCACAATCTTAAGTAATGTAACAGAGTCTGGGTGTAAGCTAAAGTCTGTGATTGTGCATCAAAAGATCTGAACCACCAAGGAATAACAATTTCCTTGTTCCTCCGTCACAAGATCTGTTGCAATTTATCTCAGTGGTTGAGGTAGACATAATTGAAGATAAAGCTCCGGTCTGGCTTTGAAGTGTATTTAACACTGTAAAATATACAATTTGGTGTCCAATTAAGCCCAGCTACCCCTGATTTTTTGGACAAAGTCAAAAGCATGAGATTCACAGCAATTAAATGTTTTATACTGGGAATGTGTGCCAGTGCTACAGAATTTACACAAGCGCATTTAAAATATTGCGGCAATAACATTACTGCAATATCAAATATTAATACAATGAGACACAATGAAGAAGCTCTAACTGCCCAGTTGAATTTTCACTCACCTACACAAACCGGACACTTAAAACTAAAAGTAAAACTTGTCCAACTGTTTTGGAAATTTTATTCCCAGTTAGTTAATCCTTAAATATAAAAGATTAAATTGAATTATAAGAGGCTAGTGTCAAGGCAGAATTATGTTTCCCTGACCAGGTGTAGTATAACGCTGTTAATTCCAAACTATCGTCTCGGGTATACATACATAATTCATGATTGACTCAATATATTTGTCTTTTGCTACACCAATTTGACAAGATAGACATATAATGGCAATTCAAGTCAGGAATTCACAAAGTGGTGTTATTCTCCTTTTTTTCTCCTTTTCAAATGTTTTGGATAGTGTAATCACGCCCGCCGACAGGGGGGGCCAAACGGGTCAGTTGTCCCGGGCCCAGGACAGAGGGGGGGCCCAAATCTGACACTCTGACTGACCATTGAAATGGTCAGTCAGAGTGTCAGTCAGCGCGCAGCTTCATCCAAAGTCTCCACGTCTGTGTCACGGCACATTGCTGCTCCCCCTCCCCTCTCATACATGGCTCAGCGGCGCCAGCCAATCAGCACGCAGGCTCAGCCTGGCCCGCCCACTCAGCTCTCGTGTCGAGCGACAAACGGAGAGAGGAGACGAAACTTCTGTCATTGCCCCGACAGACCCAGACCCACAGACTGACGTCACTGACTGAGGCGTTTCAGTCCTCCAGAAAACATCCAGGTAGATCAGAGTGGTCATCTTCAGCAGCAGTTCATGTTAACTTTCAAAGTAGATATTATCTATCATATGTTACTGGAGCCCACAGAGAAAATGTAATTAAGACATTGAAAGAACCCAGTACATATATCCTATTAAAAAGTGTTATTTAAGATAAGGTAACATTAGCTAATGATTTATTTATCCCACGACGGGGAAATTTATAGGATTAAAGCAACAGGCAGGTGCACACAACACAGACAAAATTACATAAGCATTGAAAGATATGAGGTGGATTAGGAAAAAAACACTATGAACATTATTATTATTAGTATTATTATTGAATTGTAATAATAAAATAAAAATCACAAAACCTGAAAGGTCAACAGTTTCATGATACATCAAGCTTAGGGACTGGTTAATATACAGCAGGTCAAAAAAAGACATATTTTGGCTGCTGTTCTCTTATGAAGAAAAGATCAACTAGTGCACTAAATTTAATAGATGGGTTGAAAATATCCAGTATAAAATACAGAGATTTCCAGGGCATGAAGTATACAGTTAAGTTGACTTTTTTTGTGTGTGTGTGTGTGTGTGTGTGTGTGTGTGTGTGTGTGTGTGTGTGTGTGGTGGCGGCAGGTGTAGAGGGGGGGCCCAAAAAGACTGCGTTGTCCTGGGCCCTAGCAAAGCTGTCAGCTGGCCTGAGTGTAATGATTACAAGTACGAACCCGATGTTCAAACTGGACACAGAGCTACGTTTTAAAAGGTTTATTGAATGAATAGTGGCCGGTGAGGCAGGCAAACAGAACCAGGGTGACCAGTGGTTGCAGGCAGTGACAGATCAAACCAGTGATGAAGGCAGGGGCTGACCAGAACAGGTGATGTGGACCGAGGAACCACCAGAACGGGCAGAGCGAGCGGCTGGATCTCACAGGGAATCAGGCAGACTTGTGCAGCACGCAGATACTGGCAGCATTCGACAGTGAGGGCTGAAAACACGAACAAAGCAGAAGAGTCCAGCTGGCTGAGCACACAGGAACTGGCAGAGGCACAGCCCATCACACGAGACGAGACGATCTGGCAGGGATGAGTTGGCTGAGGCAGGTATATATAGACAGGGGGACAGGTGAGCAGAGTTAGCAGTAATTACTGGCAGCAGGTGGAGCTGATATGAGCTAACTGACTGGTGATTGAGGAGTGGACTGAGCTGATTGGGTGCTGGCAGATGGCTGTTGGCTGAGGGGAGCAAAAACAAGTCTAAATCATGACAGATAGGCTGTATACATCATTTCTACATCAGATTCACAAAGCAATAAATACATGCAGATATCTGCATCACACAAACAGCTCCAGTCTTATGCTCTCTGCTCTAGTTATACTTTACATAAATATGGGTGGACTTTCAACTAAATTCATACATAATTCCTCGTTTTAATGTGGGGAAACTGTAAGCCCAGAGATAGACTATTTGGTCCATAGAGGCATCTTTGAAGCAGATATGCCTGTACATCCAGGTTGTAACATAGAAATAGCACTTCCAAGTAGCATTGTGACAGAATCAGCATGTGACAGAATCAGCAAGAGAACACAAAATATACCATAAAGACTGGAATAGGTCAGATGTCAGGTACTCAGGGAGGCGTAAAAGAAGGCAGAGGTATGAGTGAGAGGGTGAGATGGTGGTGTGACATTCCCAACTCATAATCTCATCCTGACATCACTCCCCATGGTGTTTACCACTTTAATTGATTACATTAACACATTCATGTCACCGCAGGATTTTGGTCACATAAAAGTGGGAGCAATGTAAGCAAGTTTAAATCCCTAGTTATTCTCAAGACTAAAATAGCAAACAGATTTTGCCATAGGCTTAATGATGATACATGTAGGTCCGCTTTGAACAAGTGCTGCTTTTTAATAATCTAACTGCAACTGATAAATAACAATGATCATAATAAAACCAAACATATGAAATAACTCATTTTGATGGAGGTTCAGTCAGCTATTTAACTTTGTAGCAAACAAAATAAGTCTCATATACGACACACGTTTTTTTTACTTGGCAAATGAGCAAAATGGACGAATTGTGTTTTTTCCATTAGTGCTTAACCAATATTTTTTCTTAATATGGCTATTTTAATCACAACAATGTAACACCATTATTTGGAGGTATAATTTACCAAGCCAGGACATTCAGCTATTAGACAAAATGATTTTGTGAGAAATATGTCAGGCCCATTAGCATTATCTGCAACACCTTTTGCACCAACATTTCTTCTTTTCAGTATTTTAGACAAATTTGGACAACTGGTTTAATAATAATAATAATAATAATAATCATAATAATAATAATAATAATTGAACTTTATTGATCTCACAATGGATAAATTCACTTCTGCATCTTAACCCATCCCCTTAGGGAGCAGTGGGCTGCCACTGTGCGGCGCCTGGGGAGCAATCGGGGGTTAAGGGTCTTGCTCAGGGACCCAGAGTGCAGGCAGTGGGGATCGAACCGGGTACTTGCAACCTAATGGAGTCTCTTAGTATTAAACTTCTCCACTGCCTACTCTGGGGCAAATGGCCAACACTGCGTGCAGACTATGGCGCTTTCCATCTTTATTTTTTGTCAAATCATAAAACAAGGCTGTAGGATCGTTGACATATCAGTGACCTATGTCTGGATCATTGTATGCTCCCACGTTAAAAGACACTTAAAGCCATTAGACGATGTGTAAAAAGCCTCAAAATAAACTCTTCTCTTGCTCTGAGAGAACAGAATCCAGCATGTAAGTTTCAGAAATAATTGTTTATCTTCTTTACTCAACATTCCCTAATGTTGTAGGATACCAAGAGAGGAATACCTCTTCGCACAATGTCTCCAGATCATGTGGGACCATGGTGGAGTGGTGGCGGTGGTAATATTGGCGTGGTATATGAGTTATATCAAATATAACCGGTACTCCTAATACCTCTGTGTTATATATTATTACATGGAATTTCTGGTCCGGTGAAAATCTAAGCTGAGAGTATAATTGAAGACTGTTTTAAATTTTGGATCTGGTTGACTGGGCTTACTGAGCTGTGGGCAAGAAGCCTCATCTGAGTTCTCTGATCCTCATGTAACCTATTCATCTACACCCTTATCATCCAACCTCTTTCTCACTTTGTTCGTCCTGTCTCCCATCCAGTTGTCTGCTTTTTCTGTTCTCTTCAGCTATGTCCTCTTCTGCCTCTCTTCAGTTTTCTCACATAAACCCAAATAAAACATTCAAATTCAGACTTTTAACTAGGCCTACATGCACACCAGACAAACATGTGCACGTCGGATATAAACAAAGACACACAAACACACCCACACACAAACACACCCACACCCTGGTTTAATGTACATAGTGAGGACTTTGCCTTGACTTCCACAGACTTCCATTCATTTTCAAGCCTTTCTATACCTTAATCATGACCCCAACCCTAACCTTTACCGGTTTATTTCTTATCCTGACCCTAACCCTAAGCCCAAGGCTATGTTTACACTGCAGGGAAATGTGAACCATATCCATCTTTTTCATGGTAGTGTGACTGGCCCAATTCCGATCTTTTCACCCACCAAAAATCTGATTTTTGCCACTTCCATATGTGGTACTAATTCAGATACGTATCGGATATTTTTCAAAGCGTTTGCTGTCTGAACGGTCGTGTCGCATTTTATCCGTCTTTCACGTCCCTCTCCTGTCTCTCACTACACATCCACACACAGCAGTAGCAGTTAGCGCTCCATAAAAAGCCGTTGTTAATAGCTGTACTGCTTCCTTCTTACCTTATTATGTCTTGCTATGAGGTGGTCTTAATATTGTCGGCTCCCATTGCTCACCAGCTTTCTTTTTTTTTTTTTTTTTTTTTTTTTTTTTTCTCCCAGTGTCCTGTCTAGCAATGTGGCAATAGGAATTGATGTCTCAATGCCAGATAGAGCTCGACAGATTTTGCTTTTACAAGTGGAGCAAACAGCTTTCGCCATAGTGCTCCACTTGATTTATGCTTGTAAATAGCTTTATTATGATTCCTGCAAGGAGAATTTCAAATTATATGGACATGACAATGGGAGAGTAAAGGAAGAACAAAAAGTGAAAGAAAAGAAAAAAAAGAATAGAGGTGAAAGAAAGAGGAGATAAAAGGGAGAGAATGATAAAACCTTCTTTGTCTGCTCCATCACCTGGAAAGAGACACAAAAAGAACAGCACAACCAACAGACATAAAGCAACAGATACAATCGAATAACACCTAGATGCCATTGCTAAATCATATATATTATTATGTAAGCTGACATGTGTAATGTGATATTTGAAAAAAGAAAGTGAAAAAACATAAATAAATAAATAAATAAATTATAAGATTACTGTATATAAGTGAACACTTAATACCTGGGACCCAGCACCTGTGGGAGTTTGTGAGAGTGCACTAGTTTAGGTGAAGATTATCCAGAAATAGCTTGATAGTGATTGTGGAGAACCGAAGACCCACCTTCCCCGAGCACAGAGGCAGGCGTCAGGGGACCCGTAACCCCGGACTCCCAAAGGGGTCCCTAAAGCAGGTCGCCCAGGAGGGGCCGACACAGGATATCTGCAACCCCCCCCAAGGAAGGAGCAGAGACGACCCCGAGGAAATCCCCCAGCCACCGCAATGCCGACTCCCTCAAGAGCCGCGGAGACGAGCCCGTGGGCTCCGCCGGCAGCTAGCCCCGCTGAAGTGGTCCCGGCCATGGGCCCTGAGGGCCAGAGGCCCCAGAGGCGCCCCGCCCCCGCGACGAGGGCCCCGGCCGCCCCCCGGGGGGCCAGGCCCCGCGAAGAGGCCGCCGGGAGTGGGCCGGCGCACGCCCGGGAACCCGCCCCAAACCCGAAGCCAACCAACGCGCCAGGGGGCCAAGGCGCCCGCCAACGAAGTGGAGGAGGGCAGGACGTGGGGGGATGGGCTCCACACCTAGCGGAGACTTGAGATGTTCTTGGGAGAGGGAGCGGACCACACCCATACCTGGAAAAAAAAAAAAAACAAACAAAACTCATTCACCCCATCCCTCCCTTGTGCCCCACTCACCACACACAGAGAAAAAAAAAAAAAAAAAAAAAAAAAAAGACGCTGTACACACATTCCCACATAACACTCACATCCAACACTGACCAAAGGGGGGGGGGGGTCACCCCAAATTGACTATACGACTGCTTGTGCCCGACCCCCGGCCCCGGCCCCAGACCAGACGCCCCCCGGACCGGGCCCCCCCAAGAGGGCGGGCCAACACGACCCGCACAAGCCACCCGGCCAGAGCCCCCCCCTCCCCCTAAATACCTAATAAACCCCCTCCCTCCCCCCACCTTACCCTTGCCATCCCTGCCCCCCGCCCCCTGGGGGGAGCAGAGGCATCAGCCCCAGACCTGGCAAGCCGCTGACTGCACACCACAGCCCCCCGCCAAGACCCCGGACACAGTGGCCCGCACCTCCTCCAGGCCCCAGACTCCTTGCCGCCATCGGAGAACGGGGGTGTGCAGAAGACCCCGACCCTCCCTACGTTATCATTAGAAAGCTCACCAGCTTTCTAATGATAACAAGGAGAGATGCCGGCTGTATCAACGCTCTTTTATTTTCTCAAGGTTTTTAAAGAAGAAAAAACTTTATTGAACACTCCTAGAAAGAAATACGATCACCATTACTTCTGCAAACAGTGCGCTGCTCTGTGACGTTTCCTTCTGTTGTCCGTGCATGCACCTTAGTACTAAACCTAACCCCTAGCCCAGAAAAAAAGAGCATCCTTTTTGTTTTTCTCTCTATGCAACGGATGCCTCCAGCAAATGCCTGAACAAGCAGGATGCAGATGTTAAACAGTGGGCTTAAACTAAAGCAATACCCATTATCATTTGAATATTTAAGAAAACTAAATGGATTAATAGAATATGCATATAAAGTATATAGCCAGGAACTTGAATCATGATGAATTACACTCCATACCCGTTGGTGGCACACGTTAAAGAAGCAGTAAGTGCAATTTCAACATTGGGTGGGCTGTAGAGCTAAACAAGATGTTTTGTTTTTGTTATTGCGTGGTAATAATGGGTCCGGATTGTCTGCAGATGAACATTACGATCCGCTGAACATGCTCTCCGCCACTTTGCTCCTGTGCTACAGTGCTCTGACGGTGGCATTTTATGGGCAGGGAGGGGCTAAGCCCTGAGTGACAGCTGTGCACATGGACATACATGCACTCATGGCCAGCCCGGGTTGTAAACAAGAGACTGGAGAACAGCACAGAGAGATGGTGTGTGACGTCATACCATTTTCTATCCAAGAACATTTTATCATTAGTTCTGCACATCACTATTTTTTAGTTCTTTCTATCTAAAATGATGAATTATTGCTTATTGCTCATTTATGGGTTTTTATGCCATTTGCTAATCAACTCCAGAAGAAGAAGAAAGCATTTTCCGGACATAAATATAAATAATCTCTAATTGAAATTGCATGTAATTTTATGTCCACATTTTTACTTTGTCTACTTTTAACCTCCCTTACAGGTTTTATCTTGAAAAGAGAACAAATATTTTCCTCTGCGTCTTTCTTTTCTGCATCTTACTGATATGGTCAGTAGGGGTGGGTATTGCCAAAGAAGTCACGATTCGTTTCGTATCACGATTCACATGCCACGATCCGATTCTATCACGATGCATCACGATACTTGAACTATCGTGATGCATTGCGATATTTTCACTGAACACTGTTATAAAAAAAATACAGCCATTACCAGTGGCTGACTGGCTGTGTATGATCTGGATAGTGTCTTCAATTGATACATAACTGAAAGCAACTGAATTCACACATAGCTGCATTTATTGAAACGACTTTTGGAGGTATTGCCATGAAAACAAATATTACTATTACTGGACTGGACACACTGACAAAAAGTGCTCAGGATTTATAAAACTTAAAATAACAAAATAAGGCTAATCAGTGCCGTTTAGATGGCCTCAGCGGTCCTTTAAACCAATGAAGTTGTATTCCACTTGTTTTTTCCAGATGTTCGCCAACCATTCATGCAATAGCGTACTGCGAGCGAGCTATTTTTAGAAACGTAACGTCACATCACGTGGTACGCAGTAGGGCAAACTTGCATAGTCCGCCGCTGTTTCGCTGTAAAAGAGACGTGCGTTACCCTTGGTTTTACTCGTTAAAACGACTGCTTTTTCCAAATCTAAAACCATGGTTTTTAAACATTGTTGCTATGGAACGTGCAACAGCGACTCGAGGTACGCTGATCGGCCGCATATGAAGGATGTTTTCTTCAAGACTGCCAAGGAGAAATGTATGCGCTGGGTACACCGGTGCGGTCAGCCTACACAACAGTTCAACCCGGAAAAAGTTACCAAATTCACGTACATATGTAGCAAGTATTTTGTCGGAGGAAAGGGCCCAACCGAAGAACATCCTGACCCAATTCCAGCGACATCAAGTAGTGAACAGGTAAGAGTATTTTGGTGGCCGACATGTTAATAATGAAGCGCCTGCTACCATGATAGCATATAGGCTATCACGGTAGCAGGCGCTAACATGATACCCTGCTACCAGGATAGCCTACTCAAAAACATTTCAAATAAGACAAACATTAAACACCGATTCCTGGACGGTGATTACAAACAAAAAAAACGTCCGACGACGCCATGACCGCCGCGCAGGAAAAAAAAAACAAAGCTTACCGTTCGATCAACTCGGCCCATTTTCCGGTCTTTTTAGCCCTCGACACTCAAGCCATCGTTTGAGCTGAAGGTTGGTGTGTTCTTCGACAGTGCGACCAGTAATCCGTGCGCCTGGGACATCATCTTGGGAAAGTTTAACGGCTGTAAAGTCGGTCATATCGCTGTTTCTGTTGCGCGTGTAATAGCTGGTTGCTACGGGCGTTCTCTACCTGTATGCCCTACCAAAGCGGCAAAAGAGGCGTTGCTCTTGAGACGGTGACCTCACGTGCGCGGTAGGCTATTGTATTTATTCATTTTTTTAAATTAATAATCGATACTTGCCGTCAAGAATCGATGCAGTAGATCGCGAAAATTAGAATCGCGATGCATCGTCATGACGATTATTTTGCACACCCCTAATGGTCAGGCAATAATACTGTGGTAGTAACCTGCGTCTGGTTGACAGGACTGTGAGACTGCTGAAGTCTACTTTTACTAGTATGTCCACATATAGGCTTTACTTAAGCCGTTTAAGGTGAATATGGACAGCTCATCATGCCAAGTGGGTGCTTCTGATGCAGGGGCACCCAATTATGTTGGTGATATCTACCTTGGCATGACAACTGTTTGGAAGATAAATGGACCCACAGCATCACAAAGCTTCCACCATACGTAGAGGTGGGTGGTGAGATGATTGTTGTTATTTTCCACATATTCATCCTTTGTTTCACACCTGACCTGTTTGCGAGTGTTTATTGCCAGTTTATGAAATTTTAATCTCATCGACCAAAGCACACGATTCCCGTTAAGGTTCCAGTAGAGTTTAGCAAACAGCAGGTAGGACAGAAAAGGCTGATTTTATGGCATCACTCCCAAACAATCATTTGGCATGTTGATAATATCTAATGGTTGCTATGGAGACTTGGTGACTCAAAGATGCCACTGCTTACTGCAGTTTTCTAATGTTTTTACAAGTTATAGCCATCCTCCTCCTCATACATGGTGGCACAATAAGTGGTTCCAGCCTGGTGGTCAACGGCTTCAACCAGCTGACTTTTGGGTCAGGTTATATTTCAGGGATTACTAATTAGTAACTTTGATCAAATTACAAAAAATAAACAAATAAACAAAGTATAAATAAAAATGTCTGAAGTTGCCTATCATTTTAAGTTATTGCAACGGGAATAATAATGTGCCACTGTTCACTCATTTAAAAAAAACAAAGAACATGGGATTATCCCCACTAAAAAAATGTACACAAATATTTTCTTTTATTTCTTATGTATAAGATAATGCTAGTGCAATAAAGGGTGTATTTGTTTGTATGCTTCTCACACAGAATTAGCAGAAATTTCAATAAATGTGACAGAAAGCCCTGCCACAGTAAACCTTTAATTTCAGAATTTCTTGAAACAGGAAAACTTTTTAAAAGAAAGTGCAAAAAACAATCTATGTTTGCTCCTTTAAACTTTACAGTAGTTAACGTCTCTAAAACACTGCAGCCCTCTCAACAGAGATACATTAACCTTTCAAAGCATTTGCTCGCTATTTTAACCTTAATACCTGTTGTTGATTGTTATGAACTTGTTAAGGATGTGGTGCTTAATACTTCAAAGCTCTGTTGTTAACAATGTAGCATTAACATGTAGCCTATTTGGAAAAAATTCTGGCCTCAAAATGTTATAGACACTTGTATTCAATAAAATGGATTAGGCATTCTGATAAGGCTCATTAGTCTAATTAGCAATTCCCAGTGAAAATATCAACCTTTAAGCGGCTATTAAACTCACTTTTAATTAAGCCCACATTTCTATATTGTGAATGTTTTTTGATTGGTCTAATGTAGTATTCTAATCTTAAATGTCATATTTTCAGTAAGTGGAAAATCATCATAATTAATGGAAATAAAGGCTTGAAAACATCAGTCTGTGGTTAATAAATCTGTATAATGCCTTTCACTTAGTGATGGAGTTACTGAAATAAATTAACTTTTGAATAAAATTCAAATTTATTGTATATGAAGCCTTATTTGTAGTCAAACCTTTTGTGAAATACCCCCATCTTTCTGACTGGACTAAATTACTTTAATTAGCAGTAGCTTAAAAATAAGCAGTTCTTTTCTAAAAGGGCCTTGTAAAGTATTCTTACCCCTCAAACCTTTGCCCATTTTTTCATATTACGTAAACAAACTTCAGTTTGTTTTTTTAGGATTTTATATGATTGGGCAATTCAAAGTAATGTGTATTATTGGAAAGACAACCAGACATGGATTTCAAAATATTTGTAGTGTAGATGTGTATTCAGTCTTGAACATCTCAAAGAGTGTTATTCAAGCCATTTGTACATAGTAAGAGTGTGGCACAAATGCAAACATACCAAGAATCAGCTGTAAAGCAAAACTGGCAGCCAAGAGGATCGTAATAGAGAAGCTACAGTGAGCCTTAGCTTGGTTGAAAGGCAACTTGAGAGGCAAGTTGAGAAAAAGCCTCTTTTCAGTTTTGAATAGGGCACATAAAGGACCCGCAAACATGTGGAGCAAGGTGCTCTGCTCATTTAGGACCAAAACTGAACATATTGTGTTTTGCCTGCATGCAAAACCCCAGGTGTAGTGGAAAAATAACACTGCACAGAACTCTGAATACCACATCCCCACACTGAAACATGTGGGCAGCTGCATCATGCTGCAGGAATGTTGAGAAAACAGCAGGGATAGGGAAGCTAGTCAGAGATGATGGGAAGATGGATGAAGCTAAATCACTGGGCATTCCATGGAGAAAATCTGTTGGAGGCTACAAAAGACTTGAGACTAGGGTTGAGGTTCAGCTTCCAGCAGCACAGCAACCCTAAACACAAAGCCAGAGCTATAATGACACAGTTTAAACCAAAGCATATTTATACCATATCACCATTATTTATAAAGCATTTTAAAATATCCTAGGTCAATAAAGTTCTGTGCATATACAATTGAAAAACAATAAAATGTAAATAAATAGACAACTTAAACACAGACAAGCTAAATTGTACAAATAAGATAAATGAAATAGTTAAAACGTGGGGTAGATTGGCTCAGTCAAAGTCCTGGAGAAATATTTGAAAAGGGAAAGGGGGCTGACAACAAACGTAGGCAGAACTTTTTTTATGTAAAACTAAAACCTTTGATATTCTTTCCACTTCACAATCATGCACTTATTTGGGCTGCTCTGTCACATAAACACTTTTTCTCTCCACAGCCACCCTGCAGCAGCCCACTACACAATTCACGCCGACCCGCATGTTTACAGTTCAGAGATAATAGCAATCTGGCAGCACCTATTATGATGGAATGATGCACTTATGTACAGATGTGGTCATTGAGGTGTTATGAAATGATTGGACAAGTATTGTCTGAATACATTGGATTTGGGAGAATGACATAGCTATATGTATGCACAGTCAATTTCGGTGAAATAGCACTTGTCATGTAATCAATATCACATCAAAGGGGGCTAAACTGTGGAGTATGTGACTGTGCTTGTCTTGATCCGGAGTCTAACTAGAGTCCACATTATCACGTCTCCGCAGCGAGAGTCAAGTACCCTCCACATATCCTTGTTAGCATGTCCTCCAGCAGCTCAGCAGGCCAGGCTGACACCTGGGAACGGCTCAGAAAGCTACACCTGGAAGGGCCTGACGAGGTGTGATGTGCTACAGTGAGCAGGGAAATGAGGATCACTGCATCGCTTGTGGGTGACGGGGTGGCACGCCTTAAAACACTGCTCTTCTGCAGCCGTGTCCTCATTCAATGATTCTATACGTGAGCTTTCAACAAGCTGTGAGGAATTTATCTGGAGCAACCCGCCTTATGTTGTTTTCATCTCTGTGTTTATAAGCTTTAAACTCAAATCATGCCACAGTTTAGCTGGAAAAGAGCTCCGGATAAAATGAGATAAAGTGTGTTTAGAGCATTCTGTGCACTCTGTTGGGAATAAAAAAAAAACTCAGGGGCTTCAAACTTGTTTTGGATAAATAATTATCACGTAATAATAATTATCTGAAATGTGGCATGCATTTGTAGTCAGCCAATCAAAGTGGGCACTTTTTGGCATATGTCTCTACCAGCTTTGCACATCTTCAGACTGATTGTTATTCTAAATAGCTTAATCTCAGTTGGATAGGATTAATTGCATGTAAAACATTATTTTCAACTCTTGCCTCAGATTTTCTATCTGTTTTGGGTCTGGCCTTTGACATGCATATGATTTCATCAAAACCATTTCTTACAGCTGTGGCTGTATGTTGTTACCTACATTTTTTTCTGAAGGCAGTTGGTAGCAGTATATTTTATTCTTGGGTACCGGAGTAAATTGTACTGTGTACAAATGCATGCCACACTTTTTATTTAACGAACAAAATTAGCAAAACATATATAGATTTTCTTCCACTTTGTGTTGGTCATTCACTAGCAGGTACAATGAATATTGTGATGGTATGGTAATGTTCAAGAAGAAACTAGCTGCATGCATTGCTCAAGTGTGACTATGGCTACGTTCACATTGGGGGGAAATATGACCCATATCCGATATCTTTGCCCAAATGCAACCAAAATCCGATATCCCCCCCCCCCCAAAAAAAAATAAATAAATCAGATTTGTGTCACGTCAATATGTGGTACTAATTCGGATATGTATTGGTTATTTTCAAAGCGTCTGCAGTCTGAACTGTCATGTTGCATTTTATCTGTCTTTCACGTCACTCTGCTGGCTCTCACTACACATCCACGCACAGTAGTAAAATAAATCAATCTGATTATCAGAGAAATAATTCATTAACTAACAAAGTCTTTGGAGGGAGAGACTTTATATTTAATAAACCACATTTAATTGTTTTATTAAATAAGGGTGAATGTAATTCACCCTTACTTCTATAAACTTGAACTGTTCAGACAGAAGTCTGATGACGGCCGCATTCAATAGTAGTATGAACTAATTGATTATCAAGACCTGCAGTGTGAACTTAGCCTTTGATCCATTGTTCCACACAAACTGTCCAGATCTTGAAGGTTCTGAGGGTTAAGGTTAGGGTTCTTTTCATAGATTTTCAAACAGATTCAATTGAAAGTCCAGTGATTGACTGGGACAAAGTAGCAGTTGGACTTTCTTTCTCAGAAACCTACAAAGAGTTTCCTTGATGCAGTGTTGTTTCTTCTGCCGGCTTTGTTGGCAGATTTTTCGGATAACCACAAGCTTGCCGTGATTTCCTGACATGCTTGGGCTTTTTGTGTCTCCCCTGTGGCAGAGGGAATGTTGTCAGCCCGAAAACTCAAAGTTCTGATGACAGAAAGTATGCGCTCCAGTGGGTCTGCCACAGAGGAAAAACAAAAGGAAACCAAGCATGTCAGGAAATCTCTGCAAGATTGTAGTTACCTGAATTGGCCATTTGTCAAATCAGCCAACAAAGCTGGCGGAAGAAAAAACACTGTGTCGAACACAGAAGAAAACAGAGCGACGCAAAAACATTGTTCTTCCATATGTGTCAGGAGTTATGATGACAATGATGTACAGATTTTGGACATGGAGAACAGATGGGGTGAAACAAGCCATCTTGGTCAAAAGACAAAAAACATCGCTAAAAAGAGGTGGAGGATTGCGCTTTCAACTTCCCAGTGTTTACAGCTTTGGTCCTCCGACACATTCCCAAGAGATTATATCAGCAATCTCATCATGATTCAGTTGACCAAGTACCCCTCCCACACCAAGCAATAGCTTCTAACGACCCAGGACAGTGGCGGGTGGGTCATTGATTTTTATCTGACTTAGAATACGCCTAGGTGGATGGGCCTCCATGTCCTTAAAAACAGCAGCACTCCAACTGCAGGTTCTTCAAATGTGAGCCACCAGAGTTGACAAAGACTCCTGGACAGGTGTCAAAACGTTTTCAGAAAGAACTGAGCAAGTCTGGTTTCTTCCAATTTAAGCCTTTTTACTATTGCAATGACCTGGATAACACAGACAATATCCCAGTATATGTTTACTGGACCAGCAGCTACTGACGTCATCATGTTCATTTTCGGCATGGAAAATCGCAAACTCTTACACTCCCTCAGTGTCACAGTGATACGTTTACGTATCAAAACATGGTACCATTTGCTCTTACATGAATCAGTACTCTGTTGTACAGACAGGATTCAGTCAGTGCCTATAAAAGTACCGAATTTGGTACCCCTCCCTAGCAATGACACCCAAAGAGTTCAGCTTTCACTTCATATGAACTGAACTGACATATGAAGTAAATCATATGTCACTTGTGCAAATCTGCTTCAAGATCCATTTCCTCCAGCTATGGTGTCTTGTGCAAATAGTGTGCATAGAGATCATTGCAGTTGAGTGCATTACTTATTGTTTTCATGGGAAAAACTGTACTCGGCATATATTCAGGTCTGTGAGTGCTCCATGGCTTTTAGACACCTTTTTGATTATTCTTTTGACTCCTCTGTCAGGCTGGTATACAGGGAAATCACCTTCTTTTCACTTCTCGGTTGTAGCTCCAATGGGACAATGAGAATTTGGAAATGCAGCTGTGACTAATTCCATTAGTTTGTTTTGCAGCGGTAAGACTTTTTTTGTGAGGATCTCTTTGCTTTTATAAATTGTACCATGCAGTGCGATAATTTCTTGGTGCAAAATTTTGTATAGGCCTTCAGTAAAAATTAAACCAGCTGAAATGGATTTACACATTGCAACAGACCGTGACAAATGCTGAAAGATTTCAGTTCTTTTTTTGTTGTTGTTGTTGTTCTGTTTGTTGCTTTCTTAGTGCATTCGTTTGCCCATGTCTTTGGTTGTTCCCAATGCTTGGTGTAAATTGCATGTCAATATACATTAGAAATACAATTATTGAGATAAACATTACCAGGTGCAATATCTATTTTACGCACTACAAACTGTCATGGTTTAGTTTTGACTCGGCTTTTGTTTACTATTAGTTTTCCGTTTTTCCTCTTTGTTTGGGTTCTAGTTATGATTTGACTTTATTTATTGTTAGTTTTCAGTTTCATCCTTCCTTTCTCACTCAGCCTTCACTTTACTCCCCTTGCAATCAGTCACACCTGTGGGTAGTTAGTTTATCAATCAGTCAGACTACTTTCACCTGCCAGCTTCCTTATTTAAGCCTCCCTTTGTTTCACTCTAGTGCCGGTCAGGGATGGGCACAAATACATCAAAATGTATTTCCAAATAAAATACAAAATACCCACCTTAAAAATGTATCAAAATAAACTACAAAATACAGCAGCCAAAAAATGTATCAAAATAAAATACTGTATTTTTGTATTTTCAAAATACTACAAAATACTTCATTCTAAGCGGCTTTTTCTTCTATCCCTTCACTTGTACACTATCTGGAAAAACATATGCTGACCCCTCATGTTAGACACCCCAATAAAACCTCTGCCCTGAGAAATGTTCAGTAACTCAAGAAGCCCTTTCTTAAGTATACTTATTTACTCTATTGGTGGAATAGATTGCCCACTATGAATCAGTGACAATAACTCAAAGACAAACAATCCAAATAGGCCGTGGGCCAGAATCTGTAGGGTGACTTTTCGTATGAACTGTCAGGGGCCAACTTTCTTTCATTTAGATAAGTTGCTACACATAGCAGTGATCTCAATACACCAATGTTCCCACGTTTTCACTTGCACATTAATAAGTTTAAGCCGATAAAAAAATTTAAACTGACCAAGAGGTCACGTGATTTGAGTTTTGCTGCTCAGCCAATCAGATTGCTGTATTGTCAGCTGTGCGAGTTCAACCAGTTCATCATGGCTGTGTCTGTAAGGTGTTGTTTGCATCTGTTTCCAGACGAAGAAAGCCCAACAATAGCATTTTCTGGAGCCAGTTGGCAGAGATCTTGATGGTAAGGAAAAATAAATAGCCCAGTCCATCCATCCCTTTTCTAACACGCTTATCCCCGCTGGGTTCGCGAGGTGCTGGTGCTGATCTCCAGCTGTCAATGGGCGAGACGCGGGGTATAACCTGGACAGGTCGCCAGTCCATCGCAGGGCAGAAATAGTCCAGACCTTTGCCCAATTTACTGTGATATCACCAAGACCTGCTGCACAGGTGTCGTGCCAAACGACTTATCCCCGCCAGAATTTGTATCCCCTGCGTCGGGAGCGCATTCAGCTGGAAGAATGAATCCAGTCAACTCCGCCTCATTTCCAACCTATTAGGCATGGAAATGAAGATGTTTTACTTTTCTTAATGAAATATAGCAATGGTGTTGGTGTTGTTACATTATCGTTCAGTTAGTGGGTTAAAACTGAAAATGTAACACTTGTTAGTGCGATCGTAAGGGATTGCTATGTCGGTTAAAACTCGATTGATCACTCAATATAACATCCACATGTGTCATGAAAATATTAGCTTTATGTTATTAGATTGTCGTATGTCTGTCAGCTGAAACCAAAAATCCACCTTCCTCAGTCCATCACAGCTGTCTGCTGGTTCGTCTTTTTTCTTTTTCTTTTTTGGTAGCTAGACCCGCATGAATGGATCATATAAAGCGGATTTTACGTGTGATCAAATGAACACTGAATAAAGGTACAGCCAAAATTATCAGATTTAATAAGATTTTAATTCAACCAAGAACCATATAGAGATATTAACCATATTAATAAAACGAGTTATGTCGCTTTTAAAAATATATTAAAAAAAATTAAGAGTTTAAAAAAGTCTATTTCATTTTATTATAATGTGATCTGTAAAAATATTTAGACTTCCCAACTCTGGAGGTTAAAAGTTTTATTGATTTAAAGCACTCTCCTGACGCAGGGGATACAAATTCTGGCGGGAATAAGTCGTTTGGCACGACACTTGTCGCCTGTGCTATCCTAGCGCAGCAGGTCTTGGTGAAATCACAGTAAATTGGGCAAAAGTCTGGGCTATTTCTGCCCTGCGATGGACTGGCGACCTGTCCAGGTTGTACCCCGCCTCTCGCCCATTGACAGCTGGAGATAGACACCGGCACCCCTTGCGATACCAGCGGGGATAAGCGTGTTAGAAAATGGATGGATGGATGGATGGATGGACTGGGCTGTTTCTTTTTCCTTGCCATCAAGATCTCTGCCAACTGGCACCAGAAAATGCTATTATTGGGGTTTCTTCGTCTGGAAACAAATGTTTACAACACCTTACGGACGCAGCCATGATGAACTGGTTGAACTCGCACAGCTGACAATACAGCGATCTGATTGGCTGGGCAGCAAAACTCGAATCATGTGACCTCTTGGACCTGAGCGCAATATTTATATTTTTTATGGGCTATAACTTATTAATGTGCAAGCGAAATTGTGGGAATATTGGTGTTTTGAGATCACTGCTATGTGTAGCAACTTATCCAAGTGCAAAAAAGTTGCCCCCTGACAGTTCATACGAAACTTCTTAAGGAGACGTCCTACAGATTCTGTCCCATGGACTAAAATGGATGATTTATTTAGACATTTAAACCGGTAAGCCTTTTAACATTTTAAGTGATTTAACACCATAAATACCACAGTGCACAACCTTGATCAATGTAAATACCAAAAAAAGTAAAAAAATAATCTGGTTGTTACATTAATACTGTAAAACTAGGGCTGGGCAATGATTAAAATCTTTAATCGCGATTAATTGCATAATTTGCCTGATTAATCATGATTAATCGCATTGTATGCGCAAACTCCAAGAATGAATTCAAAAGTAGTGTAAAGAGCACTTTTATTTTAATGTTCTGCTGCCATATGAACAAAAGTGTTGTAACATTTGTAGCACTTATCAGTAACACATATTTAGTGTAAAGCTCAACTTAAACATGTAAAACAAAAAATAGCAATAATAATAAATTAAAGTTTATTGCCACTGACAAGAAATTCTCTTTATGGGGAAAAAATCTACCAAAAACAGGCAATTTCTGAGGTAACAGCAGGGAGCAGCATTACCATTTTATGTTCAATACCAAAGTGTGAAGCACAAAAAAAGGTCTACAGTAGCCATCCACTTCGCCATTACATTGGTTAGCTTCTCTGAGTCATTGAATTGTTTGGTGATGTCTACAGTATGTTTGGCATTTAAGTGATATGTTAAGCTCAAGGTGCTCCGGTGATAAGAAAGTTTAACTTGGCAGTGGTTACAACCAGGCCAGCTGACAGCTTTGCTAGGGCCCGGGACAACGCAGTCTTTTTGGGCCCCCCTCTACACCTGCCGCCACCACACACACACACACACACACACACACACACACACACACACACACACACACACACACACACACACACACACACACACACCAAAAAAAGTCAACTTAACTGTATACTTCATGCCCTGGGAATCTCAGTATTTTATACTGGATATTTTCAACCCATCTATTGAATTTAGTGCACTAGTTGATCTTTTCTTCATAAGAGAACAGCACTGCAGCCAAAATATGTATTTTTTTTGACCTGCTGTATATCAGCCAGTCCCTAAGCTTGATGTATCATGAAACTGTTGACCTTTTGGGTTTTGTGGTTTTTATTTTATTATTACAATGAAATAATAATAATCAGTGTTTTTTCCCTAATCCACCTCTTATATCTTTCAATCCTTATGTAATTTTGTCTGTGTTGTGTGCACCTGCCTGTTGCTTTAATCCTATAAATTTCCCCGTCGTGGGATAAATAAAGGATTAGCTAATGTTATCTTATCTTAAATAAAACTTTTTAATATATGTACTGGGTTCTTTCAAGGTCTTAATTACATTTTCTGTGTGGGATCCAGTAACATATGATAGATAATATCTACTTTGAAAGTTAACATGAACTGCTGCTGAAGATGACCACTGATCTACCTGGATGTTCCCTGGAGGACTGAAACGCCTCAGTCAGAGACGTCAGTCTGTGGGTCTGGGTCTGTCGGGGCAATGACAGAAGTTTCGTCTCCTCTCTCCGTTTCTGTGGCTCGACGTTTTCTTGCTCATGTTTTTTCACTTGCTTAGAGAAATTTGTTGTGTTTCCACTGAAATGAACCGGCTTTTTACAAAACATACAACTTGCTTTCATTTACGGTATTAAAATAAAGCCAAACGGCGCTACTTCCCCTGTTCATGTTTTTCCGCTGCTGCGGTCTCTCTCAGCAGCGCGATTGTTTGTGTGATGAGTTTGTGTGTGAGCTGAGTGGGCGGGCCAGGCTGAGCCTGTGTGCTGATTGGCTGGCGCCGCTGAGCCATGTACGAGAGGGGAGGGGGAGCAGCAGAGTGCTGCCGTGACACAGCGCGCTGCAGTCAGCGCGCGTGCTGACTGACACTCTGACTGAAAGCATGTGAGCAACATGCGTTAATGCGCGATAAAATACATATCGCCGTTAATAGGCTAATGAATTAACGCGAAATTAACGCGTTATGGGACAATGTAGGCCCCAATGGCCAAAGGTCACTCACAACTTAATCTAGTAAAATATAGCCATAGTGAAATTGTATGTTGACTTTAAATAGTTCTCATCATTGCTGGTTGCCTTTTCTTCCACTTACAGTTGTGTAGACTTAATGCAAATAGTTTGAGAATAATGGCTACGATCTTTGTCCGTAAAAGCAACATTTTAGTTATTCTCACTGCTTGAAATGAGAAGTATAGCCTAAGCATGTTTGATCTGTTGCATGAATGGCAGAGATAACTCAAATTCCATTTCTACAGTCATCTAAACAGGGCAATCAGATTCCCGGACCAGCATAGATGACTTTTTTAAATTCTTGGATAATCTTCCCTGGTGCCAATTAAGCATTTCTCAATTTTGGATTAAAAAGCAAAGTAACTTCAGTTACTGAGAATTGTACCAAGTAAAATATTACTGAAATTGTATTGGTAATGCCTTACATTACTGTATTACTGCAAAAAGAAATACATTACTGTAGCCTAATTAAATTTTGTTTTTACTGCATTACTCCCAACACTGATATTGTGTAGGCTACATACAGTCAACAGTAGAACATTATTTAGGTACATTTCTAAGAAAAAGTAAATTAAAACGGCCAACACTAGTATGAGCCAAAACTAGCCTACTACAAGTGGCGGAGAAGGTCACCTGTGGTGCTGCAGCAGCACACATATTGACAATGAGATGCAGCAGTCCTATGTAGGCTATAGGCTAATTACATGAAACAAAAGGAAACCGTGTAACATAACAATAACTTTAAAAACGTGATTCTTTGAATGTTCACTGGTGAAATCAACGACAGTGAAACTAACACAGAGAGTTAGCAGCTAACATTCAAAAGTTAAATAGCCTAGCCTTACGAACACTGAACGTTACACTGAACAGGAACATGCGATAAAAAGAGTGATTCATGGTTGAGAATAAATGAGTTACTGAAATAAACAAGGTAAATCTGGTTGCTCACCTTTCTTTGAAACAACTTCCTTGACTGGTCCGGACCAAGCACCAAGTAGAAGATACCTGACTCAATCTAATATGCAGCACCGTGCGTTTTGTGTTGATCGAGCAATGTGCCCATAGCAAGTGTGAAACAGTGCCAAAATTCCCTAGTGGCCGAGAGTGGTATCACAGGGACTTGACTGCGAAGGTGCCACAGACAGTATTTCATGCTTTATAGATAGTTAGATGTCATCACAGACTGTGTCTCACAGAAAGTATTTTACAGTATTTTGAAAATACAAAAATACACAACACTGAAGTATTTTGATACAAAATACAAAGGCATTTTCATCATCTCAATAAAATACAAATTACAAAATAGTATTTTGTATTTCAAATACGTATTTCAAATACTTGTATTAGAAATACTGCCCATCCCTGGTGCCGGTCTGTCATCATACAACACTTACTCCTTGCCTGTCTACCCGTGTGTTACCTGCTTGCTGCTGGAACCCTGCCACCTCTGCATCTCTTAAACCTCAGCCTGCCATTGTTTATTCCAGCCTCATCGGTGCTACTATCCTGTCAAGAACTCAGACCTGCAAGTATTCACCCTGCCAAGTTAAATCCTGTCGTTACTCTGATCTGCAAGTATTCATCCTGCCAAGCCAGTATTGGCCTCTGCCGTGCTGTGGGTCTCTGCCGTGCTGCGGGTCTCTGCCGTGCTGTGGATCCGCTACAAGTCTTCCGTCATTCACATCATGCCTGTCTGCCCCTGTTCTCCCGTCTTGGTCTCCACTCGTCCTGTTCCTGGTTGCTGCGCTGCTGGACTCTGAACCTCCACTCCCGTATTAATGGACTCTGGCTTCACCTCCGTTGTGTAGCAGTGCAGCTTTCCCGTCACCCGGTCAGACTCTCCGCTCTGAATCTGCCAGCCAGCTCCTGCATCCTTCATCTCCGCCTGGTAACAGACTCTGGTTCTACATGTCATCACCATCCATCCCTGGCAATAAACTCTCTTAAAATTTACTCTGTGTGTGCGTGCTGTATTTCGGGTTCATCCAAAGACAAATCTTGACACAAACTCCCAGTGAAACATACTGAAATTTGGTGGTTGTGATGCAACAACATGTAAAAACAAGTTCAAGGGGTATGAATACTTTTCCCGGCACTGTACTTTCTCCTCTGCCATTTTCATTCACCATTTGACAGATGTAATTAATCTGCTGCTCTTTGACCTGCACAGCCTTTGACTGAGTGCCTCTCTAATTATCTGTAATCTGAATGCTTATCCCACCAGTGTTCATTAAAAGCTAATGAAAGGTGATGTGGAATAATACAAGATGTTATACTCACCTGAATGGGCTTTCATTCCCATTTTTAAAGGCAGAATATGCTTTTAATAAGGAAATAAGATTACAATGCCATTCAGAAAGCTTGTTCCATTTAGACATTTTATTTACGTATCATTTACTTCGTTGAAGTTTAACACCTACAGCAGCAACGCCTATGTTTCTATTTTTGATACATTTCTTACATACTGTATGTACATAAAAAGTATACACCTTGTGTGATACACTAGTTTCCTAAGACAAAGAATTAAGTTGTCATTATCTGTAATGCGTAATCATCAAAATGACAAAAGATAAATAAATAATAAAGCCTGAAATATTTCACTATATGTCTAATAAATCTATAGAACATATGAGTTTCAATTTCTGAAACTTATTTTATATCCTCTTCTTCTAATAGGGCTCACATATTGCACTACATTTAAATGAAATAGGCTTGAAGTCATCATCTGCTTAAATGTACTGTGTGGAGGAAAGAGTACATCTTTTATTCAAACTAATAATTAGGTTTTAAAACTAATTATGTATGCAAGAAAATATAGAAATGACCACAGCCCTGATCCTTAACAGATTTTTAAGAGACAACTTGCTGCTGCATTTCTTAAGATATTTTTTTAGTACTGCATATCTATAATTTTTACCAACGTCCTCTGACGTTACTGATTATAATCCAGTTCCAAATCCGCTTTGTCAAAATCCATTTAGAATGTGATACATTTACAACTTTCTATGGAGATGTAAGTTAGAAATTGTAGCTGCTGTGACAGAATCATGAGTTATAGTTTTATTGATGAAGATGCCAGCTTTTATTTTCATGACAGGAGCTTCTTTCCTATGATCACTCATTGAGAGACCATAGGCTACACTGCTGCAGTTGGAAAAGTTTCTGCTCAACATCTGGCTCTGTTTTGAACCTCACAATTAAAACGCTAAATGGCTAGGATAAATGAAAGTTCTGTATCTTATAGTTTGAAACACGCCTTAAGTGAGTATTGCTACTAACCATGTTTAAGGGCTGGGCACCTGGAGACAGTAAAAATAGAGAATGTAGATGGCCGCTCTGCAGTTCCATTGCTTTCTTTGTCAGAAACCACAACAACAAATGAGGCCAATTTCATGTTTTGTTTTTATTCAACGCATTTCTCCAAATTTGCCCTGACTGTTTGCCTTAAGCTTTAAACATGATTAAAATATGCTAATATTTGAAGAAAGGGGTGTCATGGTTTTTAAGCGTTTGGCCCACATGCAGACACAGACGGCAGCAAGAACAGTTAAGATGTTTATTAAAGGCTTGACAAAGGGGAGAAGCACACGCTGTGTGCAACAGGCGAGGTCTGAACGTCAGAGCTGGAACGACTGTGGGAAGAAAGAGAATATGTTAAGGAGGATCGAACCAGAGGGAAAACTTTCCAGAAACGGCGCCGCTTACCATTTGGAAGGGGAGACCTGTCCGGGGGGAATGAGTGACGAGGGAACTCTGAGATCGTAACTCTCTGATGGAAGGTTGTGGCTGAGTGACAGGAGGGCTGGCAGAAGTAATGCAGGCGGGGGGCCCGAACAGCACCAATGCGGACGGCAGGCAGGAGGAGCAGCTGGAAGAACCGGAGTGTGACTTTGACGAACCAGGTGAATCCAGGGAAGGGGTCTCACGCCCGGCTTGGTACCACCAAGGGAGTATGAGGGGAAGTGCCAGAGCAAAATCTGAGCGGCAGGGATTCGGATGACTGGTCCTCAGAGCACGGAGCCAACACAGGTGAGTAAATCCAAAACACGAGGAGACAGGTTAGTTCAAAAACTGAGTTTCCAAAACTCACGGATATGAGGCACAGGTGACAGGTCAGAGGCCTAGGCATACCACGACTGGGTAACACTCTGGCATCTTCCAACTGTCTGAGCACTCCTTTTAAGCCATTCCAGAGATGAATGTTCCATGATGAGCCGCAGGTGCGGGCCACGCCCACCTGATCAACTGCAGCCACCTGTGAAGCAGAGTTAGAGAGAACGAAAAATGAGAACCCTGACAAGGGGTAAACAGAGCGTCAGGGAAAATTCAATTCAGTTTTATTTATGTAGCGGTAATTCATAACACATGTAATCTCATGTGTTCGACATTATTTTGGCAAACATACACGCTAAAGTAGCACTAACTTTAGTGACCTCCGATGTGTAACCGGGTGTCATTACTGCCAGCGTGAATGAAAGTATTCCTGAATTAGTGCTTTAGTGTTCTTTTTGTCTCTCTACTCTGTCTTCTCTAACCCCCAGTCAGTCGTGGCAGATGACCGTTCACACAGCCTGGTTCTGCTGGAGTCTTCTTCAGGGAAGATTTAAGGGAAGACTGTTAAAGGGGAGTTTTCCTCTCCACTGTCGCTTCATGCATGCTCAGTATGAGGGCTTGCTGCAACGTCATCGACAATGCAGACGACTGTCCACTGTGGCTCTAAGCTGAGGAGTGAATGCTGCTTGTCAAGACTTGATGCAATCTACTGGGTTTCCTTAGATAGGAAACCTTTTGACCAATCTGTCTGGATGGTTTGATTGAATTTGACTTTGTAAAGTGCCTTGAGATGACATGTTTTGTGAATTGGCACTATATAAATAAAATTGAATTGAGTATTCCTCTTGCTCATCTAATTCCCATACCAGCTGTCATTCAGCCTTTTGAACACCTCATTACTGATTGTGTGGGCCCATTGCCTCATTCCAAGTCTGGTGCAATGTACCTTTTAACAGTTATGTTTAAGAGTACTCATTATCCAGCTGTATACCCATTGTGGACTAAAACAGCACAAGCAGTTGTATATGCTTTGACACAGTTATTTTGTTGGTATTGTGAAAATTATTCAGATTCAAGGGTCAAACCTTTTTTCACATTTGTTTGCCCAAGTGTTGAAGCAACTTCATGTTAAGCACAGTAAATCACCTGCTCATTATCCAGAGAGTCACTATGCTTTAGAACAATTTCATGAAACTGAAGTGATTGTTGTGTTCTTATAACGCTCAGTTGAAGAAAGATTGGGAAGAGGGTTTGCCTTGGTTGTTGTTGACCTAAAAGATACAGGAACAATGAATAGGATTTAGTTGTAGAATTTAGTTTTTTTTTATTATTATTATTATAATTATTATTATTATTATTTGCTGATTTCCCTCATTGATTAATTTCGTAGTCTTCCAAAATTGTGCACTCCACACTCCAGATCAGTAGGTGGCGGAAATGCACCTTTTACGTTGGCCTGCCAATCCGCCATAAAACAACAACCGAAGAAGAAGAAGAAGAAGGGTGGCAACAGGGGAACAAGGAAGAATATAACTAGACACAGGGAATAAACTAAAGACTATACAGAAAGGAACTGAAACAAGGCTGATCTAATAAATATAAGAAACACAGGATGACAGGGGAAAACTCAATGTTAGGAAAATAACTATGATAACTAGGAAAAGACTGAGATATCAAACCAGGAAGAAAGCATAATCCAAAGATACTGAAATGCTAAAACAGAACAAAAAATATAAATGGTGTAGCTTGTTACAGTCCTCTTGCATTGTTGGCTGATCAATGGAGAGAAGCAAAACCTTCTAAAAATGTTATTGGCTATGTTTATGCTTATTGTCACAGATTATATGCAGCTGGGGAACTGCTGAAACAAAATCAAACTTTTCTACTAAACAAAATGAAAATATTGTTTAAAAGCCATGCAGAGCACAAAAAAAAACAAGAAAGAAAAAGTCGTGCAGAGCACTGTGAGTTTAAGACTGGAGACAGGTTTTGGCATTACTGCCTGTTGTTGCCTCACCTTTTGAGGAATGCTTCATTGGTCCTTACAAGGTCTTAAAAAGGGTTCAGGAAACTTCATTATTGCCACTCTTATCAGAAGAAAATCAACCCAGCTGTGTTGTGAACTTGTTAAAACCTTACAATAACTTGTTAACTTCTCCCTCTAAGATGTCTAGTTGGAAAATTAATCTACTGCATGTTCTGTTGGGATGACATCTGAGATTTCTCTGATCCTCAATTGTGGGAAGCAAAGATAGAAGATGGCCGAGGTGGGTAATCCAGGTTCATTAAGTAAAAAGCCTGTACAAAGATTAGTTCCAACTATTAGCATCTCCAGCTTCACAGCATAGACAGGAAGTAATAATTAAAACAGTGGTCTCAAACTCCAGTCCTTGAGGGCTGGTGTCCTGCAATTGTTAGATGCATCTCTGCTTCAATATACCTGACCCCAACATGAGCTCATTAGCAGAGCTAATATATGGCAAGGGACACATTTTTTCAAGTTGAAAGACACCTTTGAGTTCAAGACCACTGGTTTAACATCACCTGGTTAAGTGAACAGGATGAAGGAAAACTAGTCAGGTTTGTTTTTTTTAAAGCTGGATTTAGTCACTTTTGGACGACATGTCATTTTCAGATTTTGTGACGTTGCAAGGTCACTTGAAAAACTCAGAGACCCTTGGTAACCTGCAGGTACCATTGGAACATCTGCCAGATCCAAAGCAGAAAGAGTTTGTGACCTTATAACGGGGACCTAGTCACGTTCTTTGTCTTTACAAATTTCTACACCTGTAGCTCACTCTTGTTGCATACAAAGGTTTAATTATTAAAGTATCCCTTTGGTTTATATAATTTAATTCCTGTGTTTTATACTTTGTTTTTTAGCTCTATTTGTTAGTAAATTAAGTGCTTTTGTGTTTACTTTCCATAACACGACCACATGAGTAGAAGCACAATAATCCGCATACGTGCAATGAGTAAACAGAGAAGTAATGGAGCCGAGTGAGTTAGCAACTCCCAGGGGAAGTGCAAAGAAAAGGGGTTTAAGTAATCCTAACCCTGTAGATCTGGTTAGTCCATGCCAAGCTGTTAGTTTAATGCGAGGCACTGCTGTACATTCTACTGGCTCTTACAGTAGCTGGTTCAATTGTCGCCATCTTGCTTTCTGATACTGTTGCAGTAGTGTTGGCAGATGGTACAACAATCTCTGCTGATCGTGTCTGGTGCAAAGTTCTTTTCAGGCTCAACAACGACTGAGTAAATGCTTGGCATATACTATAATTTTATTTGATGATGAATATATGTTTTTGTGTTTTCTTTTAATGGTTCAAAATACATGAATAGGTCCCTTTAAAGGCTTTCCCGTGTTATTTGGTGACATTCCCTCTCAGACCCACCTCACTGAACATGACATCTATGTCATGGGTGAAGCTTAGCCAATTAAACTAAGGTTTTAATGTGTTAATCCTGAGAAGAGTAAGTCTATGGATGCTAAATTAAAGCATATTGGACTTATTAAAGAGTTATTGGCAGGTCCCTTTGTCTGACAGTTCATGTGAAATTTCAGTCTCCATAACACCAAGTGTCTTGTACTCCTACAAGGTCATTCTATTTGTTTTGGGAAATGCTCCAGAGACATTTCAGAGATTAATGGCCAAAGTCTAGGAGAGCTGGAAGGTTGTACAGTTTACTTGTAGGATGGTATTGTTTGTTCCAACTCTTGATCCACTCATCTGGAATATATTTGTGCCTTTTTTAACCACATGACCCAAATGTGCTACTGTAACGGCTTGAGTCATGCTGTAGGGTAGTGTTCATCCAGTACATGTAAAAATCAAAGCTATGGAACAGCATCCTGTACCTAAAACAAATATAACTTATGAAGTTTCTGGGTCTGGTGGGAAGTTTTTGCCTGAAGGTTTCTGAGGTTCTGGCCCCTCTAACAGACTTGTTATAAATTAGAAACATATTTGTCTGGTCTTTTGAGACAGCCAAGTCTTTGTTATGTAATGCCCCTGTTCTTGCAGCCCCATGGTTTGAAAGGTAATTTTCCCTACAAGTGGATGCCAGACATGTGGGAGCGGGAGCTGTCCTCCTGCAAGGAGATGAGATGGGTTTTGACAAACCAGCAAGTTGTTTTTTCTCAAAGACTTGTAACAGTTATCAGTTAAACTACCATAAAGAAAGAGGCACTGGCATTAATTTGGGCCCTAAAATGTTTTGTGTATTTGGGTTCTGCTGTGGTACCTATCCTAGTCTATAGGGGGTTTAGGGATGAAGTGGGGGCGAGTGACTTCACATGAGTTCAGTCAGCAGATTTATGTAAACTCTTTGGGGATGGGACCCTACTTTATTGGAGGAGGTTGTGATGGCCTTGTTTTGCTATGGCCTGTTTCTTTGCATTGACCATGGTGTTTGCAGGTCCTGATAAGCAATCAGCGTTACTGGGAGCACCTAGCCAGCCCTCCCCAGACGTTAAAGCTGACTGAAGACTTCCAAAGGTCTCTCTCTCCTAACCAGAGACGAATGGAGGGTTGCTCACCCTAGTTCCGACTTGCTCGCCAAGTACCACCGAAAAACAAGGAAGAAAACAACAAAACCAAACACAAGCCAAAAAAGATATTTTTCCTTGAGAGCAAAGCAAAACCAGAGTCAAATTCCTTGTTGTATGAACCAATTTGCCAATTAAAGCTCAGTCTGATGACTTCTTCTTTTGACCTTGGATGTAGGTATTGTTGATGTTTTCGGCACCTGCTGGTTTGACATACGTGTATGAAAATATTTATGAAATCCCAGAATGCATGAAAATTTCAGATCTATTTCAAATACAGGAAAAAAATATATAATATTCAATGTAATATATATGGGTCCTTTTTTAAGTAAACATGATTTTGCCCTAGGTCTAAATTGCTGTATAGGTTATATGCTTTGCAATAGATATCAGTTTGCAATACTTCTTGTTATGCATGTAGAGGCAGATAAACCATAACACCAGACTATATTTAAACATCAGGTTAGACCCGTATAATGATTTGATAGAGATGTGACACTCATGTTTGTGAGTTTCTTTGCTAACGCAGCTCCCTGCTTGTGTCTGCACGTCCAGAAAGAGCAGATAGCTTTAACAAAAACTGGGAACTAAATGGTAGCTGCAGAGGGTGAAATGAGTGTAAGGCATGTCCCTATCCATTTGTTAGAAACAAATGAAAAACAGCTTACATAAAAATATTTGACAGTATTAATAGTTTTAGAAAGCTTTAAATGTAATGTGTTTCATGTGTGAAAAAAGCTCATTTAAGGTGTCATTTTGATGTAAATGACCAGTATATAAATAATACTGGTTTCAAAGGAAAATGAAACGCAAACTTTGATTTAAGGACAGAAGCAGACAGGCTCGAAAGGATTAAATAAAATTCCTGCAAGGTAAAAAAGGCTTAGTAAATGTGTTTTACTGTTTACGTTGGAGCTGTATTTTTCTACCTAAATCATAAAGTTTCCTGTAACAACTGCACATTGTTTTTGGCTGGTTTAGGTATTCTTGACGTAGTAGTTGTCTTTTATGCTTTGAATACATAAAAACAATCAATCCTGCATGCAATTTCCAAATTCCAATTGTTCAGCAAAATGTATACGGTGAATGTTTCCACAGGCCAGTGACAAACTAATTTGCTGTATATCTTTAAGTATTTTCCACTCTGAGCCCTCTTTTGTGTTTAAGTGTCTGCCAAGGAAAAGCTTCAATGCAGGGGGGGAAAAGCTCAGCATTGGTCACAGGAGGGCATGTCATCCTATAAAACAAGCAAGTTCCTAATGATTTTTTCAGGAACTAATTTTCTGCTTTGTGGCACAGCCCGTAAAACAAGGTTATTCTCCACCATCGAGGGATGAATAGAGATTTAACTGTCCTTTCCCTTCATTGTCTCCCACATACATTCACACATTGCTTAAGCTCCAAACTAAAGGCTCTCCCTAGTGGCTTTGTCACATTTTTAATACATAAAAGGTGCATTCTGAATATTTAGAATGACTGTTTATGTTTTGTGTGTCCTACTTGTGTGTCACCTTCCTGCAGATTACATGCAGTGTATTTTTATAAAGCAGACAAAGCGTATTGCAGCAGCAGAGGAAATCAGCTTGGCAGTAATACTGAATTTGGCTTTAAAATCCTGAGTCTTTGCTAATATAGAAGTCAATCAAAGAGCTTTAATGCTGGCACCTGCTAGGACTCCCCTAACTCTGATCCAGACCCCTGGGTTTGCACACATGGTGACTTGGTACAATAAGAAAGCAGCCCTGCAAAACTATTTACAACCTTTTCATGTTTTGTAACATGAAACATGGTGATGGCAGCATCATGCCATAGTGGCGGATTCCTTCAGCGGCAACAGTAAAGCTGGTTAGAACTGATGGCAAGATGTATAGCGCTAAATAAAGGGCGACTGACGTGACGCGGCCTGTGAATCAATCTTGGAGGCTTGTCAGTAACTGACCAATCAGCAATCCCCATTTGTCCCAAACGCCCCTTACCAGCAGAAGCTGATACGTCTTTACCTCTGACAAAATCCCAGGATGTTACAATATGAATGCATTGCGGTCAGAATGATTTTGTTTAAAAAAAACTTTGGTAAAAATGATTTCTTGTGCTATTAAACACTGTTTAAAGTTATTTAATGTTTAATAAATAACTCTCTGTCTGTTAGGTATTGTCTGGAGGATATCATCCCTAAAGCTGATTTTAGGATAATAGTTGAAAAGAATGATTCGAGCACTGGTGTTCTTTTAACAGCAGACTCTGCACACATATAGAATAAATCAGGGACAACTCCTCTTCAAGTCCAAGAATTTATTAACAGAAATAAAATGAACATCCAGAGAACATCACTATAGAATGCTGTTTACCTGTGATTAACACTATATTTCAATCAACAAATCCTCTCTACGAGGCTAGTGAAACACTACATTACAGCATCTTTGTTTGTCGGGGTTAGAGCAGACTTGGATACACCGCCGCATGGGCGGAGTGATCTTACAGGTGCAGATGAAAGCAGAAAGACTTCAGTTTTTGTCAGATTCTGAAAGAAGTAACGTTGGTGCACATTCAGGTTTAACTTAGCTTTTTTGCAAAGTGCATCTTGTGCTTAAAAACACAGCAATATTTCTTTTTGAGATATGAGATCCACATTTTAAGCATTAAAGTATGTTTTTTTTCTCACAAAAAATAAAGGGAAAAAAGAACTATTGAAAATGAACTCTGTATATCACCCTTAACACAACATTCCCACAGTTAAATGGTGGCAGCATCATGCTGTGGGAAGAATTTGCTTCAGAAGGAACACAGAAGCCATTCACAATTATTGTGAGGATGGACGATTGTAATCATGGATTTGCTTTGTACATGACTGCTGATTGTTACACATGTTGAATTAATTTGCAATGTTTATCTGGTCAGTCGATTTATTTAAAATATCAGCATATGCACAAAGTTTTAATAAAAATCCTGAAGTTTTTGTTCTGTTGTTTCAGTAAATTTACCACCATCTCGAGTTACAAGCTATTCCCAAACAGGGTATAGATGTTAATGTCATACACTGTCACCCAATTGACTGGAACTGTTACTAAGCAGACATGCACCACGTCCGCCCAACAAAGAGAAAACATAATTTGTGGGAGAGGAAGGTGATATGTGAAGAGGTTAAATCTGAAAAGGGAAGATGTTTGAGTGGAAGGAGAGCATGCAAACAGGAGGAGCGATTTGTATAAGAAGCTTTCAATCTGAGCACAGACAGATACACTCAACAAAAATATAAACGCAACACTTTTGGTTTTGCTCCCATTTTTGATGAGATGAAGATCTAAAACTTTTTCCACATATTACCATTTCCGTCAAATATTGTTCACAAACCAGTCTAAATCTGTGATAGTGAGCATTTCTCCTTTTCTGAGATAATCCATCCAACCTCACAGGTGTGCCATATCAAGATGCTGGTTAGACACCATGATTAGTGCACAGGTGTGCCTTAGACTGCCCACAATAAACGGCCACTCTGAAAGGTGCAGTTTTATTACACATTACAATGCCACAGATGTTTCAAGATTTGAGGGAGCATGCAATTGGCATTTTGACAGCAGGAATTTCAACCACAGCTGTTGCTCGTGTATTGCATGTCAATTTCTCTACCATAAGCTGTCTCCAAAGGCGTTTCAGAGAAAGGTACAGTTTTGTTTTATTGGGGGGGGGGGGTCTGGGGACTAAGAAAACCAGTAAGTATCTGGTGTGACCACCATTTGCCTCACGCAGTGCAGCACATCTCCTTCGCATAGAGTTGATCAGGTTGTCAGTTGTGGCCTGTGGAATGTTGGTCCACTCCTCTTCAATGGCTATGCGAAGTTGCTGGATATTGGCAGAAGCAGGTACACGCTGTGGTATACGCCGATCCAGAGCATCTCAAACATGCTCAATGGGTGACATGTCCGGTGAGTATGCCGGCCATGCAAGAACTGGGACATTTTCAGCTTCCAATAATCGTGTACAGATCTTTGCAACATGGGGCCGTGCATTATCCTGCTGCAACATGAGGTGATGTTCTTGGATGTATGGCATAACAATGGGCCTCAGGATCTCGTCACGGTATCTCTGTGCATTTAAAATTCCATCAATAAAATGCACCTGTGTTCTTCGTCCATAACAGACGCCTGCCCATACCATAACCCCACCGCCACCTTGGGCCACTCGATCCACAACATTGACATCAGAAAACCGCTCACCCACACGATGCCACACACGCTGTCTGCCATCTGCCCTGAACAGTGTAAACCGGGATTTATCCGTGAAGAGAACACCTCTCCAACGTGCCAGACGCCAGCGAATGTGAGCATTTGCCCACTCAAGTCGGTTACAACGACGAACTGGCATCAGGTGGAGACCCCGATGAGGACGACGAGCATGCAGATGAGCTTCCCTGAGATGGTTTCTGACAGTTTGTGCAGAAATTCTTTGGTTATTTAAACCGATTGTTTCAGCAGCTGTCCGAGTGGCTGGTCTCAGACGATCTTGGAGGTGAACATGCTGGATGTGGAGGTCCTGGGCTGTTGTGGTTACACGTGGTCTGCGGTTGTGAGGCTCGTTGGATGTATTGCCAAATTCTCTGAAACGCCTTTGGAGACGGCGTATGGTAGAGAAATGAACATTCAATACACGAGCAACAGCTCTGGTTGACATTCCTGCTGTCAGCATGGCAATTGGAAACTCCCTCAAATGTTGCGACATCTGTGGCATGGTGCTGTGATAAAACTGCACCTTTCAGAGTGGCCTTTTATTGTGGGCAGTCTAAGGCACACCTATGCACTAATCATGGTGTCTAATCAGCATCTTGATATGGCACACCTGTGAGGTGGGATGGATTATCTCAGCAAAGGAGAAGTGCTCACTATCACAGATTTAGACTGGTTTGTGAACAATATTTGAGTGAAATGGTACTATTGTGTATTTGGAAAAAGTTTTACATCTTTGAGTTCATCTCATAAAAAATGGGAGCAAAACCAAAAGTATTGCATTTATATTTTTGTTGAGTGTAAATTGGGGGGAGAAAAAAATATTGTAAGCAAGAAGAAGGTTGTTGAATGTGAGAGCAGAGTTTTGACGGCGATCAGTTAAAAATTTGAGACTGAAAAAAAGAATCCTGCTCATACATTGAAAATGCATGCTCTTAAAATTTGAATTTTAAAATAACTGTTATTCTATCACATCCGATCCAAATAATATACATTGAACTTGACGTTGCAGTGTAATATGTGAAAAAGTTTAAGAGGTGTGCATACTTTTTCATGGCACTATATCAAAAGATACAGTTTTATGGAACAGGAATTCACAAGGGTGTGTGCGTCATTTAACCCAATACAAACTGATGCGGCTTCATAAAAAAGAGACTGGTGATCTTGAGATTCTCACAAAACACTATTTAGAGAAGCTGGCCTGAGGGGCGTTTACAACATACACTCAAACCATTATCCTACTGACAAATGGCTGTGGCAGCATGACTTAATTATGATGACACAGGAAATGCTGTCCATCCCTAATAATGACTCTGATGGCCATCGATAAAAAGGCCTGATAAACATAGACTTCCTGAGCACCGCTGGATAAATACAGTCTCTGTAATGAGACCCAAGCTGCCGAGGATGACAGCTCTGCTCTATATCATATGCTGCTCTGGTGCTGTGAGGTGGCAGCAAGGAGAACAGTGTTGGGGGGGGGGTAGCTTTTATGGAGAGGTTTTGAAGCCTCAGTGTGGGTCCTTTCATTCAGAGCTGACTTTCAGTGAAGATGGTGTTTTGAGAGACAGTCTTGAAAAAGTCTCTTGGAGTCATCTGGTTCTATGAGCAGTGCTCTCCGACAACTAAAAAGCAATTGCATCAAATCCATGCATAACATCTTATGAAGAGAAAAGCCTTAAAAAGCTGTCAAAAGGGTCTAATCCATTCAGAAAAATCAGTTTACATACTGAAATCATTTTGGTATTAATAAAGTCAAACTTAAGTTATTGTTTGCTCGCTACTGGGGTGTTGACACACTGAGAGATGTAACATATAACAAATAAAACTGGGCTTACTGTTTGGTAATAAAACTAAAAGACAAACAAATTTATTGTAGTATCAAACTAGAAAATTTCTGAAGAAATTTAGCAAGACGACTGCCTCGTGGTGCATATTGTCCTACCCATAAGAGTTACCCTTGTGAATATCATATTCCTACGTTCATCACAGCCCCCACAGTGAGCGTCGAATTGTGGATTATGTGATTTTTGTGTCTGTGGAGCATGTCTGCAGCACATAGCAGGGGCAAAACGGGTTAAAAATGGATGTTTGACACCTCATAAAATAGACATGCTTTATCCGACATGGCCCAGATTTGTTGTGGAGCTTTGTCTCTGAAGGAAGTACAGACTCCGTCAAGCAGAAGTTGGTAGGACCTTCCTAGAGCTACTTCCGGTTAGCAACATGCTAACTGTTAGCCGCTAACATAATTGTGTTCAGTATCAGCGGGTGATGTTACTCTGTTAGTTTTGTCCAAATCCTGTACTGGGAAGTGCCTCAAAAAGGGTGCAAATACTTAATGTCACCAAAGTTCATGGGTCAGATCGGCCTCCTTTAGCAACTCAGCCTCACCAAATCTGGGCCCAGAACTCAACATTTGACCAAAATGGTGTGTAGTGCCATTTCCCACAGGTGGGTGGTGCTGTTTAGGCCGGGGGGGGTCGTGTCTGGGCATCCTGGCAGGTGCTGTTGGAGTCACAGGCCCAATAGGAAAGCATGTGAAATCCAAAACAGGACAGGAAAGTGACACGTGTCTGATAATCACTGGAAAATTTTAAAATGTTAAGAGGAAGTGACTGTGCGAATTTCAGATTCCTACATTCATCACAGCCACTGCAGTGGGCGTTGAAAGTTGCCGTGCAATGTCAATGGCACATGTCCCTGGCCTGTAGTAACCTCTGGCCAGCATAGCTCCGTTGTCATGGAAACTCAGTCACACCTCTGCTGCACGCATGCAGACACTTTGGGTCAGAGTCTGTGTAATTGGAATAGAATACGTTGCCTCGAACAACACTCGATATTTAGTGAACCGTAAATGGTAGAGACGTAAGTTTTTCTGCGTTTATTTCGTAACGGATATGGGAACAAGACAAACTGTGGGTTTTTGCTGAAAATATTTTAATAAAGGCGCAAAAAATTATGATATAAAGGGGAGTTTTAAATCATTGGATCGGCACTCTGCTAGTGGGGGGAGGGGAAGGAGGGGGAATAGGGACTAACCCAGCCTGGATGTCTACTGTCGAATGTATGGTGAGTTGTTTGAATGTTAGGTCCCCCCTCTTATTTATTTATTTTTTATTTATATATTTATTTATTTTTTTGGTGGGGGGGGGGGGGGGGTAAAGCCAGTAGGCTTGGTGGGTTAGCTGGGGGGGGGGGGGGGGGGGGGGGGTGGAGGTGTTGTTCCTGGTGGATGGTTGGCTGGCGGGCCCTGTGGCCTCCCCCTGGCCCCCGGGCTACGGTGGAGCCGCTGGCGGGGCCCCCTTCTCCGGGTGGGGCTTTCGGGGAGCGGGGGTGCCTATTGGAGTCAGTAGGGGAGCTGGCTCCCTGGGATGGCTCCCCAGTCCTTTGCTCCCCATGTCCGGACTCCTCCCTCTGCCTGCTCCATCACGCCGCCACACATGTAGGTCCTTGGGGAGGGGGGCGTTACTGGAGGTTGCCACTTTCTGATGACGTCCCTCTCCCCAATTTTATCATGCATTTTAGACACTTTCACTCCAAACATTTTCACAATGCACATTCATGTAAGCCATGGTATGGGGGGGTGGGGGTCAAGACGTCTGGGGGGGGCTTATGTTGTGTGAGCCTCGCCTCGGACGGCTCCCTTCACCCTCTCTCGCATTTAGACATTGAGGGTTCTGGGCAGTTGCTTGGAGGGGGGCCGCTGGCACCAGCTTCCTTCCGGAGGTGGGGTGGGCTGTGCCGTGCACCCTCTTCGGCGCTCCCAGTTTTAAACACACTTGAGAACAACATGCAACACAACATCTGAGCGGGCATAGGGAGGACCGGGGTCTTTTGCACACCCCCGATCTCCGATCGCGGCACGGAGTCTGGGGCCTGGAGGAGGAGCGGGCCACTGGGTCCGTGGTCTTGGCGGGGGGCTGCTGTGGGTAGCCAGCGGCTTGCCGGGTCTGGGGCTGAAGCCTCTGCTCTCCCCAGAAAGGGGTGGGGGCAGGGGTGGCTAGGGTAAGGTGGGGGAGGGAGGGGGTTTATTAGGTATTTAGGGGGTGAGGGGGGTTCTGGTTGGGTGGCCCGTACAGGTCGTGTTGCCCCCCCCTCTTTGGGGGGCCTGGTCCGGGGGGCGGCTGGTCCGGGGGCGGGGTCGGGCACAGGCAGTCGTATAGTTGAATTGTGGGGACCCCCCCATTTGGGATTGTTGGTTTTGAGTGCTATGTGGGAATGTGTGTAAAGCGTCCTTTTTTGTAAGTCTGTGTGTGGTGAGTGGGGCACTAGGGAGGGACGGTGTGAATTATTTAATTTTTTTTTCTCCAGGTACGGGACCATTCCGCTCCCTCTCCCAAGAACATCTCATGTCTCCGCTAGGTGCGGAGCCCATCCCCCCACGTCCTGCCCCCCTCCGCTGCGCTGGCAGGCGCCTTGGCCCTCGGGCGCATTGACGGTCCTCGGGTTTGGGGCGGGTTCCCGGGTGGGTGCCGGCCCATTCCCGGCGGCTGCTTCGCAGGGCCTGTTCCCCCGGGGGTCGGCTGGGGCCCCCGCCGTGGGGGCAGGGTGCCCCTGGGGCCTCTGGCCCTCAGGGCCCATGGCCGGGACCACTTCAGCGCGGCTGGCTGCCGGCGGAGCCCACGGGCTCGTCCCCGCGGCTCCTGGGGGCGTCGGCATTGCGGTGGCTGGGGGATTTCCTCTGGGTCGTCTCTCCTCTTTCCTTGAGGGGGTGCTGCAGATTTCCTGTGTTGGCCCCGCTAGGGCGTCCTGCTTTGGGGGCCCCTTTGAGAGTCTGGGGTTATGGGTCCCCTGACCCCTGCCTCTGTGCTCGGGGAAGGCGGGCCTTTGGTTCTCCACAACCACTATCGAGCTATTTCCTTCTGGATAATTTTCACCTAAACTAGTGCACTCTCACAAACTCCCACAGGTGCAGGGTTCCAGGTATTAAGTGTTCGCTTATATACAGAAAGCCCGTAATTTATTTATTTATTTATTTTCTGTCACTTTCTTTTTTCAGGTATCACTTTACACATGTCAGCTTAAATAATAATACATATGATTTAGCAATGGCATCAAGGTGTTACTCGATTGTATCTGTTACTTTATGTCTGTTGGTTGTGCTGTTCTTTTTGCATCTCTCTTTCCAGGTGATGGAGCAGACAGAGGACGTTTTATCATTCTTTTCCTTTTATCTCTTCTTTCTTTCACCTCTTCTCTTTCTTTTTTTTCTCTTCTTGTTCTTCCTTTACTCTCCTACTTTCCCATTGTAATTTAAAATTCTCCCTTCAGGAATCACAATAAAGTTATTTACATGCATAAATCAAGCGGAGCACTATGGCGAAAGCTGTTTGCTCCACTTGTGAAAGCAAAATCTGTCGAGCTCTATTTGGCATTAAGACATCAATTCTTATTGCCACATTGCTAGACAGGACACTGAAAAAAAAAAAAACATTTCCATTACATTTAAACAACTCATCAAAATTGTCCAGTGTATCACACTGTTCCACAATCATCCTTTTTATCATTATGCACCTGGCAGGTAAGTAACATACAGTTATACATCTGGTCATCTGCCTTAAAGGGACCCATTGTTGTTGTGTGCAGCAGTGGACAGGAGTGAGCAAGGGTACCGTGATTGGGCTTGACTGTCTTTGAGGTCCCAAATGCAACAAACTGTGATGCACTGTCTGATCTAGAGTTTCTAAAAGTGGAATAGGATGCAGATCTTTTAGTTATGAGGCTCCTCTCCTGTCAAACCAACTCCCAGTTTTAGACCGTAAGGCAGACACCCTGTCTACTTTTAAGACTAGGCTTAAAACTTTCCTTTTCGACAAAGTTTATAGTTAAAGTGGCTTAGGTTACCCTGAGCTATATCTAGTTATTCTGCTTTAAGCTTAAGCAGCTGGTGGACATAAAGACCCATTTCCCTCACTCTGCTACATCTTCCTACTATTCTCCAATTTTGCATTATTTGTTATTATTTCGGCTTTTGACGGCTTTTGCATGTAAAGAGGACCAGCTATGCTTTGGTCTGAATTCCTCTTTCCCACTTCTTCCTTCTCCATTTTCCCTCTGTTCTGAGGTGTATGAGAACAACTCATTGTGGTGTGGCCTCTTTAAAGGAGAAGTCTGGTCAAAATCAGAATTAAAACTGCTGAAAGTACTTTAAATATAAAATTATTACATACTGTTCAATAAATGATAAGCTTTTTTAATTAAGAGTAATTTTCATTTGAAGGTCCTTTTATGGGGGCCGCCATCTTGGTGAAGAATAGTACTGCCACCTCCCAGTTTGTGACGTAACGGTGCGGTATCGGCTGTAGAGCAAGTCCCAATGCCCTATCTGTCCCCTTGTAAATAAATACCCGTTTTCATGCCGAAATATATTTTTTAACCTCTTAAACAAAGATAGACATGGTATTAAGCATTTCATTTTAAAGTAATACTAATTTTACATTTAGTATTAGAGACATAAAAAGACAACAAATAAGCATTAAAGTATGGTTTATGGGTTGGGTTCTGCAATGTTAAAAGATGAGTATAAAACTTATCTTTAGAACCAATCTCTGCTCAAAATGGTGATCTGCACCACCTAATCTACTTTCAGCAGTTATCATCAGTTATTGCAACCGTAAACTGCAGAAAATACGGGCAGAGCGGCTCCTTCTGAGTTTACTCTGCTCCTGCTGTCAGGAGGAGCTGCAGTGCGTTATGAGGTGGAGGGATATTTCGGCGTCACTTAGTTTAGACCCAAAACAATCGACTTCACTTTCAGAAACAAGCCCAAAAAAAACTGCAACCCCACAACTCATGAAATATACAAGTGACTTTAGAAAAAATAAGACCAAAGTTGCATAAAATAAGTGGGCTTCACAACAGTGAGCATCCTTTCCAAGTGTGTCGTATCTCTCCGCCGCAACAGTGAGCATACTTATGCTCACTCCTCCGCCGCTCTGGTCGGTACACAAATGTTCTGGCAAATTCTACATTATGAAAAAGAAAAACATACCGAAAATCCTTGCTCTCATGTCATCTTGAAGACATTCTTCTTCCAAATGTTGGCTGCATATGACGTTTTTTCTCCCTGGCCAGAAGCACGATGGAAAATCCTCTCTCTTCAAGTAGGTAATCCAACAAAAGAACCCGGTGGATCATGAATCGGAAAGGTGAAAAAACTAATGTTTTTTCCACTTTTACCCGATGTATTGGAACATCCAACTGCCATGCATGTGAGCATGGTTGCTTCAGCAATAGCTCCCGCGAATTTCAATGGTGAAGTCCTCTGGAAATCCGAAAAAATTGTTGATGATCGCAGCTGTGTAGAACGGCTTCTATCGACTTTCATTGGAAAGTGCGGAGAAATGCTGTCGGCTCTCCGCTTTTCCACGTCACAGGATGTGATGTCAGGCAGCCCTTACTGCCCAATATGGGCAGTAAGGGCCGCCCCCATACATCCAGACGACAATTTATGTTTTTATTTTCTTATTGATTAAAGCTAAATTCGTTAAATAACCACGAACGTATTAGTTTTAGTTATAGCTAATGATCCCCTGAGTTTTTCCTTGTTGACCAGACTTCCCCTTTAAATCTAAAGGAGGAGAATCACACCCCATCCTCCTCCCCACTCTGACATGTAGCGTGCGTGAGCATACTACACAAATGGCAAAGTTTTCTTTCTCAAATTATTGTAAACATAATTAATGTTTCACTGCAAATGCCACTTGTAGGCTTCCATAAAATTATTTTTGGACAAAGGTAGCAGCAGAGATTATAAAGTCTAACAGCAGCTAAGAGGAACTACCTAGGAGGCACTACTCAAACATTTCTCATGTCTGTTACTAAAAGAGTTTTCCAGCTCTGCAACATCTCCATGCATGAGGTGGGAGACATTGTCCATCAACAATGTTATTTTTCTTACAGTCCTTTTGTCTCCCACCACCTGCACTGGGTCCAGGGGACTTTCAAGGACAAAGCTGGCCCTCCTAATGAGTGTACCTAGCCGCTTCCTCTCAGCTACAGATAAGCTGCTGCTCCAAAAGACCACACCACAGAAGATGGCTGATGCTGTGGACCTGGCGACACTGGCAACACTGCTGGAAGCCTGGAAATCAGTGCTTCCAGTGTCTCTGCAGGTCCCTTTTCCCTCTGTCATCACTCTAACAAGTTGCAATAAATCATGACTTTTTGGGTTACTTATTTTTGTAACATCAATAATATATATATTTAATGTGAACTATTTTTAAATTCAAAAGCATAAATTGAAATACTGTATAGACACAGGTTCTTCCTATTTTATACATCCTGGTTAAATGTCCCTCGAGGATTGCCATAGGGCAGCCAGGGAATAGGCCACCCGGTGTTTTGTATGGAAATGTTGGAAAGAAACAAAGGGTCCTGCTGATCACTGCAGTGACCCAGAAGCCCAATACAGTCCAGTCTCCTTCCACCTCATGCTAAGAGAAGTCTGTGTGGGTGTCTACTGAGAGTCAGGACAGGGAGGTAAACAATGAATGAATATCTTGTGAACATTATCGTACTTACAGTTATCAAAACCCATTAAAATGGATGAGAACTGGTCTGCAAACTATTTCTAAACTACAGTGAATGATAACAAGATGAAAAAAGTCAGCTCTGCAATTATCTGTTCGTATTGCCGTGACTCTGCCCATCAATGCTGGGCAGGAGCGGGCAGTAGGCACTCCCTGAAGGGGGGCGGGTAACTTTATTTATAGAATCTATCTTGTTACCAGTTGAAATAGGTAATAAAAATCAGATGGACTTTTCAGGCTCTCTCCTTAACTTATTTGGAAGTTCTAGCAACCACAAGTCAGTCAGCTCAGATGGTTAAAGGAAAAAATACATCTCTAATCACGACCTTTGGATAAAAAATGTATCACTGCTTGCTTCGTTCCTTCATGCCATGAATAAGAAGTTTCTTAAATCACATCACATTTGCCTGGACACAGCCCGGTTTCCCGACTGGTCGGACAAGAAGAGTACAAACTACAATGGAAACAAACGCAAAACCAATCATTTTGAAAGATGACAACGTTCCAGGAGCTTCATCTCAAAATGCTTTAATCGAGAAACACAGTGATGAATAGTTTAAACATTGGTCGAAATGTAGTGGGATCAAGATTGTGGAAAGAAAGCAGTATTAATAGAAAGGTAGGAGAGGCTGTCCCCTCGCACAACGGATCAAACAAGAGGAAGAAACCCGTTGAATCTGCTTAGAAATACGTCTAACACAAAGAAAAAATTATATATTATTGCAGGTCTATGTTTTAAATTATTATACGGCTTATTGCAAAAAATAGACTTAAAAACAGCTTCTTTTCTAAAGTTGCAAAGTCAGTCATCCCGCTGTAATCAAACAGTCACATCCCATCTCACCTTCACATACACACACACACACACACACACACACACACACACACACACACACACACACACACCTTTTGCAGACACATACAAACAAGATCAGTAATCTTATGAGCGAAGGTTAATAAAACTGTAAAACTTAAAAAAGTTTAACAAAACTGTTCTACGTTTATCAGAAAAAAAACTTTAGAAGCTTTTAATGATTAACCCTTTGCAAAGCTAATTAGAAAAGACTTTATTAAACGTTTGTCTAAAGTTAATATTGTTAATCTTGGCTGCAGTTCTTTTGCCTATCTGGTAGTCATCTTGGGGTTTGAGTAAAAATTGGTCCAAAGATCAGCAGGAGGCTTTTTCAGTGGTGAGCTTCTTGTGCGACTCACCTTTACAGATTTGGCAAACTACACAAAAAATGTAATCCCCTTTATCAAGCCACACAATTATAAACTGTTCCCAAATCTGCAGCTCTCATTAACGATGACTCCGGCTCTGCACTCTTTACATTTCACCAAAGCGCCTGTTGAATAAATTTTTTGACATTTCAGAATTTGATCTAGTCAAATGTGGGACATTGTTTCAGATTGTGGCACACCGGGACAGGAGTGCGACACAGTCCAGCACAAATCAGGACATCTGGTCACTCTAGCAGTGTGCAGCACAGTACTTCTCCACAAGAGAGGGGACCCATCTGCCGCCATTTACAGGGCGCTGCCGTAATTGAAATTAATGTCAGTCCAGCCAGAAGTTCACACCAGAAGTTTCGAACATTTCATCAATTTGTGATGCATTGCTCATTGAAGAAAAGAAAAAAAACATCTCAACTTTTAAAATACATTTTTTTCACTCATGAAAAAGATCTAATTCCAGATTACATCAGAAAAAATCCATCACATAAATCATTGTATTATCTATCCCAAATCACATCCATCCATCCTATCTCAGTCCTTTGGTGTAGTATGCGAGTAAGTGATACAGCACCACTTTCAGCACCAAGTGACCTCCATCTTAAACAAGGTCAACACCAACAAAGCTGCAGGTCCAGACATGGTGGCAGGTCAGATGTTAAAATAATGTTCTGACAAACGTGCAGTTTTTTTTAGACATCTTTAACCTCTCCCTGCTGCTTTCCATGGTTTCTGCCTGTCTGAAATCCTCCATCATTGTGAAAAAAAAACATCACCTGCCTCAGTGACTACTGTCCTGTTGCTTTGATCCCTGTCATCATGAAGTCCTTCAAGAGGATCCTCCTGAAGTATATCAAGGATGCCATACCTGCTGGTCACAACAGCATGCAGTTTGCAGGCAGAATCGTTGTACAGAGGATGCTGTCTCGTTAGCACTTAACACGGCTATAACACCTATGTTAAGATGCTATTTGTGGACTTCAGCTCAGCCTTTAACACTGTGCTCCCAGACATGCTGCCCCTGAAACTCCACGACCTGGGTTTATCTCTACCACACTGGCCATGGATCAGTGACTTCCTCACCAACAGGCCGTAAATGGTGAGGATAGGAAAACTGATCCTCAGCACTGGCACACCACAGGGTTGTGTCCTCTGTCCTGTTCTCTTCACGCTCTTCACACACGACTGCTCTGCTCTTCACCCCACAAACATGGTTGTGAAGTTTGCAGACAAGCCCACTGTGGTGGGTCTCACATCCAACAATGATGAGACTCACTACAGAGAGGAGGTCCATAATCTGACACAGTGGTGCTCCAGGATTAACCTCATCCTGAACACCAGCAAGGCCAAGGAGCTCTTAGTGGACTACAGGAGAGCCAGGAAGACTAAACACGCTCCTCTCTGCATACAGGGGGAGGTGGTGGAGTGTGTGGACAGCATAAAGTTCCCGGGCATCCACATTTCATCCATGCAAACTCTACAGTTCTTTAACGTGAACATTTCAACCAACTTGAGCATTTAAAGTTTTGCTAACAACTATTTGCACCCTCCTTAACTTCTCCTGGAGTGTTTATCTGGTATATTCAAGCAATTGCACAGTATTTTGCATTGTTCTGTAAAGTGACCTGCTAGCTGTCTTTTTTTATTTGAACATTTAAATATTTGCAGATGGTAAGGGCTAATTCCACACTTTTTAGCTTCTCAGGAAGTGTCAGTATATTCAACTTGAATATTATATCTTGATTTGTGTGTGTTATATGTGAATTCTAAGCCGGTGTCTCACTCTAGAGTGGCCTGCTCTACATCACTGCATTTGACGCTTTGCATTGCACTTGGTGATGTATGGTTTGGATGCAGCTGCTCAGCTGTGGACACCCATTTTATTAAGCCGTTTATGTACTGTTCTTAAGCTAATCTGAAGGCCACATGAAGTTTGGAGGTCTGCAGCGACTGACTGCAGAAAGTTGGTGACCTCTGCACACTATGCACCTCACCATCTGCTTCCCAATTTGTTATACCACTGACAGTTGATTGTGGAATATTCAAGGAAATTTCACAACTGGTCTTGATGCAGAGGTGGCATCCCAACACAGCCCATCACCAGGCTGAAATTCACTGAGTTTATACCATTCTTATGTGTTCTCTGTGTGTGGTTCTGTCCTTGTTCTCCATCCAAGGCTGTGTCCAACCGCTGACATTATAACTGGGTGCAATTGTGTGACTTTATGTTGGATTTTCTTCTTCATAGATATTCTTTCTCCTTTCACACTTTTTTCTTGTAGGTCAGCTTTCTATACCCCTCTATATATCCCTTGTCTGTAATTAGCACTGCTCCTGCACATTAATTGATTTTTTAAAGCAATGCATCATCTTAAATCCCTTTCACTATAACTAAGGCTTATGTTGAGATAATGCAAAAATGGTGGATCAGAGGTTCAATTACTTGCATAAGGGGGAAGAGGATTCAGGTACTGATTGTGAAGTTTTGTCTTTAACAAAGAGAAAATCCTGTGAGCAAAAATGAAGCTTTACAGGAACAGACGCATGTACCTTATGCTCAGTTGGCATCTACAGTATTATAAATGTACCTTGGATCTCAGCAAATACCAATGAAAAGATTTTTTATATATATATAAAATGCACATTTATCATTTGTGTAAGGTCTATAACCCTAAGAGACAAAACATCTAACCTCAATGTTTTTATTTTTTTTACCAATGAAAACTTGAAAAGTGTGACCTGCATTTTTATGCAGCCCTCCTGCTTAATCTTTATAGAACTAATGTTTTTTTAACAGCTGCTAGCCTTTAGAAATTTGTCTCGACCAGCATCCCCTGACTTTTTTCTGTTCTTTTTTGCAAAATAGCTCAAGCTCTGAATGGAGATTGTCAAAACAGTAATTTTCAAGTCTTGCCACAGGTTCTCAATTGGATTTAGGATTGGGGGGTTTCTAGCATAATTTGTTGGAACCTCTGACAGGTTTTCTTCTAGGATTGTCCTGCATTTAGCTCCATTCATCTTTCCATCAACTCCAACCAATTTCCCTATTGTTTGTGTTTCTCAGCATCCCTACAGCATCCACGTCCACCACATTTCAATGTTGGACTGTTATATTGGGTGTGTTTACACAATGTTTTTTTTAAGATAAAAGTTGTTGGAAAAAATGAATGAAATAGTGTCAAAATTCATGGTTTTGAGTTGGGCGCTGTAATTACCAAGTCTTCATCAGAGAGACAGCTTGGAGAAAGAGATGTTCTCTGTGGTGGCTTTTTTTGATAGCACCAGCCTGAAGGAAAACGTTTAAACAGTTTGTGTCCTGATTGTGTGGGGTCTGCAGAGATTTTAGCAGTCCTTTTCCTGACAGAAGGCCTGTACAAGTGCTGGATAGAAGGAAGGCTTACCCTGATGATCCTCTCCACCAACCTGATTGTTCATTGTAGTTTGGACCTGTCCTTTTTTGTGGATGTTTGGACCTGTCCTTTTTTTGTGGATGAGCTAAATTACACGGTGATGAATGAACACAGGACAGCCTGAACAATATCAGTGGAGAAGATAACAAGAAACACCCTCGTGGAAAGTGTTACATCTTGAGTTGGCACAGGAAATATTTACTAATGGGCTTTCTTCTAAAAAAATGTTTTTGTGTGAGGGCCATCTCAGCTCCAGAGAAAGGGTGGTCCATAGGAGCCAGTAACATCCATCTTTAATGTCTGGAGTGGGTAAAGCTCCAGGTAGTTTTGAACACACCAGTGAGCCAGCCAATCCACTTCCTGTCTGTGTGACAACTCGCCATTGTCCTGGATCCAACCAATAACTAATTGATGTCATATGCATGAGACCCAGTCCCCTTAGCAGAACATGGCCTACACCAATCGCCTGCCCCTGTCAAACCCACCGTGCAATAACTAACCTCCTTAAATGTTAACTACCAAAGTTACTCTCCAAAACTTACATAAAACTTTCAGAGGTAGATTTACATAAAAGAGAAAACAAAAACAATAAAAGAACAAAAGTTACAATAAAAAAAACGACTCCTAGCCATTCAGAAGGCAATCATACCAATGTCTCCAGAGTACTGATGAGTATTTTACTGCACTATATTTAACATTAGTCAACAGTAGGATAATTATATTATTAGACTCGTTTAAATGACAAATAGATTTATACATAAGCTTTCTTAAAACAGCCATCAAAGTGCTGACACGGGCAGATACAAACAGTTCACTGGCACTGGTCCATCTGGGTTTGTTTAACAAAAGTCTTAATGCATCATTATAGGTCACCTTCAATCTTTGGAGACTGTTTTTTTTAAAGTTGCCCCACAAATGTGCAGTATACAGAGATGTACAATATGAACTAAACAATTTCAGTTTCACTTCATCAGAACAGAATCCAAACTTACGGACAAGAATATTTGCCTGAGCATATAACATTCGAACCTCATGGTAAATGTCATGACATTTGAGACATTCAATAAAGTCCCAGACAGTTTGAAATTTGGAAATACTCTATTTTTGTCCTCCTTAGTGCGACAAATTAAGATCATACTTTTTGATGGGTTGAATATGATGGGTTAAATAGGATATTATTTTATTTACTGGTACAGATCTTGACTATTGGAGTAATATTTGCACAAAAGCTTTTAGAATGGCCCAAAATGCCAACCTTCAATTTATACAATACACAATCCTTCATAGAATGCACTACACAGGGCAAAGGATGTCCCAAATTTGTTTCTCACTCACTAAAAAATCTCCAAACTGCATGAGAGATTTATCTGATAACTATCTACATGCTCGCTGGCACTGTGGCTCTCCATGGCTTGTGACTAAATGTATGTGAGGACCTTTTGACAAGCCCAGAGTACATAGTCCCTAATCTGCCCCTCATTATACCTTCTTGGTCATGTCACAGACATGGATTTGGAACTGAATACATGTCACACCCTTGTTGCAATTCTAAACATTGGGAAAAGAAAAAAGTGTGGTCCTCATGGCAACTCTGACCCAAGCATACGTTCCTTTTGGACAGAGGGGAAATTGGCGACACAGATGGTAAAGTGGTGAATTGCAGCCAAACTGCATCATGATTATTCTCAGACATTCAATTTCACTCCATATCAGACTTTTGTCCTAGATCAACTTCGTTATAAGGATTCAAAACCCCAATGTTATTCATGCGTGCGCTGGTGACACATAACTATACAAATGGACCTTTCAAAATCCCATAAATCACCTAAAAGTCTGCACAATATTTTGTTTGGGTTTTCTACCATCCCATTCCTGTCTCCAATGATCACCTGAGTAACATTTTCCACAGATTAACAGATTATTGTGACAAGGTGTGAGGCGATTACTCTAATTTCTGTAAACGGTCAAATACACTTGTGCATAATGCTGCACAGTGGATGTATTGGCATGGTTGGAAGACCTTGTAGATGGGAGAATTAGAAGGGGACACGGTTTCAGGGATCAAATATTTCCTGGCTAAGGATGATGAATGGCCAAGATGATGCTTTAGACTCTAAGCATTGCATTTTGATATAACCTATAGGGGGAAGTGGCTACACCTACCTGCAGGTGCTGAAAGGCCACTCACCAGCCCCAATTATTATTTTATTTATTTATTTATTTTGTTGTTTATTGTTCTGTTTTTGTTTTTATTTTGTTTTTTGGGCGGGTCTTTATCATTGTGAGGGAAACCTTTCATTCCTCCTGCTCTCGCTCCCTTCTCTGAATGTCGATCTGAATGCACAGCTTCAGTGGAATACGGCTGTCTTCAGGTTTACTTTATAATGGGTTCTTTTAATGTGGGTAACATCTGTACTTTTGCCTCTAATTTACAAATTTAGTTAACACCTCTGAATTTTATTTCATAGTTTCTTTGCCTTTTTTCATGGGTGCCATGTCACCATGATAAAAAATACGATCAGCTGACCCATTTTTAATGCACATTAACATGCATTAGGTTCTTTGCATTGATCATTTATGGTTGAATCTGGGCGTATTGAGGGCAAAACATGAGGCGGAACCTGTTATTCAAACATTCAGGTACAGCTGTGATCTATAAAGGGAAATTGTGTGCTGGTGTGCGTGTGTGCATAGTTTTATAAAGCTGCATTTTTATTTACTTTTTGCCATTCGTCATTTTCTTTTTCTTGGCATAATTTTTAGTATGGATTCTACACAAAGCTTTATATATGAGACCCCTGTTCATTTTGAGATATTCCCACCAGGCTGCCTGAAATGTACTGGCATTGATATGTTCAAAACAGCTATGTTGCTTAATAAAAGAGTTGATAAATCGAATATCTGAGATCCTGTCACGTTCTCCCCTCACGTCTGTGTCACTCTCCTGCTTCATGACAATTAGTTAATTTCATGCACCTGTTATCCTCTGCCTGCAACACACTCAAGTTAACTGCTTGCACATGTTCTTCTGCCTTTGTATACTGGATTCCTCCTCTTCTTTTTGCCAGAATATCTATCCATCCATGCATCCATCCATCCATCCATTGTTTTCCACTTATCTGAGATTGGGTTGCAGGGCCAACAGGTCCAGGAGAGAAAACCAACCATCCTTCTCCCCAGCGACCTCCTCCAGCTCATTCTGGGGGACACCAAGGCATCCTCAGGCCAAATGAGATATATAGTCCCTCCAGTGAGTTATGGGTCTTCTCCCTCCCAATGGAAATATAAACCCCCCAAAGGGAGGCACCCAGAGGACATCCTGATCATATGCCCAAGCTACTTTAACTGACTCATTTCAATGCAGAGAAGCAGTGGCTCTACTTTGAGCTACCCTCAGATAACAAAGTTCCTTACGCTATATCTAAGGCTGAGCCCGGCTGCCCTCCAGAGGAAGCTCATTTCAGACACTTGTATCCGGGATCTCATAAGTGTGAATGTAGACAAACAGTATCTAGATCTTCGCTTTGTAGCTCAGCTCTTTTCTCACTTGAACAGACTGGAGCAGTGCCTGCATTAGAGCAGAGACAGCCCCACTTCATATGTCCATCTCTTGTTCCATCACTCATAAGCAAGATACCAATACCAGATACCATACACTGACCCCCAACCCAGAGGGGGAAATCAACCTTTTTCCAGTTGAGGACCATGGCCTCAGGAGCCTCTCTCTCTCTCTCTCTCTCTCTCTCTCTCTCTCTCTCTCTCTCTCTCTCTCTCTCTCTCTCTCTCTCTCTCTCTCTCTCTCTCTCTCTCTCTCTCTCTCTCTCTCTCTCTCTCTCTCTCTCTCTCTCTCTCTCTTCCTGTTCTTGGTGAAAACGGACGCGCTTCTTCCTTCTCTTCTCTACTCTCCCCCCCCCCCCCCATCAGCCGTACTTCTGCTTCTATCAATCCTTTTGGAGCCTCTTTTTACATATCCTCCAAATTGTAAATTATGGATCTGGTCAGCATGACTCTCAACGAAATTGATAGAATTTTCTCAACGAGAAGACTGGGCGAAGGAGAGCCCCTATGCCCCGACGGGACATTTGCAGCTGGACACACTGTGGACTACTGGGAGGAGGATCATGTGTCTGTCCATTTTGTGGGTTGAAGATGTTGAAAATGCTTACAAAATTGGATTTATAACGCTATTTCTGCTTTTTGGGGCAGGCGGTTACCTGGAGTGTCAAGAAATTCTGAAAACGTCGGCAGCTGTTTCGGGCTTTGTCACGGCTGCCTGAACTATGTGAGGGATGTGTTGTGCCAACGACACTCAGATTGAAATGCTGTGTAAGCAGAACTGCTGGCCAGCTGCGGTTTCTGAACTTGCTGGCAGGATGGTATAGATCTTGGAGAAGCTGTAAGCTCAGCTTTGGCAGAATGACAACAAATTTGGCTGTTTGGAATCGCCATTTGAGAAGTACCAGTAAGACTTTAAGGCAGACAGAAAAACAAAAGTCTTACCTCCTTGAAAACAAATGCTATTATCCCCTTTTGGCCTTACTCTGCTGCTCTCTGTTTTAGCTGTAGTTTATAAAGGTCAGATCAGAGACCTTAAGTTGTAGCTTTAAGGAGTTTGTTAATGTATGTACATATTTGTACATCGTTAATGTATGAATAGAAACAATTGATTTGAATTTTAATGATGAAGCTTGTTCCAGTGAAACTAAAGTCTGGTCAAGGATTTACTTAGTTTAATGTAATGTTAACATATATATGAGTAGAAATACAGTAATTAACCTTTAATATTAGTGATGAAGCTTGTTCCAGTAAAAACAATGGAACAAAAGTTATTCTTGTTGTAGCTTTAGAAACGTTGAAAAAATTACTTTAGATCAGAAACTTTCAATGACTTACCTTGCTTATTTCCTATTATGAATAGAAACAATTAAGTCCTGTGATTTTATGCTTTATGTATGTTTGTTAAAGGAGCTATAAGTAATACTGACACCTAGTGGCTCAAATAGATACAACAGCTTGCTAATCACAACAATCTAATGTTCTGTTTCTAAACACTGTGTTGCTGTTGTGAATTTTTGTTTACAGAAGATAGATAAATAATGTTGTATTCTGTTGTATTTCTGGTCTGCTTCTCTTACTGCCTTCCATGTTTGGAGGCTGCTGCTCTTTTGCCAAGATAAAATACGAAATGTTGCGATCTGTGTTGGGAACCCTGGGAAATCTCATAAGATTGGCTGAGGAACCAGTAAGTAAACACTGGCTACACACTGCCCTGAAGTAATTCCAGACCGTACTTCTAGGTTTGAAAGGAGAAAAACGTGACTAAGACATTGTTGATGGAGATGACCAGTTGTTTATAGGGGATGTTGTTTCCATCCCAGGTGACAGGTGAGAATACTTTAGTTTGATTTTACCATAAGTATCTTATTTATAGCTCCTTTAATGTATGAAATAAGTCTAGTCAAATATTTACTTAGCTTATTCCTTTCTTTGTGTAATGTTCTTTTCTTTCCCTATGTAATATTTCCCTCTGTAATGTTTTTCTATTCATGTAAATGCACTTTGAATTGTCTTGTTTCTGAAAAGTGCTATATAAATAAACTTTATTTTCCTTGTCTCTTCTTGGCAGAGTCCAACAAGCACTGAGAACAGGCCTGACTTTGAGTTGAAAAGTGTGATCCCTTGACAAAAAGAAAGATACCCTCTTGTACCCTTTCTTAAAAATTGGGACTACCACCTCTGTCTGTCATTCCAACAGTGTTGTCCCGTTCCTCCATGCGACATTGAAGAGCTATGCCAACTATGGCAGCCCTACAGTGTCCAGAGCGGAGTGGAGACCTCTACCATGATTTGCACTCTTTCTGCCTCCTCTGTGGGGAACATGGTGGCTTCAAGAGTCCCCAAAGACAACCAAGCCTTCTTCTTCTGCTTGACGGATACCATCACGGCTTCAGCCAGATGTTCCAAGTTCACCCTCACCACTCATTTTGGGTTGACCAGATCTGTGAAGCAGCCTCCCCAGCCACTGGATCCAACTGACTACCAGGTGGTGATCAGTTGACAGCTGTGCCCCTCTCTTCATCCGAGTGTCCAAGATGTAACGCTGCGGGTCTGATGTTGCAGTTATAAAAATCAATCAACGACCCTAGGCCCAAGGTGGTCTGGTACCAAGTACACTTTATTATTGAATGCCTTTATTTGTGTAGATGCCCAGCATTCCTTGCCTGCCTTGCCACATTTTCTGACCAAGGATTCTTTTGTTTGGCCTTGCCCTCATTTGGACACCTTGGAATGGCAGACTGGGGTGGTGGTCCCCCTATTTAAAAAGGGGGACCGGAAGGTGTGTTCCAACTACAGAGGAATCACGCTCTTAAGCCTCCCTGGTAAGGTCTATTCCGGGGTTCTGGAAAGGAGGGTCCGTCGAATAGTCAAATCCCGGATTCAGGAGGAGCAGTGTGGTTTTCGTCCTGGCCGTGGAACACTGGATCAGCTCTACACCCTCAGCAGGATTGTGGAGGGTGCCCAACCAGTCTACATGAGCTTTGTGGATTTGGAGAAGGCATTCGACCGTGTCCCTCGAGGGGTCCTGTGGGGGGTACTCCAGGAGTATGGAGTACCGGGCCCTTTAATAAGGGCTGTTAGGTCTCTGTATGACCGGTGTCAGAGTTTGGTCCGCATTGCCGGCAGTAAGTCGGACTCATTTCCAGTGAGAGTTGGACTCCGCCAAGGTTGCCCTTTGTCACCGATTCTGTTCATAACTTTTATGGACAGAATTTCTAGGTGCAGCCAAGGTGTTGAGGGAATCCGTTTTGGTGGCCTTAGGATTGGCCTCTGCTATTCGCGGATGACGTGGTCCTATTAGCTTCATCGGGGCGTGATTTACAGCTCTCACTGGAGCGGTTCGCAGCCGAGTGTGAAGCGGCTGGGATGAGAATCAGTGCCTCCAAATCCGAGACCATGGTCTTGACCCGGAAAAGGGTAGAGTGCCTTCTCCGGTTTGTGGAGGATGTGCTACCCCTAGTGGAGGAGTTTAAGTATCTTGGGGTCTTGTTAACGAATGAGGGGAAGATGGAGCGGGAGATCAACAGGCGGCGTCTGCTGTGAAGCGGGCGCTGTACCTGTCCGTTGTGGTGAAGAGAGAGCTGAGCCAAAAGTTAAAGCTCTCGATTTATTAGTCGATCTACATTCCTACCCTCATCTATGGTCATGAGCTTTGGGTCGTGACCGAAAGAACAAGATCCCGGATACAAGCAGCCAAAATGAGTTTTCTCCGTAGTGTTTGGGCTCTCGCTTAGTATCTCTAAGTGAGGAGCTCAGTCATCTGGGGGGGAATCAGAGTAGAGCCGCTGCTCCTCCACGTCGAGAGGAGCCAGTTGAGATGGCACGGGCATCTGGTTAGGATGCCTCCTGGACGCCTCCCTGGTGAGGTGTTCAGGGCACGTCCCACCGGGAGGAGGCCCAGGGGGAGACCCAGGACACGCTGGAGGTACTATGTTTCTCGGCTGGCCTGGGAACGCCTTGGGATTCCCCCGGAGGAGCTGGCCCAAGTGGCTGGGGAGAGGGACGTCTGGGCCTCCCTACTGTAGCTGCCACCCCCATGACCCGACCCAGAATAAGCGGAAGACGATGGATGGATGGATGGATGGATGGATGGATGGATGGATGGATGGATGGATGGATGGATGGATGGATGAGAATCTAAAAGATCCTGTCTTTGAGCCTTAACCTGCGGTCTTTTTGCATGGAGTTTGCATGCTGTTCCTGTGCATGTGTGGGTTCTCTCCGGGCACTCCGTCTATTATCCCACAATTGAAAAACATGACTGTTTGGTTAATTGGTCTCTCTAAACTGCCCTTCTTCTGGGAACATGCTTGTGTAAAAGCTCTGAGCGCACAAGGGAGGCACCTGACCACTTAAATATTTAAAAGCCAAATTTGAGATTTTAAAGTCAATCCTGAAATGTACAGGCAACTAGAGCAGGGAGGACAAAATGCTTATCAACTTCAAATGTTAAAAGTTAGGTCGGACCACTGCACTGACCTGTTTATCAAATTTTTAACTGTTATTAAAAGGCACATCAAGATTTATAACAGTAGTACAAATGAAAGAAGGCTGAGGACCAGTGCTCCCTCTAAGCTGCGCGCGTGCACATTCGCGCACAGCATCTGGGTTCGGCGCGCACAGCAAATCTATGCTGCGCAGTAAATAAAATCCAAGCTGAACTGTAAACAAAATAATAATAAACCAAGTTATTTTTTTACCATTTTGCAACTCTGGCGAGATGGTGTACCACGGCCCGCTCTGTGAGTGCCAGGTGCTGATCGGAGCGCACCACTGATTGGTGGGTGAGGCAGACGCCTTTATGGTTGGGCAGGTTGCGCTGTGCGTCTTGGTTCTGAGCCTCGTTTCAGAAAAAACGGTTGATCTACACCGAGTAGAAAGCTGCTACTCAGTTCTACATCACTCTGTCATACTCAGGGTTTCCGGTTTCAGAACAGATGATATCAGTCAGGTAACTAAACACGTCCGATCAAATATGAGTTGAACGCGAGCAGGAAAAATTTCCTCCTCAGTGGAACGCAGATAACGTGATTCACCATGGCAACAGCAGGAAATAAGCGTGGAAGTGTGCATTTCCCGCAAGTGGAATTAGAAATCTTTAATGAAGGCATATGGAGAATATTAAACCATAAGAAACGACGCTGTTGCTGCTAAAAGCGAGTTGGCGGCAGAGAATAGCTGAAAGAGTCAATGCATGAGTAATATAAGAGTTATTTGACAGAATTAAAGCTGTTTTCTCACACTTCAATCATTCAACACAAAAGGGGGAGTGTGTGTGTGGGGGGGGGGGGCGCATTGATTACAAAAACATTGAAAGGACGGGGCAGCAAATCATGATGAAGTGTGATAATACATTTTAATCAGGTAAGGTTAAGTTTTAAGTTTTTCTAATGTTTAATGGTACTCAAAGCATTTTTTGGCTGTATTCAACATATGGAGGTAATGATGGGATAGTGTGAATTATTGAAATAACTGATATATTCATCATTTTGCCAGCATTGTTCACCCATCCTTCTACACTGATGTCAAATCTGTGCCAACCTCACTTTATATTGTGCACATAAGCTATATGTATATTTCCAGCTGAAGTAAAGCTGGTGTTATTTAAGTGAAGAAATGTGGAGTAGCCCTAACGGTGTTGGGGGAGAAATAGGTGAATGGAAAATAAAATATATCAATAGAAAAGTAAAGCTGGAATTGCCAAAATTTGACACATAATAAATTAATGCTTTCATTCTGTAAAGTTCTGTTATTAATCTTGTGGGTCTCTGACTATGAACACCTTTAAACTATAACTGAGTGTAACAGTAACATTCCTGACAGTACGACATTCAGCTGCCTCTGAAAGATTTTCTGTGTCTCCTACGTTATTAAAAAGCTGCTGTTGGCATAAAAACGAAGAGCAGCACAAAGAAATTATTCAGAACTGAGAGCGTTCTCTTGTTGTGTTATAAAAACGATGTGTGTGTAATGATTCTGGCACTGGAGCTGATCCTACAGACAATTAACACACCTGTTAACTATCCACCCCTTTGCAATCAACCTCTTCTGGCTCCACCTGTCTCCAGCTGCATATAAGCTCCGTCCTAGTCAGTCTCCAGTGCCAGATTGTCTCAAGCCACCTGTTAGAGCATTCCAGCGTTACTTATTCTGCCTGTCTGTGTCTGACCCGATTCTGTCCTCCGTCACCGAGCCTGCCTGTCCCCTTAAACTGTCTGTGCCTGTGGAAATTGGACCTGGATCTGGACCTGGATAATCTCTCTGGACTACCCCCTCTGTACCTCCGCTGGAATATTGGATTCCCCGTTACCGGACCCGGACTGCCCCTGGACAAACGCCTCTGGAAAGCCCCGCTCAGCCTGCCCGACTCTCGGCCGTTCAACGTCCTGGTTCTCCTCTCAGTCAGGTTAGTGATTCGGATTGATCTCTCTGTCAAAGCCTATCGTTACCGGTCACTAACCTGTCTCTCTGCCTCCAGGGAGTTCCAGCCCATTAGCGTGAGCTGCGCGCCCAGAGAGCCGACGCCTGCTCACGGTCTTTTAATAAAGTTTGTTAAAACGTCACTGACCTGTCGTGGTAGAATCTTGGGTCCAATTCTGATTCATGACAGCACAATCTGGCCACTAACATGGATCCTTCTCCCGACAGGCAGTGGCGCACAGGCATTGATAAATCCATTTCCCAGTTAGAAGTCGGGGTCGCCGAGATATTAAATCATCTCCGCGGCCAGGCAGCTCCGCCACCCGCGCTTCCGCAAACATCACCTCCTGCTGCCACGTCACGCCTGACGTCACGCCCCCCCGAACCGCGTCTTTCTCCGCCTGAGCCTTTTTGTGGCGATGCCAGTCAATGCCGGGTGTTTCTCACTCAATGTGAAATTGTTTTTGAATTACAACAGTCCTCTTTCCCAACAGATAGAGCTAAAGTTGCTTATGTTATTTCCCTACTAGCTGGTAGGGCTAAGCTTTGGGGTACCTCTGAGTGGCAAAATGATTCCCACATTTGCCACTCATATCAGGATTTTGCCTGTGAGCTCACAAGGGTATTCAGCCCAATTCTGCCCTGCAGAGAGTCCACAAGGGGGCTCTTGGCCCTAAGGCAGGGTCAAAGAACTGTCTCAGATTACATAATTGATTTCCATTTGTTAGCGGCTGAAAGTTTATGGAACGAGCATGCACTCATTGATGTGTTTTTAACGGGTCTGAATGATCGTATTAAAGATGAGCTCGCCACCCGTGATTTTCCTAAGTCCCTAAAGCAGCTAGAGGACTTGGCTTCTCGGATTGACCTCCGTTTGATGGAACGGCGAAGGGACCGCCGCTCAGTACCCCCGGCGCTCCCCATTTTGCCTTTGTATTCCCCAGTCTCTCACTCACCTCAGGCTGAACCGGAGCCCATGCAACTGGGGAGGACTGCTCTGTCAAGGGGGGATCGACAACACAGGCAGCTACATGGTCTCTGTCTTTACTGCGGAGGTGAGGGGCACCATGTCCGTTCATGCCCAGTCAAAGGGAAACACTCAGTGGGGCAGGAGAGGTCCCTACTGAGCCGCACCAGGGTCTCCGCCTCCTCAGACCTCCTCCTGTCCGCTACTCTTACTACCTCTGAGTCTCATAAGATATCCGTTTTTGTTGATTCTGGTGCAGACACGGAGTTCATGGATGAGACGTTTGCCCGTAAACTGAGGATTGCTCTTTTCCCCAGTCCATCCCCACATAGTGTCTACGCCCTGGACGGTCACACCCTCAATCATTCCCGTCTCATTACTGAGCCAGTGGAACTGCTGGTGGGAGGTAATCATATCGAGAGGCTGACCTTTATGATTATTGATTCCCCTCAGGTGCCAGTCATTTTGGGTGCCACCTGGCTCAGAAAGCACAACCCCCAAATCGACTGGAGACGGGGCGAAGTAACAGGATGGGCCCCCTCCTGCTCTGAATCCTGCCTGTTCTCTGCCCAACCCCTCCTGGTATCGGCGGGTAAGGGAGGGGAGGCTTACCCAGACCTCACCAAGGTGCCTCACGAATACCGTGACCTTAGGGAGGTTTTTAATAAGGCCAAGGCTACGAGCCTTCCTCCTCACCGACCTTTTGACTGCGCTATCGACCTGTTGCCTGGTACTACTCCTCCCAGGGGTCGCCTCTACTCACTGTCCGCACCTGAGTCCCAAGCCATGAACGATTATATTTCTGAGTCTCTAAGGGCGGGCATTATTCGTCCCTCTTCTTCACCAGCAGGCGCAGGTTTTTTTTTCGTGGGGAAAAAGGATGGCTCACTCCGTCCTTGCATTGATTATAGGGGACTCAATGACATCTCGGTTAAGAACCGTTATCCTATTCCCCTAATGAATACAGCATTCGACCAGGTCCAAAAGGCCAAAGTTTTCACCAAGTTGGACCTGCGTAACGCATACCATTTGGTGCGTATTAAAGAGGGCGATGAATGGAAGACCGCTTTCAATACCCCAACCGGCCATTATGAATATCTGGTCATGCCGTTCGGTCTCACCAACGCCCCAGCTGTATTTCAGAATCTGGTCAACGAGGTTCTTCGGGATATGATTGGCCGTTTTGTGTTTGTATATTTGGACGACATCCTCATCTACTCCGAGAACCTCACCCTCCATAAACAACATGTCCGCTCCGTTCTTCTTCGCCTTCTGCAAAACCAGCTTTATGTCAAAGCTGAGAAGTGCGAGTTTCATACAACCTCCACCTCTTTCCTCGGTTACATATTGTCCCCTGGTCAGATGTCCATGGACCCAGCCAAGGTCCGAGCCGTCACAGAGTGGCCCACCCCGGTTGACCGTAAGCAGCTCCAGAGGTTTCTGGGGTTCGCTAATTTTTACAGAAGATTCATCCGCAATTACAGTAAAGTCGCTTCTCCTCTCCACGTCCTCACCTCTAGCAAAACCAAGTTTGCTTGGAACGAAGAGGCAGACAAGGCTTTCAAATATCTGAAGGAACTGTTCACCACTGCCCCGGTCCTCGTTACCCCCGACCCAGAGAGACAATTTATTGTGGAGGTTGATGCCTCTAGTTCTGGGGTTGGGGCCGTTCTCAGCCAGGAGTCCAGTGATAACCGCATTCACCCCTGTGCTTTTTTTTCTAGAAAGCTATCAATTTCCGAGCGCAATTACGATGTGGGCAACCGGGAACTTCTGGCAGTTAAACTGGCGCTCGAGGAATGGAGGCACTGGCTCGAGGGCTCCAAACTCCCGTTCCTGGTTTGGACGGACCACCGGAACTTGGAGTACCTGAAGACTGCTAAGAGGCTCAACCCCAGGCAAGCTAGGTGGGCCCTGTTCTTCGGCCGGTTTAACTTCTCCCTCTCCTACAGGCCAGGCTCCAAGAATGTGAAACCTGATACCTTATCCAGGATGTTCGAGGCCAAGGAGGAGGATCACAACCAGGAACAAGGGTTCATTCTGCCAGACTCTGTGAGATGTGCCGTCACCCGCCTCGGCCTCGAGAGGGAGATCAAGGAGGCCATAGAATCCACTCAGATCCCCGAAGCCTGCCCTAAGGACAGACTCTTTGTCCCAGACCATCTTAGACAAAGGGTTCTCGACTTTTGTCATTGTTCCCGCTTGTATGGCCATCCTGGCATCACTAAGACCCTTCGCCTAGTCCGGTCCCAGTTCTGGTGGTCTTCCTTGACCAAGGATGTCAGAGAGTTCGTCTCTGCCTGCTCCCTCTGTAACCAGGCTAAAGTTCCCCGTCGCCCCCCAGCCGGTCTGCTCCGTTCTCTACCTGTCCCTTCCCGGCCGTGGTCCTGCCTTTCCATGGACTTTGTCACTGGCCTTCCACCCTCTGAAGGCAACACAGTAATCCTCACAATTGTGGACCGGTTCTCTAAGATGGTCCATCTGGTCCCATTACCTAAGCTTCCCTCAGCCAAGGAAATGGGGTTAATCCTGGCAAAGGAGGTCTTTAGATTGCATGGTCTGCCGGCTGACATCGTATCAGACAGAGGTCCTCAGTTTGTAGCCCGATATTGGCGGGAGTTTTGTGCCATGCTGGGCATTTCCGTGAGCCTCTCCTCTGGATTCCACCCCCAAACGGACGGCCAAACGGAGAGAGTAAACCAAGAGGTCGAGACCAAGCTCCGTCTCTTTTGCCATTCTGACCCCACTAAATGGGCTCAGAACCTGCCTTGGGTGGAGCACGCCATTAACGTGTCACCCTCCAGCTCCACCGGTCTCTCCCCATTTTATGTGGTGTACGGTTTCCAGCCGCCGGTGTTCTCCACTGAAGAGGTGGAGTCCCGGGTTCCGTCTGCCCGTTTGTCTGCCCTGAGGTGCCAGCGGGCCTGGAGAAGGGCTAGGAGAGCCATCATTGCTTCCTCCCAGGTCCAGGCCCGGGCCGCCAACCGTCGGCGGGTACCAGCCCCGCAATACCAGGTGGGAGATAGGGTTTGGCTCTCCACGAGAGACCTTCCCCTAAAGGTGGAGAACAAGAAGTTGGCACCTCGGTTTATCGGGCCGTTCTCCATCTCCAAAGTGGTGAACCCGGTGGCTGTCCGTCTCCGCCTTCCCCCATCAATGAGGGTCCACCCCACATTCCATGTGTCCCGTGTCAGACCTGTCAAGACATCAAGCCTTGCTCCCGCCTCCACCTCCCCTCCTCCCACCCGGTTAGTTGAGGGTTCCCCTGCTTACACTGTTAAGCGTATCCTGAAGTCCCGAAAGTGGGGCAGGGGTACCCAGTACCTTATTGACTGGGACGGCTATGGTCCGGAGGAGCGCCAGTGGGTCCCCTCTCGTCATATCCTAGACAAGTCTCTCATCAGGGATTTCCACAGAGCCCATCCTGACCAGCCTAGGGCGTCTGGAATCCGCCCTTGAGGGGGGGGCTCTGTAATGATTCTGGCACTGGAGCTGATCCTACAGACAATTAACACACCTGTTAACTATCCACCCCTTTGCAATCAACCTCTTCTGGCTCCACCTGTCTCCAGCTGCATATAAGCTCCGTCCTAGTCAGTCTCCAGTGCCAGATTGTCTCAAGCCACCTGTTAGAGCATTCCAGCGTTACTTATTCTGCCTGTCTGTGTCTGACCCGATTCTGTCCTCCGTCACCGAGCCTGCCTGTCCCCTTAAACTGTCTGTGCCTGTGGAAATTGGACCTGGATCTGGACCTGGATAATCTCTCTGGACTACCCCCTCTGTACCTCCGCTGGAATATTGGATTCCCCGTTACCGGACCCGGACTGCCCCTGGACAAACGCCTCTGGAAAGCCCCGCTCAGCCTGCCCGACTCTCGGCCGTTCAACGTCCTGGTTCTCCTCTCAGTCAGGTTAGTGATTCGGATTGATCTCTCTGTCAAAGCCTATCGTTACCGGTCACTAACCTGTCTCTCTGCCTCCAGGGAGTTCCAGCCCATTAGCGTGAGCTGCGCGCCCAGAGAGCCGACGCCTGCTCACGGTCTTTTAATAAAGTTTGTTAAAACGTCACTGACCTGTCGTGGTAGAATCTTGGGTCCAATTCTGATTCATGACAGTGTGGCTGAGAATATTGAAATAAATTATCTGAAAACCCCAAAGCGTTTCACACTGGTCAGTCATTCACCCATTCATGCACACATTCACACCCTGATGGTGGTGATCTACATTGTAGCCACAGCTGCCCTGGATCCGACTGACAGAAGAGAGGCTGCACACAGAACTACATGCTCGTGCTAAATCTCACAGCAGAAAATGTAAATAATTTAATGGCAATAAAACTGGAAATGTAAAAGATGTGCATGTCTGTCAGTTCTTCCTTAGCAGGACCCCTACTCTGACATTAAATATGCTATACAACTATAAAATCCGAGACTTTTGTATTTTTCATGTAATCTGGCTAAATCAGTTTTATCTAAACTAGTCATTTAGAAGAACTTATTGCTGTAACTTTATTGTAGTAAACCATGTAGCTTGTTCTAATCTCAGGTTTTGGAGAGCCCTAATGTAGCCTCAGTGTGCACATGTGATGTTGCTCACAGAGGTCAAGTGATCGCTCAGGCAGTCTGTGTTTGCTCAGACACATGAAAAATTAAGGGGAACATTGCTGAGGACCAATTACACTACTGCATTCTGATTGCAAGCCAGTTTTTTCCAAAGACAATCACCTCCGTCTTATTTTCATTTAAATGCAATTAATCTCCATCCAAGTTTAATGTGTTTTAAACACTTTACCTGATCCTGTACCGACTGGCTTTGATTAGCTCTTAACAGGAGATACATTTTTTTGCTAAACAATGAAAAGACATCATATTCCTTCAGAATCAACCAAAGGAACCATATACCGTGAGAAAACTATGGGTCCTGGGACCGAGCCTTGAGGTTCCCCAAAATTCAAAGTGGCCTCAGAGGAGTAAAATTGACCCAAGTGGACAGGAAAACTTCAGCAAAACAGATATGAGTGAATACTGATGGTCCGGATGTAATAAAATGGTAACTGACCTGTACTTGTATAGTACTTTATCAAGTCCTGAGGACCCCAAAGGACTTTACACTACATGCAGTCATTCACCCTTTCACCTACACATTGATGGTTGTAACCTACATTGTAACCACGGCTGTCCTGTGGCACAATGACAGAAGCAGGGCTTTCATACAATCAGCACCACCAAGGAAAAAACTAATTAGATAGTTGGAGCAGGAGTTTAAACTGGCAACCCGCCAGTTACATGACAACCTCCCCACTCCTACACCAATGTAGCCCGTAATCATAAAACATCAGTGTCAAAAACAGCTGGCAAATTAAGCAAGATTAAAACAGCAGCATATCCTGAGTCTGCAGTTAAAAGCAAATCATTAAAATCCTAAGAAGTGCTGCTTCTGTGCTGTGACAAAATTTAAAACCAGACAGAATATTTTCAGTAACCCAATGCTGCTGTAGATGCTCCTGAACTTGGAAATAAACAACCTTCTATAAATGCCTGTGTAAATTTTCAGTTATCCGTGTCATGACAACAACAAATCTGAGGCGGACTTTCGTACTCTAGTGCAAAAATACTGTCCTAGCACAGCACGCCACAGCAAAGTACAATTTTGCCAGTAAACAAAGGCACATGCACAGTAGTACTCAACACAGCTGATTACCATGAGAAAAAAATAAATCTACAGATGGACTGTAACACCAATGTGACCCTGAAAAGGTAACCAGCCAATAACTACAAAAAGAAAATAACTCTACAAAAACTGGAAAGAGAGAAAGTCATCAATTACTCTCTCTCCTATCAGGAGAGGCCATACCATACATACAGGACTGTCTCAGAAAATTAGAATATTGTGATAAAGTTCTTTATTTTCTGTAATGCAATTAAAAAACATGAAATGTCATACATTCTGGATTCATTACAAATCAACTGAAATATCGCAAGCCTTTTATTGTTTTAATATCGCTGATTATGGCGTACAGCTGAAGAAAACTCAAAAATCCTATCTCAAAATATTAGAATATTTCCTCAGACCAAGTAAAAAAAAAAATATAACAGCAAAACAAAATCAAACATTTGAAAATGTCCATTAATGCACTCAGTACTTGGTTGGGAATCCTTTTGCACAGATTACTGCATCAATGCGGCGTGGCATGGAGGCAATCAGCCTGTGGCATTGCTGAGGTGTTATGGATGCCCAGGATGCTTCAATAGCGGCCTTTAGCTCATTTGCATTGTTGGGTCTGGTGTCTTTCAGCTTCTTCTTCACAATACCCCACAAATTCTCCATGGGGTTCAGGTCAGGGGAATTGGCAGGCCAATCAAGGACAGTAATGCCATGGTCAGTACACCAGTTACTGGTGGTTTTGGCACTGTGGGCAGGTGCCAGATCTTGGTTGTGCAGCGTTTCCTGCCACATTTCCCCCTTCCAACACACTTTTTGTGAATGTGCTTTGAAACTGCACTCTGTGAACAGCCTGCTCTTTGAGAAATTTCTTTTTGTGTCTTACCCTCCTGATGGAGGGTGTCAATGATGGTCTTCTGGACAGCAGTCAGATCAGCAGTCTTCCCCATACTTGTGATTTAGTTTACTGAACCAAGCTGAGTGTTTTTCAAGGCTCAGGAAACGCTTGCAGGTGTTTAATTCGAGTTAATTAGACGATTCAAGTGATTAGTTGAATAGCCTACTAGTATACTTTTTCACGATATTCTAATTTTCTGAGACAGTCCTGTATATGGACTGCCAAAAGTACACAAAGAATGAGTGTCACTCAGATCCATTGTCAGCAGCATTAACTGACAAAAGTCTGCTCCCTCCAAAGTTGGAACAGTTTGCTGTTCCAACTTTCTCAAAAATGTAGGAAAGAAAAGCAAACTAGTAATATGGCTAAAATTTTATAAAACATAAGGATCTAAATTGCTCCTTTTAAAAAGAGGTTGGAAAACTGCCTGTTTAAAAGTGGCGGGGGACACAACCTAAGGAAACCTTCCTTTAATAGTCATGGAGGGGTATTGTTGCCTGGACAAAGTGAAGGCTTCAGCTTCCTGACTATCTGACAACTGAGAGATAGACACAGATTCAAACTGGTCTAAAACAGCTGGAGAAATGGGGGCATGGCAAGATCAAGGATGGAATGAGAGACAGTAAAAGGGCCTTTGATTTATTACAATTTGTCAAGTAGTCTCAAATTGTAGAGACAATATTTATTGGGGTAATTGTCTCTGTAAGAGAGGGGTTTGCTTTTTCCAGAAAGAGAAACATCATCAGCACATGAGCAAAATGCGTGATTCTATTAGCTGTTTGAATTTCATGCATATATTTTGCTTTGAGGAATTGCAGCCGCCATTGGTTCAGAGAGGAGGGAGAGGGGACAGTCTTGCCTCATATCTCCTTCAAGATTGAAAGTCTGAGAAATTCTGTCATTTGTTTTAATACATGCATTTGGTGAGCTATATAGTAATCGGACCCATGAGAAAAAAGTATGTCCAGATCCAAATTTATGAGATATAAGGTATCACATAAATGATATATGGTGGCAAATAAAAATTTTCAGTTAACATTGTCAAAAGTCTTCTCTGCATCTAATGATACAAATCATTTCGAGTTGGACTTTGCAAATCCAAGCTCTCCAACCACAACATACCCAGCCATCACCACATCTCAAGACACCTTAAGATGTGTCTCAAGACACATTTGTTGAGATGTCTTGAGATGTTTTAAGATGTTTTGGTAAGTCAAGACGTGTCTATAGACATGGGTCTTAAGATGTCTTGAGATGACTTGAGATGTCTCAAGATGTCTTGGAAATATGAAGATGTCTTGAGATATCTCGAGATGTCTTAGAAATAAAACTTAGTAAAATACCACTATCCACTATTCCTTGGTAATAATTTATATATTTTTTGTTTATAGAAAAGAATGACAAACCCTATATGACACACTGAGTATTTAATGAAACATAGGAAAATACAGTTCAATGTATTGCAATTATTGCACATAGTATGAACATGTTAAGAGGATTAGGTTTACAAAATTGACATCAAGTTACGTGTGTGTGTGTGTGTGTGTGTGTGTGTGTGTGTGTGTGTGTGTGTGTGTGTGTGTGTGTGTGTGTGTGTGTGTGTGTGTGTGTGTGTGTGTGTGTGTGTGTGTGTTGGTAAGGTTACTCTATATAAGAGTGTGGATATGCGTTTCTAAGATGCAATTTGTTCCTTGGATTGTGAAGGATTTTTGTTCAACTAATTGACAGTACTGTCCATTGTTGGTGGCAGCAGACTTTGTCCCGATTCCTAGGTTTTCAATTGGCTCCCAGAAGCATTTGTGGTGGAGGAACAGGAGGGTGTCAGTGATAGCTGATTTTGGAAAAATTATTTTTTCCCCCTTCTTTATACTGTTAGCAGCCTGTCAGTGGGTCTTCTGTGCATTGCAGCAAGAAAGTGGTACCCTCAAACAGGACAAGTGGAATATCTGGGGAGAAACATTGTGCATGTAGCTATGGGATACAAAAATGATCTCTAGTAAAACTGTAACTTAACCTAGTGTTATGCATTATGCTATGAGGTTTACATTGCCCGGTTTCTCTATAATCCTGCTCACACATTATATTCAAGATGCAACTTTACCAGAGATTGTAGCCCATATGGTTGTGATTTTCACTGGTTGCCTGTCACTGTCATTCACATGGGTTGGATTGAAGGGGGCTATCTACACAAATGAGCCAACTTTGAGAGCCTTTACATCAAATCTGTGAATGAGATAAAATATTTTTAAAACACTTGCATTCATTAAAAAAGGTATATTATAAAAGGCGTATTCCATATTTTAGATATATCCAAGGGTCTAATACACAAAATGATGCACAGCTTCTGGGAAGTGCTATGCAGTATGTTTTGTTGCAGGTACAATTGCTGCTCTGCGCTATCCTTTTGTGAATTTTTCTGAAAAAATATTCTTAATCCAGTACATTACTACTGCTATTACACAAATGATAAACATTGATAACATACTTATATTTTTGTGGGGACAGTGTGGCAGTTTGGTGTTTAATGCATCTCTCTGGTTGCCCAGAGAGAGGGTTGTCAAAAATGTTGATGATATGCTTCCCCTTATCCAAACCTTGGGAATAAAAGCTAATTATGTTAATGATGTTCCTGTACAAGAAGACAGTGCTTACAGTACATTATAATGTATAATTAATATTTATTAATATGTATTTTCCTGTACTGGATTGAGATCAACTACAGGAGTCACACCTTTGGGCCAAGTAAGCTCTCTTCCTGTGTCAGGACTCTATCTCCCATTCTCTCCATGAGGTCTGGCTGGCGCATCATTTTTGACACTTTCAGTGGGATAGCTCTGGCATTTGGGTTCCAAGGTGCAACCCTGTTAAGAAATTAATTACAATAAATACAATAATTTTGTTACCTTTTTTTAGTCATCGTTGATGGAACATCCAAGAATATTTTAATAATACAACTATTTTAGTAATTTATTTTTGTAACATAGATTTACCTACCAAGCCCATGTCTTTGATGAAGTTCAGCTGCAGATATCACTGTGGCTGATCCTGATGGCCTGTAAACTGGGGCGTAGCCTGGAAGCCCGGGGACAGATGTATTTTCTGCTGTTTCCTCATTGGGTGTTGACAGTGTGGAAAGGGTATCCAACACAGCAATCCTCTTCAACATTCATTTTTCAATACTGACACCATTTTTATGAGCAATAACTGAAGTAGAACAAAAATATCAAGACTGAGCTTCAAACACCTTCAGGACCTAGTATATGAAATGTAAGGAAAATTTACCTACCCAAGTCCTTGATCCTCTGGTGGTATCACTCAAAGCGGCTGCAGCCACCAATCATAGGGTGGCCCAGGCCAGCATATCAATTTGCTCCCCAATGCGTAGTACATATAAACTTATAAATGTAATTATGAAATTATCAACTTACGACTCTGTGACATTTACAGTGATAAATTCAGGTAGTTGAACACAGAAATGTAGCTAAATGTGAACTCTGCTAACCTCCTCCAACTGCTAGATTCGGAATGGTAATAAAAACTGCCCTTAAGAGCGCCTTCAAAACAAAGGTCCATTCAGATTCATGCCTGAAAGGCAACACAACCCATGATGCCCATATTTTCCCTTTTTGCCCCCAAATTTTATAATCATAAAACTCCTGTTAAAACAAGATAGCTTGGCCATGCTTTTGAGAAAGGCTGCAAAGGGTGTCTTAAGCCATCTTAAGATTTGAATGTCTTAAGACAAAAAAAGATGTCTTAAGACATCTAAAGACACTCAATGTCTTCAAGACACAAAATACTGTCTGAGAGCATCTCATTTCCTGCAATTGCATGTCTTAAGACATGGGTGCATGTCTTCAGATTTTTTTCTTAAGATGTCCTAAGACGTCTTGATGTGCACAAATGTCTTGAGACGTCTTAATTCTTCTTATTCAGACACCTTGAGACGTCTTGAGACACAGTGATGGCTGGGTATGAATCTCTCTATTTGGAATTGTATTCCTGCCTCTAGTATTCTGTTAAGTTCTAATTTTAGATGTCTTATTTCATTCAACAGATTTTGTTCTTTGGATGTTGCATAAGTTGTTTCTATGTGTTTTATTTTCTGCTCTAGTACCACTTCAGCAGCTTTTTATTAATAAGAAATTATTTTTCTTAAATCTGCGAACACTGACATTTTAAAATCAAACAGATAAACCACATCTCTCCAATGTGTGAAACCCACTGAATGATGGTCAGATATCAGTTTTGGCAGGGAATATACAGTTTGGGAATGACTTGTCAAAGCTACTTGGTTTCTTGCTCTTGAGCTTTTAAAACATTTCAAGCTGAACCTCACGAAAATCTACTCTCTTAGACATCCTGCTGATACACTGTGCTTTCTTACCGCTGGCAGGTTGAATGCAAGCACCCGTGGTTCAGGGTTGGCACACATACTGCCTGTCTTTGTGACTGTGCTTGTTTATCATTTGGAATCAGTGACTACAGCATGGCTCACAGGTGTAAAGAGAATCAATTTATTGATTAAGCAGTGGGATGCAGAAATGGTGATGGACCCTTTTGACCCCTTGGCCCTTCATTATCTGTCAATATCTGTGCAAATATTGATCTGATTTGAACATTGTGGCTAAATGAATGGAGCATTTCTTTTCTCCAATAATTGAAAAGCTGAAAGATGGATGACTTAAATATTTTTATTTTTTTGTTTGGTCGTTTTTTTTTTTTGACGAGGTCACGTTTTTACAGACCCAAATTTACTTATGTGTGCATGAATGTCATATAGTATTGATCAACAACATACTATTAAACACTCAGTTCTTCATGAAGATAAAGGTTTTTACATATTGATGTCTAATTATTTTTATGTACTCGTACCTCTACTTGTCATCTTGCGCTTATCCAGGACCAGGTCATGGGTCAGCAGACTAAGCATATATGCCCAGACTTCTCTCTCCCCAGACACCTCCTCCAGCTCCTCTGGGAGAAGCCCTAGACATTACCTGCACATCCAAGAGCCAGTCTCTTCTGTTTGTCCTTGGCCACGCCCTGGGCCTCCTTCCCACAGGACATGCTTGGAACATTTACCAAGGGAGACTTGCAGAGGGCCTTCAGAACAAATGCCAGAGACACCTCAGCTGACTCCTCTCACTGCAGAGGAGCAGCGGCTCTCCTCAGAACCCCTCCCCTATCTCTAAGGGAGTGTCTGGCCTGTGGAGGAAGCTCATTTCCAGGATATCATTCTTTCAGTCATGACCGAAATTTCATGACCACAGGTGAGGGTAGAAACACAGATCAATCTGTAAATCATTACACATTAGATTAGTAATATGAATAACAAGCTAATGTAAAATAGAATTTTAAAGCATAAGAGAATTAACTTGTCAGAAAGGCAAAAAAAACAAAAGTTTTAATGAAGATGGCTGATGCCACCACAGAGTCAGAAAAGGTGCACTCCAAAAGACCCTAAGCCTCCTCACCAGGTACAGCCTGCTCTGACGCTTCCTGTCAACATGTACTGACAGTAATCAACACAACTCCAGTTATTGTGGATTTTCTCAGATCAACATCTGCCAAAATGATACAAACAGAATCAAATGTATACTTGTGTGATAACTAATGTTTGGATAATGTCATAGCTATTGCCTTTTTGATCCACATGCACTGGTTCACTTGAGAAATGTTGAATTTAAATGTCCTCATCTGACTGTGTCAAAGTTTCAACCATCTGATCCAAACTGTTAGAACTTTAGAAGAACGAAAACAGGTAAGAATATTCAGAAACAACCCAGGAACACAAAGACTAAAGCTTGTTGAACACTAGAAGATGCTGGAACACTGACAACACTGTTCACAGAGTAGCATGCTTAACATGGACAAGCTGCTGGTCACGACAGAAGCCCTGGCTTCAGAATCTGCCTTCAAATGAAATGTGCAGTTGCCCTTCTAGACAATCCAAAGGTCCCCTGGAGAAACATTTCATGGTCAAGAGCGCAACAGGATAATAATATTTCGAGGAGTTAGTGTGAGAATTTCTAACACTGAGCCCATTTCCAGGCCTGCTTCCTGCTTACAAAATGTTGTCATCACCGAGCAAAGTTTCATTGAAAAGATAATCACATTGTCTTCCACTGAAACAACATGAATAGGAGTTGAAAAGTGAAATGTGAAAAGATGTTGATTTAAAGATGTCCATTCATGTCTAAATGTGATGGGCTAACCAAATCGGTACACCAAGGCCGATAATCTATTTTTTTTAGCTCAAATGGCAAATGACAAGGACCTATGGGCTAAATAGGAACAATTTTCAACCAGTTGTTCTGGGGTGTATAAAGATAAGGGCTGACCAAACTATCCTTGCCGACAAACATATAGGTCAACGTGGGTGGAATTTAGAAGAAGGGGGACTAGGTCCGAATCCTTTAACTTAATTTGAATCAAACACCAAAACGGTTGAAATGTGGACAGAATTAGCTGATCCAGAGGGATTCCCTAATTCTAACTTGCTTTAAAAATAAAAAATATATATATTTATTTGTGTACCTACATATTAGTATTAACATCTATGCTCTTTCCTCAGCATACTGAATGCAAATCCATTTCTTAAATCCGTGGGTGGTCTCCGAGTTTTCTCAAGAAAGATGCTTGAAACACTCCTGCTGGGAGAAGTACCTTCTTGAATCCAAATTCATCAGAGTACATGTAGAAATTTCTATTTTTCTTTGGCAAACTTGTCAGAAAACTTTGTTTAAAAAAAGTTCCTCGTGTTCTCTTTCTTTCCGTGTTTAGCATCTTTTAAGAAGCACGAATCAGCCAGGTGCCTGATTCATTTTGATTAAGTTTTGCCCCACTTACCTCATATCAGTGAAGGCGTTTGTTGCTGTATGACCTAGAAAAAGAGGTGTGCGTTTTAAAGTGTGCATAGAAACAATGATGCATACTGAGTCTTGATGGGTTGGAAAATAAAAGTGAGATCAAGCTGAACTTCTGATTCGACAGCTGTTCTAAAACACATCATGGTTGCTGAAACCCCAAAAAAGATTGCTTTGATTAACACAAAAATTGCAGCAGAAAAGAAATATAAAACCCTAATAAATCCAAGATGAGCTTACAAATGAATGACATGGGAAAGGGAAAAAAAAAGATTTATCTAACTTCCTCGATATGGATTATCTTTAAAAGGACTCCGGATCAATGTGGTCTTCTTTTAAAAATTGCAAAGCAACTTTTTCTGACTGAAAGACACAATTGACTTTACACAGAGCAGACAAGTTCATCTGCATGGGTTCCTAATCACAATGTCCAAGCGAAAGTGTCGAATTCTGTAAATATACATTCTAATTATGTTGGACTGTCTTGTAAAAGCATGAATTCCTCTTGAACCTTTGCTACAGGGGTATGTTTCTCCCAGCTTTGCACATCCAGACATTTTTGTCCATTCTTCTTTGCAAAACAGCTTAAGCTCAATCTGTCATGATTGGCTTTATGTGTTTGGCCCACATGCAGAACACACTCGGCAACAGGAATCAGTTTTAACAGTTTATTGGATGGTAAACAGAGACAAACGGTCGCTATGGGGGTGATGCGGGAGCGACAGAGCCGGGACCCGTTCAGTCACTGAAAGGGAAGGAAGGATGATTAGAAGGGGTAAGTAAACTAGCAAACGATCTGAGGGATGCAGGCTTACCACCGGACGTGGCAACCGGACCGGGGGAGGATGGAGCGGACTCAGCGTGTTCATTGGAGCTGGCGGCAGGTGTCCAAGTGACCGGTAGGGCGTGGGCTGGGGTTTGTCCGAGCAGCGCCGACAATCCAGGGATCCGGGGCAGCAGGAGGAACCAGACTGACTCGAAGCACCTTAGCTTGGAGCTAGAACAACAGGGAGGTCCGAGAGAAAATTCTGAGCTTGGAGACGACACGGGAGTGATCCTCCAGGGAGGAGATCAGGATATTCGAGAAGGAACCTTGGAGACACAAAGGTAAGCGGTTAGCTCGGGAATCTTGACTTTCTGTCTGAGACAGTGGCCTTTAGGCGTACCACGACGGTTAACACTCTGGCATCCTCCTGCTGTCCGTACGCTGTTCTTATAGCGCGGTCAGACGCTGCAGAACCAGCCGCAGGTGTGTGTGCCCTGCCCACCAGTCAACTGTAGACACCTGCGGAGAAAGTAGAAGGGGGCAGAACCGGCAGGACTGCACGGCTCTGTTGGCTGAGTCCTGACACAGTCAGAGCAGAAAAAAGTCTGAGAACACCAGTTCTTGTTCTGGATTCTCAACTGCATTTAGGTCTGAACTGTGACTGGGCCACTTTAACTCATCAGTGGATTTCAATCTAAACCCATACAAAGATTTTCCAATCACACCATGTTGGCTTATATTTTATTTCTGTGTTTTACGCTTTGTTTTTGCTGTATTTGTTAGTAAACAGTTTTTTTGTGAATATTTACAATAACAAAACTATGTGTACTATATTGCGCTTGCATGCAAGAGCCCTTTTTCGATTATAAGCCCCAGGATTTAAAGCCCCAGCCTTTGGTTTTAAGGGGTAAACCAAAGTCAAAGTCAGGGGCTTTTTAGTTTTAAGTGTTTCCATTTGCTAGGGGCCATTTATGTAAAACAGCCCAATGACGAATGGAGAAGTTGTGAGGAAAACCGCAGTACCACTCCCATCCAGCAGGTGGTGGTAAGAAGACAGCATAGTTCAAACAGACAAAGGCAGACTGAGAAGCTGTATCCCTATGCTCCTGCCACTCATACGGACTCCTGATAAACAGGATGGAGAACTTTTGCTGAGATGTGTGAGTCTCATGCCCAATGCGTGAGAGTTGGCAGCCCTGCAGTTAAAAGTAAGCAACAGTGTGACTTAACGTTAATGTTAGTGGCTCCTATTCAAGTCATATTTGCAGCAATTGAATGCCAATGAGTTTCTGGAGCGGCATTTATTAACAGTGTAAATAGTTGTTAAACATACTCTCAAAATGAATGATTTATTTCCCTGCTGCATTAGATGAGCAGTTGTATTACAACTACCAGGGCAACCTTCGCTTGGTGGTGTTTGCTTGGAGTTGTCATGTCAACCTTGGCAGTGGGGGCCATCCTGGCAGGCAGTGGAGAAAGTGTTGGCATCCTATCACTGGAAAATCTTACGGGAGGATGTCAAAAAATGGGTGAGAGGTTTTGACTTTTTGAGTTATTTGTTCGTCTGAATAAAAATTATGCTCATTATAATTGCCCATTAGATCGGACTAGTTCTATGTAAATTCTGATGCATTTCACTTAGGGTAGTCCCTACATTGCTCCAAATAGACAGCGTACTTGTGAGGAAGTTGACCGAAATTGATTTAATATCCTGTTTTAAAGGTTCATGTGTCCCTGATATCTTCACTATGAAACAGTCAAAACTGTTGCACCCATTCTTCACCCTATCCAAGTTCAGGAAGCATGGACTTTTCTTGGGATAGATCTGATTGCTCCCCTTCCTACCACTATAAGGGGCAAAAGGTACCATTAGAGTTTGTGCTGGCTGTGTATGACTGCCTTCGAGGTTGGGAGATGGAAAAGTTTAGGAAAAAAGGACAGTGATGGATGCAACGTAGGTTTAAAACAATCTATTTTATGTTGCAGGTTCACCCTAACAGCCAAAGATCTTTTCACCAAGTGGGTAATGGCAAAATCCCTCTACAACAAAACTGCCACTGACGTGTCCAGAAAAATAGTTAATATTCTGTTTGACTGGACTTGTAGAGAGGATTATTACCGACCAAGGGTGGGGATTTGTAAATGAGGTATGGTTTTGTATTTAAAAACAGTGTGACATAGATGATCTGGAATGAATCATACTGTATCTTTCAAGGCATACACAAATGTTTTTTGCAATTCATTATTTTTAGCTCAGTCACGTACTTGATAAATAAAGCAGAAGTTGTCAAGGATGGGGATATCTGTCTGACACTGGAAGACTTCTGGAGCTTGGGCCTTCCCCAGTGCATGGAATCAAATGTAGGTATATTAAAGCTATTGTATTGGGTTTAAGATGAATCCACAATGACCTGGCATACAAAGACCTTGTCTTTGTAACTCTGTTGCAAATTGAAAACGCATGCTTCAGGCTTCTTAAAGAAGCTGCCCAAAGACATGTACGGTTTGGTCATGTATTAAAACATACATTATGCCCTTGTAGAATTAGGCCCATATTGTTTTTCTTTTTTTTTCCCAAATTGTATATTCTGAACAATGAAACATTGTTGTTGTGTAATCCAGTTTTACATTATGGAAATTATTTTTTTTATCAATGTAGGGAAAAGACGTCCACATTGTGGACATGTATGTTGTTCCAACCTGGAAGTCTAAGACGGGGGACCCAATGGCTGCTCTCCCTGTATGTTTTTTTTTCCTGTGACCCTCTGTATTGCTTGACACACCTTGATATGGTATACAATTCTGCAAATTCACATTAAAATTCAACGGTGACCTCTTGTCCAAAGACTTGATAATCATCCCTGCCTGGAGCCGACACCCCGGAAAAGGAGATCACTATTTGCTCTGCTGAGTCTATTTCAGATTGTATCAACACTCAAAGTAGGTTTTTACTCAAATCTATTCTCTGTATTTGTCTAGTTTTTTAGCTTTAGGGAATTTGTAACTTTAGTTCTTTTGAAAATTATTCACAGGTACTGAAGCCAGTAAAGAAAGAGCTACTTTTGCTGCAGTTGCTCAAACCGGATAGCTTTATTTCCATAACATTTTTAGGTTTTTTAACGTAACAATCAGCCCGGTTCTGTGGCTTGTTCAGTATGGCAGTTCTAAAGAATTTATAGTATTCCAATAATGCAGGTAATCAATGCATTGCCCAGATCTGGCAAATGACAAAATGTAATTTCTAACCTTTGCTCAGGTCTGCTTCAGGATACTATGAATTGCAATATTTGGCTTTTTTTAAAATGAGCCTTAAGCCTCGTTCAAAGGCTGTTTTAAAGTTGAGCCTCATTCAATGGCTATAAAAGTTAGTTTTGTCTTGTTTAAGCCCTGTTCAGCAGCTTTTTTAGACACTAACACAAGTATGAAGTGGCTCATTTACATTTCTGATTTTGACAGTGACCTAGCTCATCACATTACTCCTGGCCAGTGGGCAACTACGTTTGGCAGAGACAATGAGGTACATCTCCCCAGGGTTTTAGGATTGTATTATGTATCTTATGTCTGTATTTATGTTTTTATCCTAAAACTGGTATTTTTCCTCTTTGATGATTCCTCTTTGATATTTTTCCTCTATAATGGTATGATGGGAAACCCTGTAACAACCCAATTGTTACAGGGTTTCCCCTGCCAAACCACTGGAAACTGCTGTGGTGTTTTCATATTGATGGTAAATCATTTTCTTGTCTGCTTAAAGGTTTTTGTATCATTTTAATCCACCATAACTGAACAGATATTTGCTTGTTACAGTATGCACTCAGCCTCACCACAGGTGCTCTATTCTTGTTTACTCAGGTCAGTATTTTTTCTTATGACATGTGAGCAAGTGTAAAATAGGATCATTAATTACTTCTTATATAACTTGTTTACAATTTTCACAAGGCTAAGCAAAAGCTAGAACATGCTTTACCCTTTGAAATAAAATAATTTATTTTAGAGGGACATGTCACACGTTTGAAAATGATGGTGCATTAGTCTGATGGAACGATTCCAGATTGATGGAAGACAACTGTAAATGTAGTTTCCAAAACAACAAAATTACCTCTACAATATTTTTGCTTTCTTTTATGTTGTCAGTAATATGTCACTCAACAGCCATGGACAGACATACTGGTCTATTGAGGCTGCAGCATTGTTCCTAGGGTCACTGCAGCCAATATACAGGATCCCAAAGTCCAGAAAGAGGGAACATGAGGTGAGTTTGTTGATGGCACCAAGTAGTATTCGTCTGTCTGTGATTGACTCATTAAGAAAATCCAGATTATTTCATACAAGCATACATATTTCTTCCCCCTGTCCCCTAAAACGTTGAGTTTGACAAGGCCAACAGGTGTTTCATACTGGAGGTGATCTCCATGAATCACTTCCTTAAACTCCAAGCAGTGAACACTGCTGAACACACAGCACATGCACACCAAATGACTTAAAACATCAGGTAAAAGTGTTCTGGTGTTGGGTGATTTTGCCATTAATTTACAATGTTCTGACGTTAACCAATTTATGCTGACAACTGTAAAATATAGGTTAGGCTAAACAAAATATATTAAACATAATCACACTGACTGATTGGGGATATGTGCTCTGAGATCCTCAAGAAAGCGGCACTCCTTGAAGGAGATCAGGCATATTAACACTGGCTCTTTTATGCACCACCTTTACAGACAGTGTCCACTGTCAGCTTCAGGAGACAGGCGCATTTTCAGTGGCTTGACAGTAAGTGCTGTAATTAAAGGTACAGTGGTATTGGTTTCACCTGCTCTATGAAAATGTTCATTTTTGGTTCATAATTTGTTTTTCACAGGTGTTGCTACTTGGAGCAGGTTTTCTGTATCATACAGAAATGATTTTTATGTCATTTACGACATTGGGCCCTGCTGTGCAGAAAGCTGTTTTAAAAAAGCACACCCGGTATACATTTTAAACTGGATGGTCTTGATTATATGTCATTACAAACGGTATTGATGTTGTAAATAGTCATAGATCACATACAGACTGTCATGGCCATTGGTCAGTGTCATTTTCATTGTTTCTTTTACAGGATATGTCGGAACAGGAAAAAGGGGAGTACTGCAAGGTATTTACTCTGAAGACCCTCATCCAGGACTCTGCAGTAACCTCTGCAGCCAAATGCAATAGGTTTGATACACAAAAAACCTGGACAAGATAAATTAGCATACTGAATTATATCCAGGAGGATGAAGGTCTAAATAAAAGTAATTGAGTCATGTTATGTATTAGCAAAGCCTTAATGGTATAGTGGACAATCTTTCAGTTCTGGTGGGGTACCACTTATGTATTGGTTGTCCCACATGCCAACCATTAGGCCCATTTACACTACCCTTTTTTAACCGTACCGAGAACGGTCCGAGCTCGGTAACTGAGATAACTATCGAGTGTAAATGGAATGAAACTGAACTGAACCGTGCCAGACACAACCGGACTGCGCTAAATCTAGACCAGTTCGATAGTAGGTCTCGCCACGGTTTTTCAGTGGCTTGGTTCTCTAATAACAGCGTATGAGCAGACTGCGTCATTTCCTTACAGTCAGAAATTTCAGACATTCATAAAAATACTAGCTTCCCTACCGTGCCACACGGTTTCCAGTGATGATTCTGCTTAGCAGTGTGATGAACCTCAACATCTGTCGTTGTTTCCTGCGTCTGTAAACCCTGATTAGACGTTCATTTGTCTTATCCACTTTCCAAAAGCTGACTCTGTCAAGTAAATTTACCAAATGTTGCCTTCTTCGCCTGACTCTCCGCAAACAACGAAATATCACAATTATAACCAAAATTAAAACCGCAAGCGGTGATGATCGGCCCTCGCAGCCAAGCGCCGCTCTGGCCTATGGGCCACCGCTAGGGTACGCGCACCTCCCGCCGCCAGCCACCGCAGAAGCTGTCATGCATTTTCCTCACCCGTCTAACATGCAATACACACGTACGCGTTGGGCAGCGCTCCCCCACGACTCACAAAAAACCTGGTGCAGATCGGTCGATGCACCGAGGACACACAGCCGTTGAATAATGAAAATGCATTTGGCCACCGGGCCGGACTAAATCGTTCGGCGGGCCAGATCCGGCCCGCAGGCCGTACGTTTGACACCCCTGGTTTAAACATTAGTATACCAACTTAATCAAAGGTATCTTACTAGCTGTTAATCCAGCTTCATGTGAAAAGTTAACAAAACCTTTTTAGTTATTTAAAGTTAATTATTTCATGTGTTTAAAGGTTTCGTTTCTTGCATTAAGACAGCTGTTATGAAAGTTTGACAGTTAAATTGGTGGATACACACCCAAAAGTAATAATGTAAAAGTAACACTTTAGCAATTGGAATATTGCTAAAGTAACACGTTAGCAATATTCCACATGTGTATGTTGTGTACAAACTTTAGTAATTTCTAACAGACCACTTCACTCTCAGAAAGCAGGTCTGCTGGTGGTTCCTAAAGTCTGTAAAACCAGAATGGTAGGCAGATCCTTTAGCTATCATGCTCCTCTCCAGTGGAACCAACTCCCAGTTTTGGTCCGTGACGCAGACACCCTGTCTACTTTTAAGACTAATCCTTAAACTTTCCTTTTTCCATCTATCCATCGTCTTCCGCTTATCCGGGGTCAGGTCGCGGGTGTAGCAGCTTCAAGAGGGAGGCCCAGACCTTCCTCTCCCCAGCCACTTGGGCCACTTCCTCCGGGGGAATCCCAAAGCGTTCCCAGGCCAGCAGAGTCTCTCCAGCGTGTCCTGGGTCTTCCCCTGGGCCTCCTCCCGGTGGGACGTGCCCAGAACACCTCACCAGGGAGGCGTCCAGGAGGCATCCTAACCAGATGCCCGAGCCACCTCAACTGGCTCCTCTCAATGTGAAGGAGCAGCGGCTTTATTCTGAGTCCTCCCCGGATGACTGATCTCCTCACCCTATCTCTAAGGGAGAGCCCAGACACACTATGGAGAAAACTCATTTTGGCCGCTTGTGTCCGGGATCTCGTTCTTTCGGTCACGACCCAAAGCTCGTGACCATAGATGAGGGTAGGAACGTAGATCGACTGGTAAATCGAGAGCTTGGCCTTTTGGCTCAGCTCTCTCTTCACCACAACGGACCGGTACAGCGCCCGCTTCACAGCAGACGTCGCACCAATCCGCCTGTCGATCTCCCGCTCCATCTTCCCCTCATTCGTGAACAAGACCCCAAGATACTTGAACTCCTCCACTAGAAGCTGGCTCTTGGGACTTTCCTTTTTGACAAAGCGTATAGTTAGAGTGGCTCATGTTACGCTGAGCTACCTTTATAGTTATGCTGCTATAGGCTTAGGCTGCTGGAGGACATCAGGGTCTACTGTTCTTCGTTTTTGCATGACTGTTGTCATTTCAGCTTTTAACTTTTTGTTTTTTCTATTTTTTCTTCATAGTAGGTACACCTGGTCTGGCGTTCTGTTAGCTGTGACATCATCCAGGGAAGACAGATCACCTGCTATTACCATCTAATGTAAAACACATTACTGGATCAATGTGTGCTTCTGTGCTTTTTTGTCTGTCATGTTGTGTCTCTTCTCTCTCTTTTGTAACCCCCAGTCAGTCAAGGCAGATTACCGTTCATACTGAGCCCGGTTCTGCTGGAGGTTTTTTCCTTCCTGTTAATGGGGAGTTTTTCCTTCTGCTGTCACTTCATGCTTGATCAGTATGAGGGATTGCTGCAAAGCCATGTACAATGCAAACGACTCTCCCTGTGGCTCTACGCTTCTTCAGGAGTGAATGCTGCTTGTTACGACTTTGATGCAATTAACTGGTTCACTTATATAGGAATTTCTTTTACCAATCTGGATAATCTGACTTAATATGTATAATCTGATTGATTTTGACATTGTAAACTGCCTTTAGATGACATGCAGGCATGGACTGGTAATCGGGCGTACCGGGCATTTTCCCGGTGGGCCGACGCGCTGTTTGGGCCGGCAGACCCGACATGTATATTAATAATATGTATTATTATTATTATTATTTTATATATCTGCCTCGTTATATTTGCATAATGCATGAAGAAAAATATCAGAAGCGCAAGAGTCTGTTCCGATCATCCGGCCCTTACCACAGGCTACTGCAGCCCATTGGTTATCATCCCTGACAGTCTAAAGGGCTAGGCCAATCATAAAGTAGAAAAACACCTTCACGCTCCATGTGGAACTTTGTGCAGCGGTGTTCACAGTAGTAATGGATAAGAAACGCAAGGGAGGCGCAGAGAAACTGCACGAAAAAAAGAAACGAGTTCTTCAAACGGATGCTGCGAAATGTGTCAAACTGACTGACATGTTCCCAACAGCAGGCCCTTCATCTGCTCCGGTGTCTGGTGTAAAATATGGTGGTGGTGGTTGTAGTCAGTGACGTGCGGTAGAGTTCATAGCTGGTGAGGCACTGACGTCATCAGAGTCAGATTTACAAATATATACACTCTACAGAGTAGACTCGTTGCAAAGTGCTGAAGGAGACTGATTGAGCCAAATAAATTCACCAAGATACATGGAAAAATATTGGTTCTTTGATGAAAAAAAATTGTCATTTGATTGTTAACAGTTTATGAGTTATGATGGATTTCTGCATTTGTAACACATTCTAAAACTATAACCCACATTACGCACATTTTATCACAAAAACTAAACATGAATAAGTATCGCTGTCTTACCTCTACTTATAATTTAAGTCCCTGTGGCGCTCTTTCTGAACAAAAATATCATCATTTTCCGGTAAAAGTTCTCTTTATCTTCTTCAGTTTTAAAAGTCTCTCAGTCTCAATGGAGCTCACTGCCAGGGAGGAAAGCCTTCCCTGATCAGTCCTGTTCCAGCTGTATGTTTAGAGTCTTTTTAGTGCTTTACTTGTTTAGCAAAACTCGCTAATAAAACATCAATAACTTGTTTTGACTCTACTATTTGGGGATCACGAGCGGTGCCCCTTGAGCGCCCCCTGCCTAGCGGTCAAGGAACTGCCGGCCTCACCTACAACCAGTTCTTTGCTGTTTATGATCGGCCAGCACCACGAAAACATGTTATCTGCACACAGTTTGATGACCAAAACACAATTCGTAATCCACATATATTAAATTGTGGAAAATCAGTTCATAACTGTTTGAACAATTGAATTTATGATCTAGAGACAGGAAGATGCATCACAGAATGGAAGTCAGCACAGTTAACATGGGATTGCGCAATCCCAGGGGAGGCCAAGCTCGCTGCGGCCTCACCGGCTTCGCTATGAAGCGCCACCAAGGATTTACATGAAAAATAGCGAAAAGTCTGCGATATTAAAGAAAATATGATCAAAAATTAGGAAATTAGATAAATAAAATACTTATTACAAATGACTGAGTAAATCAAAATTTATATTATGTTATTATATATTTTCTTTCTTTCCATGATGACAAGTGAGGCATTTCTCTGGTTCATTTTGTCATTGGCATCCTTTTTTACACAGTGAGTGCACATTAGTCCAATGTTACCCTACAGTATCTGGAAGACTGAATAGATCTGATGAGCAACTTACAATAACTTCTTATAATGATGTAACGTGATAATATGTGTGATTAACCGTGACACCTCTCTTTCTCTCTCTCTCTCTGATCTAAGAATAGTTGCTGTGCTGTGGTGGAGTTTACATTTTACAGTGTTAATAAATTAAGATTTTGGAAGTATTTTAAGTGTCCACTCTCACTAACTTCCATTAACCTGGCCTCAAGGTATTGCACAGTTGGTATTGCAAAGTTGGTATACACATTCAGTACACAAAAAAAATGTGGTGGGCCAGTCTAATCCAAAATGCCAGGGCTGATTTTTTTGTCCCAGTCCACCCCTGATGACATGTTTTATGATTTGGCGTTATATAAATAAAATCTGAAATGTATTGAACAAGAGTAAGTTTGTCAGTTTTCAAGCAGGATTTGTATATCTGTTCAAATTAAATATATAAGGAAACCAAAGAGTTAAGATCACTTACTTACCAAGAGAAATTCCTTTGGGGTTTATTTGTGGTCTCTTGCTGCCCCCTGCTGGACAAGTATGATCAAATACATATGCTTTACATGTCAACTTGGTATCAAAATTCAGATTTCAATCTAAAATGGCTTACTTCCTGTGATACTTGCAGTATGACATTAATTGTAAATTCTGAGCGTCTTGGTGAGCTCTACCACTGTACCAAATCTCATGTCTCTACGATGAATTGACCATTGGATATTATAGGAGACCTGATGGTGATCAATCACTGAAAGTTTGATGCCTCTGTGTGTTTCTGTGTAGGAGATATAACAGTTTTATTTTTTGTGGCGAGTAGGTGAACTTTGACCCTTGCTAATGCCCCTTCAACAAGCTCAAAAACTCACCGTTTTGATAACTTTTAATTGGCCATGCCTTATGATCAGACTGCCCGAGTTTCAAGCCGCTCGCTAAAAATCTCTAGGAGGAGATCCATCAAATACCAATGCTATAAACGTCAAAAATGGGGTCAAAATCAGACATTCAATCTAAAATGGCCAACTTCCTGTGATATTTACACTATGACATTAATTGTAAATTCTGAGCGTCTTGGTGAGCTCTACCACTGTACCAAATCTCATGTCTCTACGATGAAGTAAATGAATAGCAAAGGGTCCTTTGAAAATTGCTAAGTGGCGCCGTTGAGGCATTAGGTCACGCCCACCAAAATTTGTTATGGATTCCTGTTGGGGGGTGGATAAGGATGCATCCAAGTGAGTTTTATGCAGCTCGGCCCAAAAATGTGGAATTCAGAGCCAAACGTATGGCAGTGGCGTTTGAGGTGACTTCACCACGCCGCCACGCTCTCCTGCTCCATCGAATCGACTTGGGGCTGGAATCCACAACACAACAACATGTTTTCTGTCTCTGGACACAGTTTCATGTTGATTAGCTCAGAGGGGTAACATAGCGACCGTTTACAGCAAAACATGACACTTCCTGTTGTCAGGGGGTGTGGCCTAAGTGATGTCATCATTTGACCATTGGATATTATAGGAGACCTGATGATGATTAATCACAGAAAGTTTGGTGCCTCTGTGTGTTTCTGTGTAGGAGATATAACACTTTTATTTTTTGTGGCGAATAGGTGAACTTTGACCCCTGCCAACGCCCCTTCAGCATGCTCAAAAACTCACCGTTTTGATAACTTTTGATTGGCCATGCCTTATGATCAGACTGCCCGAGTTTCAAGCCGATCGCTCAAAATCTCTAGGAGGAGATCCATCAAATACCAATGCTATAAACGTCAAAAATTGGGTCAAAATCAGACTTTCAGTCTAAAATGGCCAACTTCCTGTGATATTTGCACTATGACATTAATTGTAAATTCTGAGCGTCTTGTTGAGCTCTACAACTGTACCAAATTTCATGTCTCTACGACGAAGTAAGTGAATAGCAAAGGGTCCTTTGAAAATTTCTAGGTGGCGCCGTTGAGGCATTTTTCTTTAGATTTTTGTGACGACCTTAAAATACAAAATTTTTAAACAGTCACCATGCATCGGCCAAGTTTGGTGAGTTTTTGAAAATGAGAAAGCCCCCAAAAAGGCCCCTCTTTAGGGGGGCAGAATAATAATAATAATTAAAACCGCAAGCGGTGATGATCGGCCCTCGCAGCCAAGCGCCGCTCTGGCCTAAGGGCCACCGCTAGGGTACGCGCACCTCCCGCCGCCAGCCACCGCAGAAGCTGTCATGCATTTTCCTCACCCGTCTACCATGCAATACACACGTATGCGTTGGGCAGCGCTCCCCCACGACTCACAAAAAATGTGGTGCAGATCGGTCGATGCACCGAGGAGACACAGCCGTTGAATAATAAAAATGCATTTGGCCACCGGGCCGGACTAAATCGTTCGGCGGGCCAGATCCGGCCCGCAGGCCGTACGTTTGACACCCCTGGTTTAAACATTAGTATACCAACTTAATCAAAGGTATCTTACTAGCTGTTAATCCAGCTTCATGTGAAAAGTTAACAAAACCTTTTTAGTTATTTAAAGTTAATTATTTCATGTGTTTAAGGGTTTCGTTTCTTGCATTAAGACAGCTTTTATGAAAGTTTGACAGTTAAATTGGTGGATACACACCCAAAAGTAATAATGTAAAAGTAACACTTTGGCAATTGGAAAATTGCTAAAGTAACACGTTAGCAATATTCCACATGTGTATGTTGTGTACAAACTTTAGTAATTTCTAACAGACCACTTCACTCTCAGAAAGCAGGTCTGCTAGTGGTTCCTAAAGTCTGTAAAACCAGAATGGTAGGCAGATCCTTTAGTTATCAGGCTCCTCTCCAGTGGAACAAACTCCCAGTTTTGGTCCGTGACGCAGACACCCTGTCTACTTTTAAGACTAATCCTAAAACTTTCCTTTTTCCATCCATCCATCGTCTTCCGCTTATCCGGGGTCAGGTCGCGGGTGTAGCAGCTTCAAGAGGGAGGCCCAGACCTTCCTCTCCCCAGCCACTTGGGCCACTTCCTCCGGGGGAATCCCAAAGCGTTCCCAGGCGAGCAGAGTCTCTCCAGCGTGTCCTGGGTCTTCCCCTGGGTCTCCTCCCGGTGGGATGTGCCCAGAACACCTCACCAGGGATGCGTCCAGGAGGCATCCTAACCAGATGCCCGAGCCACCTCAACTGGCTCCTCTCAATGTGAAGGAGCAGTGGCTCTACTCTGAGTCCTCCCCGGATGACTGAGCTCCTCACTTTATCTCTAAGGGAGAGCCCAGACACACTATGGAGAAAACTCATTTTGGCCGCTTGTATCCGGGATCTCGTTCTTTCGGTCACGACCCAAAGCTCGTGACCATAGATGAGGGTAGGAACGTAGATCGACTGGTAAATCGAGAGCTTGGCCTTTTGGCTCAGCTCTCTCTTCACCACAACGGACCGGTACAGCACCCGCTTCACAGCAGACGTCGCACCAATCCGCCTGTCGATCTCCCGCTCCATCTTCCCCTCATTCGTGAACAAGACCCCAAGATACTTGAACTCCTCCACTAGAAGCTGGCTCTTGGGACTTTCCTTTTTTTACAAAGCTTGAAGTTAGAGTGGTTCATGTTACCCTGAGCTACCTCTATAGTTATGCTGCTGTATGCTTAGGCTGCTGGAGGACATCAGGGCCTATTTTTCTTCAATTTTGCATGACTGTTGTCATTTCAGCTTTTAACTTTTTGTTTTTTCTATTTTTTCTTCATAGTAGGTACACCTGGTCTGGCGTTCTGTTAGCTGTGACATCATCCAGGGAAGACAGATCACCTGTTATTACCATCTAATGTAAAACAGATTACTGGATCAATGTGTGCTTCTGTGCTTTTTTGTCTGTCTTGTTGTGTCTCTTCTCTCTCTTTTGTAACCCCCAGTCGGTCAAGGCAGATTACCGTTCATACTGAGCCCGGTTCTGCTGGAGGTTTTTCCTTCCTGTTAATGGGGAGTTTTTCCTTCCACTGTCACTTCATGCTTGATCAGTATGAGGGATTGCTGCAAAGCCATGTACAATGCAAACGACTCTCCCTGTAGCTCTACGCTTCTTCAGGAGTGAATGCTGCTTGTTACGACTTTGATGCAATCAACTGGTTCCCTTATATAGGAATTTCTTTTACCAATCTGGATAATCTGACTTAATATGTATAATCTGATTGATTTTGACACTGTAAACTGCCTTTAGATGACATGCAGGCATGGACTGGTAATCGGGCGTACCCGGCATTTTCCTGGTGGGCCGGCAGACCCGACATGTATATTAATAATATGTATTATTATTATTACTATTTTATATATATGCCTCGTTATATTTGCATAATGCATGAAGAAAAATAAAATCAGCAGCGCAAGAGTCTGTTCCGATCAACCGGCCATTACCGCAGGCTACTGCAGCCCATTGGTTATCATCCCTGACAGTCTAAAGGGCTAGGCCAATCTTAAAGTAGAAAAACACCTTCACGCTCCATGTGGAACTTTGTGCAGCGGTGTTCACAGTAGTAATGGATAAGAAACGCAAGGGAGGCGCAGAGAAACTGCACGAAAAAAAGAAACGAGTTCTTCAAACGGATGCTGCGAAATGTGTCAAACTGACTGACATGTTCCCAACAGCAGGCCCTTCATCTGCTCCGGTGTCTGGTGTAAAATATGGTGGTTGTGGTTGTAGTCAGTGACGTGCGGTAGAGTTCATAGCTGGTGAGGCACTGACGTCATCAGAGTCAGATTTACAAATATATACACTCTACAGAGTAGACTCGTTGCAAAGTGCTGAAGGAGACTGATTGAGCCAAATAAATTCACCAAGATACATGGAAAAATATTGGTTCTTTGATGAAAAAAATTGTCATTTGATTGGTAACAGTTTATGAGTTATGATGGATTTCTGCATTTGTAACACATTCTAAAACTATAACCCACATTAAGCACATTTCATTACAGAAACAAAACATGAATAAGTATCGCTGTCTTACCTCTACTTATAATTTAAGTCCCTGTGGCGCTCTTTCTGAACAAAAATATCATCATTTTCCGGTAAAAGTTCTCTTTATCTTCTTCAGTTTTAAAAGTCTCTCAGTCTCAGTGGAGCTCACTGCCAGGGAGGAAAGCCTTCCCTGATCAGTCCTGTTCCAGCTGTATGTTTAGAGTCTTTTTAGTGCTTTACTTGTTTAGCAAAACTCGCTAATAAAACATCAATAACTTGTTTTGACTCTACTATTTGGGGATCACGAGCGGTGCCCCTTGAGCGCCCCCTGCCTAGTGGCCAAGGAACTGCTGGCCTCACCTACAACCAGTTCTTTGCTGTTTATGATCGGCCAGCACCACGAAAACATGTTATCTGCACACAGTTTGATGACCAAAACACAATTCGTAATCCACATATATTAAATTGTGGAAAATCAGTTCATAACTGTTTGAACAATTGAATTTATGATCTAGAGACAGGAAGATGCATTCACAGAATGGAAGTCAGCGCAGTTACCATGGGATTGCGCAATCCCAGGGTAGGCCAAGCTCGCTGCGGCCTCACCGGCTTCGCTATGAAGCGCCACCAAGGATTTACATGAAAAATAGCGAAAAGTCTGCGATTTTAAAGAAAATATGATCAAAAATTAGGAAATTAGATAAATAAAATACTTATTACAAATGACTGAGTAAATCAAAATTTATATTATGTTATTATATATTTTCTTTCTTTCCATGATGACAAGTGAGGCATTTCTCTGGTTCATTTTGTCATTGGCATCCTCTTTTACACAGTGAGTGCACATTAGTCCAATGTTACCCTACAGTATCTGGAAGACTGAATAGATCTGATGAGCAACTTACAATAACTTCTTATAATGATGTAACGTGATAATATGTGTGATTGACCGTGACACCTCTCTTTCTCTCTCTCTCTCTCTGATCTAAGAATAATTGCTGTGCTGTGGTGGAGTTTACATTTTACAGTGTTAATAAATTAAGATTTTGGAAGTATTTTAAGTGTCCACTCACTAATTTCCATTATCCTGACTTCAAGGTATTGCACAGTTGGTATTGCACAGTTGGTATACACATTCAGTACACAAAAAAAATGTGGTGGGCCAGTCTAATCCAAAATGCCAGGGCCAATTTTTTGTCCCAATCCACCCCTGATGACATGTTTCATGATTTGGCGCTATATAAATAAAAACTGAAATGTATTGAACAAGAGTTTGTCAGTTTTCAAGCAGGATTTGTATATCTGTTCAACTTAAATATACAAGGAAACCAAAGAGTTAAGATCACTTACTTACCAAGAGAAATTCCTTTGGGGTTTATTTGTGGTCTCTTGCTGCCCCCTGCTGGACAAGTATGATCAAATACATATGCTTTACATGTCAACTTGGTATCAAAATTCAGATTTCAATCTAAAATGGCTTACTTCCTGTGATACTTGCAGTATGACATTAATTGTAAATTCTGAGCGTCTTGGTGAGCTCTACAACTGTACAAAATTTCATTACTCTACGATGAACTAAGTGAATAGCAAAGGGTCCTTTGAAAATTGCTTGGTGGCGCTATAGAGAAACTAAGTCCTGCTCACTAAAGTTTGTTATGGATTCCTGTTGGGGGATGGATAAGGATGCATCCAAATGAGTTTTAAGCAGCTCGGCCCAAAAATGTGGAATTCAGAGCCAAACGTATGGCAGCGGCGTTTGAGGTGACTTCACCACGCCGCCACGCCCCCCTGCTCCATCGAATCCACTTGGGCCTGAAATCCACAACACATCAACATGTGTTCTGTCTGTGGACACAGTTTCATGTTGATTAGCTCAGAGGGGTAACATAGCGACCGCTTACAACAAAACATGACACTTCCTGTTGTCAGGGGGCGTGGCCTAAGCAATGTCATCATTTGACCATTGGATATTATAGGAGACCTGATGGTGATCAATTACTGAAAGTTTGGTGCATCTGTCTGTTTCTGTGTAGGAGATATAACACTTTTATATTTTGTGGCAAATAGGTGAACTTTGACCCCTGCCAACGCCCCTCCAGCATGCTCAAAAACTCACCGTTTTGATAACTTTTGATTGGCCATGCCTTATGATCAGACTGCCCGAGTTTCAAGCCGATCGCTCGATATCTCTAGGAGGAGTTAGATCTTATACCAATGCTGTAACTGTCAAAATTGAGGTCAAAATCAGACTTTCAGTCTAAAATGGCCAACTTCCTGTGATACTTGCACTATGACATTAATTGTAAATTCTGAGCGTCTTGGTGAGCTCTACCACTGTACCAAATCTCATGTCTCTACGATGAAGTAATTGAATAGCAAAGGGTCCTTTGAAAATTGCTAGGTGGCGCCGTTGAGGCATTAGGTCACGCCCACCAAAGTTTGTTATGGATTCCTGTTGGGGGGTGGATAAGGATGCATCCAAGTGAGTTTTAAGCAGCTCGGCCCAAAAATGTGGAATTCAGAGCCAAACGTATGGCAGCGGCGTTTGAGGTGACTTCACCACGCCGCCACGCTCTCCTGCTCCATCGAATCCAGTTGGGCCTGAAATCCACAACACATCAACATGTGTTCTGTCTGTGGACACAGTTTCATGTTGATTAGCTCAGAGGGGTAACATAGCGACCGCTTACAACAAAACATGACACTTCCTGTTGTCAGGGGGCGTGGCCTAAGCAATGTCATCATTTGACCATTGGATATTATAGGAGACCTGATGGTGATCAATTACTGAAAGTTTGGTGCATCTGTCTGTTTCTGTGTAGGAGATATAACACTTTTATATTTTGTGGCAAATAGGTGAACTTTGACCCCTGCCAACGCCCCTCCAGCATGCTCAAAAACTCACCGTTTTGATAACTTTTGATTGGCCATGCCTTATGATCAGACTGCCCGAGTTTCAAGCCGATCGCTCGATTTCTCTAGGAGGAGTTAGATCTTATACCAATGCTGTAACTGTCAAAATTTAGGTCAAAATCAGACTTTCAGTCTAAAATGGCCAACTTCCTGTGATACTTGCACTATGACATTAATTGTAAATTCTGAGCGTCTTGGTGAGCTCTACCACTGTACCAAATCTCATGTCTCTACGATGAAGTAAGTGAATAGCAAAGGGTCCTTTGAAAATTGCTAGGTGGCGCCGTTGAGGCATTTTTCTTTTGATTTTTGTAACGACCTTAAAATACAAAATTTTTAAACAGTCACCATGCATCTGCAAAGTTTGGTGAGTTTTTGAGTATGATAAAGCCCCCAAAAAGGCCCCTCTTTAGGGGGGCAGAATAATAAGAATTAAAACCGCAAGCGGTGATGATCGGCCCTCGCAGCCAAGCGCCGCTCTGGCCTATGGGCCACCGCTAGGGTACGCGCACCTCCTGCCGCCAGCCACCGCAGAAGCTGTCATGCATTTTCCTCGCCCGTCTACCATGCAATACACACGTATGCGTTGGGCAGCGCTCCCCCACGACTCACAAAAAATCTGGTGCAGTTCGGTCGATGCACCGAGGAGACACAGCCGTTGAATAATGAAAATGCATTTGGCCACCGGGCCGGACTAAATCGTTCGGCGGGCCAGATCCGGCCCGCAGGCCGTACGTTTGACACCCCAGGTTTAAACATTAGTATACCAACTTAATCAAAGGTATCTTACTAGGTGTTAATCCAGCTTCATGTGAAAAGTTAACAATACCTTTTTAGTTATTTAAAGTTAATTGTTATTTCATGTGTTTAAGGGTTTTGTTTCTTGCATTAAGACAGCTTTTATGAAAGTTTGACAGTTAAATTGGTGGATACACACCCAAAAGTAATAATGTAAAAGTAACACTTTAGCAATTGGAATATTGCTAAAGTAACACGTTAGCAATATTCCACATGTGTATGTTGTGTGAAAACTTTAATAATTTCTAACAGACCACTTCACTCTCAGAAAGCAGGTCTGTTGGTGGTTCCTAAAGTCTGTAAAACCAGAATGGTAGGCAGATCCTTTAGCTATCATGCTCCTCTCCAGTGGAACCAACTCCCAGTTTTGGTCCGTGACGCAGACACCCTGTCTACTTTTAAGACTAATCCTAAAACTTTCCTTTTTCCATCCATCCATCGTCTTCCGCTTATCCGGGGTCAGGTCGCGGGTGTAGCAGCTTCAAGAGGGAGGCCCAGACCTTCCTCTCCCCAGCCACTTGGGCCACTTCCTCCGGGGGAATCCCAAAGCGTTCCCAGGCGAGCAGAGTCTCTCCAGCGTGTCCTGGGTCTTCCCCTGGGCCTCCTCCCGGTGGGACGTGCCCGGAACACCTCACCAGGGAGGCGTCCAGGAGGCATCCTGACCAGATGCCCGAGTCACCTCAACTGGCTCCTCTCGACGTGGAGGAGCAGCGGCTCTACTCTGAGTCCTCCCCAGATGACTGAGCTCCTCACCCTATCTCTAAGGGAGAGCCCAGACACACTATGGAGAAAACTCATTTTGGCCACTTGTATCCGGGATCTCGTTCTTTCGGTCACGACCCAAAGCTCGTGACCATAGATGAGGGTAGGAACGTAGATCGACCGGTAAATCGAGAGCTTGGCCTTTTGGCTCAGCTCTCTCTTCACCACAACGGATCGGTACAGCGCCCGCTTCACAGCAGACGTTGCACCAATCCGCCTGTCGATCTCCCGCTCCATCTTCCCCTCATCTCTGAACAAGACCCCAAGATACTTGAACTCCTCCACTAGAAGCTGGCTCTTGGGACTTTCCTTTTTGACAAAGCTTATAGTTAGAGTGGTTCATGTTACCCTGAGCTACCTCTATAGTTATGCTGCTATAGGCTTAGGCTGCTGGAGGACATCAGGGTCTATTGTTCTTCAATTTTGCATGACTGTTGTCATTTCAGCTTTTAACTTTCTGTTCTCTCTCTTTTATCTTCATAGTAGGTACACCTGGTCTGGCGTTCTGTTAGCTGTGACATCATCCAGGGAAGACAGATCACCTGTTATTACCATCTAATGTAAAACAGATTACTGGATCAATGTGTGCTTCTGTGCTTTTTTGTCTGTCTTGTTGTGTCTCTTCTCTCTCTTTTGTAACCCCCAGTCGGTCAAGGCAGATTACCGTTCATACTGAGCCCGGTTCTGATGGAGGTTTTTCCTTCCTGTTAATGGGGAGTTTTTTCTTCTGCTGTCACTTCATGCTTGATAAGTATGAGGGATTGCTGCAAAGCCATGTACAATGCAAACGACTCTCCCTGTGGCTCTACGCTTCTTCAGGAGTGAATGCTGCTTGTTACGACTTTGATGCAATCAACTGGTTCCCTTATATAGGAATTTATTTTACCAATCTGGATAATCTGACTTAATATGTATAATCTGATTGATTTTGACATTGTAACCTGCCTTTAGATGACATGCAGGCATGGACTGGTAATCGGGCGTACCGGGCATTTTCCCGGTGGGCCGACGTGCTGTTTGGGCCGGCAGACCCGACATGTATATAAATATGTATTATTATTATTATTATTAATAATTATTTTATATATCTGCCTCGTTATATTTGCATAATGCATGAAGAAAAATAAAATCAGCAGCGCAAGAGTCTGTTCCGATCATCCGGCCCTTACCACAGGCAATTGCAGCCCATTGGTTATCATAAAGTAGAAAAACACCTTCACGCTCCATGTGGAATTTTGTGCAGCGGTGTTCACAGTAGTAATGGGAGGCGCAGAGAAACTGCACGAAAAAAAGAAACGAGTTCTTCAAACGGACGCTGCGAAATGTGTCAAACTCACTGACATGTTCCCTACAGCAGACCTTCATCTGCTCCGGTGTCTGATGTAAAATATGGTGGTGGTGGTGGTTGTAGTCAGTGACGTGCGGTAGGGTTCATAGCTGGTGAAGCACTGACGTCATCAGAGTCAGATTTACAAATATATACACACTCTACAGAGTAGACTCGTTGCAAAGTGCTGAAGGAGACTGATTGAGCCAAATAAATTCACCAAGATACATGGAAAAATATTGGTTCTTTGATGAAAAAAAAATTTGTCATTTGATTGGTAACAGTTTATGAGTTATGATGGATTTCTGCATTTGTAACACATTCTAAAACTATAACCCACATTACGCACATTTTATCACAAAAACAAAACATGAATAAGTATCGCTGTCTTACCTCTACTTATAATTTAAGTCCCTGTGGCGCTCTTTCTGAACAAAAATATCATCATTTTCCGGTAAAAGTTCTCTTTATCTTCTTCAGTTTTAAAAGTCTCTCAGTCTCAATGGAGCTCACTGCCAGGGAGGAAAGCCTTCCCTGATCAGTCCTGTTCCAGCTGGATGTTTAGAGTCTTTTTAGTGCTTTACTTGTTTAGCAAAACTCGCTAATAAAACATCAATAACTTGTTTTGACTCTACTATTTGGGGATCACGAGCGGTGCCCCTTGAGCGCCCCTGCCTAGAGGCCAAGGATTTGCCGGCCTCACCTACAACCAGTTCTTTGCTGTTTATGATCGGCCAGCACCACGAAAACATGTTATCTGCACACAGTTTGATGACCAAAACACAATTCGTAATCCACATATATTAAATTGTGGAAAATCAGTTCATAACTGTTTGAACAATTGAATTTATGATCTAGAGACAGGAAGATGCATTCACAGAATGGAAGTCAGCACAGTTAACATGGGATTGCGCAATCCCAGGGTAGGCCAAGCTCGCTGCGGCCTCACCGGCTTCGCTATGAAGCGCCACCAAGGATTTACATGAAAAATAGCGAAAAGTCTGCGATTTTAAAGAAAATATGATCAAAAATTAGGAAATTAAATAAATAAAATACTTATTACAAATGACTGAGTAAATCAAAATTTATATTATGTTATTATATATTTTCTTTCTTTCCATGATGACAAGTGAGGCATTTCTCTGGTTCATTTTGTCATTGGCATCCTTTTTTACACAGTGAGTGCACATTAGTCCAATGTTACCCTACAGTATCTGGAAGACTGAATAGATCTGATGAGCAACTTACAATAACTTCTTATAATGATGTAACGTGATAATATGTGTGATTGACCGTGACACCTCTCTTTCTCTCTCTCTCTCTCTGATCTAAGAATAGTTGCTGTGCTGTGGTGGAGTTTACATTTTACAGTGTTAATAAATTAAGATTTTGGAAGTAATTTAAGTGTCCACTCTCACTAATTTCCATTATCCTGACTTCAAGGTATTGCACAGTTGGTATTGCACAGTTGGTATACACATTCAGTACACAAAAAAAATGTGGTGGGCCAGTCTAATCCAAAATGCCAGGGCCAATTTTTTGTCCCAATCCACCCCTGATGACATGTTTCATGATTTGGCGCTATATAAATACAAACTGAAATGTATTGAACAAGAGTTTGTCAGTTTTCAAGCAGGATTTGTATATCTGTTCAACTTAAATATATAAGGAAACCAAAGAGTTAAGATCACTTACTTACCAAGAGAAATTCCTTTGGGGTTTATTTGTGGTCTCTTGCTGCCCCCTGCTGGACAAGTATGTTCAAATACATATGCTTTACATGTCAACTTGGTATCAAAATTCAGATTTCAATCTAAAATGGCTTACTTCCTGTGATACTTGCAGTATGACATTAATTGTAAATTCTGAGCGTCTTGCTGAGATCTACAACTGTACAAAATTTCATTACTCTACGATGAAGTAAGTGAATACCAAAGGGTCCTTTGAAATTTGCTTGGTGGCGCTATAGAGAAACTAAGTCCTGCTCACTAAAGTTTGTTATGGATTCCTGTTGGGGGGTGGATAAGGATGCATCCAAATGAGTTTTAAGCAGCTCGGCCCAAAACTGTGGAATTCAGAGCCAAACGTATGACAGCAGCGTTTGAGGTGAATATGCCACGCCGCCACGCCCCCCTGCTCCATCCTATCCAGTTGAGCCTGAAATCCACAAAATACCAACATGTGTTCTGTCTGTGGACACAGTTTCATGTTGATTAGCTCAGAGGGGTAACATAGCGACCGCTTACAACAAAACATGACACTTCCTGTTGTCAGGGGGCATGTCCTAAGCAATGTCATCATTTGACCATTGGATATTATAGGAGACCTGATGGTGATCAATCACTGAAAGTTTGATGCCTCTGTGTGTTTCTGTGTAGGAGATATAACAGTTTTATTTTTTGTGGCGAGTAGGTGAACTTTGACCCTTGCTAATGCCCCTTCAACAAGCTCAAAAACTCACTGTTTTGATAACTTTTAATTGGCCATGCCTTATGATCAGACTGCCCGAGTTTCAAGCCGCTCGCTAAAAATCTCTAGGAGGAGATCCATCAAATACCAATGCTATAAACGTCAAAAATGTGGTCAAAATCAGACATTCAATCTAAAATGGCCAACTTCCTGTGATATTTACACTATGACATTAATTGTAAATTCTGAGCGTCTTGGTGAGCTCTACCACTGTACCAAATCTCATTTCTCTACGATGAAGTAAGTGAATAGCAAAGGGTCCTTTGAAAATTGCTAAGTGGCGCCGTTGAGGCATTAGGTCACGCCCACCAAAATTTGTTATGGATTCCTGTTGGGGGGTGGATAAGGATGTATCCAAGTGAGTTTTATGCAGCTCGGCCCAAAAATGTGGAATTCAGAGCCAAACGTATGGCAGCGGCGTTTGAGGTGACTTCACCACGCCGCCACGCTCTCCTGCTCCATCGAATCGACTTGGGGCTGGAATCCACAACACAACAACATGTTTTCTGTCTCTGGACACAGTTTCATGTTGATTAGCTCAGAGGGGTAACATAGCGACCGTTTACAGCAAAACATGACACTTCCTGTTGTCAGGGGGCGTGGCCTAAGTGATGTCATCATTTGACCATTGGATATTATAGGAGACCTGATGATGATTAATCACAGAAAGTTTGGTGCCTCTGTGTGTTTCTGTGTAGGAGATATAACACTTTTATTTTTTGTGGCGAATAGGTGAACTTTGATCCCTGCCAACGCCCCTTCAGCATGCTCAAAAACTCACCGTTTTGATAACTTTTGATTGGCCATGCCTTATGATCAGACTGCCCGAGTTTCAAGCCGATCGCTCAAAATCTCTAGGAGGAGATCCATCAAATACCAATGCTATAAACGTCAAAAATTGGGTCAAAATCAGACTTTCAGTCTAAAATGGCCAACTTCCTGTGATATTTGCACTATGACATTAATTGTAAATTCTGAGCGTCTTGTTGAGCTCTACAACTGTACCAAATTTCATGTCTCTACGACGAAGTAAGTGAATAGCAAAGGGTCCTTTGAAAATTTCTAGGTGGCGCCGTTGAGGCATTTTTCTTTAGATTTTTGTGACGACCTTAAAATACAAAATTTTTAAACAGTCACCATGCATCTGCCAAGTTTGGTGAGTTTTTGAAAATGAGAAAGCCCCCAAAAAGGCCCCTCTTTAGGGGGGCAGAATAATAAGAAGAATTAAAACCGCAAGCGGTGATGATCGGCCCTCGCAGCAAAGCGCCGCTCTGGCCTAAGGGCCACCGCTAGGGTACGCGCACCTCCCGCCGCCAGCCACCGCAGAAGCTGTCATGCATTTTCCTCACCCGTCTACCATGCAATACACACGTATGCGTTGGGCAGCGCTCCCCCACGACTCACAAAAAATCTGGTGCAGATCGGTCGATGCACCGAGGAGACACAGCCGTTGAATAATAAAAATGCATTTGGCCACCGGGCCGGACTAAATCGTTCGGCGGGCCAGATCCGGCCCGCAGGCCGTACGTTTGACACCCCTGGTTTAAACATTAGTATACCAACTTAATCAAAGGTATCTTACTAGCTGTTAATCCAGCTTCATGTGAAAAGTTAACAAAACCTTTTTAGTTATTTAAAGTTAATTATTTCATGTGTTTAAGGGTTTCGTTTCTTGCATTAAGACAGCTTTTATGAAAGTTTGACAGTTAAATTGGTGGATACACACCCAAAAGTAATAATGTAAAAGTAACACTTTGGCAATTGGAAAATTGCTAAAGTAACACGTTAGCAATATTCCACATGTGTATGTTGTGTACAAACTTTAGTAATTTCTAACAGACCACTTCACTCTCAGAAAGCAGGTCTGCTGGTGGTTCCTAAAGTCTGTAAAACCAGAATGGTAGGCAGATCCTTTAGCTATCATGCTCCTCTCCAGTGGAACCAACTCCCAGTTTTGGTCCGTGACGCAGACACCCTGTCTACTTTTAAGACTAATCCTAAAACTTTCCTTTTTCCATCCATCCATCGTCTTCCACTTATCCGGGGTCAGGTCGCAGGGGCAGCTTCAAGAGGGAGCCCCAGACCTTCCTCTCCCCAGCCACTTGGGCCACTTCCTCTGGGGGAATCCCAAAGCGTTCCCAGGCCAGCATAGTCTCTCCAGCGTGTCCTGGGTCTTCCTCTGGGCCTCCTCCCGGTGGGACGTGCCCAGAACACCTCATCAGGGAGGCGTCCAGGAGGCATCCTAACCAGATGCCCGATCCACCTCAACTGGCTCCTCTCAATGTGGAGGAGCAGCGGCTCTACTCTGAGTCCTCCCCGGATGACTGAGCTCCTCACCCTATCTCTAAGGGAGAGCCCAGACACACTATGGAGAAAACTCATTTTGGCCGCTTGTATCCGGGATTTCGTTCTTTCGGTCACGACCCAAAGCTCGTGACCATAGATGAGGGTAGGAACGTAGATCGACTGGTAAATCGAGAGCTTGGCCTTTTGGCTCAGCTCTCTCTTCACCACAACGGATCGGTACAGCGCACGCTTCACAGCAGACGTCGCACCAATCCGCCTGTCGATCTCCCGCTCCATCTTCCCCTCATTCGTGAACAAGACCCCAAGATACTTGAACTCCTCCACTAGAAGCTGGCTCTTGGGACTTTCCTTTTTGACAAAGATTATAGTTAGAGTGGTTCATGTTACGCTGAGCTACCTCTATAGTTATGCTGCTATAGGCTTAGGCTGCTGGAGGACATCAGGGTCTATTGTTCTTCAATTTTGCATGACTGTTGTCATTTCAGCTTTTACCTTTTTGTTTTTTCTATTTTTTCTTCATAGTAGGTACACCTGGTCTGGCGTTCTGTTAGCTGTGACATCATTCAGGGAAGACAGATCACCTGCTATTACCATCTAATGTAAAACACATTACTGGATCAATGTGTGCTTCTGTGCTTTTTTGTCTGTCTTGTTGTGTCTCTTCTCTCTCTTTTGTAACCCCCAGTCGGTCAAGGCAGATTACCGTTCATACTGAGCCCGGTTCGGCTGGAGGTTTTTCCTTCCTGTTAATGGGGAGTTTTTCCTTCTGCTGTCACTTCATGCTTGATCAGTATGAGGGATTGCTGCAAAGCCATGTACAATGCAAACGACTCTCCCTGTGGCTCTACGCTTCTTCAGGAGTCAATGCTGCTTGTTACGACTTTGATGAAATCAACTGGTTCCCTTATATAGGAATTTCTTTTACCAATCTGGATAATCTGACTTAATATGTATAATCTGATTGATTTTGACATTGTAAACTGCCTTTAGATGACATGCAGGCCGGCAGACCCGACATGTATATTAATAATATGTATTATTATTATTAATATTATTATTATTTTATATATCTGCCTCGTTATATTTGCATAATGCATGAAGAAAAATATCAGCAGCGCAAGAGTCTGTTCCGATCATCCAGCCCTTACCACAGGCTACTGCAGCCCATTGGTTATCATCCCTGACAGTCTAAAGGGCTAGGCCAATCATAAAGTAGAAAAACACCTTCACGCTCCATGTGGAACTTTGTGCAGCGGTGTTCACAGTAGTAATGGATAAGAAACGCAAGGGAGGCGCAGAGAAACTGCACGAAAAAAAGAAACGAGTTCTTCAAACGGACGCTGCGAAATGTGTCAAACTGACTGACATGTTCCCAACAGCAGGCCCTTCATCTGCTCCGGTGTCTGGTGTAAAATATGGTGGTGGTGGTTGTAGTCAGTGACGTGCGGTAGAGTTCATAGCTGGTGAGGCACTGACGTCATCAGAGTCAGATTTACAAATATATACACTCTACAGAGTAGACTCGTTGCAAAGTGCTGAAGGAGACTGATTGAGCCAAATAAATTCACCAAGATACATGGAAAAATATTGGTTCTTTGATGAAAAAAATTGTCATTTGATTGGTAACAGTTTATGAGTTATGATGGATTTCTGCATTTGTAACACATTCTAAAACTATAACCCACATTATGCACATTTTATCACAAAAACAAAACATGAATAAGTATCGCTGTCTTACCTCTACTTATAATTTAAGTCCCTGTGGCGCTCTTTCTGAACAAAAATATCATCATTTTCCGGTAAAAGTTCTCTTTATCTTCTTCAGTTTTAAAAGTCTCTCAGTCTCAGTGGAGCTCACTGCCAGGGAGGAAAGCCTTCCCTGATCAGTCCTGTTCCAGCTGTATGTTTAGAGTCTTTTAGTGCTTTACTTGTTTAGCAAAACTCGCTAATAAAACATCAATAACTTGTTTTGACTCTACTATTTGGGGATCACGAGCGGTGCCCCTTGAGCGCCCCCTGCCTAGTGGCCAAGGAACTGCTGGCCTCACCTACAACCAGTTCTTTGCTGTTTATGATCGGCCAGCACCACGAAAACATGTTATCTGCACACAGTTTGATGACCAAAACACAATTCGTAATCCACATATATTAAATTGTGGAAAATCAGTTCATAACTGTTTGAACAATTGAATTTATGATCTAGAGACAGGAAGATGCATTCACAGAATGGAAGTCAGCGCAGTTACCATGGGATTGCGCAATCCCAGGGTAGGCCAAGCTCGCTGCGGCCTCACCGGCTTCGCTATGAAGCGCCACCAAGGATTTACATGAAAAATAGCGAAAAGTCTGCGATTTTAAAGAAAATATGATCAAAAATTAGGAAATTAGATAAATAAAATACTTATTACAAATGACTGAGTAAATCAAAATTTATATTATGTTATTATATATTTTCTTTCTTTCCATGATGACAAGTGAGGCATTTCTCTGGTTCATTTTGTCATTGGCATCCTCTTTTACACAGTGAGTGCACATTAGTCCAATGTTACCCTACAGTATCTGGAAGACTGAATAGATCTGATGAGCAACTTACAATAACTTCTTATAATGATGTAACGTGATAATATGTGTGATTGACCGTGACACCTCTCTTTCTCTCTCTCTCTCTCTGATCTAAGAATAATTGCTGTGCTGTGGTGGAGTTTACATTTTACAGTGTTAATAAATTAAGATTTTGGAAGTATTTTAAGTGTCCACTCACTAATTTCCATTATCCTGACTTCAAGGTATTGCACAGTTGGTATTGCACAGTTGGTATACACATTCAGTACACAAAAAAAATGTGGTGGGCCAGTCTAATCCAAAATGCCAGGGCCAATTTTTTGTCCCAATCCACCCCTGATGACATGTTTCATGATTTGGCGCTATATAAATAAAAACTGAAATGTATTGAACAAGAGTTTGTCAGTTTTCAAGCAGGATTTGTATATCTGTTCAACTTAAATATACAAGGAAACCAAAGAGTTAAGATCACTTACTTACCAAGAGAAATTCCTTTGGGGTTTATTTGTGGTCTCTTGCTGCCCCCTGCTGGACAAGTATGATCAAATACATATGCTTTACATGTCAACTTGGTATCAAAATTCAGATTTCAATCTAAAATGGCTTACTTCCTGTGATACTTGCAGTATGACATTAATTGTAAATTCTGAGCGTCTTGCTGAGATCTACAACTGTACAAAATTTCATTACTCTACGATGAAGTAAGTGAATACCAAAGGGTCCTTTGAAATTTGCTTGGTGGCGCTATAGAGAAACTAAGTCCTGCTCACTAAAGTTTGTTAAGGATTCCTGTTGGGGGGTGGATAAGGATGCATCCAAATGAGTTTTAAGCAGCTCGGCCCAAAACTGTGGAATTCAGAGCCAAACGTATGACAGCAGCGTTTGAGGTGAATATGCCACGCCGCCACGCCCCCCTGCTCCATCCAATCCAGTTGAGCCTGAAATCCACAACATACCAACATGTGTTCTGTCTGTGGACACAGTTTCATGTTGATTAGCTCAGAGGGGTAACATAGCGACCGCTTACAACAAAACATGACACTTCCTGTTGTCAGGGGGCGTGGCCTAAGCAATGTCATCATTTGACCATTGGATATTATAGGAGACCTGATGGTGATCAATCACTGAAAGTTTGATGCCTCTGTGTGTTTCTGTGTAGGAGATATAACAGTTTTATTTTTTGTGGCGAGTAGGTGAACTTTAACCCTTGCTAATGCCCCTTCAACAAGCTCAAAAACTCACCGTTTTGATAACTTTTAATTGGCCATGCCTTATGATCAGACTGCCCGAGTTTCAAGCCGCTCGCTAAAAATCTCTAGGAGGAGATCCATCAAATACCAATGCTATAAACGTCAAAAATGGGGTCAAAATCAGACATTCAATCTAAAATGGCCGACTTCCTGTGATATTTACACTATGACATTAATTGTAAATTCTGAGCGTCTTGGTGAGCTCTACCACTGTACCAAATCTCATGTCTCTACGATGAAGTAAGTGAATAGCAAAGGGTCCTTTGAAAATTGCTAAGTGGCGCCGTTGAGGCATTAGGTCACGCCCACCAAAATTTGTTATGGATTCCTGTTGGGGGGTGGATAAGGATGCATCCAAGTGAGTTTTATGCAGCTCGGCCCAAAAATGTGGAATTCAGAGCCAAACGTATGGCAGCGGCGTTTGAGGTGACTTCACCACGCCGCCACGCTCTCCTGCTCCATCGAATCGACTTGGGGCTGGAATCCACAACACAACAACATGTGTTCTGTCTGTGGACACAGTTTCATGTTGATTAGCTCAGAGGGGTAACATAGCGACCGTTTACAGCAAAACATGACACTTCCTGTTGTCAGGGGGTGTGGCCTAAGTGATGTCATCATTTGACCATTGGATATTATAGGAGACCTGATGATGATTAATCACAGAAAGTTTGGTGCCTCTGTGTGTTTCTGTGTAGGAGATATAACACTTTTATTTTTTGTGGCGAATAGGTGAACTTTGACCCCTGCCAACGCCCCTTCAGCATGCTCAAAAACTCACCGTTTTGATAACTTTTGATTGGCCATGCCTTATGATCAGACTGCCCGAGTTTCAAGCCGATCGCTCGATATCTCTAGGAGGAGTTAGATCTTATACCGATGCTGTAACTGTCAAAATTGAGGTCAAAATCAGACTTTCAATCTAAAATGGCCGACTTCCTGTGATATTTACACTATGACATTAATTGTAAATTCTGAGCGTCTTGGTGAGCTCTACAACTGTACCAAATTTCATGTCTCTACGACGAAGTAAGTGAATAGCAAAGGGTCCTTTGAAAATTTCTAGGTGGCGCCGTTGAGGCATTTTTCTTTAGATTTTTGTGACGACCTTAAAATACAAAATTTTTAAACAGTCACCATGCATCTGCCAAGTTTGGTGAGTTTTTGAAAATGAGAAAGCCCCCAAAAAGGCCCCTCTTTAGGGGGGCAGAATAATAATAATAATAATAATAATAATAATAATAATAATAATTAACACTACAGATACAATAGGCCTTCGCAGCGCTTAGCTGCTCGGGCCTAATAATTAAAGCCGCAAGCGGCGTCGATCGGCCCTCGCAGCCAAGCGCCGCTCCGGCCTATTGGCCACCGCGGGGGTTCGCGCACCGCCGGCCGCCAGCCACCGCAGAAACTGTCACGCATTTTCCCCGCCCGTCCGCCGGGAGATTCCCACGAACGCATTCGGCAGCGCTCCCCCACGACTCACAACAAATCTGGTGTAGATCGGTCGATGCAGCGAGGATATACAGCCGTTGAATATTGATATTGCATTTGGCCACTGGGCCGGACAAAATCGTTCGGTGGGCCGGATCCGGCCCGCGGGCCATACGTTTGACACCCCTGGTTTAAACATTAGTATACCAATTTAATCAAAGGTATCTTACTACCTGTTAATCCAGCTTCATGTGAAAAGTTAACAAAACCTTTTTAGTTATTTAAAGTTAATTGTTATTTCATGTGTTTAAGGGTTTTGTTTCTTGCATTAAGACAGCTTTTATGAAAGTTTGACAGTTAAATTGGTGGATACACACCCAAAAGTAATAATGTAAAAGTAACACTTTAGCAATATTCCACATGTGTATGTTGTGTACCAACTTTCGTAATTCTATCTTAAAGCATGGCTTGGGGCTGATCATTTAAAATATTCTAGGGGGCGCTATAGAAAAATTAGGTCACGCCAACCACAGTTTGTTATGGATTCCTGTCGGGGGTGGAAAAGGATGCATCCAAGGGAGTTTTAAGCAGCTCGACCCAAAAATGTGGAATTCAGAGCCAAACGTATGGCAGCGGCGTTTGAGGTGACTTCACCACACCACCACGCCGCCCTGCTCCATCGAATCCACTTGGGGCTGGAATCCAAAACACCAACATGTCTTCTGTCTCTGGATACATTTTCATGTTGATTAGCTCAGAGGGGTAACATAGCGACCGTTTACAGCAAAACATGACATTTCCTGTTGTCAGGGGGCGTGGCCTAAGTGATGTCATCATTTGATCATTGGATATGATAGAAGACCTGATGATGATCAATCACAGATAGTTTGGTGCCTCTGTGTGTTTCTGTGTAGGAGATATAACTGTTTTATTTTTTGTGGCGAGTAGGTGAACTTTGACCCCTGCTAACGCCCCTTCAACAAGCTCAAAAACTCACTGTTTTGATAACTTTTAATTGGCCATGCCTTATGATCAGACTGACCGAGTTTCAAGCCGCTCGCTCGAAATCCCTAGGAGGAGTTCGATCAAATACCAATGCTGTAAACGTCAAAAATGGGGTCAAAATCAGACCTTCAATCTAAAATGGCCGACTTCCTGTGATATTTGCACTATGACATTAATTGTAAATTCTGAGCGTCTTGGTGAGCTCTACTACTGTACCAAATCTCATGTCTCTACGATGAAGTAAGTGAATAGCAAAGGGTCCTTTGAAAATTGCGAGGTGGCGCCGTTGAGGCATTAGGTCACGCCCACCAAAGTTTGTTATGGATTCCTGTCGGGGGCTAGATAAGGATGCATCCAAGTGACTTTTAAGCAGCTCGGCCCAGAAATGTGGAATTCAGAGCTAAACGTATGGCAGCGGCGTTTGAGGTGACTTCACCACGCCGCCACGCCCCCCTGCTCCATCGAATCCACTTGGGGCTGGAATCCACAACACACCAACATGTCTTCTGTCTCTGGACACAGTTTCACGTTGATTAGCTCAGAGGGGTAACATAGCGACCGTTTACAGCAAAACATGACACTTCCTGTTGTCAGGGGGCGTGGCCTAAGTGATGTCATCATTTGACCATTGGATATTAAAGAAGACCCAATGATGATCAATCACAGAAGGTTTGGTGCCTCTGTGTGTTTCTGTGTAGGAGATATAACAGTTTTATTTTTTGTGGCGAGTAGGTGAACTTTGACCCCTGCTAACGCCCCTTCAACATGCTCAAAAACTCACCGTTTTGATAACTTTTAATTGGCCATGCCTTATGATCAGACTGACCGAGTTTCAAGTCGCTCGCTCAAAATCCCTAGGAGGAGTTCGATCAAATACCAATGCTGTAAACGTCAAAAATGGGGTCAAAATCAGACCTTCAATCTAAAATGGCCGACTTCCTGTGATATTTGCACTATGACATTAATTATAAATTCTGAACGTCTTGGTGAGCTCTACAACTGTACCAAATTTCACGTCTCTACGATGAAGTAAGTGAATAGCAAAGGGTCCTTTGAAAATTGCTAGGTGGCGCCGTTGAGGCATTTTCCGTTAGATTTTTGTGATGACCTTAAAATATAAAATTTTTAAACAGTCTTCATGCATCTGCCAAGTTTGGTGAGTTTTTGAATATGATAAAGCCCCCAAAAAGGCCCCTCTTTAGGGGGGCAGAATAAAAATAATAATAATTAAAACCGCAAGCGGTGATGATCGGCCCTCGCAGCCAAGCGCCGCTCTGGCCTAAGGGCCACCGCTAGGGTACGCGCACCTCCCGCCGCCAGCCACCGCAGAAGCTGTCATGCATTTTCCTCACCCGTCTACCATGCAATACACACGTATGCGTTGGGCAGCGCTCCCCCACGACTCACAAAAAATCTGGTGCAGATCGGTCGATGCACCGAGGAGACACAGCCGTTGAATAATAAAAATGCATTTGGCCACCGGGCCGGACTAAATCGTTCGGCGGGCCAGATCCGGCCCGCAGGCCGTACGTTTGACACCCCTGGTTTAAACATTAGTATACCAACTTAATCAAAGGTATCTTACTAGCTGTTAATCCAGCTTCATGTGAAAAGTTAACAAAACCTTTTTAGTTATTTAAAGTTAATTATTTCATGTGTTTAAGGGTTTCGTTTCTTGCATTAAGACAGCTTTTATGAAAGTTTGACAGTTAAATTGGTGGATACACACCCAAAAGTAATAATGTAAAAGTAACACTTTGGCAATTGGAAAATTGCTAAAGTAACACGTTAGCAATATTCCACATGTGTATGTTGTGTACAAACTTTAGTAATTTCTAACAGACCACTTCACTCTCAGAAAGCAGGTCTGCTAGTGGTTCCTAAAGTCTGTAAAACCAGAATGGTAGGCAGATCCTTTAGTTATCAGGCTCCTCTCCAGTGGAACAAACTCCCAGTTTTGGTCCGTGACGCAGACACCCTGTCTACTTTTAAGACTAATCCTAAAACTTTCCTTTTTCCATCCATCCATCGTCTTCCACTTATCCGGGGTCAGGTCGCAGGGGCAGCTTCAAGAGGGAGCCCCAGACCTTCCTCTCCCCAGCCACTTGGGCCACTTCCTCCGGGGGAATCCCAAAGCGTTCCCAGGCGAGCAGAGTCTCTCCAGCGTGTCCTGGGTCTTCCTCTGGGCCTCCTCCCGGTGGGACGTGCCCAGAACACCTCCTCAGGGAGGCGTCCAGGAGGCATCCTAACCAGATGCCCGATCCACCTCAACTGGCTCCTCTCAATGTGGAGGAGCAGCGGCTCTACTCTGAGTCCTCCCCGGATGACTGAGCTCCTCACCCTATCTCTAAGGGAGAGCCCAGACACACTATGGAGAAAACTCATTTTGGCCGCTTGTATCCGGGATTTCGTTCTTTCGGTCACGACCCAAAGCTCGTGACCATAGATGAGGGTAGGAACGTAGATCGACTGGTAAATCGAGAGCTTGGCCTTTTGGCTCAGCTCTCTCTTCACCACAACGGATCGGTACAGCGCACGCTTCACAGCAGACGTCGCACCAATCCGCCTGTCGATCTCCCGCTCCATCTTCCCCTCATTCGTGAACAAGACCCCAAGATACTTGAACTCCTCCACTAGAAGCTGGCTCTTGGGACTTTCCTTTTTGACAAAGATTATAGTTAGAGTGGTTCATGTTACCCCGAGCTACCTCTATAGTTATGCTGCTATAGGCTTAGGCTGCTGGAGGACATCAGGGTCTATTGTTCTTCAATTTTGCATGACTGTTGTCATTTCAGCTTTTACCTTTTTGTTTTTTCTATTTTTTCTTCATAGTAGGTACACCTGGTCTGGCGTTCTGTTAGCTGTGACATCATTCAGGGAAGACAGATCACCTGCTATTACCATCTAATGTAAAACACATTACTGGATCAATGTGTGCTTCTGTGCTTTTTTGTCTGTCTTGTTGTGTCTCTTCTCTCTCTTTTGTAACCCCCAGTCGGTCAAGGCAGATTACCGTTCATACTGAGCCCGGTTCGGCTGGAGGTTTTTCCTTCCTGTTAATGGGGAGTTTTTCCTTCTGCTGTCACTTCATGCTTGATCAGTATGAGGGATTGCTGCTAAGCCATGTACAATGCAAACGACTCTCCCTGTGGCTCTACGCTTCTTCAGGAGTCAATGCTGCTTGTTACGACTTTGATGAAATCAACTGGTTCCCTTATATAGGAATTTCTTTTACCAATCTGGATAATCTGATTTAATATGTATAATCTGATTGATTTTGACATTGTAAACTGCCTTTAGATGACATGCAGGCCGGCAGACCCGACATGTATATTAATAATATGTATTATTATTATTAATATTATTATTATTTTATATATCTGCCTCGTTATATTTGCATAATGCATGAAGAAAAATTTCAGCAGCGCAAGAGTCTGTTCCGATCATCCAGCCCTTACCACAGGCTACTGCAGCCCATTGGTTATCATCCCTGACAGTCTAAAGGGCTAGGCCAATCATAAAGTAGAAAAACACCTTCACGCTCCATGTGGAACTTTGTGCAGCGGTGTTCACAGTAGTAATGGATAAGAAACGCAAGGGAGGCGCAGAGAAACTGCACGAAAAAAAGAAACGAGTTCTTCAAACGGATGCTGCGAAATGTGTCAAACTGACTGACATGTTCCCAACAGCAGGCCCTTCATCTGCTCCGGTGTCTGGTGTAAAATATGGTGGTGGTTGTAGTCAGTGACGTGCGGTAGGGTTCATGGCTGGTGAGGCACTGACGTCATCAGAGTCAGATTTACAAATATATACACTCTACAGAGTAGACTCGTTGCAAAGTGCTGAAGGAGACTGATTGAGCCAAATAAATTCACCAAGATACATGGAAAAATATTGGTTCTTTGATGAAAAAAATTGTCATTTGATTGGTAACAGTTTATGAGTTATGATGGATTTCTGCATTTGTAACACATTCTAAAACTATAACCCACATTATGCACATTTTATCACAAAAACAAAACATGAATAAGTATCGCTGTCTTACCTCTACTTATAATTTAAGTCCCTGTGGCGCTCTTTCTGAACAAAAATATCATCATTTTCCGGTAAAAGTTCTCTTTATCTTCTTCAGTTTTAAAAGTCTCTCAGTCTCAATGGAGCTCACTGCCAGGGAGGAAAGCCTTCCCTGATCAGTCCTGTTCCAGCTGTATGTTTAGTCTTTTTAGTGCTTTACTTGTTTAGCAAAACTCGCTAATAAAACATCAATAACTTGTTTTGACTCTACTATTTGGGGATCACGAGCGGTGCCCCTTGAGCGCCCCCTGCCTAGTGGCCAAGGAACTGCTGGCCTCACCTACAACCAGTTCTTTGCTGTTTATGATCGGCCAGCACCACGAAAACATGTTCTCTGCACACAGTTTGATGACCAAAACACAATTCGTAATCCACATATATTAAATTGTGGAAAATCAGTTCATAACTGTTTGAACAATTGAATTTATGATCTAGAGACAGGAAGATGCATTCACAGAATGGAAGTCAGCGCAGTTACCATGGGATTGCGCAATCCCAGGGTAGGCCAAGCTTGCTGCGGCCTCACCGGCTTCGCTATGAAGCGCCACCAAGGATTTACATGAAAAATAGCGAAAAGTCTGCGATTTTAAAGAAAATATGATCAAAAATTAGGAAATTAGATAAATAAAATACTTATTACAAATGTCTGAGTAAATCAAAATTTATATTATGTTATTATATATTTTCTTTCTTTCCATGATGACAAGTGAGGCATTTCTCTGGTTCATTTTGTCATTGGCATCCTTTTTTACACAGTGAGTGCACATTAGTCCAATGTTACCCTACAGTATCTGGAAGACTGAATAGATCTGATGAGCAACTTACAATAACTTCTTATAATGATATAACGTGATAATATGTGTGATTGACCGTGACACCTCTCTTTCTCTCTCTCTCTCTCTGATCTAAGAATAGTTGCTGTGCTGTGGTGGAGTTTACATTTTACAGTGTTAATAAATTAAGATTTTGGAAGTATTTTAAGTGTCCACTCTCACTAATTTCCATTATCCTGACTTCAAGGTATTGCACAGTTGGTATTGCACAGTTGGTATACACATTCAGTACACAAAAAAAATGTGGTGGGCCAGTCTAATCCAAAATGCCAGGGCCAATTTTTTGTCCCAATCCACCCCTGATGACATGTTTCATGATTTGGCGCTATATAAATAAAAACTGAAATGTATTGAACAAGAGTTTGTCAGTTTTCAAGCAGGATTTGTATATCTGTTCAACTTAAATATACAAGGAAACCAAAGAGTTAAGATCACTTACTTACCAAGAGAAATTCCTTTGGGGTTTATTTGTGGTCTCTTGCTGCCCCCTGCTGGACAAGTATGATCAAATACATATGCTTTACATGTCAACTTGGTATCAAAATTCAGATTTCAATCTAAAATGGCTTACTTCCTGTGATACTTGCAGTATGACATTAATTGTAAATTCTGAGCGTCTTGCTGAGATCTACAACTGTACAAAATTTCATTACTCTACGATGAAGTAAGTGAATACCAAAGGGTCCTTTGAAATTTGCTTGGTGGCGCTATAGAGAAACTAAGTCCTGCTCACTAAAGTTTGTTAAGGATTCCTGTTGGGGGGTGGATAAGGATTCATCCAAATGAGTTTTAAGCAGCTCGGCCCAAAACTGTGGAATTCAGAGCCAAACGTATGACAGCAGCGTTTGAGGTGAATATGCCACGCCGCCACGCCCCCCTGCTCCATCCAATCCAGTTGAGCCTGAAATCCACAACATACCAACATGTGTTCTGTCTGTGGACACAGTTTCATGTTGATTAGCTCAGAGGGGTAACATAGCGACCGCTTACAACAAAACATGACACTTCCTGTTGTCAGGGGGCGTGGCCTAAGCAATGTCATCATTTGACCATTGGATATTATAGGAGACCTGATGGTGATCAATCACTGAAAGTTTGATGCCTCTGTGTGTTTCTGTGTAGGAGATATAACAGTTTTATTTTTTGTGGCGAGTAGGTGAACTTTAACCCTTGCTAATGCCCCTTCAACAAGCTCAAAAACTCACCGTTTTGATAACTTTTAATTGGCCATGCCTTATGATCAGACTGCCCGAGTTTCAAGCCGCTCGCTAAAAATCTCTAGGAGGAGATCCATCAAATACCAATGCTATAAACTTCAAAAATGGGGTCAAAATCAGACATTCAATCTAAAATGGCCGACTTCCTGTGATATTTACACTATGACATTAATTGTAAATTCTGAGCGTCTTGGTGAGCTCTACGACTGTACCAAATCTCATGTCTCTACGATGAAGTAAGTGAATAGCAAAGGGTCCTTTGAAAATTGCTAAGTGGCGCCGTTGAGGCATTAGGTCACGCCCACCAAAATTTGTTATGGATTCCTCTTGGGGGGTGGATAAGGATGCATCCAAGTGAGTTTTATGCAGCTCGGCCCAAAAATGTGGAATTCAGAGCCAAATGTATGGCAGCGGCGTTTGAGGTGACTTCACCACGCCGCCACGCTCTCCTGCTCCATCGAATCGACTTGGGGCTGGAATCCACAACACAACAACATGTTTTCTGTCTCTGGACACAGTTTCATGTTGATTAGCTCAGAGGGGTAACATAGCGACCGTTTACAGCAAAACATGACACTTCCTGTTGTCAGGGGGTGTGGCCTAAGTGATGTCATCATTTGACTATTGGATATTATAGGAGACCTGATGATGATTAATCACAGAAAGTTTGGTGCCTCTGTGTGTTTCTGTGTAGGAGATATAACACTTTTATTTTTTGTGGCGAATAGGTGAACTTTGACCCCTGCCAACGCCCCTTCAGCATGCTCAAAAACTCACCGTTTTGATAACTTTTGATTGGCCATGCCTTATGATCAGACTGCCCGAGTTTCAAGCCGATCGCTCAAAATCTCTAGGAGGAGATCCATCAAATACCAATGCTATAAACGTCAAAAATTGGGTCAAAATCAGACTTTAAGTCTAAAATGGCCAACTTCCTGTGATATTTGCACTATGACATTAATTGTAAATTCTGAGCGTCTTGTTGAGCTCTACAACTGTACCAAATTTCATGTTTCTACGACGAAGTAAGTGAATAGCAAAGGGTCCTTTGAAAATTTCTAGGTGGCGCCGTTGAGGCATTTTTCTTTAGATTTTTGTGACGACCTTAAAATACAAAATTTTTAAACAGTCACCATGCATCTGCCAAGTTTGGTGAGTTTTTGAAAATGAGAAAGCCCCCAAAAAGGCCCCTCTTTAGGGGGGCAGAATAATAATAATAATAATAATAATAATTAAAACCGCAAGCGGTGATGATCGGCCCTCGCAGCCAAGCGCCGCTCTGGCCTATGGGCCACCGCTAGGGTACGCGCACCTCCCACCGCCAGCCACAGCAGAAGCTGTCATGCATTTTCCTCGCCCGTCTACCATGCAATACACACGTACGCGTTGGGCAGCGATCCCCCACGACTCACAAAAAATCTGGTGCAGATCGGTCGATGCACCGAGGAGACACAGCCGTTGAATAATGATAATGCATTTGGCCACCGGGCCGGACTAAATCGTTCGGCGGGCCAGATCCGGCCCGCAGGCCGTACGTTTGACACCCCTGGTTTAAACATTAGTATACCAACTTAATCAAAGGTATCTTACTAGCTGTTAATCCAGCTTCATGTGAAAAGTTAACAAAACCTTTTTAGTTATTTAAAGTTAATTATTTCATGTGTTTAAGGGTTTCGTTTCTTGCATTAAGACAGCTTTTATGAAAGTTTGACAGTTAAATTGGTGGATACACACCCAAAAGTATTATGTAAAAGTAACACTTTAGCAATTGGAATATTGCTAAAGTAACACGTTAGCAATATTCCACATGTGTATGTTGTGTACAAACTTTAGTAATTTCTAACAGACCACTTCACTCTCAGAAAGCAGGTCTGCTGGTGGTTCCTAAAGTCTGTAAAACCAGAATGGTAGGCAGATCCTTTAGCTATCATGCTCCTCTCCAGTGGAACCAACTCCCAGTTTTGGTCCGTGACGCAGACACCCTGTCTACTTTTAAGACTAATCCTTAAACTTTCCTTTTTCCATCCATCCATCGTCTTCCGCTTATCCGGGGTCAGGCCGCGGGTGTAGCAGCTTCAAGAGGGAGGCCCAGACCTTCCTCTCCCCAGCCACTTGGGCCACTTCCTCCGGGGGAATCCCAAAGCGTTCCCAGGCCAGCAGAGTCTCTCCAGCGTGTCCTGGGTCTTCCCCTGGGCCTCCTCCCGGTGGGACGTGCCCAGAACACCTCACCAGGGATGCGTCCAGGAGGCATCCTAACCAGATGCCCGAGCCACCTCAACTGGCTCCTCTCAATGTGGAGGAGCAGCGGCTCTACTCTGAGTCCTCCCCGGATGACTGAGCTCCTCACCCTAATCTCTAAGGGAGAGCCCAGACACACTATGGAGAAAACTTATTTTGGCCGCTTGTATCCGGGATCTCGTTCTTTCGGTCACGACCCAAAGCTCGTGACCATAGATGAGGGTAGGAACGTAGATCGACCGGTAAATCAAGAGCTTCGCCTTTTGGCTCAACTCTCTCTTCACCACAACGGATCGGTACAGCGCCCGCTTCACAGCAGACGTTGCACCAATCCGCCTGTCGATCTCCCGCTCCATCTTCCCCTCATTCGTGAACAAGACCCCAAGATACTTGAACTCCTCCACTAGAAGCTGGCTCTTGGGACTTTCCTTTTTGACAAAGCTTATAGTTAGAGTGGTTCATGTTACCCTGAGCTACCTCTATAGTTATGCTGCTATAGGCTTAGGCTGCTGGAGGACATCAGGGTCTATTGTTCTTCAATTTTGCATGACTGTTGTCATTTTAGCTTTTAACTTTCTGTTCTCTCTCTTTTATCTTCATTGTAGGTACACCTGGTCTGGCGTTCTGTTAGCTGTGACATCATCCAGGGAAGACAGATCACCTGTTATTACCATCTAATGTAAAACAGATTACTGGATCAATGTGTGCTTCTGTGCTTTTTTGTCTCTCTTGTTGTGTCTCTTCTCTCTCTTTTGTAACCCCCAGTCGGTCAACGCAGATTACCGTTCATACTGAGCCCGCCTCTGATGGAGGTTTTTCCTTCCTGTTAATGGGGAGTTTTTTCTTCTGCTGTCACTTCATGCTTGATAAGTATGAGGGATTGCTGCAAAGCCATGTACAATGCAAACGACTCTCCCTGTGGCTCTACGCTTCTTCAGGAGTGAATGCTGCTTGTTACGACTTTGATGCAATCAACTGGTTCCCTTATATAGGAATTTATTTTACCAATCTGGATAATCTGACCTAATATGTATAATCTGATTGATTTTGACATTGTAAACTACCTTTAGATGACATGCAGGCATGGACTGGTAATCGGGCGTACCGGGCATTTTCCCGGTGGGCCGACGTGCTGTTTGGGCCGGCAGACCCGACATGTATATAAATATGTATTATTATTATTATTATTATTAATTATTTTATATATCTGCCTCGTTATCATCCCTGACAGTCTAAAGGGCTAGGCCAATCATAAAGTAGAAAAACACCTTCACGCTCCATGTGGAACTTTGTGCAGCAGTGTTCACAGTAGTAATGGGAGGCGCAGAGAAACTGCACGAAAAAAAGAAACGAGTTCTTCAAACGGATGCTGCGTAATGTGTCAAACTCACTGACATGTTCCCTACAGCAGGCCTTCATCTGCTCCGGTGTCTGATGTAAGATATGGTGGTGGTGGTTGTAGCCAGTTACGTGCGGTAGGGTTCATGGCTGGTGAGGCACTGACGTCATCAGAGTCAGATTTACAAATATATACACTCTACAGAGTAGACTCGTTGCAAAGTGCTGAAGGAGACTGATTGAGCCAAATAAATTCACCAAGATACATGGAAAAATATTGGTTCTTTGATGAAAAAAAATTTGTCATTTGATTGGTAGCAGTTTATGAGTTATGATGGATTTCTGCATTTGTAACACATTCTGAAACTATAACCCACATTATGCACATTTTATCACAAAAACAAAACATGAATAAGTATCGCTGTCTTACCTCTACTTATAATTTAAGTCCCTGCGGCGCTCTTTCTGAACAAAAATATCATTTTCCGGTAAAAGTTCTCTTTATCTTCTTCAGATTTAAAGCTCTCTTAGTCTCAGTGGAGCTCACTGCCAGGGAGGAAAGCCTTCCTTGATCAGTCCTGTTCCAGCTGTATGTTTAGAGTCTTTTTAGTGCTTTACTTGTTTAGCAAAACTCGCTAATAAAACATCAATAACTTGTTTTGACTCTACTATTTGGGGATCACGAGCGGTGCCCCTTGAGCGCCCCCTGCCTAGCGGCCAAGGAACTGCCGGCCTCACCTACAACCAGTTCTTTGCTGTTTATGATCGGCCAGCACCACGAAAACATGTTATCTGCACACAGTTTGATGACCAAAACACAATTCGTAATCCACATATATTAAATTGTGGAAAATCAGTTCATAACTGTTTGAACAATTGAATTTATGATCTAGAGACAGGAAGATGCATTCACAGAATGGAAGTCAGCACAGTTAACATGGGATTGCGCAATCCCAGGGGAGGCCAAGCTCGCTGCGGCCTCACCGGCTTCGCTATGAAGCGCCACCAAGGATTTACATGAAAAATAGCGAAAAGTCTGCGATTTTAAAGAAAATATGATCAAAAATTAGGAAATTAGATAAATAAAATACTTATTACAAATGACTGAGTAAATCAAAATTTATATTATGTTATTATATATTTTCTTTCTTTCCATGATGACAAGTGAGGCATTTCTCTGGTTCATTTTGTCATTGGCATCCTTTTTTACACAGTGAGTGCACATTAGTCCAATGTTACCCTACAGTATCTGGAAGACTGAATAGATCTGATGAGCAACTTACAATAACTTCTTATAATGATGTAACGTGATAATATGTGTGATTGACCGTGACACCTCTCTTTCTCTCTCTCTCTCTCTGATCTAAGAATAGTTGCTGTGCTGTGGTGGAGTTTACATTTTACAGTGTTAATAAATTAAGATTTTGGAAGTATTTTAAGTGTCCACTCACTAATTTCCATTATCCTGACTTCAAGGTATTGCACAGTTGGTATTGCACAGTTGGTATACACATTCAGTACACAAAAAAAATGTGGTGGGCCAGTCTAATCCAAAATGCCAGGGCCAATTTTTTGTCCCAATCCACCCCTGATGACATGTTTCATGATTTGGCGCTATATAAATAAAAACTGAAATGTATTGAACAAGAGTTTGTCAGTTTTCAAGCAGGATTTGTATATCTGTTCAACTTAAATATACAAGGAAACCAAAGAGTTAAGATCACTTACTTACCAAGAGAAATTCCTTTGGGGTTTATTTGTGGTCTCTTGCTGCCCCCTGCTGGACAAGTATGATCAAATACATATGCTTTACATGTCAACTTGGTATCAAAATTCAGATTTCAATCTAAAATGGCTTACTTCCTGTGATACTTGCAGTATGACATTAATTGTAAATTCTGAGCGTCTTGCTGAGATCTACAACTGTACAAAATTTCATTACTCTACGATGAAGTAAGTGAATAGCAAAGGGTCCTTTGAAAATTGCTAAGTGGCGCCGTTGAGGCATTAGGTCACGCCCACCAAAATTTGTTAAGGATTCCTGTTGGGGGGTGGATAAGGATGCATCCAAGTGAGTTTTATGCAGCTCGGCCCAAAAATGTGGAATTCAGAGCCAAACGTATGGCAGCGGCGTTTGAGGTGACTTCACCACGCCGCCACGCTCTCCTGCTCCATCGAATCGACTTGGGGCTGGAATCCACAACACAACAACATGTGTTCTGTCTGTGGACACAGTTTCATGTTGATTAGCTCAGAGGGGTAACATAGCGACCGTTTACAGCAAAACATGACACTTCCTGTTGTCAGGGGGTGTGGCCTAAGTGATGTCATCATTTGACCATTGGATATTATAGGAGACCTGATGATGATTAATCACAGAAAGTTTGGTGCCTCTGTGTGTTTCTGTGTAGGAGATATAACACTTTTATTTTTTGTGGCGAATAGGTGAACTTTGACCCCTGCCAACGCCCCTTCAGCATGCTCAAAAACTCACCGTTTTGATAACTTTTGATTGGCCATGCCTTATGATCAGACTGCCCGAGTTTCAAGCCGATCGCTCGATATCTCTAGGAGGAGTTAGATCTTATACCGATGCTGTAACTGTCAAAATTGAGGTCAAAATCAGACTTTCAATCTAAAATGGCCGACTTCCTGTGATATTTACACTATGACATTAATTGTAAATTCTGAGCGTCTTGGTGAGCTCTACAACTGTACCAAATTTCATGTCTCTACGACGAAGTAAGTGAATAGCAAAGGGTCCTTTGAAAATTTCTAGGTGGCGCCGTTGAGGCATTTTTCTTTAGATTTTTGTGACGACCTTAAAATACAAAATTTTTAAACAGTCACCATGCATCTGCCAAGTTTGGTGAGTTTTTGAAAATGAGAAAGCCCCCAAAAAGGCCCCTCTTTAGGGGGGCAGAATAATAATAATAATAATAATAATAATAATAATTAACACTACAGATACAATAGGCCTTCGCAGCGCTTAGCTGCTCGGGCCTAATAATTAACACTACAGATACAATAGGCCTTCGCAGCGCTTAGCTGCTCGGGCCTAATAATAATAATAATAATAATAAGAAACAACACAGAAACAATAGGCCTTCGCAGCGCTTCGCTGCTCGGGCCTAATTAAAGCCGCAAGCGGCGTCGATCGGCCCTCGCAGCCAAGCGCCGCTCCGGCCTATTGGCCACCGCGGGGGTTCGCGCACCGCCGGCCGCCAGCCACCGCAGAAACTGTCACGCATTTTCCCCGCCCGTCCGCCGGGAGATTCCCACGAACGCATTCGGCAGCGCTCCCCCACGACTCACAACAAATCTGGTGTAGATCGGTCGATGCAGCGAGGATATACAGCCGTTGAATATTGATATTGCATTTGGCCACTGGGCCGGACAAAATCGTTCGGTGGGCCGGATCCGGCCCGCGGGCCATACGTTTGACACCCCTGGTTTAAACATTAGTATACCAATTTAATCAAAGGTATCTTACTACCTGTTAATCCAGCTTCATGTGAAAAGTTAACAAAACCTTTTTAGTTATTTAAAGTTAATTGTTATTTCATGTGTTTAAGGGTTTTGTTTCTTGCATTAAGACAGCTTTTATGAAAGTTTGACAGTTAAATTGGTGGATACACACCCAAAAGTAATAATGTAAAAGTAACACTTTAGCAATATTCCACGTGTATGTTGTGTACCAACTTTCGTAATTCTATCTTAAAGCATGGCTTGGGGCTGATCATTTAAAATATTCTAGGGGCGCTATAGAAAAATTAGGTCACGCCAACCAAAGTTTGTTATGGATTCCTGTCGGGGGTGGAAAAGGATGCATCCAAGGGAGTTTTAAGCAGCTCGACCCAAAAATGTGGAATTCAGAGCCAAACGTATGGCAGCGGCGTTTGAGGTGACTTCACCACACCACCACGCCGCCCTGCTCCATCGAATCCACTTGGGGCTGGAATCCAAAACACCAACATGTCTTCTGTCTCTGGATACATTTTCATGTTGATTAGCTCAGAGGGGTAACATAGCGACCGTTTACAGCAAAACATGACATTTCCTGTTGTCAGGGGGCGTGGCCTAAGTGATGTCATCATTTGACCATTGGATATGATAGAAGACCTGATGATGATCAATCACAGATAGTTTGATGCCTCTGTGTGTTTCTGTGTAGGAGATATAACTGTTTTATTTTTTGTGGCGAGTAGGTGAACTTTGACCCCTGCTAACGCCCCTTCAACAAGCTCAAAAACTCACTGTTTTGATAACTTTTAATTGGCCATGCCTTATGATCAGACTGACCGAGTTTCAAGTCGCTCGCTCAAAATCCCTAGGAGGAGTTCGATCAAATACCAATGCTGTAAACGTCAAAAATGGGGTCAAAATCAGACCTTCAATCTAAAATGGCCGACTTCCTGTGATATTTGCACTATGACATTAATTATAAATTCTGAACGTCTTGGTGCGCTCTACAACTGTACCAAATTTCACGTCTCTACGATGAAGTAAGTGAATAGCAAAGGGTCCTTTGAAAATTGCTAGGTGGCGCCGTTGAGGCATTTTCCGTTAGATTTTTGTGATGACCTTAAAATATAAAATTTTTAAACAGTCTTCATGCATCTGCCAAGTTTGGTGAGTTTTTGAATATGATAAAGCCCCCAAAAAGGCCCCTCTTTAGGGGGGCAGAATAAAAATAATAATAATAAGAAACAACACAGAAACAATAGGCCTTCGCAGCGCTTCGCTGCTCGGGCCTAATTAAAACCGCAAGCGGTGATGATCGGCCCTCGCAGCAAAGCGCCGCTCTGGCCTATTGGCCACCGCTGGGATTTGCGCACCGCCGGCCGCCCGCCACCGCAGATGCTGTCACACATTTTGCCCGCCCGGCCACTGGGCGATTCACACGAACGTGTTCGGCAGCACTCCCCCACGACTCACAAAAAATCTGGTCCAGATCGCTCGATGCAGCGAGGAGATACAGCCGTTGAATAATGATAAAGCATTTGGCTACCGGACCGGACTAAATCGTTCGGCGGGCCGTACCTTTGACACCCCTGGTTTAAACATTAGAATACCAATTTAATCAAAGGTATCTTACTAGCTGTTAATCCAGCTTAATGTGAAAAGTTAACAAAACCATTTTAGTTTTTTAAAGTTACTTGCTATTTCATGTGTTTAAGGGTTTTGTTTCTTGCATTAAGACAGCTTTTATGAAAGTTTAACATCTAAATTGGTGATACACACCCAAAAGTAATGTAAAAGTAACACTTTAGCAATTGGACTATTGCTAAAGGAACACTTTAGCAAAATCGCGGGGGTAGCAGCTTTATAAAGGAGGCCCAGACGTCCCTCTCGCCAGCCACTTGGGCCACCTCCTCCAGGGGAATCCCAAGGTGTTCCCAGGCCAGCTGAGAAAACATAGTCTCTCCAGCGTGTCCTGGGTCTTCCCCTGGGCCTCCTCCCGGTGGGACGTGCCCAGAACACCTCACCAAGGAGGCGTCCAGGAGGCATCCTAACCAGATGCACAAGCCACCTCAACTGGCTCCTCTCGACGTGAAGAAGCAGTGGCTCTACTCTGAGTCCTCCCCGGATGACTGAGCTCCTCACCTTATCTCTAAGGGAGAGCTCACACACACTATGGAGAAAACTCATTTCGGCCGCTTGTATCCAGGATCTCGTTCTTTCGGTCACGACCCAAAGCTCGTGACCATAGATGAGCGTAGGAACGTAGATCGACCGGTAAATCGAGAGCTTGGCCTTTTGGCTCAGCTCTCTCTTCACCACACCGGACCGGTACAGCGCCCGCTTCACAGCAGACGCCGCACCAATCCGCCTGTCGATCTCCCGCTCCATCTTCCCCTCATTCGTGAACAAGACCCCAAGATACTTGAACTTCTCCACTAGAAGCTGGCTCTTTGGACTTTCCTTTTTTAAAAAGCTTATAGTTAGAGGGGCTCATGTTACCCTGAGCTACCTCTATAGTTATGCTGCTATACGTTTAGGCTACTGCAGGACATCAGGGTCTATTGTTCTTCAATTTTGAATGACTGTTGTCATTTCAGCTTTTAACTTTTTGATTTTTATTTTTTCTTCATTGTAGGTACACCTGGTCTGGTGTTCTGTTAGCTGTGGCATCATCCAGGGAAGACAGATCACCCGCTACTACCATCTAATGTAGAACTTCTGTGCTTTTTTGTCTCTCTTGTTGTGTCTCTGCTCTGTCTTCTGTAACCCCCAGTCTGTCGAGGCAGATGACCGTTCATACTGAGCCCGGTTCTGCTGGAGGTTTTACCTTCCCGTTAATGGGGAGTTTTTTCCCCCGCTGTTGCTTCATGCTTGCTCAGTAGGTAGGATTGCTGCAAAGCCATGGACACAGCAGACGACTCTCCCTGTGGCTCTACGCTTCTTCAAGAGAGAATGCTACTTGTCAAGACTTTGATGCGATGAACTGGTTCCCTTATATAGGAATTTTTTTGACCAATGTGTATAATCTGACCCAATCTGTATAATCTGATTGATTTTGACTTTGTAAAGTGCCTTGAGATGACATATTTCATGAATTGGCGCTATATAAATAACATTGAATTTAATCATCTCTTTAGACCAAGTAAACTATCACATTTTATGAGACAGTTATCTCATTTTAAAGATATAATCATCTAACGTTATTACTCTTAGCAAGTTAAAGCTCCATAAAAATTTTAGACCAGCTTTTAGTTCCACTCTTTTATTATGCACATCTAGGCTACCTATAAATATAAAGTATGGCATGCCAAAAAACATTTTCAACAAAAGGCAATTTTAGTAATTGCCTTGCAATTTTATATCTAAGCATTAAAAATTATAATATTTCACCAATTTTCACAGCAAGATTGAAATAACGACTATCCAACATTTTAAGATTTTGTAAAAACTTTTTTCCTTTTTTACCTACCTTTTGAAATGAATACTTGTTTCTACTTCTCCAAAATTATACTTCAAGAAAATTATTGTGCTGTCCTGGGGCCATATGAAGCTAGACAGCTAGGACAAAAGTTCCCCACACAAAGCTTCCTTTTCTTGCGTTGTCTGAATAACCTTTGTTACCAAATCTGGTTTTAAACATTGTTTTTGTAAAAAGACAAATATTTTTCCAAGGCAGAAGCGTGTAGAACAAATTCAACTTCAACATTAGCAGTTTCCCTAGCTTCATAGCTGAAAAGCAGCTTTTAACCGGAGCAAAATACGTCAAAGATCTTTTTTTAAGGTGAGAGCACTCACTATCTCACGTAATTCACATAGAGATCTAACAAAGTTGTGATGTCTCACTCTGATTAAATATGAACCCAAAACGTTTCTAACTGTTTTTACCATGGATTTCCTCTGACTAAGAATTAATTAATATCTTATTTATGTAATGTATTCACGACATGAATTCCTTGCTGTCTTAACAAAAGGCAGAACAACTATAACGTTACTTTCTATAATTATTACAGGTTCTGCTGAGATGTCAAATTCTGGAGAGTGCTTAGACACCCTGACACACAAATATGGATTAACTTCATTTCAAGTGCACTCGTGAACTTGTTTTAGTTGATTTAGTTTTCTTGATGTACTGTAGAGCGTGATGAGGTCTGTTGTGGTATTGTGTGCACTGGATTGTGGGGACAGTTGGTGTTGTCTGTCAAAGTTACAAGATATATATAACGGTTGCAGTTACAGCTCAAACGTCGTAACAACACTTCTAAATCTGAGTCTGACGCACAATTTCAAATACAAACACGAAGCAGTTTGATTTTTGTCCGATGACGAGCGAGCGAGGGGAGCGAGAGAGAGAGAACTGGTAAAGCAGCACATAGTAACAATAAGTCTAGCGCTCCATAAAGATGTTATTAATCAGGGAAATCTTTCTGATTGTTTCACAGCGGTTACCTGCAGCGGGTAAACACGCCCACGACAACACACTTAGGCTCCCCGCAGCCCATTTCTATCGTAATATGCGCCAAAACTGCCTCTTTAAAATGAACTGCACTGTCTGAATTGCAATGAGAAGTATTACACATCTATGCGCTCCCCCCAGGAGCAGCGTTTTTTTTTTTTTCCCCAGGACCCGCGGTAACGACAGCGGTGTTCTTACGATGGAGTATTAGGGCCACACATGAAGAGAAAAAATAATTTTGCCATGACGAGATTAAACTGGTGCAGATCAGTTGATGCAGCGATGCATTTGGCCACCGGAGGCAGTGGCGACCCACCAGCTTAAAATCTATGTATTGACATCTTAAAAATGGCCTTATAGCTTAAAAGATCATCCTGTTTTGGTTGTAGCCGAATAGAAGAGATGTTCTCAAAGCATTAAATAAGCCTTTTGACTTTTAAAAATGTTGTCCTTTTAAGGTAATTTTAAGTTACTTTTTATTAAATTTGTCAATATCCTATGGAAGTCTGGACATATGGCAGCGGCCTTTCAGGTGACTTCGCCACGCCACCACGCCGCACTGCTACATGGAATCCAGTTGGGCCTCGAATCCACAACACAGCAACATGTCTTCTGTCTGTGGACACAGTTTCATGTTGATTAGCTCAGAGGGGTAACATAGCGACTGTTAACAATAAAACATGACACTTCCTGTTGTCAGGGGGCGTGGCCTAAGCAATGTCATCATTTGACCATTGGATATTGTAGGAGACCTAGTGGTGATCAACTACTGAAAGTTTGGTGGCTCTGTGAGTTTTTGTATATGAAATATAACAGTTTTGTGTTTCATGGCGAGTAGGTGAACTTTGACCCCCGCTCACGCCCCTTCAGCATGCTCAAAAACTCACCGTTTTGATAACCTTTAATTGGCCATGCCTTATGATCAGACTGCCCGAGTTTCAAGCCGCTCGCTCAAAATCTCTAGGAGGAGTTCCATCAAATACCAATGCTGTAAACGTCAAAAATGGGGTCAAAATCAGACCTTCAATCTAAAATGGCCGACTTCCTGTGATATTTGCACTATGACATTAATTGTAAATTCTGAGCGTCTTGGTGAGCTCTACCACTGTACCAAATCTCATGTCTCTACGATGAAGTAAGTGAATAGCAAAGGGTCCTTTGAAAATTGCTAGGTGGCGCCGTTGAGGCATTAGGTCACGCCCACCAAAGTTTGTTATGGATTCCTGTTGGGGGGTGGATTAAGGATGCATCCAAGTGAGTTTTAAGCAGCTCGGCCCAAAAATGTGGAATTCAGAGCCAAACGTATGGCAGCGGCGTTTGAGGTGACTTCACCACGCCGCCACGCTCTCCTGCTCCATCGAATCCACTTGGGGCTGGAATCCACAATACATCAACATGTCTTCCGTCTCTGGACACAGTTTCATGTTGATTAGCTCAGAGGGGTAACATAGCGACCGTTTACAGCAAAACATGACACTTCCTGTTGTCAGGGGGCGTGGCCTAAGTGATGTCATAATTTGACCATTGGATATTAAAGAAGACCCAATGATGATCAATCACAGAAAGTTTGGTGCCTCTATGTGTTTCTGTGTAGGAGATATAACAGTTTTATTTTTTGTGGCGAGTAGGTGAACTTTGACCCCTGCTAACACCCCTTCAACATGCTCAAAAACTCACCGTTTTGATAACTTTTAATTGGCCATGCCTTATGATCAGACTGACCGAGTTTCAAGTCGCTCGCTCAAAATCTCTAGGAGGAGTTCGATCAAATACCAATGCTGTAAACGTCAAAAATGGGGTCAAAATCAGACCTTCAATCTAAAATGGCCGACTTCCTGTGATATTTGCACTATGACATTAATTGTAAATTCTGAGCGTCTTGGTGAGCTCTACCACTGTACCAAATCTCATGTCTCTACGATGAAGTAAGTGAATAGCAAAGGGTCCTTTGAAAATTGCTAGGTGGCGCCATTGAGGCATTTTTCTTTAGATTTTTATGAGGACCTTAAAATACAAAATTTTTAAACAGTCTTCATGCGTCCGCCAAGTTTGGTGAGTTTTTGAATATGATAAAGCCCCCAAAAAGGCCCCTCTTTAGGGGGGCAGAATAAAAATAATAATAATTAAAACCGCAAGCGGTGATGATCGGCCCTCGCAGCCAAGCGCCGCTCTGGCCTAAGGGCCACCGCTAGGGTACGCGCACCTCCCGCCGCCAGCCACCGCAGAAGCTGTCATGCATTTTCCTCACCCGTCTACCATGCCATACACACGTATGCGTTGGGCAGCGCTCCCCCACGACTCACAAAAAATCTGGTGCAGATCGGTCGATGCACCGAGGAGACACAGCCGTTGAATAATAAAAATGCATTTGGCCACCGGGCCGGACTAAATCGTTCGGCGGGCCAGATCCGGCCCGCAGGCCGTACGTTTGACACCCCTGGTTTAAACATTAGTATACCAACTTAATCAAAGGTATCTTACTAGCTGTTAATCCAGCTTCATGTGAAAAGTTAACAAAACCTTTTTAGTTATTTAAAGTTAATTATTTCATGTGTTTAAGGGTTTTGTTTCTTGCATTAAGACAGCTTTTATGAAAGTTTGACAGTTAAATTGGTGGATACACACCCAAAAGTAATAATGTAAAAGTAACACTTTGGCAATTGGAAAATTGCTAAAGTAACACGTTAGCAATATTCCACATGTGTATGTTGTGTACAAACTTTAGTAATTTCTAACAGACCACTTCACTCTCAGAAAGCAGGTCTGCTAGTGGTTCCTAAAGTCTGTAAAACCAGAATGGTAGGCAGATCCTTTAGTTATCAGGCTCCTCTCCAGTGGAACAAACTCCCAGTTTTGGTCCGTGACGCAGACACCCTGTCTACTTTTAAGACTAATCCTAAAACTTTCCTTTTTCCATCCATCCATCGTCTTCCACTTATCCGGGGTCAGGTCGCAGGGGCAGCTTCAAGAGGGAGCCCCAGACCTTCCTCTCCCCAGCCACTTGGGCCACTTCCTCCGGGGGAATCCCAAAGCGTTCCCAGGCCAGCATAGTCTCTCCAGCGTGTCCTGGGTCTTCCTCTGGGCCTCCTCCCGGTGGGACGTGCCAAGAACACCTCATCAGGGAGGCGTCCAGGAGGCATCCTAACCAGATGCCCGATCCACCTCAACTGGCTCCTCTCAATGTGGAGGAGCAGCGGCTCTACTCTGAGTCCTCCCCGGATGACTGAGCTCCTCACCCTATCTCTAAGGGAGAGCCCAGACACACTATGGAGAAAACTCATTTTGGCCGCTTGTATCCGGGATTTCGTTCTTTCGGTCACGACCCAAAGCTCGTGACCATAGATGAGGGTAGGAACGTAGATCGACTGGTAAATCGAGAGCTTGGCCTTTTGGCTCAGCTCTCTCTTCACCACAACGGATCGGTACAGCGCACGCTTCACAGCAGACGTCGCACCAATCCGCCTGTCGATCTCCCGCTCCATCTTCCCCTCATTCGTGAACAAGACCCCAAGATACTTGAACTCCTCCACTAGAAGCTGGCTCTTGGGACTTTCCTTTTTGACAAAGATTATAGTTAGAGTGGTTCATGTTACCCCGAGCTACCTCTATAGTTATGCTGCTATAGGCTTAGGCTGCTGGAGGACATCAGGGTCTATTGTTCTTCAATTTTGCATGACTGTTGTCATTTCAGCTTTTACCTTTTTGTTTTTTCTATTTTTTCTTCATAGTAGGTACCCCTGGTCTGGCGTTCTGTTAGCTGTGACATCATTCAGGGAAGACAGATCACCTGCTATTACCATCTAATGTAAAACACATTACTGGATCAATGTGTGCTTCTGTGCTTTTTTGTCTGTCTTGTTGTGTCTCTTCTCTCTCTTTTGTAACCCCCAGTCGGTCAAGGCAGATTACCGTTCATACTGAGCCCGGTTCGGCTGGAGGTTTTTCCTTCCTGTTAATGGGGAGTTTTTCCTTCTGCTGTCACTTCATGCTTGATCAGTATGAGGGATTGCTGCTAAGCCATGTACAATGCAAACGACTCTCCCTGTGGCTCTACGCTTCTTCAGGAGTCAATGCTGCTTGTTACGACTTTGATGAAATCAACTGGTTCCCTTATATAGGAATTTCTTTTACCAATCTGGATAATCTGACTTAATATGTATAATCTGATTGATTTTGACATTGTAAACTGCCTTTAGATGACATGCAGGCCGGCAGACCCGACATGTATATTAATAATATGTATTATTATTATTAATATTATTATTATTTTATATATCTGCCTCGTTATATTTGCATAATGCATGAAGAAAAATATCAGCAGCGCAAGAGTCTGTTCCGATCATCCAGCCCTTACCACAGGCTACTGCAGCCCATTGGTTATCATCCCTGACAGTCTAAAGGGCTAGGCCAATCATAAAGTAGAAAAACACCTTCACGCTCCATGTGGAACTTTGTGCAGCGGTGTTCACAGTAGTAATGGATAAGAAACGCAAGGGAGGCGCAGAGAAACTGCACGAAAAAAAGAAACGAGTTCTTCAAACGGATGCTGCGAAATGTGTCAAACTGACTGACATGTTCCCAACAGCAGGCCCTTCATCTGCTCCGGTGTCTGGTGTAAAATATGGTGGTGGTTGTAGTCAGTGACGTGCGGTAGAGAGTGACACGGGAGTGGATTTTCACTCCTGTCCCGTCCCACTCCCACTGATAAAAATTGTGTCCCGTCCCAATCCCGGGCCAGAGTAGAAAAAAAAATCCTGTCCCGTCCCGCTCCTGGTAAAATTACTCCCACTCCCATCCCGCTCCCACTCAGAATGACTCCCGCTCCTGCCCTACTCCCATTCTTGTTGTCTTCATTAAGTTTTCTGGAAATACATTAAACCTGAATGTCTATGAAGGGTCAGTTAAGTTCCTGTTTTAGCTGTAGTAAAGGCCAGTTAAAGTGAAAGGAATAATAATAAATAAATAAATAAAGTAACAAACACGGAAACAGACCATGCCTATCTTAGTTGAATAAACAAAATGTACAATGTTGCTTTTTACTAATTCATTAAGTAATTGTTTCACATGAACAATGAAGTTACTTTTACATTTCAAATTGCTGAAACTAAAGAATAATGCACCGAGAAAGAGATCTATACTCAGTTAAGAAAAAAGTGCATAAAGGCATTACTGTCACAATTTAGATAATGTACCGAAGTGGTTCAAAAACTCAGTTTAGTAAAACAAAAAATTACAAAAAAGTTGAATATCATTCAAGCATATTAGTATTTTTCCATTTGCAATAAAATATCCACAAACTAATTAGGGTTTACTATCAGAACCAATACATTCATTGAACATTAAACACATTCTTAGACAGATCTGTCAACTTTTATCAAAAGTTAAAAGTGAGATTATGTTAATTTTCGGGGATGATGCGGAGCTGGAGGCGGAGCTAACTGGACCCAGGAACAGCCGGTCCAGTCGGCTCCGTCTCATTTTTACCCGACCAGACATGGAAGTACATGTTTTACTTTTGTTAAATAGTGAAACAGAAGTGTTAACACATTGTTCAGTTATTGGGTTAAAACAGAAAAAAACACAACTGTTCAGACAATACTAAATAAAATAATAAAGTAGTTTTAAGTTATTGGCCGTATTATTACACTGTTGCACATTGGGAAATTAGTCCAGGAAACACGTTTTACAAGCAGGTACTGAGTGTTAACACCGTGACATTCAACTCTCCTCAAGTTTGTTAATATTTGCAACTTTACAGTTGCGCTGTGAGTTTAATAAATAAGTCCTTACTTTTGACTTTGCGTTGCCGATCCAACTTTTCCAGGTTGAGTTCGCCACTAGCGGTTGACCCCCCCCCCCCCCCCCCCACTCCCATTCTGTTTTTTGAGCGCTGGCGGAAAAAATAAACCGGATGCACTGTTGGCTTCTGGGTCGTGTAGTTCTTTGACCAGCATTATAGTTTCGGTTTCTTGGAAAAAAACTACAAAATGGCGGCGGCGAACCTACATTTTTGATTTTCTATTTTATTTAATCTTTTGGCTTCGATCCTAGTTAATTGTACCTGTTGTTGGTTTACTCCCGCTCCCGTCTGCTCCCGTTTATATTTAATCCTGTACCGTCCCAATCACGTGATATTTACTGATGTTGACTCCCATCCCGCGGGATTCCCGTGGGAATCACGTGACCCGCGGGATTCCCGAAAAAATGTCAGTCTCTAACGTGCGGTAGGGTTCATGGCTGGTGAGGCACTGACGTCATCAGAGTCAGATTTACAAATATATACACTCTACAGAGTAGACTCGTTGCAAAGTGCTGAAGGAGACTGATTGAGCCAAATAAATTCACCAAGATACATGGAAAAATATTGGTTCTTTGATGAAAAAAATTGTCATTTGATTGGTAACAGTTTATGAGTTATGATGGATTTCTGCATTTGTAACACATTCTAAAACTATAACCCACATTACGCAGATTTTATCACAAAAACAAAACATGAATAAGTGTCGCTGTCTTACCTCTACTTATAATTTAAGTCCCTGTGGCGCTCTTTCTGAACAAAAATATCATCATTTTCCGGTAAAAGTTCTCTTTATCTTCTTCAGTTTTAAAAGTCTCTCAGTCTCAATGGAGCTCACTGCCAGGGAGGAAAGCCTTCCCTGATCAGTCCTGTTCCAGCTGTATGTTTAGTCTTTTTAGTGCTTTACTTGTTTAGCAAAACTCGCTAATAAAACATCAATAACTTGTTTTGACTCTACTATTTGGGGATCACGAGCGGTGCCCCTTGAGCGCCCCCTGCCTAGTGGCCAAGGAACTGCTGGCCTCACCTACAACCACTTCTTTGCTGTTTATGATCGGCCAGCACCACGAAAACATGTTATCTGCACACAGTTTGATGACCAAAACACAATTCGTAATCCACATATATTAAATTGTGGAAAATCAGTTCATAACTGTTTGAACAATTGAATTTATGATCTAGAGACAGGAAGATGCATTCACAGAATGGAAGTCAGCGCAGTTACCATGGGATTGCGCAATCCCAGGGTAGGCCAAGCTCGCTGCGGCCTCACCGGCTTCGCTATCAAGCGCCACCAAGGATTTACATGAAAAATAGCGAAAAGTCTGCGATTTTAAAGAAAATATGATCAAAAATTAGGAAATTAGATAAATAAAATACTTATTACAAATGACTGAGTAAATCAAAATTTATATTATGTTATTATATATTTTCTTTCTTTCCATGATGACAAGTGAGGCATTTCTCTGGTTCATTTTGTCATTGGCATCCTTTTTTACACAGTGAGTGCACATTAGTCCAATGTTACCCTACAGTATCTGGAAGACTGAATAGATCTGATGAGCAACTTACAATAACTTCTTATAATGATGTAACGTGATAATATGTGTGATTGACCGTGACACCTCTCTTTCTCTCTCTCTCTCTCTGATCTAAGAATAGTTGCTGTGCTGTGGTGGAGTTTACATTTTACAGTGTTAATAAATTAAGATTTTGGAAGTATTTTAAGTGTCCACTCTCACTAATTTCCATTATCCTGACTTCAAGGTATTGCACAGTTGGTATTGCACAGTTGGTATACACATTCAGTACACAAAACAAATGTGGTGGGCCAGTCTAATCCAAAATGCCAGGGCCAATTTTTTGTCCCAATCCACCCCTGATGACATGTTTCATGATTTGGCGTTATATAAATAAAAACTGAAATGTATTGAACAAGAGTTTGTCAGTTTTCAAGCAGGATTTGTATATCTGTTCAACTTAAATATACAAGGAAACCAAAGAGTTAAGATCACTTACTTACCAAGAGAAATTCCTTTGGGGTTTATTTGTGGTCTCTTGCTGCCCCCTGCTGGACAAGTATGATCAAATACATATGCTTTACATGTCAACTTGGTATCAAAATTCAGATTTCAATCTAAAATGGCTTACTTCCTGTGATACTTGCAGTATGACATTAATTGTAAATTCTGAGCGTCTTGCTGAGATCTACAACTGTACAAAATTTCATTACTCTACGATGAAGTAAGTGAATACCAAAGGGTCCTTTGAAATTTGCTTGGTGGCGCTATAGAGAAACTAAGTCCTGCTCACTAAAGTTTGTTAAGGATTCCTGTTGGGGGGTGGATAAGGATGCATCCAAATGAGTTTTAAGCAGCTCGGCCCAAAACTGTGGAATTCAGAGCCAAACGTATGACAGCAGCGTTTGAGGTGAATATGCCACGCCGCCACGCCCCCCTGCTCCATCCAATCCAGTTGAGCCTGAAATCCACAACATACCAACATGTGTTCTGTCTGTGGACACAGTTTCATGTTGATTAGCTCAGAGGGGTAACATAGCGACCGCTTACAACAAAACATGACACTTCCTGTTGTCAGGGGGCGTGGCCTAAGCAATGTCATCATTTGACCATTGGATATTATAGGAGACCTGATGGTGATCAATCACTGAAAGTTTGATGCCTCTGTGTGTTTCTGTGTAGGAGATATAACAGTTTTATTTTTTGTGGCGAGTAGGTGAACTTTAACCCTTGCTAATGCCCCTTCAACAAGCTCAAAAACTCACCGTTTTGATAACTTTTAATTGGCCATGCCTTATGATCAGACTGCCCGAGTTTCAAGCCGCTCGCTAAAAATCTCTAGGAGGAGATCCATCAAATACCAATGCTATAAACGTCAAAAATGTGGTCAAAATCAGACATTCAATCTAAAATGGCCGACTTCCTGTGATATTTACACTATGACATTAATTGTAAATTCTGAGCGTCTTGGTGAGCTCTACCACTGTACCAAATCTCATGTCTCTACGATGAAGTAAGTGAATAGCAAAGGGTCCTTTGAAAATTGCTAAGTGGCGCCGTTGAGGCATTAGGTCACGCCCACCAAAATTTGTTATGGATTCCTGTTGGGGGGTGGATAAGGATGCATCCAAGTGAGTTTTATGCAGCTCGGCCCAAAAATGTGGAATTCAGAGCCAAACGTATGGCAGCGGCGTTTGAGGTGACTTCACCACGCCGCCACGCTCTCCTGCTCCATCGAATCGACTTGGGGCTGGAATCCACAACACAACAACATGTTTTCTGTCTCTGGACACAGTTTCATGTTGATTAGCTCAGAGGGGTAACATAGCGACCGTTTACAGCAAAACATGACACTTCCTGTTGTCAGGGGGTGTGGCCTAAGTGATGTCATCATTTGACCATTGGATATTATAGGAGACCTGATGATGATTAATCACAGAAAGTTTGGTGCCTCTGTGTGTTTCTGTGTAGGAGATATAACACTTTTATTTTTTGTGGCGAATAGGTGAACTTTGACCCCTGCCAACGCCCCTTCAGCATGCTCAAAAACTCACCGTTTTGATAACTTTTGATTGGCCATGCCTTATGATCAGACTGCCCGAGTTTCAAGCCGATCGCTCAAAATCTCTAGGAGGAGATCCATCAAATACCAATGCTATAAACGTCAAAAATTGGGTCAAAATCAGACTTTAAGTCTAAAATGGCCAACTTCCTGTGATATTTGCACTATGTCATTAATTGTAAATTCTGAGCGTCTTGTTGAGTTCTACAACTGTACCAAATTTCATGTCTCTACGACAAAGTAAGTGAATAGCAAAGGGTCCTTTGAAAATTTCTAGGTGGCGCCGTTGAGGCATTTTTCTTTAGATTTTTGTGACGACCTTAAAATACAAAATTTTTAAACAGTCACCATGCATCTGCCAAGTTTGGTGAGTTTTTGAAAATGAGAAAGCCCCCAAAAAGGCCCCTCTTTAGGGGGGCAGAATAATAATAATAATAATTAAAACCGCAAGCGGTGATGATCGGCCCTCGCAGCCAAGCGCCGCTCTGGCCTATGGGCCACCGCTAGGGTACGCGCACCTCCTGCCGCCAGCCACCGCAGAAGCTGTCATGCATTTTCCTCACCCGTCTACCATGCAATACACACGTATGCGTTGGGCAGCGCTCCCCCACGACTCACAAAAAATCTGGTGCAGTTCGGTCGATGCACCGAGGAGACACAGCCGTTGAATAATGAAAATGCATTTGGCCACCGGGCCGGACTAAATCGTTCGGCGGGCCAGATCCGGCCCGCAGGCCGTACGTTTGACACCCCAGGTTTAAACATTAGTATACCAACTTAATCAAAGGTATCTTACTAGGTGTTAATCCAGCTTCATGTGAAAAGTTAACAATACCTTTTTAGTTATTTAAAGTTAATTATTTCATGTGTTTAAGGGTTTCGTTTCTTGCATTAAGACAGCTTTTATGAAAGTTTGACAGTTAAATTGGTGGATACACACCCAAAAGTAATAATGTAAAAGTAACACTTTAGCAATTGGAATATTGCTAAAGTAACACGTTAGCAATATTCCACATGTGTATGTTGTGTGAAAACTTTAATAATTTCTAACAGACCACTTCACTCTCAGAAAGCAGGTCTGTTGGTGGTTCCTAAAGTCTGTAAAACCAGAATGGTAGGCAGATCCTTTAGCTATCATGCTCCTCTCCAGTGGAACCAACTCCCAGTTTTGGTCCGTGACGCAGACACCCTGTCTACTTTTAAGACTAATCCTAAAACTTTCCTTTTTCCATCCATCCATCGTCTTCCGCTTATCCGGGGTCAGGTCGCGGGTGTAGCAGCTTCAAGAGGGAGGCCCAGACCTTCCTCTCCCCAGCCACTTGGGCCACTTCCTCCGGGGGAATCCCAAAGCGTTCCCAGGCGAGCAGAGTCTCTCCAGCGTGTCCTGGGTCTTCCCCTGGGCCTCCTCCCGGTGGGACGTGCCCGGAACACCTCACCAGGGAGGCGTCCAGGAGGCATCCTGACCAGATGCCCGAGTCACCTCAACTGGCTCCTCTCGACGTGGAGGAGCAGCGGCTCTACTCTGAGTCCTCCCCGGATGACTGAGCTCCTCACCCTATCTCTAAGGGAGAGCCCAGACACACTATGGAGAAAACTCATTTTGGCCGCTTGTATCCGGGATCTCGTTCTTTCGGTCACGACCCAAAGCTCGTGACCATAGATGAGGGTAGGAACGTAGATCGACCGGTGAATCGAGAGCTTGGCCTTTTGGCTCAGCTCTCTCTTCACCACAACGGATCGGTACAGCGCCCGCTTCACAGCAGACGTTGCACCAATCCGCCTGTCGATCTCCCGCTCCATCTTCCCCTCATCTCTGAACAAGACCCCAAGATACTTGAACTCCTCCACTAGAAGCTGGCTCTTGGGACTTTCCTTTTTGACAAAGCTTATAGTTAGAGTGGTTCATGTTACCCTGAGCTACCTCTATAGTTATGCTGCTATAGGCTTAGGCTGCTGGAGGACATCAGGGTCTATTGTTCTTCAATTTTGCATGACTGTTGTCATTTCAGCTTTTAACTTTCTGTTCTCTCTCTTTTATCTTCATAGTAGGTACACCTGGTCTGGCGTTCTGTTAGCTGTGACATCATCCAGGGAAGACAGATCACCTGTTATTACCATCTAATGTAAAACAGATTACTGGATCAATGTGTGCTTCTGTGCTTTTTTGTCTGTCTTGTTGTGTCTCTTCTCTCTCTTTTGTAACCCCCAGTCGGTCAAGGCAGATTACCGTTCATACTGAGCCCGGTTCTGATGGAGGTTTTTCCTTCCCGTTAATGGGGAGTTTTTTCTTCTGCTGTCACTTCATGCTTGATAAGTATGAGGGATTGCTGCAAAGCCATGTACAATGCAAACGACTCTCCCTGTGGCTCTACGCTTCTTCAGGAGTGAATGCTGCTTGTTACGACTTTGATGCAATCAACTGGTTCCCTTATATAGGAATTTATTTTACCAATCTGGATAATCTGACTTAATATGTATAATCTGATTGATTTTGACATTGTAAACTGCCTTTAGATGACATGCAGGCATGGACTGGTAATCGGGCGTACCGGGCATTTTCCCGGTGGGCCGACGTGCTGTTTGGGCCGGCAGACCCGACATGTATATAAATATGTATTATTATTATTATTATTAATAATTATTTTATATATCTGCCTCGTTATATTTGCATAATGCATGAAGAAAAATAAAATCAGCAGCGCAAGAGTCTGTTCCGATCATCCGGCCCTTACCACAGGCTATTGCAGCCCATTGGTTATCATAAAGTAGAAAAACACCTTCACGCTCCATGTGGAATTTTGTGCAGCGGTGTTCACAGTAGTAATGGGAGGCGCAGAGAAACTGCACGAAAAAAAGAAACGAGTTCTTCAAACGGACGCTGCGAAATGTGTCAAACTCACTGACATGTTCCCTACAGCAGGCCTTCATCTGCTCCGGTGTCTGATGTAAAATATGGTGGTGGTGGTCAGTGACGTGCGGTAGGGTTCATAGCTGGTGAAGCACTGACGTCATCAGAGTCAGATTTACAAATATATACACACTCTACAGAGTAGACTCGTTGCAAAGTGCTGAAGGAGACTGATTGAGCCAAATAAATTCACCAAGATACATGGAAAAATATTGGTTCTTTGATGAAAAAAAAAATTGTCATTTGATTGGTAACAGTTTATGAGTTATGATGGATTTCTGCATTTGTAACACATTCTAAAACTATAACCCACATTACGCACATTTTATCACAAAAACAAAACATGAATAAGTATCGCTGTCTTACCTATACTTATAATTTAAGTCCCTGTGGCGCTCTTTCTGAACAAAAATATCATCATTTTCCGGTAAAAGTTCTCTTTATCTTCTTCAGTTTTAAAAGTCTCTCAGTCTCAATGGAGCTCACTGCCAGGGAGGAAAGCCTTCCCTGATCAGTCCTGTTCCAGCTGGATGTTTAGAGTCTTTTTAGTGCTTTACTTGTTTAGCAAAACTCGCTAATAAAACATCAATAACTTGTTTTGACTCTACTATTTGGGGATCACGAGCGGTGCCCCTTGAGCGCCCCCTGCCTAGCGGCCAAGGAACTGCCGGCCTCACCTACAACCAGTTCTTTGCTGTTTATGATCGGCCAGCACCACGAAAACATGTTATCTGCACACAGTTTGATGACCAAAACACAATTCGTAAACCACATATATTAAATTGTGGAAAATCAGTTCATAACTGTTTGAACAATTGAATTTATGATCTAGAGACAGGAAGATGCATTCACAGAATGGAAGTCAGCGCAGTTAACATGGGATTGCGCAATCCCAGGGGAGGCCAAGCTCGCTGCGGCCTCACCGGCTTTGCTATGAAGCGCCACCAAGGATTTACATGAAAAATAGCAAAAAGTCTGCGATTTTAAAGAAAATATGATCAAAAATTAGCAAATTAGATAAATAAAATACTTATTACAAATGACTGAGTAAATCAAAATTTATATTATGTTATTATATATTTTCTTTCTTTCCATGATGACAAGTGAGGCATTTCTCTGGTTCATTTTGTCATTGGCATCCTTTTTTACACAGTGAGTGCACATTAGTCCAATGTTACCCTACAGTATCTGGAAGACTGAATAGATCTGATGAGCAACTTACAATAACTTCTTATAATGATGTAACGTGATAATATGTGTGATTGACCGTGACACCTCTCTTTCTCTCTCTCTCTCTGATCTAAGAATTGTTGCTGTGCTGTGGTGGAGTTTACATTTTACAGTGTTAATAAATTAAGATTTTGGAAGTATTTTAAGTGTCCACTCTCACTAATTTCCATTAACCTGGCCTCAAGGTATTGCACAGTTGGTATTGCAAAGTTGGTATACACATTCAGTACACAAAAAAAATGTGGTGGGCCAGTCTAATCCAAAATGCCAGGGCCGATTTTTTTGTCCCTGATGACATGTTTTATGATTTGGCGTTATATAAATAAAAACTGAAATGTATTGAACAAGAGTAAGTTTGTCAGTTTTCAAGCAGGATTTGTATATCTGTTCAACTTAAATATATAAATATAAGGAAACCAAAGAGTTAAGATCACTTACTTACCAAGAGAAATTCCTTTGGGGTTTATTTGTGGTCTCTTGCTGCCCCCTGCTGGACAAGTATGATCAAATACATATGCTTTACATGTCAAAAATTCAGATTTCAATCTAAAATGGCTTACTTCCTGTGATACTTGCAGTATGACATTAATTGTAAATTCTGAGCGTCTTGCTGAGATCTACAACTGTACAAAATTTCATTACTCTACGATGAAGTAAGTGAATACCAAAGGGTCCTTTGAAATTTGCTTGGTGGCGCTATAGAGAAACTAAGTCCTGCTCACTAAAGTTTGTTAAGGATTCCTGTTGGGGGGTGGATAAGGATGCATCCAAATGAGTTTTAAGCAGCTCGGCCCAAAACTGTGGAATTCAGAGCCAAACGTATGACAGCAGCGTTTGAGGTGAATATGCCACGCCGCCACGCCCCCCTGCTCCATCCAATCCAGTTGAGCCTGAAATCCACAACATACCAACATGTGTTCTGTCTGTGGACACAGTTTCATGTTGATTAGCTCAGAGGGGTAACATAGCGACCGCTTACAACAAAACATGACACTTCCTGTTGTCAGGGGGCGTGGCCTAATCAATGTCATCATTTGACCATTGGATATTATAGGAGACCTGATGGTGATCAATTACTGAAAGTTTGATGCCTCTGTGTGTTTCTGTGTAGGAGATATAACAGTTTTATTTTTTGTGGCGAGTAGGTGAACTTTGACCCCTGCTAATGCCCCTTCAACAAGCTCAAAAACTCACCGTTTTGATAACTTTTAATTGGCCATGCCTTATGATCAGACTGCCCGAGTTTCAAGCCGCTCGCTAAAAATCTCTAGGAGGAGATCCATCAAATACCAATGCTATAAACGTCAAAAATGGGGTCAAAATCAGACATTCAATCTAAAATGGCCAACTTCCTGTGATATTTACACTATGACATTAATTGTAAATTCTGAGCGTCTTGGTGAGCTCTACCACTGTACCAAATCTCATGTCTCTACGATGAAGTAAGTGAATAGCAAAGGGTCCTTTGAAAATTGCTAAGTGGCGCCGTTGAGGCATTAGGTCACGCCCACCAAAATTTCTTATGGATTCCTGTTGGGGGGTGGATAAGGATGCATCCAAGTGAGTTTTATGCAGCTCGGCCCAAAAATGTGGAATTCAGAGCCAAACGTATGGCAGCGGCGTTTGAGGTGACTTCACCACGCCGCCACGCTCTCCTGCTCCATCGAATCGACTTGGGGCTGGAATCCACAACACAACAACATGTCTTCTGTCTCTGGACACAGTTTCATGTTGATTAGCTCAGAGGGGTAACATAGCGACCGTTTACAGCAAAACATGACACTTCCTGTTGTCAGGGGGTGTGGCCTAAGTGATGTCATCATTTGACCATTGGATATTATAGGAGACCTGATGATGATTAATCACAGAAAGTTTGGTGCCTCTGTGTGTTTCTGTGTAGGAGATATAACACTTTTATTTTTTGTGGCGAATAGGTGAACTTTGACCCCTGCCAACGCCCCTTCAGCATGCTCAAAAACTCACCGTTTTGATAACTTTTGATTGGCCATGCCTTATGATCAGACTGCCCGAGTTTCAAGCCGATCGCTCGATATCTCTAGGAGGAGTTAGATCTTATACCGATGCTGTAACTGTCAAAATTGAGGTCAAAATCAGACTTTCAATCTAAAATGGCCGACTTCCTGTGATATTCACACTATGACATTAATTGTAAATTCTGAGCGTCTTGGTGAGCTCTACAACTGTACCAAATTTCATGTCTCTACGACGAAGTAAGTGAATAGCAAAGGGTCCTTTGAAAATTTCTAGGTGGCGCCGTTGAGGCATTTTTCTTTAAATTTTTGTGACGACCTTAAAATACAAAATTTTTAAACAGTCACCATGCATCTGCAAAGTTTGGTGAGTTTTTGAAAATGACAAAGCCCCCAAAAAGGCCCCTCTTTAGGGGGGCAGAATAATAAGAAGAATAATAATTAACACTACAGATACAATAGGCCTTCGCAGCGCTTAGCTGCTCGGGCCTAATAATAATAATAATTAACACTACAGATACAATAGGCCTTCGCAGCGCTTAGCTGCTCGGGCCTAATTAAAGCCGCAAGCGGCATCGAGCGGCCCTCGCAGCAAAGCGCCGCTCCGGCCTTGGCCACCGCTGGGATTTGCGCACCGCGGGCCGCCCGCCACCGCAGATGCTGTCACGCATTTTGCCCGCCCTTCCACTGGGCGATTTACACGAACGTGTTCGGCAGCGCTCCCCCACGACTCACAAAAAATCTGGTGCAGATTCACCACAACGGACCGGTATAGCGCCCGCTTCACAGCAGACGCCGCATCAATCCGCCTGTCGATCTCCCACCCCATCTTCCCCTCATTCGTGAACAAGACCCCAAGATATTTGAACTTCTCCACTAGAAGCTGGCTCTTGGGACTTTCCTTTTTTAAAAAGCTTATAGTTAGAGTGGCTCATGTTACCCTGAGCTACCTCTATAGTTATGCTGCTATAGGTTTAGGCAACTGCAGGACATCAGGGTCTATTGTTCTTCAATTTTGAATGACTGTTGTCATTTCAGCTTTTAACTTTTTGATTTTTCTTTTTTCTTCATAGTAGGCACACCTGGTCTGGCGTTCTGTTAGCTGTGGCATCATCCAGGGAAGACAGATCACCCGCTACTACCATCTAATGTAGAACTTCTGTGCTTTTTTGTCTGTCTTGTTGTGTCTCTGCTCTGTCTTCTGTAACCCCCAGTCTGTCGAGGCAGATGACCGTTCATACTGAGCCCGGTTCTGCTGGAGGTTTTTCCTTCCCGTTAATGGGGAGTTTTTTTTCCTGCTGTCGCTTCATGCTTGCTCAGTAGGTAGGATTGCTGCAAAGCTATGGACAATGCAGACGACTCTCCCTGTGGCTCTACGCTTCTTCAAGAGAGAATGCTACTTGTCAAGACTTTGATGCAATGAACTGGTTCCCTTATATAGGAATTTTTTTGACCAATGTGTATAATCTGACCCAATCTGTATAATCTGATTGATTTTGACGTTGTAAAGGGCCTTGAGATGACATATTTCATGAATTGGCGCTATATAAATAACATTGAATTGCATCATCTCCTCAGACCAAGTAAACTATCACATTTTTTGAGACAGTTATCTCATTTTAAAGATATAATCATCTAACGTTATTACTCTTAGCAAGTTAAAGCTCCATAATAATATTAGACCAGGTTTTAGTTCCACTCTTTTATTATGCACATCTAGGCTACCTATAAATATAAAGTATGGCATGCCAAAAAACATTTTCAACAAAAGGCAATTTTAGTAATGGCCTTGCGATTTTATATCTAAGCATTAAAAATGATAATATTTCACAAATTTTCACAGCAAGATGGAAATAACGACTATCCAACATTTTAAGATTTTGTAAAAACTTTTTTCCTTTTTTACCTACCTTTTGAAATTAATACTTGTTTCTACTTCTCCAAAATTATACTTCAAGAAAACTGTTGTGCTGTCCTGGGGCCATATGCAGCTAGACAGCTAGGACAAAAGTTCCCCACACAAAGCTTCCTTTTCTTGCGTTGTCTGAATAACCTTTGTTCCCAAATCTGGCTTTAAACATTCTTTTTGTAAAAAGACGAATATTTTTCCAAGGCAGAAGCGTGTAGAACAAATTCAACTTCAACGTTAGCAGTTTCCCTAGCTTCATCGCTGAAAAGCAGCTTTTAACGGGAGCAAAATACGTCAAAGATCTTTTTTTAAGGTGAGAGCACTCACTATCTCACGTAATTCACATAGAGATCTAACAAAGTTGTGATGTCTCACTCTGATTAAATATGAACCCAAAACTTTTCTAACTGTTTTTGCCTTGGATTTCCTCTGACTAAGAATTAATATCTTATTTATGTAATGTTTTCACAACATGAATTCCTTGCTGTCTTAACAAAAGGCAGAACAACTATAATGTTACTTTCTATAATTATTACAGGCTCTGCTGAGATGTCAAATTCTGGAGAATGCTTAGACACCCTGACACACAAATATGGATTAACTTCATTTCATGTGCACTCGTGAACTTGTTTTAGTTGATTTAGTTTTCTTGATGTACCGTAGAGCGTGATGAGGTCTGTTGTGGTATTGTGTGCACTGGATTGAGGGGACAGTTGGTGTTGTCTGTCAAACCCAATCTTCTTAAGCTGCAAATTCAGTAAAGTTACCAGATATATATATATATATATATATATATATATATATATATATATATATATATATATATATATATATAAAACGGTTGCAGTTACAGCTCAAACGTCGTAACAACACTTCTAAATCTGAGTCTGACGCACAATTTCAAATACAAACACGATGCAGTTTGACTTTTGTCCGATGACGAGTGAGCGAGCGAGAGAGAGAGAACTGGTAAAGCAGCACATAGTAACAATAAGTCTAGCGCGCCATAAAGATGTTGTTAATCAGGGAAATCTTTCTGATTGTTTCACAGCGGTTACCTGTAGCGGGTAAACACGCCCACGACAACACACTTAGGCTCCACGCAGCCCGTTTCTATCGGAATATGCGCCAAAACTGCCTCTTTAAAATGAACTGCACGGTGCAGTCTGCGCCTGTCTGAATTGCAATGTGAAGTTTTACACATCTATGCGTGAGCATAATCAAAAATTCCCCCCAGGAGCAGCGTTTTTTTTCCCCCAGGACCCGCGGTAACGACAGCGGTGTTCTTACGATGGAGTATTAGGGCCACACATGAAGAGAAAAAATAATTTTGCCATGACGAGATTAAACTGGTGCAGATCAGTTGATGCAGCGATGCATTTGGCCACCGGAGGCAGTGGCGACCCACCAGCTTAAAATCTATGTATTGATGTCTATGTATGTATTTTAATCATCTTAAAAATGGTCTTATAGCTTAAAAGATCATCCTGTTTTGGTTGGTTTTGTAGCCGAATAGAAGAGATGTTCTCAAAGCATTAAATAAGCCTTTTGACTTTTAAAAATGTTGTGCTTTTAAGGTAATTTTAAGTTACTTTTTATTAAATTTATCAATATCCTATGGAAGTCTGGACATATGGCAGTGGCGTTTCAGGTGACTTTGCCACGCCACCACGCCGCCCTGCTCCATCGAATCCAGTTGATCTTGTAGCCGAATAGAAGAGATGTTCTCAAAGCATTAAATAAGCCTTTTGACTTTTAAAAATTTTGTCCTTTTAAGGTAATTTTAAGTTACTTTTTATTAAATTTGTCAATATCCTATGGAAGTCTGGACATATGGCAGCGGCGTTTCAGGTGACTTCGCCACGCCACCATGCCGCACTGCTACATGAAATCCAGTTGGGCCTGGAATCCACAACACAGCAACATGTCTTCTGTCTGTGGACACAGTTTCATGTTGATTAGCTCAGAGGGGTAACATAGCGACTGCTAACAATAAAACATGACACGTCCTGTTGTCAGGGGGCGTGGCCTAAGTGATGTCATCATTTGACCATTGGATATTGTAGAAGACCCGATGATGATCAATCACAGAAAGTTTGGTGCCTCTGTGTGTTTCTGTGTAGGAGATATAGCAGTTTTTCCTGTTGTCAGGGGGCGTGGCCTAAGTGATGTCATCATTTGACCATTGGATATTGTAGAAGACCCGATGATGATCAATCACAGAAAGTTTGGTGCTTCTGTGTGTTTCTGTGTAGGAGGTATAACAGTTTTTCCTGTTGTCAGGGGGCATGGCCTAAGTGATGTCATCAATTGACCATTGGATATTGTAGAAGACCCGATGATGATCAATCACAGAAAGTTTGGTGCCTCTGTGTGTTTCTGTGTAGGAGATATAACAGTTTTATATTTTGTGGCGAGTAGGTGAACTTTGACCCCTGCTAACGCCCCTTCAACATGCTCAAAAACTCACCGTTTTGATAAATTTTAATTGGCCATGCCTTATGATCAGACTGACCGAGTTTCAAGCCGCTCGCTCGAAATCCCTAGGACGAGTTCGATCAAATACCAATGCTGTAAATGTCAAAAATGAGGTCAAATTACGACCTTCAATCTAAAATGGCCGACTTCCTGTGATATTTGCACTATGACGTTAATTGTAAATTCTGAGCGTCTTGCTTAGATCTACAACTGTACAAAATTTCATTACTCTACGATGAAGTAAGTGAATAGCAAAGGGTCCTTTGAAAATTTCTAGGTGGCGCCGTTGAGGCATTAGGTCACGCCCACCAAAGTTTGTTATGGATTCCTGTTGGGGGGTGGATAAGGATGCATCCAAGTGAGTTTTAAGCAGCTCGGCCCAAAAATGTGGAATTCAGAGCCAAACGTATGGCAGCGGCGTTTGAGGTGACTTCACCACGCCGCCACGCTCTCCTGCTCCATCGAATCCACTTGGGGCTGGAATCCACAATACATCAACATGTCTTCCGTCTCTGGACACAGTTTCATGTTGATTAGCTCAGAGGGGTAACATAGCGACCGTTTACAGCAAAACATGACACTTCCTGTTGTCAGGGGGCGTGGCCTAAGTGATGTCATAATTTGACCATTGGATATTAAAGAAGACCCAATGATGATCAATCACAGAAAGTTTGGTGCCTCTATGTGTTTCTGTGTAGGAGATATAACAGTTTTATTTTTTGTGGCGAGTAGGTGAACTTTGACCCCTGCTAACACCCCTTCAACATGCTCAAAAACTCACCGTTTTGATAACTTTTAATTGGCCATGCCTTATGGTCAGACTGACCGAGTTTCAAGCCGCTCGCTCAAAATCTCTAGGAGGAGTTCGATCAAATACCAATGCTGTAAACGTCAAAAATCGGGTCAAAATCAGACCTTCAATCTAAAATGGCCGACTTCCTGTGATATTTGCACTATGACATTAATTGTAAATTCTGAGCGTCTTGGTGAGCTCTAACACTGTACCAAATCTCATGTCTCTACGATGAAGTAAGTGAATAGCAAAGGGTCCTTTGAAAATTGCTAGGTGGCGCCGTTGAGGCATTTTTCTTTAGATTTTTATGAGGACCTTAAAATACAAAATTTTTAAACAGTCTTCATGCGTCCGCCAAGTTTGGTGAGTTTTTGAATATGATAAATCCCCCAAAAAGGCCCCTCTTTAGGGGGGCAGAATAAAAATAATAATAATAAGAAACAACACAGAAACAATAGGCCTTCGCAGCGCTTCGCTGCTCGGGCCTAATAAGAAACAACACAGAAACAATAGGCCTTCGCAGGCCTTCGCAGCGCTTCGCTGCTCGGGCCTAATAATTAACACTACAGATACAATAGGCCTTCGCAGCGCTTAGCTGCTCGGGCCTAATAATAATTAACACTACAGATACAATAGGTGTCACGATTTGGGTTTTGTCTTGGTTTATGTTATCAGATTTATTAGTTAAGTTTCTGATTTTGGGGTCTTGTTTGGTTTTGATTTAGACATGTTTTTCTGTTTAGGTTACCTGTTTTCCACCTGTCACTTTATCAGCTCTGTTCGGTCTCCCCTCAGCAATCTGTCAGCTTTTTTGCCTTGATTAGATCCACCTGCTCACTTATAATTAGCCTTCACTCCTGTTCACCTGCTCACTCCCCTATATAGTCCTGCCACAAACCTCTGCTATCTGCCAGATCATTTAACGAGCCACGGTGAGTTTAGTTCCAGCATTCTTTATTCTGATTGACCTGTTGACGATAACCCGAGAGCCTTTTTGATTCTGAGCCAGCCTGTTCCCTGATCTGTTTTTCCTGCCCTGTCTGACTGATTTACCGGTTTACCGACTAGTTTCTGTCCTATGGTTATCCGAGCTTGCTTTGCCCTGTCTGTACCTCTGCCTATTTTGGACTGCTTTTTGTGTACCGGATTTTGGACTGCCCTTTTGACTATTGAGCTCGCCTGTTCCTGTTTTCATTATTAAAATCCTGTTTTTTGCCTTAACCTCACTTGTTGGGTTTGAATACTGGGTTTGCCTGATTCACGATCATAACAGAATGATCTGGCCCAACTAAAACCTATCGCCCAACAAGTTTTTAGAGGTTTTTTTTTTTCCCCTCCACACGCTATGGCTTGGGAGGGTTCCAGATTGGCGTTCTGTCCCCCTGGTATCGGTCCCAGACGCCATCTCTCCAGCAGCCGCAGCAGCAGTAACCCGCTGCCTGCTCCGAGTTTACGATTGGGAGGGCTCTTTGTCACAAATTCAGATTCAACTCAGAATAGAAGGGATCACTCACCCAGCGACACCGCTGTCGGCTCTGCCCATGGGTTTTATCCAGAACCAACTTTGTTTATGGAGGTCGAAGCGGAGGTGGTGCGGGATCTTCGCCCGGATCTTTTTTTCTCTCTCCCTCCAGAGGAGGAGATGCAGGGAACGCTGTGGGCTCCACCGATCCCGGCTCTACCGACAGGATCAAACCTCCAGCAAGTCCTGCCGTCCCGCCGTCGGAGGAGGGGACGGAAACCTGTGGGTCGCTCCTTCACCCGTTCTGTTCGGCCGACAGGCGAGTCAGTACCGCGCCCGTCCGTTGCCACTTCCTGCCCAGTGGATCGGAGTCCGGTGCTTCCCAGAGCTGAGCAGCCCACAGCGCCTCCTGTTGGCGCCCGTGATGCTGAGGATCTGGCTCTGGAGGACCAGTTAAGAGCTTTTGCCCCTATTATTAAAGACCTTAGGGAGGCTCTTTTCTGCCATTATTCAGAGGAGCTGGAGGCAAGATTAAAGGAGGTCGAGGGGCACTATAGAGCGGCTCTCCAAGGTTTCTATAGTGGACTCAATCCTGTCCCCAAGGGTCCAGCCGACGCCCCGGCACCTGCACCTGTCCCAGAGGACCCGCCTCCTACCTCAACTCCAGAGCCGGCCTCCGGCAGCTATAAGGCAGCACTGTCTGCGCAGCCGGCCCAAGACGCTGTAACCCCGGAGGGTCCGCAGCCGGCCCAAGACGCTGCAACCCCGGAGGCTCCGCAGCCGGTCCAAGACGCTGCAACCCCGGAGGCTCCGCAGCCGGTCCGAGACGCTGCAACCCCGGAGGGTCCGCAGCCGGCCCGAGACGCTGCAACCCAGGAGGGTCCGCAGCCGGCCCGAGACGCTGCAACCCAGGAGGGTCCGCAGCCGGCCCGAGACGCTGCAACCCAGGGGGGTCCGCCGCCGGCCCGCGACGTGGGAACCCAGGAGGGTCCGCCGCCGGTCTGCGACGTGGGAACCCAGGAGGGTCCGCCGCCAGTCTGCGACGTGGGAACCCAGGAGGGTCCGCCGCCAGTCTGCGACGTGGGAACCCAGGAGGGTCCGCCGCCAGTCTGCGACGTGGGAACCCAGGAGGGTCCGCCGCCAGTATGCGACGTGGGAACCCAGGAGGGTCTACCACAGGCCCACGATGAGGGGGTTCAGACGAGCCCTCTTTCAGGCCGCAACTCGGGGGCTCATCGGGACACTGGGCGCCGTGGCCCTCGCCCAGACGACAAGCGGCGCCGTGGCCCTCGCCCAGACGACAAGCGGCGCCGTGGCCCTCGCCCAGACGACAAACGGCGCCGTGGCCCTCGCCCAGACGACAAGCGGCGTCGTGGCCCTCGCCCGAACGACAAGCTCCGTCGGGGGCCTCGCCGAGAAGACAAGCACCCAGAGCCCCATGAAGACTTAGAGGCCCCTGGACCTCTTCGGAAGCTCTTACCCCCTCATCTTTGGCTTGACAGCCAATTTCCCAAGTGGCTGACCAAACTATCTTTGTCGGAGGTTCTGGAAGGGTTATTGATGAGGTTCTGGGTGTTAAAGGGTCTGGGAGCATCTGAAGTCTGTAGCCCGGGGCCTCCTGAACCTGAAGTCTGTAGTCCGGGGCCTCCTGAACCTGAAGCCTGTAGCCCGGGGTCTCCTGAACCGGAAGCCTGTAGCCAGGCCCCGTCTGAACCTGAAGCCTGTAGCCAAGCCCCGTCTGAACCTGAAGCCTGTAGCCAGGCCCCGTCTGAACCTGTAGCCTGTAGCCAGGCCCCGTCTGAACCTGTAGCCTGTAGCCAGGCCCCGTCTGAACCTGTAGCCTGTAGCCAGGGGCCGTCTGAACCTGAAGCCAGTAGCCAGGGGCCGACTGAACCTGAAGCCAGTAGCCAGGGGCCGTCTGAACCTGAAGCCTGTAGCCAGGCCCCGTCTGAACCTGTAGCCTGTAGCCAGGCCCCGTCTGAACCTGTAGCCTGTAGCCAGGCCCCGTCTGAACCTGTAGCCTGTAGCCAGGCCCCGTCTGAACCTGTAGCCTGTAGCCAGGGGCCGTCTGAACCTGAAGCCAGTAGCCAGGGGCCGACTGAACCTGAAGCCAGTAGCCAGGGGCCGACTGAACCTGAACTCTGTAGCCAGGCTCCTCCTGAACTCTGTAGCCAGGCTCCTCCTGAACTCTGTAGCCAGGCTCCTCCTGAACTCTGTAGCCAGGCTCCTCCTGAACTCTGTAGCCAGGCTCCTCCTGAACTCTTTAGCCAGGCCTCTCTTCTAGCTCTTAGTCCGGCGTTGTCTCCAGCCTTTAGTCCGGCGGCAGGTTCTGTTCTTTCTCTCTCCAGACGTCGGTTCCTGAGGGTCCGGTTCTACCGACGGTCCCCGAGGTTGCTGCTCGGCCGCCGGCCTATGAGAGACCTGCTCCGCCGCCGGCCTATGAGAGACCTGCTCCGCCACCGGCCGCCGGACATCTTTGCTAACCGGGGCCGTCCTTCAGGACACCCGCCGGATTACCTGTCTCACAGGGGTCGTCCGCCGGAGAACCTGACACGCCTAGGACGTCCGCCGGAGAACCTGACACGCCTAGGACGTCCGCCGGAGAACCTGACACGCCTAGGACGTCCGCCGGAGAACCTGACACGCCTAGGACGTCCGCCGGAGAACCTGACACGCCGAGGACGTCCGCCGGAGAACCTGACACGCCGAGGACGTCCGCCGGAGAACCTGACACGCCGAGGACGTCCGCCGGAGAACCTGACACGCCGAGGACGTCCGCCGGAGAACCTGACACACCGAGGCCGTCCTTCGGGACGTCCGCCGGACAACCTGACTCGTCGGGGCCGTCCTCCTGGACGACCGCCTGAGAACCTGACTCGTCGGGGCCGTCCTCCTGGACGACCGCCTGAGAACCTGACTCGTCGGGGCCGTCCTCCTGGACGACCGCCTGAGAACCTGACTCGTCGGGGCCGTCCTCCTGGACGCCCGCCTAAGAACTTGACTCGTCTTGTTTTGTTTGAGTTTTTATTTGGACATTTATTTGATTCTAGCCCTCCATCCTGTACCTCCCTCCACCCACCCGAGCTAGTCTGTTTTGTTTCTGAGGCCGTCTGGAATCCGGCCTTGAGGAGGGGGTTCTGTCACGATTTGGGTTTTGTCTTGGTTTATGTTATCAGATTTATTAGTTAAGTTTCTGATTTTGGGGTCTTGTTTGGTTTTGATTTAGACATGTTTTTCTGTTTAGGTTACCTGTTTTCCACCTGTCACTTTATCAGCTCTGTTCGGTCTCCCCTCAGCAATCTGTCAGCTTTTTTGCCTTGATTAGATCCACCTGCTCACTTATAATTAGCCTTCACTCCTGTTCACCTGCTCACTCCCCTATATAGTCCTGCCACAAACCTCTGCTATCTGCCAGATCATTTAACGAGCCACGGTGAGTTTAGTTCCAGCATTCTTTATTCTGATTGACCTGTTGACGATAACCCGAGAGCCTTTTTGATTCTGAGCCAGCCTGTTCCCTGATCTGTTTTTCCTGCCCTGTCTGACTGATTTACCGGTTTACCGACTAGTTTCTGTCCTATGGTTATCCGAGCTTGCTTTGCCCTGTCTGTACCTCTGCCTATTTTGGACTGCTTTTTGTGTACCGGATTTTGGACTGCCCTTTTGACTATTGAGCTCGCCTGTTCCTGTTTTCATTATTAAAATCCTGTTTTTTGCCTTAACCTCACTTGTTGGGTTTGAATACTGGGTTTGCCTGATTCACGATCATAACAATAGGCCTTCGCAGCGCTTAGCTGCTCGGGCCTAATTAACACTACAGATACAATAGGCCTTCGCAGCGCTTAGCTGCTCGGGCCTAATAATAATAATTAACACTACAGATACAATAGGCCTTCGCAGCGCTTAGCTGCTCGGGCCTAAATAACTTCCTGAACGTTACAGGCGCCGCCATTTTTATTTGCTTGATTCCCTCCTTCAATCCTAGAGAGCAGTAGTACCGTAGATCGTCACTGGGAGGCGAGGAACTGGGCTAGCGTGATGTGTAAATGTTCGTAAGAACCGAGCTCGGCACGGTTAACTGATCTAAGCTCGGTCCGAACTCAGCATGGATCGGTTAAAAAAGGGTAGTGTAAAAGGGGCTATTGTGACGCGCTCACATAACACCAATGTGCATATACGTTACTGGTTAGTTTCTGCTTGCTGGCTCCGCACCTCTAGTGTTTATGTATCCGGTGAGCTTCAATTTCAGCCGTTCATCGTAGCTCCACTGCTCTTACCGTATACTTTGAAAATGGGTGAGTTGCAAGAAGCAAACTGTCTTACAAGCTTATGATAAGAAGAGGATTCCTTATAAGGAAGAAACAAATTCAGGGTGTATTTGGGAGATTTTTTTCATGTGATCCCCTTGAGGAGCAGAACAGCTGGGATGGTCTTGCGCATGTGCAGTTATTCAAAAAGTGACTTGGGCATTTCTTTCCTACATTTTGGGAAAATTGTCCACGATACCTTTAAAATAAATTTAATTGTGTTCATTAATGTTTTCATTTTTATGTCTTCACCACACATTTGATTTTTATGATTACAAATGTTGAACAAAGTGTGGACATGTCAGGTACAACATACCCAGCCATCACCGCATCTCAAGACGCCTTAAGATGTGTCTCAAGACACATTTTTGAGATGTCTTGAGATGTATTAAGATGTCTTGGTAAGTCAAGACGTGTCTATAAGATATGTCTATAGACATGGGTCTTAAGATGTCTTGAGATGACTTGAGATGTCTCAAGATGTCTTGGAAATATGAAGATGTCTTGAGATATCTGAAGATGTCTTAGAAATAAAATTTAGTAAAATATCACTATCCACTATTCCTTGGTAATAATTTATATATTTTTTGATTATAGAAAAGAATGAGAAACCCTATATGACACACTGAGTATTTAATAAAACATAGGAAAATACAGTTCAATGTATTGCAATTATTGCACATAGTATGAACATGTTAAGAGTATTAGGTTTACAAAATTGACATCAAGTTACGTGTGTGTGTGTGTGTGTGTGTGTGTGTGTGTGTGTGTGTGTGTGTGTGTGTGTGTGTGTGTGTGTGTGTGTGTGTGTGTTTGGTAAGGTTACTCTATATAAGAGTGTGGATATGCGTTTCTAAGATGCAATTTGTTCCTTGGATTGTGAATGATTTTTTTTCATCTAATTGACAGTACTGTCCATTGGTGGCAGCAGACTTTGTGCCGATTCCTAGGTTTTCAATTGGCTCCCAGAAGCATTTGTGGTGGAGGAACAGGAGGGTGTCAGTGATAGCTGATGTTGGAAAAAATATTTTTTCCCCCTTCTTTATACTGTTTGCAGCCTGTCAGTGGGTCTTCTGTGCGTTGCAGCAAGAAAGTGGTACCCTCAAACAGGACAAGTGGAATATCTGGGGAGAAACATTGTGCATGTAGCTATGGGATATCTACATATAATCCTGCTCACACATTATATTCAAGATGTAACTTTACCAGAGATTGTAGCCCATATGGTTGTGATTTTCACTGGTTGCCTGTCACTGTCATTCACATGGGTTGGATTAAAGGGGGCTATCTACACAAATGAGCCAACTTTGAGAGTCTTTACATCAAATCTGTGAATGAGATAAAATATTTTTAAAACACTTGCATTCATTAAAAAAGGTATATTATAAAAGGCATATTCCATTTTTTTAGATAAATATCCAAGGGTCTAATACACAAAATGATGCACGGCTTCTGGGAAATGCTATGCAGTATGTTTTGTTGCTGGTACAATTGCTGCTCTGCGCTATCCTTTTATGAATTTGGCTGAAAAAATATTCTGAATCCAGTACATTACTACTGCTATTACACAAATGATAAACATTGATAACATACTTATGAAGCTGAGGCGCAAGTTCAATCGAAGAAACTCATCACCAGCCTCCATTCAATCAGAGTCCGATACGCCTCTGATGTGAGCCAATCAGCTACGAACCGCACCTCCATGAAGCCAATCAGCATCCCGCGCTCATCTTAAAAGCAACTTCAAATCCACGTCTCAGCCTGCTAACCAGCAAGCGCAAACGGATTGCATGTTGGATTTCGAATCAGATGTCCGATTCAAGACGATAACAACTCATCCTCTAATCCTGCTGCTCATAGGAACGCCATCTAGCCGCGCATCCATCCTCTGCAATCTCTGTATTCGCTCCAGCATATCTTAAGCAGCACTGACCTGGATTCGCTCTCTTTGCTGGCCTTCTTCCGCTGTGGCGTCTCATCCCGTCACCCAACCTCTGTTTTCATCAGCTCCGATTCCTGGCGCTATGAACTTGCAAATCCCCGCTTTTCACAAGCAACGTAGACGCCGTCCCAACTCTGACTCAGCTCCGGCCCCGCTCTGCTCCGTAGCGAGAGCGGCTATCATCCTGCGCAACTTTTAGCCGGATCTCCTCTCATGCCCGCTCCTAGCAGCTCAAGGTAACATGTATCCACTCATGTTTTCATTCTTATTACATGCATTTCGCTCATCATGCTCCTGAACTGTCCGTCGTTAGGCAGAAGTATCCCATCCATTCTGTTTGTTTTCGTTTTCTTCTTCTTCTGGTTTGGCGGTTGGCTACAGGCTTGTAGTAGCATTACTGCCACCTACTGGTTGCAGTATGGTTCGTGATGGACTCCATTAATCTTCTCTTATCTCATAATTATGTCATTCTAATTCAACTCATCGTTCATATTTTCTACAGTAATTTCTTGTCCATAGTATGCTTGATTTTTAAGTGTTAAGTTTGTAAGTTGAAATGTTAACCTTACCATTTTCCTTTTTTGTTTTTCCCATTCCTGGTTCTCTTACTATCTTTGATATGGCAACGTTCTTCTCGTCTCCCCTTTATCATCAACCTGCAGGCTGTATTAGCAAATGTCTCAGCATTTTAAATCTCTGATTTCGTCATTCAAAGACTTACTATGGGCAATCCTTCCGTATTAAGTACCTTCAATGTCATTCACGTTCAGTTTAACCTGACAGTAGGGTTGAGTTGTTACTTAACCCATTTTATTTTCAGAAGTGCATTTTAAATCCAGCGATTTATACCAATTGTTGTGCCCTTCACGAGCTCTGCTGCTCTGGCCAGGCGTTCATAAAGTATTCTGTCAAATTCTCTTCACCTACTTTCATCGTGCACTGCCACGTGCTACGTTGTGTGCCTTGTTTCGTGCCCTGTCTCGTACCCCGCTCGTACCTGTCTCATACCCCTGCCATGTGCCCTGCCATGTGCCCTGCCATGTGCCTGCCATGTGCCCCGCCATGTGCCCTGCCATGTGCCCGGCCACGTGCCCCGCCATGTGCCCGCCATGTGCCCGCCATGTGCCCCGCCATGTGCCCGCCATGTGCCCGCCATGTGCCCTGCCATGTGCCCATCTCCTACTCCTCGTGTACTCTGTATGTGCCTGTTTCGTGTCCTTCATGTCATGAGCATTCATTCTTTCATGTCCCCATGCATCAGCCCCATGCATCAGCCCCATGCATCAGCCCCATGCATCACCGGCCGAGCACCTCACCATTCATCTCACCTCATCTCACCATCCATCTCACCGTTCCCCGCACCTCACCTCACCATTCACCTCACCTTCATCTCCCATTCCACATCACTGTTTTGTAGGCCTTCGCGGCAAACGGCCCTGTTTTGTAGGCCTTCGCGGCAAACGGCCCTGTTTTGTAGGCCTTCGCGGCAAACGGCCCTGTTTTGTAGGCCTTCGCGGCAAACGGCCCTGTTTTGGTAGGCCTTCGCGGCAAACGGCCCTGTTTTGGTAGGCCTTCGCGGCAACGGCCCTATTTTGGTAGGCCTTCGCGGCAACGGCCCTGTTTGGTAGGCCTTCGCGGCAAACGGCCCTCTCATTAAGCTACGCTGCTTCTCCTTTTCATTCTTCTCTGCTGTCTGGAGCACGCTTTCTCTGTGGTGCCTGAATTGGCACAATGTTCAATTGGTGAATCCTCTTTGCTAGGTTGGTGAGACTTGATTGGGCTACTGGGCAAAATGAAGATAGAAAGAGGCTAAGGAACTATTTGCAAACAAAACAAAGAAAGGACAAACAAGGGGGTTGATCAGGATAGCTCTGTGAATCCTTGTTCACTGAGAGTCTGGTTCCAAGAACATGGAATGGAGTCGAGTCATTTGCATGTATTTCGATCTATTCACAATGCGGGGCCCAAGTTAAACAGAACATTATTTGTTGAAATAATGGCTCGGACATGTTCCCCAGGCGATGAGAGCCTCTCCAGATGCTGAAGCAGGCAGTCGAGTCTAGCAGACCCTGGATCAAGCGTGGCTGGCCAGGCACCTTTCCCAGCTGCTGGCTTGTGTGTTGATCAGGGCCGACCAGGCTTCATGGTTGGCCTTCTTTGTCTGCTCTGTGAGAGCTGCTAAAGAAGTCGCAGGAGTGAGCTGAAGAAAGAGAGCTCTTTGTCTGTGGGAGGTAGGTTTTATTCGTAAAGAGGGTTTTTTCAGCAGGACCCGGTGGGAAGAAAGGCGTCCAAGCATTGAGGGTCTCATGTTGCAGCAGGACAGAATTCCTGTTACCTTTCCCATACCACAGTTCAGAATTCAACCCGAGATCAATTATTTACCATGCCGTTATTGTATAACATTAGTTTAAATTACGGATCCTGTCTGCAGACTGGTGAGGCTAATTAAGCTAATAAGTAATGAAGTTCATCAGTTTTATCAGAATGTAGTAAGAATCTAAGTATTTTCATTTCAAACATCATGGAATGAGCTTAATAGCTTAATCCGTTTATGACAGCATTTATTATGCGCTCGGCAGTTTATGCATTCATGAGTTAAGCAAACATTATTTGATAATTATGTCTTAAGACATGTTACCATCTTTATCCTCTTCATTCATTCATCTCGTGGTCACTTCCTCTCCTAGATCTTCCTTTCACTATTCTCAGTTTGTCCTTTTTAATTAAACCTGTCGGCCTGCAAATCGAGTTCTAGGTATTGGTCTCAACTTGGTTCCAGCATGGTTCCGCCTGCAGTTCAGCTCTCGAATTCACAAGATATCAGTCTCATCCCATATCAGTTATTTTCAACCGTCAGCTGCCCTCCTTGCTTGGTCACCTCAATCTCACAAATGCATCATTGCCAGAGTCATGCTTTATTTCCAGGCAGCGAGAGTTCGCTAAATTTGTTCTTTCCTTCTTGAACAGGATACTCTGGTTGAGAGCTGCCGTTTTGACCGTCTGGTCTGCTTCTCGCCTGATCGAAATATATTCTATAATGCCTTTCTGTCGTGGATGTGTTTAAAATTTTACGGATGCTGCCATCCGTAGGTTTTGGGGGGGGTTCTTTATAATTGTTTCACAGGTTCCTGATCACTCAAACAATGGGCTTGGTCATCATCATCATGCCTCACTCATTGTTCTGAGCTTCCATTCATTTAGCCGCTCAATGCCTCTCGGCTTTAAGGTAATCTAACTGCAAATACTGGTGGTGGATCGAAACTTTTCACATGTTTCGTCAGACCCTTCATGTTTCACTCTTTCAAATTGAGTTTATCATTCATAATCATCACAGTTCGTAACTCTCCTATCATATAGTTGATCTTTCATGCTTCTTTCATATCATCATTCATCACACGTATACTTTCATTCATATCGCAACTCATATTGACAGTTATCCCGTCACTCATTCTGTTATGTATCCTTTCATGCATTCTTACGTACCCTGCAATGCACTCTCTCGTGCGTCTCGTAGTTTCTGGTCCTGCGTCTTGTCATGTGTTCTCTCATGCCTGCGTCAAGCATTCTGTTATGCATCCCGTCACCTGTGTTGCATCTTGTCATGATCACTCATTTCTCTATGTGCATCATCTGCAAGACATCTTCCGCAAGAAAGCATAATCAAGACATCTTCCGCAAGAAAGCATACTCAAGACATCTTCCGCAAGAAAGCATACTCAAGACATCTTCCGCAAGAAAGCATACGCAAGACATCTTCCGCAAGAAAGCATACGCAAGACATCTTCCGCAAGAAAGCATACGCAAGACATCTTCCGCAAGAAAGCATACGCAAGACATCTTCCGCAAGAAAGCATACGCAAGACATCTTCCGCAAGAAAGCATACGCAAGACATCTTCCGCAAGAAAGCTTACGCAAGACATCTTCCGCAAGAAAGCATACGCAAGACATCTTCCGCAAGAAAGCATATGCAAGACATCTTCCGCAAGAAAGCATACGCAAGACATCTTCCGCAAGAAAAGTATCCATGCTCACATCTTCCGCAAGAAAGCATACGCAAGACATCTTCTGCAAGAAAGCATATGCAAGACATCTTCCGCAAGAAAAGTATCATGCTCACATCTTCCGCAAGAAAAGTATCATGCTCACATCTTCCGCAAGAAAACATAAGCAAGACATCTTCCGCAAGAAAAGAATCTCTGCTCACATCTTCCGCAAGAAAAGCATCTCTGCTCACATCTTCCGCAAGAAAAGCATCTCTGCTCACATCTTCCGCAAGATAGCATAAGCAAGACATCTTCCGCAAGAAAGAATCTCTGCTCACATCTTCCGCAAGAAGCATACGCAAGACATCTTCCGCAAGAAAGCATCTCTGCTCACTTCTCCTCGTTCATTTCGTTCATTTCATTCACCTAATCATCTCCCATTCAAATCACTATCCCGTCACACTGCTTTATGAGTCAGGCGCTCTGACCTCGGCATTTTTGGGGGGAACATCCCTGTTCTCATACATCTACTTATGCATATTAAAGTATAATTCAGCATTAATGTTCCTGCTGAGGTCTGAGCGCCAAAGACTTAAAATATTGTATCAATAAAATCCTTCTAATTGCCATTTCTTTCTCTGTGAGTTTTTCAGATTGAAATGAAGCTGAGGCGCAAGTTCAATCGAAGAAACTCATCACCAGCCTCCATTCAATCAGAGTCCGATACGCCTCTGATGTGAGCCAATCAGCTACGAACCGCACCTCCATGAAGCCAATCAGCATCCCGCGCTCATCTTAAAAGCAACTTCAAATCCACGTCTCAGCCTGCTAACCAGCAAGCGCAAACGGATTGCATGTTGGATTTCGAATCAGATGTCCGATTCAACCCACCCCCAACCCCTTCTCCACCATCATAGCTGAGTTCATCTAGCTTCCAAGACGTTCCTCCATCCTCAACCCATCAGAGTGTTTTCTCCCTTCAGTCTTCATCACTCCCTATCGCCAGTTATTGGTCCGGCAGAAGACCACCATGTTGGGCCCGGTTCTGCCAGAGGTTTCTTCCCAAAGGGGAGTTTTTCCTCTCCACAGTCGCTTCAAGCTTGCTCATCATGGACAGTTCATGCAAACCTGTGTTTATCAAGTTGGACATCTATCTTAAACAGATCATCATATGGACTGAACAAACTTCTTCTATCTCCACTCCACCACCAGTTTCAGACCTGGGGGGAACATCCCTGTTCTCATACATCTACTTATGCATATTAAAGTATAATTCAGCATTAATGTTCCTGCCGAGGTCTGAGCGCCAAAGACTTAAAATATTGTATCAATAAAATCCTTCTAATTGCCATTTCTTTCTCTGTGAGTTTTTCAGATTGAAATATTTTTGTGGGGACAGTGTGGCAGTTTGGTGTTTAATGCATCTCTCTGGTTGCCCAGAGAGAGGGTTGTCAAAGATGTTGATGATATGCTTCCCCTTATCCAAACCTTGGGAATAAAAGCAAATTATGTTAATGATGTTCCTGTACAAGAAGACAGTGCTTACAGTACATTATAATGTATAATTAATATTTATTAATATGTATTTTCCTGTACTGCATTGAGATCAACTACAGGAGTCACACCTTTGGGCCAAGTAAGATCTCTTCCTGTGTCAGGACTCTATCCCCCATTCTCTCCATGAGGTCTGGCTGGCGCATCATTTTTGACACTTTCAGTAGGATAGCTCTGGCATTTGGGTTCCAAGGTGCAACCCTGTTAAGAAATTAATTACAATAAATACAATAATTTTGTTACCTTTTTTTAGTCATCGTTGATGGAACATCCAAGAATATTTTAATAATACAACTATTTTAGTAATTTATTTTTGTAACATAGATTTACCTACCAAGCCCATGTCTTTGATGAAGTTCAGCTGCAGATATCACTGTGGCTGATCCTGATGGCCTGTAAACTGGGGCGTAGCCTGGAAGCCCGGGGACAGATGTATTTTCTGCTGTTTCCTCATTTGGTGTTGACAGTGTGCAAAGGGTATCCAACACAGCAATCCTCTTCAACATTCATTTTTCAATACTGACACCATTTTTATGAGCAATAACTGAAGTACAACAAAAATATCAAGACTGAGCTTCAAACACCTTCAGGACCTAGTATATGAAATGTAAGGAAAATTTACCTACCCAAGTCCTTGATCCTCTGGTGGTAACGCTCAAAGCGGCTGCAGTCACCAATCATAGGGTGGCCCAGGCCAGCATATCAATTTGCTCCCCAATGCGTAGTACATATAAACTTATAAATGTAATTATGAAATTATCAACTTACGATGTTGCCCCTGTGATGTTTACAGTGTTAAATTCAGGTAGTTGAACACAGAAATGTAGTAAAAATGTGAACTCTTCTAACCTCCTCCAACTGCCGTACTAAATGTCGTACTAACTGAAAACAAACCTGAGATTCGGAATATTAGTAAAAACTGCCCTTCAAAATAAGAGCTCCTTCAAAACAAAGGTCCATTCAGATTCATGCCTGAAAGGCAACACAACCCTTGATGCCCATATTTTCCCTTTTTGCCCCCAAATTTTATAATCATAAAACTCCTGTTAAAACAAGATAGCTTGACCATGCTTTTGAGACAGGCTGCAAAGGGTGTCTTAAGCCATCTTAAGATTTGAATGTTTTAAGACAAAAAAAGATGTCTTAAGACATCTAAAGACACTCAATGTCTTCAAGACACAAAATACTGTCTGAGAGCATCTCAATTCCTGCAATTTTATGTCTTAAGACATGGGTGCATGTCTTCAGATTTTTGTCTTAAGATGTCCTAAGACATCTTGATGTGCACAAATGTCTTGAGACGTCTTAATTTTTCTTATTCAGACATCTTGAGACGTCTTGAGACACAGTGATGGCTGGGTATGAAGTGTAACAAAGATATAACGTCTATGTTTATTGTTCCTCCCCTTCCTACATCTCCAGCATCTCATCCATGATTCTGCCTGTCCAGAAGAGCAGACACTAGGACCCTCTGCTTTTTGTCATTTGTACCTGCTCCCAGTCTTTGTGTTTTGATGCTAATAAATTTTGAACTGAGAAAAAAGACATGCACTTTTTTTCTTTTATCTGTGATAAATTGATTTGTTAATGCTTTCAACATTTTAAAATGGAAATGTGAAATTTGCAAACAGCTGGTATAGTTAACTTGTAATGAGGTCCTTTAATTATAAAGTGTGGAGTTTGATGTTAACTGTTTGGACTTTAGGGTGGGAGGTCAGGTCACTGCCTTTAATTAATATTTAAGATAAGAATTGCTTTAATGCCCCTTAATGGGGAAATTTGGGTGTAACAGTGGCAAACAACCAATTATTATTGATGAGAAAAAGAAAATAAATAAATAAACTGTTAAATCTGAAGTTAGCTCTAAAGAAAACACCAAGAGTAGGATATAAGGGTAAATATCATTGTACATATTGACCAAAGGAAAAACAAAGTTATTTGACAGTAGAAAAATGACTCTAGTCTATTTAACTAACACATGATTTGTATCGATGGAGAGAGGTATTTTTAGATGTAAATATCGGAACTGATAATAAATAAATTGCCTAATAAATTATCTATATATCGATAGATAGATAGATAGATATTCAAATTAATTTATTCACATGGGTAAAACAATTTTACATTGCCCTTATGTGTTCTTATTGTCAATAATAGGATGTGGTTTTTTTGTGTAAGGTATAATTGATAGTTGGTCTAATAGTTAATAGTGATAGACACCGTAAACAAATAAATAAAATCTATTCATCATAAATACAGACCCCGAGCAGATTTGATTTTCATGAAACCGGGTGCAAGCAGCGCTGCCGTACTCGTCATCGGTAAGCGCAGGACCCTGAGCAGATCTGAACACCCGAGCAGATCTGGTACCTACACCAGTAGATTGCACCGCGTCTGTTTATATCTGGTCATCGTGCCCGATGCTGGGGCTATTTTTATCCACAAAACATTATCAGGATGGAGGCTTGGTGTATGTAACTTAGTTTTATCATGATTCTTTTTTTTTTTTTTTGTCTTTTTTATGTGACTTTTTGAGGGAAATGTCAAAAAACAAATCTGTTACCATTTTGTATAAAAATGCATATTAATGCTGTTGGAAGAAATAATACTATAGGAGAATAGTGATGTTCTTCAAACACGCAAAAAGGCTTTCCAGCTTAGCATGACATTTTTGTCACATTTGACCCTTAATTAAAAAAAAATAAAATAACACAAATGAGAAAAGGACATCATGGCAAATGGAACTACCATTTTAACAAGACAAAATTCAAATTGTGAATTCCAGACCCTTGATGCACCTGAACTATTCTGATTCCATCAAATCTTCTTCGTTTCCCCACTATTAGACCCCTTTATACATATTTTTCAGTTTGTCAGCTTACATAGTAAGACAAGAAACAGTGACAGCAGGTTTAGATTGAACAAGTGTGACTGGTAAATCATTTACGTACAAATTACTTTAAAACACACAGCTCTGACTTTTGAAATCTCTATGTGACACTTATGAATAAAAAAAATGTTTTTTTTTTTTCAAAAGCATACTTAGACTCTTTTCACTTTTCAAGTGGCTTGGGTGCCTTTTACTCCAACCACAGAATGTCACAGATGTCACCATCTTCATTTCCGACCAAAGCTGGTTTATGTTAACCTGACCCTAGCCAGATTGATATCGCTCCGCCTAGCTCCGCCTAGCTTCACTCACATCCATCTGGGACCTCTCCCATAGAGAGTGATTTCTCCAACCAATTTTATTGTCCAGCCAATCAGGACGCAGGGCTGGAGTTTCATAGATGTGACGTAGTGGAGAAGCGACCGTGAGACTGTTTTGATTCAGACAATGGCGGCTCGCATCGAGGAAGCAAGCATTAACATTGATGCTGCTATTTCCAATCTACCTAATATTGTTTCATTAAAAGAACATCAGAGAGCGGCTCTGAAGGCTTTTGTTGGTGGAAACGATGTTTTCGCCCTTCTCCCGACCGGATTTGGCAAGTTTTGTTTTCCGAGGCGCGTCCGTGGCAGACGCGCCCGTGGCAGACGCGCCCGTGGCGGAGCGGTTAGCGCGAACCATGTTAAGAGGCCTTTAGTCCTCGACGCGGTCGGCCCGTGATCGACTCCGACCCGTGGCGCTTTGCCGCCTGTCTTCCCCCCTCTACCTGTCAGCTCAAAAAAAAAAAAAAAGTTTTGCGTTTTCCTGCGTCGCTCTCACAGCGTCACGGGTTGGCTTCGGTGTGAGTGGTTGAAATAGCACGTCGATAAAGATGACAGACAAGTGGCTTATCCAATCATATGCAAGGATTTTTGATAAGGCCCAGCCTTCAAAAAAGGCCATTCCTATGGATCAGTCCCAGATGGATGTGAGTGGAGCTAGGCAGAGCGAAATACATCTGGCTAGGGTCAGGTTAGGCTTATGTGACATTAGCAATTAATGAGGTGTTATCAGGTAATGTAACATTCAGCATCTTCTGTAAGCACCTGTTAGTGATGATGAGGGTGTGCCTGCAAATGACGTATAGGCTATGTTGATTAGATATTCTGTTAGGTTCGGGATTATCTCAAACAAATCGTGAGTATTAATTAGTATTGTTGCTGCTGACGGGAATTTCCAGCGCAACAACCGCCGACAGGTACTTGGTCCATTAACATCCAGAACTGCTAGGACATCCCAGCACCAGCGGAAGGAGGGGAGGGGAGGGGGAGGAGGTAAGAAGGGAGAAGTGTTTGCAGGAGGAGGGAAGGAGGGAGGGAGGCTGTTCCGCTTGGATGGCCGGAGCAGTCAGGGGGCTGCACGGACGGGAGAGACGGACAAGACATCGCTCTCGCTTTTTGCGCTTCCCTTCTTTGGCTTTTTTTCCCTCCTGCGTGCGTCCCGCTCCGCGCTCAGCGCTCAGCGAGGAACGGAGCAAAGAGGGGAGGGAGGCACGGAGACAAGGAGGGAGAGTTGACGCATGCGAGTGAGTGGGCACACCGAGTCTTCACTTCTCCCCGATATGCGACCTGCGAGACGGCGCGCCGCCCGCGACCTGCGCTACTGACACCGAGCAGGAGAGACCCAGAGCAAGGAGGCAGGGAGAGCTGGGGATGGACCCACAGTAGCGGCTCGTGAGGGGACTACGCTAAGGGAAACGGAGCGGAAGCGTGTTTTTGCGCACAAGTCCGAGAAAGACGGCGTTTTTATTTCTGTCTCTCTCCATCTCTCTCTTTCTTTCTTTTTGTGACCCGGACCGTCACTCCTGATGTGTGCAGTTTTGTTTGGTAACAAAATACGGATTAATCTGTGACAGATTTCCTGAAAGAACAGCCGCACACAACAGGTAAGATTATTATTATTATTATTATTATTATTATTATTATTATTATTATTATTATTATTATGCTTTCATTTTATTTTTTATATAATAATCATTATTGTTCCAATGCGCTCTTGATCATTCCTTAAATTCCAAACATAAACCAATCCCAGAGAAGATCCCAACTTTTCCCGGATTCCAATAAAACCTCGAGGCTGTGTGCAAGGGAGGCAGCAGAGGCGGGATTCCCTTTCTCTGAATTTCTCCCCATACTGATCTCGTCTACTTTGTTGTGGGACCGTGGTGTTGGAGGCGAAGTAATCTAAATCTGCGAGACAGGGAGCGAGCGATCCGATCAGTGCAGATGTTAGGCTAATCCCGCCGGCTGTTGACCCTCCCGTCCAGTGCCATAATCCCCGTGGATTGAATTGAGACTGCCACCGCCAGTGACCTGACTCGGACTCACCGCGGCCGGGAAGTCCCTGTATGGACAGGACGAGAGCAGAGCCAAACAAACTGAAGTTTTAAGATTATCGCCAGCCCTTACGAGAAAGGTGTTCGGATTTCAGCTTTAGTTTATGTTGGTGATGCTGGTTTGGTGTCCATGGATCAGTGCTGGGGATGGGGTCAATGGGAAGCAAAGGCTGTGTAAATCTGCTTTAATGTGTTTATGGGATGTGTGCATTTAGCATTAGGTCACTGAAATATCAAGAGAGCTCCAGAGATTTTTTTTTTTCTTATCCACACACATGAATCAGCAGTACCACAAACATTGAAGATCTAATCCATGGTTCACGTCCAAGTTCAGCCTAAAAAAAAGATGTTGAAAGTCAGACTGGGTTATTTCATTAACCGCTTCTAAACCACTTTTATACAACAAGGGACATTTTTATATGGATGAATTTCCACCTTTCATTAGACTAGTGGTCACCTTTTATTAGACCTTGTTGTGAGACAGGTGGTTTAGAAAGGGTATGCGTTTGAGCAATAATTCAAATTTTGCATTTAGCTGCAACCTATTTAGAGACCGTTGCAAGGCTAAAGTCAAACTGGGAAGTTATGCTTCTTAAAGTCCTTGAAATACTTTTCAATGACCATGTACGCGTGCAGCTCGGACGTCACCAACACACATTTGCTTGTACTATTGTTTAATCCCTTAAAATATACAACTTTCACTACTATACCAGATGAACAATGTGGTGGCTTGCACACTTGCAATGAAGAGAAGAAAAGGAAAATAAGAAAAAAGTAAGATAAAAAAGTAAGATAAAATGTAATATATATATATATATATATATATATATATATATATATATATATATATATATATGTATGTGTGTGTGTGTGTGTGTGTGTGTGTGTGTGTTTGGCGCCACCCTTTGAACGGGAGTGGTAATGTTGCTGCCGACATGAACACTGGGTTAAATCTCAAGGCGGTCATTCCTAATGAACTACACTACACTACCATCTTGTTAAAATACATTTAAAATGTTTGCTACTAGTACAATAACATCTCGTATCAATTACGCAATGTTTTTTATTAATTAGCTATTTTGTTTTATTAGTTTTCATCTGTGAGGACAAGTCATATGACCAAAATGATCTTGATAATTAGTTAGAATTAGACTAATTTAGTGGAGTAAACATATTTAAAAACATGTTTGGCATTCGATCAATTGGTCTGTGACCTTTAGCTTTTGAATTTACATATTTTATTCTCAGAAATATTTGTTAAATTCTATGCAAACAAAACTTCTGCATATTACAGCTCTAATTGGAGTGGTGAAATTCCAACAGTTTGTGTCATTAGTGCAAGTTGTTCATATTTAAATCAAAACCATGGAGATAATAGTACATTACGTGCAATCCATGAGCGGTCTGTTGATTTATGTAGGCCTGCAGACAGACTAAAGTAGCAGCTCCAGGGATGCTCTCAGTGATCGCTTCCTCATACTTGTAATCTGACTTGACAAGAGCGGAATTTATTTTAAAGGGCTGAACAAGAAGGGGCAGAAAGAGAATTCTACAAGGATTCAACGATTGGATTAGCCCTCAGCTTGATCTTAATTTTCGAAAATCATGAGTGCACAGTCTCTTCAAAAGTCCAGAACGAGAACAACATTGATATCTGAGCATCTATTTTTTTAGTAAATAGGGATAGGGAGCAGGAAAGGGTTGATTGTGTACCTGGTTACACTAGCAAATATTAATGGGTCGACATGACTCTGGAAACATTAACCTTGAGTAAAAAGTACAGCAGCGTTACAGTACACACAATGCTTAAATGAAATAGGTGCTTTTATTTGAATCAGACAAGCAATAATTATTCCTTTCAATGCTGAATATATAATAAAATGTGTATTATAGTTATATTGATGTTACTTGTAGCGTCTACGTATTATTTTGTTACAGCTACTAAAGTGAAAATATAGAATAAACACCTTCAAAATCTGGTTGTAGTTAAAGTGCTTTTTACACAAAACACTTTACCTGTTTGCTGTATTTAGAGTAACACTGAGAGTACAGAAAGCTGATAATAGCGGGTTAATTAGTCAGGCTATCTGCTCAGATAGCCTAGCCTGAACATCCACTGTATGCTGCTCACAGCTCACCCACTGCAATCAGTGTCAAAAGCCTTGCTGAAATAACAAAGTCCTCCAAAAAAAAAGGAAGCTTAGTGCCAGGTTTAGAGCAGAACAATACCCAAAGGATTTTTATGAAGGGGGAGAACAATTTTTGTGTTATTTTGTCATCACACTGACTGGACCCGTAAGAATTCATGTAACAACAACTTGCAGTCCGAAACATGTTACAAAAAGGGAGAAGAAACAAGTTAGCGTGGGCACCTGCAATGTCTTGAACGTTCATTTAAATCAGCAAACGTGAGACCTATGAGTGCCCAATCAGATAATCCTTCAGAAACAAAATAATAAAAAGCTAGAGGAATTATTTTTATTCACTCCATAATTACCCCCTTTTAAGTTAGAAAATATGGTTTTAATGGTAAAAAAAAAAAAAAGGTGGACCTTGGGGGGAAAAAAATCTAATAGATTTCATTGCTCCCTAAATGTGTAGTAGTCGAATTTAAGCCAACTTGCCGGCAATTTAACGTTTAAAGTTTGGAAGGGGCACTACTGCCTTATTCTCAGCTCCATGACTAAACCATGAAACCATGGGAAAGAACAGTTTTGCGGTTTAGAAACATTTTTAAAATCCCAGTGTGCCTGGACACAGACAGTCTGTGGAATGAATGAGTTTCCAAGGCATATATAGATCATCTTCATATAAAAAGCACAAACAAGTACCTGTTGGTGTCAGCTCCCTGTTGTATATGTGACAAGGACAATAACAGAGCTGAAACGTGTTTTTTTTTGCTACTTGCTCGCCAACATGGAGTCCAGCTGGTTCCGGCATTCTGACCCAGGGAGCAGAGCGGCCCTTTAACACTTGGCCACGTGCTGTAAGCCAACAAACCTGTCAGGAGTGATAGAGCGCAGAAGTGACAGGCAAAAAATACCCTAGGATATGCACATTTAGAGGCGCGGCATAAAACATTCATAGCATGCTTTCCCCGGGAAGTATCCTTTCGAAGAAATGTGTCATCAAGGTCATTTTTATTTCATGCCTCTTCAGGAAAACCCAGCGGAAGGAACAGAGGATAGGGAGACGGTGGGCTTTGGTGCCAATTTGCATTTGTGAGCTTTCAGTGTGGGGACTTGTGAGGCTTCTACTCTACACATTGATTTGGAGGAGTTCAACCTGTAGCTATCTCCTTTAAAGTTAAAGTCCTTTAAACAGGATAATACTACCCCGTTATGTAGCTTGATATCATGGGTGTTGCGCAGCCAGATCGGATATAACAATGCAAAGAAGATATTGGAGTACTTTAACAACTAAGCCATAGCTTGATAAACCAAGCAGATATTTTAGCTTTACATGGTCACGTTCTTGCCTAAAATCATTCTAAAAGTTCATTTTATTTAAAAAAAAACGTCAAATTTATAAAACTTAACTCACTTTTTGCGCTCTCTGCTTTCGGCCTCTGCTGCTTAGAGCTGTGGTCACGTTATGCTCTGTGCTCACCGTGGAACTGACGCCTTACCTCTGTCTTCCTCGGTAAACTGACAGTGAAATATTGAGAGACGCAGCATTTTGAAATTATACTTCGATACATGAAATTTAGCGTCGCCGTTTTTTTCCCCATAATTGACGTTTTGGATTACGATTTTTTTTTTTTTTTTGATCCATTGTAGATATGAAGATTCACTGTATATAACTGAATGCACCTTCCCTACTCCGCACCTTCTTGTATGAGCCGATGTGACGAGTGAATTTCTCCATTGTGAGATCAATAAAGACTATCTTATCTTATCTTATCTTATCTAATCGTTGCTGCCCAAACCAGCACACAATATTACTGATGGATCACCATATTGGATTTAAAGGATGAAAACAGTAGCTTGACCATATTTCTCAAACCGTTTTATTTACTATATGTTTTCCTGTGGTTGCTGTTTTGCTTATTGATATAAACATTTGCAGTGGGAACAGAATATCTGTGGGTATGTCATTTTAAAGCTTTCAGCCATCAACTGGTTGTTGATGGGACTTTTATATTCAAAATTACTTTTCATTCATTCAAGACGTTTCTGATAGGTGACAACGGGTATTTCTCAAAATATAATAAAACACTATAAAAAAAGGTATCAGTGTTGAAAAAACAAGTCAGTTTTATTCACATTTTCATAAAAATGACATGTTGAAATTTATTGTTACCATTCTCACTCACAATGGAAAAGTCGTTGGCAGTACAGGAATGAAAACCTTCGTATAGTTGCTAAGCAGCTTTTTGTATGTTTCCGCTGTTTGTTTTTATTATTTTTTGTGTTATTATTAAGTCTTTTAAGGTCGTTACGGTTCCTTGTCATCACCCTGATTGTCCCTCAGATTCCAGTCGAGACTCTGGCTGGGCCACTGCAAAACATTCCTACCCCAAATAAAAAAACAACAACCTGTTTGTCAAATTAAATGTGCTCAATTATGAATAATTATAAATGATTTTGGGCTTAATACATTTTAGATCTCCAATTTACATACAAATCTATTTTTTAAATCAAATCAATATTAATTTAACATCTCATGGATCAAGCCAAACTGAATTTAAGATGGGTTTTAGTCCAGCTAACTATAAAAAATGAATGCAACAAGTTGCTTGTGTCAGTTTGTCCATTTTGTTTGCTTTTTATTAGCTTTTTTTTTTTAGTTTTCACCTGCACTGTGCTGAATTTTCAAAGTAAACAGCTTGGTGACATTTCCTCTGCAGCACAATAAACGCTGACTAAGCTAAGGCCCTCGACACTACCTTACCAGAGAGCAGCTTAGTCTTCTGTCCACGACAAATTCTGTGTGTAAATCTGGTGCCGAGGAGCTGTTCGACGAGCCCAACTGCAGGCGTGGTGGGGAAAAAAAAAGCCTCCCAATCAGCAGACTGAAAATGTTCTCGTTTATTGCCTCCCAAAGATCTAAAAATGATATAATGTTTGGGATTATGCTTCATTCAAAGAGCGTACACACACCACTGAGCAAAGACAGGAACGATGAATTGTGTTTCCACCGTATGAAAGTGGCTGTAGTTTGTAGAGAAACACACTTGGTGTTTTCTTTCTACTTTTTTTCCAACATTTGTTTTTCTTTTTTTGCCAAAAATAGATAGAATAAACTACCCGATCTAGATAATTGTCATGAATACAGGATAATTCATTGAAAGCAATCTGTTTTGCATTTCATGTTCTGTGCAAAACCTTTCTCCCAACACAGAGGAAATACACTCTTGATAATTATACTGATTATAATTTTGTCAAAGCAAGCTCTGGATTAAGCGTAATTTTCACCAAAGTAAGCGCCTGTTGTCATTATGTGCATAGTCCTGGGTATTTGTTGTCAAGAATAAGAGTACTGGGCTATACAGCGGAACTATTTTCTATTGTCTGGAAGTCCCATCATTGAGTTAGTTCTTTTAGATAAAGCACAAAAAAAAAAAACAGATAAATGGTTCTGTGCGACGGCTCCCTTTCCTGCTCTATTTATCCACTCCTATTGGATCTCTAAATGCCCTATTTGCAATTCAATCAAATTAAAATCATTTGCCTGCTTTTGTGATACGTTATGATGCTCTGCCACTTCTAGGCTTTTGGTTTCAAGGCACTGCGCTCCTTTGGGGTACGTCTTCACAGACAGTCTGAGCCGGCAACGTTTCCTAATTCAAACAATGTTGCACACTGCCTCTCCTTGGGAACGGCTTTAATTGAGTGCTTAATAAGAGCACGCCACACAGCAACCCGCTTCGGCGGGGGATGTGAGCACTGGGACTGCTGCATTATTAAATAGACTTATATAAGGCCTGGAAACATCTTTCTCTTTACAAGTGATCTCGGAGTGAAGCCAGACACTTCTTGATGATACAGTTCACCTCTCTTGTACACAGGGATGTTTTTTTTTATTATTATTATTGAAGATCCACAAGAGAACATTTTTAAAGGTTTATTGTACTCAGTTTGGTGTGGCTATTGTCTGTCCTTCCTAATACAATCCAACGGAGTTTTTTAATGAAAACGGCTCTTCATCACAGTATTCTGTCTTTCTGGAGTCCCTTCCAAAGGATCAGAAAGGAAAGTTGGCATGGTATGATTTGTAATTATCATGGCATGATAATCCAGAGTAAAAATATTATGGTTTGATGGTTGTTATTTTCTATTTATTTTTTATTTCGCACAAAAGTTTTAATGATAAATCTAGATTGTCAAGTCTAAGATGTGGCATCATGCAATAGAAAAATATCTGAAACTAACTGAAAGAGTTTTCCTACTTTATTGAAATATGTTGTGAATAAGATTAAAAGGAAGTCTATTGGTAAAAATTATAAGTAGGCAGTAGAAACAGATTTTTGTGTTAACTTATAGTTTGGGTATCATTGTGACTTTCCATGTTTAGATAAAATAACAGACATCATAGTTGAACTTGTCTCGAGTGTAATGCATTTCTGCTGCATCTCACTATCTGGCTTTTGTTTTTATGAAACAACAGGATCGACGCTGTTGAAACTAATGCTCTGGCGTCATCTTTCTAAGCATATGTAGCTGTATCTTACATGGTTTGAGGCCCAGACAAGCCAGGGTGCCAGCGACTTTTTTCACCCTGTCAAGCAATGCAGCTCCTTCTCATAAGTAGCGGACACCGTAAAAATTAGGGGTGTAATGGTACATACACACACACACACACACACACACATAAAAAAAAAAAAAAAAAGAAACACGGTTCAGTAGGGATTTAGGTTTTAGTCAGGGTGGTAAATTGTTTTGGTGCTCTTCAATCAAGAAAAATAAATGAAGATATACAATTGTTTTTTCTTCTGTCAGCAGTAGACAATCTTTTAATTTTTTTCAAATTCTGAAATTAATTTGATTTTATTGAGTTCTAAAACTTAAAAAAGTGGAAAGTACAGAACTGATTAGGAATTTGGTTGGATATTCTTCATTTAATACATTAATATTAGCAGGTAACAGCGTTGTATCCTAATAAGAGTGATGTTTGCTCTTTCAGTTTACACAGCAGGACTGTACATGCTTTTTCTACTTATAATACTTCAAAAAAGTCTAATTAGTCTTTCATGTAAGCTAAGGAAAAATGTAGTTACCTTCCTTGTGCAAGGAAAAGGGCAGTGATAGGTGTAGGAGGTGCAGCGTTGTTAAATCTTGTTGCCCTTAAGCATGCTTATCATTTTGTCTCTGTGTCATTTTGTACACTTGCAGTTTTGATTGTTTTGTGTCCAACATTTTTGGCTATGGACTGGGGCCATCTAGTACAGTAAATGTTGGACTGACCGAAGTGTCCATTGTTACCTGCCAGAGGGATATTTCATTGAAACCAATGATGATTTAAAGTAATCTCGTATACAGAGGCTATTAATCTGTGATGCTGTGCAACATTAGCTGCATGCATCCCCTCTCCTGTCTGTTTTCTGTCTGATTACTCTGAACAAAAGCCACAGGTGCTGGCATAAAAATTTTGATTAGAAATTCTACCAGCTAGAGTGCAGTGCTGTTATAGTTTGATCAGTGATCATAAACTGTCGTATTTTCATCGGAATGAAAAGTAATAAAATGCTTTTATTTATATGTGATTTAAGTTATGTACCATTTAGTGCATTTTCTACATGTTATATCAGCACTATGACTATTTTTCCCCATTGTCGATCAATATTCTTGACAACAAAAACTAAACTGACATGTCAAGAACTACGTACATGTATGCAAAATGGTTTGCTTATCAATATAAAATAGAAGTAGAAATGGACCACATGGCAATGGTTTGGTACGAAATAGTCAAGGGACAACTCAAATCAGAACCTACTGGTAAATGGCTGACGCCTACAAGGGGAGGTTTAAAAAACTCATACAAACGTTCTAAAAATAATAAAACCCATGCAAGAAGCACAATTGCTGTAGTTAACCTTGAACAACAGCCCAGGAACATCTACATCTTCATGTGACACTTAAGAACTTGAGAAAAACAATTACGCAAAAAATGTCACTGTTACTTCTATTCAAGTCTTGATTGTCAGAGCTGGTAAGGGCTTACCGATAGCCTAGAAACGTAATTGCGGCTTCTCAGTAAACAGTATGTTCTGATTATACTAACAGAAGGCTACCATCCTAAGTAAAAAGAAAAAAAATAGGATGAAGATGTGGACGCTGATGAAGTAAAGTGGTGATATTATGCATTGTAGCAATTCGTTCCTTTGAGGAGGAATGCAACTAATAGTAAAAATGTGAAAACCATCACTCGATTTTCCAATCAATAATGACAGCAGAGGGAACCTATTCATCGAATAACCATCTAATGCTTTGCAGAAAATGTGTTCTTAGTTTGAGTGAATTTTAAAGAATTCTGCCATTAAAAAAATATATCAGGTGCATAATGTTCTCTATTACTCAGAAGGGACGCAGAAAAGTTTTGAACCTAATACCAGACATAGAAAGTTTTCAAATATTGGAAAAATTACAGAATTGGAACAATGAATGAAAGCACACAGCATCCATGTGAAAGGATGTGAAAGATCCTATTAAGCTGAGGGGATGTAGGTAAAGTGGAAGCCTTAATGTATGTTGCTTGAGCCGTATGTGAGTAATATATGAGACTAAAAGTGAAAATGCTTATCTTATCACTCTTTATATATATATATTTTTTACTCTCTTTGAGTTTAAAGCACTTATAAATCCTAGATTGTATAGCTTAGAAAATGTTTGACAGCCATGATATGTGACTCAATATCAGCACCGTGCAACAGATGTTTGTATTTGTGCCTAATTCATAACAAAAACAAATAATAATGCTTAAATGTTTACATATTTTTCAATAACAAATGTATCCATAGCTATTAAATGTAAAATCATTGCTATTGTTTGTCGATTAGTGATGTTGCTGGCGCATTAAAGGATGCATTAGGATATCAGCAGGAGCAAGACAATAGTATTTGATGCCCTGGGAAAGTGCGTGGGTTGGCTAAGCACATCTGCCTCCAGCAATAATCAGACTTATTGAACATAATCCATTGAAGATATTACATTTAGGCTTCTTATTTCAAGCATATCTGTAATGATAAACCACAAAGACACAGATGAAGTAATCAGTAAATTTCATATGGCGCTGATGTTTACTTCTTGTTTTTATGATTTAGAAACACCTGCAGATTTGTTAGCTGCTGCTTGAGTATAATGATAGAATATGATGCTCACGGGTGCCTTTATATTCCCAAAAACCTAGAGAGAATTTTGACCATGGACAATGTAAAAGACAGTCGCAAAACAGAACCTTCAAACATTACGATCTGTTCATGAAACTCGGCTCATAACACAAAACCTATTGGAGTGTCTTCACAACTGGCTTACCTAATAATGATAGTATATGTTTGTAATTGTTGCCTTCAAGAAACAGATCCATCATTCTTATAAATTGCTTATTTTTAAGCAACAAGGTTCTACTCAATCTTTGTTTATATATAATGTTCACCAATAAATAATTTTACTAAATTTTTAAATTGTTTTCTTTTAAAACTTTAAGCAGGGGCTGGTTTTCGTTATCCACACATACATTTTAAGAATTTTAAGAACGGTTTCAATTTCAAAGCTCCATGAAATGTTGCTGTGGCTTAACAGTCCTTTTACAGCCCTTTGAATTGTCTTGTTAACTGAAAAAATGGTATATAAATAAACTTGCCTTGCCTAAAAGTGTACTAGAGTGAACAGATTTGTCCAGTGCACTGTTTTCTAGCTTAAGAAAAAGTCACACTGTGCATACTCCTCACTAACCTGGCAACAAAAAACAAAACTCACAAAATGTCTTATTTTTTTAATCTGTTGGGCCTTTTCTTGTCACTTGGGGGCACTTATAAAGCATTAAAATGTTATTTCAAATGGACAGTTTTAGCCCTAAATATATTTAAAAAAAATAGAAATAAAAAAGACATGACACAACACACCCTGTCTTATTGCTGCACAACACACTATGTATTCCACACCCTTACTCCTAAAACACACGCACTATTCAGAATGGAAGCCCGTCAGAAGCGATACACATACTTCAATGACGTGACAAGACCTGATGTTCCTGATACTTCCATACATCAGCATACGTGCTAACTAATGCAACAGTGTGACAGCAGTTTTATGGTAATAGTGTGACACAGTGTTTCCCATAGGTTAAAAATTTACTTGTGGTGGTGGGCAGTGCAGAGATGCTTTGTACAGTACAGCATAGCATGGTGTCCGTCTCTATATCACAAACGTTCCTCTAACTGGAAATCTCACATATCAAGTGATTATTATTTACACTGAATATTGTGTAATCATAATCTTATGTAGCAGCTTTAATCCGGTTGCTTTAAAAATGAAAAAAGGACACCACTCGGGCCAGGAATCAGTAGCTGCACATTTATTTTACCTATAGGAGTAGCGGGGGACACAGTCAGTACATGCACAGGCTGTTAGATGCTCTATCAGTCTCCCGTGCCAAAGCTTCCTAAGTTTATTTTTTCCTTTTCAAAATATAAATAAAGAAAATACTTCTGTAAATAAAATGTACACACCAACATAATGTGTGCCCTTGTAACATGTGACATATTGAGTAAAAGCTAACAAAACAGTCAAAATATTACACACTCTAAGTGCATACAAAAATCATCACTGCATGAGAAAAATAAATTGCACTTTTAATATATGACTTATCTTCACTTAAACTTTGCAGCCCTTTAGTAAAAAAAAATATTTAACAGAGTTCAGATGAACAATTTATATCATAACACACCTATAGGAGTAGCGGGGGACACAGTCAGTACATGCACAGGCTGTTAGATACTCTATCAGTCTCCTGCAAGGGATCATAAAAATGCAAATGAGGGAGAAATCTCTGTCAAATTTAACTAAATAAAAGGCGGTTTTCACCAGCCAAAACAATCATAAATATGTTCAGCAATGCTTTAACAATGCTGTGGTTACATTTACATTCAGTTTAAGACAGAGTAATTTATGCTAACTTAGCCAACAGACAGAGAGCATCACGACACGTCTTACCCGTGCCAAAGCTTCCTGAGTTTTGCCGGGCAAATAGAGCTACGTCACTATCACAATGTTGTGCGCCAGCAATAAGGGTCTCCCCCGCTACAACGGGTGACATAGAACCAAAAAAACAAAACACCATATTCAACTCAACACTGATTTTACATGGAAAATATTACACATAGGGTTTTGAAAATGTTCACCAAAATAACAAATTTAGAAATAAAATTATTAGTAATATGTGCAACATATTGACACAGCTACACTTACATATTTCACTATGTCACTTATACCGGAGCTCATGTGTTGCGTCTGCCTAGGCTAGGCTCCCGTATACTCAGGCGCAGCTTTGTTCTGGTCCTCGTGCTCCCTCACTGCTGTAGTTACCTCTCCTAGTATGAATGTTTACTTCAGTCAGTGTTCAGCCTGAGATCAGAGCTTATGTTAATCAGAGTGCCTGTTTATGCTTGACTTTTGAGTTAATTGAATGGACACAGCACTACACTGTGTTGCCAGATCTGATTGCTTACAGCCCAAACACAACGTAAAGCCCGCCTAACTGAGAGGAAAAAAAATCCAGGCCAAATCTCAGCCTCTCTTGAACACATGTTAAATGCATAGAAGTATTACATACATAATAAAGAACACACCATTAGCACACAACTGCACCGAAGTAGAGAGAAAGCATCACACTTACAGGCTCCCCACAAAATGCGCAATAGAGTTTGACAAACTCCACACATTTCAGAATAAATTTACTAATAAAATGAGTGCAAGGAGACGTAATTTTGTTTAAATGTAGAAGTTTTGACTTTTCTTCCACACAATGACAACTATTTTGATATAATTTCCCTATTACTTATTTCTAAAAACTCACAAAATGTTGTGAAAAGCAGCCTAAAATTTTAACAACTCGACCAAAGCTATTTTCTTCCCAGCCCAACGTGTTCAAAATAAGCCAGATTGGCAACACGTTGAGATTTTATTGATAGAATTTTGGTCACAGAGCCACTGTTCAGCCTGAAGAAAATAAAATGTTTCCCGAAAAGTTATAACCTTTCTATTCGAAGCACTTAAAGAGCTCAAAATTGGGGTGTGCTTCAGTGGCGCAGTGGTTAGTGCGCACGACCCATATACAGAGGCCTTAGTCCTCAACGTGGCCGACCTGGATTTGACTCCGACCTGTGGTCCTTTGCCACATGTCTCTCCCCCTCTCTTGTACCTCCTTTCTTGTCAGCCCACTCTATGAAAAATGAGCCGCTAGTGCCGTAAAAACCTCAAGAAAAAGTTAAAACCTTTTGTAAATCCATTTTATGCCCTCGGAAGGCCTGCAAACTCGTACACTACTGCTTTGTTTGCTATTTGTTTATTGTTCAGCGAAAACGAAAGTACTTCCGTGTTCTTTTTCATGGAGATTTGACAACTGCGCATGTCAGTGGTTCTATTCTGAATAAAGCCAGGTGCATGTAAACACACATTATGATGGGATTAATTGATTCCCCATATCAATGGTACAATCTGATTGTTTTTTTGTTTGTTAATCCGAACACATTTCAATCAATTGTTTTTTACACCTTTTGTCTGAACCTTTTGGTTATAAGGTCTTAGCAGACATGTTACATAGTCGCATTGGATACTGGGATGTAATTTATTACTTTATAATTAATTAAAGTTAGAGTTGTGGCTGGTTTTTGTCATAAACTTTTTTTTTGATTCTCATATTTTTAAAGACTGTATCTTATGTATCCTGGAGGATAAAACATCCCTAATAGGCATTTTCACATGTACAGCAGGAAGAACATTGTGTTCTTTTGAAATCAGCACGGTGAGAACTGCAGATGTTGCAGGTATTAAAAATGTTATCTTTTTTTTTTCCCATTATGAAATTATTAGGTATTCCGGAAAGGCTCTGTTTATTAGACCATTTCAGATGAATGAGTTCCTGTAGCCATGGTATCAAAGAGCAATTAACTGGTTCATCCATTTAAACTAAAGACAGCAAGAAATTAAACAAAGTCTAAACAGACTTGTTGGCTTAGATAATAAATCTAACAGATATTTGGAAAAAAGTGGAGCCATTCTGGGTCTATCATTCTATCATATGACACCCTTGCAGTTTGAAATGACAATGACTCGTGATAAATCTAACACGAACTGACAAGACTTAATCATACGGTTCATTTTCACATGTACAATGAGAGACTTTGTTTTGCAACCTTTTATTTAGTGAATTTCTTTCAGCATGAAAGTGAAACTTAATTACAGACTTAAAGGAACTATAAGTAAGATTAGGGCTGGGCAACGATTAAAATATTTAATCGCGATTAATCGCATAATTTGCCTGATTAATCATGATTAATCGCATTGTATTTACAAACTCCAAGGATGAATTCAAAAGTAGTATAAAGAGCAATTTTATTTTAATGTTCTGCTGCCATATGAACAAAAGTGTTGTAACATTTGTAGCACTTATCAGTAACACATATTTAGTGTAAAGCTCAACTTAAAAATGTAAAACAAAAATTAGCAATAATAATAAATTAAAGCTTATTGCCACTGACAGGGAATTCTCTTTATGGGGAAAAAATCTACCAAAAACATGCAATTTCTGAGGTAACCGCAGGGAGCAGCATTACCATTTTATGTTCAATACCAAAGTTTAACTTGGTAGTGGTTACAACTAACTTGTTTCTGTCATATTCGATGCCGGAAGAACTTTAAACTGAAATGCTTGCTATCGCCACCTACTGTTCTGATTCAAACCCCTACACCGCAGCAACAGACCTTCACAAAATAAAAGCATGTGAGCAACATGCGTTAACCCGCGTTAAAGTAAATATCGCTGTTAATAGTCTAATGAATTAACGCGAAATTAACGCGTTAACTTGCCCAGCCCTAAGTAAGATATTTGTCTATCCCAGTATATTGCAGTAGTCCAGTCTTGAAGTAATAAAAGAGTGAATCACAATTTCAAGAGTACTACGAGGTAGATAGGGTTTGATTTCAGTATTAAACCTCAGCTGGAAGAAGCCAGACTGTTAATCAAATTTAAAACTGTTATCAAAATATACCCCAAGATGCCTGACAACAGTCCATCCATCCATCCATCCATCCATCCATCCATCCATCCATCCATCCATCCATCCATCCATCCATCCATCCATCCATCCATCCATCCATCCATCCATCCATCCATCGTCTTCCGCTTATCCGTGGTCGGGTCGCGGGGGTAGCAGCTTCAGTAGGGAGGCCCAGACGTCCCTCTCCCCGGCCACTTGGGCCAGCTCCTCCGGGGGAATCCCAAGGCACTCCCAGGCCAGCCGGGAGACATAGTCCCTTCAGTGTGTCCTCGGTCTTCCCCTGGGCCTACTCCCGGTGGGACGTGCCCGGAACACCTCACCAGGGAGGCGTCCAGGAGGCATCCTAACCAGATGTCCGTGCCACCTCAACTGGCTCCTCTCGACGTGGAGGAGCAGCGGCTCTACTCTGAGTCCTCCCCGGATGACTGAGCTCCTCACCCTATCTCTAAGGGAGAGCCCAGACACACTACGGAGAAAACTCATTTTGGCCGCTTGTATCCGGGATCTCGTTCTTTCGGTCACGACCCAAAGCTCATGACCATAGATGAGGGTAGGAACGTAGATCGACCGGTAAATGGAGAGCTTCGCCTTTTGGCTCAGCTCTCTCTTCACCACAACGGACCGGTACAGCGCCCGCTTCACAGCAGACGCCGCACCAATCCGCCTGTCGATCTCCCAACAGTACAACCAAAATAAGTCAAAGGACCATAGGAGTGCATTGATACTCTATTAAAAGTCAGTTTAACATTAACAATGTGCCTCTAAAAGAAACACCTCACTCTTATTTCTGCTCAAGTTAAGGAAGTTAAACTCAATTCAATTTTTGGGGTCCTTTAAACTGTTTAACTGGTTTACTACATAGCTTCCACTTGCTTTTAGTGGGAGATAGATTTGTTTATTATCCACAAAACAATGAAAATGCTAATGATACATTCTAAAATGGACCCAAGAGCAAGCAACTAAAGAGAGAACAGAAGAGGTTCGAAGATAGAGCCTTGAGAAACACCACAACTCAGAGAGGCTTTAGTGGAGGAAAGCCGACTCAGCCGGACAGAGAAGCTTCTGCCAGACAGAAACTTCTCTATCCAGAGAACAAAACCAGTTGAGGGGTGTGACTTTCACACAAACTAACTAGTTCAGACGGCTACTAAAATATTATTGTCCACCATGTCAAATGTAACAGATCAAGTAAAATTAAAGTTCTGCACTGTATCAACATTGAAAAGCGGATTGAAATGTTTTACTAATCCCATGAATCTGTACATGCTCATTGAGGTGTAGTGGCCTAAAGTTTGACAGAACATTAGGATCTAAGTTACTCTTTTTTTGAGAAGAGGCTGTGCTACAGCACGTTTGAAATCAGCCTCGACACAACCTACAGAAAGAGAGAGATGTTGACCAAGATGATAATGACAGTGACTACAGCACCGAAGACCTCCTCAAGCATTCTTGGAGGGATACTGTCACCGGGGCAATAAGAAGGATGCAACAGAAACGACTGTTCTTAAAAAGTTCAACTTCCTATGTGATCTAAAAAAAAAAGGTTTTCGCATTTGGTTAAAAGGAAAGGCATAAAACAAAGGAAATTGGAGAACAAAGGAGAATAGGAAGGTAATATTTGAACAAAAACATGGAGGCTAGGCGTTAATTACTCCATGGTAAATAAAATGAAAAATAAAACACATGCACACATGCACTGATGACTAATAAGGTTGAACTTGAAAAGCTGAGAGTGGAAATAATCATCCATTGTTAACTAGGCTTTTTAATTAAACCAGGTAAACAGCATGGAGAGCAAAAGGTGATGCACAGCACGAAAACACCTGCATGTTGTTAAGATGTTGAATTAGATTTGTCACTTACCCAACTCTGAGTCTCAGAAGGCTTTTATTAGTATTACCATCATCTTTGAGGTCTTTTGAAAGCTTCTTACAAAATATCACTGAGTTGCTGAATATAAATCGGGTTTCTTATTTTAACTAACTGGAATATAATAAGACAAATATTAGCCATGGCCATTTATTTTCTTTAAAGGAATTACCCAATGCGTAGATTTAAATAAGAAAAGAGAATGTAGTCCTTTAAGTGAGACAACTCATAATGCATTCTGAAAACTATGTTGGATACTGTTTGGTTGTTATGCTACCCTAAATTTGGCCTTACAGTCTTTAAACCTTCACAAAATATGATTTTATGGTAGATGTTTTTACACTGCAGTTCACTGAAGTTGTTCCCACATTGGAGGTGCTCACTGCTGCTTCATTGATTGATGCATCTCTTTTGTTAAGGAAAAGACAGAAATGGGATCTAATGAGAATATTTAGAGGGAAGGTTATTAAGAAAATTAGGAATTAAATGGGATATAATCATTTGATTTTAAGATCAATATCTATTTTTCTTCAATGTGATTTTACCTAAAAAATGTTTTTGATAACGACTGCCAAGTTAAGTTAAACACCCAGAGAATAGGATAGCCTAAAACTAAAACTGTAGATGGTCAGATGTCATGTTACTAAGATGGAAACTGGACTTGGTAGTGTGCACTTACTGCTGGACCCTAGACAGTTAGGTGTGGTACCTCCTTGGACCTGAAAGCCAGCAGTGATGCAGCAGTGAGTGGAATCATTCAGCTGTTGTGTCAAGTTGGTCCACAGCATATTGTATGAGATGTATGAGTTGGCTGTGTCATGAGATCAAGACACGGCCAACTTCAACATGATACTGACAGTCCATGGAGACAAGTGTCCACGTGTGGACAGATACTGTCTTATTTAAACACTCTACCAAAATGTACTCCTCTAAGGAGCAGGACATGCTGTCCAGATCAGAGGTCTTGACTTGAGTCAAACCCTATGGCTGCCTACACTATGATTCTAGTAATAACACTGGTCTGTTTCTCTACAATGCTGGCAGCACCTTTTCACATTAGTGAAGCCTTATGAGGTCATTCATGTTCATACAGAGCTAAGACTGATCGCTGAACTCAATAAAGTACCAATGTCATCTGGCCATGCCTCCTGGATATTAAAACCACTTGGGTGGAGCTGTGTCTCCTGTAGTCTAAATGACAGCCTACAACAGGGGATTGTAAACATGTTTGCCAGTTAATGCCACCACTTGAGACACGGTGCACTTTGAAATGTGAGTTTGTAAAGAATTCAGTACCTTTGTCTGGATGGTAGGGGCAGATTTCAATACAATGATCCTTTCTTTGAGTGGTCTGCGTTTTCAGAGTGCAAACTTCAGTGTGTGTGGGTACCTTGATATAAGAGCCAGTTCTAACCTCAGACTCGTTTTGCATATGTATGCCCCACATTTTGGGTGTTTGCACTGTATGGTCACCTTTCCTAATGAATACCCACAATGTCACCCTGGTTAAACTCTGCACTGGTGGAGGAGTCTTCTCGGCTGCTCCTTCGTTTAGGGGTCACCACAGAGAGTCAGTACAACTTGCACACAGAACTGGCAAAGTTTTTACACCAGATGCCTTTCCTGACACAGCTGGGAATCAAACCTGGTTCCCCAAGACTTACCTCACCATACCTCAAAGAGATCAAAGTCTGCAGTGGTGCTGCTGTGTGATGCGTCTGTGAGGTGACAAGAAGAAGCTGCTGAAGGCTGAGGACTAAATCTGCTTCCTTCTTCATGTATTGAGAAAAACAAAATCTCCCAACAGCCTTTCTAGCTCAGTTAAAAAGTCCAAAATAATATTTAATTTAAAATGTGGTGCTCTTTGGTGGTTAAATTATGCCTGCTTTATTTTTACTGTGTTCTGTTTGCGTCCGTGTTGCCTGCTTAATTGACAAGTAAAAAGGTTTTTGAAAGCATGGTAAAAATGACAGTTGTAAATTCTAACATAAATATTAGTTATTTTAGATATTGATCAAAAATGTTATCATGATGTTAATTAAAACCAGCAAACATTTCATCCCAGCTAGATTAAAGGTACCTTATGTAAAGGAGACAAACAGAAGTGATGTGTCTAAGAAAGAGCATAGATCTTGAACACATAGAATGTGCCCTATAGATGATCCCAGGCTGACAGTGCTTTGGCTGATCGTCAAACATTTAAATTGTTTATGATGTAATAGTAGTAGCTACATCTACCACTCTTAGGTGGAGACATATGAAACCTTTCTTCTATTTGTAAAAACACAACAAAAGCCCTTTTTTAAACTGCCATTAGGGCCATCTTAGAATTCGACAAGCTGACAACTTTGGCTGTAATACTCTACCCCAATTACAGCTTTTAAAACACCATTCCTCATTTGTGAAACCTTCAGTCTATTCTATTGTAAAAAAAAAAAACTTAACAGGGTGATTCTCAGGTTGTCCTAAAAAATTGCTAAAATCTCATCCCGTCTTGTTCTGTTGAACCCAGTGTCTTGGATTGTCTCATGTCATAAATTGGATGTGTGGTTGCTCACTTATGCTTTGATTGATGTAGGCTATTAATGTATAAATAATCTGGCTTTTAGCAGATTTTGAAATTATTTAATCAAAACTACACCCAGAGATGTGTTTGTAAACCAGAGATAAAGCCAAAGTAGAAAGAATTGGTTTATCTTGAAAGACTCTAGACGGCAAAAATCTCACAAGTTTAAATCAGTTTTGTGTGTGTTTTGTTTACCATACTTTTATCACATTTACATGGTCTTCATGAATACTGAAACATCTAAGTGTACAAATGTATTCACTTTCCTTTCATGATGTTTATAGTGACTTTTTGAACGCCTCACCGTGTGAAGCACAAAAGTTGCTCATGCTTATGTTTTTGTGTTATTTTCTCAGCATGTGAGGATGAGAAGACTTCATTCACATGCTATCTTTTTCTGTGTTTTTGGTTTACTTGAAATACCTTACAGTTTCTTCTCTATAGCAGTGTCTGTGTGTGCAATGGAACACTGCAGGGAACCAGTGGCTAGTGCATGTCAGAGCCTGGGCTCATATAATATACTCCGATGGCTGCATCTGCTAGAAAGGGAGTTCCGGTTCGTTTGATCAGTTCTGGGTCTCCTTGGCTCGAGGAGCTCATATCGCTGGACACAGATCTCTTCTGACCAGTGTAGATTAGCCAAACGTTTTAACTGCTCTCAAACTAATTTAATTTCATTGAAGATGAAATTAATTTCATTTGAGATGTGATTCTGCACCTCCTGAACACAAAACGCACATTAGTTTGCAGCATGTGGGGTCAGGTATCTGCTAAACGCTTTTGGTGAAACAAGACATTTCATCAAAATACAGATTTGTCTTCCTTACCTCTTCAGTGAAGAAAGTTATCAGTAAATTAGTAAAATATGAGCACCTTCTTATTTAGAATCTCTTAAACCCCTTTTGAGCAGATACTTGAAGGTTTTGAGGTCAAATAGGCTGGTATTTCATCATTAATTTCAGAAACAGCTGTTTCATCTAAAAAGAAACAGGAGGCCACAAGTCCTTGTGCTTCAACCACCATGTTTCACTGCAGCTATGGTGTTCTTTTTGGTCATGATGCACTGCCCATTTTCTTTGCCACTGTACAGTGCCTTTTGAAATAGTGGCCAAAAAGTTCACGTTTGAGTTCATTAGGAGAAAAAGCATTTTTGCACAAGGTTTTAGGCCATTTTAGCTGAGCATGGGTGTTTCTTTGGAAGGAAACTTTTTTTTTGCTGACCCTGTTTGTCTAGACAAGTGGTGAGGACTGTGTATCGTTCTCACAGGTAGAACAAAACAAGTACTTATTGGAAATTCCCACAGCCAGGGGTGGTCCTAGTCTGTTTGATTCCCCCCCCCATACACACACGCACACCCAAGCCCCTCCCACCCACCACAGGCATCACAGACAAGCATGGAAGACACTGAAATAATACTATAAACAAACGCATTAAGAGAAACACATACTGTGCAAATCACAAGTATAAAATACAAATAAACTGTATAAATAAATAACACAAATAAAGGTAAAAAGGTAGGAGAGGCTGTCCTCTCATCCAACGGATCAAACGCAAGGAACAAACCCGCTAAACCGGATAAGAATATATATATATATATTACAGGCCTATGTTTTAAATTTATACAGGGCTTAATGCAAAAAATAGACTGAAAAAAAACTTCTTTTCTGAAGCTGTAAAGTCAATCATCTGGCAGTAATCAGACGCACATCCCATCTCTCTCTCTCTCTCTCTCTCTCTCTCTCTCTCTCTCTCTCTCTCTCTCTCTCTCTCTCTCACACACACACACACACACACACACACACACACACACACACACACACACACACACACACACACACACACACACACACACACACACACAAACAAGATCAATCTTGTGTGAGAAACAAGCAACTTGCTCCATGAAAACAAGTCAAAAAGAAGAACAACAAGCAAACCACCACACTGTAATACAAAAGTTGCTTCTAATCATTACTAATGCACGTATTTAGCTGGTATTTATTGTAACCGAGTTCACAGGATGCATGAAAGGTGCAAATAAACTAATGTCAGAAAAACTACAGTACTAATTGGACAGCTGAGCGTTTTTTAAAGTTTCATAATTTTCCCTTCAATTGATGGCAAGTGTGAAGTCCTAAGGATGCAGAAATTTAGTCAAAACGTATGTCAATAATTTAAAGGAATGCTCACTTACGTAGTCAGGTAATTGCATGTGTTTTTTATTTGATATTTGCCCCCTAAATGTCTTTGATTGAATCATTTTTCCGTTGTGTTTTATATGTTAACATTAAAGGTGGAAAAATTATGTATTGCTGCTAAAAATAGAAAGATACAATTTTAGCTGGAATGTGTAAACTTTTGAGCCACTTTTTCTTTTCCCTTTGTCTCGTATCCTGTTGGAGTTCTTAACGCCCACTAACACCATTCAACTACCATGCATTCAGAAAAGGCTTTTCATGTGCTCATTTTGTAGATGGAAAATTCTGCTGGCTCGGTGATGGGTGAAAATGAGTCAGTGTTACAATTTTCAGGTAATTTGTTGCTGACTGAATACACAGGTTATTTATTCCGCTTATGCCCAAGAGTATCCTCAGTCGTTTTTCTCCAGCAAATGGCGCCATGTTATATTGCACCTATATTATCTGATGTTGATTTGTGGCAAAATCTGTCAGGGAATAAGGGAATATCAGCATAATCCCCTAATAGAAGGTACTGCATGTTTTCCAACTGTACAAATAAAAAAAACACTGGGTCAGAATGAATTTTAGAGATTTTGCAGAGGTATAGTTTAATAAGTCTTCTCAGTGTTCTTTGCTTGGTTCCTTTTGATTGGATAGAGAGCAGTCATTTTCAGTTTCCAATGGCTCTCAGAGTTTGACACATTCTTTTCCAGGACAGTCCTGTTTTAGCTCTTTCCATCTTCCAATTAACTCCGACAAACTTCCCTGCCTTGTTGAAGAAAAGCATCCTCCCCGCAGAAAGATGTTGCCATTACCATGTGTCACCGTAGTTTTTTTAGTGTGATGTGCAGTGATATCCTGATGTATCTCAATAGTTCAGGTAGAAAAATGGAAAAAATAATAAAACTGAGTAGGTCCTGTGGACGGATTCTTCAGTGTTGAAACATTTTGTCTCTTCTCCAAGAGACTTCTTCAGTCTGAGGAGTTGAAGGTGAACTCAGTCATCCCGTCACATAGTAGATCAACAAGTTAAATTCAATTCAATTTTATTTATATAGCTCTAATTCATGATACATGTTATCTCAAGGCACTTTCCAAAGTCAAATTCAATCAGATTATACAGATTGGATCAAATTATACAGATTATATCAGATTATACAAATTGGTCAAAAAGTTTCCGATCTAAGGAAACCCAGCAGGTTACATCATGTCTTGACAAACTGCATTCACTCCTCCTGAAAGAGCGTAGAGCCACAAGGACAGTCGTCTGCATTGTCCATTGCTTTGCAGCAATCCCTCATACTGAGCAAGCATGAGCAAGTGTGACAATCAAAACTGAAAGAGGACCATCAGGCTACCAACTACTAGTTACTCTGATGGCCACTTATTGTTCCCAGGGAGCTGAGTCATGCTCGCAGTAAGAGCATTGTAAGAGGGGAATGATTGGACCTGGAGGCCACCACCCCTGTTTAATGAAGGCTGGTTTCTCTTCACAAAAAAAGCTCCTTTACTCCTCTCCCAAACCAACGTTTCTTCCTATGCACGATGAGCACATCTTCATCCCGGAAAAAGGGGCCGCTGGCCTGCAGATGAGTGTAAACTGTCAAATCTGATCTCTTGGTTGCTTTTCAGAATAATCCTCTCCTTGCCCAACTGGTGAGTTTAGATGGACGTCTGTTTCCGAGTTGGTACCTTTATCTTTTCATTTCTGGATGATGGATCGAACAGTGCTCTATAAGTTGATTAAAGCTTGGGATATTGTTGTACAACCTAATGTAGCTTTAAATGTCTCCAGAACTTTCATTGTGACCTCTCTGCTGCTTCACAGTTATGTGAGGTTTGAGGTTGTGATGTCTCAAAATGTGCTCAAGCAGTGTGAATAGATTTGCAGGGAGATGCTTTATTATTTCTTTATTTCAGACTTGGTTCGTGTAAGGCATACATGATAAATGTGTCATAGTTGTAACAAGCTTTGAGAGGAGCAGCCTGATTCCTTTGTTAACAAAGCACTGCTGGATATGCTCTGTGTAGTCTGACCATTTATCAACCTCCATTTTTCTGGCATCAAGTAACTAAATAGATTACAGCAACAATAGGCAAGAGCAACTTTGTGAGGCCTTCAGTGGTGTGTTATCTCCAGCTGCCCAGGATGCTTTATCAGGTCCAGTTGAAAGGGGTCATGGGAGGGGGTTCAAGTAAGGCTTTGATACTTTAAAAATAGATTCTACAACTGCAGGGAAACTAAGTTACCGAGAGTAACTTCAGTCCTGTGAGTATGGTCTGTTCTCTCTGAAGGGATTATTCCTCCCTGATGATTCTCCCTCTGTGCACATGGATTCAGATGAGTATGCTCGCTGTCAGATGGTTCTGAAGAAGATGTGGAAACCCACAGGCAGCAAGCCTTTATACCTAATCAGCTGTTGGTTATTTATGTATTTACTTTTTTTCTGAAGGAGCAAAAAGATTTGCTTTTCTGTATGAATCGAATATACAGTTACTCTACACACCATTGTTAAAATGTTTATTACATATGTAAACAGTGTAACCACAATAACTAATTTTAGAGCTTTTTTCCAACTTTAAAGCCCCATAATTCTGCAAAATCAATTATTATGGATAAACATATTAGCTTTGAAAGCATTTTCAGGTACCTGAAACCTGAGATCGCAGACCTGGGGACTCATTTAAAAAACATTGCGTAAAGTCCATACTAAAAGTGTTTGTATATCAAAAACCTCAAAATTATGTATATGGCAAAAATAAATTGTAATTAGAAAATGTTCACACTCACAGCAGTTTTCCTTTATAAATCACAGCTGTATCTGAAATTTAGCATACCAGGTTCCACCTCATGTTCTGCCCTCTACACCCCAAGATTTAAACATGAATGGTTAATGCAAAGTACCCCACACACCACACAGCATTATGCACGAGCATAATTATGGTATTTAAATGTTTACAGCAATCATTGTGATCGATTCACACCTTGTCACAAATTATGTGTTAAAATGTGGTACACATTGTCCTGGTTATCATCAGGGAGAGGAATAAGATGATAGAAACCTCTGATGAAATGTGCATATTTTGATTTCAGATTAAAATGAGCTAAAAGTAAGATATTTACTGTAAAATCAACCTAAATCATTCTCATTTGTCACCTGGGATGACATTCGCTATAAACAATTGGGCCTCTCCATCAACAGTGTCTTAGTCCGTGTTTACTTCCTGTTTTCTGAGCCAATCATATGAGAGTTCCCAGGGTTCACAACACATATCGCAGCATTTGGTATTTTATCTTGGCAAAAGAGCAGCAGCATGCTAATATGGAAGCAAGTAAGAGAAGCAGACCAGAAATAGAACAGAATACAACATCATATACCTGTCCTGTGGAAGTAAAAATTCACAACAGCAACACACCGTTTAGAAACAGAATGTTAGATTGTTGTGATTGGTAAGCTGTTGTACCGATTTGAGCCACAAGGTGCCAGTATTATTTATAGCACTTTTAAGATGGCTAGGTCCATTTTATTAATTTGAAAGGTCCTTATGTATAGTTGTGGCCCACCAGTGGAAGCCTGAAAAACACTACAGTTTTGAATGCTTATGATAAAGTCGATCTAGTCTAATATGGAGTGAAATTTAATGTGTAGGAGGAACAATTGCAGTGTGGCTGAAATTAACCACTTCACCATTGGCATCGCCATTTCCCCCTGTCTCCAAAAGGAGTGTACTCATGGGTAGAGTTTTTGTGTTTGTTTGGTTTTTGTAGAGCCTTGCCTTTGATCTAAAAAGTGTGCAAGATTTTGTCCCTATTTTGTGCGTATTCAAGCTTTATAAATGAGACCCCTGGTTCTTGTTTATATTGTAAAAAATATGTTTTGTATTCACCAGATTTATGTTTGTTCAGAAAAACTATTTCTATTAGTTTAGAATAATTCTTTATCGATCCCTCAAAAGTAACATTTAATGGTATCCACAGCAAATGGAAGCAAACAGCTACACACTAAAGATAGGCGATTAGAAATGTTACGTTCTTGTCTATTATTTTGCCAAACAAGGAAGTGACACATAAAAAAAAATATATATATATATATATATATATATATATATATATATATATATATATATATATATATATATATATATATATATATATATATAAACAAGGGCTGAATTGTCCTCTACGTATTGGTCTTGCAGTTAAGGTTGTTTGTCATGTTGTAATTAATCATATTTATTTTTGGTGTTAACCAGAAATGACCATGTGCCTTCCAAAAATGTTGCTGCAGTATCTAAAATGGCAGTCAGGAGCCGACTCCCGTCGTTCACTTCAAAGACCCGGCTCTAAGAAGTGTTTCATTCACGACCGACCTGTCACTTTCTGGCTTGCAGATACTGCTGAATGGTGCGCAGGAGGGAGGATTTAAGAGTGGATATACGCAATGCTGACTGAAAAATAAGTGGGTATACGCCGTATACCATGGACCGTGGAACGCATTTCAAATTGGTCGGGCCCATCAGGCAATACTCACAATACCACTACCCATCACATACGCACGCGCCCGCATACACATAAAACACCAGCATCCCCTTGATCACGCAACTGATTTGCGTCACATGACACAAGACAAGCCAATCCATTTTTAGACACCAGAATTTATTGCTTTCTCATAGGCTGTGGTCCCTGAGCATGATAAATGTGTCTGCCATGTTATAATTAAAATCGGCACCGAATTTTTATTTAACTTTTTTTCTGACGTTCCAGCACACACGCCCCAGATTTATTTCCACTTACAATCATTATATTACAGCTAACACAATATTTACAGAATAAAAGTACTTTAAAAAGAAAAGTCAAACTCACCCCTGCTCTAAATATTCCCGAAAAAATGTCTCCGTCTGTCATTATGCTGGATGAAGTCCCTGGCTATCCTCAAAGCATCCACTGTGGTCAAAAGATCCCTGTGTGTGTGTGTGTGTGGGCGCACATCAAGCTATTTAGTCTTTTCTGGGTCATTGTTGATCTCAGATAGGTCTTGATACGACGGAGGGACGAGAAACACCTCTCAGCACTTGCAGTGGACACAGTTAACTTAGCTAACGAAGCTAACGAAGCTAACGAAGTAGCGGTCATAAGCAGCGCAGAGGTGGGAAAACTTTTGTTTACATCACATGACACAATCAGCCAATACATTTTTAGATGGGATGATTTATCGCTTTCTCATTGGAGAATGATGCTGCTGCCATAAACTACTGTGCATTTGAAAAAAATAGCTATTGAATATTTTAATTTTATTTATATATATTATTTTACATGTTTGATCATCAAAAGTAGGTAGGGCCGCGGCCCTACTGGCCCTACCCGTTCCGCGGTCCGTGCCGTATACCCACACATACCCTGGACTACACCACTGATGGCAACGAGTATCGAGTTTGAAAATCTTGTATCGTGACAACCCTATTCTGTATCCATCCCATATTGTACCTTCAGAATGTAGACTTTTGTGTTGTTGTTGTTTTTTTTTTTGTTTTTTTACATTAAAATAACCTGCAATGGGTATTTGTAAATGTTTATGGTCTGCTTTAGTTGTTTTGAGAAAGAGGCTCTATGTCCAAAAGAAATAATCTGTAGGTTAGAAGCAAAACTAGCTCTAAATATTCCCGAAAAAATGTCTCCGTCTGTCATTATGCTGGATGAAGTCCCTGGCTATCCTCAAAGCATCCACTGTGGTCAAAAGATCCCTGTGTGTGTGTGTGTGTGTGGGCGCACATCAAGCTATTTAGTCTTTTCTGGGTCATTGTTGATCTCAGATAGGTCTTGATACGACGGAGGGACGAGAAACACCTCTCAGCACTTGCAGTGGACACAGTTAACTTAGCTAACGAAGCTAACGAAGCTAACGAAGTAGCGGTCATAAGCAGCGCAGAGGTGGGAAAACTTTTGTTTACATCACATGACACAATCAGCCAATACATTTTTAGATGGGATGATTTATCGCTTTCTCATTGGAGAATGATGCTGCTGCCATAAACTACTGTGCATTTGAAAAAAATAGCTATTGAATATTTTAATTTTATTTATATATATTATTTTACATGTTTGATCATCAAAAGTAGGTAGGGCCGCGGCCCTACTGGCCCTACCCGTTCCGCGGTCCGTGCCGTATACCCACACATACCCTGGACTACACCACTGATGGCAACGAGTATCGAGTTTGAAAATCTTGTATCGTGACAACCCTATTCTGTATCCATCCCATATTGTACCTTCAGAATGTAGACTTTTGTGTTGTTGTTGTTTTTTTTTTTGTTTTTTTACATTAAAATAACCTGCAATGGGTATTTGTAAATGTTTATGGTCTGCTTTAGTTGTTTTGAGAAAGAGGCTCTATGTCCAAAAGAAATAATCTGTAGGTTAGAAGCAAAACTAAAATCTTACTGACCATATCAAGTGTTTCACAGGACACAAAACAGTGAGGAAGTTACAGTGGGAGTTCACAAGAACAAAATGTCATGTGAGTAGATCAGATGTTGCCAAAGGCTTTTACAGATATAGTATTTAAAAAAAAAATTTGAAGGTCGCTAGAGACCTATTTTGCCTGAGTTCATTCAACAGTGCTACATAAAAAATTAGAAAAGGCCCAGCACCTCTTTGTCCTGTTCTCTGACCTGGTAATAGTCAGGGCCCCATGTTCAGATCCCAGCTGTTGTAAGGCTACGGAGAAAGTCAATGAGCATGTGATTAATGAATAAGGTCATTTAATGCTATAAAGCTTTGTAGTAAAATGTTCAAATCCATACAAAATCTAACAAGATGCCCAGGACTGTGTGATGTGTTTATGACTAATTTTATCTACAAAAACTGTAGCTGCAGGAGTTTGAATCAAAAAAACAATGACTAAGATCTGTGCAACAAAAGCATGCAATGACAAAATAGCACATTTTTGAATTGTATTAAACTAGGACAAACAAGAACAAACAACAAATGTAATGTCTGTTATTATGCATAGATTCCTTGCCGCCATTATCCAACAATCATGATTAGAACCATCAGGAAGAATTTAGGGGTTTAAGAAGAATAACGGCTTACCATCACTGAACTTAGGAAAACATTGTGCCATAAATGGTATGTCAGAAATAAAAGCTCTTATATTTAGAGGAATTTTGAAACCAGTACGCCTGAGTATCATCTGCAAAAATTGGTAATGCACATATCTTTTTAATCTCTCTATTTTAAATAAGTGGATTCAAAGCATAGTAGCATGTGACTGGAAAAATTAGGCTCTGACAGAGCTTTTGATGGTGTTTTTCTTTTTTTTAGGATTAGTTTAAACTGCACTAATTCTAGCTGGTTCTAAGAACTAAAATCTATTCCTGCATTTATTATGTCCAATTCCTTTACTTGATGCTACCCTTAAGCCTATTGCAATGCCCATCCCCATTCCTTCTGTATATGGCAATATGTTTGACAACAATTCAAGTTTAAATGCTGCAATTCAAGTATGAAGCCTTTGCAGTCATAGTCAATAAGTGTGAATGTTATTGAAAAGATTCAGTAACAGTAACATCACTAAGTAAAACACGTTATTTAAATTAGATCAAGCTCATATCCCCTTTTTACTACATGAATGTGTGTTTAATCGAAAGTATGTGCGTGAATGGTTGTTCGTCCTGTCTGTCTATGTGTTGCCCTGGGACAGACTGGCGACCTGTCCAGGGTGTACCCCGCCTCTCGCCCAGTGAACGCTGGAAATAGGCACCAGCAACCCCCGCGATCCAATGAGGGATTAAGCGGGTCAGAAAATGGATGGATGGATGGATGTTGATGTCCTCAGTGAGCGACAGTTACCCAGAGTTCCTCCAGTGTTCACTAATCGTTAGTTTTTTTTCTCATTTAAAAAGTAAAGTAAAACTAAATTTAGCACAATGAAATAAGGAACACATCAAAAACCAGGCATTCTGGTACTGATGTACCAGAACGCCTGAGCAGCTGCCACACTTCAACACCCTTTGGTCCATGTGTGGTACATTTATTGCTCCTACCATGCATATGGCAACCACCATTAAATTTAGTAGACCCTAGTTTTAGAAAATATGGATTCATAGTTGTTATTTTAAACATACAATTTATCTTTTTATGTGTGTAGAAATATACAATATGGTGCTCCATCTTCAACTAATCTTAAAATGTTACTGTTAAAAGAACATTAACAGCATAGACAAAGCACACATTAGACTAAAAGGCACGGGCCTTGGTGGTTTCATAAGACACTCTTAATATGCATAAAACGGCTCTCTAAGAGTAAGGCAAAGCCTTGCACTTCTGATGCACCTGAGACAGATTCTGACAATCCTCCATGTGATGTATAGAGATAAAAGAGCGCTCCTCTGTAGGTGGAGACGGAAGACAGAGCTGGAAGGTAGAGAATCTGAGATTAATGAGAGCGTGCCCTGCTCAAACAGCTTCCGATGCTTTCTTCTATGTGTTTCCCAGTAGTTTTATCCCACTTTTTGCTGTATTTTAAAACTTTCGGCTGTCTGTAATTTCTGCAGGGGGCGAATAAAAGAGCTTTCTTCACTTCTTTGTGAAAGCAAATTTCTCATAGTTGTTGTTTCTTTTCTTTTGTTAAAATGTTTTTGAGCAACATTCCTCAAAGTCTAAATCTGTTTAACTCTGGATATGATAGATTACTGCAGCTTGTGTCCCAGAGGAGATCTGCTGAAAGAAGATTTCCTTCCTCGCCTGGTATTATTGTTTTAATCCTTACAACAGTGCAGCTGCTTTAGATTCAGCCTTTGACATCCTTTTTACAAAACTTAATCTATAGTCTTCTTTGACTAACTTGCACACTGAATAAATCTGCACTGTTTTCTCTTTATAGCCTGTCTTTTTCAACCATGTCAAAAACCTCGTCACCAGTTTAGTTCCACAGTTAGAGGACATTAATTAATCCTATTCTTAGGCATCTGTGGTGCTGCAGAGCAAGGTTGCACAGAGTGATTTGCTTTGATTTTGCATCTCATTGTATCCAATGCATATTCACGAGATATGTTTCTGCATATAGTATATTTGTATAACATACAGTAAACACTACATAGTAATTACTTGTTTGTGGATTGCTTTCTTAAGCTTAGAGCCTCTTGGGTCGTTTGAGGCCAGATTTGATGTGATGCTTTGTCGTCTTTAAAAATTGTTTCCTTTCAGTTTTACATAGCCTGCATATGGCATTGCTCTTGTCCCTCTCCCTCTGGAACAGTTGTTCCTGGGTGCAGCGCATGCAGTTCATGCTTCCGAGTTTCACCTTTACCATTCATCTAAATTGGATCCTAAATTATTGTTAAGTTAAATTGAGTTTTGGCATTTGTTAATCGACTCAGAACCATCTCCATCGTCTCTGTGTCTCGATCTCAATGCACCAAGAAGTAGATGTCATCCCCAACTGCTTGATTGATAGATATGTCACAGATATGTAATAGCCCAATGCAAATTGCTTATAAGTGTGAAACTGAAGGTTTCCTTCCCATTTTTTTCCAGAGAAAATTTAGATAAATGTGAGCACCCTAAATATAAACAACTGACAGCTATTCTGTGTCTTAGAACTTTGTTACATCTTATGAAACAATGTTCACAAAATGGACTCTGTACCACATTCGTATATTTGCATCATTGCATCCCTATCTAGCATTACAAATGCTGCCGAACTCTCAGTTTCTAAAATGCATTCTTGCACAGATGCCCTTTGCCCAATCATTTCTGCACATACAATCGTTTTTTTTAAATACTCACCTGTACACTGTGATCGCGCACTGTCTATTTCTCCTGCATTGTTTACACTGTTTACATTTAAACTGTTTACTATAAATAACTGCTGCACCTTATCCTGTAATTTACTGCAATTTACTGCATTTTTTCAAGCTGTATGCAAACGAAATTTTGTTCTGTACGCACTCTGTGCATACAAAATGACAAATAAAGTTGTCTTTGTCTAAGTCTAAGTCAAGTCATCATCTAATGATATGGAGCATTTGCAAAGCTACCAAAAGTCAGCAATCTATGTAAACTAATAAAGCCAATGAGAGCAATAATTAGAAAAGCAGCTATAGGGGCCTTATGGTAGCTTTGGACGACATGGAGAGATCAAAAGCGCAGGTGGGAGAATCTGATGAGCATACCATCCTCACACAGGGTTTCCGCGGGTCATTAAAAGTCATTAAATTTAATTTTTTAAAATTAAGGCCTTAATTGACATTAAAAGTCATTAAATGTGATTGTCTGTGGCATTAAAAATGCCTTATTTTTTTCTAAAAAAAAATACGTTCATAAAAAAGTTTCGTTAGATATATTATATCAGATTATATCTGATTCAGCGTGTTTGCGCGGAACCAAACACGCTGAACTGCTTCCGGTTGATCGTAAAGCCGTTTGTTTGTACAATGTTCGGAAAAAAAGCTCGAGGCGGAGAAACAGCTAGAGAATGGGAAAATGCAAATTTCAACAAAAGTGGGTGGAAAACAAGGAATTCGGGACATGGCTGCAGCCTGTCGACGGTAAAGATGACGAAGGATTTTGCCATGTTTGTAAAAAATTAAGCTTTGCACAATGGGTGTCAATATTTCACAATCTCATATGAAGTCGGACAGGCAGTGGTGTAGTCCAGGGTATACGTGGGTATACGGTGTATACCCACTTATTTTTCAGTCATCATTGCCTATATCAACTTCTGGAGCGTTACAGCGTTTAAACATCGCGCGCGCTCAAAACCTGTTTGCCGCGTGCTCAAATCTGATAAACTCTTCTCAACCCAGTTCGGTTCCGTGTCTGCTTGTGACCTGCTCCTTCCACGCTCAACACCAGCTGTGCGCTCGCTCGGCTGTTTCTCCGCTCACTGGATTTTGTCTGTGCGATCGTGACTTCAAAAACTGTCCACTCCACCAGCCAATCACAGACAGGTTTCTTTCCATCCAATCAGAGTATGGCTTGGTTTTACGGTTATAAACATTGATCCATTATTTGGTGGATATAAAGGCTGCTGATCATCAGGCGGCTGCAAGCAGCAACAGAAAACCATGCAGGGTACAGGCCGGCCTGCAGCACAGTAACAATGCAGAAGTTGCTGTCAGGTACTCATTGATGTCAGCAGTACCTGTTGGCTGGTAATCCGTAGAGCCAACATTGGCACTGCCGTTTTTTGTCACACAAACCACACAGTCTGTTTGTACTAACAGACCGATCACGACTTAGGTTAAATCAGTCGGTTTGGAAGTAGCTTTTTTCTTGTTGAATAATGGCAGTAATTGTCTAAACTTTTTCTTTCACTCGACAAAACTGCTGACAAACACAAAGTTGTTGGATTTTGCTTGGAAATCAATGGCAATCGCAGAACAACAGACTCTCTAACAGACAAACCAGTGCTGCAAATCCTCTAAACCTACATGGGGTGAACCCTGAACTATGGGGGGAATTTTGTGGTGGATGGAAGTTTCTCTTAGTTTTTCATTTAGTTTCCAAATACATCTAGACCCAGCACCATTGGTTAAAACATTTAGGTGAACATGTGGAGAGGTTTAGCCTGTATAAGTTTTGACCCTGTCTAGAGCGGCAAAAACCCCCACAATAAATTCACGGCTTTTCACCAAATTGCTAGTTTTAATGTTTTTTTTCTTCCAAAATTCATCTCCACGATCAGTGTATGTAAACTTCTGACTGGAAAAATACCAGGATATGTTGTCCCTGTATAGGTGAAACCAAACAGCAACTATTTAAAACATATGTAAACGGTCTATTTAACTTTTCTACTCCTATTTTGCTAAATCAACACTTACACCCTTTTGGGTCCTTTTTATTTTATGCATTATTTGTTGTTATTTCAACTTTATGTTCTCTCTGTTTTGTTTTTTCTCTTCATAGTAGGTACATCTACCCTGGCATTCTGTTTAGCTGTGACGCCGTTACCCTCTTTAACGTAGAAACCATTTGTGGATCAGTGTTTCTGTGTTGTTTTTGTGTCTCTGCTTCTGCCAGATTGATAATGTTAGTAAAATTGTATTGTATGTAGATTTTTGGAAAAATTTCAAATTTAAACTTGAAAACCTGAGTGTTTTTTTGTTTTATTTTCTAAAGTTGTATTATCCGTCCACTCTGAAAAAGAACAGTCCAAAATTAGCATTAAGAACCCAATGTACAATACGAGTGTGGATAGTAACCTGTATAGGCTATTTTAAACACTGTGATTTTATTATTCATTGTATGATTATTCTTTTCCAATTTTTTCATGCATCGTTAGCATCAAGGCTCACAATCAGTATAAAATTAAGCTTTCTGCACAGTCTCTCCATCCTTGTTGAAAAATGATTGTAGCTATTTAACTTTATGGTGCTATATATATATATATATTGAACTTGATTGTTTGTGTGAGAGCCTCACATTTAGACAAATTTATTATTCTTAGCTTTTATTTACAACACCAAGCATCTTCTTTATCCATGTAGTTGGTCAGAAAAAAAAAAAAAAAGAGAATAAAAAATGTCCAAAACAGACAGTAAAGAGCTTGGCCTGTACAGTATATACATGCAAAGCAATAATGTAACATCTTACACAGTTTGTCTGTGAGAATCAACTTCACTTATCTGCATCTAGAGTGCAGAGATTGCTCCTTGTCTTTGCCCTCTCTGACGTAGTGACGGCTGCACAATCAGTCCCATCTGTTTCCTTTAATGTCACTCCAAATTAGCCGTAGTGTTTAGCAGCAAGTGTCAAGGCAGACTTTAATCGCTCCATGCTTGCTTAGTATGAGGAATTGCTGCAAAGCCATGGACAATGCAGACGACTCTCCCTGTGGCTCTACGCTTCTTCAGGAGTGAATGCTGCTTGTCAAGACTTTGATGCAATCAACTGGTTTCCTTCTATAGGAATTATTTTGACCAATCTGTATAATCTGACCCAATCTGTATAATCTGATTGATTTTGACTTTGTAAAGTGCCTTGAGATGACATGCTTCATGAATTGGCGCTATATAAATAAAATTGAATTGAATTGAATAAAAAAGCACTAAAGAGTCAGCCCAAATTGATGCATCAGAACAGATACTAGAAGTCAGGTTAAAAAATGAAACAAGAAAATTGCGGCTATCCGCTAATGAATTACATCTACAAGGAAATAAAGGTTTATAGACCATGAAATACCTTCTTCATATGGAGGATCCCCTGGAGTCTATTGAGCTAAAATAAAATGTGTTTTAAATATAACACTATTGACAGCTTCTTGATGCGATGCAAGGCTTGAGGAAGAATAATGGCAGAAATGTACCGTACAACCTTCCCTCACTGGTTATGTTTAAGTCACTCTCACCACTGGCAAACAAACTCGCACAACGTCAAGCACAACACAGAGTCACAGACTTTGCCCCTGTTTTTAGGCTAGTAGGCTAATAGTTCAAAACTATTCCTATGTGTTTTATTTTAAGTAGTTACATACTTTTGATGATGGAGAGTTTTTACAAAAATCAAAAGAAGACTATTTGAAATCCCTTAAAATCCTGTCATTTAATTCCAGAGAGAAAGATGGGTAGAACAATGATTCATGGTTAAAAGATCTTATTCTAATTGAAGTCAGCATGCATTAACTTTTGCTGTATGTACTTTCTTAACCATTTGGAATGATGAAGACAAAGGCAGGACTAGAGTGGAACTGGGGTGTAGATGAGAACCGGAGCTGGAGAACTGGAGAGAGTTCTTGAGATGCAGGGTTGCTGTAGTACAGGGGCAGCAGGAGATCCAGGCAATGAAGCAGCGAGCAAAACTTGAGGCACAGAAGAGGCAGGAAACCCAGCAGCTAGCAGAGGTAGAGACACAGAGGTGGCAGGAAAATCCAGACAGACGTGAAGTGAGTGGAGACTGAAGACGAACCGGCAGGGAAGATAAGACTGAGGGAGGCTTATGTAGGGAGGCTGGCAGGTGGAGTGAGTTCTGACTAATTAGTGCCCAACAGCTGTGACAGATTGCTGAGGGACTGGAGGGTGAGTTGAGTGAGAGGAGGAACTGAAAAATAACAGGAAAAAAAGCCAGACCAAAAACTAAACCATGACAGTTTCTGTCAGGATGCAGCTTGTAGGCTGCATGCTGAGCCTCCCTTCCTCTCTCTCTTCCCTGCGCAGCCTGATTGGTTCCACCTGTCAGGCTGCAATTATCACTGATTTGTGATTCCGTCCTGGTCTCAAGTCATCGGCTCCAGTGTTCCTTCCTGGTCAGTCTCTCCGCACTACTCCTGCCGGCCAGCTTCTGCACCCTACATCTCCATCTGGTAAAAGACTCTGGCTCCTTACGTCATCCATCATCCACTCTGTTCAATAAATTCACTTTAAAGAACTAGCTCTGTGTGTGCGTGCTGTGTTCGGGTTCATCCCAGAAAAATATCATGACATGATACTTGAGACCAGAACAAAACACAGGAGCAGAGAACTTGAGACCAGGACGGAACCCAGGAGTCGAGAACTTGAAACCAGGACGGAACCCCGCAGCCGAGAACTTGAACCCAGGACGGAGCACAGGAGCCGAAGACAGGGACCACAGCGGAACACCGGAACCGGCGAACCCTAGACTGCGGGCTGAGTTGGAATGGAGTCTCTGGCTGTTACTTAGCTGGGACAGTGTCTTTGGCTGAGGCTGGGCTGGAACGGAGTCTCTGGCTGAGACTAGCTGGAACAGAGTTGAAGCAGAGTCTCTGGCAGTGACTGAACAAAAAACAAAGCTGAGGAAAAATCTTCAGGCTGACTGAACAAAAACTGAGCTGACACAGGATTACTGTCTGAAACTGAGCAGGAGTAGAACACTACGGACCGGCAACGAGAACAGAATGAGGTGGGTATATATAGAGGTCACAACAGGTGGAAACAAATCAGTGATAATTGCAGCCTGACAGGTGGAACCAATCAGGCTGCGCAGTGAAGAGAGAGAGGAAGAGAGGCTCAGCATGCAGCCTACAAGCTGCATCCTGACAGTTTCTACCGAGGTAAAAACAATATAAAACATCATTACAGTTTTTGATTCTGAATTTATGTCTTTATCTCTAAGTTTTATTTTGATTTTAGAAAAGAAATATACCATTGCAAAAGTTCTTCAACTTTTAACATTTTTATACACTACTTAGAAGTATTTGCTTGATTGGTTTTATCTCATGAACTACTAACAAAATAATCATAATTTGCATAAAAATGACAAGTAGTCAGTATTAGAAAAAAAGATATGTAGTGTATTTACACGTCAAGTAATGAAAGGAAAATATATTTAGCCTATATTCATTAATTATATAATTATATTCATAATTAACAACACTAATGTTTTGCAACAAGAAGACTTCTGAAATCAATATCAAAAACACAGCTGTCACGTGTCCTGTCATGTTCTCCACCCCACTTTCACATCTCTCTGGTAAAAGAGAAGTTGTGCTTCAATTAGACTAAATAAAGGCTTAATATCTGATACCCTAATGTGCTTGTGGGACGGGATAGCTGTCACACATGTAGAGATGCTGATTTTAAGACTTTGCACCGGTCTCTTAACTGATTTCCAGATCTGCTTATATGAAGTTATTTTTTCTTTTAAAACTTTCACTTTAAAAAGCTATTAAATAAACACCCCTTCAAACTTAATTCAAGTTTTATTAGATATCATATTGTTCCCTTATGTCATGCTGCTCTTTGTAGAGTAACACTGGAAGTAGAACGATTGAGTCAGGATTTTTAGAAACAATTCAAATTTATGGACAAGCTCTCTAGGGAGACAATAGAAAGTGAGCTGCAGATAAAAGCTGTTATTAATTAATTTATTTTACTGGGTTTTACATAGGTGCATGCCGGCTTCTCTTTTGTAACTCCGCTGAGTGAGACGGAGAACAGGCGCAAGGGGAGAAGCGCAGATGAGGACATGTGTTGTGATTATAATATCTGCAGATGTTATCTTAGTTGTCCACACCGCCTCCACGGGATTGCCTAGTAGGCAACGGCCCAAGACAGGAGTGCCAAAACTATTTCCAGGGGCCATTTGAAGCCCTTGAAAATAATTTCTCTTCAACCTCAATTCAAGAATGGCAAAAACTTTGCTCAAAACCAAAACTCAAAACTAGAGGTAGATGGAAACAGATTACGTACAACTCAGTTTTCTTGTACAGCAGGTAAAACTGAAACAGAAAATACTATTTTAAAAACATTTTTAAAATAAAAAATACAATTTTGCAACCCGTGAGTAATTTCCACTTGACCGGTTTGCCCGGTGGGGCGAAAAAGTTTAGACACCACCAATCTAAGGGGAGGGTGGTAACTCAGAAAGACAGGGTACAGCCTGCAAGTTCGCTGCCTAACATACACTGTGCTCCTAGCTGGCCATTTGGAGTTTCAAAACACTGTTACATTAACAAGAATGACGAGTGGTGTCATTTTAGTTCCCACGCCATGGCTGTAAATGTTTTTGCAAACAGATGTTTTTTTTTTTCTAGTTGAAAGAAAAGTGTAGAAGCCCTCTTTCAGTCAACACTTGAGGAGGGGTATGACTGCATTTCCCCTGACCACTCGGGCACTTTGTCAAGCGTCTCATTAAAGGATCTCTAAACTGTAGAAATGATGGGAGGGAAAGTTTTAGCTGTTTTGGAAGAAGAGTATTTTAAATCCGGGTAAACTTTGATAGCGGCAACCGGCCCATGCCTACTTCTGACCCAAACACTTGATGCACTTTGAGAAAAAAGTTGCCAAACTGGTTCAAACGATAGGAACCAACATAGATAAATAGACTAATGATACACCTATCATCAGTCATTTTCTTTGGACAAGCTCTGCATATCACAAAGATCGGCTTGGAACTGTTTCAGAGGCCCGGTGACAACAATTTTATTCTTGCGGGTTTATGCAAAGAGTAAGTATCTTGCTCTGATAAAAAGTCTCGGACCTTTTCAACCGGTACCCTCTTACCGGGTTTCACTTTCCATAGCTCTCTGTAGTCTATCTACCTTACCGAAAGAGCCGGGGTGTGAAGGCGTGTAATATAACAGCTTCATTATTTATTTATTTATTTATTTATTTTTCGGCAATACCTTCCCACACACACGAAGTGATGATGAAGGACAGGACGAATGCGGTTGGGTTTTATATTTTTTTTTATTGACATTCATTTATTATATCACAAACTAATTGTAAAAACAGTCATTTAATATTTAGAGCAAGACATTCTTTTAATACGATGTCACAAACTAATTTAATATATCACAAACTAATTGTAAATACAGTCATTTAATATATAAAAAGAAAGATCTTAAAAGACATTATTTTAATACGATGTCACTAACTAATTGTAGAAAACACTAATTTAATATATCACAAGCTAATTGTAGAAAACACTAATTTAATATATCACAAGCTAATTGTAGTAAACACTCATTTAATATTTCACAAGCTAGTTGTAGAAAACACTAATTTAATATATCACAAGCTAATTGTAGAAAACACTAATTTAATATATCACAAACTAATTGTAGAAAACACTAATTTAATATATCACAAGCGACTTGTAGAAAACACTCATTTAATATATCACAAGCTAATTGTAGAAAACACTAATTTAATATATCACAAGCTAATTGTAGAAAACACTCATTTCATATGAAGAAAGACATTCTTTTAATAGGATGTCACTAACTAATTTAATATATATTAAAGAAAGACAAGAGAAAACATGCATGCACTGGTTTTCAGCATCCCCTCCAGTACTGCAAGGCGGCTTGAAGCTGATTTCTGAATTCAGGGCTTTCTCGAATCACCTGATCATACACCTGATCGATAGGGTCATGCACCCGTTCGACCCGCGTCAATTCATACAAGTAAGCTTGTGTGACCACGCAAACTGTGTCGCTGTCTTCATGGATGTTGCGTGCGGCTAAAAACTGCTGAGCGGCATCGATCAAACGCGCATTATAAAGTACTCGCATTACACCATAGTAATTGCTTTTAAAGAACCTGTTCTCAAGCTGTTCCAAACATTCATGGTCTCTCTGACTAAGACGGTCATTATTACATCCGTAGCACTTATCCTGCATGTACTTTTCGATTGCTGCGCTCAAAAGACGATACACCACAGTTTTCACTGCTCTGATGAAGCCAAAGTGGATCCACCCGTCGTTTTCATCCGCCCCGCTCTCACCGTCTGGTTGGCTGTGGGGAATTTGCGTGTCCTCGGGCTGAGAAGGGTCCAGGTAGGCAGGATCTCCTTGGCCGGAGGGAAGTTGTGAGTCCTGGGATACCCCCGGGGAGGCTGGATCTCCTTGGCCGGAGGGAAGTTGCGAGTCCTGAAGCTGTGAATCTTCCTCCTGGGTCTCTGACAGAAACGGCATGGCTGGAAGCCTGGCAGGAAGCGTGGAATTCTCATCCCATAAAACAAAGTACTCGGGCCGTAGTTTCACACCTCCGGGGGGCCTGGACCAGTAGACGGTGTGCCTCTGCAGCGATGTGAGGAGACTCTCGCTGTCGCTGTCGCTTTGGGAAGACGATTCGGGGGTTGGCGAGGATGCGGGTGAAGGAAGGTGGTACGGCCCTGGGAAGAATTTATCGCTGTCCGGGGAACCATGCTGCGGGGATGTTGAAGCGGTTGAAGCGGTTGAAGAAGACGGCGGTGGAGTAGGAGCACTGCTGCCCGCGTAGTTGCTCATGGTTTCAGATGTTAGAAGTCTGGTCAGTGAAGTTGCATGGAGTCCAGATCGGCCTGCCTGGTTGTTTTTTATACTGAGAAGGGGTATGGTTCATTTTGAAGGGGGCGGTATCGGCTGTTGTGAGGGGGGGCGGGTCTAAAAAGCCAGCGCTTTCTTGACCGCCAAAATGTCTCTCCAGTTGCGACAGTCGCGAAACAGCGTTGAAATCCGGTCTCCTATTGCAGTCATCTTGTCACGCCACGCATCAAAGGGAATGGTTAACAAAGTTCTGAACACGCCGCAGTCTGAATTATAATAGTCAAGCACAAAAATATCTTGAGCCTGTCTCAGACTTGCACGGAAAAACCATCGCCCGGTAACCCCTGTCTTTGATTGCCATGGTGCCGAGAAGATCTTATTTGTTGAATCTGTGTCAGTTTCGTTCAGGCGGGTCAGCGCCCGCTTGCAGCGCTTAGTGGCAGGTGAATCCATGATTCTGTCCTCGGTTTCCTGATGAGCCCGCTTGCAGCTCTTAGCGGCGGTTGAATCCATGATTCCGTCCTCGGTTTCTTGATGAGTCCGCTTGCAGCGTTTAGTGATGGGTGAAACCGTGATTCTGTCCACGGTTTCTTGATGAGCCCGTTTGCAACGCTTAGCGATGGGTGAATCCATGATTCCGTCATCGGTTTCTTGATTCACAGCGGGGTCTACTGCGTTCGAGTTTTTGGGGTCTAGTCTGCGGAGCATGACGAGTCTCAGAACAGCCCAATTGTTTGAGGTTAGCATGCACAAGGAGTGGATAGTTTGCAGCTTGTCGGTTCCTTCGTCCAGCTGATACAGACACATTTCACCGGTTTCATACTTGAAGACGTACCCCCATTTACCGCGAGCTTCATAGGGTTCCAAAAACCATTCTTCATGCCGAGGTAGGGTCGGGGGCATCTGAGTTCTGCATAGAGACAGGGTAGCCTTGCGAGGGGTCTGCTGAGCTTGCCAAACACCGTCCTGATAGTTGTAGATTGTGACGGGTGTGTCGGAAATTATAGATTGAAGCTTGGTTGTTTCGGACGCCATGTTGAAAAGGATTCAATCACTATCGAGGCTTGAGAAAAGGGTCTTATATTATGAGAGCGGCGACCGGGGGCGGGGTGAAGTGGGGGAGGGTGTGAACTCCGGGAGTGGGGGATGGGTCCGGAGGTGGGGGAGGGGTGTGAATTCCGGAAGTAGGGGATGGGGCCGGAAATGGTGGGGGGGTGAATTCCGGAAGTGGGGGATGGGGCCGGAAATGGGGGAGGGGGCCCGGAAATCAAGGGGTCATAAATCATCCATCAACTCGATTAATTACATTTTGACAGAAGGTATATCCTATGAGTGTGTGAGGGGCTAAACATTCATTGTCAGGGTGTCTAAATCAACAGGATCAACAGTTCTTTGGGTGTTTCAACTGGTATATTTGACAATTCATGATTTGCAAAGACAAAGAGATTTGAGTTTTGATGGTCTCCTCGTCATTACCTTTGTCTCTTTCTATAGATTCTCTTTCTCATTCAGTTCAGGACTTTGCATTCGCCTTTCATCTAGGTCTATATTGAAAAACCTACAGTAAAGTAATGAAATGTCGATTCTGGATGTAGTGTAGGAATTCCTTCAATATAAACCAAAGAACATTTTACATTACCTGCCAGAAGCTGGATAAAATCTTTAAAAAAGAGACAACAGTATTTTCACACCTCACGTAGTAGCTCAAGGAAATATTTTAATCTAAACGTTTTAGGCTAACTATTTTAGGCTAAAATGAGTAAACCCTACTAATGGATTTTTGGGTAAACTAAATAGAGCAGTGTTACATGTCATTGTTTCTAAAACAGCATTTTTCTGAGCTGCGTCTAAAAGGGCAAACATTGAGAGTATACCCACTGCTCCAGGGACCACTACACCACTGCGGACAGCCACAGATCAGCTGCAAGGGGCAGACAACAGCTAACAATGTCAAGTTACTTTTCTGTAACCAACGCAGTCACCTCCGCATTAGCTACCACAAACAGCACAGCAGCAGCTGGAGCAAGCTCTACTCCCACTAACGTCGGGAAATCAGACGGGCTTCGAACAACATTTGGATCCAATGCAACACTGCATGCGGAGGAGCTCTGGTGTCTGATCACAGCCATCAACAAGTACTCTCTCTCTCTCTCTCTCTCTCTCTCTCTCTCTCTCTCTATATATATATATATATATATATATATATATATATATATATATATATATATATATATATATATATATATATATGAGACTCATGGATGGCATTAAAATTATTTCTACGAGCACTAAAAAAGCATTAAAAAGCATTAAATTAGGGTTACTCATTCCTGTATAAACCCTGTCACAGTGCAGCACGGTGAAGGCAGCATCACTGAGTGGGGATGCTTTTCCTTAAAAGGCACTGGAATTCGACTGGTTAGATTTAATGGGAAGATGGGAAGTTGTATTATGGATAAGTAAAACATGAGATCTTGGTGGTACACTTGGGCTATTTTGCAAAGAAAGAGGAAAAATTTCAGAACATGAATAGATAAAGTAACAGCCATGGCTCAAAATAGATGTCAAGTAACTCAAGGTGCTGAATCAACTTCTCACAGGCAGCTTGAACTCAGATTCTAAGTCAAAAGGTCACTGGTCAGATGCATCTCACTTAGAATGTGCCTAAGGAGGATGGGCCTCCATGTCCTTTAAAAGCAGCAGGGCACCAACTGCAGGTTGCTCATGTACGAGCCACCAGAACTGACAAAGACTCCTGGATAGGTGTTGAAATGTTTTCAGAATTAACTGGGCGAAAGTCCCGTTGCCTCCGATTTAAGCCTGTTTGCTGTTGCGATGATCCAGATAACTGAGAATTTGCACAGGCTTTGCACACTGTAACTTTTAGTTACAGGTTTTATTTTCAGAAGAAGCACCAGAGGACTTCTTAAAAACAGCTTACATTAACTAATGACACAATAGCAAACTTTTGGAAAAATGAAGTGGCATCGCCTTTCATTGAAAAGGTTCCTTTTTTCCAAAAAAGGTCAGGAAATCCATCACTGCAGCGAGGCTGCAGTGATGTTGGATGTTACAAGCATTGACCTTAGTTAAAAAAAGTTTGAATGTTCTGAATCTCTTAAATACACATCAGATTGTGTTTATTCCTGCTCATCCATTTGTAATTGTCACTAAATCCTGTTCAGACAAGCTGGAGCTCATCCCAGTCGACGCTGGTCGAGAGGTGGGGTACATCCTGGGCAGGTTGCCAGTTCATCCCAGGGGCAACACAGAAGCAAGGCAAACAACCATGCACATACACATGCAATATTAAAGGAAATTTGGAGACCCCAGTTAACTCATAAATGTTTTAGAATGCAGCAGATAATTCTGAACACTCAGGGGGGGGAAAAATAACCCACTACCATGTATTCGGAGAACGTGCACAAAAAGACTCCTGCTGAGATTTGAACCGGTGACCTTTTGGCTGTGAGAATCACAGTAGGTCATGAGTTTTGGAAGAGAACTACACTAATGGAACTCCTTCCAGGAATCCAAGTTTGAATCCAAGTTTGGGATGAATCACTTCTTTGCCAAAAACTTGTACATAATGTGAAAAAAGTAGCTGTGCTTGTCATGTTTTGCTTTCTGAACCCGAACAGAACCACAACAGAGTTAAGTTTAACAGTTTATTGAAATTTGTGATAGTGGAGGAAGGAACCAAGAGTCTGTACTGAGCTGAAGCAGGAGGATGGTGAAGGCAGGAACTGGCAAGCAGGTTGGAACCAGAGCATGGAGGCAGCAGAACCAGAAGCACAGCAGAATGGAGACTTGGACCCAGGCTTGACCAGCAGCACGACGGAATGGAGACTTGGACCCAGGCTTGACCAGCAGCACGACAGAATGGAGACTTGGAACCAGGCTGGGCCAGCAGCACAACAGAATGGAGACTTGGAACCAGGCTGGGCCAGCAGCACAACAGAATGGAGACTTGGAACCAGGTTGGACTCACAGCACGACAGAATGAAGACAAGGAACCAGAACTACAGCAGGCTGGCGGAGAATGGAGGAACTTCTGACTGGACGAGACTGGATGAGGTGAGCAGCAGAAACAGAGGTAAGCAGGAAAACAGACGGATCGACAATGAAGGACTGAATACTGGGAGCTTATATAGTGAGGCTGACAGGTGTGCTGAATGGTGACTAATTTGTAGCTGACAGGTGTGGAGGATTACTGAACCGGAGACTGGAGCTGAATGCAAGGTGGAAAGTGTCCGAGTCTGTGCATGGTGCAGCAGACAGGCTGAATCATGACAGCACCCCCCCCCCCCCTTAAGGCCGGCTCCCAGACGGCCAAACAAAAATAGACAACAAAAGAAAACGACCCACCCAGGGTGGGCGGAGGGAGGCACTGGACAGTGGGCTAGAGTCATATAAACAAAAAAAAACGACCCACCCAGGGTGGGCGGAGGGAGGTACTGGACGGTGGGAAACAACAACAAAAATAAATAAAAAAATCCAAAAAACAGAAGAAACAAAAACACAAATCTACCCCAACGGGGTGAACAAAGGAAGGCCAGGGACGGAAAGGCCCTAGGTGGGTGACCCCGACGAGGCAAAGCTAGACACGGGCGTCGCGGTGGGCGACCCCGACGAGGCAAAGCTAGACACGGGCGTCGCGGTGGGCGACCCCGACGAGGCAAAGCTAGACGCGGGCGTCGTGGTGGGCGACCCCGATGAGGCAAAGCTAGACGCGGGCGTCGCGGTGGGCGACCCCGACGAGGCAGAGCTAGATGCGGGCGTCGTGGTGGGCGACCCCGGCGGCGAAGTAGCACAGTCTGATGTGGCCAGCGGTGGAAAAGTTCCCTGGAAAACAAGCGGCTATTATCTAAGAGTGAAGCAGGGCCACAGGACACAGGTGTCACAGGACTACAGGCTACGGAGGTCGCAGGACTAGAGGCTTCGGAGGTCGCAGGACTAGAGACGACGGAGGTCACAAGACTAGAGGCTACAGAGGTCACAAGACTAGAGGCTACAGAGGTCACAAGACTAGAGGCTACAGAGGTCACAAGACTAGAGGCTACAGAGGTCACAAGACTAGAGGCTACAGAGGTCACAGGACTAGAGGCTACAAAGGTCACAGGACTAGAGGCTACGGAGGTAACGGGATTACAAGCTACAGAGACCACGGGGCTCCAAGCTACAGAGACCACGGGGCTCCAAGCTACAGAGACCACAGGGCTCCAAGCGAGAGACCCCAGGGCTCCAAGCGACAGAGACCACAGGGCTCCAAGCGACAGAGACCACAGGGCTCCAAGCGACAGAGACCACAGGGCTCCAAGCGACAGAGACCACAGGGCTCCAAGCGACAGAGACCACAGGGCTCCAAGCGACAGAGACCACAGGGCTCCAAGCGACAGAGACCACAGGGCTCCAAGCTACAAAGACCACAGGGCTACAAGCTACAAAGACCACAGGGCTACAGGCTTCAGGAGGCCCCGGGCTACAGGCTTCAGGAGGCCCCGGGCTACAGGCTACAGGAGACGCCTGGCTACAGGCTACAGGAGACGCCTGGCTACAGGTTACAGGAGACGCCTGGCTACAGGTTACAGAAAATGCCTGGCTACAGGTTACAGAAAATGCCTGGCTACAGGCTACAGGAGACGCCTGGCTACAGGCTACAGGAGACGCCTGGCTACAGGTTACAGGAGACGCCTCGCTACAGGTTACAGGAAACGCCTGGCTACAGGCTACAGGAGACGCCTGGCTACAGGTTACAGGAGACGCCTGGCTACAGGTTACAGGAGACGCCTGGGTACTGGCTACAGGAAGGAGTGGACCCCCCAGGGTCCCAGCGTCTCTGATAGGCGGTGGACCCTCTTGGGTCCCCGCATCTCTGACAGGCAGTGGACCCGCCTGGGTCCCCGCATCTTTGACAGGCGGTGGACCCGCCTGGGTCCCCGCGTCGATGGTGGACGGTGGACCCGCTTGGGTCCCTGCGTCAACGGTGGACAGCGGTGGACCCTCCTGGGTCTCCGCGTCTCTGGCAGGCGGTGGACCCTCCTGGGTCCCCGCGTTTACGGTGGACGGTGAACACGCCTGGGTCCCCGCATCGACGGTAGGCAGCAGACCCTCCTGGCTCCCCGCGTCAACGGCAGGCGGCGGACCCTCCTGGGTCACTCCGTCAACGGCAGGCGGCGGACCCACCTGGGTCACCGTGTTGCAGGAAGAGGGCAGACCCACGTCGGACGCCGGGCTGGCGTGCTCGGCACCCACGTCGGATGCCGGGCTGGCGTGCTCGGCACCCACGTCGGACGCCGGGCTGGCACCCACGTCGGACGCCGGGCTGGCGTGCTCGACACACACACGTCGGACGCCGGGCTGGCGTGCTCCGCACACACGTCGGACGCCGGGCTGGCGTGCTCCGCACACACGTCGGACGCCGGGCTGGCGTGCTCATCACCCACGTCGGACGGCAGACTGGCGTGCTCATCACCCACGTTGGACACTGGACTGGGAACTGGGTCCTTGGCTGCGGGCTGAGCATGAACTGGGTCCCTGGCTGCGGGCTGAGCATGAACTGGGTCCCTGGCTGCGGGCTGAGCATGAACTGGGTCCTTGGCTGTGGGCTGAGCAGGTTCAGAGTCTTTGGCTGCGGTCTGAGCAGGAACAGAGACTTTGGCTGCAGACTGAGCAGGATCTGGGTCTTTGGCTGCTGACTGAGCAGGATCTGGGTCTTTGGCTGCTGACTGAGCAGGATCTGGGTCTTTGGCTGTGGGCTGAGCAAGAAACAGGTCCTCCCTATCCCCGTAAAAGAAATCCCATAACTGGGTCTCATGGATCCGGGGTGCTCTAGCTGGACTCTCCCGAGTAACGGCAGCAACTGTATCCGGCTGACTCACCAGGGGAAGAGAGGTGACGTCAGCTCCAGTTGGTGCGGCAGCCGCGGCAGCGTCTGGCTGGACATGGAGGGAGGTCCTGTGCCGGCAGACTCGACTTCTGCGCCGGGAGGGACCGGGCGGCGGGGTAGAGGTTTCCGCCGACAATGAGGCAACGGGAGCTGAGGCAGAGACTATGGCGGGCTTAGCAGCAGCAGTGGTCAGATCAGAAGATGCAGCAGGAGCAACTGACGTGGAGGAGACAGAGGCAGCAGCGCTGGGAGCAGCAGCCAAAGGCTTCACACGAGGAGCCAGCTGAGTGTCGTGGAGGTGGTGACAGAGCAGCCGTGACGCTGTCGGACTGACTCACCAGAGACGTGGAGGTGACGTCAGCAGAGCTAGCCAGCTGAGCCTCAGGTTGAGCAGCGGGTATGTTTCGGCATCGACGAGCCTGGCGTCTGCGTTGAGAGGAGCCGGGCAGCGAGAGAGTGGCTGCAGCTGGCGATGAGGACGTGGGAACAGCATCGGCAGGAGCAGTAGCAGCGGTAGGAGTGAGATGAACTGAGTCTGGATCCATGGCGGAAGCTGAGGCGGACTCGGCAGCAGCAACGGTGGAAGCGGCAGGAATGGAGGAGGTAGCAGTGGCGGAAAACGAGGGTCTGGGAGGAGGAGCTCGGCCGAATAGCTGAGCCACAGCAGCCTCGTTGTTCCACTCAAGCTCCACCATCAGCCCTGTCTCTTGAAAAAGAGGAAGGAGCTCGGTTTGACTTGTCCACAGCTGGCGTACCTGGGCGACCGCGCCTACCCGCCTCCAAGGTGGACTGAGCGAGGCGAGGTTCTTCAACACGGCCCGGGACTGGGCTATGAGTTGCTCCGCTGCGCTGTTGCCAGAGAGCGGAGCAACATCCTTCTCGCCAGTTCCTGCATGGAGGCTCTGTGTGGGTGTCGGGTTCATGTGGTCGATCCGTTCTGTCATGTTTTGCTTTCTGAACCCGAACAGAACCACAACAGAGTTAAGTTTAACAGTTTATTGAAATTTGTGATAGTGGAGGAAGGAACCAAGAGTCTGTACTGAGCTGAAGCAGGAGGATGGTGAAGGCAGGAACTGGCAAGCAGGTTGGAACCAGAGCATGGAGGCAGCAGAACCGGAAGCACAGCAGAATGGAGACTTGGACCCAGGCTTGACCAACAGCACGACAGAATGGAGACTTGGACCCAGGCTTGACCAGCAGCACGACAGAATGGAGACTTGGAACCAGGCTGGGCCAGCAGCACGACAGAATGGAGACTTGGAACCAGGCTTGACCAGCAGCACGACAGAAAGGAGACTTGGAACCAGGTTGGACTCACAGCACGACAGAATGAAGACAAGGAACCAGAACTACAGCAGGCTGGCGGAGAATGGAGGAACTTCTCACTGGACAAGACTGGATGAGGTGAGCAGCAGAAACAGAGGTAAGCAGGAAAACAGACGGATCGACAATGAAGGACTGAATACTGGGAGCTTATATAGTGAGGCTGACAGGTGTGCTGAATGGTGACTAATTAGTAGCTGACAGGTGTGGAGGATTACTGAACCGGAGACTGGAGCTGAATGCAAGGTGGAAAGTGTCCGAGTCTGTGCATGGTGCAGCAGACAGGCTGAATCATGACAGTGTTCCAATGCATTTTTCTTTTCCTTTTTTATCCGTTTCTTTCCAGTCTGATGATTTAAATTTCTTTTCCAGAGCGTAGCGTTGTATAAAATAACGGGGATAAATCACATAGAGACTGTTCTGCCCATTTCTTCAATTTTATTTATATTTACAAAATTGATAATTGCACAGTGGGCATCAGATTGATCCTTTATGTCTATACCTCCATTCTTTTTAGTGGCAGGTCCACTAGATCTGAACTGTAAATTACAGAGAGGGAGAACAAATAGGCCTCAGGACATCTTTTTATTTTTAATGGTGGAGCAGTAAAGTGTGAAAAGTCACTACACTTGTCAACAAAATTGCTCAGTAACCTGTAATTTAACAAGCCCATCTGCCATGAATGGCCATTAGTTGTGTATAAGCGTAGTTGACGTTACACTGTGTGAGTGGGTGAGAGATTGGAAGAAAGAACTCAGTGATATCAGTGTTTAGTAATTCTGTGAAATAAAGTCAAGAAATATATGATGGTGACATTTTTGAAAGACTTTCATTGTTAGCATAGCTAACTGTGACCCCAGTCACTATGGTTATTTTCTTGACTGAAAGTGCGTGTAGCTTTTGCTAAAGTTATATGACAGGCTTTAAAAGTTTTGATATGCAAACTGTGTCCTAAGAGGTGGCTTGAAAGCAGACAATGTCCAACTTTCTGTGGTCCTGTTAGGCTTCCTGTTGCTGCTGAAGTTGCTTGTCGTGGCGTTCTGTCCTAACTTATTATAACCGTAAGAATATGACGAAAACCCAGTGCTCAAAATCTCTACATAAAATTCAAAACAAATGTCCAGCTTTTGTTTTCTCTTTATTCCGCACTAAGTTATCCGTGAAGCAGCAGAGTGCTCGCCCTGTAGCCATTTCGCTGTTCAGTTGTTCCATAAAAAAACAACTTCCACCTGTATGTTTAAACTTTCACTCATAGATAAATTTAAAGAAAATCTATGCTTTAATGGTGTTGAAACTTCTCTTTATATACAATTTAAGTTTAGGACTAATAATTTATTATCTCTATCTCTCTATCTGCTACAATTTAATCTGAAAGTTGAAGATCATGGCCAGTAAATGTTGCCAAAGTATATATATATATATATGTATATGTATGTGTGTGTGTGTGTGTGTGTAAATGACTCTAAAAGAGTGTGATGTTAATATGTTCTTTTCCTGAGGTCTATCATATAAAGTTCTTGCTTTTTGGAAAACTTTTAACTTTTAGTCTTTACACCTGGGAGATAAAAAATATCTTCAGGAAAAAAAAAGGCCCAGTGCATCGTGAAGTTCTCTCGTGCTTTCCATTTGACAGCGTTCGGGATTAGCCCTTTTTTAGCATGTAAGTTGGAAGAGTTCATAAAGAACAATACCCTGAGAACGTATATGTGTTGGTACTGCTTTCAAAGCATTTTTAAAGCAGCCCTGTCCCTCGTGTTGCTGCAGATATGGAAATGAACGTCTGCAATTCGTGTTCCTGTCCCAACCGCCCTCACTCGGAACTGAATAGCATTCTTTTCCTTGCACTGAATCTTCTTGCAAAGTTGAGCAAGAAGTTTCTTTTGAGATTTATTTTTTCGAAACCTAAAATCGTGGTTGAGTCCAGTATTTTCAAAAATGAAATTATTTTCTACGCTGTTTGAGTAAGTTCCCTATATCCTCTTGTCCCACACCTTTTGGGATGACTTCCCCAAGCAAGGAACGGCCGACTTATTTTTGAAGTTGCTGCTAAAAAAGACCCTAATACATCTCACCTGGTTTCTTTTTCTTCCGCAGATTGGCAAAGGAGAGAAGTGCAGATCGGATTCCATACATTTGTGATTGGATGTGAAAACACTTTGACCCTTCAAAACTGAAGATGATGTTGCTATGGAAACTGCTGCTGCTGCAGTCACTTATGGGGTGCCTGGCAGGTAAAGTATCTTATTAAGAACTTTTGATGCATGCCAAAGCTGCCTTTGTGAAGTCTGTCTCCTTATTCATATGTATTTGGGGCAGGTGACAGTATGAAAACTGAAGTTTAGAGGGAAGCAGCTTCAGGTGGATTAGACAGAAGTATACATATTTTCTCTCACAGATAATGCAATAAAAAGAATGTAGAATCAGCTCAGCGGGAATCTTATTGTTAAAGCAAACCTCTAATGACATGAGTATATTACATTTCAGCTTTCCCTGAGTCTTGTGTTTGCCTTTTGTTGCTCACCACACTGATCAAATAATCCTAAATGTAAATGAGAAGATGTTGCTTCAGTTCAACCGAGTCACACATCAGAAAGGAGGTCTGTAGTTTTAAAATGAGTTAAAAAAAAGTCCATGAATTCAAAGGTAAACATAACTTAGAAGATGTGTTATACGGTCATTTAGAATATGCATTCAAGCCTTTACGGTGTTCTGTAAAAGGCAGCAGAGCAAATGGGTAATATCAATGGTACATAACTAATTCTAGATGTGATTACAGTAAGGACTTCAGTTTAATACGGCAGCCTTATAATGCATAGATCTACCTAACAGTATGACTACAAGGACGATGTAAACACAGAACATAATCTATATGAATGAGCAAATTACCACTAAAGACTTAATAAAGCTGTTAGTATTACACATGTAGCCTGTCTCCCATAGACCTGAGCTAAAATATTATATTACACCGTACTATACTGTTTACTATGTATACTACACTACACTGCTAGGGTAAAAACCAGTGTTGTATAGTAAAAATACTTCACTACTGTACTTAAGTATATTTTGGAGTACTTTATACTTTTCTTGAGTATACATTTTTTTTATAAATTTTACTTTTACTTCACTATATTTCCAAACTTAATTGCATACTTTTACTCCGATACATTTTCAATGTTTGGTTTAGTTACTTGTTACAAAAAAAGCAAGAGAGTGTCGGTACCTGTGCGTACATGCACAGGTTCGCCCGGAGCGCCTCCATTTGAAGCGCTCGGTGTGTCATTTCAAAGCTGCTGTGCGCCAGCGGGGGCGGGGCCTGGTGCTCCACGCAGCCAATCACTAACGCGCCTGGCCTTTGATTGACAAGGTAGACACCCCCCTTTAACTCCACTGTCATTGGTTGTGCTGCCTTAAATTCCGCCTTCCCTCTTCCTGATTGGATGTTTTCTATTGCGTGTCTGTGTGTGTGTGTGTGTGTGTGTGTGTGTGTGTGTGTGTGTGCATTTGCGTGGGTGCTTGGAGCGCGAGATTTCAGTTTGATTCTTACTGGGATACTGCCGTTACCACAATTAATACTAGGCTACGAAACTAGTCCCAGTTAAGTAAAAAACAAAGCAACTGGACTTGTTTTTCGTAGTTGAAGACGTTTCACTTCCTCTCCAGGAAGCTTTCTCAATTCAAAAAGTCTGGAGTAATGTGGAGTAACAAGCTTTATACTACTGACCAACAAAGGCCTTGTAATGGCTTAGATAACATGCAAATTCAACCGAAACAGCTCCACCCCTTAGTAATGGGCGGTCGTTAAAGCCATTAAACCAGCAGATTGAACCGAAACTGGTCCACTCTTCTGTAACGAGGAGTCGTTAGGGTTGTTATTGGCCTGGCCAACCGTCTGTCTCTGTTGCTGGTTGTTCAAACGGAAAAAAGTCCCAATTCGACATTCATCAGATCCGGTGATGCTTTAAGCATTAACAAACAGCATCTAGTGTGTGTCATGGTTATAAAATTTTGCAGGAAATACTGCTTTTCTCTTAAGACAGACGAAATGCACCCTGACCCACAAGTCAAGCATCAAAAAATAGGAGCATGCATATTGCGTAGGACCAATGACGTCAGACCAGGGAAGGTTTGTTTGTAAGTGTCCTTACCAGAGTTCAAATCAAACCTATGCCTTGCATCTTTGTTTCACAGTCAGACAATGATGGGACCACAGATATTTTTAGTTGCTAAAAAAAGCCTAGCGCAGCTATTCTTGCCATTTGGACCTATTTCTATTCGAGCATTTTAAATCTGTTATTCGTTTCTGCACACGTGGCATCTGTGTCCGAAGCGCTTCAGCTGTTCTAATGAATTGTTTCTAAACATGAGCTCAGTAGATGCAGTCGTGGATTCAGAATGCCTGTCTGAAAAGTTAAATCTGAACTGTTTCTCTTAATCTGAGTTTTAAAAAAACAAAGTTCAGTATGCAAATTCATCTGTAGGGATTTATTAACTTATTAGCAATTTGCTTGACAGAAGACATGGACTGGTCATGAGACCGCCATAATATATGGCAGGCTTATGTCTTACATGAGAGTGCATATCTAATGGTATATATATATATATATATATATATATATATATATATATATATATATATATATATATATATATATATATATACAAACTGCTAGATTTGTCTCTCTTGTAAGCAAGAGAGACAATTACTATTAAATGTAGTAATAGCAACCCTTGTGCATCAATGATTCCTCACTTTTATCAATATAGCTAGTCTAACTATTGCCATCATGCAGGTTTTACAAATGCACAAGGTTTTATCGAGTGAAAACATTTCAGTCTGTTTGTCACTGCTTTTGGATGGGCCTATATTGTAGCTTGTTTGACGAGCTTTAGCTCAAAAGTGTGTCAACTCTAAGAATCTTACATCTGGACTAAAAATGGAAAGCCTGTTGTTCATGCCAGGAATCACAGTCAATACTGGGGGCTGAGCACCCCTAAAGGTCAGATCCTAGAATCGCCCCTGATCACCACCAACAGGATAAGAAGCTGGTTCAGTAGTAAGGCAGGTTAAATTAACCTTGTGGTATAGGTAGAGCATCTAATAGTAGAGCCGGGAGTCCTAATTTTCTTAACTAAATGATACCTGCAACCACAGGTGTATCTATTAGCAAGTTTACCACTTCCTGTAGGTTAACTATCACTTTATCACTTAACCATGTTCTTAGTATACACCCCCTTTGCCTGCACTTGGTTGTGTATAATTTTAAAGTGCATAGCACTGACCTTACTTGGAGAAGGAAAACTGAAAGCTTACACAAAGGTTGTATTTTCTGTCTAAACTTGGTCTAAATTTCTCCTGCACTTGGTTGTTTATATTATTTTAAGTGAATTTGTCTTTCAAAGTTTACCAAAATCTAAAAAATGTCATTCAAACTGCATTTGATTTGTTTTACTTTTTACTTAATACATTTATTTTTACAGTAATTTTCATACTTAAGTACAAGACATTTCAGATACTTTAAGACTTTTACTCAAGTAACATTTCAGTCAGTGACTTGGACTTTTACCAAAGTCATATTTTGGAGAGGTACTTATACTTTTACTTGACTCCGAGATTTCAATACTTTATACAACACTAGTAAAAACTACACAGTCTGGGTGATTTTCTTGCTTCAAATATGGACTGATTTCAGGCCTATGTTAATGTATCACCACAGGTTAGGTTATGGGTTAGGTTTTCAATCTGCAAAAACAAAACAAAACAGATTAAAGAGCTATAACCTGGATTAAAAAAAAACAAGTAATCCACCCGTCTGTCTATCCGTTTGCCCATCAGTCTTCTTTCCCTGCTTAACCCTGCTGTCAGAGACAGCACTTCTCTTCAAATAAACAGTGAAAATTGAGAGTTTTAGGGGACCACTAATGTGTCCAGAAGTAGAAGAGGAACACAAAACACTATTTTGGAAGATAATGTTGCTGTTTTTTTCTTTTTGCACATCAGACCTATCGTTGGCATTGTTTTTTAAAGTCGTCCACCACAGCATCTGATGCCTTTCTGAGCGAGAGGCATCAGAGTGCACTTTAAACCTGTTTTCAGCCCATTCAGTTTATACAGGGCTAAGCAGGCAATAATGGCCTACAATCGCTTTCTTTTCTTCTTTGGGCTGAGCAGTTATTCAAATTCATTATTCAGTTTCGAATTGGACTTCAAATGAACACAGAATTTGTTTGCATTATTTTAAGAATGCAGTTATTTAATGAATTATGATATCGAAAACGTCATTTATTTCAGTAATTCCATCACTAAATGAAACACATTACGAGGATTAATTCCACACAGATTCATGTTTTCAAGCCTTTGTTTCACCACAGGTCAACATAACAAAACCGTGCAACAACCTTAAACTTAAATACAGACAGATCTATGAGCAGCTATTATAAAAAGTAACAGGAATTATTATACTGGCTGGATTTATACACACGAATAGGGTGCTTCAGGTTCTGCACTAAAACAGGAGCAAATTTGTTTGGTTGAAATAAATTATGTAATTTCTTATTCTTATTTTGCATTTTAGCTTTTATATTTTAATGATTTTTTAAATTATTTTAAGTTAGGAATTTTCTTTCTCATTGGGCAAGAGGCAGGATACGCCGTAGGCAGCACATGAGTGCAGCACAGGGTTTAAAGTGACCAGATTACAAAAACAGGATGTCAGCAACCACATAACTGACAAACAGCTCATTTGGCGTGGCAAAATTCACACTGAATACCGAACACTGTTGGTGCAACGATACATGCAGCTCACAAGATGGGAGGAGAGTTATCCCGTTCACAACTTGGGTAGCAGTTTTTACAAATCACAAAAAAGATGAAAGAATCTAATCAGTGTGAGACGACACACTCCATATCCATGCAGTTTAGTGTTTATGCTGGTCTGATTCTATGGTTGTTCTGATGTCAATAAGCAATTAAAATACCCATTTTGGGGTTTTCAGAAATGGGGGAATAATTTCAAGAATCTCAAACTATGTTTTAAAGAGCAGGAAGTTCATCTACAGAAGGTATTCGCCCTCGACTCTAGTTTGACTACCAACCTCAGGACCTTTATGGCACATCTTCTCTCTTTTTCTCTCTCCCACTAGCATCACAGGATCTTACCAAAAACGAGTGTTGTTAGCAGCTAAAGCTTAACCAGTCACAGTACTCACTCAGACCATACAAATTATTCTTATCTGTCACTCTACAACCAAGAAGCCAAAATGATACCATTTAAACAGCACCTGTTTATCAGCCAACACAGCAGGGCAAATCGAGAACTGTTTTATTTCTTAGGTCAATGAATCTCAAACAGAAACACAGCAGGGTTTCAGGCTCAAAGCACACATCTTCCTATCTGAACTTAGATCTGATATACCAAATAAAGGAGCATGCTGACCTCAACTGTAAACAAAGAACTGTAAAAAAAAGAAAAAAAGGAAAAGAATGGCACTTAGTCTAAGATCTTGTGGCAATGAAAAAAATGGCTCTGAGATATTGCAGTAATTCACTGGTTTTCTTCAGATATAAGGAGAAATGCTTGTGACCACTGTGCTCCACGATCTGCCTGTAGCTCTTTTGTTTTTGTTAATACACTGTGCTGCCCAAAGATACGTCTGATCAAAAACCTGGTAAGCATGCCCAGCAAGTCCGTTTGAGAATACTTAACAATAGAGAATACCCGCAATGACCTCTATCAATATCGCACGACTCTACAACCTGTACAACCTTTAACACCCTCATCCACTGTTAGAGCTGAAGAAACAGTTTGCATTAAAAGTCTTCAAGAAACGCAAAAGCCTGATCCCTCGGTTGAAGAACCTAGTTTCAGGCTTAAAGAGTGTGGCAAAAGTCGCAGTCTTTCGCCTTCTTCATGGCTTTACCATTTTGGTCAGATTTAAGTTTTTCCAAGTCATCGCAACGTGAATTATTGCAACCTATATCACAACATACCTTGTACTAACAAAAACAGTATAGGAACAAAAACAACAAAAATAAAGAAAAGGTTTTCTATTGATCTGGGGTAAAAAAAGAACTTAAAGATTACAATAGAAAGGTAGTAGGAAAAGCAATTATTTTTAATAGAACGGCAGTTAAAGAAGATTAAATTTGGGGTTAATTTCTCATGTTGACATTTAAAAATCTCTCCGGGCTGGATTCAAATGTCCATCATTCACTTACCGAGCAGTAAAGCTAAATTATTGCTTCATTACGCTGTCGGGCCCATTTCAGCCAGAGGGCTCTGTGGCATTGATCACATTTTGATGGAGGACTTTAATTTATCTCCTTCACAAATTCGAAGGGTCACCTCAGAGGATCAGCGGAATCACTCAGTGTTTAATCAACAGGTATTAGACGAATCACGGGGACAAAAGATGTCATATTGATGAGGAAAGTAGTCTCTCTCGTTAATCAACAGGATGTTGTCCACCCTCTGGCTCCCTTACAAACAACATTATATTTCTTTGAGGAAAACATGATGGCTCGTTTGCCCTTGCAGGGTTATCTGGGCGTGTCAGTACTTGTCTTATGGCAGCTCTAACAATCGCACTTCTCACAGCAGACAGCTGGTGATAATTGACCAGTGTGCTGTCTATTCCTCATGGAAGCGTTGACTTCACAGCAATCATGGAGAGAAGTGTCAAGAGGTGCAAACATAACATGATTTGGTATGTATCTTCAAGAATCACGTCTTAGTGTTGGAAACCCTTCTGGTGTTTTTATCCTCTTAGCAACAGTTTTGTTCTCAAAGTCATAGAGTCAAATTGCCCTGAAGTGATGACAGTTTAGACGGGTGATCTAAAAAAGATGTTTTCAAATATATTCTTTATACTGTTTTTAGTAGTTAGCATGGTGAATTTGTCACCATGTCAGGTTATTGCAGCATTATTGCTATGTCCATTAACTGAAACACTAAACGCTAAGCCAATCTTTATAGACCAGTCTTTTTGTCATGATTTCGGCACTGCTGTCTGGTCTAATTTCTCATGTCACACACCTGCTTAGCTCTGCCCATTCCTCACCACCTCAGATCTGTTCCACCTGCTCCCACTAGTATATAACCAGCTCTTTGACAAGACAGCAGTGCCAGTTTATTTCAAGCCAGTGGTGAGATCTATTCCAGCGTTCTTTTTTCCGATTACCTGATCCTGACCTGTTTTGCCTCTCGACCTCTGAGCCTGCCTGATCCCTGCCTGCTTGTGCATTGAACCGGACCTGCTACCTGACCACCGAGCCTGCCTGACCTCGTCTAGCCCGTAAGCCTGACCGTGTACCGAACCTGGAACTGTGTCCCGACCTCGTCCTGGATCTCCCTCTGGCGCCTCATCTGACATCTGACCACCTGGCTCTGACCTTGGATCTCATCCCCGACATCGGCTTCTGGTTCATCCTCCTGATCTTCCTGCCCACGATCGTCCTCACGGTTCTGACCCTCCACCTGTCCTCTGACCACCGATCGTCTGGAGGTGTTCTGCCCTGGGACTCACTGAGCGGCGACCGCCGCACCGCATTGGCCGCCAGCCGGCTGGAACCAACTCTCATCACCGGTCCCGGACTGAACTTTGAGAAGAACTAACCTGCAGTCTCTGTCCCCAGAGGTTCCTGCCGTAAACGCCGACGCCGCTTGCTACATTTCAGTTTTAAATAAACTTTTTCGTAGTTCTAACTGTTTGTCTGATTTGAACACTGGGTCCATCTGTTCCGATCGTAACACTTTTGGACTTGTGAAAGACTGGAAATAACAACCTACTAATATTGCAATCCAAGCAGTCCTTTGTAAAATGATAAATGCCCCCATTGATATTGGAAGCTCCTTATCTTGTGCAGTCCTCCGAAGGCCATGCAATGTGACAATCTGTACCACCCCTCCTTTTTATTATAAGCTGACCAACATGTGATTTGCTACTGAAGGGGCCCAAACAGAGAAATGAGAACAGTTGCCCTGAGAATAAACGTCTATATTTTAAATTAAGAGTTGCATTTTCTGATTTGCATCTGGAGTTACAACTTAATGTATGATTAATATTACGTTTTCTAATAGAAAACAGAGGGGTAGTCCACAACAAGCTAAATGACTGGATGTGGCCAGTGGTCTGCTCTAAACATGGATCTCTTTCTGATTTGAAGATATATCAATTTTTAAAAAATTGACTGTGCCAATATAGCCAACATTTTAAAAAGTTTTGATTTTGCAGTGAGTTACCCAAGACAGTTTTGGGTCTTCCAATGTAGAACCACATTTTGCAGAGGTCTCTTTATAGCTCTTGTTTATAGTTGCTTTTTTTAGCCCAAATAAGCAACTTCACGGTCAAAAACAAGCCCAAAAAAATGCAACCCACGATTCACTGAATTCACAAGCGACTTCAGGAAAAAAAAAAAAGCTCAAGGTCAATTATAATAAGTGGAATTGCCAATACTGGCCGGTGTGTGTTTCTCATGATATAACAAAAACGTTGTGTAGACGATGTACACATAGATATTATTGGTGTCATTTAAAACAGAAAAACAAACAAAAACGTTCCTCCTTTAATCAAATATATTGATATAACAGTGATAAAGCTTTCAACTATGTATTGTTCCTAGTTGTTTTTGAAACATAAGTAGGATAAACACCCGCTAAATGTAGTGGTAGTGGTAGCAAGTATGCCTTGCTTAAGATATTTTACCTTTTGGCTTTTCTGTTCTTTATAGAGAAACACTGGATGTATAACAAGCTGATATTAGTTGTTTTATTCACTGGTCTATCAGGTCCGGTAGCCAGCCCGCATTCAGCTGTTTACAGGACAGGAAGCATGCAGCTGGCCAGCTACAATTTTAAACAGTGTTAGCTGAAAAATATTGACACTCCTTAGGTTTCCACACAGTACCTGTCTGTGTTTTTTGGAAACATAAATATTTCCAACCAGTATTTTATTTTATTTTCACTTAGGATAAGGTAAAACCCTGGGCACTGAAACATGTGTACATGTGATACATTTCATATTTTTGTTTAAATGATGTGTAACCATGATGTTTTTGCTGCAAATGATCACACCATTAGAAATTGATAATGGCGTGGATGCCATGTTCAGTTGTTGTTCTCATCCAGCTAAACTTTTTGTGACCGGTCAACTCAGCGAACGCTTGATCTGTTGAGCCATGTGTTACCGTAGTTCTAGATGTCAAATGGATTTGGAAAGAAACTTTCTTCTGCACCGGTGCCGAACTGGGGCTTTGGAAGTCATTTGTGCTTTGCAGATTCACTCAATGTTTGAAGAAAGTTCAAACATCCCCCAACAGAGAACATACACAGTAGCTTGTTTAACAAAAGCTCAGAGATTTTGAGCTGGTATTATTGATCCACGTGAAAACTGCAGAGTTTTACAAAAGCTCTAAAAATAATGCAGGGGTTTTGAGTACAAAGAAAATGATCAAATCAGCATAACAAGATCTCTTCTTTTCTCTGTTTTCAATTGTTCTTGCTCTTATCTTCCCACCGTCTTTTAAAAGTAAGAATTTCTTATCACAAGAAAAGCTGCTTTTAATGAAGGCACTGCTTCTATATTATTAAAGCACGTTGGGAGAAGTCTGTGCACTGAAGCAATGATGTAAGAGTACAATGTTTTCTTTCCCTATTGCACATATAAATGAATTATCTGCCCCTAAAAATCTTTCGAGGGCACGAAAAACACAGACCTATGTAAAGTTTATATACAGTTGCTCGATGTTTAGCTGCACAAGAAATGGTGAGGGAATATTTTCTTCCAGCTTGTGCCAATTTTACTGCACTATATCTCCTGCTTAGACGTTTCGAGTAACACACTTTAAGATAGCTGATCGAGCCTCAGCATTGAAATAAAAAGGGGGTTAAAGATCAAAAACACAAAAGACGCACAATTCAGTGCTAGCCATGCTATCCGGGAGTGCCAATTTTTGGCACTGCTGGTAAACAAGTAAAAATCCTTTATAATGTATCTTCTATTTTACAGCAGAGTAATCTTACACTGAAAAATTGTGACTGGACGTCTTATTTTTAGGCTTTATTTGTTCAACTGGGAATGACATGTTGAGAACTAAAAATCAGCGGTGGCTCAATTGTTGGTACCTCTTCTCTTCACACTTTATGCGCCTCCCTTTTGGCCATAAGACAGCCTTGACATCAATCTCTCTGTCCGTCTCCACGTGTGAACGAGTGGGCATCCATCCTCATACTATTTCAGTTCATTTGAATCACAGTATACATCATGCACAATCACAACATAGTGCAGAGGTTTCATACTGTTTACTCAGGCAAGAAGAAAAAGAAAATAACTTAGAAGAAAGAAGAAAGAGACTCATCTGGATATTGATGCAGTTTTGGACTCTTGATGTTCCTGAGAGATCTGTTATTCAAATGGGGGAAAAAGTTTCTCTCTCCTCATTGTAGTAGTAGTAGTAGTAGTAGTAGTGTATTTGTTCAAGAAAACAAAATGTTACAGTCAAATATCAGTCAACAACCCATCAATATTCACATGCTTTCATGATATTCCAATTTAATTCATAAATATTTACAGAGATCGAAAAGATCTAGGCTGAAGCTATTCAGTTTATAGGAGCATACCCTGTAATTCCTAATTTCCCATAAACCAATTAAAACATTATAAGGGTTCAGTGTAGCAGATACTAACAGGACTTTTAGAATCCACAATTTAACCCAACCAAAAGTATAGGGAATAGAAGATAAATAAAATACAATAAAACAAGGAAATAGACCTCATGGAATTTGCAATCAAATTTCAAATATTCAACCTATTTATTGCTTTCAATCATGATGTTTTAATCCCTTTTTAAAAGTGTATTATGTTTTGTTTTTTCTGGCTTAAGATCTTCTGGCAAGCTATTCCACAGCGTAACCCCAGTAACAGAGATACACATGCTTTTTAATGTGGTATTCATACTTGTTTTTTTAAATAAATGTCCCTCTTAGCTCATGTCTCCCATTCCTCTCCCTAAACCCTGAATATTGTTAGGAAATAAATAATTTTTGCTTTGTAAATTATCTGTACAGTTTTAATTTTTACCAAGTTAGGAAACGTTAATACACTCAATTTACTAAACAAAGTATTAGCATGTTGATTATAACTGTCATGGTTTATATAGCCTTTTTTTGCAGAATGTTAATAGGTTGGAGGCTGGTTTTATAGGTATTTCCCCAGATCTTTGCACAGTATAACATATAATAGACTGTTTGGCCAAAAAAAAGTTGCCACCAAAAAAAAGATCGTACTCTAATATTTTGTTGGACCGCCTTTAGCTTTGATTACGGCACATATTCACCGTGGCATTGTTTCGATAAGCTTCTGCAATGTCACAAGATCTATTCTCACACAGTGTTGCAGTAAATTTTTCACCAAGATCTTGCATTGATGATGGTAGAGTCTGCCTGCTTTGTAAAGCCTTCTCCAGCACATCCCAAAAAGCCTCAATGGGGTTAAGGTCTGGACTCTGTGGTGGCCGATCCATGTGTGAATACGCCCATGGCATCAGGGAAGAAAACATCCATTGATGGAATATCCTGGTCATTCAGTAGATTGAGGTAGTCACCTGACCTCATTCTTTGAGCTCATATGAACCTAGACCTGACCAACTGCAGCAACCCCAGATCTGCCACCACAGGCTTGTACATTAGGCACTAGGCATGATGGGAGCATCACTTCACTTGCCTCTCTTCTTAACCTGATGCTCCATCACTCTGGAACAGGGTAAATCTGGACTCATCAGACCATATGACCTCCTTCCATTGCTCCAGAGTCCAATCTCTATGCTCCCTAGGAAATTAAAGACTTTTTTTCCCGTTAGACTCACTGATTAGTGGTTTCCTTAAGGCTACACATCTGTTCAGTCCCAAACCCTTGAGTTCTGTTCACATTGTGCATGTGGAAATGCTCTTACCTTCACTATTAAACATAGCCCAGAGTTCTACGGTTGTTTTTCTTCGATTTAATTTCACCAAACGTTTTAAGTGATCGTTTTTTTCCGGTCACAATTTTTCCATGAAGGCAATGGGACCCCACTATCCTTCCAGTTTTTAATAATGCGTTGGACAGTTCTTCACCCAATTTTGGTAGTTTCTGCAATCTCCTTAGATGTTTTCTCTGCTTGATGCATGCCAATGATTTGACGCTTCTGAAACAGACTGACATTTTTCCACGACCCCGGGATTTGTCGTTCGACATGGTTGTTTAAGAAATGAGAAGCAACTAATTTCGCCAGTAGGGGTTAAGTAACTTGTTGCCAGCTGAAACATATCCAATGGGAGGCTCGTACCTTAGTTAAATCCAGATTAACTTTTTCTTTGGCCAGGCAGTGTACGTTATATACAGTATATAGTTTATTGCAGGTTAATATACGATTTTTTTTGTAAGGTATACCAATACTCCTTGCTAGCTTCATTCTGTCCTTATTTGTATGAGGTTTCCAACTAACCTTTAAAAAAGGGGTTTTATAGACCCTTTCCTGCTTCATTTTGTCAGTGCTTACTTCTACCTGTATTAGTGGAGTATAGGTTTCTTTCCAAGCAATTTAAAATTAGTTTTATTAGTATTCAGAAAAAAGATTATTGCTAACAAACCACTGTTTCTGCCTTCCCAATTCAGCTGACACATCTTTTAACAAATTATTTAAATTCTCATCAGAGCAAAAAAAAAATGGCATCATCAACGTAAATTACAAACTTTACATATACCATTGATATATAAAACTGTAATTATTAAAAACAAGCATCATGGTTGATTCTTCTTCTCTTCTTCTGCTTCTTAGGTGAGGTGATTTGAAATAATTTATTGTCCCCAAAAGGGCAACTCATTTGCAGCAGAGTCCACAAAGTCTACACAGAACAATAAACCCCCACAAGAACACCCAAAAGAGAAGATGAATCCCCCTCCCAACCTAAAAAACTTAATAAGAAAAACATATTTACACAATGATATCAGGACTCCAGGCTGCACATTTCATCAATAATTTAAAAACCCAACAGTTAAAGGAATAAAGTATCACAGGTACTGGGGAGTGGTGGCATTGTGGTTTGAGAGCAGGGCCCTTGCGTCCTGGACAGACTACAAGGTTGGGTTTGAACATCCCTGAGCCACAATGCCACAGTGGGTCCGTGAGTAAGACCCTTAGCTCCAGAATGCTCCTTGGACACTGCTCAGTGGCAGCCCACTTCTCCCTAAGGGATGGGTTAAATGCAGAGGACACATTTTATTTGAATGGATGTTGCAATGACAACAAATATTAATATCATCAGGTACCGGTTTAATCTAACCCTTAGGGAAAAAGTAAACTTCCTTCCTGATGGTAGAATCCTGAACTCATTGTGCAGAGGATTTAAGAATTGATATTGCCCTCTTAGTGACATCTATTCTGAACGCCTGATTAAGGTCTCTCAAATCAATACCAGCACAGACCTTGAGCACAATAATCAACTTCTTTTTATTTGCCATGTTGAGGTTACCAAACCAGCACATCATTCAAAAAGTTAAACCATATTGTCTCACTGTTTTGTGGTACGATTATTGTCTCTGTCAGCACACAGTCAGCATAGTTTCAAAGATCTGGGCTCTGTTTGAATGTCCACATTGAGCCTTAGCAGAACATAGTGAGTGGGTACAGATGAGGATATATGTATCAAGGGACATATGTCTTCTCCTACAACACTTCTCAAGGTTGGAGCATATCTTTGGCCATTCATATTTGTGCAATCTGTCTACATTGTCCAAAGTCCTGGGTCCTCTCTTCTGTCAACTTAACCCACATGTTTTCAAGAATGATTTAAGCCTATAGGGGCTGCAGTGGGCTTGGAAGAATTTAGATTGTCAGTCGGCATTTCACTTTTAATTTGGCCGGTTATTTAATTCATTATTCTGAATAATGATGACTCATCTTATGTTTGATACGATTCCCTTATATTTTATTTCAAATGTTCCAGTATTTCAAGGAGTTAATGTCATGCATGATTCTTTCTTTGGAGGAGAAACAGGCCCTCAGCATCACAGATCATCTACCATACTTGTCGGTTGGCATGGTATGCTTCCCTGCATATTCATAATTTGTTTTAATGTCATACCCATCTAGAATGTCAAATGTTCATTAATATTGTTATGCCAGAAACCTGTTTGATTATGGATATTATTATTAACTAGAAAAAGCTGTTCCTGCGAAACAGCAGTAAGAATGCTTTCCTGCAGAATGATTGAGGAAAAGATGCATAATATCTTTGAAGAAGGGAAAAAAACTAGCTGAAATGAAATTAAAGAACCAATTTTAACATGAAAAACTGCTGAAGGATTAGAAGAATGTTATGAAAAAACTTAACTAGTTGAAGATAGTTGAAGGATATTTGAAAGTTAGTATTAGTAGTAGTACTATCAGTAGTAGTAGCTGTAGTATCAGTAGTAGTAGTAGTAACAGTAGTAGTATCAGTAGTAGCAGCAGTAGTAGTATCATTAGTAGTAGTAGTAGTAGTAGTAGTAGTAGTATCAGTAGTAGCAGTATTAGTAGTAGTAGTATCAGTAGTAGTAGTAGTAGTAGTAGTAGCAGTGGTAGTATCATTAGTAGTAGTATCATTAGTAGTAGTAGTAGTAGTAGTAGTGGTATCAGTAGCAGTAGTAGAAGTAGTAGCAGTAGTAGTATCAGTAGTGGTAGTAGTATTAGTATCAGTAGTATTAGTAGTAGTAGTAGCAGTAGTAGTATCAGTAGTAGCAGTAGTAGTATCAGTAGTAGTAGTAGTAGCAGCAGTAGTAGTAGTAGTAGTAGTAGTAGTAGTAGTAGTAGTAAAAGGAGTAGTAGTAACAGCAGAAGAAGTAGTAGTAGTAGTAGTAGCAGCAGCAGAAGAAGTAGTAGTAGAAGTAGTATCAGTTGTGGTGGTAGTAGTATCAGTAGTAGTAGTAGTAGTGGTGGTAGTAGTAGTAGTAGTAGTATCAGTAGTAGTAGTAGTAGTAGTAACAGTAGTATCAGTAGTAGTATCAGTAGTAGTAGTAACAGTGGTAGTATCATTAGTAGTAGTATCATTAGTAGTAGTAGTATTAGTAGTAGTAGTGGTTGTATCAGAAGTAGTAGTAGTAGTAGTATCAGTGGTAGTAGTAGCAGTAGTAGTAGTATCAGTAGTAGTAGCAGTAGTAGTATCATTAGTAGTAGTATCAGTAGTATCAGTAGCAGTGGTAGTATCAGTAGTAGTAGAAGTAGAATCTGTTGTAGTAGTAGTAGTAATATCAGTTGTATCAGAAGAATTTGAAGGAATTTGAAGAATTTGAAAAATTTGAAGAACTTGAAGTATTTGAAAAAAAATTAAGAATTTGAACCATTTGAACAATTTGAACTATTAGGAGAATTTGAAGGAATTTGAAGGAATATGAAAAATTTGAAGGATTTTAAGGAATTTGCATTCATTTCAATGGGAGCAAAAAACGCACAAATATTTTAAAAAGTATAAAAGTTAGCATAACCAGGTGGGTGGTGCTGTATAGGACAGGTGGGTCGTGTCTGGGCATCCTGCCAGGTCCTGTTGGAGTCCAAGGCCCGATAGGAAAACTATGTGAAATCCAATAAGTGACAGAAAAATGACACATGCCTGATATTCACTGGAAAATTAAAAAATATTAAAAGTACGTGACTCGGCAAATTTCAGATTCCTACGTTCATCACAGCCCCTGCAGTGGGCGTCAAAAGGTGCCATGCTATACCAATGGAGCATGTCCCTGACATATAGTAACCTCTGCCCAGCAGAGTTCCATTGTCACGGAAACTCACTCAGACCTGCTGAGTCTACTGCAGGCACACTTTGGGTCAGAAGAGCTCTAATTGGAATAAAATGGCATCACTTCGCCTCGAACAACTCTGGATATTTCGTCAACCGTTAGGGCTAGAGACGTAATTTTTTCTGCGTTTATTTCGGAACGGATAGGGGAACAAGACAAACTATCGGTTTTTGTAGGAAATATTTTAATGTAGGAGCAAAAAATCATGAAATAAAGTGGAATATTGACGAAAATGCAAAAATGCTCGAAACATTGTCCCGAACAAATTGCTATAGCTGAGAAAGTACATGAAATATCAAAATAACTCTTTCACCGTGAGTATAAGCAGGCTTTGGAGGACAACTGTGCTTATTTTCATGTTTGTACAAAAATCAGTGAAGGCATGGCGACGATGTAAAAATGTTTAAAATGTGGAAGGATGCAGGTCCAAAGCGTCTTCAGGATTTTGCACATTCACTACTCCCGAACAAATTGTTCCTGCGGCAAAACCGTAACAGTTATCGACAAAATTCCTTTTTTGTGAGTGCCAGCACGGTCTGGACATGAATTTTCACGACACCTCCATAGAAAATCAATGGGGAGCGTTTGGAGTGTTTGCCGCTCTGAGGTGATTTGCGAAAAATCTATAAATGGTACATCAATGAGGGTTACATTTCCGGACAGACAAGAATTCCTATGTTTTGATGTATAATTTATGTGCATAGAGTGAAAATTGTTGTTCAGAGAATTAGAAGTTATTAAAAACACCAGAGGGTATGCTCTAGCTGAGCTCCTTAGCAACCATAGCAACGCATGTATTTTCATAAAAATCACAAAAATGCTAAATGATTTTTAAAGAAGGATTATTTAAAAATTGTAAAAGATATGAAAAAGCTGAAGTAGCTGAAGATAGCTGAAGGTTATTTGAACATTTTAAAAGTTGAATGGCGTTTCTAGCTGAAAGTAGGCTGAAGCAGTAAGCTGTCAAAAAGCACAAATATTTGAAGAATTTGAAGGATTCTCCATTCAATTTCAATGAGAGCAAAAAACTCATATTTTAAATATTATAAAAGTTATAATTACCAAAAGACAGCAGTAATGTCGTGAACGAGCTGAACGTTTTGATACGAAAATTGTTTAAATTTAGAAAAATAAAATAAATGAAAATAAAACAAGTCAAAATGGATTAAATGAGCGGTAGCAATTCTTAATTCAATTCACAGTTTTTTAACATAACATTCAAGAAGTCGGCACTTTGACATAGCAGCATTGAAAGACAGGATAGCTTAGAGAAAACAGACCTGAAGCTAGATGGGGAAACGCTTCGGCACTCCACAACACGCTAAGCTAACCGTCTAGAGCTACCCTTGCACCTTTCCAAGATGGCGACTATGACGACATATGACCTACGATCTTGCGTGACGCGCGAGGAGGAGGTCCTAATGATGTGCGGGCTTTGATCAGGAGGGGGTTTCACTCCTGAACAAAGGCTTCAAAGAAAGTGCGCGAAACTGAACATGTAGACAAAAAGATCAGAGATGGAGATAGGAAGAGAAGAGAAAATCAACTCTCGCCGGAGTCAGCTTATCGTCAACCCAAAAACAACACAGCCAAAATCACTTATGAAATGCATGCACACACATCAGAAATATCCAGCACCGGGTGATAGCGGCTTCCAGTAGGATCAAAATGAATTAAAAGTACTTTTAAAGTCGACTTCCTGCGTAGAAAAACAGGGGGAAGTTGGTTCGGCAACCCGAACCCGTTCCACGTGGGGAAAATCCCAACGGGAGAAAACAGCTGTTTGTCTTCCCAGTTGGCGTGATGCCAGTGAAGAAGAATGAGTTGGGTGTGCGGAGCGCTTTTATGTCATCCCATAGCAACAAGATAACGTTGCCAGGCTCGGAGTCAGTTTTGACCGTGTTGCATGCTGGGAGCTGGTGATCTGTTCGACCATGTTGCATGCTGGGAGCTGGAGTCTGTCACGTCATAAGATGGCATTACAATGTGGAACCCCCAGTGAATGAATTTAGGGTGTTTACACTAGTAAGCGGCACACTTTACCAGGAGTACCTACAAACGTGCCTAGATTAATAAGCAGATGTAAAAATGTTGCTAGTGCAAGAAAGAATATTTGAGAAGGAATGAGAACTGTAGATTTTCTTTTTTGCAGCATTAGTTACACCTCTGGGTTCAGAGTGTTCTTTTGTTTGTGGGCTAATGAATAAAAAACCTTGATAATGACATTTGCCTCTGGAAACTTAACAACTCAATTATGTTTCTATATTAGTCAGCTATCTTTGGACTGCAATAATTGAAAACTGTCTGGGCATCATTTCGTTTGGAAGTCAGTTTGCTACATTTGACACTTATTTTTTGATTATTACCCAGCTCTCTTGTCTTGATTTTACACACACAACCCTGCTGTTGAAAATGATCAGTGGCTAAAATGTTAATCTGCAGCAGTACTACTGCACTGCCCATCTGTTTTAGGACATTGTTTTTAAAATTACAATTTATTAGAACCAACTAATAAATGAAAACATTAGGAAAAAGAGTAATTATGTGGAAGTAAAGATTATCCAATACTAGTAAAGTGTAGAAGTAGGTAACTCTTACCGATAATAACTTTCCAGAATGTCACATAAGAAAATCTGAACTATACCTTTATTTCAGTGAGCATGCCCCCCTTTAGAGAGGACAACAATGTTATTGCTCTCTCACCTCAACAAGACTGGCAAAAAGTGGGTCAAACTTGTTTACCTGGTGACAAGGAACTAAGCCTAGGTTGCTGCACTGGAAGTGTATTCTTTACTTTTGCTTAAAAGAAGGATATAGATCAGGAAGGTTATTGTACACCCATCAACCCCGCTTCCTCATAACTCTACATTTGTCCTCACGCTGGCCCCTAACCAATCCAACAAATATCTATTTAGGTATAGAATTTGGAAGGACTATTGCATTTCAACATGAAGCACATAATTTGCTTGTTTAAATTCACGAAACTCTGAATTGATAATTCCTTTCTGCACGCTTGTTACTCTTGTCGTAGCTCTTTCCCCTCAACATTGTTTATTTACCATTGAATTGGAATCCTAATTCCTTTCTTACTTCTAGTTACACTTTTTTCTCTATCGGTGGGTTTGTGTTTGAATTCTGGGTCCTCTAAATGAGCCATTTGATTTCACCAACCTGGGACTTACTATAGAGCAAATTAAAAGGCCCGTTGTTACAGGCAGGCTCAGCATTTTATACAGGGGGTGTGTACAAATTCAGAGGCTGCATCTTTCGATGGACCTTGTCTATGTAGACCGGGTCAACCGTCGGCGGTGAAAAAACGAAGGCTGGAAGAGATCGGCTGTGAATTTGGATGGTTTCGCCTTCACCAGCTGTCCCTGCCCTTACTTCAGTTTAACAGCTTTTGACTACAAACCGAGACAGCACATCTGTGAAGCCAAACTAATGGAGCCTCTTTCTGTCTACGTGTTTTTTGTTTTCCCCTTTACATATTCCTGATGGCTTAATGTTAGTTTAAAAAATTAATTTTTTATTATTTAATTCAATCTGAAAAACTCACACGGAAAGAAAAGACAATGAGAAGAATTTTATTGATACAATATTTTAAGACTTTGGCGCTCAGACCTCAGCACCTCAACATTAACGCTGAATTATACTTTAATATGCATAAGCAGGTGTATGAGAACAGGGATGTTTCCCCCCAGGCCTGAAACTGGTGGTGGAGTGGAGATAGACAAAGTTTGTTCAGTCCATAGACTGCTGGTTGGCGAGACAATCTGCTTGAGCTGTATTGGTGGGATCCAGTAGACTGCGAGAGCTGGTACCAGTGCTTCACTCAGGGACCCAGAAAGATAGATGTCCAGCTTGGATGAATAGGTTGCATGAACCTGTCCATGATGAGCAAGCATGAAGCCAAAGTGGAGAGGAAAAACTCCCCTTTGGGAAGAAACCTCTGGCAGAACCAGGCTCAACATGGAGGTCTTCTGCCGGACCAATTGATATATGACAGGTAATGCAGTAAGAGTCCGGGAGGAATTACACTGTGATAGGGACCAGGTTGAAAGAGCACCATGGGAAAGCCAGATGGAGCTTGGCTACGACGGTGGATCGAAGGGGATGGAGGTGGGTTGAATCAGGGTCATCTGAGTCCAAATCAGACATTGCGCAACCACTGCTTGCGTTTGGCTGGGTAGCAGGCTGAGATGTGGATTTGAAGACCTTTTATTGAACTCAGGATGCTGATTGGGCTTTGTGGAGGTGTGGTTCAAAGCTGATTGGCTTGCATCGGAGGCGGATGAGCCTCTGATTGGATGGAGGTAAGTAATTCAGTTTTTTCAATTGAACTTCCGCCAAGGCTTAATTTTTACTCTCAATCATTAATCAGTTATTTGTAGTTCAATGTAATTTGTATGTTCATAGATATAGAAATATACCACCAAATAAAATCAGTCATAAATACCATGTTTAATTTATTAGTGAGAAGTTTAACAACCTAAACCCTAACCCTAATTTATAAACAAAACTTAAATTACTTGGTTTGTAGAGAATAAAAATAAAAGCATTAATATTATCTGTATATCATCTGACTGAATTACTCCTTCTTTTAACTCATTGCATAAAGCCAGCGGGTGTTTGAAAGCAATGTCCTGGGAGACAGGCGCTCTGTCTCACCAAAGCAAGTCTCGACCGCCCAGTCAGCTGAACGTAAGGCAAGCTGGCTGTAGTGTAGCAGAAGCAGGCATGTCTGAGAGTGTCTGAAGAACTTTTAAAATTAAGCGATATGTCAATACATCAAGCAGATATTTCAGGTTTCCACAACTAAATTCTCCCCTCAAAACTTTTTAACAAAGCGTAACATATTAAACTTTATTCACAACTTTTCACTTCGTTCTGTGTTTGCTGTTTCAACTTAAACAATTCTCTTCAACCCACAATGAATCATTGGATAGGATTAGCCACGAAGGATACACCACACCCATCCTTCAAATCTGGGGAAAAGAAGGTAGCATTTGTGGGCTGCATTTGAAGGAGCCTTCGAATTTGGACAGCCAAATCAGCCTTCAAATTTGACCATGGTGCAACCCTCACACACGTTAATACGTCCACAGTGTGCACATAATGTTTTTCCTAGTAGTGTTCATGTAAGAATGTTATGGGTTGAGTGTTGCAAAATGCAAATATATTTCTTGAACCAAATAAAAATTTTATTTTCTTATTTAAAAAAATAATAATTTGGCAACAAAATAAAGTCAAGTAAAAAGTTGTTTCTGTCTTTTGTTGCATCCTAAACCACACACTTAGGAAACTACAAACTATAATACACTAAAGAAATGAGCATAGGTTTCTTTCATTTCATGTTGTTTATTTTTTCATTCATTTCGTACTTCACAATTCAATTGTTACCAAGAATGCGTTTTATCAGCTGAAGAACATTGCCATTGTTTACAGTGATTACAAAAGATCTTATTTTGAACACTGTCAAGATTTCCTCATTTGGCCTCGTTTAGCTCATATAAGTTATGTTTGTTTTTTTGATATATCCTTGCTGTTGTTGTTAGCTTGTTTGCTAATTGTTGCCTCTTGTTTTTATGTTAAGTAAAGAACTTTGTAGCCCCCATTAGCCCTCAGAAACCAGAAGCATGTGGCTGTGAATTTGTATGGTCTAGCCATCACCAGCTGTTCCCACCCTTACCTCTGTGTTATTGCTGTCACCTAGAAGTCATAACAGTGTGAAGCACCTAGCTGTGAAGCCATTAAAATGGAGCCCAAACTTAAACTACATTTTTTTGTTTGGTTATTTAACACACTAGCACCATACCATATCATACCATCGTCTCAGGCATGAGAAAAAGATGAGGAAATTAGTAATTTCCAAATGTACTCTCCTGCTGTCAAGTAAGACATTAAAGTTAAACAAAATTATTCTGTCATGAAGTTTAACTTGAATCTCAAACCGATTTGCTCAGTGAAAAACAAAAGACTAAAATAAGCCAAACATGAATTGTTGGATGTCATCTGACTGATTTCTATCTGTGTTTAATTTCCAGTCGGCGGTGAAAGCCAGCGGGAGTTTGAAAACAAGCTACAGGGAGTCAGGCGTTCTCTCCTGGTATAGCAAGCCTAGACCAGCCACTCAGCTGACAGCTGGCGAAGCGAGCTGGCTGTTAGCAAAGCAGGAACAGACAACTCCGAAAGCATCAGAGCGCTTTTGTAATTAAACGATGTCTTCCTAATCCAAGCAGATATTTGAGGTTTACACAGCTACATTCTCACCTAGAAACGGAAAACGTTAATTTTGTTTCACAGAAAGAGTAATAAATCAAACTTTAATTTCAGGTTTTGTTGCTCTCTTCCACCATTGCTGCTTCCTCTTGAGCAATCCGCTTTGATCCACAATGCATCATGATATAGTGTGAGCCATGAAGGATACTCCAGACCCATAATTGGGGAGGAAAAAATAAGGCATTTGTTGGTCACATTCGGAGGAGCCTTTGAATTTTGACAGGCTTTGTTTCTTCACTGTGACGTATATGCTCTTACAAATACGTTATACGGCCGTACAAATACGGCCTTTGAAGGAGCAAAATGAAAAAAGACTGATCTGTTGTATGATATCATAGCGTTTGTTTGCAGGATACTGAGATGGATATTGGGATTTTTCTAGTTAAAATGTCTCGATGCATTTTACATTGCCACAAGAATTCTTAATATTATAGATAAAAGAGGAGCATTTAACGGATAGCTGTGAAACACCGACCTGGTTAGAACCAGTTAAGAATTGCCTCTAGCATCAACCTTGGTTAAACTCTCAAACTGGTTCGGTGGAAAAAAAGTCTTTATTTGGCGGCCAATCCTTAAACCATTTTGAGAAAAGGGATAGAAACAGTTATGGCTAAGAAGTGTGCTCTCTTTGGATCAAAAAAAAGCATTAGTTTAAGATTTCATACCAAAGCCTCTTGCATTTGTGATGCACAACTTGAAAAATATTTTTTGCAGACACGTTACAATATAAGAAATGCCAGGTTGAAGGTAAATCTCTTTTCATTTAAAAGAAAAGAATAATCAATTAAGTGCCAACCCTTTTCAGATAAAAGCCTCAAACCTCTTAGCACTACATTATTAATATGCTGGCCTTGTGCTTACATGTACTAACAGAGGATTTTGTTCCTATTGTGACTAAGCTGCTTCTTCACTCAACTGTGTCTTGATTTAGCCTAAAATAATGCGACCCATTGTCATGCTTTTGAGGTGTCGGACCCACATGCAGGAACACTCAGGAGAACAAGTCAGAGTTCTTAACAGTTTATTTTAAAGGCAAAGATTTAATCCGCCGAGATCGGCAAAACACTGGTGGCTCGGCTGGGAACGATGGAACGTCTGGGTTGACAGGAGGCGACGGGGAATTGGGTCTCTAGAACGAGAGGACACGGTTAAATCAGAACGGTGGGTGCGCTCTTACCGAGATCATCTGAGAGACTTAGCCAAGGGGAGTGGTCTACGGGTTCTACGGGCGTTCGGAGCACAGGTGACGAGAAGGCGGGTTGGCCTGCTGGGCGAGAGTGGGCCGGGTCCGGCTGACGGGGCTCGGAGGGATCCAGGACCGACTGCAAGCTGAGATCGGTGGGGAAGATCCGGGGCGATCAGGCGACGAGAGCTTGAGCTTTGAGAGCGTAAAGGACGGGATCCAAGGCTTGAGGTAACCTGGGACACAGGGAGAACAACGTTAACGACAGGTAAGTGAGCTGTCATCAGACAGTGGCCAACTGAGGCATACCACACTTGGTTAACACTCTGGCAGTGTTGTGCTGGCAGCCATCCGCTTAAGTAGTCCAACCCAGCGCCGCTTAACACCGAACACCTGCCACAGCACGCCTTCCCGTTCATCAAGGCCACCTGTGAGGGGTGAGGGAGGAAAAGGATTGCACCCTGATCGGGCGCAGCCCGCAGAACCCTGACACCTATCTATTTCTTTCAAATCCCTCTCAAAATATGAGCAGCCCTTTGAATGCATTTTCATTTTGTTCATTTCATCCATAATTTGCCACAAGCAGTCTGGTCGGCCATTAACATGGGCTGAAACAGATGCAACTTTTCATGACCTGTTCCCATGAAAAGCAAGGGAAACTGATGGATGAACAAAACAAGTTTTATCTCTTCCTCGGCATCAAAAAGGGATGAAAAAAAAAAGCTAGACAGCTGTGATTGTATCTTTTCCGAGTGTAGCGAAGTTCCTCTTTTTCTTCTTGTGCCAAATGTCTTTCTGGCTGTAGATTGTAGAAAATACAGAAGCTTTAAAGGACAAGATCTTATCGCATGTGTTTTTTTTTATTTCAGGCTTTAGGACCTTTATAGCGTTGAGAAAGCGCTCTCAGGGGATTAGGTTAGATCATGCCTCAGATTTAAGCCTCAGCAAACTCCATTCATGTAATATTCTTTGTTTATTGACCTTGACTTTTAAATTGTTTTCATGTCTTAGTTTCATTGATTTTGCAGCTTTTTTTATTACTATTTTTAACTGTTATTTTCTGTTGCCTTTGTTGCTGTTTTTATTCCAAATCCTGTATCACTTTGACGGTCACTGTTTGACAGTGTTTGAAACTGTCACCTGTGCATCTCAAGAATGAAATGGCTGCTTATTTTTGTTTTCCGAGACAAGCTCATCATAATGGGAAGCTAATTAAACAAGCCTTGTCAGCTCAGCTTTTTGTTCTACAAGTGACAGATTACTGTTTAAATTAAAATCCAAAGCTCCCCATTTGAGAGAAGAAACTGAGCTGAGATTGACTTGATATACCTCAGTTGAAACAATAATTTTCAACAGTGTTTTGGCTTCAAGATCTGGAACCAGGGTTCCCACACAATCTGGACAAAACTGGATTTAGATTATTTTTTCCATCTTTGCATAAATCTAAAAAAAAAGAATAGTGAAAAATTTTTTGTACTTCCATAATTCATTTCCAACTAATTGTTTAAAAATTTTCCTTTTTTCTTTGTGCCTTTGCTTCCTGTTTTCTTTCCCTCTTTGGGTATGGCCTTCCTTACTTTCATTCCTTTTTATTGGTGCCTTTCCTTCCTACCTTCTCTCATTCACCGTGTCATACATTCCCTTACTTTATCCTTTCTTACAATATTTTGTTTGTTTCTATCATTGCCTCCTTCTGCCCGTCTTTATTTGTCTTTTTCTTTCTTACTGTCCTCCATCATCATTTTCTTTCTTGTGTCAGTAATTTCTTCCTTTCATCATATCTTGTCTCTTCCTCTTCTCCATCCTTCTTCTATCCTTTCTTCCTTCTTTTCTACCTTCTTTTGTCCTATACTACCTTGTATCCCACACTACTTCCACCTTTCTCGTCAGTCTTTGGAGTTTGCTAGCTCCATCTGTAATCTGCAATAAGACGATAGTGAATTTTAGTATGTATGTTTTGAAATAAGAAGAAGAGTCTGGAATGGTCTGGAATCTCCACATGAAAGATATTCACACGTCACACGCAGTGTTCATAATTAACTTTTTACTTTTTGTTACATTTCAACATCAACATTTTTCAATATATTGTTGGGATTTTACACAACAGACCGTATCAAAGTTGAGCTTAACTGTCAAGTAGAAAGAAAAGATGACTTACATTTTCAACCATCCTTTATTTCAAAATACTTAGTTAAAAGAAATGAAGAGTTGATTAAAATCACATTTCCAGTCTAGTTAGACACCTTTAAAGGTATTATTTTTTTGGAAAAAAAATTCTTCCACTTATGCCTTATCTTACCCCTCATTCACACATTCTCCTTCATCCATGCGTTTTCCTTAACATCACAAAGAAAAGCCATACTAATCAATGGGGCATTTCCCAGCAGCACTGTGGCACTACAACATGACAGAGAACCTTCCTCCGTTGTCCGTCAGACATACGGATCAAGTCTATTTGTGATGGATGACGGAGCGGAATGCGTCAATTTCTGAAAACCACATGAGCCAGACAGGAAAACAGACGCAGGAAGTGTAAAGCGGCTCTGGAAATATTTCAAAATAAAGGCGTGAGGTGGGTGGGGCTGTATGGATGCAATAACTGATCCGGTTTGGATTGCTATACAGCACATTTTGCAGTGAACGGACGGAGCGCACAAGGAACGTGTTAAGTGTGAAGCCGTCTTTAGTCTATCTCCCATAAACATAAAAAAATCCACTGTTAGGCCTGTGCAAATTCTCAGTTATCCGCGTCATCGCAACAGCAAGCGCTTAAATCGGAGGCAACCAGACTTTCGATCAGTTGTTTCCTTTAAAACATTTTCAGAAAGAGCTGATCGAAAGTCCGGTTGCCGTTCCAAATACGCTGTTATTTGTTGGTGCAATGTGCATATGCTCCAGGTAACCTATGTTAAAAGGATTTTACTATGTTTTTTAAATAAACAGCTGTCTGAGAAGTTCCAACACACGGGACAGTTAAACCCGCTTTGCATATTCTGTATGTTTAGGAAAAGCATCAGTTATTTTATTCCCTAAGTTTCCCCCAACAGCACACAGCAAGTTTTTGTCCAGCTGACAAAGCCCTGCAGCAACAGTAATAATTATGTTGAGCGCGCAGGAGGCAGCCAGGAAAAATTAACACAAAAAACAAATTATGCATAGGAAAGCGACCGGCTTAGATAAACGGGTTAACAAAACACCCCCTGTAGCTACGTGTCCTGCTTCTTACAGTCAACACAGTTTTTCAGCAGTACTTATTTTCTTTTTCTTGTACATGTGACAATGAATATCTCACCACTTCATCAGCATCTCATGAATGTTGCAGCCAAGATGAAGCTGGAACAGCAGCGCTCCTCTGCAACAGCAGCTCCTGTCCCAGCACGACAGCAGTAGGACATGCGAAATCTACTCAAAGAACAAGACAATACGAGTTGTACATATGGACTTCAAGTTTGTTTTGTTAGCATTCTATTATTATATTTATCATATTCTGGTAAGGTTTTTTAGTAGTATTTCATTGGTTACAATATTATGACTGGTTGTACTTACATTTGTAGGAATGTGAAACCTCTAGCCCTTATCATAGAACATATATAACATTTTATTATTTTTGAACCTTCTATAAACAACGAATTTTTGCCCTGACGCTGAACTTTTTCTTAACCTAACCAATGAGTTTTGATATCTAACTTGTATCTACGATAAATACCTTAAAGCTATTTAAGTCTCACCAAGACATCCAACAAGCATAACAGCCCCTTTTGTCCACTTACTTACATCATTAAAGGGGAAATATCATGCTTTTAAATCCTTCCGTTTCACATTTAAATCATTCAGTCAAGGTCTTTATAAAGCAGAAATGCAATGCTTTGGTCTGAAATCCTCGTTGTTGTTGCACCAAAGCCCCTCTTTTGCCTCTTTTCAGAGGTTTGTCTGAGAGCAATTTTTGGTCTCTTTAAATCACATTAGGCACTTCCAACCCCGCCCCCCTCCAGGTTGCAGAGCGATCCACTCCACCTCATTTGGCCATATTTGTATTTTGCTCGGGGACAGCCCGTAATGAATTGTGTGGGTTAAGAAACCCAACCACCAAACATTTTTACCTATCCACTTGTAGCATCGGAAAATTTCAGCTTGGATTACAAGACTGTAGCAAAAAATAAGAATGCAAAATTGGGTAGTCGGAAGTTCATGACCTTGTTTATTACCATCTAATGTAGAACAGATTACTAGATCAATGTGTGCTTCTGTGCTTTTTTTGTCTGTCTTGTTGTGTCTTTGCTCTGTCTTCTGTAACCCCCAGTCGGTCGAGGCAGATGACCGTTCACACTGAGCCCGGTTCTGCTGGAGGTTTTTCCTTCCCGCTAATGGGTGTTTTTTCTTTCCACTGTCGCTTCATGCTTGCTCAGTATGAGGGATTGTTGCAAAGCCATGGACAATGCAGACGACTCTCCCTGTAGCTCTACGCTTCTCCAGGAGTGAATGCTGCTTGTCGGGACTTTGAAGCAATCAGCTGGTTCCCTTATATAGGAAATTTTTGACCAATCTGTATAATATGATTGATTTGACTTTGTAAAGTGCCTCGAGATGACATGTTTCATGAATTGGCGCTATATAAATATATTGAATTGAATTGTTTTGCAGTTCAGCAGCAAATACTGTGACCTGTCACGGAGCCGGCGGCGGGCCAAAGGGTGCGGCTGCCCCGGGCCCACGGTTATAAAGGGGCTCACGCTGCCCACCGCCAGACTGATGGTGAAAAAACCTAAAATGTAAAGTGGAAAAGTAGGTCTCTTAAGGGTGGTTCACATGGCAGCATTATTAGCCCCAATTTTGCACCAATCTGCTCTTTCCAACAGGCCCAGAGTATCTTATATAAAGAGATATTCCTGCTATGTCTGGAGTGTTACAAGTGATCTGGTGCGCTCGGTAGAAAGTCGTGACTGCTCCGACCTCAAATTGGGGATATTCAACATGCTGGATTGTGTAGGCCCGGTGTTCCCTGAGGGCAGCCTGTTGAATGAGACGTGTAGCCAATCAGAAAGCTAGTTGAGGGTAAAAAAATAAAACAAAAAAAACGCAGCTCACCTCTATATCATAGTGCAGCAAAGTAAAGCCCTCTGTTTACGTTGTCTCCACTCCTTTCGTCTTTTCTTTTTATGTTGGTACTATATAATAGTCCTTCTGGTACTATAAAACTGATCGCTGTTAGTTATTTCCTCTGATATAGGTTCTCCCTTGGGTAACATTTGTACGGAAATGTTAACAAAGGTTATGTTTAACCAAAATAACGTAATTAGAATTTCGTGATTCAATTCCAGAACTAAATCTGGATTCTGAAATATTTTAATATGCTTTGAAAGAGTTGTGCAATAACCGAATGCTCTTGTTTTTAAGATCACTTTACTCATTGTTTTGAAAGTTAGACTTGAACATCCAGCTCGTTTTGTAATGCGTGCGTTCAGGAAAAAGACTTTCAAATAGCCTGTTCTGACAACATCAGGCCTTGACATTCATGGAAGAGAGAGAAAGGAATATTGGTCATTGTAAAGCTCCTCTGGCAGGCCTCCCAACATGCCCACTAAAACCTTGCCAGATGGTCCAGAATACCGTGCTGCATTGGATGTTTGATCAACCAAAAAGGACATGTGTCACTCCATTACTCACTGACCTCCGCTGTCCACAGGGGCTGCCAGAAGAGGATTTATATCACTAACACTTGCCTACAGAGTGACTAAATGGTCAACACAAACTCTAAAGTTGACATACAATACATGCTTATTCTTTCCATTGAGCAACATGTACCATGTTTATTTTTCACTTGAGGTACCAAAGTAAGGGAACAACCAACCAAACAGAACCTTAAAGACCCTGCTCACTACTTGGCTGTCTACTGAATACTTCTTCAGACCAACTCCAACCATTCAAGGACAAGTCGTTGTCTACACACTAATGTAACTCCCCAACATGTCTGACAGGTCTCACCTGCCCTTACGTGGTGCTTCTGTACTTCTACCATTACAAAGTCTAAAATAGATTTAAGATGAAGGGGTTTTCCACCAAAATGGTTCCAGTGCTAAACCAAGGCTTGTTCTAAAGCTGGTTCATCATTGGTTCTATTAAAGCAAAGAAAAACAATTCTAATAATATTAATAATATAAAATTTTATTTATAAAGCACTCTTCATTAAAAAAAAAACATCTCAAAGAGCAACGGGGTAAAACAACAAAATAGCAGCAATTATCTGGGGAGCTCTCAGGTGGTCGGGGAGGGAGTTCCACAGGCGGAGGGCAGCTGCGGAGAAGGACCATCACCCATGTCTGTGATGAAGTGCGGTGTGAATGGAGGAGGTTATGGGAACAGAGGGAGTGGATGGATGAGTGGGATGTGAGGAGGTCCATTAGGTATTCTGGAGCAATACCATGGTGGGCGATGAGAGCTATTTTCTAAAGGATTCTCTTGGTAATTGGGAGCCGGTGAAATATTGACACTAAACACTGTAATTTATCTCTGCAAAATGTTTTTATATAAGCAGACTAGTTTAGAAACTATTACCAGAGCAGTTGTGTTAACAGTGGTCGTGAGTTTTAACCTTTGATTTTCATGACATGCCAGGAAGAGATAGAAACCAGTCATAACATGCTGACACTTACACTGATGGGTTCTGATGGAAGTTTCCAAGCCAATTGCGTTCACCTGTTGACCCGGCACCATCGGTTCTGATTTATCACTAAAACTGCTCTGATAAAACTACATAGGAGTGTTTTAAATTTCTTAATGAATATGCCATGCAGTTTGTTTCAGTCATCTCCCAATGTCCTCTATAATTTCTATTTCATATTAACTTTAAAACAAATAACAGGAGTAATCAGAGTTTTTTGTTTGTAAATAAAACATTCAAACCACTCGTATGTGGTGACTTGAATGTCACATTGCTCACATTTAAGTACAATAATAAAGTTAGCAAATCGTAGTGGAAGTATTGAAAGTACATTCAGAGTGGATTTAGGCTTTCAGCCATCTGTGGAAGCAGAACGAGTGTGCTCTTATTAAAGTCATTTTCAGGGATTTACATCAGTGATACGGTATGTTGTGAGACGAAAAACAAAAACAGTCCGTTTTTATTTGCACCCTAGTTTTATGTATTGTTAAGAGACTTTAAAGGAGTGGTAAGCGATATTTCACCACGAGGTGATGCTTGAGCACTGTCTGTAGACCAAAGCAAAACCCAGCCCCATCCTTTCCCTCTCACCCGTCCACATTTTGATCTGTGGGGGTGCTCGCTGCCATGTTACTCCAACGCTGCGCTGCTCTGACGGTGGTATTTTAGGGCAGGGAGGGGCTAAGCCCTGAGTGGCAGCTGTTCACACACACGTGCACGCGCATGCACATACACGCACGGTCCAGTCCGAATATGTAAACAAGAGCCTGGAGAACAACGCAGAGAGCTGCGGTGTGACGTCATACCGTAGTCCATCTGAAATATTACCTTTAGTTCTTCACATCATTACTTTTAAGTTCTTTCTATATAAAATAATGAAATTTTGCTTATTGCTCCTTTAAGTTAGAATCTGACACTGCCAATATTTTTGGGTCCGTGGACACAATATGAAAATAAAGAGAGGTTGTGCAAGCTGACACGGATGCAGAGTTCTATCTGCCTAACTATCTAATATTTAGATTTGCTTAATACATTGAGGTTTCATAGACTTCATATAGGAGTCTATTCTTTTCTCCAGACTGCTGCTTGCTTGGCTGGCCCCCACCAAGGACATCGGCGCAATAGCAGGGACAGTCTGAACTTAGCTCAGGCGTGACATTCACCTCTGTCTGCTGCTGTGCATAGCTTGAACGTACAACCTTACATTATCGTATCTGAGTTGTGTGTAGTTCAGCAACTTACAGAGAGCATGAGATATTTCTTCAAGTTTTTGTGGTTAACGCTCCTTGGTAAACAAGGCATCAATCATTAAAAATATGTTGTTACATAATTCCTCCAAATTTGAAGTGATTTTATTTCTATTTCATAGCATAACCAAAGCAAAATTATTGCAAATTATGTTTGTTGAACCCTGAGTTGTGAGTAATGCAAGATGGCATAAGCTAATGTTAGCTTTTCAGCCACTTACTAAGCACATTTCTCTACAAACACTGCACCGATCAACGTGCCATCCTACTAAAGGTATAGATCCCATGCAGTGTCTTTCTGTAATTGTGGACGTTTTTCTGGTGTTTATTATAAAGAACCTTAAAAGATGTCTTAGCAGTTTTATCATTTTTGACGTTTCTGTATCAAGACAACCTTAGCTCTGGGTCACAAGGTTAAATCGTCCCTTAAGCGTGTTTCCCAGGTCAAACTGTGTGGCCAATGCAGCCTCCTAACAGCCAGTGTGGAGGTTTAGAACAGCTGAGGTGTATGAATGTAGACATTCATATCTACAATCACCACTAAGTATTTTGTTCTTCTTTAATACTAGCAGACAACAAATATAGGAACTATAAAGAGTTTATGCCCAATTTGTTCATGTTGAACCACTTTCCTGCAGCATAAATTCACAGCACACACCCACACAAACTGGACATCCATCTACATCTGCACATTTATTTTTACAAGATCCATTTAAGAAGAAAAAAAACTAATTAGGTTAATGTTATTCCGATCTTGCAAGGAGCTAAAACATAAATAATCAATCATGTAAATGGTAATTATCCAAAGGTGGCTCTTACTTTGCAAGTGACAAACAAATAGAGCAATTAAACAGATCATATCTACATTAGTTCTAATAAATGATTTACAGTGTCAGCCTCTTCAATATTTCATCTTCCTGCTAACTGCAGATATGATTAAGTCTGCTAATACAACAGAGCTTCTTCTCTCCTGTACATTATAAAATATTTAGTAGAATATAAATATGTGTATTGCAATATTCATCAAGGGGTATCATATAGAGGCCGTTGGGGTATTCTGTACTTTTTTTCTCTAAGATTTACTGACTTGAGCATTGTGTTGCAAGTGCATTTGTGTTTTTTTCAGTACTCTACATGATTTATGGTCATACCAGCTATCTCTTGGGGAAACTGGCCTATATGATCACATTTGTGCTTGCTGTTAGATGTTGAGCAGCTACTTCATTCGAGATTAGTTCCACAGTGTGTGTGTGTGTGTGTGTGTGTGTACAGCAATTGAATCAGTTCAATCTTCATATTTCCAGTCAAGTGAGAGTATCCTCTAATATAAATCCATTGTCTGTGTTATTCAGTGTATCGCAGGTTTTTTCTTTGGGAGTCCATAAAAAAGTGCTGTGCCTGAGCACTCTGAGAAACTCCAATACGTTTTTGAACTTCTGTCACCTCTAGAAGCAAGAAACATGTCAGACAGTAGAGCACAGGATCACAATTCTTTATATCCTGAGGGGAAAACATGATAAAGGAGCATAACAGAGAGTGTGAGGAGGGAACAACACTAAATGGGTAACTACTTTGGAGAAATAAAGAAAAATAAACCCTAAACCAGCAAGTATGTTTATTTGTGTATGGTAGGAAAAAAAATTAAAGCATGAAGTTCCCACATGAAAGGAAAAGTACACATCTTTCAAGGAAACTTGTGGTATGCATTTATCTTCAGGCCTCTTCATTTCCAATAAAAATCCAGTCTAAAATCCAGAGAAATTATTTTTCTTCACAAGGGAATTAGTAAATATGGTTCAGCCATGTATAGTTTAATCTCAGTTTACATCCAGCTGTTCTCCGACCAGGAAGCACAGACAACATGTCAGGAGAGTTCTGGAGAAGATAAAGCCAGGATTAAGTTCTAAATGATCTCTGCAGACCTACCAACACATGGTCATCTCTATGAACTGGAAGGCTGGGCATGGAGAGAATAATAAGATAAGTACCCAAGAGATGCTGGTAACTCTGGAGGAGCTGCTGTGATCTACAGCTCAGGAGGAAGAATCTGTTGACTGAGCAGCTGTCAGTCATGCACTCCACAAATCTGGCCCAAATGTAAGAGTGGCTGGGAGAAAACCGTATGGTTGGCAGTTTGCCACAAGCCACATAGTGGACAAAGCAAACATGTGGAAGTAGGTCATCTGGTCAGATGAAACCAAAATATAACTGTTTACTTTAAAAGCAAAATGTAGCAGAAGGATAGTTGGTCAGAGATTATGGGAAGAAGGATAGAGCTCAATTCTGGAAAATATTGGAAGGAAAACAGGTTAGAAGCTGAAATAGACTTTAGACGTGTGTGTGTGTGGGGCAAAGGACAAGTTGCAGGACGCTGGACCTTGAGGATTGGAGCTTGACATAAAAATGTGCTGGCATAGCCTATTCAAACTCCAGAACCAATTTTCCATATAGAATCCATGGAAGGACGGGAAAATAACAGACCCTCTCCGCCCAATCTGAGACTAATCTAGTCTCAAGATGGCCAAGGCTCGTGGAGACACCCCCACCTCCCCCCTGCACCTTTAACTGCAGTAAAATGGGGTGTTTACTTTATGTTGGCGTATCACATAGTACACCAATAAAATATGTATAGTGTTACGTCTTCCTTTACACTCAGATCCCTCATCAAAGAAAAATGTAAAAGTTATCTTGCACCATATTTGTTTCTCATGTTGCCTTAAAATCAGCTTGTATAAAACAAAGCCAATGACATGCTACCGACAGCCAGATCCTTGGTGATTATTTAATGCTGACTCATCAGCTTTATCTGAAACACAAAGCTGCATTAACAAATAGACTTCATATCAAAGTGTATCTCGAGAGACTTATCAGATGGTGACATTATTAATGCTTCACCCTGAAAAGAAAAACAATAATCCAAATTAAGCATCATACCTTCTCTATCACAATCTCTTTGAGAGGAAATTTGATAATGAAAATATGCTTCAACTAGATAACCTGGATAGATGGATAGATAATCTGGATGACAATGGCTGTTTAACACTTTTAATCTTTATTACCTTGTTTGTCTGTTTGTCTATCACAAAAGTACAAAGGTTGATTATAAACCAAAATGCTTGCATGATGTCGCGTCATATCCACATAGAAAAAGTAAAAGAAAGAAGTGCACCAACGTTCAGTTCTATGGTTTGACATACCAGATAATAACAAATTATCGGGTTTCTACAAGGCTCCGAAATGACTGAAATCTAATCTCAAATCTGCTAGAACTCAAAGCTATTTGAGTTTCAGGGAAACTAAAAAAAAAAAAAAAACCTCAGATATTCTTGAAGTCCATATCAAAGTCAAAGTCCATGATGGTTTGAACAAAGCTGAAATGATAAGGTTTGTTTGGAAGTGATGATAGAAGAAAGCCTTTTCTTTTTTAAAAGAATGTGATAGACAGCATGACTTAGGGTTGTATAGTTGGATTGAAATAAATTGCAACTCTTCAGAAACAAGCCCTTTTGGCTGGGACCCAACTGTGTTCCTTCACTCATCAATATTTGAAACTATAAACATCCTTGTCTGCCATCAAGTGCCCCCAAAACTGTTTGACGAGCATTTATTTGAGCTCTTGTGAGAATACTACACTGGCCTGATCCACGTTGCACATAAGCCCCTGCCTTGCCCCTCCTCCTCCTCCACTTAGACCTCATGCAGTGCTGAGTGCCAGACCCAGCCACAGCCGCCACACTTCTTTGACGGGTAGCATCAGAAAGACATAATGTCAGTGTTTGTGAAATCCCCCACGTTGTTGGGTGAAAAAATAACCACAATGCTTAACATTATAGTGCCGTTGGAAATGTTACATGGCTTCAGGCCCGATGGTTCCTGGAAAAGGAATTTAAGCGTCACACCTGCTGAAAACGCTTGTGTTTTCATGGAAACAACACTAATGCATAACCTACACCTCAATTATTTTGATGTGCATGGCCAAAAAAGGAAAAAGAAAAACACATGACCACAGATATTTTACAGGAGCATGTCAAGTAGCTCTCTCAATAAACTCTTGAAAGTTGACACAAATGCAACACATGACAAGGTATATTGCTACTGGTATTAGTATATTCTCCTTCAGAAAACAGTAAAATAATGTGAACTGTATTTTCAGCTTTATAGAAGATTCAGTAAGTAATTCTTGATTATTATGTGCAGCAAAAGACATCACTTTTTTTGCTGCCACAGAGACTGGGCACCTTTCAGTCATGCTGATTATGAACTCCTCTGTATACCAGATTATTCTAGAGTGAAATGTGAGGCCATCTGTCTGACAGCTGAAGCTGGACTTAAACTGGGTCATTGACAACAACAATCCCAAACACAGCAGCAAAATCAACCCAAGTTAGCTGAAAAAAACTAGAACCAAGGCATTGCATTAGCCCAATGAAAGTCCAGACTTTAACTGGAATGAAATGGCATGGTGGAACCTGATGAGAGGTGTGAAGAAACAAATACAATTAAAACCGCAAGCGGTGATGATCGGCCCTCGCAGCCAAGCGCCGCTCTGGCCTATGGGCCACCGCTAGGGTACGCGCACCTCCCGCCGCCAGCCACCGCAGAAGCTGTCATGCATTTTCCTCACCCGTCTACCATGCAATACACACGTATGCGTTGGGCAGCGCTCCCCCACGACTCACAAAAAATCTGGTGCAGATGGGTCGATGCACCGAGGAGACACAGCCGTTGAATAATGAAAATGCATTTGGCCACCGGGCCGGACTAAATCGTTCGGCGGGCCAGATCCGGCCCGCAGGCCGTACGTTTGACACCCCTGGTTTAAACATTAGTATACCAACTTAATCAAAGGTATCTTACTAGCTGTTAATCCAGCTTCATGTGAAAAGTTAACAAAACCTTTTTAGTTATTTAAAGTTAATTATTTCATGTGTTTAAGGGTTTCGTTTCTTGCATTAAGACAGCTTTTATGAAAGTTTGACAGTTAAATTGGTGGATACACACCCAAAAGTAATAATGTAAAAGTAACACTTTAGCAATTGGAATATTGCTAAAGTAACACGTTAGCAATATTCCACATGTGTATGTTGTGTACAAACTTTAGTAATTTCTAACAGACCACTTCACTCTCAGAAAGCAGGTCTGCTCGTGGTTCCTAAAGTCTGTAAAACCAGAATGATTGGCAGATCCTTTAGCTATCATGCTCCTCTCCAGTGGAACCAACTCCAAGTTTTGGTCCGTGACGCAGACACCCTGTCTACTTTTAAGACTAATCCTAAAACTTTCCTTTTTCCATCCATCCATCGTCTTCCGCTTATCCGGGGTCGGGTCGCGGGTGTAGCAGCTTCAAGAGGGAGGCCCAGACCTTCCTCTCCCCAGCCACTTGGGCCACTTCCTCCGGGGGAATCCCTAAGTGTTCCCAGGCAAGCATAGTCCCTCCAGTGTGTCCTGGGTCTTCCCCTGGGCCTCCTCCCGTTGGGACGTGCCCAGAACACCTCTCCAGGGATGCGTCCAGGAGGCATCCTAACCAGATGCCCGAGCCACCTCAACTGGCTCCTCTCAATGTGAAGGAGCAGCGGCTCTACTCTGAGTCCTCCCCGGATGACTGAGCTCCTCACCCTATCTCTAAGGGAGAGCCCAGACACACTATGGAGAAAACTCATTTTGGCCGCTTGTATCCGGGATCTCGTTCTTTCGGTCACGACCCAAAGCTCGTGACCATAGATGAGGGTAGGAACGTAGATCGACTGGTAAATCGAGAGCTTGGCCTTTTGGCTCAGCTCTCTCTTCACCACAACGGACCGCTACAGCGCCCGCTTCACAGCAGACGTTGCACCAATCCGATGCCTGTCGATCTCCCGCTCCATCTTCCCCTCATTCGTGAACAAGACCCCAAGATACTTGAACTCCTCCACTAGAAGCTGGCTCTTGGGACTTTCCTTTTTGACAAAGCTTATAGTTAGAGTGGTTCATGTTACCCCGAGCTACCTCTATAGTTATGCTACTATAGGCTTAGGCTGCTGGAGGACATCAGGGTCTATTGTTCTTCAATTTTGCATGACTGTTGTCATTTCAGCTTTTAACTTTCTGTTCTCTCTCTTTTATCTTCATAGTAGGTACACCTGGTCTGGCGTTCTGTTAGCTGTGACATCATTCAGGGAAGACAGATCACCTGCTATTACCATCTAATGTAAAACACATTACTGGATCAATGTGTGCTTCTGTGCTTTTTTGTCTGTCTTGTTGTGTCTCTTCTCTCTCTTTTGTAACCCCCAGTCGGTCAAGGCAGATTACCGTTCATACTGAGCCCGGTTCTGCTGGAGGTTTTTCCTTCCTGTTAATGGGGAGTTTTTCCTTCTGCTGTCACTTCATGCTTGATCAGTATGAGGGATTGCTGCAAAGCCATGTACAATGCAAACGACTCTCCCTGTGGCTCTACGCTTCTTCAGGAGTGAATGCTGCTTGTTACGACTTTGATGAAATCAACTGGTTCCCTTATATAGGAATTTCTTTTACCAATCTGGATAATCTGACTTAATATGTATAATCTGATTGATTTTGACATTGTAAACTGCCTTTAGATGACATGCAGGCATGGACTGGTAATCGGGCGTACCGGGCATTTTCCCGGTGGGCCGACGTGCTGTTTGGGCCGGCAGACCCGACATGTATATTAATAATATGTATTATTATTATTATTATTATTATTATTTTATATATCTGCCTCGTTATATTTGCATAATGCATGAAGAAAAATATCAGCAGCGCAAGAGTCTGTTCCGATCATCCGGCCCTTACCACAGGCTACTGCAGCCCATTGGTTATCATCCCTGACAGTCTAAAGGGCTAGGCCAATCATAAAGTAGAAAAACACCTTCACGCTCCATGTGGAACTTTGTGCAGCGGTGTTCACAGTAGTAATGGATAAGAAACGCAAGGGAGGCGCAGAGAAACTGCACGAAAAAAAGAAACGAGTTCTTCAAACGGATGCTGCGAAATGTGTCAAACTGACTGACATGTTCCCAACAGCAGGCCCTTCATCTGCTCCGGTGTCTGATGTAAAATATGGTGGTGGTGGTGGTGGTGGTTGTAGTCAGTGACGTGCGGTAGAGTTCATAGCTGGTGAGGCACTGACGTCATCAGAGTCAGATTTAAAATTATATACACTCTACAGACTAGACTCGTTGCAAAGTGCTGAAGGAGACTGATTGAGCCAAATAAATTCACCAAGATACATGGAAAAATATTGGTTCTTTGATGAAAAAAAATTGTCATTTTATTGGTAACAGTTTATGAGTTATGATGGATTTCTGCATTTGTAACACATTCTAAAACTATAACCCACATTAAGCACATTTTATCACAAAAACAAAACATGAATAAGTATCGCTGTCTTACCTCTACTTATAATTTAAGTCCCTGTGGCGCTCTTTCTGAACAAAAATATCATCATTTTCCGGTAAAAGTTCTCTTTATCTACTTCAGATTTAAAACTCTCTTAGTCTCAGTGGAGCTCACTGCCAGGGAGGAAAGCCTTCCCTGATCAGTCCTGTTCCAGCTGTATGTTTAGAGTCTTTTTAGTACTTTACTTGTTTAGCAAAACTCGCTAATAAAACATCAATAACTTGTTTTGACTCTACTATTTGGGGATCACGAGCGGTGCCCCTTGAGCGCCCCCTGCCTAGCGGCCAAGGAACTGCCGGCCTCACCTACAACCAGTTCTTTGCTGTTTATGATCGGCCAGCACCACGAAAACATGTTATCTGCACACAGTTTGATGACCAAAACACAATTCGTAATCCACATATATTAAATTGTGGAAAATCAGTTCATATCTGTTTGAACAATTGAATTTATGATCTAGAGACAGGATGATGCATTCACAGAATGGAAGTCAGCACAGTTAACATGGGATTGCGCAATCCCAGGGGAGGCCAAGCTCGCTGCGGCCTCACCGGCTTCGCTATGAAGCGCCACCAAGGATTTACATGAAAAATAGCGAAAAGTCTGCGATATTAAAGAAAATATGATCAAAAATTAGGAAATTAGATAAATAAAATACTTATTACAAATGACTGAGTAAATCAAAATTTATATTATGTTATTATATATTTTCTTTCTTTCCATGATGACAAGTGAGGCATTTCTCTGGTTCATTTTGTCATATGCATCCTTTTTTACACAGTGAGTGCACATTAGTCCAATGTTACCCTACAGTATCTGGAAGACTGAATAGATCTGATGAGCAACTTACAATAACTTCTTATAATGATGTAACGTGATAATATGTGTGATTAACCGTGACACCTCTCTTTCTCTCTCTCTCTCTGATCTAAGAATAGTTGCTGTGCTGTGGTGGAGTTTACATTTTACAGTGTTAATAAATTAAGATTTTGGAAGTATTTTAAGTGTCCACTCTCACTAACTTCCATTAACCTGGCCTCAAGGTATTGCACAGTTGGTATTGCACAGTTGGTATACACATTCAGTACACAAAAAAATGTGGTGGGCCAGTCTAATCCAAAATGCCAGGGCCAATTTTTTTTTGTCCCAGTCCACCCCTGATGACATGTTTCATGATTTGGCGCTATATAAATAAAAACTGAAATGTATTGAACAAGAGTTTGTCAGTTTTCAAGCAGGATTTGTATATCTGTTCAACTTAAAAATATAAGGAAACCAAAGAGTTAAGATCACTTACTTACCAAGAGAGATTCCTTTGGGGTTTATTTGTGGTCTCTTGCTGCCCCCTGCTGTAGGATGATGGTATTTGATACCATGTCAACATGGTGTCAAAATTCAGATTTCAATCTAAAATGGCTTACTTCCTGTGATACTTGCACTATGACATTAATTGTAAATTCTGAGCATCTTGCTGAGATCTACAACTGTACAAAATTTCATTACTCTACGATGAAGTAAGTGAATAGCAAAAGGTCCTTTGAAAATTGCTTGGTGGCGCTATATAGAAACTAAGTCCTGCTCACTAAAGTTTGTTATGGATTCCTGTTGGGGGGTGGATAAGGATGCATCCAAATGAGTTTTAGGCAGCTCGGCCCAAAACTGTGGAATTCAGAGCCAAACGTATGACAGCAGCGTTTGAGGTGAATATGCCACGCCGCCACGCCCCCCTGCTCCATCCAATCCAGTTGAGCCTGAAATCCACAACATACCAACATGTGTTCTGTCTGTGGACACAGTTTCATGTTGATTAGCTCAGAGGGGTAACATAGCGACCGCTTACAACAAAACATGACACTTCCTGTTGTCAGGGGGCGTGGCCTAAGCAATGTCATCATTTGACCATTGGATATTATAGGAGACCTGATGGTGATCAATCACAGAAAGTTTGATGCCTCTGTGTGTTTCTGTGTAGGAGATATAACAGTTTTATTTTTTGTGGCGAGTAGGTGAACTTTGACCCCTGCTAATGCCCCTTCAACAAGCTCAAAAACTCACCGTTTTGATAACTTTTAATTGGCCATGCCTTATGATCAGACTGCCCGAGTTTCAAGCCGCTCGCTAAAAATCTTTAGGAGGAGATCCATCAAATACCAATGCTATAAACGTCAAAAATGGGGTCAAAATCAGACATTCAATCTAAAATGGCCGACTTCCTGTGATATTTGCACTATGACATTAATTGTAAATTCTGAGCGTCTTGGTGAGCTCTACCACTGTACCAAATCTAATGTCTCTACGATGAAGTAAGTGAATAGCAAAGGGTCCTTTGAAAATTGCTAAGTGGCGCCGTTGAGGCATTAGGTCACGCCCACCAAAATTTGTTATGGATTCCTGTTGGGGGGTGGATAAGGATGCATCCAAGTGAGTTTTAAGCAGCTCGGCCCAGAAATGTGGAATTCAGAGCCAAACGTATGGCAGCGGCGTTTGAGGTGACTTCACCACGCCGCCACGCTCTCCTGCTCCATCGAATCGACTTGGGGCTGGAATCCACAACACAACAACATGTCTTCTGTCTCTGGACACAGTTTCATGTTGATTAGCTCAGAGGGGTAACATAGCGACCGTTTACAGCAAAACATGACACTTCCTGTTGTCAGGGGGTGTGGCCTAAGTGATGTCATCATTTGACCATTGGATATTAAAGAAGACCCGATGATGATCAATCAAAGAAAGTTTGATGCCTCTGTGTGTTTCTGTGTAGGAGATATAACAGTTTTATTTTTTGTGGCGAGTAGGTGAACTTTGACCCCTGCTAATGCCCCTTCAACAAGCTCAAAAACTCACCGTTTTGATAACTTTTAATTGGCCATGCCTTATGATCAGACTGACCGAGTTTCAAGTCGCTCGCTCAAAATCTCTAGGAGGAGATCCATCAAATACCAATGCTATAAACGTCAAAAATTGGTTCAAAATCAGACTTTCAGTCTAAAATGGCCAACTTCCTGTGATACTTGCACTATGACGTTAATTGTAAATTCTGAGCGTCTTGTTGAGCTCTACAACTGTACCAAATTTCATGTCTCTACGACGAAGTAAGTGAATAGCAAAGGGTCCTTTGAAAATTTCTAGGTGGCGCCGTTGAGGCATTTTTCTTTAGATTTTTGTGACGACCTTAAAATACAAAATTTTTAAACAGTCACCATGCATCTGCAAAGTTTGGTGAGTTTTTGAAAATGAGAAAGCCCCCAAAAAGGCCCCTCTTTAGGGGGGCAGAATAATAAGAATTAAAACCGCAAGCGGTGATGATCGGCCCTCGCAGCCAAGCGCCGCTCTGGCCTATGGGCCACCGCTAGGGTACGCGCACCTCCCACCGCCAGCCACAGCAGAAGCTGTCATGCATTTTCCTCGCCCGTCTACCATGCAATACACACGTACGCATTGGGCAGCGCTCCCCCACGACTCACAAAAAATCTGGTGCAGATCGGTCGATGCACCGAGGAGACACAGCCGTTGAATAATGATAATGCATTTGGCCACCGGGCCGGACTAAATCGTTCGGCGGGCCAGATCCGGCCCGCAGGCCGTACGTTCGACACCCCTGGTTTAAACATTAGTATACCAACTTAATCAAAGGTATCTTACTAGCTGTTAATCCAGCTTCATGTGAAAAGTTAACAAAACCTTTTTAGTTATTTAAAGTTAATTATTTCATGTGTTTAAGGGTTGCGTTTCTTGCATTAAGACAGCTTTTATGAAAGTTTGACAGTTAAATTGGTGGATACACACCCAAAAGTAATAATGTAAAAGTAACACTTTAGCAATTGGAATATTGCTAAAGTAACACGTTAGCAATATTCCACATGTGTATGTTGTGTACAAACTTTAGTAATTTCTAACAGACCACTTCACTCTCAGAAAGCAGGTCTGCTGGTGGTTCCTAAAGTCTGTAAAACCAGAATGGTAGGCAGATCCTTTAGCTATCATGCTCCTCTCCAGTGGAACCAACTCCCAGTTTTGGTCCGTGACGCAGACACCCTGTCTACTTTTAAGACTAATCCTAAAACTTTCCTTTTTCCATCCATCCATCGTCTTCCGCTTATCCGGGGTCAGGTCGCGGGTGTAGCAGCTTCAAGAGGGAGGCCCAGACCTTCCTCTCCCCAGCCACTTGGGCCACTTCCTCCGGGGGAATCCCAAAGCGTTCCCAGGCCAGCAGAGTCTCTCCAGCGTGTCCTGGGTCTTCCCCTGGGCCTCCTCCCGGTGGGACGTGCCCAGAACACCTCACCAGGGATGCGTCCAGGAGGCATCCTAACCAGATGCCCGAGCCACCTCAACTGGCTCCTCTCAATGTGGAGGAGCAGCGGCTCTACTCTGAGTCCTCCCCGGATGACTGAGCTCCTCACCCTATCTCTAAGGGAGAGCCCAGACACACTATGGAGAAAACTTATTTTGGCCGCTTGTATCCGGGATCTCGTTCTTTCAGTCACGACCCAAAGCTCGTGACCATAGATGAGGGTAGGAACGTAGATCGACCGGTAAATCAAGAGCTTCGCCTTTTGGCTCACCTCTCTCTTCACCACAACGGATCGCTACAGCGCCCGCTTCACAGCAGATGTTGCACCAATCCGCCTGTCGATCTCCCGCTCCATCTTCCCCTCATTCGTGAACAAGACCCCAAGATACTTGAATTCCTCCACTAGAAGCTGGCTCTTGGGACTTTCCTTTTTGACAAAGCTTATAGTTAGAGTGGTTCATGTTACCCTGAGCTACCTCTATAGTTATGCTGCTATAGGCTTAGGCTGCTGGAGGACATCAGGGTCTATTGTTCTTCAATTTTGCATGACTGTTGTCATTTTAGCTTTTAACTTTCTGTTCTCTCTCTTTTATCTTCATAGTAGGTACACCTGGTCTGGCGTTCTGTTAGCTGTGACATCATCCAGGGAAGACAGATCACCTGTTATTACCATCTAATGTAAAACAGATTACTGGATCAATGTGTGCTTCTGTGCTTTTTTGTTTCTCTTGTTGTGTCTCTTCTCTCTCTTTTGTAACCCCCAGTCGGTCAACGCAGATTACCGTTCATACTGAGCCCGCCTCTGATGGAGGTTTTTCCTTCCTGTTAATGGGGAGTTTTTTCTTCTGCTGTCACTTCATGCTTGATAAGTATGAGGGATTGCTGCAAAGCCATGTACAATGCAAACGACTCTCCCTGTGGCTCTACGCTTCTTCAGGAGTGAATGCTGCTTGTTACGACTTTGATGCAATCAACTGGTTCCCTTATATAGGAATTTATTTTACCAATCTGGATAATCTGACCTAATATGTATAATCTGATTGATTTTGACATTGTAAACTGCCTTTAGATGACATGCAGGCATGGACTGGTAATCGGGCGTACCGGGCATTTTCCCGGTGGGCCGACGTGCTGTTTGGGCCGGCAGACCCGACATGTATATAAATATGTATTATTATTATTATTATTAATTATTTTATATATCTGCCTCGTTATCATCCCTGACAGTCTAAAGGGCTAGGCCAATCATAAAGTAGAAAAACACCTTCACGCTCCATGTGAAACTTTGTGCAGCAGTGTTCACAGTAGTAATGGGAGGCGCAGAGAAACTGCACGAAAAAAAGAAACGAGTTCTTCAAACGGATGCTGCGAAATGTGTCAAACTCACTGACATGTTCCCTACAGCAGGCCTTCATCTGCTCCGGTGTCTGATGTAAGATATGGTGGTGGTGGTTGTAGCCAGTTACGTGCGGTAGGGTTCATAGCTGGTGAGGCACTGACGTCATCAGAGTCAGATTTACAAATATATACACTCTACAGAGTAGACTCGTTGCAAAGTGCTGAAGGAGACTGATTGAGCCAAATAAATTCACCAAGATACATGGAAAAATATTGGTTCTTTGATGAAAAAAAATTTGTCATTTGATTGGTAGCAGTTTATGAGTTATGATGGATTTCTGCATTTGTAACACATTCTAAAACTATAACCCACATTACGCACATTTTATCACAAAAACAAAACATGAATAAGTATCGCTGTCTTACCTCTACTTATAATTTAAGTCCCTGCGGCGCTCTTTCTGAACAAAAATATCATTTTCCGGTAAAAGTTATCTTTATCTTCTTCAGATTTAAAACTCTCTTGGTCTCAGTGGAGTCTTTTTAGTGCTTTACTTGTTTAGCAAAACTCGCTAATAAAACATCAATATCTTGTTTTGACTCTACTATTTGGGGATCACAAGCGGTGCCCCTTGAGCGCCCCCTGCCTAGCGGCCAAGGAACTGCCGGCCTCACCTACAACCAGTTCTTTGCTGTTTATGATCGGTCAGCACCACGAAAACATGTTATCTGCACACAGTTTGATGACCAAAACACAATTCGTAATCCACATATATTAAATTGTGGAAAATCAGTTCATAACTGTTTGAACAATTGAATTTATGATCTAGAGACAGGAAGATGCATTCACAGAATGGAAGTCAGCACAGTTAACATGGGATTGCGCAATCCCAGGGGAGGCCAAGCTCGCTGCGGCCTCACCGGCTTCGCTATGAAGCGCCACCAAGGATTTACATGAAAAATAGCGAAAAGTCTGCGATTTTAAAGAAAATATGATCAAAAATTAGGAAATTAGATAAATAAAATACTTATTACAAATGACTGAGTAAATCAAAATTTATATTATGTTATTATATATTTTCTTTCTTTCCATGATGACAAGTGAGGCATTTCTCTGGTTCATTTTGTCATTGGCATCCTTTTTTACACAGTGAGTGCACATTAGTCCAATGTTACCCTACAGTATCTGGAAGACTGAATAGATCTGATGAGCAACTTACAATAACTTCTTATAATGATGTAACGTGATAATATGTGTGATTGACCGTGACACCTCTCTTTCTCTCTCTCTCTCTGATCTAAGAATAGTTGCTGTGCTGTGGTGGAGTTTACATTTTACAGTGTTACAGTTTTTTACAGTCGCTAGGACCCATTTTTCAATACTTAAGTCACTTTTTCAAAACTCTTCACACAGTTCTCCAAACCAACTTTCAGCTTGGCACAGCAGTTCATTTCACATTCAAAATGCACTAAAACTACCAAATCACTTCATACATATCTCAAATCAACACATTCTTCCATAACACTAGCAAAGGTTGACAGCCAACAAACACACTTTGTCACCCACAAAACAATGACCTAAAAAACACTAACAACATGTAGCATTATACAATCTCGGTTAATAATTCACTGCAATAGAGGTTACTGGAATGAATCAGACATGATGCAGAATGCTTCAATATATTTTATGTCTTTTATTTGTTTTTAGGAGTAATTCCAAAATACAAGAATTTGTATTCACATCATCCACTGATACAGATACAATAGTAATGCTAATCTACTCGGTCTTCTCCATTTGGCCACAGGTTCTCATCCACATCACATCTTATGTCATCTAGGGCAATACACCTAGGAAAGAATCTTCTGGCATGCCTGATCCATCCCTGTCAATCTTCTGCTGATATGTCCAGGTATCCAGCATTCATTGCGTCCAGGAGGGACATTTGATTATGTGGATGGTGGTCATAAACCTTCCACCTCCATGAGGAAAAGAATTCCTCTATGGGGTTGAGGAATGGAGAGTAAGGTGGGAGGAAAAGTGACACCATTCTGGGATGGGCTGCAAACCACTCGGTGACTGCACGAGAGTGGTGAAATGCCACATTGTCCCATACAATTATAAATGTTGGTGGATTTCTTCTCTCTGCATCCCTTTCCTCACCTAGCACAACCCTTCCATAGAGATCATGCAGGAACGCAAGGAGACGTTCAGTGTTGTATGGCCCAATTAGTGGTTTGTGTAACAGCAGTCCATCAGTGGATATTGCTGCGCACATTGTGATGCTGGCACCCCTCTGGCCCGGGACATCCACTGTGGCTCTCTTCCCAATCACATTCCTTCCTCGTCGCCGTGTTTTGGCCAGGTTGAAACCTGCCTCATCCACAAAGATGAAAATGTGGGGCGTTTGCCTGCCTTCAATCTCCATGACTCTCTATAATAAATCCACAAGGCAACATAAGCTGTTACAGTAGTAAACATTACCTAAAAAAAATTATTTGTGTGTGTTTTGTTCAAAAACAGTTCTGTATTTTATTGTGATCTTACCTGGACATATTGGTTCCTGAGTTGCTTGACATGTTCAGAGTTCCTCTCAAAAGGCACAGTGTACAACTGTTTCATCCTTACCTGATGTTTTTTCAGGACTCTAGAAATAGTTGTGATGCTTACACTGTGAATATTTGCAAAAGTAATGTTGTCTGCCAAAACTGTGTCTCGAATCTCAGTGAGTTTTATGCCATTGTTTCTGATGACCATATCAACAATGGCAGTTTCCTGCACATCAGTGAGCATCCTTCCTCTCCCACCTGTGTGAGGTAACCGTTGAGTCCTAAGCAGAAATGCAGAAGCAATTACACACAAGTCTATTTACTTCTGTAATGTGCAACTCAGTCAAATGCCCTTGCAGAATACAAGTTACCTGTTGGTTTGCTGGAAAACTCTAACAATAGATGCCACTGTTGAGCGTTGCAGATTTGGCTGCACTCTCTGACCAGCCTCTCTCATTGAGAGACCATGATTTACTACATGATCAATTACAGTAGCTCTGATCTCATCTGAAACAACAGCTCTTGGTCTTCCTCTTATTTTTCTTCCACCACGCATACGTATTCCTCGCCCCCTCCCAGCCCCTCTTCTTCCTCTTTCAGCCACTTCTCTGTTTCTGGCTGGGTCCATGTTTACATCACAATACAAAACTATTCAGCAGTTGTCTCTTTTTGTAATGAAATTGAAAGAGTAACACCTGTGTAGATGTTCATCTACAATGAGAATCAGCTGTGGTTGGTCCAATTGTCCACTTATTTTTATAGCATTTAATTTTAAGATGTAAAATATATTTCATTAAAATATTCCTGTAGAAATGTAGGAAATTGCTGTCTTATTCAGTTTTGTATTATGTTATTGTTTTGAACATAAGTTTAACAGTTTTGAAAACAGTATGTAAGCATGTGCAAATTGTCCTGTAGGTACACAGAGTTTTGGCGGTTGTTGTGTCGAAGTGAGAAAAGAATTAATGTAATTTGAAAGATGTAGTCATTGAATGCATTTTGTGCCAAAGCAATGATAAATGATCCACAGTTTAGCCCACATATACTTCTGTTGTCCTCACTGTGTGAAGAGTTTTGAAAAAGTGACCTAAGTATTGAGAAATGTGTCCTAGCGACTGTAAAAAACTGTAATAAATTAAGATTTTGGAAGTATTTTAAGTGTCCACTCTCACTAATTTCCATTAACCTGGCCTCAAGGTATTGCACAGTTGGTATTGCAAAGTTGGTATACACATTCAGTACACAAAAAAAATGTGGTGGGCCAGTCTAATCCAAAATGCCAGGGCCGATTTTTTTTGTCCCAGTCCACCCCTGATGACATGTTTTATGATTTGGCGTTATATAAATAAAAACTGAAATGTATTGAACAAGAGTAAGTTTGTCAGTTTTCAAGCAGGACTTGTATATCTGTTCAACTTAAATATATAAGGAAACCAAAGAGTTAAGATCACTTACTTACCAAGAGAAATTCCTTTGGGGTTTATTTGTGGTCTCTTGCTGCCCCCTGCTGGACAAGTATGATCAAATACATATGCTTTACATGTCAACTTGGTATCAAAATTCAGATTTCAATCTAAAATGGCTTACTTCCTGTGATACTTGCAGTATGACATTAATTGTAAATTCTGAGCGTCTTGCTGAGATCTACAACTGTACAAAATTTCATTACTCTACGATGAAGTAAGTGAATACCAAAGGGTCCTTTGAAATTTGCTTGGTGGCGCTATAGAGAAACTAAGTCCTGCTCACTAAAGTTTAAGGATTCCTGTTGGGGGGTGGATAAGGATGCATCCAAATGAGTTTTAAGCAGCTCGGCCCAAAACTTTGGAATTCAGAGCCAAACGTATGACAGCAGCGTTTGAGGTGAATATGCCACGCCGCCACGCCCCCCTGCTCCATCCAATCCAGTTGAGCCTGAAATCCACAACATACCAACATGTGTTCTGTCTGTGGACACAGTTTCATGTTGATTAGCTCAGAGGGGTAACATAGCGACCGCTTACAACAAAACATGACACTTCCTGTTGTCAGGGGGCGTGGCCTAAGCAATGTCATCATTTGACCATTGGATATTATAGGAGACCTGATGATGATCAATCACAGAAAGTTTGGTGCCTCTGTGTGTTTCTGTGTAGGAGATATAACACTTTTATTTTTTGTGGCGAGTAGGTGAACTTTGACCCCTGCTAATGCCCCTTCAACAAGCTCAAAAACTCACCGTTTTGATAACTTTTAATTGGCCATGCCTTATGATCAGACTGCCCGAGTTTCAAGCCGCTCGCTAAAAATCTCTAGGAGGAGATCCATCAAATACCAATGCTATAAACGTCAAAAATGGGGTCAAAATCAGACATTCAATCTAAAATGGCCAACTTCCTGTGATATTTACACTATGACATTAATTGTAAATTCTGAGCGTCTTGGTGAGCTCTACCACTGTACCAAATCTCATGTCTCTACGATAGAGTAAGTGAATAGCAAAGGGTCCTTTGAAAATTGCTAAGTGGCGCCGTTGAGGCATTAGGTCACGCCCACCAAAATTTGTTATGGATTCCTGTTGGGGGGTGGATAAGGATGCATCCAAGTGAGTTTTATGCAGCTCGGCCCAAAAATGTGGAATTCAGAGCCAAACGTATGGCAGCGGCGTTTGAGGTGACTTCACCACGCCGCCACGCTCTCCTGCTCCATCGAATCGACTTGGGGCTGGAATCCACAACACAACAACATCTTTTCTGTCTCTGGACACAGTTTCATGTTGATTAGCTCAGAGGGGTAACATAGCGACCGTTTACAGCAAAACATGACACTTCCTGTTGTCAGGGGGTGTGGCCTAAGTGATGTCATCATTTGACCATTGGATATTATAGGAGACCTGATGATGATTAATCACAGAAAGTTTGGTGCCTCTGTGTGTTTCTGTGTAGGAGATATAACAGTTTTATTTTTTGTGGCGAATAGGTGAACTTTGACCCCTGCCAACGCCCCTTCACCATGCTCAAAAACTCACCGTTTTGATAACTTTTGATTGGCCATGCCTTATGATCAGACTGCCCGAGTTTCAAGCCGATCGCTCAAAATCTCTAGGAGGAGATCCATCAAATACCAATGCTATAAACGTCAAAAATTGGGTCAAAATCAGACTTTCAGTCTAAAATGGCCAACTTCCTGTGATATTTGCACTATGACATTAATTGTAAATTCTGAGCGTCTTGTTGAGCTCTACAACTGTACCAAATTTCATGTCTCTACGACGAAGTAAGTGAATAGCAAAGGGTCCTTTGAAAATTTCTAGGTGGCGCCGTTGAGGCATTTTTCTTTAGATTTTTGTGACGACCTTAAAATACAAAATTTTTAAACAGTCACCATGCATCTGCCAAGTTTGGTGAGTTTTTGAAAATGAGAAAGCCCCCAAAAAGGCCCCTCTTTAGGGGGGCAGAATAATAATAATAATAATAATAATTAAAACCGCAAGCGGTGATGATCGGCCCTCGCAGCCAAGCGCCGCTCTGGCCTATGGGCCACCGCTAGGGTATGCGCACCTCCCGCCGCCAGCCACCGCAGAAGCTGTCGCGCATTTTCCTCACCCGTCCACCATGCAATACACACGTATGCGTTGGGCAGCGCTCCCCCACGACTCACAAAAAATCTGGTGCACATCGGTCGATGCACCGAGGAGACACAGCCGTTGAATAATGAAAATGCATTTGGCCACCGGGCCGGACTAAATCGTTCGGCGGGCCAGATCCGGCCCGCAGGCCGTACGTTTGACACCCCTGGTTTAAACATTAGTATACCTATTTAATTAAAGGTATCTTACTAGCTGTTAATCCAGCTTCATGTGAAAAGTTAACAAAACCTTTTTAGCTATTTAAAGTTAATTGTTATTTCATGTGTTAAGGGTTTCGTTTCTTGCATTAAGACAGCTGTTATGAAAGTTTGACATCTAAATTGGTGAATACACACCCAAAAGTAATAATGTAAAACTAACACTTTAGCAATTGGAATATTGCTAAAGTAACACGTTAGCAATATTCCACATGTGTATGTTGTGTACAAACTTTAGTAATTTCTAACAGACCACTTCACTCTCAGAAAGCAGGTCTGCTGGTGGTTCCTAAAGTCTGTAAAACCAGAATGGGAGGCAGATCCTTTAGCTATCATGCTCCTCTCCAGTGGAACCAACTCCCAGTTTTGGTCCGTGACGCAGACACCCTGTCTACTTTTAAGACTAATCCTAAAACTTTCCTTTTTCCATCCATCCATCATCTTCCGCTTATCCGGGGGAATCCCAAAGCGTTCCCAGGCGAGTAGAGTCTCTCCAGCGTGTCCTGGGTCTTCCCCTGGGTCTCCTCCCGGTGGGACGTGCCCAGAACACCTCACCAGGGAGGCGTCCAGGAGGCATCCTAACCAGATGCCCGAGCCACCTCAACTGGCTCCTCTCAATGTGGAGGAGCAGCGGCTCTACTCTGAGTCCTCCCCGGATGACTGAGCTCCTCACCCTATCTCTAAGGGAGAGCCCAGACACACTATGGAGAAAACTCATTTTGGCCGCTTGTATCCGGGATCTCGTTCTTTCGGTCACGACCCAAAGCTCATGACCATAGATGAGGGTAGGAACGTAGATCGACTGGTAAATCGAGAGCTTGGCCTTTTGGCTCACCTCTCTCTTCACCACAACGGATCGGTACAGCGCCCGCTTCACAGCAGACGCCGCACCAATCCGCCTGTCGATCTCCCGCTACATCTTCCCCTCATTCGTGAACAAGACCCCAAGATACTTGAACTCCTCCACTAGAAGCTGGCTCTTGGGACTTTCCTTTTTGACAAAGCTTATAGTTAGAGTGGTTCATTTTACCCCGAGCTACCTCTATAGTTATGCTGCTATAGGCTTAGGCTGCTGGAGGACATCAGGGTCTATTGTTCTTCAATTTTGCATGACTGTTGTCATTTCAGCTTTTAACTTTTTGTTTTTTCTATTTTTTCTTCATAGTAGGTACACCTGGTCTGGCGTTCTGTTAGCTGTGACATCATCCAGGGAAGACAGATCACCTGTTATTACCATCTAATGTAAAACAGATTACTGGATCAATGTGTGCTTCTGTGTCAAACTGTGTCAAACTGACTGACATGTTCCCAACAGCAGGCCTTCATCTGCTCCGGTGTCTGATGTAAAATATAGTGGTGGTGGTGGTTGTAGTCAGTGATGTGCGGTAGGGTTCATAGCTGGTGAGGCACTGACGTCATCAGAGTCAGATTTACAAATATATACACTCTACAGAGTAGACTCGTTGCAAAGTGCTGAAGGAGACTGATTGAGCCAAATAAATTCACCAAGATACATGGAAAAATATTGGTTCTTTGATGAAAAAAAATTGTCATTTGATTGGTAACAGTTTATGAGTTATGATGGATTTCTGCATTTGTAACACATTCTAAAACTATAACCCATATTACGCACATTTTATCACAAAAACAAAACATGAATAAGTATCGCTGTCTTACCTCTACTTATAATTTAAGTCCATGTGGCGCTCTTTCTGAACAAAAATATCATCATTTTCCGGTAAAAGTTCTCTTTATCTTCTTCAGATTTAAAACTCTCTTAGTCTCAGTGGAGCTCACTGCCAGGGAGGAAAGCCTTCCCTGATCAGTCCTGTTCCAGCTGTATGTTTAGAGTCTTTTTAGTGCTTTACTTGTTTAGCAAAACTCGCTAATAAAACATCAATAACTTGTTTTGACTCTACTATTTGGGGATCACGAGCGGTGCCCCTTGAGCGCCCCCTGCCTAGAGGCCAAGGATTTGCCGGCCTCACCTACAACCAGTTCTTTGCTGTTTATGATCGGCCAGCACCAGGAAAACATGTTATCTGCACACAGTTTGATGACCAAAACACAATTCGTAATCCACATATATTAAATTGTGGAAAATCAGTTCATAACTGTTTGAACAATTGAATTTATGATCTAGAGACAGGAAGATGCATTCACAGAATGGAAGTCAGCGCAGTTAACATGGGATTGCGCAATCCCAGGGGAGGCCAAGCTCGCTGCGGCCTCACCGGCTTCCCTATGAAGCGCCACCAAGAATTTACATGAAAAATAGCGAAAAGTCTGCGATTTTAAAGAAAATATGATCAAAAATTAGGAAATTAGATAAATAAAATACTTATTACAAATGACTGAGTAAATCAAAATTTATATTATGTTATTATATATTTTCTTTCTTTCCATGATGACAAGTGAGGCATTTCTCTGGTTCATTTTGTCATTGGCATCCTTTTTTACACAGTGAGTGCACATTAGTCCAATGTTACCCTACAGTATCTGGAAGACGGAATAGATCTGATGAGCAACTTACAATAACTTCTTATAATGATGTAACGTGATAATATGTGTGATTGACCGTGACACCTCTCTTTCTCTCTCTCTCTCTGATCTAAGAATAGTTGCTGTGCTGTGGTGGAGTTTACATTTTACAGTGTTAATAAATTAAGATTTTGGAAGTATTTTAAGTGTCCACTCTCTCTAATTTCCATTATCCTGACTTCAAGGTATTGCACAGTTGGTATACACATTCAGTACACAAAAAAAATGTGGTGGGCCAGTCTAATCCAAAATGCCAGGGCCGATTTTTTTGTTCCAATCCACCCCTGATGACATGTTTCATGATTTTGGCGCTATATAAATAAAAACTGAAATGTATTGAACAAGAGTTTGTCAGTTTTCAAGCAGGATTTGTATATCTGTTCAATTTAAATATATAAGGAAACCAAAGAGTTAAGATCACTTACTTACCAAGAGAGATTCCTTTGGGGTTTATTTGTGGTCTCTTGCTGCCCCCTGCTGGACAAGTATGATCAAATACATATGCTTTACATGTCAACTTGGTATCAAAATTCAGATTTCAATCTAAAATGGCTTACTTCCTGTGATACTTGCAGTATGACATTAATTGTAAATTCTGAGCGTCTTGCTGAGATCTACAACTGTACAAAATTTCATTACTCTACGATGAAGTAAGTGAATAGCAAAAGGTCCTTTGAAAATTGCTTGGTGGCGCTATAGAGAAACTAAGTCCTGCTCACTAAAGTTTGTTATGGATTCCTGTTGGGGGGTGGATAAGGATGCATCCAAATGAGTTTTAGGCAGCTCGGCCCAAAACTGTGGAATTCAGAGCCAAACGTATGACAGCAGCGTTTGAGGTGAATATGCCACGCCGCCACGCCCCCCTGCTCCATCGAATCCAGTTGAGCCTGAAATCCACAACATACCAACATGTGTTCTGTCTGTGGACACAATTTCATGTTGATTAGCTCAGAGGGGTAACATAGCGACCGCTTACAACAAAACATGACACTTCCTGTTGTCAGGGGGCGTGGCCTAAGCAATGTCATCATTTGACCATTGGATATTATAGGAGACCTGATGATGATCAATCACAGAAAGTTTGGTGCCTCTGTGTGTTTCTGTGTAGGAGATATAACACTTTTATTTTTTGTGGCGAATAGGTGAACTTTGACCCCTACCAACGCCCCTTCAGCATGCTCAAAAACTCACCGTTTTGATAACATTTGATTGGCCATGCCTTATGATCAGACTGCCCGAGTTTCAAGCCGATCGCTCGATATCTCTAGGAGGAGTTAGATCTTATACCAATGCTGTAACTGTCAAAATTGAGGTAAAAATCAGACTTTCAGTCTAAAATGGCCGACTTCCTGTGATACTTGCATTATGACAATAATTGTAAATTCTGAGCGTCTTGTTGAGCTCTACAACTGTACCAAATCTCATGTCTCTACGACGAAGTAAGTGAATAGCAAAGGGTCCTTTGAAAATTTCTAGGTGGCGCCGTTGAGGCATTTTTCTTTAGATTTTTGTGACGACCTTAAAATACAAAATTTTTAAACAGTCACCATGCATCTGCAAAGTTTGGTGAGTTTTTGAATATGATAAAGCCCCCAAAAAGGCCCCTCTTTAGGGGGGCAGAATAAGAATAAGAATAAGAATTAAAACCGCAAGCGGTGATGATCGGCCCTCGCAGCCAAGCGCCGCTCTGGCCTAAGGGCCACCGCTAGGGTACGCGCACCTCCCGCCGCCAGCCACCGCAGAAGCTGTCATGCATTTTCCTCACCCGTCTACCATGCCATACACACGTATGCGTTGGGCAGCGCTCCCCCACGACTCACAAAAAATCTGGTGCAGATCGGTCGATGCACCGAGGAGACACAGCCGTTGAATAATAAAAATGCATTTGGCCACCGGGCCGGACTAAATCGTTCGGCGGGCCAGATCCGGCCCGCAGGCCGTACGTTTGACACCCCTGGTTTAAACATTAGTATACCAACTTAATCAAAGGTATCTTACTAGCTGTTAATCCAGCTTCATGTGAAAAGTTAACAAAACCTTTTTAGTTATTTAAAGTTAATTATTTCATGTGTTTAAGGGTTTCGTTTCTTGCATTAAGACAGCTTTTATGAAAGTTTGACAGTTAAATTGGTGGATACACACCCAAAAGTAATAATGTAAAAGTAACACTTTGGCAATTGGAAAATTGCTAAAGTAACACGTTAGCAATATTCCACATGTGTATGTTGTGTACAAACTTTAGTAATTTCTAACAGACCACTTCACTCTCAGAAAGCAGGTCTGCTAGTGGTTCCTAAAGTCTGTAAAGCCAGAATGGTAGGCAGATCCTTTAGTTATCAGGCTCCTCTCCAGTGGAACAAACTCCCAGTTTTGGTCCGTGACGCAGACACCCTGTCTACTTTTAAGACTAATCCTAAAACTTTCCTTTTTCCATCCATCCATCGTCTTCCACTTATCCGGGGTCAGGTCGCAGGGGCAGCTTCAAGAGGGAGCCCCAGACCTTCCTCTCCCCAGCCACTTGGGCCACTTCCTCCGGGGGAATCCCAAAGCGTTCCCAGGCCAGCATAGTCTCTCCAGCGTGTCCTGGGTCTTCCTCTGGGCCTCCTCCCGGTGGGACGTGCCAAGAACACCTCATCAGGGAGGCGTCCAGGAGGCATCCTAACCAGATGCCCGAGCCACCTCAACTGGCTCCTCTCAATGTGGAGGAGCAGCGGCTCTACTCTGAGTCCTCCCCGGATGACTGAGCTCCTCACCCTATCTCTAAGGGAGAGCCCAGACACACTATGGAGAAAACTCATTTTGGCCGCTTGTATCCGGGATTTCGTTCTTTCGGTCACGACCCAAAGCTCGTGACCATAGATGAGGGTAGGAACGTAGATCGACTGGTAAATCGAGAGCTTGGCCTTTTGGCTCAGCTCTCTCTTCACCACAACGGATCGGTACAGCGCACGCTTCACAGCAGACGTCGCACCAATCCGCCTGTCGATCTCCCGCTCCATCTTCCCCTCATTCGTGAACAAGACCCCAAGATACTTGAACTCCTCCACTAGAAGCTGGCTCTTGGGACTTTCCTTTTTGACAAAGATTATAGTTAGAGTGGTTCATGTTACCCCGAGCTACCTCTATAGTTATGCTGCTATAGGCTTAGGCTGCTGGAGGACATCAGGGTCTATTGTTCTTCAATTTTGCATGACTGTTGTCATTTCAGCTTTTACCTTTTTGTTTTTTCTATTTTTTCTTCATAGTAGGTACCCCTGGTCTGGCGTTCTGTTAGCTGTGACATCATTCAGGGAAGACAGATCACCTGCTATTACCATCTAATGTAAAACACATTACTGGATCAATGTGTGCTTCTGTGCTTTTTTGTCTGTCTTGTTGTGTCTCTTCTCTCTCTTTTGTAACCCCCAGTCGGTCAAGGCAGATTACCGTTCATACTGAGCCCGGTTCGGCTGGAGGTTTTTCCTTCCTGTTAATGGGGAGTTTTTCCTTCTGCTGTCACTTCATGCTTGATCAGTATGAGGGATTGCTGCTAAGCCATGTACAATGCAAACGACTCTCCCTGTGGCTCTACGCTTCTTCAGGAGTCAATGCTGCTTGTTACGACTTTGATGAAATCAACTGGTTCCCTTATATAGGAATTTCTTTTACCAATCTGGATAATCTGACTTAATATGTATAATCTGATTGATTTTGACATTGTAAACTGCCTTTAGATGACATGCAGGCCGGCAGACCCGACATGTATATTAATAATATGTATTATTATTATTAATATTATTATTATTTTATATATCTGCCTCGTTATATTTGCATAATGCATGAAGAAAAATATCAGCAGCGCAAGAGTCTGTTCCGATCATCCAGCCCTTACCACAGGCTACTGCAGCCCATTGGTTATCATCCCTGACAGTCTAAAGGGCTAGGCCAATCATAAAGTAGAAAAACACCTTCACGCTCCATGTGGAACTTTGTGCAGCGGTGTTCACAGTAGTAATGGATAAGAAACGCAAGGGAGGCGCAGAGAAACTGCACGAAAAAAAGAAACGAGTTCTTCAAACGGATGCTGCGAAATGTGTCAAACTGACTGACATGTTCCCAACAGCAGGTCCTTCATCTGCTCCGGTGTCTGGTGTAAAATATGGTGGTGGTTGTAGTCAGTGACGTGCGGTAGAGAGTGACACGGGAGTGGATTTTCACTCCTGTCCCGTCCCACTCCCACTGATAAAAATTGTGTCCCGTCCCAATCCCGGGCCAGAGTAGAAAAAAAAATCCTGTCCCGTCCCGCTCCTGGTAAAATTACTCCCACTCCCATCCCGCTCCCACTCAGAATGACTCCCGCTCCTGCCCTACTCCCATTCTTGTTGTCTTCATTAAGTTTTCTGGAAATACATTAAACCTGAATGTCTATGAAGGGTCAGTTAAGTTCCTGTTTTAGCTGTAGTAAAGGCCAGTTAAAGTGAAAGGAATAATAATAAATAAATAAATAAAGTAACAAACACGGAAACAGACCATGCCTATCTTAGTTGAATAAACAAAATGTACAATGTTGCTTTTTACTAATTCATTAAGTAATTGTTTCACATGAACAATGAAGTTACTTTTACATTTCAAATTGCTGAAACTAAAGAATAATGCACCGAGAAAGAGATCTATACTCAGTTAAGAAAAAAGTGCATAAAGGCATTACTGTCACAATTTAGATAATGTACCGAAGTGGTTCAAAAACTCAGTTTAGTAAAACAAAAAATTACAAAAAAGTTGAATATCATTCAAACATATTAGTATTTTTCCATTTGCAATAAAATATCCACAAACTAATTAGGGTTTACTATCAGAACCAATACATTCATTGAACATTAAACACATTCTTAGACAGATCTGTCAACTTTTATCAAAAGTTAAAAGTGAGATTATGTTAATTTTCGGGGATGATGCGGAGCTGGAGGCGGAGCTAACTGGACCCAGGAACAGCCGGTCCAGTCGGCTCCGTCTCATTTTTACCCGACCAGACATGGAAGTACATGTTTTACTTTTGTTAAATAGTGAAACAGAAGTGTTAACACATTGTTCAGTTATTGGGTTAAAACAGAAAAAAACACAACTGTTCAGACAATACTAAATAAAATAATAAAGTAGTTTTAAGTTATTGGCCGTATTATTACACTGTTGCACATTGGGAAATTAGTCCAGGAAACACGTTTTACAAGCAGGTACTGAGTGTTAACACCGTGACATTCAACTCTCCTCAAGTTTGTTAATATTTGCAACTTTACAGTTGCGCTGTGAGTTTAATAAATAAGTCCTTACTTTTGACTTTGCGTTGCCGATCCAACTTTTCCAGGTTGAGTTCGCCACTAGCGGTTGATCCCCCCCCCCCCCCCCACTCCCATTCTGTTTTTTGAGCGCTGGCGGAAAAAATAAACCGGATGCACTGTTGGCTTCTGGGTCGTGTAGTTCTTTGACCAGCATTATAGTTTCGGTTTCTTGGAAAAAAACTACAAAATGGCGGCGGCGAACCTACATTTTTGATTTTCTATTTTATTTAATCTTTTGGCTTCGATCCTAGTTAATTGTACCTGTTGTTGGTTTACTCCCGCTCCCGTCTGCTCCCGTTTATATTTAATCCTGTACCGTCCCAATCACGTGATATTTACTGATGTTGACTCCCATCCCGCGGGATTCCCGTGGGAATCACGTGACCCGCGGGATTCCCGAAAAAATGTCAGTCTCTAACGTGCGGTAGGGTTCATGGCTGGTGAGGCACTGACGTCATCAGAGTCAGATTTACAAATATATACACTCTACAGAGTAGACTCGTTGCAAAGTGCTGAAGGAGACTGATTGAGCCAAATAAATTCACCAAGATACATGGAAAAATATTGGTTCTTTGATGAAAAAAATTGTCATTTGATTGGTAACAGTTTATGAGTTATGATGGATTTCTGCATTTGTAACACATTCTAAAACTATAACCCACATTACGCAGATTTTATCACAAAAACAAAACATGAATAAGTATCGCTGTCTTACCTCTACTTATAATTTAAGTCCCTGTGGCGCTCTTTCTGAACAAAAATATCATCATTTTCCGGTAAAAGTTCTCTTTATCTTCTTCAGTTTTAAAAGTCTCTCAGTCTCAATGGAGCTCACTGCCAGGGAGGAAAGCCTTCCCTGATCAGTCCTGTTCCAGCTGTATGTTTAGTCTTTTTAGTGCTTTACTTGTTTAGCAAAACTCGCTAATAAAACATCAATAACTTGTTTTGACTCTACTATTTGGGGATCACGAGCGGTGCCCCTTGAGCGCCCCCTGCCTAGTGGCCAAGGAACTGCTGGCCTCACCTACAACCACTTCTTTGCTGTTTATGATCGGCCAGCACCACGAAAACATGTTATCTGCACACAGTTTGATGACCAAAACACAATTCGTAATCCACATATATTAAATTGTGGAAAATCAGTTCATAACTGTTTGAACAATTGAATTTATGATCTAGAGACAGGAAGATGCATTCACAGAATGAAAGTCAGCGCAGTTAACATGGGATTGCGCAATCCCAGGGGAGGCCAAGCTCGCTGCGGCCTCACCGGCTTTGCTATGAAGCGCCACCAAGGATTTACATGAAAAATAGCAAAAAGTCTGCGATTTTAAAGAAAATATGATCAAAAATGAGGAAATTAGATAAATAAAATACTTATTACAAATGACTGAGTAAATCAAAATTTATATTATGTTATTATATATTTTCTTTCTTTTCATGATGACAAGTGAGGCATTTCTCTGGTTCATTTTGTCATTGGCATCCTTTTTTACACAGTGAGTGCACATTAGTCCAATGTTACCCTACAGTATCTGGAAGACTGAATAGATCTGATGAGCAACTTACAATAACTTCTTATAATGATGTAACGTGATAATATGTGTGATTGACCGTGACACCTCTCTTTCTCTCTCTCTCTCTGATCTAAGAATTGTTGCTGTGCTGTGGTGGAGTTTACATTTTACAGTGTTAATAAATTAAGATTTTGGAAGTATTTTAAGTGTCCACTCTCACTAATTTCCATTAACCTGGCCTCAAGGTATTGCACAGTTGGTATTGCAAAGTTGGTATACACATTCAGTACACAAAAAAAATGTGGTGGGCCAGTCTAATCCAAAATGCCAGGGCCGATTTTTTTGTCCCTGATGACATGTTTTATGATTTGGCGTTATATAAATAAAAACTGAAATGTATTGAACAAGAGTAAGTTTGTCAGTTTTCAAGCAGGATTTGTATATCTGTTCAACTTAAATATATAAATATAAGGAAACCAAAGAGTTAAGATCACTTACTTACCAAGAGAAATTCCTTTGGGGTTTATTTGTGGTCTCTTGCTGCCCCCTGCTGGACAAGTATGATCAAATACATATGCTTTACATGTCAACTTGGTATCAAAATTCAGATTTCAATCTAAAATGGCTTACTTCCTGTGATACTTGCAGTATGACATTAATTGTAAATTCTGAGCGTCTTGCTGAGATCTACAACTGTACAAAATTTCATTACTCTACGATGAAGTAAGTGAATACCAAAGGGTCCTTTGAAATTTGCTTGGTGGCGCTATAGAGAAACTAAGTCCTGCTCACTAAAGTTTGTTAAGGATTCCTGTTGGGGGGTGGATAAGGATGCATCCAAATGAGTTTTAAGCAGCTCGGCTCAAAACTGTGGAATTCAGAGCCAAACGTATGACAGCAGCGTTTGAGGTGAATATGCCACGCCGCCACGCCCCCCTGCTCCATCCAATCCAGTTGAGCCTGAAATCCACAACATACCAACATGTGTTCTGTCTGTGGACACAGTTTCATGTTGATTAGCTCAGAGGGGTAACATAGCGACCGCTTACAACAAAACATGACACTTCCTGTTGTCAGGGGGCGTGGCCTAATCAATGTCATCATTTGACCATTGGATATTATAGGAGACCTGATGGTGATCAATTACTGAAAGTTTGATGCCTCTGTGTGTTTCTGTGTAGGAGATATAACAGTTTTATTTTTTGTGGCGAGTAGGTGAACTTTGACCCCTGCTAATGCCCCTTCAACAAGCTCAAAAACTCACCGTTTTGATAACTTTTAATTGGCCATGCCTTATGATCAGACTGCCCGAGTTTCAAGCCGCTCGCTAAAAATCTCTAGGAGGAGATCCATCAAATACCAATGCTATAAACGTCAAAAATGGGGTCAAAATCAGACATTCAATCTAAAATGGCCAACTTCCTGTGATATTTAGACTATGACATTAATTGTAAATTCTGAGCGTCTTGGTGAGCTCTACCACTGTACCAAATCTCATGTCTCTACGATGAAGTAAGTGAATAGCAAAGGGTCCTTTGAAAATTGCTAAGTGGCGCCGTTGAGGCATTAGGTCACGCCCACCAAAATTTCTTATGGATTCCTGTTGGGGGGTGGATAAGGATGCATCCAAGTGAGTTTTATGCAGCTCGGCCCAAAAATGTGGAATTCAGAGCCAAACGTATGGCAGCGGCGTTTGAGGTGACTTCACCACGCCGCCACGCTCTCCTGCTCCATCGAATCGACTTGGGGCTGGAATCCACAACACAACAACATGTCTTCTGTCTCTGGACACAGTTTCATGTTGATTAGCTCAGAGGGGTAACATAGCGACCGTTTACAGCAAAACATGACACTTCCTGTTGTCAGGGGGTGTGGCCTAAGTGATGTCATCATTTGACCATTGGATATTATAGGAGACCTGATGATGATTAATCACAGAAAGTTTGGTGCCTCTGTGTGTTTCTGTGTAGGAGATATAACACTTTTATTTTTTGTGGCGAATAGGTGAACTTTGACCCCTGCCAACGCCCCTTCAGCATGCTCAAAAACTCACCGTTTTGATAACTTTTGATTGGCCATGCCTTATGATCAGACTGCCCGAGTTTCAAGCCGATCGCTCGATATCTCTAGGAGGAGTTAGATCTTATACCGATGCTGTAACTGTCAAAATTGAGGTCAAAATCAGACTTTCAATCTAAAATGGCCGACTTCCTGTGATATTTACACTATGACATTAATTGTAAATTCTGAGCGTCTTGGTGAGCTCTACAACTGTACCAAATTTCATGTCTCTACGACGAAGTAAGTGAATAGCAAAGGGTCCTTTGAAAATTTCTAGGTGGCGCCGTTGAGGCATTTTTCTTTAGATTTTTGTGACGACCTTAAAATACAAAATTTTTAAACAGTCACCATGCATCTGCAAAGTTTGGTGAGTTTTTGAAAATGACAAAGCCCCCAAAAAGGCCCCTCTTTAGGGGGGCAGAATAATAATAATAATAATAATAATTAACACTACAGATACAATAGGCCTTCGCAGCGCTTAGCTGCTCGGGCCTAATAATAATAATTAACACTACAGATACAATAGGCCTTCGCAGCGCTTAGCTGCTCGGGCCTAATAATAATAATTAACACTACAGATACAATAGGCCTTCGCAGCGCTTAGCTGCTCGGGCCTAATTAACACTACAGATACAATAGGCCTTCGCAGCGCTTAGCTGCTCGGGCCTAATTAACACTACAGATACAATAGGCCTTCGCAGCGCTTAGCTGCTCGGGCCTAATTAAAGCTCAATGAACTGAACCACTGCTGTAAAGAGGAGTGATTAAACTGTAAAGTGTTTTGTTGGTGGTTATATGGTTACTGTTAACATGTAATTGCATTGAAAATGTCTTCTAGTCAGCATCCAGATTAAAATATGTTGTTACGTTAAGGCAAATTATCACAAATGTTCAAAGTTTTGTCTTATCTGTTTTCACGATCCAGTAAAAGAGAACATTAGAACTTGAAATGTTACAAGAATGATTCAAGTTGTCTCTTACATGCCTGAAGGTCCTGAATAAAACATGAAAATCCATCTACTAAAATATATTTTCTGTCCTATACCTGGATGCACTTTATTTTTCTAGAACAGAAAAGAAGTTGAACTAACACTCATATTTTGCTATTTCAAGTTCCTAAAAGTTGAAAAGTTTCTTGTAATGGTTTGTTTAGAAGCAAATGAATTAAATTCATGTTGTTGTTTTTTTGTTCTTGTCTGATCCTTCTATATTTATTAAAAACAATGATCCTTCAAAGAGCCATATACAAAAGCCTAGACTGATGCAACGCTTGAGTTTTTAACGTTAGTCAGGGTTTAGTTTTTTGACATGTCTGAGTATGGGAAATACTGATGATGTCTGCACAGTCACTGTTGGCTCTTAAAAAGTTCACCAAGTTAATCTAATTGTTTTACCCTTGATCTATACAGCCCATGTGAATTGCTTCCAGTTTGCTCCAAATTTCTCCTTTTGCAATTGCAAAAATGAATTCTTTTCAACAGAGACTCCAAAATAGCTCAACTAAATATTTAAATTATTATTATTTAAATAAGCAGAACAGATGAGTGTCTGATTGTCACCAACAACATATCTGTTATTTTCGGAGGCCCATCAAACGGCAACACTTAAAAGGAGAGCCTGAAAAAAATAAGTCTTTGAAAGCAGCCCGAACAGATTTGCCACAGCTATTTATTCTGCTAAAACAAAGTAGGTCAGGAAGACAGAACGAGGAGAAAAAAGTAAATGTGTGTAAAGATAATAGGTGCACCATGAGAGTAGAATAAAAAATAAGAATATTTAAAACACATACAGTGCTTTACAAAAGTCTTCAGACTTCCTCAACATGTCACAATTTGTCACATTATAGCCACCAAGTTCACTGATATTATGTGATATTTGATACTAAGTGACGAATAATTGTGAAGGGTAAAAAATGACAAAAAGTGTTGCATGCATTTGTATTCAGACACCCTTACCCTGAAACCTCTAAAAAATCTTGTGGAACCAATTGATTTGAGAAGTCCCCAAATAAATTAGTAGAGTCAATGGGGGCACTCAAATCTCAGTTCTAGCAGCACTGTTCTGTTCTGTTTCTGGGCTCAGAGGTTAATTAGAGTACACTAGTAAACATCATGAAGACCAAGGAACACAGCACACAGGTCAGGGAGAGAACGGTGGAGAAGTTTAAAGCAGAGTTAGATGATAAAACAATATCACAAGCTGTGAACATTTCACATAACTCTGATTAACCCGTTGTGTAAAAACTGAAACAACCAACACCCTTCCCCAAACCCCTAATCCCCACACTGAAACATGGTGGTGGCAGCATCATTCTGTGGGAATGCTTTTCTTAAGGAAGCTGGTCAGAGTAGATGGAAACACTGATGGAGCTGAATACAGGGCGATGCTGTAAGGGAATCTGTTAGGGTTGCCAATTGTCCCTTGAAAAAAGGAACTGACTGTCATGATTTAGGGTTTTGGTTGTTTTGAACTTTTCCAGACTTTTATAGAATCAGCTCTGTCACCCCTCAGCCACAGAAACCATCCAATTAGCTTAGTCCACTCCTCAGTCACCAGTCATCAGCTCAGACCAGTTCCACCTGCTGCCACTAATCAGTTCCTACTCTGCTCACCTGTTCCCCAGCCTTCATATACCTGCCTCACTCAACCACTCACTGCCAGATTGTCTCGTCACCTCACTTTTGCTCTGCTACCTTCATGCTTTCAGTTTTTGTGTACTCAGCCTGCATCCGGTCAAGTCTAGTTCTACCTCTATCTGTTAAAGTCTGGTTCAGCCTGCATCTGGTCAAGTCTGGTTCTGCCAGCAAATCCTGGTCTGCCAGCGTTGAACATTTTCAATAAACCCTTTTTAACGTACTCTGGTTCCAGAACCAGAAGGGAATGCCAGTTCTCTGCCACCTCTTCCTCCTGACCCGCCACTTTACATAGAGGTCGATATGGTGCTCGTACAGGACTTGAGCCCAGAGTTTTTTCTGTATCAGCAACAGTTTCCATCAGTGGAGGAGGACGAGATGGAGGAGCCATGTATCCGGATTATCCTGCCTTCCCACAGCAACGCTGCCCCTCGGTGTAGTCCGCCTCCTCGCCATCTAAAGCACCAAAATCCACCCAATAGTCCTTTTTGCTGTCCTCCTATGGTCAATCCGGTCTTTGAGTCCTCTACACAGCCAGCCCAGGCTGCAGTGGTGCTGTCTCGGTGTTCTGGTTTCCCGGGGTGGAGAAGACGATGTCCAAAAGAGACCATAGCTTCTCCAGGTCCTACTTCCTCCTCCTCGTCCATTCCTGTCGGGTCCGCTCCTTCGTCTGTCGCCTCGGAACCTTTCAGCACTCCTTCCACAATTCCGCTGACATCACTTATGAGAAAGTGGAGGAGAGATTTAGATCTTTTGCACCTATGATCAACACGCTTAGAGAGACCTTGATTTATCACTATTCTCCTGTATTAGAGGAAAAATTAAAGACGCTGGCGGAGGAACAGCATTAGGGGCTTTTTACCATCAGCCAGCATCTCCTGCTCTTCTGAAGTCTACCACCAGAGTTCAATCTGATACCAGTAGTCAAGCCACAGAACCACTCCATGTCAATGATGATGCTTCTGTGCCCGTCCTCGTCAGGATGGACGCCTCGGTCCCTGTTCCTGTCTCCGAGGGCCCGGCTGACACCTTGGCTCCTGTCTTGGCACCAGATTTCTTCGAGGAGGGAGTCCAGGTGGAACCGCCTCCAGTCCATGTACCCAAGCTCATCGATGAATGGGTCCAGGTGGATCCATCTCCAGGTTTTTCACCAGTACAAGTTGAGACAGGGTCCAGGGGAACCTGTCTCTAGCTGATGCGTCAGAGGGTGCTCATCTGAGTCGCCAAGAGCCTTGCCCTGTCGTCGACGCCCACCAAGAGCCCTGCACCGTCGTCAATGCCTGCCAAGAGTCCTGCACCGTTGTCGACGCCCGCCAAGGGTCCTGCACCGTCGTCAGCCTCCAAGGGTCCTGCTTCGTCTAGAGCAGGGGTCGGGAACGTATGGCTCTCGAGCCAGTTGTGGCTCTTTGATCCTTCTGATGTGGCTCAGCTGTTGAAAATAATTATGTCGCAGAGCCGTTTACCTCATGCAGGCTGTCGTCAATGTTGGCTGATGAACACTCCTCACCAGTTGGTGGCAGTAATGCACACTGAAAAGATGTTTGTTCACCGGCAATAAACTGAAGAAGAAGAACTGCTAGCTGACTGGCAGCAGAGAGACAAAATAAACACAGCGAGGCGTAGTTGAGGCGGTATTTTTAAATGCTGCTTATTTGTAGTAAATTCTACAAATGACAAGAACACCACGGTGACACAGGACCTAAAATAACATGGAGTCATTAATGAGGGTAAAGAGAGCTAAACAGCAGGGTAAGTCGTTTCTATTTCTAACGTTTGTTCATTTTCAAAGTGAGGAAACACGAACATCGCTTGGCTCGGCACTGTGAGCGTTTTCCTGCGCGGCCAATTAAAGTCTAATGCAGCTGTTAGCTTGTTAGCTGGTTATTGACAGGAGCTCGTTTACGTGCGTAACTTTTCCGGATGTGATTAAAATGTGTTTGGATTAAAAGAAAAGAATGTATTCTGGATGTACCATTTATATGGGCTGAAAATCAAATAACCCGACCATGACGTGGGTTTACTCGCACCAAGCATTATTCAAAATAAAAACTCTGACATTAGCAGAGTTGATGATTTCCATAAAACAAAAGTAGAAGTTTTGTACTTCGTGCGGAAAAAACAACAACAAGCGCAGAGGTGCATTGGTTCTGCTGCGGGTCCATTCTGTTGCAAAAAAACCCTGTTATATGCAGCGTTATTTCATTTAAAATTTCAAAAGGGTTTTGTGGCTCCCAGTGTTTTCTTTACTGTGTGAAGCGGGTCCAAATGGCTCTTTGAGTGGTAAAGGTTGCCGACCCCTGGTCTAGAGGGTCATCTGAGTCACCCATCTGAGCCCCAGCTACACAGAGGAAGGCATCCATAGACTCTGTTACGCCGGGGAAGGCATACAGAGACTCTGCTACAGTGAGGTCTGCCTCCAGGACTTCCACTGGAGCTCTTAGTTCACCATTTTTTGGTTGTTTTTGGATTGAAGTCAATGGCTGGCCAAGAAGTGCCCCTGATTTATTTTTCAAAGAGTTTGCGACCCTAAAACCTGTTAGCAGCTACATAACACTTGAGATTGGACTGGAGGTTCATCTTGCACCTAAAACATACAGCCACAACGACAATGGACTGCTTTAGATTGAAACCTTGAAAGTCAAATTCCCGACCTACACCCAAATTACACTCTCCTGCAACACTTGAAAATGGATGTTAATAGTCTATCGGACTGAGCTTGAGCGATGTTGCAAAGGCAAATTGATAAAAATGTCAGTCTCTCAGGGTGCAAAGCTAGCAGAGAAGCTTCCTAAATGACTTGCAGCTGGAGCTACTATAAAACCCTTATTCTGGGTGTCTGAATACAATACAACTCACAGTTTTTTAAATAGTTATGTGTAAAAAAGTTAAGAAACTTGTCTTATTTTACTTCCACTTTACATTAACACAATACTGTGTCTTAGACACACTACCCCCACCCCCAAAAACATGCTTTTAAGTTTAGGTTTGGAGCATTAAAAATGTGAAAAGTTCAAGCAGGATTTACAAGGAAATTGGTCAATAATATTTATAATCATACATACAATCAAACTTTGCGCACACCTAAAAACTGCTGTTTTTGCTCTAAATTACTTTATTATAGTGTTATGTTTTGATTCATTCATTGCTTTATGGAGGAATGCCTGGGAAATGAGGCCTCACAGTTAAAGCATATGCAATACATCAATGTCCTGACTCCAGAAAATGATTTTATCCAGCTCACTGAGCTACTTATGTTCTGTGACAGAACTATCTATTCTAATAGTCTTTAGGAAGCATGAAAGATCCTTGCAGTTATTCCCCATTCTTGTCACCTTGGACCCGCTTCCTGGATGAGCCCTTTTGCTTTCCTGGAGTCTTCCTCAGTTGCTCTGCAAGCAGAGAGAAGACGTGTCTGGAAGATTTGTGCACTGCTGCGGCTGCATCTGCTCCACTTGCAGAACCTTGTGTGTTTTCTCTAGCAGGTACATAGGGTAGCGTTTTTAATGAACTCCACACGGAAGCTTTAAAAAGAAAAAATAAAGCAGCTTGGTTTGTTTGATCCGCTCCTTCAGACGATGCGCTAGCTTCAGCTCAGTTGTTGAAGGCAGGTTGTTGTGATACAGTAGATAGAGGAAGTGTACTTCACTAAGTGGATTCGCTTAAGTGCTTCTCATCCTGGCTGTTTGAACTTTATTTATGCCAAGCCACGCTTCATAAACTCTTACTCTTGCTGGAGCGATTATGGGAGAAACTTTTATTTCTTCTTTGAATTGTCACCTGCCAGAATGGAAATTGCTCTTTGACACACCAAAGCCCTTCCCCGTTCACTTGCTGTAGAGTGGGAGATGAGAAGGATAGCTGATAGGCCCTTATTTGTAACCTTTACCTGTCGTTCTGGCACATTTTATGGTGATATTCTAACAGAGAGCTTGGAATAAAATAGATCACAAAAACACTCAGAAAGCCTCCCTGACCTGATTTAACATCCTGGGGTGAGAGCTAAATTGAATGGGTCATAAAAAAACAGGTAGATACCAGTTATGTGTGGGGCTCTGCTTCTTAACTGGCAAAGATTTCCTTATACTAACTTTTGAGATCGTTGTCTTGAGCATTTGCTGCTATTCGCATACGTGGAACGTGTTGTATAATTAAAGGCTTCAGTTCTTTACACTCTATCGGCATCACTCTTTTAACCCCTCTTGTTTCACTCTTTTGGAGAACAAACAGCTGCATCTATCTATCTATCTATCTATCTATCTATCTATCTATCTATCTATCTATCCTGTATATATATATATATATATATATATATATATATATATATATATATATATATATATATATACTACCGTTCAAAAGTTTGGGGTCACCCAAACAATTTTGTGTTTTCCATGAAAAGTCACACTTATTCACCACCATACGTTGTGAAATGAATAGAAAATAGAGTCAAGACATTGACAAGGTTAGAAATAATGATTTGTATTTGAAATAAGATTTTTTTTTACATCAAACTTTGCTTTTCGTCAAAGAATCCTCCATTTGCAGCAATTACAGCATTGCAGACCTTTGGTATTCTAGCTGTTAATTTGTTGAGGTAATCTTGAGAAATCGCACCCCACGCTTCCAGAAGCAGCTCCCACAAGTTGGATTGGTTGGATGGGCACTTCTTGCGTACCATATGGTCAAGCTGCTCCCACAACAGCTCAATGGGGTTCAGATCTGGTGACTGCGCTGGCCACTCCATTACCGATAGAATACCAGCTGCCTGCTTATGTTCTAAATAGTTCTTGCACAATTTGGAGGTGTGTTTAGGGTCATTGTCCTGTTGTAGGATGAAATTGGCTCCAATCAAGTGCTGTCCACTGGGTATGGCATGGCGTTGCAAAATGGAGTGATAGCCTTCCTTATTCAGAATCCCTTTTACCCTGTACAAATCTCCCACCTTACCAGCACCAAAGCAACCCCAGACCATCACATTACCTCCACCATGCTTAACAGATGGTGTCAGGCATTCTTCCAGCATTTTTTCATTTGTTCTGCGTCTCACAAGCGTTCTTCTTTGTGATCCAAACACCTCAAACTTGGATTCATCCGTCCACAACACTTTTTCCAGTCTTCCTCTGTCCAATGTCTGTGTTCTTTTGCCCATCTTAATCTTTTTCTTTTATTGGCCAGTCTCAGATATGGCTTTTTCTTTGCCACTCTGCCGTGAAGCCCAGAATCCTACAGCCGCCTCTTCACTGTAGATGTTGACACTGGTGTTTTGCGGGTACTATTTAATGAAGATGCCAGTTGGGGACCTGTGAGGCTTCTGTTTCTAAAACTAGAGACTCTAATGTACTTATCTTCTTGCTCAGTTGTGCAACGCGGCCTCCCACTTCTTTTTCTACTCTGGTTAGAGCCTGTTTGTGCTGTCCTCTGAAGGGAGTAGTACACACCGTTGTAGGAAATCTTCAATTTCTTAACAATTTCTCACATGGAATAGCCTTCATTTCTAAGAACAAGAATAGACTGTCGAGTTTCAGATGAAAGTTCTCTTTTTCTGGCCATTTTGAGCGTTTAATTGACCCCACAAATGTGATGCTCCAGAAACTCAATCTGCTCAAAGGAAGGTCAGTTTTGTAGCTTCTGTAATGAGCTAAACTGTTTTCAGATGTGTGAACATGATTGCACCATGATTGCACCAGGGTTTTCTTATCATCAATTAGCCTTCTGAGCCAATGAGCAAACACATTGTACCATTAGAACACTGGAGTGATAGTTGCTGGAAATGGGCCTCTATACACCTATGTAGATATTGCACCAAAAACCAGACATTTGCAGCTAGAATAGTCATTTACCACATTAGCAATGTATAGAGTGTATTTCTTTAAAGTTAAGACTAGTTTAAAGTTATCTTCATTGAAAAGTACAGTGCTTTTCCTTCAAAAATAAGGACATTTCAATGTGACCCCAAACTTTTGAACGGTAGTGTATACATACATAGTTCTATATTCATTGTTTGGAACATAAAATAAAGACCATAAACATTTTTTGTCAGTGTTTCTAATGCCTTTAGGTCACTTACTTAGTTTTTACTTGTTGCGTTGCGTAGGGTTGTTTTTTTCTCCGTAATTATTTTAACCAATTATAGCGAAACTCATGAAAATACTAGAATCTCTTTTTTTTTACTGTACATAATTTTCTAAAGACCATAAATTACACCCTAATTCCATTCATTTCGGCTCTGATGTCAGTTTGGAGCAGTTAACTGCATGAAATATACTTTATGACTGGTGATCTAACCAGAATAATTGAGCAGCCCCCTGCCGGTGGACATTTTGTCAGAGAAATTACAGTCTCTGTCCACATGCTTTTCTAACATTCAGCAGAATCTTCAATGGCCTCTTCCGTTTGGTAGTACCTTTGCCTTCTGGCTGGCAAAGGTGCTACCAACTGCACCACTGTGCAGCCATCAGTGAGATTTACCTGTGTAGAAAAAGGTGAAGGTAAAGTGAAATATAACGATTTTATTGGAGTCATAAAACTACACTTACTTATGGTCAAGTATAAGTAGAGAACAGAAAATTATTTTAAAATGAGTCAATTGTCAAAAGCAGGTAAAAATTGACGCATGATCAGTACCTAACATCCTGTATTGGAAGGCTCCATTTGTTTTTGGCACTCAACATTTTTGGATACCAAATAACAATAATAGCAAAGTTATGTAAATGATTAAATGGTGAAATGGGCAGTTCTTGTTTCTTGTAGTCACTGAGCATAACAAGTAACAATTCCCAGTCTTTCAAATGGAACATGTTTAAGTTGGAAGTGACATCTTCCAACTTCTGTGTCATCTTCTGTGTCAACCTGAGTATGACTTTAATATTCCCTATTTAAAATCCTCCTTTAGATTACACGTTACCATTCAACTATCAAACCTCTCATAAGCCATTCAGCCGCCTACATGTTTCAGGGCTGGCCTAAACTGATCACGTTCATGTAGCTATTCTACAAAAAAAAATCTAGAGGCACCACACGTTTAATTCTGAAAATTTAAATGAATTATGCAGTAGTAATAGCTCCTTTTTATTACATCATATACTTGGAGAAATTACTCTGAACAGCCAGGTTCTCCAGCGGTGACCTTTTGTGGCTCAGCCTCCTTCGCAGGGTGTCATTGACTGTCTGCAGTCAGCAGTCTTCTCCATTATTGTGTAGATCATAAAATAATATCTCAATGTTGTTATTCAATTTTTACTGGTCTAAAATACATGATTTTTACTTTTTGAGTTGAGATCCTGAAATAAATGAACTTTTAGGTTATTGTCTGATTTAGTGAGCAAAGCTAATCTGTGTTTTCAGAAAGATGATTTTACTGGGAGATAAATATGAAAATCTGTGGGCCCAAGAAGGGCAGGAGAAAATAAGATAGAAGGCTTGATAGAAAAAAAATATTGGAATGTTTACTTGTATAAACCCAAATAGAAAAGCCTTGCTTTGTGTGCAGTTTCCACAATAGACTGGCGGCTTATGTTGCAGCCACATATGTTGAACTCCACAGGTTAGCCAACAGCAAATAAATTTAAGTGGAGTGTGTAGACATTTTTAAAAATGGCAAAGTACAACTCAATTTAGATATATACTTTATTCCTTTCTCCAAAAGGCAAAATAATAATAGTAATAATAATAATTTTAAAAAATAATTTGTGATATTAGTAGTTAGGCTTGATGTAAAATTAATGCAAGCTCGCCTATACCTGGCGCCACATATACAAAGCTCAAAAAATACATTTGAATTTACAAAATACACAATACAACACAATAAGACACAGCATGATATGATATGATAAAACTCAACATGACACACCTGTAAGATAATGCAATCAATAAAGACAAAGAAAAGCATTTTTTTACGTTGCTTTGAAGAGAAGGTTTACCCTTAGTGTACTTCCAGTTACCTGATCTTTATTCATGTCTCTGTCAACTTGTCAGCTGTGTTTCAAAAGCTGAGGCAAGGCTTCATTTTAAAATGCTTACCAAGCAGCTCAACAGCCCCCGGTCCGAGGCTTGGAGAGGACTTATGCTGAGGCAGACACATAGCTTGGGGAAGCGTGCGGCCATTTAGCCGTGTGTCACCCCAAGACTGGATTCACCGAGTGAGTCATGGGCTGCCCTGAGCATGGCACAGGATGTTTTGGACTGCTGTGATTCTACCGTCATTGCAAATAGCAAAATAGGACAACTTGCTGAAGTCATGGCAAAATGCAAGGAATGCTGACATTAAAAAAACAAGGTTAAAGCAGCATTCTGCATTATCCTTGTTCTGCTTAATGAACACATTTCTTCCCAATTAACTTGCATTGTCAACCAGCAGCACAGCTGTTGTCAACTTTTACGTCGTTAAGATTATTTGGGGTATCGTTAAAAATTATGGATTTAAACCTATTTAAACAAAGGCATCTTTCCTCGCGGGCTTTTAAAAGCTGAACACTACAGCAATATCTGGGACCAATCAATAGAACCACACAATCAAAAGGCAGTCTAACATGTACATAGGATCATTTTTAAATGATGAAACAAGCAACAGAAATTTGCTCTGTAAGAATATGCCCTATTAATAACCTTTTTTCTAAAAGTGATGTTTTATGAGCATCAGCATTTCCAGTACACCATTATCTAGTTTGAAATGACTTCCAATAAAATATTCATTACATGACTATGTTTTGATTACAAGGCTATGTTTTGGCTTATATACATCATCGTTGTCTCAGGGTCAACTCACCCCATTTACTAATCTGTACTTTCTTTCTTACCCACTATTTGCCATGTAATTATCTCCATTCCAACAAAAAGCCTCAGTTTATACCTGTGTGTAATTTTCATGTTTAAATTTGTGTTCTTTGGCAGTTCAATATTTGTGAGGCACTACCGTGATAAATGGGAAACAATTAAAGGAGCTATAAGTAAGATATTTACTTTAAGATCAACCTAAATCATTCTCATTTGTCACCTGGGATGGAAGAAACATTGCTCATAAACAATTGGTCCTCTCCATCACCAATGTCTTAGTCACCTTTTCTCCTTTAAAACCTAGAGGTACGGTCCGGAAGTACTTTAGTTCAGAGTATAGCGCGGTTCCTCAGCCAATCTTATAAGATTTCCCAGGGTTCACAACACAGAGTGTAGCGTTTGGTATTTTATCTTGGCAAAAGAGCAGCAGCCCGTGAACATGTAAGCCAGTAAGAGAAGCGGACCAGAAATAGAACAGAATACAACATCATATACCTATTCTGTGTAAGTAAAAATCCACAACAGCAACACACCATTTAAAAACAGCATATTAGATTATTGTGATTGGCAAGCTGTTGTAACGATTTGAGCCACAAGGCATCAATATTACTTATAGCTCATTTAATATAGCGCTTTTCTACTAAAACTGGCTACTTAAAACAGGAGGCAGGAGGAAGCCAGAATTGAACCAACAACTGTCAGCATACAAGATGTCTGTACTGCCCACTGAGCCAGAGTCGCTCCTACAAATCAGTCTAATTATAAAATGATAAATGATTATAGAAGGCTGACATCTTAAATGTGTGTTTTATTTAAATGCATATGTGTTTTTTGAGGATTTTCTTATACACCTTATCTCCATTGAGTAAGGTTCTGATACCCAATTTTCTGGGTTAACGTATAGAAACATGGATGCATCTGGAGAGGTCAATGTGAATGACTATCTGCTAGACGTCTGTCAGCAGTCTTCTTCATGATTATGTAGGCCATAACACAACATCATCTGCACCTCTCTTCATGTGTAATGGCTGCTAGTTCATTAGATATTCATGTCAGGAATAAAATAAAATAAAACGATGTAAGAATAATAAACTTCAGTCATATTAATAAGACTCTCTGCTCATCTATTCCAGGCTGAACATAAAAATAACTGAAAGTAAAGATTTAGTTCCCTCAAAGAAACAGTGAAAAAGATTAAAGATGCTCAGCTCAGGAGTACACTTACGCATGAAGCATTATCCACACTGATTACACGCCGTAATGACTGGCTCCAGCAAAATTCTATTGATGCTAATGGGCTGAATTAATACAGGGAGTTATCTGCAAAAGACTGATAGATGACTTGTAGGCCTAATTATGACATTTCATTAAAGAGATCCCGGTGGAGGTGTTATGGCAATTTTAGTTGGAGCATGCGTCGAGAAAGCTGCTCCATTTGGCCTCCGAGTAAATTATGAGGCTGCTGCTTGTTCAGAAGTGTAAACTGCAGGGTTGGATTATTGCACGGCGCCACGACTTCCACTTCAGGTGTGCTCTCATCAAAATGATAGCTCCATCTGACATGATGTCAAACGTGAAAGTGCAGCTTCAGCAACAGGCAACCGTTTCCTGTGTGTGCATGCGAGAGGGTTATGAGCCTCATGATCCTTGCCTGTGCTTGAAAACATATTTTGAAAGTAATGAAGTCAGATGGCTCTATCTACTCCAAACATTAAGTTATTGATGATAACAGATGGCACTCTTTAAGATTACAAGGGAGGGCCTCCGTTTCCAGTTTGCGGAGATGTATTTGTGTTTACTGACTGAGCATTTCTTCAATGCTGATATCATCTGTGCAGACTTTACATTTCAGTAGAGCTTTCTAATTAGTGGCAAGCCCAGACCAGAGGAAGAAAAAGAAGAATGGGTCATTATTAAGGTGCAATTAACTGGATCAGAGCACTCGTAATTGTCGTTAGCAGCAAATCTAAAGGAGGGCCAACCGAGCAGAGGAGCTATGTTAGTAACATAACTATTTTTTTTTAACCTAAACAGTTTACGCCTAAAAATTGAGCACAATAAATCAATTAGGGAAACCCTTTTTGAAATGGAACACAGTCCTTTGAAACCCAATGGGATTGCTTTTTTAATTGCATTTGAGCTCTTTGACATGCACAGGCAGCGTTTAGGGGACTTGAGCAGAGGACAGATGTCTCTTCCAAGTTGGTCAAGAGTAAATCAGCCAATTAAGGTGCACACACATTGATCTGGAATTATAATCCTGTTTTAGTGAAATGGTTACTACCTGCTTTACTCTGAAGCCTGAAGAATGGATATGTCCAGTTGTGTGATGTGTTCTATTCTCAACATTGAGAGGGAAGCTGTTGTTGTCATGGTTTTTCATGTGATTTTTGTTGTGTAGAGTATCTTCAGACCTAATCCCATTGTTATTGACAACATTAGAATCCCCACAACGTGCATATTACCTGGAGCCCTGGCAGACACTTTCCGTTGTATTTATGTATTTATTTTTTGACTTTCCTAGCAAGAATGTTTTGTGTAATTTTCTGGACAAGGTACCAAGTCCAGTACATGGCTTAGAGCATGCTTCTGTAGAATCCAGAATCCAGTCGATTTAATACTTCAATTTGGAGAGACACACAGACAAAAAGAGGCAGTTAGAGAGATTTACTGATAGAAATTTGAAAAGTTCTTTTTCCGCTTGGACCCCGGCAGAAGATGTGAAAGCTGCGAATGTCTATGGGCTTGGATGTTCATTTTAGGCTTAGTGAAGTTTTCCCCCCCTGCGATAGACTGGCAACCTGTCCAGGGTGTAACCTGCCTCTCACCCATTGAATACTGGAGATAGGCACCAGCACCCCTCGCGACCCCATTAGGGACAAGCGTGACGGAAAATGGATGGATGGATGGATGAAGTCTTCCCCCTAGGGCAGGGGTGGCCAACTCCGGTCCTCGAAAGCCGGTGTCCTGAAACTTTTAGAGGTTTCCCTGGCCCCACACACCTGAATCAAATAGCACAATTAGCTCCTCAGTATGCAGTCAGGTTCTTCAGAGTCCTGCTAATTAACTGATTATTTGACTCAGGCGTGTCAGACCAGGGACACATCTAAAGGTTGCAGGACACCGGCTCTCGAGGACCGGAGTTGGCCACCACTGAACTAGGGTCTGGACATTGGTGGTGGAGACCGTAGGGGAAGAGTAGTCAGGTGAGCATGAAGGACGAGATCAGTGGGAGGAGGGTCGAAGCTCAGCCGAAGCTCAGGTGAAGAGCAGGAGAATCCATGAGTGGGGTGGCCCACTCTATAAAATATCTATTAAAAGAGCATAACATAAGTTTCAGGATTTTTGCAGACGTCTGCCCCCTCTGGTGACAGGTTGAAAGGACACCAGTGTTGTGCACATGCAAGGAAGAAGAGGAAAAGCATCTGCTGCTGTGACTGCACATATCTTTTATTTAGAGGCGTAATGTCTTCTGAGATAAGAAAGCTATAAATACTGAAGTTAGCCCGTGTTTTCTCGCAAATGCATCGATTACGGCAGAGACTCAACAAAGTAGACGGGTGAATGAGAGCATGCAGGACGTCACACCAAAGAACACACCCAGAGGATTCGGCCTGACTCACTCTCTCATGAACTGACTAATCCAGCCTATAGAGGCAACTGTGGTAGAGGACAACTCATTTACACATTGAGCAATTGTAAGGCCTCAATGTGGGAAAGAAAATAAATAATATTTTACTTAAATCTTGCACTATGCACCTTGAAAGGAGCATTGTGAAAGTTTAAAGGTAATTTTTTTTCTCTTTCCCATACATGCCCTTACAATTTCTCAACATGTTATCCTCTATTTAAATGAGTTATCCTCTATTTAACGTAGTTGCCTCTATAGGCTGGATTAGTCAGTTTTAACAAAATAAATCACAGAAAAATTACCCAAATAAAAGACAAAACAGCAAAATTAATTAATCAGAAGTACCACTCTACTGTTTATAACTTTATTTTTTGAATATAAATACATTTATAAATTTGTGATGGGCTGCAACAAAATAAAATCTAATTCATTAAATGCTTTATTATTTATTACACTTGACTGATTATATATTTCACAAGAGCAATATTTCAAACAATTAACAGCTTTACATTTGAAATAGATATTGGTTGATGACTGACCCGGTGTGTGAACATAAACAGTCATGTTTTCCTTTGATTTACAGCTCGTCAATCTGGCCTGTTGTGTACTGGCTACACTGTTTGCCTGCACCCGGCTGTCATTGCTAACGTTGGCTCTGGTGTCCACGTTTGTTGTACATTCCAGTGATATTTTGCTGCGGGGATTATAAAACTCTTTGTTGCAGAACATGCACACAAACATGCTAGTTTTCAAGCCAGTCTTGGTATTTCTTTAACAACCCTTTAGGTGCATTTCAATGTTACCCAGTAGACCACGAATGTGAAAATTAAAAAAAGGAGTGAATATTTTTTGTAGATAAGTATTTCTTTCTGTAATTAATTAACTTGAATGAATCACTCTAAAATAGCATGATCCAATGAGAAGACTTTGGGTATCCTTCTACCCTTACAACTGCAATATAGGCATTACATGAATTCTGAGACCCAAACAAGATTATCAATGATTTATCTTAGATAAGTAATTTCAGCAATTTCAAGATGTCAAACATTTTGTGGGAAAAATTGGAAGTGAACTAGAAAAAATTTTGTGTTCTGGCATAAGATCTGTAAAAATTCAGATGCATCAGGTGTTAACTTTGTCCACATTTAAAATAAGTTCAACACATCGCTACTTATTATTCCCTGATCGCTTGGGCGCCTCACTGGTAAGCATCGCTTACTAATCAAATCTGACTTCTAATACTTTTGACTCAATGCTGTGTAGCATCTGTCAAAACAGCAGTGCTCCTGGATGCAGGAAGTACTGCCACCAAGAATGAAGCACTCCCAGTGTGTTGCCATATTCATGTTCATTGCCCATGAAGGGCATTAAGGAAGTCGTTGTTGGTGTCAGATGGCCTCATGTGTCAGGGTTCCCTCCAGTAGTGTTGCCCTGAATTCTCCCGGCCATTTTACAGTAACAGGATGCACGGTGACCTATGTCCACTTGCTGAGCCGCCCGTGGTGAGCCGGTTAGTGCCAGGCCAGCTGAGCTCTGCTGCTAGGCAGACTCCATGACCCTTTGCCCCTGGGTCTACAACCACACACTCCTCTAAACTCGCCTAGCTGTCCCCACTCCATTATGTGCTGATTAGGAGTGGATTACCCATTGAGGCGGGTTTCATCTGCACCACTGTAGGAGGCAGCTCCATGTGAGAGATCAGGTTTTAGCTGATTCCTACCCCACAGTGTGACCTCGCAAATGCCCATTCAGCCTACCTGACTCACTTGGGCTTTCATAATTTTAACGACTGTTCTGCAGCCTATTAAAGCTCTCATTAGAGTTGAGATCTGCTTGATGGCGGTCATAGTGAGAGCTCAGCTGTAGCCCGCGAAATTGAAGGGCAAGTCGGGCTAACTTGGAGCACACGTCTCCTGGTGCAGTCACCTGCTTGTCCTCAGGAGGAGCAATTATGTCAAGATGAAGGAGGGGGAGGTATCCCCAGATGGCCTCGATGCCAAGCCCTTGCTAATTGGCACTGTTATGGATTCAGAGAGCGATTCAAGAGTACGAGCTTTCCTTTCCTCTCTCCACTGCCCCAACATCTTTGTTTTGCTTTGTTTTGCCTTGACAACACTTGGTTTTTGATATGCATATCAAGACATGTTTTATTCATGGTTCGTTGGAGTAAAATGAGTCAAGATCACCTTGCAGTTGTCTGAAGGAGCACGAACAGTTAGGTGTTTGCATCAGCGCTCGGAGTTGCCATTTCAAAGCAAAATTTTAAAATGATGCCTCACACTTATGTAAGCCAAAAGAATAAATGATTTATGAGATTGTCACTCCAAGGATGCAGAACAACCAAGACTAGTTGTAGTTTCTTTTTCTTCCTCTTGCGTTTGCACAAGGACAACAATTCTAATTAAGTAAGTGGCTGGAAAAGAACAGCGTTCAGATATTGTTGCTACACAAAGGGAAACAAAGGAACACTACTGGAGTTCACATTTCCCAAGGGGTGAACATACAGTACCTGTTTCATTAGAGCAGAGATCTGTTGTCTCTGATCCACTGTGACTAAGTCTAGGTTAGCTCAAATATACTGTATTTTATTGTAATTACATCAATGCTTGGCTCCCACTTTGGTGACTGTGAAATTACAACATATTTTAGCATTAAACTTCCTGATTTTTGAAATGAGGTTTTGTTCAAAGTTTAAAAGCAATTCATATTTGACCTGCAATAAGTGACTCCTGGTTTCTTCAGTTAGTGAAAGTCCAGAGTTTTTGGTGTCGGTTATGATTTGTCTCATGTGAACCAGTAATTTTCCATGTTCATATCAGAAAAATTTTGAATTAATGTGTTCTGATCCTGTCTATGGTTACAGAAACTCACTGTGTTGTTCGGTGTATACAACACATCGTATAGATGCTGTATAGATGCCATCTTGGCAGAAAATGCAGTTGTGGAATTTCCTCACAATTAAAGTCGGTTGTTTGTGGCATTATAACAGGAAGCTATTGGAAACACAATGGCAACTAAGGCAAGAAGTGGTAACCTATGCAATGAAGACTTTCAGCAGAGCCAATAGCTACAGACTTTCACGTGGCTTTCAGATTAGCTCAGGAACTGTGTGTAGAAACCTTCATGAATGGATTTTCATGGCCAAGCAGCTGCATTGAAGCCTTACATCACCAAGTGCAATGCAAAGCCTCAGACGCAGCATTGTAAAGGAGCCACCACTGGACTTTAGAGTAGGGGAGATGTGTTCTCTGGAGTGAAAAATCTGGCCTGTCTGTCTGGCAGTCCAGTGAATGAGGCTGGGTTTGGCAGTTTCCAGGAGAACGTAATTACCTGACTGCAATGTGTCAAGTGCAAAGTTTGGTGAAGAGGGAATTATGGTGCGGGATTGTTTTTCTGTACATGGGCTCGGCTCCTTGGTTCCAGTGAAAGCAACTCTTAATGTTTCAGAATGCCAAAGCAGTCTGGGGGATTTCAGATTGGACATGGCCACTTCCTGCTCCAGCATACCTCTGCACACAGCCCAACAGAACACCTCTGGGAGGGATTAGAGCAGGGGTGTTCTAGGTGAGCTGGGTGTTCTGGTCCAACATCAGTTTCAGACCTCGGGTCTCTATTTATTAGGCTGCTCATAAATGCACCCTGAACCTCATGAAAATCCTTCCAAGATAAATTAATGCTGTTACGGCAATGGATTGGAAAACATAATTTGATACCCTATGGAATTAAGAATGAGATGTCACTCAAGTTAAGTTGTGTGTGAAGGGGGATCAGTGAATACCATAACCCATTGTGTGTTGAACATTGTACTTAATGTGACCCATACATCTCTTCCCTAAACAATGACCTTAAAGATTAGGCCCGGTCAGCCAGTGCTCTAACACACCTGACAACTTGTCAACCACATTTAGACGTCAGTAGACATTTTAATGTACACATATTTTTATCTTTTCCCTGTTTAACCACTTTTTAGATAGAATAAAATACTGTAAATTAGTTTTAGCTTGAGGAAGACTGTATGCCTGTTACATATTTCCCCCAAGTTTATGTGTTTTTTTTCTCCGGGTACATCTACTACATTTACTTCTTCACTGAGCGCAGGACCCAGTGTGTAGTTTGCTTGTTCGTCTTGTATGTTTTCATGTTAGGCCTGTAATGAACTGGAAACCCTTCCAGTTTGTATATTTAACCCCCCGTACACATGCAAAGCCATTAAAGCCATTTATGCAGGGAGAGTTTGTCTGTTTTTTAATTTGCTTTTCACTGCATTCCTCTTCACTTATGAAGAATCTGGAAAATGTTTTAAAAAGAAAACTGGAATATGGAAAATTATCTTAGCTTCTAGATTTAACTTCTTATAGTTGTATCTAAAGGATTACTAGTTAAAAAATAAAGTCACGCCCCCCCCCTTCAAAAACAAAACAAGAAAAGCCATTTCAATGTGTTTTGGCATAGATCAACTTTTTAGATGGGATCTGTGATTTTAAAACTTGATCTGGTTTAGGCAGCAAACAGAGCACATAAACTTTATTTTGTTTTATTTTTTACAAAAATACTAACAGTATTAAAATTTACTATGATTTAAGGAATTTATATTTATTGTAAAATAACAATGAAATCAAAATGTAATGTATTTAAGTGTGTGTGATTGAACTCAAGAAACTATATACTGCAGCTGTTCCTTTTACCATACTGTAGGATCGGAAGCCAGCCTTAAGACTCTAGGGATCAAGAAAAAGCACAACACTAAGATTGTTAATCCCAGCTAGATATTTTGTGGGTCCTCAACTGTCCGAAAAAAAACAACAGATTTTCTTTAAAGCATGTTTTGAACTTTTATTTTGTGATATTTTATCTGAATGCATTTTCTTATGAAATAAAATCCAACTATTTGCTCGTTTCTCGTCTTCGGTCTAGGACCCCCAATAGGAACCTGAACTTTACCCTGTGGCATTAAGGCTGAGAATGAAATCAGATTTTTTGGCCCGTTTTTTTCAGGGACTCTCACGCAAATGGAAACTGGTAATACTTCAGAAAGGGCATTAGAAAATGCATTAATAATGTGAGTTTGTTTGGCACCAGCAAACACAACCATTTGTATGAATGCAAAGGTTTACTGTGATGTATTTGAGTTCCAGAAAGAATTTTCATCTTGCAAAGAAAAACGTTTAGATCAACCAGTTATTTTCTGCATCCATTTTTTATTCTATTTATAATTTAAAGATGTTTGACTGTTATCTAAATGTAGGAAAGCAGCCCATTTCCATAGCACCGGGGTATTCCCTTTGGCAGGAACCTGGTGCTTTGGGCTGACAGATTCACCCACGGAGTCTTAAGAAGATGAATAAAGCTGAGGAAGGTGCCATGTGTGTGAAGCCTTCTGGGAGACTTTGTGAATGCATTGAGCGTTAGAGAAATGTAGACATTCTCTTGTCCAATTAGGTCCTAATGCTTATGCTCTCTTCTCCACAGAGAATGTGAATAAACTGATACATAAACAAAGTCTCTTTAAATAATCAGATTGAAAGGAGAGGAATTAATCATTTAGTATCAAAATATTCCCAGATATAAATGGTAGCAATAGGCAAATAATCAATATTGTTAAAATTGTTAAAGTAATTTTACAAAGTCAGAAAGAGGATAAATGTATTTGTTACAAGTAGCCTAGAAAATAGAAAATCGAGACATGAAATTTCCATCCATCCATCCATTGTCTTCCGCTTATCCGGGGTCGGGTCGCGGGGGTAGCAGCTTCAGTAGGGAGGCCCAGACGTCCCTCTCCCCGGCCACTTGGGTCAGCTCCTCTGGGGGTGTTAGGCTCAGAACAGGTGGATCCAGTATTCGAGGAAGACAAACAGTTTAGGTTTAACAGTTTTATTAAGAGCATAAACCGAGCGGGTGGCATCAGCGTCTACAGCGGGAACCTGTGCTGTTACTGAAGAATATTATATTTCCTTAAATCAGGTTAAGCATCCACATCAATTTGTCGATGTTAGCACAATTTCCCAAACGCGAGTTTTTGGAGATCATTGGGCCTGTGTCACATTACAGAGGGGGCGAGGACTGTAGTGTAGGCCCTTATAGCTTTTTGGCTATTTCACTTATTAACAATTCACATTATGGATCTGATCTTGATCTGAGCTGTATTTGGCCGCTGCCAAAAATGGACTAAATGAATGGCTTTAGCTTAAAAAATAAAGACTATTTGAACAATCAAAATGTGAAGTGGAGTCATAGATCAAAAAAGAGACTCGGTTTGCTTTGTGAATGCCAAGAATGTCGCTCACTTTCGAATGTTTCAGGAGAAGTTTTCTTCAGAGCCAACCCGGGTTCCTGCAGCCCTGCTGATGACCAGGTTGAAACTGAGCTGACTCGAGAGGAGTTTTGAATGAACACACCCCTTTTCAGTGATTGGCCACAGGGTGAAGAGAAATGAGATTTTCTCCGAGGAAGTCCAGAAAAACTGAAGAGCGACGAGATTAATATTAAGGACCACTATAAAAAGACTGGGTCAAATCGAAATACAATTATATTATTTTCAAATCATTAACCACACCAGAAGGGGGGAAAAATACTTTAGGTTTCTATACCCTGACACGCTGTATCAGATCCATGGATTTATCGAGGCTTTCTCCCAGTTCAAACTGAAAGCTGCTTATGAAGTGTCCATCCAAATAATGCAAGCGGGGAGGAGCAGAATAAGGTGGGTGAAAACGGGCGGGCCAGAGGAAATGTGCCTATATATGCACAGTGAGAGAGAGCAAGAGAGAGAGGGAGAGAGAAATTGCCAAACAGCACAAGAGATGTTGACATGGGAACTATGATGTCACATTACTGCTTAATCTTATTTCGGAAACGCTCTGATCTGGACTGATATTTCCCCGTTTTTACACTTATATCCCTACAAACACAGTAGAGCCTGGTTCACACGGCAAGATTTTAGCCTGAGAGACACCACACCTAACAATAAAAAAATCGTAGACAAAACTCCTACAGTGTGTGGTGTCGGGTCAGAGGACAATCGCAACACCTCACACGAACAGATTTCACTCAGGATCATTCAGATGTTAGGCGGAAAATCCTATCAAAACCGTCAAGATCAAACATGAGTTCATAGTAAATAAACATAGATGACGAGGAAGAATAATGATAGTTTGTGGACTAATTTTAACAGAGAGAAACATTACAACAAAGGCGTTAAAGGAGTGGAGACAGCGCCAACAGGCGGCTTTAGGTTTGTTGCACTATGATAGAGCTGAGCTGTTTTTTTTTTCTTGGGGTTCCTTTCACCTTGCTTTCTGATTGGCTAGACGTCAACAAGCTGCATGCTCGTTTGTCCTCGAGGAATGCCACACATGTTTGGATATCGGGTCAAGACAACCCAACATGTTGAATAGCCCCGATTTGAGGTCAGAGCGGTCCTGACGCCACATGTGCAGGGATATATCCGAAGGTTATCTTAAGAGCTACGCTGATAATTAGGGCCTCTCGGAAGGGGAAGATCAGGGACAAAATGGGGCAAATTATCCTGCCGTGTGAACCAGCCTTAAGAGACCGATTTTCCAACGTTACTTTTTTGTTATATTGCCCCCACCCCCATTCCACCAGCTCTGCTACAGGTTACATCCCATCAATCGGCTGATTCTGTCATCACAATGCACCTCTACTAGTTAACCTGATAAATACTATTGGCTGATCTGGGCTTGGATGATCAAGGATTCTAATATTTTCTCTATTACCCCCCCACCACACACACACACACACACACACACACACACAACAACAACAACACCCGATGCCACTCCCTCATTTGTGGGAGAAGTGACAAAAAAAGTCATCTTAGCAGCATGTTTGCACTGTAGGCTTTTGTTTTTTGTTCTGTTTTGGCTGTTTAGAACCACTAACTTGAAAAGCTGCCAAGCAAGACTTGTCGTGTCCATGAGTGACCTATGTAATTACCAAAGATTTATCCCGAAAACAGCCAGCCCTCGGCAGCAGTAATTAGAAAACACAGAGATGAGCAAACATGTTGCAGTATTGTTCAGTAAATCCTCTTTCGGTGGGATTTTCTTTGATAAGTGAAAGGCATTTCTTAGCAAAACTAAACCCAACTCTGTTTTCTGTACACAAGTTGCAAGTCTCTAAATAATTTGAACTTGAAACAAAACCGTTGGGACCATCCCCTTTTCGTGGATTATTTTGTTTAGAGGAAATTACTTGATGATTTTGAGCAGAAACTTTTCCTCTTCTAACTCTCCTTTTAGATTGTTAATCAATGCTAATAACTGTCACACTGAGTTATTACACAATAAACGACTAGCATACCCCCTAGTGAGATTAACAAGGAGTCTAAATGCTGCTGTGCTCTGAAAGTATACTTTGATGGTGTGAAACTGTAAGGTGTGCAAGAAAACACTCTCTGATGCCTTCTCTTTATTTGCATGTTTTCAGTACCCTGGGCAATTCAGTCTATACATATAGGCCTTCGCTTTATTCATTCTCTACGCTGCACATATTTATATATATTTATTCACCTTACTTTTATATTTTATGTGTTTCTTGTGTTTTTATGTGTGAAGTGTGAATGTTTATTACTACTGCACAAAAATTGCCCATATTGGGACAAATAAAGTTACTACTACTACTACAATACAGCGATACATAGATCTGACAGTGCTTTCATAAAATACATTGCTAAAGCCTCCTAGTGCTCAAAGCTTTTTGATGGTTAAGCCAGAAAGGAAGAATCTGCAATGTGCTGCATCCACAAAAGGATTTTCCATCGCTCCATATTCATTACAATCTCTAGGATATAACTAAGAAAATACTGGTGGAACAAAACTGAAAATTTTCCCACAGGGAGCCTTAGAGGGAGCCTAAAAATTAATTGATGCTAAAAGAGCTTGTCAAAGACCGAGTGTTTGTTGATAAGATATTGATGGCAATGGGATGTGAAAGGATCAGCAAACTGTTATGTCTGAGATCGATAGTTGTGATTGGAGATGCATTTAATTCAATTCTATTTATATAGCACCAATTCAACACATGACATCTCAAGGCACTTCAAGTCAAATTCAATCAAATCATGCAGACAGATTGGTCAAAAAGTTTCATATCTAAGGAAACCCAGCAGATTGCATCAAGTCTTGACAAGCAGCATTTACTCCTCCTGAAAGAGCGTAGAGCCACAGGGAGAGTCGTCTGCATTGGCCATGGCTTTGCAGCAATCCCTCATACTGAGTATGCATGAAGCGACAGTGGAGAGGAAAACTCCCTTTTAACAGGGAGAAAAACCTCCAGCAGAACCAGGCTCAGTATGAACGGTCATCTACCTCAACCGACTGGGGATTAGATAAGACAGAGCAGAGACACAAAAGCTCACGTGCACATATTGATCCAGGAATCTTTTCTATGTTGTATGGTGAAAGTGGATGATCTGCCTCCCCTGGATGATGTCACAGCTAAAAGAACGCCAGACCAGGTGTACCTACTATGAAGAGAAAAATGAAATAACAACAAACAATAATGCTGACAGTTGCCATATACAAATCTTTTTTTGGCTACATATGTTTCATCTTCACTGTTTATATATGGTGTATTATGTGGTTTTAATGTTCTTGGTTTTTATAGGGTGAATACAAAAATATGAAGGCATTTTCTGTGAAATGTTTCTAAGCAGTTAGTTTCTTTCCTCAGTAGACAACACCTTTGGTATCTTCATTTAGAATAAAACAAATGATTTGGTCCTGGAAACTTAAAGATGTTACATACTCCATGGGAAGCGAGAACTTTGTGGGAGAAATTTGGTCCTACAGCTGTGAAAACAAGATGATTTGTTTTGCAGCACTGCTCTGAAAGCTCTGGCAAGTTGTTCTTGGCACATCATCATTTACATTTATTTGATGTTCTGAATGTGACAAACATGCAAAAACATAAGAAATCAGGAAGGGGCAAACAGTTTTTCACACTAAAATAGACAACAATGAAATTTGGTAGTAGTTTTTGATTATTGTGCAGACTTGTGTTATCCTGCTCTTCTTCATGAGCTTTATTTGTGTTGTGTCCAATTTTCCAGTTTCTTGTTGGTGAAGGGAAACATATAGTACCCTTCTGTCCTCCAGCTGTCTGGCAGTGCACAGTAATAGGTAGGGGAGGGGCAACACTCCATTACACCATGCACCATACAGCCAAAAAAACCTCCATCTCATTAAAGAACTTTAAACTGTAGGAATGGTACGATGAAAACTTTTAGCCCCCCTTTATTTCAGAGCTTTTTTTTAAATTCCTCAGTATATCTGGACACCAGTTACCAAAGCATGAGTGTGGTTTTCACTTCAGTAAGGTTATCAAATAGACGTACGTGATGCAGCAACAAAATAAAGTGAAGAATTGGGAAATGTCAAAAATTGAAGTCATTTTGGACATAATTATAAGCAGAGCTTGTGGTGCGATCTTACAGGGCTCCTGAAGCTCTCTGCCACCTCCGTCGCACCCTGTTTGAACTAGCAGGTCTATCTTTGAAATGATGTGTGAACAGCCCTAGGACTATCACTAACTCCATCCAGTTTAAATTAGAGGAGCTGATAAGTGCACCTCCACCTCTCATTCCCGAGGCTCATTAGAGATAACTTCCTGGTCATGAGGAAGGCTCCATGATGCCACGTTTTGCTCCACTTGGACATGCAAGGAGACCCAATAAGGAAAGTGGGAAGGACAAAATATATACTTGCCTTCCTAATAATATATTAATATCATATCATCTGGCTTTAGGTCTCATACTTTCAGATGGTAATTCAGCAGTGTGCTGCAGCCCGTGTAAATGCTGTAGAGCTCATTATCTGCTGCATGATCAGACCAGCAGTCACTTTTCATCTTCTGCTTGGCTTTGAGACTTAATCTTTGTCCCATGTCATTAAAACAGGCCCAATCTTCCGGTTTCCCTGGAACCACTCAAAAATACACAATGCTTCTCCATACTTGGCCATTCTGAAGCTCATGCTGTCATTTCAGTATTCCACCCTATGCAGCTCCTCTAAACCTGTCAGGAGCCCCTTAATGGGCAGGAAGAATATCTGGCTGGCAGAGTTATGATTCTTGACAAGTTCATTTGTAATATTCGAATTTTCCGTCATGTGTAACTTGAATTTCTTTTTTTCTATGAATAAGTTGGGTAATGATTTGTATTCTGTACCATTCTCAGGAATCATAGAGACCGTGAGTGTGTTAAAGTACGAATGTGAGTTACTGTATGGTTCAAATAGAGGCACAATCTGGATGACTGCAACGGCTGATTCATTTTTTTTCTTTTGCGCATATAAAATTCCTAGCCACATCTGATCCCCTCATATTTTGCTCCTGATGATGCATGCATTAGTATAGAAGTGGACCTTTTTTCAGATGTGAAGCTTGCGCTAGAGATTTTATAATTGTATATAATATTTTCTGTCAAAAACCCATAAAATGCATTTCCCTCCAAAATGCTTCACCTCATTCATGCAATGACATCTAAATGCATTTTTCAAACCGTTTAAAAAGACTCTTTTCTCATTGCACCATTCAAATTGCAGTGTTTTGGATTTTCCCCATACATCAGCTGAAAGGCATGATTTATATGTCACTGCACTTAGCTGAAGAGTAGATTATCATTATTTGACTACACAGGAAATAAAAAAATAAATATAAGGCAAAATTTTCACTGCAAGCAACTTGCAGATTTGTGGGAAGATTTAGGTTATAATCCTGTTCCAGCTCATGATATTGAGTCCACTAGGATAAGGTCATATAGAAATTTAGCAATATTTTTGGAGAAGAAATTGTTTCAGAAATCACAAACTGTGTATTAAACACTCTGTAACCAGTATAAAATTACCCAATCCATGTATGACTTGTCCACATATTGGAGTTTTTAATCTAAAGTTGATCTTTATTCTCAAAATACTTTGAAAAGGCCCCCTTTTTGTGTTTTCACAAAACAGAGTTTCAGAAATATAAAACTGTGTTTTAAAGAACCTTTTTTGTTTAGACTAGACTGTTCTACTTCAGGCTGGAACATCTTAGATTTTGAATGATCATGATCAGATGAAGTCCAGACTCATTACAAAACAGAGAAATCACCCCTTAGGTTGGCTCCAATGGAAGCCCTGAAACAGATGTTAATTTTTGCATTGCTGGCGGCTAATGGTTCTCCATTCGCAATCAAAATACTGCGACACAAAATAAGTCGTGGGGACGTTTTTTTCAAAGCTTTTTTGACATGAAATCTACAGGATTCTTTATCCCCAATTTTACCCCGAATTCCCAGTCGGGGAACATCTACATCAGTCTTTACTTCTTGTGGTCAGTTAGCAGGGTGAGTCAGCCAAATATATATAATTGTGAGATGGAGTGAAAACGGGAGTATACGTATAAGTGTGTGAGGGAACCCGACCCAAATCCAACCTCAGTGACAGTGAAACAACTATTTTTGAACAGACTCTGGATGCAGTCGGTTTGGGTGAAATGATAACAGATCCAACTGCAAACGTGTGTTAATGACAGCAAATGAAATGAAGAGGCTGGGACATGGCAACAGCTACGTACTTACTAATTGCATGTATATTGTGGTAAAGAAACATAGAGAAAAAAAACAAACAAACAAAAAAACAAGACAATTGGATATGTAAGAGTAAATAATGTAATTTGAACAGTATATGTACAGTAAATAGTGAAGGGCCTTCTTGAAATAAACTTAAGTCACATATTGAACATAAAAGTTTTGGGACTTAACATAAATAGTTAATATTTTAAGTATAAGTTTTTTCAGTCCACCTGTCCATCAGTCCATATTCTATACTCATTTATCCTTGCATTGTTGCAGGAGGCAGGGCTCGTCACCATCTCCAGCCGTCATTGGACGAGAGGCAGAGAACACTGTGAATATTTTCCATATAGAATGCACTTATTTATCATAAATATTTTTTGCACAATCCAGGCGAAATTATATTGTTGTCTATTCTAGATTAAAGGCAACAATAAAAGTGATTCCAAAACTGACTTGAAACCTAACTTGAAAAAAAAAATTTGTTCCAACCTCTCAGCATCAGTATGACAGTACTATCAACAGTATCTTATCATATGTACTTGTGGGATAAACTTAAACGTATTTTAAAATGCATCTCTTTCCAATTGTAGTTGGAGTGGCACAGAAATATAGCCTGTCTGAATTGTAAGATTATCTTCTCTTACAGCCACCTATTGGTATGTTGTTTCCCTTAAACGGCCAACGTCACAAGTTTGAAGCGTTCAGTTGGCTGTATTCAGTTTGGGGAATCCTGTAGTCTTCGATCCCTCAGTAGGTCCCGTTATTACATGTTTGATCCTCAGTCTGTCCATCATGAACCAAAAATCTGCTGGAACCAGTCTGTTAGTGTGAACTCCAAGTCTTTTCTAAATGTGTTCAGGCTGTGAATGTTGTGTAGATTGTCCCCAGCTTTAGTCAGCTCTGTGAACACAGCGGGCGAATCAGGAACTCGTCATTACTTCAAAATAATAGTCTCAGACATACAGAGAAGGGGTCAAACTGAAGCCTTCACCTCCATATCCAGGCCCTTATGATAATTTCATCCCCAGATGACATCATGCTGACAGCAACTTGGTTGCGGTCTGCTGCTGCTCATGTCTGCCTTTTTGTGTTTTTTTTGTGTGTTATTATGTCCTTAATACAGTTGTAGGATTTTTATAAGGTAAAGTTGTTCTTTAATCTTTCGTTGCCAAATGGTAACAATGTGTGACGGTTTGGGCTTTTATTCTTGTTTATTATTATGTGTTGGATTCCCACTTAACCTTGACCCCCAGTTTGGGTTTTTATTAGTCAGATTGCTGGTTATGTACAGGGAAACATTTGACTACAACAATAACTGTAATCTGTCCCTGACCAAAGAAACATGAATGAAAAACGAGGAAGCAAAGTCCGAAAAATATGCGTTCCTATAAGACCCACCCTAATCTATATATGTGAATGGAATCAATCCTAGAAAACATATCCACATGATGACATGATTATGTTCTCCCATCTGAGATCTTGTGACATGGCGTACACCAGTTGTAGCTGAACATTGAATTTTGAGCGACAGACGTGGCTCTAACTTTAAATAGGTTTCTGGTAAATCCTGTGTTCTATGCTGGTGGTGTAGCTCAGAATGTTACACAGTGTACATGAGGAAGTCTCACTGTGACAAACACAGAGTAAATCATGAGCCTTTCACACATCAGGTCGCACGGCACCAGAGTCGTACAGCCCTCCCACGGCAGCACGCTGATGATCTCATCCAAGCAGCATGTTGGGACTTCTATTACAATCATTAGGAATGTAGAAATATTTTCTGCTTCCCACCTGCATATCATGTACTCTTTTCCACTTTGTTCTGTGTGAGTCATGATGACGCAGACTCATGTTCACTTCTTTGACTTTCCTCTCCATGGCTGCGTACACTCTGATGATCTCTTTGTCGAAAGTGGACTTTGTCGTATAGGCTGAGTAGAACTGAACCAACTTTGTTTTGTTAACAACATAAAGAGTGATTTGACACAAAACATTGTACTCAAATCTTCCAGTGCACCCCCATTGAACAGCAGGAATGCATTTCTCCTCATCGCTGTTCAGTCTCTGACTCGCTTTGCTCCTTTTTGTTTCCACTCCCAAAAAAATCTTCATTGCCCTCTACTTCTCAAGTGGTGCTCCTTTTATGATACACAATCTCCTCTGTTTTGCAGCCGCCTGAACAGCAGCTGTGCGCTTATTGAATCGTTGGCTTTAGTTTTATGTGAAGACACCGTGGACTGTGTGGGAATAATATGTTTGTTGGAGCAGCTTAACTGTAGCTGAGAGGAAGCGGCTGGATAAGCTCATTAGGAGAGTCACTTTTGTCCTGAGATTCCCTTCGGACCCAGTACAGGTGGTGGGAGACAGAAGGACTCTAAGGAAAATCACATCACTGATGGACAATGTCTCCCACCCCATGCATGGAGCTGTTGCAGAGCTGGACAGCCCTTTTAGGGACAGACTGCTGCATCCTAGATGCTCTAAGGAGCGTTTCTGCAGATCGTTCCTCCCGGCTGCAGTGAGACTTTATAATCTTGGCTGCCTCCAACAGACATAATAACGGTTTACATCATACTAATCATTGCACAGGTTCTGATCAAACCATTCATTGTTTACACTGTTCCGAAATACTAAGGTAACTTGCACACGCCTTAGCTAGGATGTTGCTGCACTAACATAGTGTATTATCATACATTATGTAAAAATGGCATGTTCTATTATTGTTTGTTATGTAAATAGGCTGCCGTTTTTCCCACTGTCAAATTGTTTTTTTTTCCTTTGTTCAGTATTTACCCTCATCTTCTACTCTTGGTGTTTCTTTAGAGCTAACTTTAGATTAGACCAGTTTGCTCTTTTTTCTTCTTCTTTTTCCCCCCAAATTGCAGTACCATAAAAGGAATTATTATTCTTTTTCTTCTCTGAAAGATTTAAGATACCCTGTCCCTGCTTTTGTCTGGTGGATTATTGATATTCATGTCTTTTATTAACTTTCATGGTAACTATGTCAGATGATGCAGCGTCATCAAAAGATGTTTCAGTTTTTTTGTTTTTGTTTTTTTTAAGCAGGGTTTGGTGGAATCTTAAGAGTAAATAGTATCTGCATCATCTAGTCAGTTTCAAAGGAGGGTTTCCGCCATTTTAAAACAACCCTAACTTAAAAAAATCCACTAATGATTCATGAAAACACAATTTAATTAACTTTTATAAACACGTCAAGGCATCTGCCAGGAAGTTAAAGCCTGGCTCCAAAAGTATACCTCACAATTAGTTAAAAAGTTGTTTTAGGACATAAAAGTCAGTGTTTTTAGTGTGGCTATCACAGAGCCCTGATGTGAGTCCTATAGAAAATGTAGGCTGATCTAAAATGGTGTGTTAGAGCAAGGTGCAAACCTGACCTCATCCTACATGATCTTCTCAACATCTCAGCACCTGCCCCTTTGCCCCTTGATGCCCAAAGTGCCCTTCTGTCAGTGTTTTTTTTTTTTTTTTTTTTTTTTATGTGTGCGTGTTTGTTTGTGTGTGTGTGTGCATGTCCAAAAGCAATAATAATTTAGATCTACCGTGCCACGGTAACCGTGGCCGGTTACATGATCCACATAACGTGCCCTCACTTTTCCTCTCACAGCTCGCAGCTCCGCTGCCTCGCGGGTACAATGAATGTGCCCCCCACTTTTCTGAGATATTTAAATGTAAAAAGTGTCAGCTAAATTAATTTTATATAGTTATACAGTAGAGTTGGTTTTGTACTGTGAGTTATCTCTAATAAACCAGATAAGTTCCATTGGCATTTGGGTATTTATTTTAAACCATATGACAATAAATTTTGGTTGCACAAATGCATCACTTTTCAGATCAGCATAAGATTAACCGTTGTATGACAGTCTGACATGGTAGCTGCTACGTCAGGGTGTCAAGTAACTACCATTTTTTGTTTATCATATCACGCATAAATAAAGTAATCTAGTAAACTTCGTCTAATTTCTGCTAAAGGTAGCGCATGCGTATTGACTATGGGTGTGTTGGCCTGACGGGGTATGCTGATCTGACACTTATAGGCCCGTTTACACTACACTTTTTTAACCGAGCCGAGACCAGTCCGAGCTCGGTAACCGAGATAACTCTTGTGTGTAAACGGTCAGCAGACTGAACCAGACCGCGCTAAACATAACCGGACCGCGCTAACTGCAGACCAGCTCTTGGGTAGGTCTCGGCCTGGTTCTATTTTATCCCGGTTTCTGATAACGAAGAGCGCATGAGCAGACGGCGTCATGCCCTTACAGTCAGCTGACTGTCAGCGGGTTTTCCGGCGTGTCTGGCTGCACGTCCCGATTCACACTCCATTCAGACAAATTTCAGACATTCATAATAATACTAGCTTCCTTACCGTGCCACACGGTTTCCAGTGATGATTCTGCTTAGCAGCGCAATGAACCTCAGCGTCTGTCATTGTTTCCGGCGTCTGTAAATCCTTATTAGACGTTCGTTTGTCTCATCCACTTCCCAAAAAGCCAACTTTCTCAAGTAAATTCACCAATGGTTGCCTTCTTCCCCTGACTCTCTGCAAACACCGAAATATCACAATATCAAGCATAACTTCCTGAATGTTACGGGCGCAGCTGTTTTTTTTTGCTGCTTCCGCCTTCAATCACAGAGAGCGGTAGTACCACAGATCGCCACTAGGGGGCGAGGAGCAACCAAGGAACCGAGATAAGCTTTGTGTGTAAACGGGTCGGCTTGTCTTGGATAACTGAACCAAGCTCGGACTGGTCTCGGCATGGCTCGGTTTTTAGATGTAGTGTAAACGGGCCTTATATTTCAGCCTAGCATACCCCGTACGAAAATCTGACGTCACGCGCATGCGTATTGACTATGGGTAAACTGGTCTGACGGGATATGCTGACCTGACAGAACACCGGCTACTGCTGCCGCTCTGCCCGGTCTGTCCTGCCCCTTTAAATCTGCAGCACACGTGACCGTGCTCTGTGCTGTTTAACTCCACTGTCATTGGTTATACTGCTTTAAATCCCGCCTCCCCTCTTTCTGATTGGCTGTTTTCTAGTGCGTGCGTGTGCGTGCTTGCTAGGAGTGCGAGATTTACGTTTCGATTCATACTGGGATACTGCGGTTACCACAATTAATACTAGACTACGAAACTAGTGCCAGGTAAGAAACTAAGCATTATCAGCACTAAAATAGGTGAAAGCCGCTGAGTGCAGTTCTTTAAAGAAGCAGGAGAGAGAGTTTTGATTTGTGGAACTTGAGAAATGTAAGTAACCAACGTTAGCATCTCAAAATAGCATCTAATTCTGAAGTATAATACATTTATCAACAGAAACCTAATCTGTTTTATAAAACTAAATATTCTGTGCCAGGCAGGAGTTCTGAAGACCGCTGGAAAGATGGAAAAGCAAAGACTGTAGGCTATTAAAAATTCAGATTCTTAGCCACAGCTGCCTGAAAAAAGAAAAGGTGAGGGTTTCCCTTTTACCAATATTTCGTTGCTATTATTGCTTAATTTTTTGTTGACCCTTTGATGCAGTTCAGGTATAAATAGCAGGTGATATTTCTTTTACATGATATACAGTATAAGAACACTAGATGCCGCATAAACAACTGCTATATTTTGTTTAGACTTTTGCTTATTTATAATAGCGTAATTAGGATTCCACAAAATGATAGTGCTATTTATTTCACTATTTCTACTTCTAGAATTAGAAATACGACAAATACAATCGAGGAACACAATTTACATTGTTTTTATTGTACAGGTTTTCACACTGTCCATTAGTAAATTAGTGCAAACCAGGGGCGGGGCTAGACATTCTCATCATCAGGGACTTAGCCCATAAAATATTACATCATTACGAGGGTAATTTGGTACACCAAAAAAGTAAAAATCATTTAATCTGTTGATGCGGTTGTAAAATTAATTTAATATAGGCCTTTACATATCCTAAAGTTTAATCTGCTGTTCTTTAATAGTCTTACTAGTATATACCAATAGTATATTAATATGTTCTCATTTGAATGATGAAATGGACAACCACTCATGTAACAATTCAGTCTTGGTGTCACCAATCTTACTCAAAGTACAGTATTGGGTCCTCCATGCTCCTTATGTATAAAGGTTTACTGCACATTTAAACATTGACATCTCACTATTGTTAGGGAAATAATTAGTTGTCTGAGAGGATGTAGGTAAGGAGAAGCTGTTATCTACACTTCAGATATATGATGTAAGAAATGTGTTTGGAATGTTAAGATAAATTACATGAAATGGGCTAAAGAGAGTAACTACAGCCCAGTTGTACATTTGTTGAAGTTTGAATTTAATATTTGTAATGCTGTCAGTGTCAGTGACACTTCTACTTCCAGTGCAGAGTAAATACAAGAAAGTTACTTGCAGTCCCTTGAATGTACAATTTTGCTGTGTTTTATGATGCAGACAGAGTATCTTAGATAAAAAAATTAGGGTGGGGTTTATCTCTGCACATTTCTATATCTTCTAAAGAAAATACAGGATATATCTAGACAACAGACATATTTTGAATATATTTGGTTTAATTGGCTTGTTTTTACCATCTGGCTCTGTTGCTAGTAAGTTCAAATGCAAACTTTTTCAAAGTGGGAAAAAAAGTCCCAATTCAACATTCATCAGATTGGGAGCTGCTTTATAATTTATAATAATAATTTAACTTTATTGATCTCACAATGGAGAAATTCACTTCTGCATCTTTACCCATCCCCTCGGGGAGCAGTGGGCTGCCACTGTGCGGCACCAGGGGAGCAATCGGGGGTTAAGGGTCTTGCTCAGGGACCCAGAGTGGTAGTCTGTGGGAGTTGAACTCCGAACCTCTGGGACCCAAGCTCAATGCTCTAACCACTAGGCCACCAGATTAACAAAAAGCATCTAGTGTGTGTCGTGCTTATAAAATTTGTATAAATGTAGCAAGAAATACTGCTTTTCTCTTTAGACAGAAGAAACGCGTCCTGATGCTCAAGTCAAGCATAAAGAAATAGGAGCATGCATATTGCGTAGGACCAATGAAGCTTTGGGCCAATAGTGTCCCTAGGGTTAAAGTTCAAATCAAACCTACGCCCTTGATTCCATGTTACATTCTTTATAGTATGGGTTGGTACATTTCAACCAGTTGTATAGCAAGGTATGTTTCTGTATCATGTTTTAAATCCGTGCCCCATGTGCCCTCTTTTAACTTTGAGCACCTGCCCCTCCAACGGTCTCTGCACGTCCCTGCTCTACACGTCCGCTCTCATTAGAGCATAGAATAATTTAAATGTCTTTTTAAAACTCATCTCTTTATCCTGGCCTTTGAGTGATTGAGTATGAGAGGCTGAAAAAATATTTTAGTTGCTATTTTATAATTGTTGGCGTAATTCTGAGGGCTGCACAGTGGGGCAATTGGTAGCACTGTTGCCTTGCAGCAAGAACGTCAAATCATGACTTATGGTCTTTCTGCATGGAATTTTCATGTTCTTTCTGTGTATGAATGGGTTCTTTCTGGGTACTCCAGCTTCAACCCACAGTCCAAAACCATGACTGTTTAATCGGTCTCTTTAAATTGCCCTTAGATGTGAGTGTGTGTGCATGGTTATTTTCAGATGTATTGTCAAATAGTGAAAAAAGGCAAGGCAAGGCAAGGCAAATTTAGTTGTATAGCACAATTCAGTACAGAGACAATGCAAAGTGCTTTACATGATTAAAATACAGGAAAAGAAAACAGAAAATGTAGAAACAAAATAGAACATCAATAAACAGTTGGACTAAAAAAGTTGAACTAATGCTGTTTCAGTAGAACAGTTTAACTAGAACAGTCAAAAACAGTCCTAAACAAATGTGTTTTTAATCTTGATTTAAAAGAACTCAAGTTTTCCGCACTTTTACAGTTTTCTGGAAGTTTGTTCCAGATAAGCGGAGCATAGGAACTAAATGCTCCTTGTTTAGTTCTGGTTCTGGGTATGCAGAGAAAGGTTGCGTGTCGTTCTATACACTGTGTTTGAATATCTGCTGTATGCTTTATTATGGCTATATTAAGATGTTGTGTGCATTAGAGAGAATTGTCATCCAAACGGAAGAAAAATAGTATCTCAAAGAATACAAATTCACGAAGGGAGGTCATGAATATGCAAAATATGACATGACATCATCGAGTGACATTTAGTAACTAGCTTAGCATACCCCGGTTCTATTCCCCTGGGAAGAGCTGGCAGCGCCAACATATATATTTTGTATTCTCCCGGCAGGATGGCTACAAAGGCACGCGCACACACACACACACACACACACACACACACACACACACACACGCACACACACACGCACGCACGCACACACACACACACACACACACACACACACACACACACACACACACACACACACACACACTTGTCTTAAATACAGAGGACTATGCCTTGACTTCAATTGTCTTCCATTCATTTTCAAACCTTTCTAAGGCCTTACCCTGACCATAACCCTAAACTCACCCTAACCTTTACAGGTATATACCTAACCCTAACTGACACCTTAGTCCTAAACCTAACCCCTAAACCAGAAAAAAGTGAGGACTAAAAAAAGGATCTCACTTTGGTTGTAAAATGTGCTCATTCAGCTGTAAATACAACTACACACACACACGGACACACACAAGCATGTTTCATCTTGATAATACAAAACTCCAGAGTTGCGGTCAAGTTAGGTCAGACAAAAGCAAAGATGCAGACATCCATGTTCTCCCAGTAATTGGGTTTTATTACATGTCTGAAATATTAGCTTAGACCACCATTAGCTAATTTAATTTACATAATGAAACAGACCATGCTGACCATGCTGTCTGTTCCTTTAACTGTCAAATACTTGCAAGTTTAATTTAAAGAAAGACGTTGACCATCAGTGACAGATATATTTCAACTTTGAAATGGGATTCCCTGTCTTCACTTAGCAATCTGAAGCGATGTTCTTTTCTTTTTTAAATTTACCTATTAATGCAGTCAAATATCCTTAAATAGCATTAACTTAATGACATTAACACACTTTGAACTAGGAGTGTAATGTTATGTAAAATTTATAGTTGGGTGAAAGCCTGTGTTTTAAAATCAGATGGTGCAGTTTATATTCGGTTCTGTTACATTAAAGGAAACAACCATAATTTAACCTTTTTTTCACCTTACTCAACAGTGAAGAAATGCTTAAAAAAATGATTCATTCACCAAATTAAAACTGTCTGACAAGAAGACCTCTCTCTTTAAAAAATCATTAAAAATGACTTCTAAATTGCAGATTAAAACAGGAGCAGGATCTGAACAATAGTTTTCCTGTGTCCGCCTCGAAGGAGGAGCACAACGTGGATGTACTGTGCGTCGAGCTAATGACAGCTAGCATGTTAGCCATTTATACCGGGAAGTTTACTCACCATTTTATGTCGCTCTCAAACATCGACACATTTAAACTAAACACCCGACGCTTAGCCTGGCGGGGGGCAAGTAAAGCATGGCAGCCCGCCAAGTTTATAATACACTGGGGAAAATCCTGATCTGTACACTTTACCATACCTTTGCCGACCCTACCCGGCAGCTTTAATATAGCCATTGTGGACAATTTATCCAAAACACGCCGATTGATGCATTAGCCACACATGCCAGGTATGGTTATCGGAAGCAGCTTGCTGTCATCTAGTGAGAGTGAGAGTTATGCTCAATGAGTTCTAATTTTGCTAATTTGAATATTACATTGTCTAAATGTATTTCTACTTTTTGTATTATGTTCAAATTAACAAACTATACTTAATTTACAATCTGTTCAACACGAAAAATTTAAACCATTGTTTTGTTTTTTAATATTATAATGAATAAATTGAGACAGTGAAGAGTTAGAACATGCTGCCGAACTGAAGGCCAATGCTTACAACTCTAATATAAGCAACATCTTACTCTACCACACATTTTACTCCATCTCTCTCTGTTCTTCTTTGACATCAGTTTTGTGGTCTTTTTTGTGCATTAAGATTTGCTTAAATAGTTTTATGCTACCATAAATAGGAAATACTGGACCATGAGTACTGCTGTTCCTTCTATATAATTGGGAAATGAAAGAACTCTGGCTTAGTTACCCAAACTGAATGAAAAAAAACTTTTTAAATCTGAAATTTAACTAAGGTTTTTCAATATGAATAATTGATGACAAAGCTTTCCACCAGAAACAGGTTGTTTTTTTCTCGTTTTAAGGGAGTCTAGGCTTAGCCTGAGTGGAGTTAAAAATGTCGGCATAGGAATCGATTGATGCAGCACATTTAGATCAGAGGTTTTACAAAATAAATCACAGTCTCATGGCCTCAAAATCCTAATATCTGGTCCAATAAATAAAAATGGACACATAAAAACAGGCTAATAGGGGTGAAATGACTGCATCTTTCCGGGCCATTGTTCAACCTTAATGAGTCTCTATATCATATTACCACCTAAATAGGTCCTGAAGACATGTCTCACTTCAAATCCTTTCCCTGTGCGCATCCGAGTCATGACAGGCACTTTAAATTGATATGTTTTGTCTGCTTGTGGTTTTGCCCTCAGAGAGACTTAAAGCAGCATCAACTGGTTACTGCCGTTGACTAATTGGCTGTTTTGCAAACAGGCCGCCGCACAGGTTTATGCTCAGCCGTGTTGTGTTTCCTTGTGGTCCCACAGAGAGCAGTGTCCTGCAGAGCCCCGCTTTCACCAAGCAGCCAGGCACCATCGTGTATCCTGTGGAGACGGTGGGGAACAACAGGGAGGTGGTGTTCAGCTGCGAGGCCCAGGGAAGCCCACCTCCCATGTACCGGTGAGTCTGACGCCGAGGCGCCTCATCTTTCTTCATTGGCACCAATCCTCCATTCTCACTGCTAGATTTGCTGATGGTCCAAATATCAACATGTTGCTCACAAATGTCTGCAGCAGTTTGCATTAACATTTGTTCCTCTCTGAATAGCGATGAAAGAAACTAATGGAAAATAAAGTAGTCATAAAACCTGCAGCAGACTCAGACTGAGATCTGAATTCCTTATACTGGCAGACACATCACTTCTTTACCCATTAGCTGCTGCTTTTTACCCAACATGTCAAGGGCTGGGCTTTTTTTCTTTAGAGCCATAAATCAATTGGATGACAGTCCATGTCTTTTGTTTTCACTGTCAACATATTCCAAGACAAGAGTATTTTGTCTGAGAAAGAAACTAAAAAAAAACTGCAATGAGAAAAACATCCATAGATATTTCACATTTTGTCGCATCACAACCTCAAATGAATATATTACAGTGTGCTTGTATCTTTGTGTCGAAGGATTTGGGGTTCTATGTAGGAACAAATGTGACAGACAAGACACAGAGGGGTTGTTAATACTGTGACAGCAGCTACAGCTACTGGATAACCGTTAGCTGCTAATGATGCTAAAGTTAGCCTCTGTCTCTCTGTTCATTAATTAGTCTGGACTACTTCTGATCATTTCCATTTCATAATCTAAAACACTTAGCCTGATCAAAGCTGAAGTGGATATTCTAAACTAGTTAGAGAATACTGATGGACGATACAGGAAAAAAAGCATATTGATAAAATAGAAATCAGATTGATTGATATCGATAATTATCAAAAATTCAAAAAATATATTTTAAGTGCAGCCCTGGCTATTTTATGCTGTTGCTTAGTGACCTATTTTTAAATAAAGAACACTGAATTGAAACTCAACTTTATTCAACCAACTTTTTTACCAAAACTGTAAGTCTTAAAAAAAGAACATGCTTGGTGACGGAGCGAACCTGGGTCTGCGTCTGTGGTTGGTTGGGAGGATGACTATAGTATTAACCTACGTGATAGGCTAGAATACAAAAGGAAGAAAAACTATCCTTCTTTTGAACTTTTTATTGACCCCTTTTTTTGCTATTAAACCACACGTCTATCGAACAATATATAAACTCAACAAAAATATAAACGCAACACTTTTGGAGAGGCCTTTTATTGTGGGCAGTCTAAGACACACCTGTGCACTAATCATGGTTTCTAATCAGTATCTTGATATGGCACACCTGTGAGGTGGGATTGATTATCTCAGCAAAGGAGAAGTGTTTACTATCACATATTTAGACTGATTTGTGAACAATAGTTGAGGGAAATGGTGATATTGTGTATGTGGAAAAAGTTTAAGATCTTTGAGTTTATTTCATAAAAAATGGGAGCAAAACCAAAAGTGTTGCGTTTATATTTTTGTTGAGTGTATATATTGTTATTGAATCATAGTCCAGCCCTAAGATCCACTAAAGCTTTATTCTACTTGGGAAAATTGTGAAAGGCCATTTTCAATACTTTTTTCTTTTACTTTAGGACTACTTTAGGATAATTATAGAACAAAAAAATGAAATACATATTCAAGTCCAACATAGACTGAACTGTCTCACACTTAAACAGTGTGTGATTTATAAAAACTTTCCTGTATTCGTAAAAATTCAATGATAAGTGTCCAATCAAAATGTTGTCATTACGTTATCTGATACCAGCTCCTTTATCATTGGAAACAGAATATCTAACAAGGTAGGTATAACAAAGACCCAGATTCTAATAGTTGGTCAGTATCCTGTAAAACCCTTTGTGAGCATTGAAAAGTTGAAAAATAACCCTCTATTAATTCAAATTAGTCTAAGCAAAACCAACTGTGTCACTTCCCCTAATAAATAATAGCTAAAGTAAGCAAATACTCCTTTAAATGTATTTTATTTTCAATTAAGAAAGTAAAGGTAAGTAAGCATTACACTATGAATAATTCAGCTAAAGGGGTTTTCAGAAACTGACACGTTTAAAGAGGAAAAATGACAATATAATATTTTTACAGCGGATTTGGAGAGTTGGACATTTGTTGTTATAAGGGGTAATGTGTAAGGGTTTAAAGAAGTTCTTAAGGGTTAAATTTCACTGACTGAAACCTCCAGTAACAGGCTGCCGATTCCCCATGAATAAGAGTAGATCCGTAATTTTTGTTATCCTAAGCTTCCACAGTTCTTTTCTTCTTCACTGTAGAGCTAATAGCTGCAAAGCAGAAAAAACTGTCCATGTGCTGTAATATCATGCAGAGTATATTTTAATTATGCCCTTGGATTCAGCTTTCCATTCAGCGTGAATGAAACGCTCCAGGCTTTGTTTCCTGATGAGGCAACAAGACCGTCTCGGCTTGTTAGCTGCAGCTCAGGAAAAGACTTACATATATCCTCTCGGATCATGCCTGCCCTGATCAGGATCATAACATTGCATCTAGTGTCTTGGGTTTTGTGATGATTTTTGTTATTTGACTCCCTGCTGGAAACGTGTTGTGTATCTGCAGCTTGAGAAAGCTTGTTAAGCTCTGCATGCAACCACCCGGTTCAGTTTTTCTACTCTCTTTATGTCCCCCCTCAAACAGCACAGTGCTTTATTGGAAGGATGCTGTGTTTTGTTGCAGTAGTTGGAACAAGTTAAAATTCAAGTCAATCATGTTTGCTCACACAAATGACCAGGGTGAGCTTTGGAAGAATTGGCATGTTTAATGCTTGGGACTTGGGCAGCTTAAGGGTTGACCTAATCCACTGTTTCCTGTCAAGGTTGCTGTGTCTTCCTTTCAGAGAGGCTGCTGCCTCCTAAACGTGTTGCAACAGGCAGATGGGAGCCAACTCAGAGTTCATTAATTGCTCGACATTCAGGGAATTGTGACAAAGCTGGAGTACATGCAGTCTTCTAACAGCCACCTAAAAATTTAGTATTATGCAAGTGTAACCTTGGTGGAGATGTTCTCAAAAGACAATAATTAGAATTCTCTCACTGTCATGATTAAGAATTTTGTTTGTGTGTTTTGGACTTTTCCGGACCTTTCTAGAATCAGCCCTGTCACCTCTCATTCACCATCATATAAGCTCTGTCTTGATCAAATCCACCTGCTGCACTAATTCGAGTCGACTCTGCTCACCTGTTCACATGCCTACTTATATCTGCCTCAGTCATCGTCTCGTCTTGCTTTCTGCGTACTGCCACCGTGCCTATACCAGTTTCTATGTGGTCAGCCAGCTAGATTCTTCTGCCCTGTTGTGTTCAGCCCACGCTGCTTGATGTTGCCTGTGTCTGCGTGCTAGACAAAGTCTGCCTGTTTCCCTGTGAGTACCAACTGCTTGCTCTGCCCATTCTGGTGGATCCTCGGTACACATCGGGTGTTCTGGTCAACCTCTGTCTTCATCATCGGGTTTGTCCTGTCACTGCCTACAAGCCCTGGTCAGTCTGATTCTGCTTGCTTGCCTCACCTGCCACTACTCATCCGTCCAGTCTGGTTTTGCCTGGATGCCTAGTCAACCACTACTCATCTTCTCAGTCCATCCATCCATACATCCATCGTCTTAGCTTATCCGGGGTCGGGTCGTGGGGGTAGCAGCTTCAGTAGGGAGGCCCAGATGTCCCTCTCCCCAGCCACTTGGGCCAGCTCCTCCGGGGGAATCCCACGGCGCTCCCAGGCCAGTCGAGAGACATAGTCCCTCCAGCATGTCCTGGGTCTTCCCCTGGGTCTCCTCCCGGTAGGACGTGCCCGGAAAACCTCACCAGGGAGGCGTCCAGGAGGCATCCTCACCAGATGCCCGAGCCACCTCAACTGGCTCCTCTCGACATGGAGGAGCAGCAGCTCCTCCCCGGATGGCTGAGCTCCTCACCCTATCTCTAAGGGAGAGTGTTATGCCATGTCAGGACGTGACAGCCTGCATTAGTTCGGGACGTGACGGACTGCATTTTCCATGATGCAATGTGGTCAAAATGGCCACCAACTCCCATCATGCAACACGGCCCAAAATGGCCGCCGACCCTAACGACGGACAGAAAGATAACGTTACTATGGAAAAGTTTAAAAGCGCTGGACGCACTGAGATCTTCCTTTTTCTTGGCGCTCCGCTAGTACGGGAAGGCACGCAGCTGTTTCACTCCGTGGGTTTCAACCTCCACACGCCACGTGCTCGATAATTCTTTGCTGGACCGAAGATTACCAAAGCAATTCCATCCCTGTACTGCTGATACAGGAGGTCGACTTAAAAGTACTTTTGAATTCCCTTTGATCAAAGACTGAGAGCCGTTTATCTCCCGGTGATCGAAAGAGGACCACGCTTTTGTTTTGGCCAACAAAGCGTCTGAACGCCCAGAGAACGAGAAAGGCGAAGGGACTTCCCCTCCTGTTTCCCCGCTGTCCGACACCTGTGTCCGCCGAAGCGCATTCAGGACGCCGCGGACTTGGAGCGCTCTGGGACTTCCCCCGCAGACAACACAAGTAAACGGGAATTTCCCCTTTTATTTGTCTTTTCACCCATAGGGTGGTATTATTTTAGTGCCTGGGCAGAAGTAGGAATTTAGTTAATTCTTGTTTACTCCAAGACGGAGTGTTTTAATTGCTGAATATTTTCTGTTTGTATGTGCATGCATTTTGAAAGTGATTTTGGCTGTGTTGATTTGTGCTTTAAAAGTGGCTCCGCCGAGAACCGATTTTTCCATCTTTTTCTCTCTCTTTTTTTTTTAGCTTTCTCCTGTCCTCTTATCAGTGGGTTCAATCTTTTTGTTAAAACTCAGTTTGCGGTCTTTGTTTAAACTCCTCAGCCAAGCCGCTCCCTCTCTGAGCGAGGTACCACCCCACATTAGCGTAAGCGTGGTTATCACGCAACGTGATGCATAAGGGTCACGTCATAGTCGCCATTTTGGAAGGGTGTAACATAGCTAAACTGTAGCTAGCTAAGCTGGACTAGCTTGTTGGAAAACATTAAAGCGTCCAGTGGGATTCTCAAAGCTGTTTTGTCCGTCAATGCTGCTACGTTAAATGCCGACATCTTGAATGTGATGTTTAAACAACTGAGTGAACTAAGACTTGCTACTTCTTATGTTAATCCATTTTTGACCTTTATTTTGACATATATTTTGCATGTTTAGTTTAGTAGTGAGTAGTGTTCCCCACTGTTGTTGAATCAGAGAATTACTGTAACAGGGAATTGCTTTGGTTCAATAAAAGCAACAACTTGTGGAATAGTAATTGTTTGTGTTCATTCCAATTCACAGTTGCATGGTCTTTCAGAAAATAGTTACCACTTTTCGTGTTTAACATCTGACATTAAAACAGAGACATTATCATTGGATTGGTGATAAGGAATAAGGATTTAAACTCTAATTGCAGTTATATTGGGGTCTCATAGCTTGCTGGATAAATCTCTTCGGTCAGGAGCCGATCGGATAATCTTGTTCCGGCATAAATGAGTTCATAACAGCTAATTAATAAATGCATTAGTGGTATTTAATCATTACAAGTTTAGAGCCTTATAATCACCACCATTTGAGTCATATTTTGTGATAGCTACTATTTGAGTTTGAATAACCTATTATTAAAATTATAACACCAAATTATAATTAATAATAATAATCATATTCAAACAGCTTCTGGCATAACAAGAGCCCAGACACACTACGGAGAAAACTCATTTCGGCTGCTTGTATCCGGGATCTAGTTCTTTCGGTCACAACCCAAAGCTCATGACCATAGATGAGGGTAGGAACGTAGATTGACCGGTAAATCGAGAGCTTCGCCTTTTGGCTCAGCTCTCTCTTCACCACATCGGACCGGTACAGCGCCTGCCTCACAGCAGACGCCGCACCAATCCACCTGTCGATCTCCCGCTCCATCTTCCCCTCATTTGTGAACAAGACCCCTAGATACTCCTCTACTAGGGGTAGCACATCCTCCCCAACCCGGAGGAAGCACTCTACCCTTTTCCGGTTCAAGACCATGGTCTCAGACAGTGTTGTATAGTAACGAAGTAAAAATACTTCACTACTGTACTTAAGTATATTTTGTAGTATTAATTTTTTTGATAACTTTTACTTTTACTTCATTATATTTCCGAACTTAATTGCATACTTTTACTCCGACACATTTTCAATGTCTGGTTTAGTTACTCGTTACAAAAACAAGAGAGAGAGAGAGAGACGTGCCAGACGTGCGTACATGCACAGCTTCGCCCGAAGCGCTGTGGGCCAGCAGGGGCGGGGCCTGGCGCTCCACGCAGCCATTCACTAACGCGCCTGGCCTTTGATTGACAAGGTAGACACCCCCCTTTAACTCCACTCTCATTGGTTGTGCTGCCTTAAATCCCGCCTTCCCTCTTCCTGATTGGCTGTTTTCTATTGCGTGTGTGTGTGCGTGCATGTGCGTGCAAGCTTGGAGCGCAAGAGATTTCAGTTTTGATTCATATTTGGACACTGCCGTTACCACAATTAATACTAGACTACGAAACTAGTCCCAGTTAAGAAACTAAATATTATCTGCACTAAAATAGGTGAAAGCTGCTGAGTGCAGTTACAGAAGCAGGAGACAGAGTTTTGATTTGTTGAACTTGAGAAATGGAAGTAACCAACGTTAATATCTCAAAATAACATTTAATTCTGCAGTATAACACATTTTATCAACAAAAACCTAATCTCTTTTATAAAACTAAATATTCTGTGCCAGGCAGGAGTTCTGAAGACTGCTGGAAAGATGGAAAAGCAAAGACTGCAGGTAATTAAAAATTCAGATTCTTAGCCACAGCCATCTGAAAAAGAAGAGGTGAGGGTTTCCCATCCATTTTCTGACCTGCTTAATCCCTCATGGGGTCGCGGGGGCCTATCTCCAGCGGTCACTGGGCAAGAGGCAGGGTACACCCTGGACAGGTCACCAGTCTGTCACAGGGCAACACAGAGACAAACAGGATAAACAATCATTCATGCACACACTCAAACCTAAGGACAATTTAGAGAAGCCAATTAACCTAACAGTCATGTTTTTGGACTGTGGGAGCAAACTCCATGCAGAAACACCCAGGGTTGGATTTGAACCCAGAACCTTCTTGCTGCAAGGCAACAGTGCTACCCACTGCTCCACTGTGCAGCCTGTGAGGGTTCCCCTTTTACCAGTTCAGGTATAAATAGCAGGTGTAATTTCTTTTGCATAATATACAGTATAAGAACACTAGATGCCGGCTAAACAACTGCTATTCTTGTTTAGACCTTTGCGTAGTTATAATATTATGATTAGGGTTCCACAAAATAATAGTGCTATTTATTTGACTATTTCTACTTCTAGAATTAGGATAAAGACAAATAAAACAGAGGAACACTATTTACATTGGTTTTATTGTACATAGATTTCCACATTGTCCAGTAGTAAATTAGTACAAACCAGAGGCGGAGCTAGACATTCTCATCATCAGGGACTTAGCTCATAAAATATTACATCATTAATTTGGTACACCAAAAAAGTAAGAAATTATTTAATCTGTTGATGTGGTTGCAAAATTAATTTAATATAGGCCTTTACATATCTTAAAGTTTAATCTGCTGTCCTTTAATAGTCGTACTAGTATATTCCAATAGTATATTAATATGTTCTCATTTCAATGATGAAATGGACAACCACTCATGTAACAATTCAGTCTTGGTGTCACCAATCTTACTCAAAGTACAGCATTGGGTCATCCATGCTGCTTATGTATTAAGATTTACTGCACATTTAAACATAGATAAGTCACTATTGTTAGGGAAATAATTAGTTGTCTGAGAAGATGTTGGTAAGGAGAAGCTGTTATCTACATTTCAGATATATGATATAAGAAATGTGTTTGGAATGTTAAGATAAATTACATGAAATGGGCTACACAGAGCAACTACAACCCAATTGTACATTTGTTGAAATTTGAATTAAATATTTGAAACGCTGTTAGTATCAGTTACACTTCCTACTTCCAGTGCAGAGTAAATACAATAAATTTATCTGTCAAATGTATAATTGAATGTATAATTTTGCTGTTTTATAATTCAGACAGAGTATCTTAGATAAATAAAATGAGGGTGGGGTTTATCTCTGTGCATTTCTATATATTCTAAAGAAAATACAGGATAAATCTAGACAACAGATATATTTTGACTATATTTGGTTTAATAGACACATATTTACCGTTTGTCTCTGTTGCTGTTAGTTCAAATGGAAAAAAGTCCCAATTCGACATTCATCAGATCCGGTGATGCTTTAAACATTAACAAACAGCATCTAGTGTGTGTCGTGGTCACGCCCGCCGACAGGGGGGGACAAACGGGTCAGTTGTCCCGGGCCCAGGACAGAGGGGGGGCCCAAAACTGACACTCTGATTGACCATTTTAATGGTCAGTCAGAGTGTCAGTCAGCCAGCGCGCGCTGTCTGCAGCAGCAGTCTGTGTGTCACGGCAACACTCTGCTGCTCCCCCTCCTCTCTCGTACATGGCTCAGCGGCGCCAGCCAATCAGCACGCAGGCTCAGACTGGCCCGCCCACTCAACTGTTTCTCACAAACAACCGCGCTGCTGCTGATCAGACTCGGAGAGAGAGAGAGACTGCAGGAGCAGAAAAACAGAAGCGCCGTTTGGCTCTATTTTAATACCTTAAATGAAATCAAGCTGTATGTTTTGTAAAAAGCCGCTTAAATTCAGTGGAAACACAACAAAATTATTTAAGCACGTGAAAAACCATGAGCAAGAAAACATCGAGCGACAGACGGAGAGAGGAGACGAATCTTCTCTCATTGCCCCGACAGACCCACAGACTGACGTCTCTGACTGAGGCGTTTCAGTCCTCCAGAAAACATCCAGGTAGATCAGAGTGTTCATCTTCCGCAGCAGTTCATGTTAACTTTCAAAGTAGATATTATCTATCATATGTTACTGGAACCCACACAGAAAATGTAATTAAGACCTTGAAAAAACCCAGTACATATATCCTATTAAAAAGTGTTATTTAAGATAAGATAACATTAGCTAATGATTTATTCATCCCACGACGGGGAAATTATAGGATTAAAGCAACAGGCAGGTGCACACAACACAGACAAAATTACATAAGGATTGAAAGATATAAGAGGTGGATTAGGGAAAAAAACACTATGAACATAACATTATTATGCGTTGTCCCGGGCCCTAGCAAAGCTGTCAGCTGGCCTGGTCGTGGTTTTAAATTTTGCAGGAAATGCTGATTTTCTCTTTAGACAGACGAAACGCGCCCTGACGCTCAAGTCAAGCATCAAAAAATAGGAGCATGCATATTGCGTAGGACCAATGACGTCAGACCAGGGAAGGTTTGTTTGTAGGTGTCCCTACCAAAGTTCAAATCAAACCTACGCCCTTGCATCTTTGTTTCACAATCAGACCATGATGGGACCACAGATATTTTTAGTTGCTAAAAAAACAGAACTCAGCTATTCTTGCCATTTTGATCTATTTCTATTCGAGCATTTTACATCTTCAGCTATATTCTTTTCTGCACATGTGGCATCTGTGTCCGAAGCGCTTTAGCCGTTCTAACGAATTGTTTCTAAACATGAGCTCAGTACATGCAGTCGTGGATTCAGAATGCCTGTCTGAAAAGTTAAATCTAAACTGTTTCTCTTAATCTGAGTTTAAAAAAAGAACAAAGTTCAGTATGCAAATTCATAAAGGATATCTGTAGGGATTTATTAACTTATTAGCAATTTGCTTGACAGAAGACATGGACTGGTCATGAGACCGCCATAATATATGGCAGGCTAATGTCTTACATGAGAGTGCATATCTAATGGTATATATATATATACAAACTGCTAGATTTGTCTCTTTTGTAAGCAAGAGAGACAATTACTATTAAATGTAGTAATAGCAACCCTTGTGCATCAGTGCCCTAACCCTAGTTTTGTGTCTTTAGGGAAATTATTCCTCACTTTTATCAATATAGCTAGTCTAACTATTGCCATCATGCAGGTTTTTCAAATGCACAAGGTTTTATCGAGTGAAAACATTTCAGTCTGTTTGTCACTGCTTTTGGATGGGCCTATATTGTAGCTTGTTTGACGAGCTTTAGCTCAAAAGTGTGTCAACTCTAAGAATCTTACATCTGGACTAAAAATGGAAAGCCTGTTGTTCATGCCAGGAATCACAGTCAATACTGGGGGCTGAGCACCCCTAAAGGTAAGATCCTAGAATCGCCCCTGATCACCACCAACAGGATAAGAAGCTGGTTCAGTAGTAAAGCAGGTTAAATTAACCTTGTGGTATAGGTAGAGCATGTAATAGTAGAGCCGGGAGTCCTAATTTTCTTAACTAAATGATACCTGCAACCGCAGGTGTATCTATTAGCAAGTTTACCACTTCCTGTAGGTTAACTATCACTTTATCACTTAACCATGTTCTTAGTATACACCCCCTTTGCCTGCACTTGGTTGTGTACAATTTTAAAGTGCATAGCACTGACCTTACTTGAAAAAGGAAAACTGAAAGCTTACAAAAAGGTTGTATTTTCTGTCTAAACTTGGTCTAAATTTCTCCTGCACTTGGTTGTTTATATTATTTTAAGGGAATTTGACTTTCAAGGTTTACCAACATCTAAAAAATGCAATTGAAACTGCATTTGCTTTGTTTTACTTTTTACTTATACTTTTTATTACATTACTTGAGTACATCTATTTTTACAGTAATTTTCATACTTAAGTACAAGACATTTCAGATACTTTAAGACTTTTACTCAAGTAACATTTCAGTCAGTGACTTGTACTTTTACCAAAGTCATATTTTGGAGAGGTACTTATACTTTTACTTGACTCTGAGATTTCAGTACTTTATACAACACTGGTCTCAGATTTGGAGGTACTGATTCTCATCCCAGCCGCTTCACACTCGGCTGCGAACCGCTCCAGTGAGAGCTGTAGATCACACCCTGATGAAGCCAATAGGACCACGCAGACACGCAATCCTTAGGCCACCAAAACGGATCCCCTCAACACCTTGGCTGCGCCTAGAAATTCTGTCCATAAAAGTTATGAACAGAATCGGTGACAAAGGGCAACCTTGGCGGAGTCCAACTCTCACCGGAAACGAGTCCGACTTACTGCTGGCAATGCGGACCAGACTCTGACACCGATCATACAGAGACCTAACAGCCCTTATTAAAGGACCCGGTACTCCATACTCCCGGAGTACCCCCCACAGGACCCCTCGAGGGACACGGTCGAATGCCTTCTCCAGATCCACAAAGCACATGTAGACTGGTTGGGCAGACTCCCATGCCCCCTCCAGCATCTTGCTGAGGGTGTAGAGCTGATCCAGGTTTCCACGGCCAGGACGAAAACCACACTGCTCTTCCTGAATCTGAGATTCGACTATCCGACGGACCCTCCTTTCCAGAACCCCAGAATAGACCTTACCAGGGAGGCTTAAGAGTGTAATTCCTCTGTAGTTGGAACACACCCTCTGGTCCCCCTTTTTAAATAAGGGGAGCACCACCCCAGTCTGCCAATCCAGGGGAACTGCCCCCGATGTCCACGCAATGCTGCAGAGCCGTGTTAACCAACACAGCCCCACAAAAACCAGAGGCTTAAGGTATTAAGGGCCAGACGTTCCCAGCAAACCCTAGGTTATTCAAACCCTCATAATACATTTGGGCCTGCCAGGTCTGACCAGTTTCCTCCCCTATCATCAGAGCCAGGTAGTGGTCAGTGGAGGGCTCCGCCCCTCTCTTCACCCGAGTGTTCAAGACATGCGGCCGCAGGTCAGATGAAACGACAACAAAGTCGATCATTGAACTACGGCCTAGGGTGTCCTGGTGCCAACAGCACATATGGACACCCTTATGCTTGAACATGGTGTTCGTGATGGACAATCCATGACGAGCACAGAAGTCCAACAACAGAACATCACTCGAGTTCTGATCAGGTGGGCCATTCCTCCCAACCACGCCCCTCCAGGTCTCATTGTCATTGCTTACGTGAGCGTTGAAGTCCCCCAGAAGAACGAGGGAGTCCCCAGGAGGGGCACTCTCCAGTACCCCCTCCAAGGACTCCAAAAAGGGGTCTTCTCAGTTAACTTTTTTTTTTTTTTAAACATACTCTGTGTTTGGCTGATTCATTACACTCACACCTCCTGACTGACAAATAAAATCCAAATAAATACAAACAGCACTTTTCAAATGATCTGATTTATTAAGGGGAGAATGTGATCCAAACCACCCTGGCCTCCTGCCGGTCTGACAACAGGAAGTAGGCTAGAAGATCTCAAATTTCTTTTGATCAGGACATCAGGTGTTGCTTTTTAAGAACAGAGGAGGAGCAAAGTCATTGGCGTACAGGCTGTCAGACTGGAGGGATGGAAAGCCGTTTCTAAGACTTTGGGACTCATCAAACCATGGAGAGCTGTTGTTCACAAAATGAGAAAACGTCAAACAGTGGTTGACAATCCCAGGAGTTGCTGAGCTGCCAAAATTGCTCTATGAGCAAATCAAGAAATCATCCATTTCATTAGGGTTAGAACCCAGAACGTGTACCGTACAGAAAAGTACCACCGTTATCATGCGTTATCATGATCTTGATTTATTTAGCAATGAAGGACAGATAATCGCACAACACATTTTTCAGATGTTTATGTCCTGTGATTTGGAACATATGAGGAATCATCTATAACGTCGGCGCTGACCCAGACCAATCCTGTTGATTCACCTTACTGACACGGAACCATTAATCTTCCTGTACTTCCAAATCCACTTTCTGTTCTAATGAGTTTTTTGGGGGTCGCATGGCTTTTCGAACTTGCAGATTCATTTAATTTCTGTCTTTACATCTTTGTGCTTTTTCTTTCTCCTGAGTGTAAATCAGTTTAATTTTGATTAGATGGACACAATGTTAACTAGTTCTTTTGCTACAGTGGAGACTTGAGAGAACCGCAAACTAATCCTCGCTGCTTGACGTCCCCATTTTGCCTCATTTCGCAAAAATCTGTCATAAGCAGATTAAGGCCTCACACTCGGGGTGTAAGATTTCTGTTTATAATAATTTTTGTCAGATGATGGATCAAAGGCCTTTACAGTGAAACTGAAAAAAAAAATAAGTGAAACTAATTATTCTGCAAGAAACCCTAACAGAACTCTAAATCAAGGCAGATGGCTAAGAACATCCTGAACACAATGTGGACATCAGGATGTGATTATTATTATTCTTTATTTTTATTTTTTGGCTGTATTCTGATAATTTTTGATACTCTTTTCTCGCAATTTAGTTTTGCAGTGCCTCTCAAAAGTGTTACTTTAACAGGCATGTCTTGGTTGGCAACCATAGTAAACCATTTCCAAATCTTTTCTAACTTTATTGTTACACTTATCCTGTACAATTCAAACAAAAAACAAGCACATCTGTAAGGGAGAGGAAATGTAAAACACAAAAAAACTCTGCCATTATCTGGTTAGGTGTAATGATACATCCAGGTGTAATGATAGCGCCCCCCGCGCTCCAGGCGGGAGCGCGGGGGGCGCGCGCACCCCCTTTTGGAGACCAAAAGTATTTTTTTAAGAGCCCGAAATTTTAAACATCCTGCATAGAATTAAGATTAATAGCCAGTCCCAGTCATCTAGAACGCACTGTGACGCCGGCGCGGCGGTCGAGACTCCGGATATCCGAGCATGAATTTGAATTGCTCACAGCTCAGGTCTCGCGTTATTACAATGTGACGCGATTAGTCAGTGATACCACAATATTGCGTCGAAGCGATCAGGAGGAGAGGGGGAAACAGAAAATGATTTAAAGGGAAAGTCCGGTCAACAAGGAAAAATCAGTGGATCATTAGCTATACCTAAAACTAATACGTTTGTGGCGATTTAATGAATTTAGCGTTAATCAGTAAAGAAATAAAAACATAAATTGTCGTCGCGATCACTGATACTGGGGGCGGCCAAATATGGGCAATAATGGCCGCCTGACATCACATCCTGTGACGTTTCTTAGCGGAGAGGCACTGCGCTCATACAGCTGCGATAAACAACAATTATTTCGGATTTCGAGAGGACTTCACCATTGAAATTCGCGAGAGCTATTGTTGAAGCAACAACGCCCACGTGCATGGCAGTTGGATGTTGCAATACATCGGGTACAAGTGGAAAAAACATTACAAAAAACACAAAAATAAGGAGACGGCTGCCGCAGCTGACAGATTCAACTCACATCGTCCCTTTTTGGTCTCCTTGCCTCAAACTGGTATGGCTGGATTTCGACAAAAGTCAGGTTGCTATCAAGAAAGTCTTCAATATATTCCAAATCGCTATCAGATGATGATGATGATAAATCCATGGAACTCCCATCGCTGTCGCTAATTAATCTATCACTCTCTGCCGCACTGGTCGTCGCCATCTTGGATAATAGCTCGCAGTGACACACAACAAATAGAGCTTCTTCTTCTTCTCTTTTTTTATGGTGGTTGGCAAACAACTTTTAGGTGCATTACCGCCACCTTCCAGATTGGCGTATGGATCAACCTTAATCTTATATTCTCCCCACAGAAAAAAGGTATGATGATTGCTAGAAAATGTTGATAATGAGAAAACATTTTTTGAAAAGTGATGAAAAAAGAGAGTAAAGTTCAAAAAAAATAATTAAGCAAAATTAGTGGACATTGACACGCATACAATAGTTATTGTGTAGTGTGTATTGTCTGGTCTATACCTGTTAGTGCCACATGTGTTGTATTGTTGAAACTAAGAATGGTCTCCTTTATGAAAACATACTAGGCTTAAAACTATTGCCAAGCAACTTGCATATGATGAACGATGAGAGTGAGAAAGAGATCTTTACATCATATAAAGATGATCTACCATCAGGATCAACATTCAGGCAGGAAGTGAAGTTGTGGCACACAAAGTGGTCATCATCAGTGGAAAAACCCAGCTCTCTCCCTAAAATTCTAAGGATAACAAATATGAAGTGCTACCCAAACATTTATATGATTCTTCACCTTCTGTCAGTTATACCTGTTATGAGTGCTTCTGTGGAACGTGCTAACTCAGGCCTTAAAGCAGTGAAAACTTTGCTAAGGTCGACTATGGGACAGGAAAGGTTTGTGGCTTTGCTACTTATGTACTGCAGGGTTTCCCGCAGCGCTATCTTGGCGAGGCGGCCGCCTCGCCAAACTCACGCTACCGCCTCGCCAACATTCCCAAAAAAAAAAAAAAAAAAGTGACGTTAACACGCGGTTTGTTGTTGTTGCTTTCGGGCGTGCGTGAATGGCAGGGAAAAAACACATGGATACCCCCCGCTCCGCGGACAACGTGTCGTCGTCCCCCCCCCCCCCCCCCGCTCCGCGGACAACGTGTCGTCCAACAACCCCCCCCCCGCTCCGCCAGTCGGTCCGCGGACAACGTGTCGTCCAACAACCCCCCCCCCCCCCCCCCCCGCCAGTCGGTCCGCGGACAACGTGTCGTCGTCGTCGTCCCCCCCCCGCTCCGCCAGTCGGTCCAACAACCCCCCGCCTCGCATAACCAAATTCCTGCGGGAAACACTGTACTGTATGTCCACAAGGGCATTCATTCAGACAACAACAAAATCATTGACATATTTGCCCAGAAGCATCCCAGAAGGTTGACATTTGTAAACCCATTATCATTGTCATCATAAAGTTGAAGGTGTTGTAGAAGAGAACAATATTTTTGTCAAGTCTTACAGTTCTATTATAGGCTTATAGCTTAACTTCACCATACATGTTCATTGGTTTAACTTACTGTAAAGTTTTTTTTTCCTCAACATAGTTTATCTTGTTAAAATATATTCAAAAATCCTTTATCACTTGAACCATACCAAACTATTCTTAAGTCCTTGGGTCTTTTTATTTCATTTTCTGTATAAATATAATTTCTGGAAATAAAGAAAATCTTTGTTTGATTAATTGTTCATAAGGATCATTTTTTCTTCAAACTACTTTTTAACCTTGTGCATGCTGTAAAAACCGAGAGATTTTGGTTTAAAAATCCTTTTTCAATTACAATAATGTAATCATGCTAATTCCACTTATGTTCATCCATTAAAATGATTATCAATTAAAAAACCCTTAGATGATTAATTAGGGTAGTGTGAAAGAGTAAAGATGGCATTCTTTGGTCATTTAGCCTCACATTGTCTTGACATGACCCTTGACCCTTGACCCTTGACCCCATGACCCTTAGGTGCGCACCCCCCTTTGAAAAATCCTGGATCCGCCCCTGCGGCTCACTAGACAATACATGATACTGTACAAACAAACAATCTCAGTATATTGGTTCACATAAATCAAAGTTTTGCAATGAATCTATAATCAATGTACAATAATTTGTGGTGATGTTCTTTTCTTGCTTAAGTCGCCCTAATGCCAGAAAAGCAACAGACATATCCCCATTTCTGTTTACACAAAGAGAAAAATGGCCTCACCTACAATAAACTATGTTTAAAACAATCTCTCTTCAGTTTAGGATTCTCAAGTTCCTATGTGGTCGGCTTAAGTGTTTTAGATGTCCATTTAAAAAGGATCACATGTAGTTGTATCTCAACAGGAACTGACATAGCTGTGTGATGCATGCACTTCTGACACCTAATTAACTGCTATTAGCAACTAAATCTTGTTCATTACTTAGTCTGCAACTTTCTTCTTTTGCGGCGAATACCTAAAATAGTGACAAACAGGGTTCTTTCCTTCTGTTGTGCTTTTATGATAGGAGCTTTCAGAAGGCAGAAAAGCAGGAAGAACTCCCCTTTTAAGTTCAAATAGACTCTCAAACATACAACAGGAGTTCTGGCCAAAATCCCTCTCCTTCAAAACGAGTTACAGGCAGGTAATACTCACTTCACCAGACAGAGTTGCATGCTCATATTAACTGAACAGTGCTTCATGGCTCAGTTTTCTCTTTGACAAGAAAAATCATGGCTTGTTAATATAACAAGATCCCCCTTAGTGTACACCAGGGATATAGAATTAAAATATTCAGTCAGATCAGATTGTAAATCTAAGGCCTTGATCTGGGCAGGACATGCGGTGCAGACTGCAAGTAGAGGTAAATATTTTAAAGAAAACAAAGTGATGCAAGGACTTACATGTTCAATGTTTATTGACTTATTCTCCCAATAAAAAGTGCATTAAAGCAAAATAGTCAAATTGCTCTGGAACCAAATGCATTAAATCTTTATGTCTGGGATTTTTAGAGCTCAAAATGAAAGACATAAAATATGAACTGTGCTTTAAAACAACTCAACAGAACTAGGGGTGATTGCAATGGGGTGGGGGGGGGGGGTTGTACACAAGAGATGTCCTCAAAACCAGAATGGTTTGGATATTTTTATTGAGGTGGAGTGGTCAAATATTGTGTGTCAAGATGTGGGATTGTGATAGATTTCCACTAAAATAGACTAAATGCTGAAACTGAATCTAAACGTCCTCCAAAAAGTTTTAGTTTAAGCATTTCCACAAAGTTTTTCATTTTTTTTCCTAACAGATTTGTTTGTTGTTCTGTTAAATTGTATAGGATCTACAGGAACCTAAATGTGTAAAAAGTTTTATTGATCTCTGTTTTTTTACGTCACAAAAGTCCGAAGTCCTAACAGAGTTGCGCAGACTTCTAAGATCCACAGTGGATGTTACTGTAGGAGATGATGTAGCACTGCACAATGTATCAAAGTACAGTATTTTAAAGCACAAGGACTGAACAGACGGCCAACATTCAAACGCTCATAAGCCAGATGGTGTGGTATTTTGCCGCTGTTGTACACGGCCTGTTGTTACATGATCGGGTAAAGCATGTGCCTAACAAATGGAACTGCTGTTGTGGCCTGCTTGCCATTCTAAATCACTGTAAACAGAATTATTAAATTTTCTCTTCAACATGTGTTTGATGTATTCCTCTGCTCCACTTCCCGTGGAAGACACAGCTGACTGCATCTCGCGGTTCAAAGTTCCCCTCATGCGGCACCTCGCGCGTTCCGTCGTTCTGGAGTAAAAATGTGCTCGAGTTTCACAGAAAGCCTGAATATTGCTGAATAATGAATGCTATCGAAGTGAGAAGAGTTGTTATGGGCCTCTACAATTTGCTACAAAGGGACAATAGCAGCTTTCGGTGGGCAGTTATTTTTAACTGCTGCAGTACGCGGCTGACGCGGACGTATGCTGCGTGGAGCATTTAGGGACTCAAAAGACTCTCTTTCCGACTGAGTTAATTCTTCCCGCTCAAGTCTGAGGCATGATCACTTTCTGAGATAAATCAAATAATTTTCAAGGCCTAATAGCCGTAGCCATCCGCTTTAATGTTTTAGGAAGAGACAGATAAAGCGCTGAAGTGAAGACCGGCAGAAAAAAAAGTCTCTTGCAGCATTTGGTTTTCAAGCTGTCACCGATTAAACCGTTTATCTTCTGATACAATGCTGCCTCTCTCTGAGCAATTACAGCTGTGTAAAAGGCTGCTTCCGCATTAGATGGGAATCCTTTTCAAAGACAAAATGAGAATCCTATCTGTGCGTGACGCCCGAGTGTGACCTGCTTCTGCCGCTTCCTGCCGGCTTTGCTGCTGTTTTCAGGTCGAAGGTGTTTGTTTGCTTGGGAAAAATCTTGATGTCTTTCTGTTTGCTGCAAATGAATCACGGCTGTTGTCCTGTGGGAAAGCAGCCCTCTCCCGCAGGCTCCTCTCTTTTGTGTGTGGTAATAAGGCTCTTGAGAGCATGCTCTTACTTATGACCAAACTGGAGAGGGGCCATGAAAGACCATTGTGCTGCACATTTTGCCTATTAAAAGAAAGCCGTCTGTAGAGGCGCACCGAGAGTGCAGCCGTGCTCCGGCCCACAAGAGTTCTGCTGTATGTGAGACATTTGATTGCAGGGAGGCGGGTAGGCAGCACAGTCTGACATTGTTTTTCATGTAATCAGCTCTTGCTGGCTTTATCCATGATGGTGCTGATCCTGCTCTACAGTCGGCCGTGGACACATCACTAAAAATAGTTGATTTTCTGCAAAACAAATGATAGATTAGGTATATCATACAGTGCTTTGCAAAGGTATTAATCAGGTTTGTTAGAGAACCAAGGGGCAAGCAATCAGGTCAGAGAGAAAGTTGTGCAGAAGTTAAAAGCAGGGTTTGGATATAAAACGATTTCCCATGTTTTGAACGTTTGGTACAGGACGGTTCAACTTAAACTGACACCAAAGAGGTTATTAATCACAGAGGCTTAATCTGACTACCCTAAATAATAGCTTCTAGCTCCTGCTCCTAGTGTCTGTTCCTTGATTTTTCATTGGGTCAACAGTAAAAACTCTATCAGGGAAAGAAAAGGAGCTTTGGACAGCCTTTAACTCCGACGTGATTAGATGACAGAAACGCACATGGATGATGCAAGTCAAATCCGGGCCTACAGCCTTTCTGAAAATGAACTACAAAGTGTGCAATCTTGTCTCTCTGGACATTTTCGTTTATTTCTGTGAGGGGTCTGTGCTGATACATCATGTCAAGCAAACAATTGTGGGATAGCTAAAGGGTTCTTAGCGCCGTTAAGGGATATCATGGAGTTCCTAAGCAAAACTAGCCACGGGAGGGAGCATAAAGGCTATGTTTCCTACCTCCTTCCTTGCTGACTGCACTATTCGGACAGCACTTATCATGGCGCACTTCTGCTTTGGCTAAAGAATCCTTACTCTATAAGGGTGTTCGGATTGAGCCAAAAGCAGTCAAAAAGGCCCAAGGTAACTATGGATGAGCTGCAGAGATCCAGAGCTCAGGTGGGAGATTTGGGCTTGTACATAGTATGGTAGAATGAAGAAATGTGTTGTTTTTTTTAGCTAAGTTCAAGTTGTTAAGAACAGGAGCAGAGCTAATTCTTACCATGACATTTCGTACTTCACAGTGTCAATGTCAAATTTATTTTTATAACATTTTCTAACAAATAGCACCAACGTGCTGCACTTCAAGAACAATGAACTAATTGATGGGAGAAGTCCTTATAGGGATCTCCCACAGGATCATATATTAGTGGAATAACCAAGCCCACTTTAGAAGTTTGGCCAATCACATAATCGCTAGGGGTGTCACTGTTCAGTGCATTTTCGGTACCCTTTGATTCAAGGAAAATAAGTACAAATAATAAAAAAAATTTTAAATGTGATGAAGAGTAAAAAAGAAGCCTTTTCCATTTCTGAAAATAATTTGATTTAATTGTGTTCTGAAACTGAAAAAAGTGGACAAAATAGAACTGACTGGAGATTTGGCTGGATTGTTTTTAATGAATAAGTATAAGCAGGGAAAGCCACTGCCTTGATAGATTCTACAACAATGGCAAGCTTTCAGTGTTAACTTTTAGAATTCTTAAAATAAGACTGTGACTATTGATGAGAATAAAACATGTTTAAAACACTTTATAGTTGTGCTGACCATTTTAACAATATAGTACCATGTTAAGAAATTAGAATGGCCTTAACTACCAAAATGGCAGAAAATAAATAAATAAATAATATTTTGATAGCTTATTAACCACATCTGCCTGCTCTACACAAAACAGTAACATGTATATGAGCTGATGTTAGTGCAACTAAGCTTTTAGGTAAAAGGGTGTACCGAACAGACAGGTCTGTACCCAAAAGTTGTGGTACAAATACATGTACCATTACACCCCTAATATTCGCTGTCAAACACCACAGAAGAAAAAAAATTCTTTCCAGATGAAGTGTCAAGATCAAGCAAACTCCCACTGAACATCAACCTAAACATACCTTCCCTATTGTGAAACGATGGTGGCATCATCCTAGTGGATAAGTTCAATGGGTATAAATAATTTTCCAAGGCATTGTACTGTCAATGAATTAATGAAGTAAAGCAAAAATTGAAAACTGTCAAATGACAATATGGTTAATGTCTTTTCTGCAAAGTTATTTGAGCTTAGTGAGATAAAACCTTCACCTCAAGAAGAGCTGAGAAAACCACTAAACTAACAGCTGTGCAAAACTTCTGTTAGCTATTTACAGAGGAGCTTTAACAAAGTCCCTCTCCTCGCATCAAGGTGTTTTCCCCTCCAAATACAACAGTATGATATTTTCCCAGCTGTTTCTGAAATTAAATCACTGAGAGAAATAAAAGAAAAAAAGTCAAAGCGGAAGCAATTCCCAAAGAAATAACTGACAAAATCCCCAGTATAAAATCAGATTTTCATTTTTTGAAAGCTGATGTAAAACAGTAATTTTTTTTTTGCTGCTTATTTGTCTATTATGCTGTGTTCAGACCAAATGCCTTATGAGCGTCAAGGGCATCGGTTTTACATGCAAAGTTTATGGCGGATGCACATCGGGGGACTTTGAGAGGCCCTGCGGCATCTTGCACTGCACGTTTTGAAGCTTGCTGCGCATTTTGTGCTGCAAATGTGGTTTGTGTTAAGCGCCTCAAGGGTGGCCAACGCAAGAGTTGGAAAATCTGAACTTGATGTGGGGCGTCAACCAATCAGAGAGACTCCAGTATGTGACGTAGTGGGGGTTTTTCCGAAAGGAAAAATATTTTTACTTTAGATCACTGAAAAATGTTAACATCGGGGTGCCCACTAACCTCAGACAGATGGACAGATACTCTTCAGCTGACATGAGGCGCCTGTATTTGGTGTCCTGGTGGGAGATGTGGGCACTGATGCCCGGTCAGCAGGTTGTCAAACTGGGCTGGGTGTGCATTAATAGTGCTAAAAGTGACTCTCGCCAGCGCACAGCCACTGCAGTAGGTGGTGAAACTCACCAAACTCAAAACTATTTGTAAATTCAGACACCCCACAGATAATATTATATTATTCAGTAAATAAAGCCAAGCCACTCTCTCGATTTCACCAGCAATTTTCCAAAGAGTCCCCATGGGAGCAACTTTGCCAGACGTGCGCTAGAGCGTTGAGGCTCTAGACAGCACATCTGATTTTTATCAAGTTGAGGTGTTGGACGCCTTTTTGATGCTGAAATGGCGTTTGGTCTGGATGCAGCATTAGGAATCCTTCATTTCACAAACTTCAATCTATTTAATTGGGATTTTATGTGACAGACTTTACTGTAATGCATGACCAACGACAGTGCATAATAATGAAGTGGATAGAATAAGTTATATGGTTTTCAGCAGATGTTACTAATAAAATCTGAAACATGGTGTACATTTGTACGCAGCCCCCTTGCTCTGATACTCCTACATAAAATCCAGTGCAACCGCTGCCGTTCAAATGTCACCTAATTCATAAATGTGGTTCAACTATGTGTAATTTATTCTCAGAATGAATGCAGCTGTTCTGTGAAGGCATTAAAGACTTGTTTGAGAACGTTAGTGAAGAAAATGTCATCAAGACCAAGGAACTCAGCGGACGGGTCAGGGACAAAGTTGTGGAAAAGTTTAAAGAAGGGATACGTTGTAAAACAATATCCCAAGCTTTGAACAGCTCATAGACCAAAGTTCAGTCCATCATCCTAACATGGAAAGAGTTTGGCAAAAATTTAAACCCACCCGTAGTGTTAGGACTAATGGCGTTGGAAAATTGTAGCATTAGTGACAGCGTATTTTTTTCAGCGCCATAGTTTTCTAACTAGTTGCGTTTTTCATTTTGGTAATGCTGTTACATTACTTACGATAAAACGCAACAGGTTAGCACAACTCAATAAATTAAAATGCCTCTTCTTAAGAGCATGCTCTCTGCTGGGGGAGTTTGTTTCTAGTGCAGGGGGAAAAAGCGGACTGTGCGGAGGGTGGGGAGGTGAGGTGAGATAGAGTCATATCTGAGGAAGCTTAAGAACAGCGGATCGTCACCATGCTTTGCGTAGACAGAGTAGGCCAACAGCAAGAGAAACACACTACAAAGCCGGATAGTATTGTATTTATTCTATTGCTCGAAAATCTTTATTTTTTATTGCTATACCTATTTTATAGCCAGTTATAGCTTGTTAGCATGCAACAATAACAACACAACAGGATAAATAGCTTGGCTGGGTGAATTCTTGCAAGCCAGAACCACAGCAGGATTAGCAGAACGGCAGGGTGAATACTTGTAGACCAAAACCACAGCAGGATTTGCAGCCAGGCAGGGTGAATACTTGCAGGTTAGAGTCACAACAGGATTAGTAGCTCTTCCTGAGGCTCAGAGGGGAGACAGGTTAGATCCAGCAGCAGGCAGAGACTAACATGGTAAAACTGAGGCAGGAAACAAACGGCTAGCAGGAGCAAACCAGGAAGACAGGCGAGGAGTGAGTATGGTCTGATGAAGAACCGGCAGAGACGCGAAAGCAGAAGAAGGCTTAAGTAGGGAGGCTGGCAGGTGAAGTGAGTCTGACTGATTAATGACTAACAGGTGTGACTGACTGCAGAGGGAGTGAAGGGAAAACTGAGTGAGGGGGAGGAGGAGCTGAAAACTAACAGAAAATAAAGTCAAATCATAACTAAAACCCTAACAAGGAGGAAGAACTGAAAACGAATAGTAAACAAAAGCCAAGTCAAAACTAAACCCTGACAATTAGTGTATAATGTTTTTAAGTATTTTGTCAATTTAATTAATTACTATGCATTTTATATTTCATCATTGAATTAGGAGTATTTAAAGTTCCAATAAGCCATCCAAATTCATTGATATTTTATATCGTAAAAAGTCATTGATTAGTTGTTTTGCCTGGTTAGAGTTACGTTGAGTTACTATCTCAGTTACTTTTTGGGAGAAGTAATTTGTAACTCTAACTTGTTACTTTTTAAGTAACTTGACCAACACTGCAACCATCCCGTACCTGTCCGCCTAAGCCAACAGAGGGCAAGGAGAGCATTAATTAAAGCAGCAGGTAATGGGCCCACACTAACTCTGGAGAAGCTTCAGAGATCTAGAGCTCAGGTTGGAGAATCTGTCCTCAGAACAACTATTGGCCACGTCCTTCACAAATTTGGTATTTATTGGAGCAGTCACCAGAAGAAAGCCATTGTTGGTAAAAAAAACAAAAAAACAAAGCCAAGCCATGAGAAGTCCCATATTTATCTTGCCACATAATATGTAGGGGATACTGCAAGTATTTAGAAAGATGTCCTCTGGTCAAGTGAGACCAAAAGTGGTTACAGGGAGTGGGACTTTTGGTCTGGTGGATAAAATCCCAATAAAATCCAACACAGTTTGTGGCTGCAACAGGACAGAATGTGAAAGAGCTTAAAATACATTCAAATACACAAATACATCTAGCGAGCACCTTTTGGCCCCAGTAATGCACGTCAAGCCTTAGAGCCATTTTTCAGAAATGACGGAATTCCTCCCACCTGGGTCTCTTCTTAATAACATGCATCAGCGTGCAGAAATTTGAGAGTCCGTTACCGTTTTAAGTGAATTATGCCCTCCGTTGATCACCCATAACACCAATGATAATCATGTGCGCGGTTTTAGAATGCACAAGTGTGAAGGCAAGCTCCCAGGCATTTGTTTTAATTGTCGCACCATAATGATTAAGCGGAAATTTTATGTAGTTTGACTTGGCTTTGGTAAGATGGATGGCCTGCAATGTTATCTGTTCTCTGAGTCAAGTCCTCGGCACCATAATGGTTCGCTGCTGCTTACATTAACACGAAGCTGGAGGGCATGATTTCTGGGATCTCGCCACCTTTCATTTCTCTCATGTGGAAAAACAATCGAATGTACAAGTCACGTTCTTCTCGCAGTCTGGAATGCGTCCATTGCCCCAGTCTGCCCTGAACAGTGTTTAATCTGTTAATTTACATGTTAATTTTTCCTTCTCTGATTCCCTTTTGTCTACTTTAGGTGGAAATTGAATGGTACAGAAGTCATTCCCAAAGCTGGATCTCACTACAGCCTTTCTGGAGGCAACCTCAGAATCAGCCGTCTGAACAAAGACCAAGACGCCGGAACCTATCAGTGCCTAGCCTCCAACTCCTTCGGGACCATCGTCAGCCGAGAGGCCAGTCTAACCTTTGCATGTGAGTTTATTTTCTCTCGCCTTTGTCAGGGCAAACTTCTCTGTCTTCTGCGGCTCCAAAGCAAATGAATAAACAAATAAATAAAAGAAGATGGGCAGAGGGAGGAAAAACAGTTGCAACCAAGGATAACAATGCAAACTGTTCTTTAAGACACAATCAACATGCTGGGGGAGTTTTTCCCTTGGGTGTCATTAGCTTCCTCTGTGTGCTGACTGGAGTTTACACTAGTCAATGCAGCAGATCAAACATCAGCCAACAAAAAAGATGTGAAAGCATAAAGCAAGTTACAATAATTAAAAGAACTGCCACTGGTGATGCTGGCTGCCACTAGAGAGCTTTCATTTACTTTTCAACTGAATCTGCACTTTCGTTTGGCTTTATGTCGCTTTACTCTGAATTTCATGGTCTGGGGGCTAAAACAGACCTCAAAGCAGAAAAGGAACACGAGACTCACATGCAGCACGTATCAAAAGTGCCATTAAGCCATGATCTGGGATAGGATTCTGATGGTGTGTTAACAGGAGGCTCTGTTAATCAGACAGCAACAGGCGGACCTCTGAGGACCGTTAGCACAGCAGCAGTCTCTTTCTGTGTGGCTGAATTAACAAATAGCCTCCCATAAGCCCGTTGCCTAGGGAACAATGGGTTCCAACTGCAGACCTGAGCTCAGATGCCTTCTTTGTACTGGGGAATCTCTCTCCTTTGATAGCTGAAATTGAGGTGGCTAGCTAACCAGCTAGCTCATTTTAACCTGTTCTATGCTGAACGAAACTCGCAAAAGCCTGATCCCATACAAAGAAGAAACCAAATAATATAAAAATATATGATGTATGATATCTGTTGTTGGTTAAACTGATTTTGACAGGTTGATATGCTAGTTTGGTCCTTATTTAAAAATAGTGATTCAGGATGCTCCTGTTGTCCAAAACCTGAATACGAAAATAATTCATAAAAAACAGTGAAGCCTCTAAGGCAATTTGTATGTTGAAAATTTGTATGTGGAAAGTTTTTTCATTCAAAAAAATTGGAAATTAAAGAAATTTGTTGCACCACACACACACCAGATCACACACTCACAACAACAATAAGTCTCAGCATGATAGTTACTGATTCTGTGTAAGAAACACTTCTTTGTATTGTATGGTGAAATAAAAAGGAACAATGGAGCAGTGGGCAGTTTACTCTGGGACATCTACCTGTTTGACATAAGAGAGACCAGAGAGATTTGGGGTATTAGAAGACTGTTTCTATTGTTGCTGTGGATAGGACAATTCACTTCCATTATAAAGTTAAGGGAAGACATCACAGGGTGCTGTCTGGATAGGGAATACTGCACCAGACCAGCAACCGAACACAAAGCTCAGTTTTTGGCTGCTCTACCATATTTCATTGCAATAGAGTCACTGGCTGCATTTGCTTCACTGTCTCCATGCTTGCAATTAAAAATATAGCGGTCCATAGACACTTCTGTTTTGCTGGTTTAAGAGACAACAGTTTTGTCTGGGTGATGCTTTACACAAGAGATTTGCATTTTTTCCATACGCTCAACATGTATGGCTTTGAAAGAAAGCACTTCACCACCGTCCTCTGTATTTCTGAAGTTGTAGCACATGGAGGAAATGCAGGGAGAGTCTCCTGGATATCAATTTTTCAACATTTTTAAGCTATTGAAAAGCTAAAGTGCCTCTGTCAGTCAGCTGACTGACTGCTTGCAGCAGCAGATAGAGTAGGAGTGCTACTCTGCACTGCCTCAGGCTCAAAAAAAGTCACTCAAATTATCTCTCCTTGGCAACTCACAAAAATTAACTTTAAGAACCTTATGATGCTAAACCCTTTCAAACATCTTGGCATACCTTTAAAGAACACATTCTCTGTAGCTTTTTATGGTTTCTGTGAGTTAATAGTTCACGGATTGTTAAAGTGCTACTTTAATAATGACAGAATGGCATTTTAGGAAATGTCAACAAATTCTTTGGCAAGAACATTTCAACCTAGAGAAGCCACACGTTATGCACCAGTCCGTCTGAATTTACGTAAGTGTTACCCAGATGTCGCAGCAAATACCCGATGGTCACATTATTGATGTTAAGCTAAGCTGTTTACATGTCAAATGATTAAGGCAGCTCTGACGGGAGCCAGATCATACTTTCCTTTTCACGCAACTAATCAACTAATCATTTAAAAACTTCTGGGGGCTCTTAAAATGTGTGTGGAGCAATGAACTTAGTAAGTTTGGGGAAAATAAAGAAACTGTGATATTAGCCTAATATGTCATGCCGCAAGTGTTTTAATACCCACTTTACATAGGGTGTATTATAAGTGACACAAGGCAAAGCTAATTTTGAGAAATATCTTGTGCTTTTCATTAATCTAAATTTAGAACTCCTGCTATTTTTATTAGTTCAATTTAGAAAGTCAGATAAAGTTTAGGAATATGTGCTTTGATGTGGTAATAAGGGGATAATTCCTTCATATTCATTTTGGGAGAAGTAACTAGTAACTCTAATTAGTTCCTTTTTTTAAGTAACTTGTCCAACACTGCTACCATCCCATACCTGTCCGTCAAAGCCAACAGTGGGTAAGGAGAGCATTAATTAAAGCAGCAGGTAAAAGGCCTGTGCTAACTCTGGAGGAGTTTCAGAGATCTACAGCTCAGCTTGGAGAATCTGCCCTCAGACCAACTATTGGCCATGTCCTCCTCAAATCTGGTATTGAATCTGTTAAAGAACATAAAACACGTTTTTTATCTTTTATGTTATGGTCTTTTGAAAAAAAAAAAAATCAGACTGAACCCAAATTGCCAAGTCAAACTTTACACAAGAGATTTGAGATAATGTATTGAGATGTGTTGATACACGAGGACAGTGTGGTCTACGGACTTGGTCCAATACACCTGTAAAGGTTTAGGAGAGTTATCAGAAACAGAAAAATGTGTGTACTTTGGGAAAAATCTAGATAATTTACCATTTTATTGTCACAACTACTGTCAATTTGCTGATTATATTACTATATTGCATGTGGGTTGGGATACTGTAACGTTTTAGATGTGCATATTTTTGCAAAAATGAGGAATAGGCTATGCTCAGATTTGGTGGATGTAAATTTTAGATCAGGTGGAAGAGGTTAGAAACTGAATCTTAATATCAGTTAGGTTAGTTTAATAGATCTGAAAGCAATGGCAACAATAGTACTTAGATGCAGAATCAGCTTTCTCGAACTCTTTTATGCGAACGTTTGATTAACACCTTGATAGATTGTTTGACTGATCCTGTGGATTTTAACTGACAGCCCCCAGACTTCATTTTCCTGGAGCATCAGTGAGTCAATAACTCCCCACTGTATGAGATCATTATTGGTCGGGTAAATTGATGACATTCCCAGCAAATGACTGATAACTGCTCAGATTAGATTCTGAGGTTTAGCATTTGGAGACAAGGCCACCAATCTGTCTCAGGCCATTTGTTTGGCCCCCTGGAGCTGTGGAAAGTCAATCCATGATCCGATTCTGCTGGTGGATTTCCACTAGGATGGCATGACAGTTCCATCAATTGTTGGGCTCTGACCTTACGAGTCTTCAGTTGCTGTCACAGAGTTGGGGGTGTGCACGGTGTGTGTATGACTGGGTGTCATCTATCTTCTTTATTACTCATGGAATAGCTTAATTAACTCCACAACATGATTGAATGGTGAGGACCCAAGTGAATAATTTAAAGGGCAACTGGTAATACTGGCATGTCATGTAATTATTTTTTAGAAGTTTAAAGGAATGCCAGACAACAAATCCCTACAAGAGCCATAACAAGCACAGCTTTTCATTACCTCACTTATTATTTGGGAAGGAAGTTGGTTCAGCGTGGACCGAGAAACATATCAGCATCAGTTTCAGCCATGCCGGGCTCAACAGATCCACTCATGCTTGTTGACTTGAATTGGAACAATTGGGTTAAAGGACGTTGTGTTATAAAACTGTAGAGGGACTCTGAGTAGCATTTGATAGATACTGTAGACTTAAGCAAAAATATTTAAATAAACGCCTGGGGAAAAAAATAAATAAATAAATAAACGCCTGCTGAATTTAGGAGATTCCAAGTTCTTATTGTGTAGAAAAGCTCTTTAAACACCTTTTTTTGCCATTCTGATCGTTTTAAAGTAACACAAATAACAAGCTGATGTTAGCTAATTTTACTATTTTTTTTACTTTCTGCTTACGTTTAACCTATGCAATGAGAAAACTTCCTAACAGGCATACTGCAGCATACTGCAGCAAGAACATGTTTTGCTCATTTTACTAGTAAAGTGAGAACTTTGATGCAGTGTTTCCCGCAGGAATTTGGTTATGCGAGGCGGGGGGTTGTTGGACGACACGTTGTCCGCGGACCGACTCGCGGAGCGGGGGGGGGGGGGGGACGACGACGACACATTGTCCGCGGACCGAATCGCGGAGCGGGGGGGGGAGACGACGACACGTTGTCCGCGGAGCGGGGAGTATCCATGTGTTTTTTCCCTGCCATTCACGCACGCGCGAAAGCAGCAACAACAACAAACCGCGTGTTAACGTCACTTTTTTTTTTTTTTTTTGGGAATGTTGGCGAGGCGGTAGAGTGAGTTTGGCGAGGCGGCCGCCTCGCCAAGATAGCGCTGCGGGAAACCCTGTGATGTAAAGTCAGCGTAAGTAACACATTTTTGGTCCTCACTTTTTTTCTGGGCTAGGGTTTAGGTTTAGCACTAAGGTATCAATTAGGTTTAGGGTGGGTTTAGGATTAGTGTGTGTGTGTGTGCGTGCGCGCGCCCTTCTGACTACTATGGTGTTAGAATTTGGCAAATTTTGTTTGACTTGAAGCCAACCTCATTTTTGTCATATCAGTTTATCATGTGTCAAATAAGTATTATCTTAAATAATCTGGAACAGTGGTTGCACTGCTGGGTTTTCTAGTTGTTTCAAGCATTCAGCATGCCACAGTGAGTAAATCTTCATTATTGCAAACCGTGCATCTGGATAGTGTAGTATTAGATATAGTAAGAAAATGGCATTGTCTCATTGCTGTGATATTTTTGCAGTGTCTGCAAACCTTCTGCAGCAGTGATGTTTATTTGTGATATTTTACGGCACCACCATGTTGCAGTGCTCCTGCCGTGGGATTGTTTGATATATCCCAACAATGAGTGTCTGACTGGCTAAGATTGTGATCAAATTACATGTAGCATAGACTACATTATCAGACACATAAAGAGGTGATGTTGGACAGTGTTTAACCTAAATCTGTGTATCATCTGTATTGGCAATCTAACATAAAGTTATCTCACTCCGCATTTATCCACCTGAAAGCAAGAATAGAGTCGTAGAACACAACAAGGTCATCAGCATAGACAGAGCTTCTGGTTAGTACAGCATGAGATTAAGTAGTCTCAGTTTCAGATTATCATTGCAGCATTTCAGTAGCTTTATGTAAATTCTGTAACAACGGTGCCTATGTGTAACTTTTCTGATGTGTAGGAATAGTGGAGAGTTGTTCACTTAAGGCAGCACATATTCTATGGAAGGTATAGAGTGGTGTGACGGGGCAAAGAAGATAGAGAAAGTACGTAATACATTCTGGTTTGGGTTAAGTTTAAAACTATAAATTACATAAAATAATATTTTTCCCTCCCAGACAATGCAAAGACTGTATACAGCTCCTCTGAGTGTGCTCCAACTCGTTCTGAAAGTCACACCCTTAAAACTCAGACAAGAAGTGAGGTTTCTTCTCCAGTCCCACCTCTGTCTGGTAAAGATCAAAACCTTTTTGCGGGTAATGAGCTCTAAGCAAAATAAGAGTGTGATTTTGACATATGACTGAGCCTCCTCACACCTCTAATAAGCCAAGCGGGAACTGGAGCTGTTTGAGTCAAAATCTGAGTCTGATAAAACATTGAAGATGCAGTTCGGCTATGTTTGAAAGATTGCCAAATCTTTAATCCGATCCTAATCTAGCGTCTGTTGCAGCAATATGGGCTGTAAACCATCTGTGAGGATGTGTTCATCACAAAGTGGATATATTTGATGAAGGGAATCAAGGATGTATTTTGTAAATGTACTACTAACGTGTGTATTGAGATTTCTGTAAAAATTATCGAAATGTTGCACACTGACTGTTTTAAAACACATATAGACCGTCATGGAAGAATGGAATAGAATATCTTATTCTATTTTTATTTTTGGTAGAAGTTGAAACATCAGTCAACAAGTTAATAAAACTAAACTCATTGATTCATTTCTGTTTTATTAAGAGATTTAATAATCAGAGACGTCCTAATTACTTTGCTACTTTATTATGATTTTTTGTTAAGACCGGACCTGTAATAGCTGCTTTTGGTCAATTCCAATGTCTCTTTAGGAACAATAAAAGCATTTAAAATCTGCCTTTCTGGTATTATTTATTTTAGATCAGAGGTGTAACTACATCCTGTCACTGATAGAGCAGTTGCTGTAAAACAGGGTTTTACTGTTTTAAAACCAACAATAAATTATTTGGAATTGTTATGGTAAACATCTCATGTTTGCAAATATCATGATTAATATTAGTATCTTTAAACACTAGTCTCTGTGGGTATGTAGAGCCTTACTTTATCTCTAAAAGTTCATCATCCATCATATTACTTGACAGAAAGATGTTGAAAACTCATAAATATAAAACAGTCACTTAGCTGTAGTAGACTGACCTACAATGTTTTTTTCTGAAGTTAGCTCTGGGTCCACTCCTTCTACTTCTCTAGTTCACTTCTTCTTTCCTGTGCACAACTCCTTATTTTCATACCCAGCCCAGATTGGTTACTATACAACAAAAACTGCAAAAGACCAAATGGAGAAGGAATGAAAGGACCAGAAACTGACTAAATCTAGCTCTCCACTGTAACAGCCTAAATAAACAACCAACATGTCAGAATTCTGGCCTATCGGCATTCTGCCGCAAATCCTCTGCCAGCTGTCGTCAAGAATTATTCACTGCATCTGCGAGCTTGCCGCTCCACTACTGCGATCAACCTCATCTCCCACACCTGTTTCCTGACCTTCATTAGGCAAATGCAGATAGTCAGACAGTACCAGATTATTGAAAGCTATTTGTAAGTACATATCCAGTGTTCTTTTCGTGACTGCCTCCTGCCTTGTCATGGCCACGCCTTTTGGATTTCCCTGCCTTGCCCTTGTCAGACATCTACACTACTCTTGGTTTCTTGAACCATGACCTGGATTTTGTAACACAACTTGCCTTTCCCCTTGTATTTGTCTGCCTTTCAGTCCAGACCCCCTGTGCATGACCCAAGCCTGTCTCCCAGACTTTGACCAAGTCTTAGCCATCCTGCCTATCACTTCTGCAATGAATAAGCCAACTGTCTTCACTGTCAAGATCTCCAGCTTGCTCCTGTAGAGGTTTCCTGCCTGCAACCGTACTCTGTTTTTTGGTCGATAAACCTCTTTAACACAACACCGTTTCTGGCTCAAATTCCAGGTTCCCTGGCTGTCTGTTTAATAACGCACCATACCTTAAAAAATACAGTTTCCTCTTAAATAGCTTCATACACCTTGTGTCCTTCCTCTGTGTTGTTGAGTAAACAACTCACTGATTCTGAAAATTGCCAACTTTTATTCTTCTTCCGAAAGTAACAACCTCCACAGTGAAGAATGTTGTTATCATGACCAAATACTTTGTACGTATGATGTGTCCACTGTCTGAAAAAAATATCACATTATTAGGTTTTTACTGTTTTGACCACCTAATCTTTCTGTGCATTTCTATTTTTCATAGCTTGTGTCATTCTGGCCAAAAATAAACCAATTGATAATTAACATCATTCTGCAGCATTTACTATCTTTACACTTTTTTTTTTACATGTGCGTTTTTTTCTTTTTAAGACCTGAAATATGTCAGGACTGTTGCTTGTAAAGCTTTCAGTAAAAACATAAACTCAGGTAGCCGTTTTTTAAACAGAAGTGCCTCATGTATAATGCAAGGTTTTTATTCCTTTAAAAAGATATTGCTTTGTCAGGTTAAATGTAATTTTGACTAAATTAACCATCAGCATGCAAGCATAATGTTAATGGCTATTTTTGCATGTTGTGTCAGAGTTCAGGGCTGCACAATAGTGCAATGGGTAGCACTGCTGCCATGCAGCAAGAAGGTCTTGGGTTCAAGTCCTACCCTTGGCCTGGGTCTTTCTGCATGGAGTTTGCATGTTCTCCCTGTGCATGCGTGGGTTCTCTCCAGGTACTCTGGCTTCCTCCCACAGTCCATAAACATGTCAACATGTTTCAATTAAACTGTTAGGTTAATTGGCCTCATTAAATCATCCTTAGGTGTGAGTGTGTGCAAGAATGGGTGTTTGTCCCGTTTGTCTCTGTGTTGCCCTGCGATAGACTGGCAACCTGTCCAGGGTGTACCCCGCCTCTCGTCCATTGACAACTGCAGGTACCAGCACCCCTCGCAACCCCACAAGGATAGGTGTGATGGAAAATGGATGGATGGGTGTCTAAGTTCTTTACCACATTTGTTTCTAGAGGCAGGAGGGCACTGTGAGGCACTGTTTTCTTCCTTTAAAATGCTTGACTTGTTTAGCTAATCTGACATACAGAGGCAAATTTATCAATATTCTAACCCATACCTGTTTAAGGCTATGTACATTCATGTCACAGTTGGACTTTTATTTTCTGGGCACCAAATCGTTTCCATACCCATTCCACCACCAATGTCCTGGTGCTTTCCATTTTCACACATAGAAAATAGCTTGCTCTTACTAAAGCAGCACTCTTGACTACATTATGTTTAAGTTTTGTGACCATAAAAAAATGCAGTAAACAAACAGCAGAACCACATAGATGTTTGTACAAAAACTGCTTACAGCACCCAAGTATGGTGTTTTAAGGTGACTGGAAATTATTTATTTAAGGGGGCTGAATGCAAATATATTTTATTTATAATTATTTTTATATTTTGCTGTAATGGGATGAAAACAAAAACTTTTTGTGCAAGAAAATACCAAAAATATGTAATTCTGTAATTTTACTCTCCACAATATGTTTTCCATTATACCATAGCATGTAGGGGGGCAACTTAGACATATAGTGGGTCACAATTTTGTCCAGTTAATCTAAAATGCACATTTTTGGAACAAGAGAGACCAGAGTATGCAGACAAAACTCATAATGTGACTGTGCATTAAGGGCAGAGCACATCACTTGACACCTTTCATTTCTTTAGACGTGTAGTGCGCCAGAAGAGCTCAGATCACTGGACTTGGGTTGTGACCACAGTAGTTTTATCAGAAGCTGTGAAATTCCAAAAATAGAATAGCGCCAAATGGGACTGCTCGTGGCATACTGTGCAGCAGTGGTCAGCAGCCAGAAACTGACGGTGCGGATTGTTATATTTTAAATTATTAGAGGATTTATGCGCCATCACTGTTCTGTTAACATGCACAGGGACAATATGCAAATTCCTGAACCGGAACCTTGCTGCAACAGTACTAATCTGTGTGGAATACAGACAACAGCAGTAAATTTAAAATATATTATAGTTCTGTTATCTTTATCTGTAGCAATAAGTAATCAGGAAAACACTAAAAGAGCCCTTCTTGTTGAGTTTGAATTCCCATCTGTTCCACTTTTACAGGAGATGCTAGATGGAGCCACTGAAAACATTTTCTGCTCCCAATGTTTTCCCTTAATTTGAACAATGCTTCCTTTGTTTTAAATGAAGTGTCACTCAGTTCATGACTTTGCCATCTGCTGTCTTGTTCTGCAACGATCAGTACAACAACAAATAAAAGCACATTTGTTGAAGCTAAAAATAAGTCACTTATAGTTATAAAAATAACAATCTTTACCATTAAACGCTCTGAAAATCAGCACAACTGCAGTGGGATCAGCACATTTCTTTTCAGGGAAGGCTTTCTGTGTGGAGTTTTAGCAGGTAGGTGTTTTCTGCAGGGATTCCACTTTGCTTCCAAATCCAAAAATCACCAGGTAATGTGTTTTTTTAATTTCTAAGTTGACCCTGAAAATGGTTTGTCTCTGATGGTCGTTCAAAGGACAGGTGACCTGGTGAGGATATACACCAGGGGTTCTCAGAATCAGTACTCCGGTCCGGACAGAACACCACGTTTATTCGGACCACTCCACACCATGTTTGGAAAAGCCAAAGAGAATTGCGGAATTCTACTTTGCAGTGGTCTCTGTTGCTCTCTGGCTGTCTGAGTGATGTTAAATGCTCTGCCTGGGTTGACTGGACAGCTATCTAGAATAAACATGCACACAGAATCCTTGCTTTAGTTCTAGTTATTAATAATTAAACTTGAAACAAAGCAATAATTTATGAACAAGAACTCCATCTGTTCACACACAAAATGATTGGAAACCCAAACAAAAGCTGAATTATCAACATGACATATCAAAACACAAAGGAAGCATACTAAAATGTTAGCCCAGCACCAGTTGACTAAAAAGAAAATTTCTGCTCATTGCACTTCACTGTCAAAAGTTAGACTGTCTTAGGGTTACAAAAATAAATAAATAATACGCACAAAGTCCCATTCGTTGCAAGCAAGCAAAGGATTCTATTTGACTGCGATTTGTGGTGACCGTGCCTCTGTGTACGCCTCTCACCAAATATAGCCCTCCGACTTCATGACCCCGCAAGGAAAAGCAGGTATAGACAATGTATGGATAGATTTTCATTAGTTTGACCAAATCAGGAAATGTTGACAGATTTGGACCTTTGAACAATAAATTTTAGAATCCCTGCTGCACACACTTTCCCCTGTAATCTCCTGACTATATTCAAGCCCACAATTGTGTCTCTAGCAGGATTACTCTACAGTAAATAATCAAGTATCTGCAACCTGCTGTAGTTACAGCAGCTTCCAGACTATAAATTATTCAGAGAGGTTTTCCAAAATATTTGTCTGTAACATTTGATCTGTTTTTTTTTTATATATTGAAACCCAACAAGTAATGCCTAAAATGCGCTCAGATGTTTTTGCTCAACATTTTAATTGTGTATAATTTTTTGATAGTTTCTCAATAACTCAAATGTATGAGTCCCAAAAACATATTACTTTGACTCTCTGTGAGGATCAAATAATATTTTCATTAGACTTGTTTTTTGAGTTGACAGTGGAATCGTGATTCTGTCAAACGTGTACCTGTCACATTTTTCAGAAAGTGCCGCTGATCAGTTATCCTGTGCTGCCTCCTAAATCAGTCAGTTTGTTCTGGGTGTCTGAGGTTTCTCCCTTTTGTTTCATTAAACAGCCGTCAGTAATATCTCAGTCTTATTCCATGTGACTAATGCTCGTAAAATGGATTATTTCTGTTGCTCAGATTGGATTTTTGTGTCTCTTCAGACCTACATGTTAGTCTAATCTTAAGCAATTGCACATTTTTTAATAGTTGTTGAGAATAATTTCTTATGTGACTTTGTTAAATTGTGTTCTGTTTTTGGGGGCTATGAGTCATAGAGATGCATTACAATGAAATCTTTGTCACTCTTTTTGCAAAATGATATTCCTTGGTTAATGTTTGACGCTCTGGAGGCTCTGCAACATCGTCAAGGTTATGCTCAGAGATGGCTGGGACTCTGAACACTCCAACATTACCCTCCACGTCCCAAACTTTTGATGGATGATGCTACTTTTTGCAAGGGTTGTGCTTGTCCTCCTCCTGAGACAAGGATAAGTGATGGGCAGTTGGTGCTGCCTCTCAGTATATACTGGCCCTGATTAGTATGTCTTATCGATTCTTTATCAGTGATTATGTAAAAGATGTACACTCATATTTCATACTTATAAAAAGGCCTGTATATTTAATATCAACCTCTTAAATGGGTGGTCATACTTTGAATGCAGTGACAAGCATTATTCAGTGTTCCACAATTTCTCCCAGCCAGGGATGCCAGAAGGTCTGACTTTCAACAAAGAAAAAAAGGTAGCCCACTGAAAATGGAGCCTGGCTTGACATTCTGTGGCATTCAGTTACAGGTATTGCAGCTACACTGTCTCATTAGTGCCAGGCAAGTTCATTTCTGGCTAAACACAGAAGTGACAGTTCCAGATGTAGCCAGAGAGGTTTTTAAAGGGGGCAGACAGAAATACCTCACCTAGATGCAAATAAATCCTTTAGATTCCTTCCAGCTGCTGTGATAGTGTGGAGTGAATATATTGACTTGGCTAATGAGGCATAAACTGCTAATCGGGTGTACTCTGGCTTTCACTTTTATCTGCAGTGCATCACTATTTCACTTCTGGAGAAGAATGGAAAAATATGAATATGGAAAAACAATTTTCCTATACCTTATTTTCCCCCATTTTTTGTTGTATCCTTCCTTCTATGCTTCCTACCTTGCTTTTTATTTGTACTTTTCCTTCTTTCCTTGCATACTTCAGTCTGCCCTTCTAATCTTCCTATTTCTGTCCTTCCCTTGTGCACTTCCTTTCCTTCTTCCTCATCAGCTTCCTTCCTTGACAGCGGCCTTGTCATTTTTTGACCATAAAAAGAAAACAACAAAAACTATGCATCTTCAAATAAAAAAGAATATCCCAAGCATTCGTCCTGATAGTTTTTATTTAGTCCTGTTTAAGTCTGAAAAGAACTTTGCACCGGGCACGATCAGCAGACATAAACATTGTTGTGCTCCATCTGCTGGCAGTACCGCGGAACTATCAGAACGCAAAGATGACGATAATTGATGCAGCTACTGTAAGAGCCAGTAGACCGTCCTGCAATAACCCAAAGTAAAGTGACAGCTCTGCGTGGTCGAAGACCAACCCGATCTACAGGGTTAGGGTCACTTACTCTTTATTTTCGCACCTCAAATGGCTGTTGCTGACTCGCTGGGCTACATCACAAACATATATATGCAGATGCCTAAGTGAGCGCTGAATCATCACACTTCAAAGTCACCGCCTCATTGGAGGTGGCATTGTGGGGTGATTTGGAGAAGGTGCCTCATTCATGTGCTGTGTGGAATTGTACCAACTTATTCACAGTACAAACCAGATCTAATGGTATTACCTTTCACAGGTAAGAATAACCATTTGCATATGATTGCATTCAATCAATATAACGTCATTATGATGTTGCATATATGTCTGTGGGCTCCATAGGTTCTCCTTGTTTACTCAGTGCACTGTTATGCAATTACACCTGTGTGATTATGAACATTATTATTAATTATAATTGGCAATTATAATTTAATATTATATCTTTCAAACTCGAAGGATAGCTATACCAAAAATTATTTCAAATGGTTATGATCAAGGGCTATGAGTCTGTAATGATAAGCACTTACAATTGGTTTATTATGTTACGCCAGTACAGGACGTGACAGACTGCATTTCCCATGATGCAATGTGGTCAAAATGGCCACCAACTCCCATCATGCAACACGGTCAAAATGGCCACCGACCCTGACAACCAGATAACGTTGCTATGATGAAAGGTATTTAACGCATCCACGCACTGCGTTCATTCTTCTTACTTGGCGCCCTGCCAGACTGGGAAGACACACAGCTGTTTAATCCCGTTGGGATTTTCCCCAGGCACCGTGCTTGATTTTCTCGCTGGAACGAGGATTTTCGAAGCAAACTTCATCCCTGCCAATGCAGGAGGTCGACTTTAAAAAGTACTTTGAATCCACTTCGATCAGACTGGCAGCCGCTTATCTCCCAGTGATCAAGTGACCACGCTTTCGTTTTGGCCAAACAAAGCACCCAAAGAGCCCAGAGACTTCGGGGATCCCCCTCTCTTTGCTGTGTGACGGACCGGCAGTCGCCGAAGCACTCCAGGACGCCCGCGGATTTGGAGCTGGGACATCCCCGTGAGACAACACAAGTAAACGGGACTTTCCCCCTTTTATTTCTCTTTTCACCCATAAGGTGATATATTTCGTGCCTGGGCAGAAACTACTAGGATTTAGTTTAATGCTTAATTACTCCAAGACGGAGTTTGTTTTAACTGCTGGATGTTTCTGATGTATGTGCATGCATTTTGTAAGTGATTTTGGCTGTGTTTGATTTGTGGTTCATAAGTGACCCCGCCGCGGGTCGATTTTTCCATCTTTCCCCCTTTTTTTTCTTTTCTTCTCCTTATCTTGAAAAGCCCCCTACTCTGCATCCCTAGAACCAGAACCAAACACGGAGAAGCACTTATCTGGAACAAAGTCCCAAAAAACTGTAAAAGTGCTGAAAGTTCTTTAAATCAAGATTAAAAACACATTTGTTTAGGATTGCCTTTGACTGTTCTAGGTAAACTGTTAACTGAAACATCATTAGTTTAAGTTTGTAGCCCAACTGTTTATAAAATCATTAATATTTGCTTTTAGTTTCCATTTTCCCATGTTTTATTTTGCTTCAATTTCCCTATTGTTTATTCTGATTTTTTTTGCTTTTATTCTGTTTTTATTTTCCTATGTTTCAATCATGTAAAACACTTTGCATTGCACTTGTACTAAAATGTGCAATACAAATAAATTTACCTTATCTTGCTTTACTAAATAGAATGTAAAATACATAAATAAAACAGAATAAGCCAACCCAACCTTTTTTTGGAGGTTGGGGGGTGGAAATGACACCATCATCAAATTTGCATATTTATTCATATATTTGTGACCCCAGCTATAGGAGAGCTTTTACCAAGACAAAAAAGTTATTAAAAATAAATGCGTAAAGTAAAAATTACCTTTACAAAATAATATTATTATTTTTAATACACTGCCTGAATGCACACTACATAAACAAACTGTACTATGAGAATGAGTGATTGAAGCTGTGTGTGAATCAAATTCAGAGAATTGTTTTAGTGTAACAATTTCAGAGACAAAAAGACTACTTACAAAACTACATTTACGTGATGAGGCATCAGCAGCTGTGGTGTGCCTGTGAGACAGCGCTGAGGGAAATGGGAAGTCTAGTGGCAGCTCTTGCTGCTGCCTAAATACTGTGATTCCAGAACGACTGGTGCTTTCGATAAAGTCACCATTATGTTTCTTGTCGCTTTTTGAAAGAAAGTTGTTTGTCCTGTTGTTTGTCAAAACTTGGTGAGTATGTCACACAAAATGCAACTCGTTACTCTGTAGTTCAGATGAGAATTCAGATGATTATTGTGCAGGCTGAGCTGAAAGTGAAGCAGTTTGTAGAGTTGCATTTCTTTTAGAAACAGATCCACAGAAATGCTGAATCCACTTTAAGGTTGTTTGGATGATGTGTTGTTGGCTGTTGTTCAACTTCAGCATTTCACACTATGTTGTCCACCTTATTTGTTTTAGTGAGCATATATGTAAAGCATCACAAACATAAGCCCTAAAATACCCATCACAATGAGAGAGGACAAGTATAAGTTACAACTCATCAATGACACCCCTGCACACATTATGTATATTACACCGCTACCACTTGAAGACAGGGAGCGTCCTTATGGAGTAGCAGGTTGTGATGAATCTGATGGTCATGGTTGGGCAGGCCGGTTAGAGTATGATTAGTGGCTCTGGCATTTGGAAAGCTCATATGTCAGGGATGCAATGATCAGCCTAATCTGGATCATTGTTTGTAATGCCAGCCCAGGTTTGCGATAATTGATGCTAATGGACCTGGAGGGGACATCACTTTTACTTATTCCGAAGGCAATTATTCATTGTTAGCTGCTTTCCTTCGGAAAATCACAGGGAAGCTTTTGTGCAGAAACCATCAGGACCTTTCTATATTTATTTAATGAACATCTGAAAGGACTTGTATTCTCCTACGTTTCTTTATGTTATAATTTTAAAGGATGTGTTTTCGAGATGTCCCCTTGCAGGCAGGCTCTTTGCTTTTATTCTCTCTTTTCAACATTTACACAGCTGCATGAACTTTGAAAGGCACGCCTTTGGTCAAACTCACCCATCCAGCACGACGTACCCCTCCTCTTGCATCGAAAGGCATCATCCGTACTGTAAATGACACTCTTTGCTGCTCTCTCTGAACCCAATCCCACCACAATGCTTCTTTTGCTCTTTTCTGGCAGCGGAGAGTGCCTGGTTAGAGGTGGAAGATGGGGCGATGAATGCGGGAGTCATCGGACTTTGCCAACAATTGTGGCATGCTTTCAACACGGGCGAGGCCACGCCTGCTGGAGTGGATGGGGACAATGTGCGGCTCTAGTGAGCTCGACATCCCCACTTCATAAACCACAACGGCTTTGATCTCAGCCAAAAATAAAGCCAAAAAAGGGACTTTTTTTTGGGGTGGGGGTTCAATTTAGAACCTTAGATGTCTCTTGCTTTTGTTAACTTTGTTCTGTAAGCTCATATTTTGGTACGGCTTGGGTGCTTTTATCTAACCTTCTATCGTCTCTTTAGATGAAAGTAAGTGGTGGGGTTAGTCCCCCCTCACCCCCCAAAAATGAAAGAAAGCCTTTTTTAGAAGCTTACGGCCTATCCTAAAAAAAGGAGTGGTTTGTCCTTTAATTCAAGACCTCTTTGATTAAAAAAAATGCTTGCCTTGTCGCTTTACTGTACCGCCACGAGCAGAAAATGGACTAATGTACAGCCAAGATAATAAAAAAGCAGAGCGCATAAATTGGTGACAAGCTTTCATCAAAGATCTCTGATCAGCAATGCCAGGCAGAGATAAAGCCCACCGACAAGAGAGGGAAGTCAATTAGCCTTGCAACAACATTAATCACCTTTGAGTGACAGTTAAGAGATAACAGCAAGCATTCCTTAAACAAAAATTAGCCAGAGGAAACGAAAACAAGCCACTTAATTCCAGCATCACAGGCCAGACTGTGCCCATGCCGAAGCCTCGCTGAGCCGGACGTCTGCGTTCCGTCTTTCTGTTTAGGCGCACTCGCCCTGACGCTGTTTGCCAACCGCTTTTCACACTCCAGTAAACATAATTAAGAGCGACGGCAATTTGCTGTGTAAAAATGACTGCCAACTGAGAGTTTGTCATCCCGCGTGCGAACTGCACCCAGATCCTGGATGCTCAATTATTCGTCTGAGGGGATGACACGTTCCCCTCCAGAGAGGAGCAGGGACGAACACGTACATTAATCAGATGAGTGGATTAACATGCAAGAGCGACAGCAGATTCAGACAGGGGTTGCTTCTTTTTTTCTTTTTTTTTTGCTGCATTTTGAGTTTGTGTGATTAATTCTTAATAAAGATGTTGTAAACATATAGGAGACCGTGACCATTTACACATCAAATGCAGGGAATATGCTAGAGACTAATCTCACTAATTGCTTGGAACTGAGGCTGTTGATGGTTTATCATAAAATTACAAGCATTGTCATTAGAGTTTTAATGGCTCTTTAAAGGGGAATCATAGAGGTAATAAGTTCTTCAAGCCAGCACAACTTTTCTCGTCAACAAATGTTATTGTCTCAAACAGGTAAGCAATAAAAAGAGGAAAAGTAAAAAAAAAAGCTGAATTGGTTATAATTTTTACATTTTTTTTTTTACTTTTCACCCTTTTCGCATCAAATATTTGACCATGTTAACCATATGTTGCAGACAGATAAACTAAAAGCCAAAATAAAAAAATAAAATGTAAATACAAATATGAACCAGAGTAATATAGAATTACAGTAATTGTTTTAAATGAAGTAAGGAATTATCACCAAAATTCGCACAAATAAATACCTGAAATATATCCCTCTGTGTGTAATGAACCTCTATTAGATTTTGAATTGACTTAGTGAAAGATAGATTGTTTTGTTTTTTCCAATTCTATTTTTCACCTCTAGATAACAAAACAGAGCACACCTTGGTTAAAAGCGGTATCATCCTAACCTCCTCTTTTTCAGTTAAAGCTGTGGTTGCAAAATGTTTAAGGAGCAAGTTAAGAGCTGCTGAGTCTAGCGATTTGCAAACTGGGGGCCAGACACCCTAGATGGGGAGTACCGAGGGAGTGCAGCGGGCAGCGCGTGACCGGGTTCAGAAGCTGTTAAGCTGAATAAACCTGCTCCAGGCTGGAACAACGACGCAACAAGAGAGCTTTCAGACCTCCAGTGTTGTCAGGTTTCAGGATACAGACAGCGACATGAAACAAGAGGCACGGTGGAAACGTTATTGACGGATAAGTCAGAGCACGGCGAGCACAAACACATCAGTCAAAACGGCAGCCAAGTGTCAACATCACTGAAAAGCTTCTCGTCTTTTTTCCTGTTAAAGTCACGTTTACTTTTAGTCAAATAAGATTTAATGAGGATTGCTGGTCTCTGTAAAAAGAAGTAAAGCATTCGCGTTCACAGTAACACCTCCCTGCTTTCAAATTAACACCATCAGGCCTCGCATAAACCCGCGGCTCCTGCTGCTGCTTCTGCTGCACTGTGACTAACCTTTCACAGCAGTTGGTGAACAACTTCAACACAGAGCCCACCAGGTACAATCACCTCTTACCTCCAGCAGCAAAATAAAATCAGAGCACCAGAAGTTCTCTAGAATCACTACATAGCTCTGGTCCTAAATTTACTTCAGTTTGAAGGGGAAAATAAATTTTTTTGATGATACATTTGAACTGTCCTGTGTTCAGGGTGGAATGACTATCCACCAACACATCTTCAGTGATTTCTAGAACAACATTGGTGCAACAGTTTGAAATCATTGTGGATTTTCTGTAATCCAGTCAAAATTATACATACAGGCTCACCAATATTCAACAGTATTTAGGGAGTTGCAGAGAAACCCCCAGTGCAACCATCAAGGTCCTGGCATATTTCTGCCCTGATATTTAATCCCTCCTCTTTTTAGAATTGGCTTGACTGATTTAAATAATCTACTTTGTTGACATGAAGGAGGCTTCTGAACTTTATCCATAAATGTTCAAGAGTGCTAAAGTCAAGGCTTTCCAACAGCTGAATGTTAGCCTCCTGTGGCCTCCGACCCCAGTACCGGTGTGTGTTTGGGATAATTGTCCAGCAGAAACACCCACTTAAGTCCAGGTTTCAAAGATCTAGCTGCTGATTTTAGGTCAAGATGCCGTAAATTGAAGGATTTAGAGGTTGTCCCTTATTATTCAATTCAATGGCAGTGAAACCCACCCTCAGCATTATGCTACCACCACCATCCAAACTGTCACCCTCAGGCGAAATATAATGGTTAGGAAGTCCGGGAACAATTGAGGAACCACCTACAAGGGAGTAGAAGATGAACCAGTGTCACAGTGAAGTGACTGTAACATCAACATGGATCGAGAGAAGCCGCTACTCTGTAACTCACCCGTTGAAGTCTGGCTGAAATTTGCAGCTCCCCACCTGCATAGGCAAGATGCCTTCTAGAGAAAAGTGTTATCATCAGATGACTCAAAAATTGAGCTATTTGCAAAGGGCAAGAAACCTTTTTGGAGGAGCCATGGTTAAGCTCTCCATAACTAAGATCAATATGTATCAAGCATGATGTCGGTAGGGTGATGCTCAGCGGCTGTTTTGTTGCCAGTGGTACTGGTGCCTCCCAAAAAGCAGGTGGAGCGATAAAGAAGCCGGACCACCTAGAGAATGAAAATGTCAATTTACCATTTGAATAAAAGCCGCCCCAAAAATATGCCATGATCAGTGTGTATGCAAACTTCTGAACTTAACTGCAAATATTGTTACAGAGTTAAACATGCAGGAGCCTCTCTAATGCATTTCAAGTCATAGTACACATAGGCTAGAGGTTTTTTACCTTCCTGAGTCAGACACATCCATTAGACCCTAAAGGCATCAATGTGGCATTAATCTTTAGAAAAATAAAAGAAATCGCCCTCTTAATAGGATTTAAATAACTATTAGCTAAGCAGTGCATGAGGCTTAAGAGCAGATTTATGCTTAAAGACATAATTCAAGACTGCCTGGTAATGAACTTTTCCTGCGGCCAATATGACATATATTATCTGACCTCACAGTCCTCTTCATAAATCAGCGAGCCCAATAATTTTACATTTAGATCACTTGGTGCTGAACTAATCAGTAATCTCATTTGAAAGTGGATTGCTGGCAGTTTTGGCGACGTGCGAGGTTGCAAGGAGAGCAGCCGTGTCCTCACCGCTGCTCGCACCGGCTTGACAATACGCAGCATATTGCAGAGCAAGGTTAATTAAGGTTAATAAACCCAATTTGGAGAAAATGGGTGGATAAATTTGAGACACTGTGTCACCTGTCTTTGTGGATTAATTAACAGCCCCGTCTTCAGTTTCTTAGTTAACAATAACGTTATATCACCGTAAATGTGCTGTAGTACAATGCATGAAATTTAGGTCAAAAGACAGCAGCTAAAAATAGCTGACGTAGATCGCTGCAGCGTTTGCATTGTGCTTTACAAAAGTATCCACACCCTATAAACATTTCCGCATTCACAATAACAAACTTCCATGTTTTTACAAGGATTTTGTTTGACAGACCAAACCAGTAGTAGTCGTTTAAAGTGAAAATATTTTAGTTGGGAAAAAAATCTCAAAAGTGGGGCGTGGTTTTGCATTCAGCCGCCCTGAGTCTGTGCTTTGTAGACCTACCTTTTGCTCCAGTTATAGCAGCAAGTTCATTCTTCTCCCCAAATAACTTCAGCTCTGTCAGATGTTCTTTCAACGTCAGGTTGCAGGAACCCCTCTATTACAGGCGTGGCTGCCCGTTTGGGGTTGTTGTTGTTATGCTGGAAGGTGAATCTCTGACCCAGCCTGATGTCTTCTGCAGCCTCAAACAGGTTCTCTTCCTGGACTCCCCTGTATTTAGCTCCATCCGTCTTCCCGTCAACTCTGTACAGCTTCACTTAACCTTCCAATAAAGAGTAGCCCCAGAGCATAATGCTGCCACCACCATGTTTTTCCAAGGGGGCAGTGTATTTAGTGCCCCCCATGGTTTAGTTTTCAACCACATTTACACATGATCTGATCCGAGAACCTTCCATGTATTTAATGTTTGTGACGTATGATTTCCCCACCTGAGCAGAGGATCTCTGCATCTCCTCCAGAGGTGCCTTGGCCCTCTTTACTGCTTCTCTGATTAAAAATGTAATTTTCTTGCTGTCAGTTTAAGGTGGATCCCCAAGTGTCGGTGGGTATGCAGTTGTATAGAGATATTGCCTCATAACCTCATAACAACTTTCTCCCTGGGCGTTCTGCTGAGTTCCTTGGTCCCCACGGCGCTGGTTGTTCCCTAATTTTCTCTAAAAAAACCTCTGAAGCCAGAAACAGAACAGCTGGATCTGTACTGAGATTTTATCACACACAGCTGGACTATGTCTACTGAGCAGGTCACTTCTGAAGACAAGTAGTTGCACTGGATTTTGTTCAGTTGCTTCATTTTATTTATATTTTTTCCACATTTTGTAGCACTAGTGGCATTTCTTTCAAAGAGGACAGACAGGAGATAGGGTTGAGAAAGAGAGGGGAAAGACCTGAGGCAGAGGTTCACAGGCCAGGAGTGGAACCCGGGAAGGCCGCATCGAGGCCTCAGCTACATGGGTTGAGCACACTCCCCATGCACCTACACCACACCCGGGTGTTTCGTATTAAAGGGTCCGGAATGTGAATCAACACCGCACTCTTCAGATTCTGTCGCGTTAAATCCCAATAAAACACATTAAACTTTGTTCTGACAAAACGTGTGAAGAAAAGTAAAAAGTTCAAGTTATTCATACTTTTACAAGGCACTCTTTAAATTGATCAAAATTGTTCAGATTGAAAAAACCCTGTTGGAGATTTCGGCTTTCAGTGCTGACGGGAGGACTCCGGTTGTTACATTTACTGAGCTGAGCGCGTCTGCTGAAAGTGTTTCTGACCTGCTGCTGCCATCAATTGTCAAAAGAAAATTAGCTCAGTTTAACAGCACTTTGGGTATCAGGACCATAGCAGGAATAGCTTTGTAATGTTCTGTGCTGGTGGGCGTGATGAATGAAAGGTAACCTGATTACCAGCGGAGCTATTAAAATCTCTCATGTGTGACTTGCCACAGCAGCCGTCTCTGCTTAGCGGCGAGGCGGCAGATTGCTGTTTGCCTCATATTAGTGGGTGTGTGTCACTATTGATTTCCATGTTGTGTTTTTTTTCCTCGATGTATTTAGCTCACGCTGGGCGTGGATTTATTATTCATACAGCCGCAGTGGCAGGGAACAGGCCGCGGCGTCAATCCTCGCCCGTTCCCCCCCTCCCAACTCAAATGTTTTCTTCACTCTGAGTTACCTGACAGGTTGAAATTGTGTTTTCTCTGTTACGTGGGGGCCATATTTCCATCTGAATAATTGCAGGGGAAAGGTAGTACGTACTGCACACATAGGGTAAAAACTATAGGGAGGATGTTCCAGCATCGGGGGCCACAGGGAGCACCTAAAGTGCCTGTAGGCAAACAATAAGTGCCAGTCTGTCCATCTGTTTTAATGAGCCTTTTCAGTTTGTGCTTATATTGTTAAAACATCGGCCATCTGAGGCAAATAAAATCCTGCAAATGGTGCAGAACTCCTCAGCTTTAAATGAAGTGGAAAGACAAAATGCGGCAAAGTGAGGTTTCACCCCGGCTTTTTTTAATTACTTTACCTCATCACAAACTCTGCCTCTGAAATTGGATTTGACAGTTGAAGGATTAACCAATTACTGCCCGCTGACTGATGAATATGGTGGGCCTCACACCCTTATACCCACATGGAAGCAGAACGATGGGAAACATAAATTGAATACGACTTTACGTGAATAGCAAACACAACAGAATGAATATTTAAAGCACATCGATAGTGAGATGCTTTTAGTATAACTTCAACACTCCTCACAGATAAAGTCTGTTGCAAATGCTTTTTTTCCCGCTGCTTTAAAAATTTAAACGATTTCAACAAACTTTTTTTGTGAAAACTGCTTCCAGCTGGTACCTATTATTGCGTAACAATGATTGATTTGGCTATTGTAACTATTAATAATTATGATCAATAGTTTTTTTTAACACACTTATTAACAATGTTAGAGTGTTGTTTTGTTAAACCTAACAAGTCGGGGCACCGCCTGATTGTCAGTTATCCTTAGCTAAACAGCTCTTAGTCTCTGTAAGGTGTTGTTCTGTGAATACCTGCCTGAAACACAAACTGTTGTCTAAAACACGAGGATTTTATTTATTTATTTTTTTTAAATAAATAAAACACGAGGATTTAATAACACTATAGTTCAACATTACCAGTTGAAATGCATGAGTCAATCATTACTTTCCTCACTAACGAGTTACAGAAGTGTCCAAGAAGCCTCTAGCACTTTAAGGTTGTTTGTGTGGCAGCATTTATAGCGTTTAACATTAATTTGTAATATGAGAATGCGGTGACCATCTAACCGTTAGCCTCTAACAGTTTCGGCTGGGATCTGCTTTGAAGCCTCTACACTTTAACGCCATCTGTTGGGTCCAAACCTTTGTCACGTGGGCCAAAATTGTTAAGTCAGAAGTTCTCATGTCCCAAAAATATTTATATATTTCTAAACCAATGTAAAGAAATATATATACATTTGATTTTTCTTAACTGCTCAGCCGTAAAAAAAAATAGGTTTTTTTTGTAGGAAAGAGATTCATTCAGTAATTCATTTTAGATCCAAAACTTAAAAAAATTTATTTGGGTAGCATGCTGTATTTTGCAAAGTTCAATAAATTGATTTAAAGCAAATTTGGGTGCACCAAAATCTACTTTTGAGTGACAATCATTGGATAGATACGGAAAAAAATACTATGAAATTACAGGTAATGCAAAAAACATGGTTATTAAAAAGACAAATACTTTGTTTTGTAGCTAAGATTTTCATTTTTCTGTAATAACTTTGCCCCAGCTAAAAATCTATTTTGTCTTTGAGTAGGGCTTGAGCTGTCCAGTCACAACAATGCTACAAGATATATTTGCCATAAAACCTTCATTTACTCCTGTGTCTCTGTTGGCTCCTAATTTGTTGCACTTCATATTTTTTTTTGGAGTGACTGCTGTGAGTCTGGAACACAGGATAAGAGGGCAATGTGAACTAAGGCAACAGCAGCGACTCCAGAATTTTTTATTTCCCCCTACTGAAGGCTCTCAGATTTCCTTTAGTTCACTTTTAAAATGCTTTAGTGATCAGGAATTTCTTGCAAACCCTCCTCCGTCACAAAGGAGTATGCCATTGTGAACTGGAGGTGGTGGCAGCATCATGCTGGGGGGTGCTTCCCTTCAGCAGGGGCAGGGAAGCTGGTCAGAGTTGATGAGAAAAATGGAGCTAAAGCAGGCCAATCCTGGAAGGAAACCTGCTGCAAGTCACTTGAGACTGAAGCAAAGATTCCCCTTCTAGTACAACAGCAACCAGAAATACAGTATACAGCCAATGGCTAAAATGCAATGGTTTAAATCAACCATATTCATGTGTGTAATATGACAACATTGCAATGAACCCTTTTGCAAGACATTGTATATTGAGACCTTCAATAAATGTCAAAGGGATGTTTTCAAGCGTTCAAAAACAGGGGCATTGACCTCTAGCTGAAAGGGCATGTGTTATTAATTGCTGTCCTTGTTTATCATTGTTATTTTTCAGACTTGGAGAACTTCAAGACTCAAAGGAGAAGTTCTGTGTCAGTACGTGAAGGTCAAGGAGTGGTTCTGCTGTGTGGCCCTCCTCCACATTCTGGAGGTAAAATGCTATTTTTTGTAACTTTTCTACTCAACTGGCAAGTCTCTGCTTTCACATAAAACCTAAGTCTGCTGTGAAAGGACAACAATGAAAGGCTGGTCCTGCCTGAGAAACAGCTCATTTAACCTGACTTGTTTTTATTCAAACTAAGAAGACTAAGAAGTAAAAAAAAAATGTGTGTGAAATCTATGTAATGTTTACTAGTTGGTTCCTATTGGTCAGTATGATTTACCATTTAAAATTGATATATAAGTCGAAGGATTGCCCAAGCTACGAAAAAAAGTATGACTTACAGCCTGAAAAAAAAGTTTATTGTATATATATATATATATATATATATATATACACACACATACATACATACATACATACATACATACATACATACATACATACATACATACATACACACACATATCTTTTCCTATGGCAAGAACTTGACTAAAATACATCACCATCTAATAAAATACATAGACATCTAATACATAGAATGCACATAGAACACAAGAATGAATTAAGAGAAAAATCCACAAACAAATTAACTAAAATGGCAGTGACTAAAGAACACATGCAAATGGGAAGAAACATAGAAAAACCCAAAAGCTAAAATAGGACAGGACAGTGACAGCAATCTCCTATTTATTTATTTTTTCTTGTCATTTGTTTGGACGAAGAACTAAGTTTGAATGATAGAGGTTGGCCAGTGTAGCTTTTTGTGTATTTCCCTCTCTCAGATAAGTGTTTTTCAGTTGATGTGTGCAGAATAAATGTCACATTATGTGTAAAACGTTTTGAAATGATTTATTATGGTCTTGTTTTGTACCACAGACACTTGGCATTTTAACATGAGAGGGTACACATTCCAGTCATATCCTTCTTTAAACATTAAGAAAATTACAACACACATAAAAAGAATAACCTTTCAGGTTTTTTTTCTCATCTTGCACCTTCTCTTTTAACTGAAAGTATTTTTCCTATTATGTTGTTTTGATCAGGCCTAGTGAGTGTTGCTGTCTGGAGACTAAAGCATAATTTGCCTTGATTAGAACAGTTTACCTCATTTTCTGGCTGCTGAATTAAAATGTTTTCCCACCCTCCAGTATGTATTCATCATTGTTTAGTCTCAAGCTAAAGGCAGACGTTGCCTGAATCAAATAATACGATGCAAGGTATTTGCTTTCTCTCCGAGAGCTAAATGAGAAGACCAATACCAGTTTGGGTTAGCGCAGCATAAAATAACTAGAGAGCAAAGCAGCCGTTGTTTCACATTTAAAGTCTATGAAATATTCAGAGAGCTTTAGTCTGTGTGTTATCATTTATTTCTTAGTACAAGCTAAATGTTAGATGTAAGCAGAGTATACTTATAGAAAAAGTAATAAAATGAAAGATAAAAAAATATTGTAGTCAGGATTGCTTCAAGCAAGACTTCAATGTCAAGTCAAGAGAACATCAATATTGGTTTTATCCCAACGTTCCATACTGAGTGAATCATAATTGGGTAATTTAGTGTTAAAAGCCATGAAAATTACTCCACTTAACAGTAATATAGATGTTGATTTGACTCAACAATGCTGCCCACTGGATCAGTATCAAGGAGCCGTGTGTGCGGGGTCTCCTGTTCTTTGTTAGCGTTCATACATAACATGTCTTCTTTTAGAAATCTCGGAATCTAAATGCTGTTTGCTTCAACCTAAGCACCTATAAAGAAAGAGCATATACACAGACAGGTTTGTTTGGTAGCTGCATTCGTTTTTCCTTTGTTTCAGTGGCACAGTGTACACAGCATTCTATTCTATACTAACTTTAGAGATTATTCGCAAAAGCAGGGACATTAAAAAAAAAGATTTGTAAGGGAGACACGGTGCTAAAAGCATAGCTGATGCTAAAACCAGGTCTGAAATGGTTTGAGAAAAACCAAAAGAAAAAAGGAACAGTTGCATGGGAACATGCAACTGTTCTTTAATTATAATTAAAGATGCAAGCAGCATTAATCGGCCAAGCCAAGTGGCAGCCAAGTCCCACTCGGCTTGTGTTCCGACCGCAGGAGATCAGCATCGGCATCTCCATCTCCGATCCTCGGCTGCAGAAGCTGGCTCTTGGGACGTGGAATGTCACCTCTCTGGTGGGGAAGGAGCCTGAGCTCGTGCGCGAGGTTGAGAGGTTCCGACTAGAGATAGTCGGACTCACCTCGACGCACCGCTCTGGCTCTGGAACCAGTCTCCTCGAGAGGGGCATGACATTCTTCCACTCTGGAGTTGCCCCTAGTAAGAGGCGCCGAGCTGGGGTGGACATACTTGTTGCCCCTCATCTCGGTGCCTGCACGTTGGGGTTCTCCCCGGTGAACGAGAGGGTGGCCTCCCTCCGCATTCGTGTGGGGGGACGGGTTCTGACTGTTGTTTGTGCTCATGCACCAAACGGCAGTTCAGATTACCCACCCTTTTTGGAGTCTTTGGAAGGGGTACTGGAGAGTGCCCCTCCTGGAGACTCCCTTGTTTTGCTGGGGGACTTCAACGCTCACGTGGGCAATGACAGTGGGACCTGGAGGGGCGTGGTTGGGAGGAATGGCCCACCTGATCTGAACTCGAGTGGTGTTCTGTTGTTGGACTTCTGTGCTTGTCATGGATTGTCCATCACAAACACCATGTTCAAGCATAAGGGTGTCCACATGTGCTCTTGGCACCAGGACACCCTAGGCCGCAGTTCAATGATCAACTTTGTTGTCGTTTCATCTGATCTGCGGCCGCATGTCTTGGACACTCGGGTGAAGAGAGGGGCGGAGCTCTCCACCGACCACTACCTGGTGGTGAGTTGGCTCCGATGGTGGGGGAGGAAGACGGTCAGACCTGGCAGGCCCAAACGTATTGTGAGGGTTTGCTGGGAACGTCTGGCAGAGTCCCCCACTAGACGGAGCTTTAACTCCCACCTCCGGGAGAACTTTGAACACGTCCCGAGGGAGGCGGGGGACATTGAGTCTGAATGGACCATGTTCCGCGCCTCTATTGTTGAGGCAGCTAGTCGGAGCTGTGGCCACAAGGTTGTCGGTGCATGTCGCGGCAGCAACCCTCGAACACGCTGGTGGACACCAGCGGTGATGGAAGCCGTCAAGCTGAAGAAGGAGTCCTATCAAGCTTTATTGGCCTGTGGGACTCCGGAAGCAGCTGATGTGTACCGGCAGGCGGCTCGGCTGGTCGCCGAGGCAAAAACTCGGGCGTGGGAAGAGTTTGGAGAGGCCATGGAGAAAGACTTCCGTACGGCTTCGAAGCGATTCTGGTCCACTATCCGGCGTCTCAGGAGGGGGCAGCAGTGCTGTACCAACACTGTTTATAGTGAGGGTGGTGTGCTGCTGACCTTGACTCGGGATGTCGTGCGTCGGTGGGCGGAATACTTCGAAGACCTCCTTAATCCCACCAACACGTCTTCCATTGCGGAAGCAGAGCCTGAGGATTCTGGGTCGGGTTCTCCCTTCTCTGGTGCTGAGGTTGCCGAGGTTGTTAAAAAGCTCCTCGGTGGCAAGGCTCCGGGGGTGGATGAGATTCGCCCTGAGTACCTTAAGGCACTGGATGTTGTGGGGCTGTGTTGGTTAACCCGGCTCTGCAGCATTGCAGTGACATTGGGGGCAGTTCCCCTGGATTGGCTGGCTGGGGTGGTGGTCCCCCTATTTAAAAAGGGCGACCGGAGGGTGTGTTCCAACTACAGAGGAATCACACTCTTAAGCCTCCCTGGTAAGGTCTATTCAGGGGTTCTGGAAAGGAGGGTCCGTAGGATAGTCGAATCTCGGATTCAGGAAGAGCAGTGTGGTTTTCGTCCTTGCCGTGGAACACTGGATCAGCTCTACACTCTCAGCAGGATCTTGGAGGGGGCATGGGAGTTTGCCCAACCAGTCTACATGTGCTTTGTGGATCTGGAGAAGGCATTCAACCGTGTCCCCCGAGGGATCCTGTGGGGGGTACTCCGGGAGTATGGAGTACCGGGCCCTTTAATAAGGGCTGTCAGGTCTCTGTACGACCGGTGTCAGAGTCTGGTCCACATTGCCGGCAGTAAGTCGTACTCGTTTCCGGTGAGAGTTGGACAAGGTTGCCCTTTGTTACAAATCCTGTTCATAACTTTTATGGACAGAATTTCTAGGCGCAGCCAAGGTGTTGAGGGGATCCGTTTTGGTGGCCTTAGGATTGCGTCTCTGCTATTCACGGATGACGTGGTCCTATTGGCTTCATCAGGGCGTGATCTACAGCTCTCACTAGAGCGGTTCGCAGCCGAGTGCGAAGCGGCCGGGATGAAAATCAGTGCCTTCAAATCCGAGACCATGGTCTTGAACCGGAAAAGGGTAGAGGGCCTTCTCCGGGTTGGGGAGGATGTGCTGCCCCTAGTGGAGGAGTTCAAGTATCTTGGGGTCTTGTTCACGAATGAGGGGAAGATGGAGCAGGAGATCGACAGGCGGATTGGTGCGGCGTCTGCTGTGAAGCGGGCGCTGTACCGATCCGTTGTGGTGAAGAGAGAGCTGAGCCAAAAGGCGAAGCTCTCTATTTACCGATCGATCTACGTTCCTACCTTCATCTATGGTCAGGAACTTTGGGTCGTGACCGAAAGAACAAGATCCCGGATACAAGCGGCCGAAATTAGTTTTCTCCGTAGTATGTCTAGGCTCTCCCTTGAGATAGGGTGAGGAGCTCAGTAATCCGGGGAGGACTCAGACTAGAGCCGCTGCTCCTCCACGTCGAAAGGAGCTAAGGTGGCTCGGGCATCTGGTTAGGATGCCTCCTGGACGCCTCCCTGGTGAGGTGTTCCGGGCACGTCCCACCGGGAGGAGGCCCAGGGGAAGACCCAGGACACACTGGAGGGACTATGTCTCTCGGCTGGCCTGGGAACGCCTTGGGATTCCCCCGGAGGAGCTGGCCCAGGTGGCCGGGGAGAGGGACGTCTGGGCCTCCCTACTGAAGCTGCTACCCCCGCGACCCGACCCCGGATAAGCGGAAGAAAACGGAAGGACGGACGGTAAAGTTTGCACTCCGAACACGCACCCTAATCATTGGCTGTGTCTCAATCCGCCTACTTCTACACTTCGAACACTTAGTTTTAAGTAGGTAGTGTAGATAACACAAAAAGTCAGTGCACTGAAAGTACCCGGATGACCCCCTAAAAACGGGCACAAAATGCTGTGTGTAACGATGGACCCTACTCGCACTAAACGGACGCCATCTTGACTACAAAGCGGAAAGGGAGGGGCTAAGGACGTGGGGAAGATGTTCCCAGTTTGAAAATAATGGCGGACAATTCAGCCGAGACAGCCGAAACCGCGACACCGCAATCATATAAATGTAAGTAATGGTGGTAATACGAGGCATTGTACTCGATAGGTGTTTGTAAAATACACGAACATACCTCATGTTCAGCCAATATTTGGAGGATCCTGTGTTGACGTCGGAGGCGATGTAATTTCAACATGCTGTGAATGTAAACGATTGTTGTTTTTAAAAAAAAAAAAAAAAAAACGCCGACATATATTTCTTGGCGGTCTGAAAAATTCGCGGTCACGTGTGTTGAGTTCGTCACGTCATCCCCGGTAAGTGTTTTAACATAAGTGTTCCTTTTGGAACACTACTAACGGTCGAAAGTGGGCACTACGGCAGTAAGTGGTCAGTGCACATCAGCAGTGCACTGACGGAAGTAGGCGGAATGAGACACAGCCATTGTCGTAGACCCACCATTTTGATAACGTTTAATCCCTCGTGCCTTAACTGCATACTGAGCTAATTTGAAGACGATAGCTCAAAATCCCTAGAATTTAGGAGGTGTAAATGTCAAAAAAGTCAAAAAATTACCCTTTGACCCAAAATGGCAGACTTCCTGTTGGCTTTAGGGCATACCCCCAAGGGACGTTTTTTTTTTCATGATTTTGCATGACCTATACAGTCAAATTTCTACGACTTACAGTTTGCCCCAACTCACTCTAGCTGGCGTTGTAGAGCGGTTTGGCCATGCCTGTTTTCAATTACATTAAAATCTTGCAATTTCACTCGGGGGGGGGGGGGGGCTACAACTTTTGGTAAAGTTTGGTGAGTTTTCATGCATGTTTAGGCCTCCAAAAAGCCGTTCTCAGAGGCAAAAGAAAAAGAAACCATGCAATTACAATAGGCCTTTGCAGCACTTAGCTGCTTGGGCCTAACAAGGATTTGGTTGCTGTAACACCAATGAAGAATTCCCCACTTATTATTGAGAAGCAGATAAGTATATTTGATGTCCCATTTTCACTAAGAAATGAGAACTGTTTTTTATTTCAAAATTTGTACTCATTTTTAATTGTTTTATGAGTCTTAAGGAGATGCCCATGTCATTTCCTATCACAAACAAACTTCTTGGTTGAATGAAAGCAATTTCAAATACACATCTTCCAGTAGTATAACCAGGTTTGATCTTCACATTAACTACAAGGAAAAATGTATTAACATGGAGCTATAGTTGGTAGTCCTGTTCAGAAACACTTTTTGTAATACTGGGTGAAATGGTCCTTCCATCCTGACAGTAGTCAATACATTATGTATTCAGAAAAAGGAGGTTTAAAAATTTGACCTCTGTGAGAGCTACAAGCCTGTAAAAACTCTGATCAATCCTGTCATTCGGACCGAATGGCAGGAATTGGCCTAATGGTCTTGCTCAGGGACCCAGAACGGGCAGGCTGTGCGAGTCAAACCCACAATCTCCAGGACAAAAGCACAGTTCTCCAACTACTAGGCCACCACTCCCACCAAAGCATCAGACACCCGTGGTCGAACCCATGGCTGTTTTGCTGCAGATTTAGCTCGACTCTCATCATGGTGAAGTTACCGCTGAGCTAAGCCTACGCCATGCCATGGTATGACATGGGGGTGTTAGTTGACAAAAAAGGCATCGATTGATTGACGATTCAAAAAGTCTGGAATAATGTGGAGTAACAAGCTTTATATAAAGCTTGTTACTCCACATTACTCCAGACTTTTTGAATTGAGAAAGCTTCCTGGAGAGGAAGCGAAACGTCTTCAACTACGCAAAACAAGTCCAGTTGCCTTGTTTTTTACTTTTTTTTTGGAATGACCATGACCTGGATGACTGAGAATCTTCACCAGCAATTTATAAATGGCAATTGTAAATGTAGCTCTATCTGCCAATTTGACCTATATTCACTATTTGATGGATTTAACAAAAACAGTCAAAGGAAGATGAGAAAAAGAGCTCTAATTAATCCAGTGCTATCCTGCCTTTTTCAAAGTAGCTTAAACTAAGTAAACTAAAACTAAGGTCTCTTTCACAGCAACGTTGTTTTATCTGCTTTACATGGACCACAGTTAATTTCCTCAGATAGCCTTTTTCATTGGACCGTGTCTTCTGATCTCTTGTGGGTCCCAAACAAGTGACATCTGCTTTGTCTGAAAATGTGGGTCTCGGTTCGCTCACAAGTGAACCCTGGCTTACAGTGGGAATGTAAATACTCTGTCTTTTAAACCAAAGAAAGGAAGTGTTGGCTGTATAACATATCATTTATTGACACATTGGTACCATGTCTTACCAGTAAGCTTTTCCATGCTTGCCTTTTTCTTCCTTCTCAGTTGATGTTTACACATTCTATAGACCAGTTGTACTATTCAATTTCCAAATCTAAAAAAAAAAACTTCTTATATAGTGTCTGCAATGACAGCATCTGTCCTTTTCTAGCTTTTACTCTTGCTAGAACGGCTTGCTGCAAGAGCTGCTTTGATTACATTCCCCAAGCTGACAGCCACCTAACAGATAGAACTGATTCATAGACCGCTCTCCTCCTGTGAAAATGCTGCGTGCCTGGAATTGATTCAGTCTTAATTACTTGAAGCTTATCCTTTCAGGGCTTACCTGGTCAAAGCTTTGGAAGCCTCGTGGTAACCTGGACTTTTGTATTTACTGCCATGCAAACCCTTTGTCTTTGTTTGATGTCCGTACAGTAAAGGTTGCTGCACTGACTGCCTTCAGATCTGCCAATTTGTGCTGAAGTAATCCAATTAGGGCTTGGCTTTTAGGACCAACAGGGAAATAACGGCAACATGTCAGGCGCCCTCAGGCCACCTTAAGACACTTGTCTTCACACTAATAAACAGAGCTGATGCAAGCTGTCAATTACAAGTTTGTTTCAGAGAGTTACACATCTCAGTTTTAAAAGGTATTACTGTCACCATTTCATTCTTCTGGCTAAAGCAGCAAAAAAAAGGTGAGGCTGTCTTTATCACTCTTCATGTAATGTTTTTCAAATGAAACTCATTGACATTCACAAGCAACCCCTCTCATATGTATTGTTTAAATGTTTGCCCCGATAAAAACCTGTCCTCCAGTGTGTACTGTAAATGTCAGCCCACAAGAATCCATTTATATTTTAGCACATGTAATCATCCCATCAAAACAAAAGGAAAAAATACATCAAGCAAACAGAAAAGGAAGATTCATCAGGCTTAGCCCACACAGGATAGCCAGAGTGTTACCACTTAACACCCAAAGAGGATCACTGTATTCAGATGAGCAAAACTGAAATCATTGTTCAGATGAAGAGCGACGTGCTTTGGCACCTCTCATTTTCATGGAATGCTCCTGTTGTTGGATATGAATGGAACTTGGATTTTCTTGTTCCAGCAATAATCTGCCAATGCCGATGGGCTGAACATCACATCTGAGAAAAACATAGGCTGGAATATTTGTCTATGCGAAGCAAGATCAAACCTCCGTTGATTAGAATCGGGAAGCATGGCTTGAGTGTTGGATGGTCTGTATTTTAAGGGATGTTTGGCAGAGATTTTAGCGGAGAATGAAATTGTTTCCAAAACATTACATGCTTGCGGGAAATCTCAACAATAATTCAGCTTTTAGTTTTTTCGCTTCAGTTGCAGAGGTTTGCAGCAAACCTGAACGTAAAAACGTATGATTGTGCATTAGAAGAAAAGGTAAATAATGTCTAAATGATCTGTACATATTTGATATTCTATTTTTTTACTTAAGTTAGAATTTCAAGAGTTCTGGTTGAGAGAAATTGTCTGAAACCCAACCTAAAATGGAATGTGAATATTACAAGTTGTCACAGTATCGTTAAAATCTAATATGGCTGCCTCACACATAAAAGACAGTGATAGCTGCAGCTAACAATTGTAGTAAGAGTAGCACTTCAACATATTTTTACTCAAGTAAAAGTAGTCAGCCAAGAAATTACTCAAGTAAGAGTAAAAAGGTATTCAACAAGAAGGCTACTCATGTACTGAGTGACTGATCATAACAGCTGATGATTTAATATTTAAAAAATATTTAATCGGGCAGACAAAAATATAAGGTTATGTGCAAATTATAGTATTTTAAAGACAAGAATGAAAAAAACTATACAAAGAATAATAGAATTGCAAAATAAACTCAGGCAGAAGAAACTTTATAATTTTTTTCAACATTAAACTTGAAGGCAATATTTACAGCAGTTAATGCATATATAGTATGTTGGAACAGTGCAAAGTACTCCCAATGACAATATCTACTGTTTACTGTATGTTCATTAGACCTCCAAATGGCTCAATGAGCTCAGCAGATAGAAAATAACTTCAAAATAACAAGGCTTGTGTCATGTTTTGGTAGAGGTTGTTGTAGGACCCAAATGTATAGAGACCAATGCTGGGAGCCGTTATGGGTGAGTTTAATGAAAAATCCAAAAACTTACAAACACTGGAGATAACGCAGGAGCCAGAGCAAGACAAAAACATAGACCTGGGGTATACACAAAGAAACCATCCGACAAGGTGACAGGAAACAATAGTAGAAACCAGCAGGGAGTGGAAAAATGAGAGGAGGTTAAATACTGGGAGGATAGGAGCTGTAACAAAGGCAGGGGTAGATTGACTAATTGGTCACAAGTGTGGAGAAGGGGCTGGGAGAGAAACTAAGGAAAGAGCTAGTGGCAACAGGGGGCGAGAGAGAGTAACAGAGGAACAAGAAAACCAGTCTAAATGTAACTGAGGAAAACAAGATACCGGGAATCAAACTACAAACCAAAACCTGTGACAACTATGACGGCTAGTGTATAAATAAGAAGTCTCACTTTAACATAAACTCTAGGCTTTTGTCTCTCTGGTGCATTTTTGGTAGAACAAGTCTGTTCTTTATTCATGATGTTACTTGCAGTAGGTAGAGTAGTCAGAAATTTTACTTAAGTAAGAGTAGCGATACTTAAGTAATAATATGACTCAAGTAAAAGTAAAAACTATAGTGCTAAAGTACTACTCCAAAAAGTACATTTTGCTCAAAAAGCTACTCAAGTAAATGCAACTGAGCAAATGTAACAAGTTACTACCCACCTCTGATTGTTACAGTGTTTTAGTACATAATAGGCTGTGAAATGCATTCACTGGTTTTAGTGCCATCTGTAATATGTCTGCCCATTGAATACAACAGTTACTAAATACCAGTGATGTTCTGATTTCCACTTGAAACAAGCTTGAAACCCTTATCTCACTACTATTTTTGTGTCATTTTCACCCAAGAACAACATTTTGTCATTAAGTGCACTGGTAAAAGAAAAATAAATATATGACAGGGACATTGAAGTAGACAAACACTTGAGTAAAGTGGAAGGCAATGTAGTGGGAGGATGAGAACCCAGAGGCACACACTGCAGTACAATAACTTTTACTACAACCAAAATCCTGAAAGGATGTTAATGCTGATGTCTGGACACATGAGGGGATGTATCAGCTACAAAACTGACATAAAATAGTGAATAATTTGGAAATAGTGGCAACATCACCAGGGACAGGGAAGCGGATGGAAATGGTTGGTTTCCACATCCATCCATCCATTTTCTAACACGTCTATCCTTTGTGGGGTCAAAAGGGGTGCTGGTGCCTATCTCCAGCTGTCAATGGGCGAGAGGCGGGGTACACCCTGGGCAGGTCACCAGTCCATTACAGGGCAACACAGAAATAAACAACCATTCACACCTAAGTAGAATTTAGAGAGGCCAACTAACAGTCATATTTTTGGACTGTGGGAGGAAGCAGGAGTACTTGGAGAAGACCCATGCATGCACAGGGAGAACATGAAAAGTCCATGCAGAAAGACCCAGGGCAAGGGCAGGACTTGAACCCAGGACCTTCTTGCTGCAAGGAAGCAGTGCTATCCACTGCCCCACTGTGCAGCCCCAGGTTCTACATCATAAGTCTGAAATCTTTGCTTTTTCTGCTTCGTGAAATAGACCAAGGCCTATAGACCAAGGATCTAAGAAAGGCTTTTTCACTGTTGTTTTGCACAAAAATGGCAAATGTTTTCTCTGATAAAGCCATAGTTTGAAAGTGGGGTTCACAATGTAATGGTTTGATAACCGGTCTCCGTTGTGGTATAAACAGGAAAAACAAAATTTCTCTTACAGGGAATCCAGACAGAAATCAATTGAAATGAATGCACATGTGCACAACATAGTGGTTGCCTACAATTTTAAAAATGACAGAAGAAAGAAAATATCAGCAGTGGTGGATGCGTAGTACTTTTTGTCCTGCTGACTCTTTTGAATGTGAATACATTTGGTGGCTTTATAATTCAGTCACCTTAAGCAACAGTTATCTGTTCATAAGAAAACATTATTCTCTGCCATGTACAGCGTTTATTAGTTTTGCCGTTTTTTTAAGCAGAAAGTTTTTGTATGCATGCACATTTTGAGTTTTAAAGAACATAGCACAAACTAGTGGTGTGGTGAGGGAATTACACCGTTTTCTCTTCTTCGCTATTGTCGTGTAAACAGAGATTGTAATTACAATGTTTTCATGTAAATGTGTTTACAGAAACAGGGGAAAAAATCTTCTTTCAATGGATCGTTGTTGTGTAAACAAGTCCCAAGAGAAGGAAATTAATTGCACTGGATTTTATTTAGAGTAACAGTATCAGAGTAATGGAAACTAAACACAAATTCACACCACAGCTTTCTGATTTGTATCTGTGATAAGATTAAAGAAACTATGTATCAATGTCCTTCCATTTCACATATTTGTCATTTTCTATGTTGGTTTGTTGCATAAAATTCCAAAAAAGAAATTACATAGAAGGTTATTGTAATGTGACAAGATATAAAAGACGTTCACTAGTATGACTACATCAGCAGGACACTGCATAAGTGACCAGTTGTGTTTAAACTCACGGAAATATTATAGAGAAAGATGAGTCACATCATAAACTGTCATTCAATACATGTGTGTCATATTTTAATGAATTTCTCCGTTTATGTGATTAGAAACACTATATTGGACTGTGGTGAACGTAAAAGCAGGGTTCCCTCAGTTGCAAAGCTGTTTCATGCTCCGCTTGGGGCATAAATTCAGGAAGCAGCTCGGTCATCAATTTAAAATTCCGCTTTTTTTTACTGCAAATCTCTTTGGTCCATCAGATGATATGCAATGGTATGTCAGCGCGTGTCAAATAAATTCAATGAAACAAGATGACTAATGAGTTAAAGGCCAACAAACCCACTTTGCATCCAGGATGTGAATGAATATAAAAATCGAGCAGGCAGGCCGCAATGGAAAATCAAAGGGGGATAGCAGAAAAATATAGCAAGTATATTTTTTAGAGGCATTTGATCTTTGTGAAGAAAGGATTTGCCATCCAAAAAATTATTAGGCTGACAACTTTTTATTACAAAGTGTGTTGAACTATCCCCAGAAAGTTGACATCAATTCAAAGTCAAGTCTGAGCGGCAGTTTTTTTTTGCTTCGGCATATAGAAAAAATTGGACAGCTGTCTCTTTCTGCATGTGATATTTAGCAGTAAAGCAACTCTGCACCTAAACCATAATGCATCAACTAAAACGTATAGAGCATAAAATAAGTTAATAACTCATTTTTGCTACAAGGACTTTCATGACTGAAACTGTTCAATTCAATCTTGTGCACTCACATCTCCTGAAACTCCTTAGACCTGAAGGTGGACTGATCTCTGTGTGGCATCGGCAGCCTGACAGTTGGTAAAGACTGTCCCATAGGAAGGCACCGTTACATTTTAATTAAATTTTGCACGTGGGTGGGACACGCGAGGAAAACCTCTGCACATCCCAATCTAGTGCCATATGGCTGCAGACCTCTCCGTATAGTTGTGGGACTCTCAGGGTATACTGAAGGCTCTGCTTGGCTTTCACCTGCCAGAGGGGGCTCCCTGTGGAGACATTATGCATGGCAGACAGCTGTCCTGCCTGGTGCATGCACCATGCGCTTGTCCGTGCAGAAAGACGTGTTTGGTCAGAAGGACGAGCTAGGGAATGGAAGTGGATGGCAGTAGGGAGATTTAAAGTGACTATGGATTGATGGAAATAAATCCATATTGGCGCTGCCATGGAGAGTGCAAAACCGTCACATGAAACCAAGGATGGTGTGGTCTAGTTTTCCATCATTATGTTCAATGGATATATTTGTATAACAGTTTCACAAACCGTTTTAAGTCTTGCCATCAAGCCCTGTCACGTCTGAGTAGTATCTGTAGCACTTTTGCTGTTTCCTTGTTTTGTACAGTTTATGTGTATTAGAGTGAAAGGTGTAGGTTTGACAATGTTCTGATGCGTCAGGAGCAGTGATGTCTCTGGCATGATATCACAGCTTTGCAAAAGTGATTTGATATGGCACAAGAGGACCATGGTGATGATACAGGAGCTGAAACATCATGGAGTGATTGATGAGGGTGAAAAGAGCTAAACAGCAGGGGAAGTCATTACAATATCCAATATCTTTATATCAATATCATTACAATAATATTTAGCATTTCAAAGTGAAGAAAAGCCAACAGCACTTGGCTTGCACACTGTCAGTGGACTCCTGCGGGACACCCCGAAGCACGACTATAACTGAGCCTTAACATTAGTCTCTGTGATTGCCTGCCTGATGCTGCTGTTTGCTTGTTAGCTGGGTAATGACACTGGCTATGTTTACATAGGAAGAATTCCCTGATACGATCGAAATTTGTTTGGATGAAAAGAAAATAAAGTGTTATGAATGCACTGTTTATATGGGCTCAAAATCAAATGATCCGATCATGATGTGTTTTAATCTCCACCAAGCTTTAGTTTACATTATAAAAACTCTGAAACTCTGACATTCACGGAGTTTTCAAATTTCCCTTACAAAACTGCAGAAAACAACAACAACAAACGCATGTGTTGGTTCTGACTGTTCTGAGTGCATAGAATGGACCTGCGCCAGGGTCTGAGAGTGGTTGAGGCTTTATTGACTTTCATAATCAAGCTACAGGCTCACCAACTCATGCTGTTGCTGACAAGAGACTGGGAGGAAATGGTCATCCCTCAAAGCGCTGTGGCCCCATCGTCCGCACTCATGCACAGTTAGTTCAAGAGTTGTTTAGATGGACGCTGATCAGATTATGGATCGGCACAAACCAGCCCTCGCAATCAGAATACAAATTTATTCCAATTTATTGATGGTAATAATTTGTTGATTAAATTTCAAGTTTAAATTTTCTGACAAAGTCTGAGAGAATACACTGTGTGGGAGTGAGAAGGAAGCCTCTAAACTATCTTTTTTTTAAGAATCAAGAGTCTTTATTGCTATCGTGTAACCATAATGAAATTTTGGTGAGAGGCAGACCTAAATTAAAAACACTTATGGAAAAACAAAAAAATAAGCATCCTTAAAGGACACCTTCAAAACCATCAGAAGAAAAACACATTAAGTATTATGGGAGCTATAAGTAAGTATTTAGTGTAAAATCAACCTAAATCATTCTCATTTCTCACCTAGGATGGAAGTGACATTCTCTATAAACACTCCATCAACAATGTCTTAGTCACGTCCTTTCAAACCAGGAGGTACAGTCCAGAACTACCTCGGTTCAGAGTGTAGCCCGTGTTTACTTCCTGGTTCCTCAGGCAATCATATGAGAGTTCCTAGGATTCCCAAAACAGAGCTCAGCATTTTATATTTTACGTTGGCAAAAGAGCAGCAGCCTGCAAACATGGAAGCCAGTAAGAGAAGCAGACCAGAAATAGAACAGAGTACAACATCATATACCTATACTGTATAAGTAAAAATTTTGTGTCATTTCACTGCAACAATGCACCATTGAGTAAATGTCTGGTCTCCGTGACAGGTATTGTGTATGTGTTGGTTGGAGTTTAACAACTAAGTACTTATAGCTCCTTTAAATACCACATCCTTGTTGACTCTTCAAAGAAAACATAGAAACACTTACAGAAGATGGTTGTTAAGAATTTCCCTGCATCTTGCCTAAACTGGTGATCGAATTGTGTGTGGTACAAAATCAGACCTGATGGAGTAATTTTAAATAATGGAGTGCATATTTATCCCACTGAAATGGAGGCAGCTGGGTAAAATGGTTGATGGCTGTATATGGGACATTTTGCCATGCTCAACGAAAAGATGGGCAGTAAAAATAAAAATGCACCTTTTAGCATGTTAGTTGCTTAACTGTGAATATGTATATTTTGATATAGCTTTCTGTATCCTCCTTATTCCTTAATCCCAATATGGAAATTTTATTGGCAACTTATGATCTACATGGGGCAATGGTGACACAAAAATCAGGGATGATTAGGGAGGTCATCCTGTAACTGGCGGGTTGCCAGTTCGATCCCCCACTCCGACCTTCTCAGTCATTGTGTCCTTGGGCAGGACACTTCACCCGAATTGTCTGCTTGTGATGGTTAGAGGGCCTGGTGGTGCCGATTTATGGCAGCCTTACCTCTGTCAGTCTGCCCCAGGGCAGCTGGTGATACTAACATAGCTCACCACCGTCAGGGTGTGAATGGGGGAATGACTGACTGTAGTGTAAAGCACTTTGGGCTCATCAGACTAGCTAAAGCGTTATACAAGTACAAGCCATTTACCATATAAACAGTTTCTTGCAGAGCAAATATGAAACACTTGAAAACATCCACCGTTACATCCTAATCAGCAGAATATTGTCATACTACTAACTCCATCTTTCAAAGATTGGGGTAGTGACTGTAAGAACAGGACTCTGGTAATGTATACCCTCAGATATGTCTGCCTTGTCAACTTAAAGGTATAGTGGATGATCTTCTTTCAACTTCAAGTTCCGGGGGGATCATCTTCTCTGTTGGTTGTCCCAAATACTAATCATTGTAACATGCTCTCCTAATGCCAATGTGCATGCTCATTCCTTGCTAGTTTCCTCTTGCTGCGCATGAGCAATTCTAGTGTTGATGGATCCAGTTGGCTTCGATTACAGCCATTCATTGTTGCTCCGCTGCTCTCACCGTATACTTTGAACATGGCTGAGGGTCACAGGAATGAATTTGGAGAGATTCTTTCAGCCTGAGGAGCGGAAGAGCAGGTAGGATGGTCTTGCACATGCGCAGTTACATACCCAGCCATCACCGCATCTCAAGACGCCTTAAGATCAATGTTCCCCCTAATTTTTCATGTGTCTGAGCAAACACACAAACTCTCTGAGCGATCACTTGACCTCTGTGAGCAACATCGTGCACACTGAGGCTACATTACGGCTGTCCGAAACCTGAGATTATATCAAGCTACATGGCTTACTAAAAGAATCAAGTTACAGCAATGATTTCTGTTAGATTACTTAGTTTAGAAAAAAACTGATTTAGCCAGATTACATGAAAAAGACAAAAATCTTGTCATATTTTCATTTCAGAGTAGGGGTCCTAATAAGGAACAACTTAGAGATGTGCATATCTTTCAGAGTTCCAATTTTATTGCCATTAAATTATTTACATTTTCTGCAGTGAGATTTAGCACCAGCATGTAGTGCTGCGTGCAGCCCCTCTTCTGTCAGTCTGCTCCAGGGCAGCTGTGGCTACTAACATAGCTCACCACCGTCAGGGTGTGAATGTGTGCATGAATGGGTGAATGACTGACCAGTGTAAAACGCTTTGGGGTCTTCAGATGATTTATTTAAATATTCTCAACCACACATCGCTTTTCTAACACAACAAGGGAACGTTCTCAGTTCTGAACAATTTCTTTGTGCTGCTCTTTGTTTTTATGCCAACGGCAGCTTTTTAATAACGTAGGAGACGCAGAAAATCTTTCAGAGGCAGCTGTATGTCGTACTGTCAGGATTGTTATTGTTGCACTCAGTTATAGTTTAAAGGTGTTCCATAGTCAGAGACCCACAAGATTAATAACAGAACTTTACAGAATGAAAGCAATAATTTATTCGGACCGGCCATTTTTTCTTTAACGGAGTCCAGAACAAAGACGCACCCCGCAACCTGCCCAACTAATAAAGACGTCTGCTCCACCCACCAATCAGCGGTGCGCTCAGATCAGCACCTGGCGTTCACAGAGCGAGACCGTGGAAAACCGTCTCACCAGAGTTGCAAAATTGTACAAATTAACTTGGTTTATTATTGTTTATTTTTATACAGTTTAGCTTGGATTTTATTTTCTGCGCAGCATAAATTTGCTGTGTGCACTGAAGCCAGATGCTGTGCATGATTGCGCATGCGCGCAGCTTAGAGGGAACACTGCTTAAGATGTGTCTCAAGACACATTTGTTGAGATGTCTTGAGATGTCTTAAGATGTCTTGGTAAGTCAAGACGTGTCTATAAGACGTGTCTATAGACATGGGTCTTAAGATGTCTTGAGATGACTTGAGATGTCTCAAGATGTCTTAGAAATAAAATTTAGTAAAATATCACTATCCACTATTCCTTGGTAATAATTTATATATTTTTTGTTTATAGAAATGAATGACAAACCCTATATGACACACTGAGTATTTAATGAAACATAGGAAAATACAGTTCAATGTATTGCAATTATTGCACATAGTATGAACATGTTAAGAGGATTAGGTTTACAAAATTGACATCAAGTTACGTGTGTGTGTGTGTGTGTGTGTGTGTGTGTGTGTGTGTGTGTGTGTGTGTGTGTGTGTAGGTGTGTGTGTGTGTGTGTGTTTGGTAAGGTTACTCTATATAAGAGTGTGGATATGCGTTTCTAAGATGCAATTTGTTCCTTGGATTGTGAATGATTTTTTTCATCTAATTGACAGTACTGTCCATTGGTGGCAGCAGACTTTGTCCCGATTCCTAGGGTTTCAATTGGCTCCCAGAAGCATTTGTGGTGGAGGAACAGGAGGGTGTCAGTGATGGCTGATGTTGGAAAAATTATGTTTTCCCCATTCTTTATACTGTTTGCAGCCTGTCAGTGGGTCTTCTGTGCGTTGCAGCAAGAAAGTGGTACCCTCAAACAGGACAAGTGGAATATCTGGGGAGAAACATTGTGCATGTAGCTATGGGATACAAAAATTATCTCTAGTAAAACTGTAACTTAACCTAGTGTTATGCATTATGCTATGAGGTTTACATTGCCCGGTTTCTCTATAATCCTGCTCACACATTATATTCAAGATGCAACTTTACCAGAGATTGTAGCCCATATGGTTGTGATTTTCACTGGTTGCCTGTCACTGTCATTCACATGGGTTGGATTGAAGGGGGCTATCTACACAAATGAGCCAACTTTGAGAGCCTTTACATCAAATCTGTGAATGAGATAAAATATTTTTAAAACACTTGCATTCATTAAAAAAGGTATATTATAAAAGGCGTATTCCATTTTTTTTAGATAAATAGCCAAGGGTCTAATACACAAAATGATGCACAGCTTCTGGGAAATGCTATGCAGTATGTTTTGTTGCTGGTACAATTGCTGCTCTGTGCTATCCTTTTGTGAATTTGGCTGAAAAAATATTCTGAATTCAGTACATTACTACTGCTATTACACAAAAGATAAACATTGATAACATACTTATATTTTTGTGGGGACAGTGTGGCAGTTTGGTGTTTAAAGCATCTCTCTGGTTGCCCAGAGAGAGGGTTTTCAATGATGTTGATGATATGTTTCCCCTTATCCAAACCTTGGGAATAAAAGCAAATTATGTTAATGATGTTCCTGTACAAGAAGACAGTGCTTACAGTACATTTTAATGTATAATTAATATTTATTAATATGTATTTTCCTGTACTGGATTGAGATCAACCACAGGAGTCACACCTTTGGGCCAAGGAAGATCTCTTCCTGTGCCAGGACTCTATCCCCCATTCTCTCCATGAGGTCTGGCTGGCGCATCATTTTTGACACTTTCAGGTGGGATAGCTCTGGCATTTGGGTTCCAAGGTGCAACCCTGTTAAGAAATTAATTACAATAAATAAAATAATTTTGTTACCTTTTTTTTAGTCATCGTTGATGGAACATCCAAGAATATTTTAATAATACAACTTTTTTAGTAATTTATTTTTGTAACATAGATTTACCTACCAAGCCCATGTCTTTGATGAAGTTCAGCTGCAGATATCACTGTGGCTGATCCTGATGGCCTGTAAACTGGGGCGTAGCCTGGAAGCCCGGGGATAGATGTATTTTCTGCTGTTTCCTCATTTGGTGTTGACAGTGTGCAAAGGGTATCCAACACAGCAATCCTCTTCAACATTCATTTTTCAGATGAAGACTGAGCTTCAAACACCTTCAGGAACTAGTATATGAAATGTACTGAAAATTTACCTACCCAAGGCCTTGATCCTCTGGTGGTATCGCTCAAAGCGGCTGCAGTCACCAATCATAGGGTGGCCCAGCATATCAATTTGCTCCCCAATGCGTAGTACATATAAACTTATAAATGTATTTATGAAATTATCAACTTACGACGTTGCCTCTGTGACGTTTACAGTGATAAATTCAGGTAGTTGAACACAGAAATGTAGTAAAAATGTGAACTCTGCTAACGTCCTCCAACTGCCGTACTAACTGTCGTACTAACTGAAAACAAACCTGATATTCGGAATGTTAGTAAAAACTGCCCTTCAAAATAAGAGCTCTTTCAAAACAAAGGTCCATTCAGATTCATGCCTGAAAGGCAACACAACTTATGATGCCCATATTTTCCCTTTTTGCCCCCAAATTTTATAATAATAAAACCCCTGTTAAAACAAGATAGCTTGGCCATGCTTTTGAGAAAGGCTGCAAAGGGTGTCTTAAGCCATCTTAAGATTTGAATGTCTTAAGACAAAAAAAGATGTCTTAAGACATCTAAAGACACTCAATGTCTTCAAGATACAAAATACTGTCTGAGAGCATCTCATTTCCTGCAATTGCATGTCTTAAGACATGGGTGCATGTCTTCAGATTTTTGTCTTAAGATGTCCTAAGACGTCTTGATGTGCACAAATGTCTTGAGACGTCTTAATTCTTCTTATTCAGACATCTTGAGACGTCTTGAGACACAGTGATGGCTGGGTATGTATTCGAAGGGACTGGGGAGTTTCTCACCTACATTTCCAGAAAAATCATCCACTATACCTGTAAGGCGAAAATATAACATCATTTCTTTTTATTTTGTGGCATTGTCTATGCCTTAAAACAGCACAGAGCTCAATAATTGTATATCGGACTATTTCTGAAGTGGTGATATGCTGTTACAGTCATGAGATTTCGGTAAACTGCAAGGCAGTTACTTCAAAATACACCTTACTACATACCAAAACTAAACACTTCCTTGCAGATGCTGCTGTCATACTAGACATAGTGGACATAATAAATACCACAGCAGCACCGTCAGGAATAATGTGAATAGAACAATGTTATAATCTGCATACCAGGGCATAGCTAATAGCTTTAAGCAATGGTGCGTCAACAGTACTTCAAAGTACAGAACACACATAACTATTAGAGGCCAGAGTTATTAGAGTAGAGTTAGTTGATGATGAATAATAAAGAAGATAAACAAGGGAAAAGGTGCTGATCTGTACATTAATCTGTTTGCGTTGATCTGAAACCACAGACCCTGTGATGAACGGACATCCTGTCCAGGGTGTACCTGTCCTGTTGCCCAACGCCCGCTGGAGACGGGCAACATACTCCCCAGAACTACGCAAGATAAGCGGGTATAGATAGCGGATGGGTGGATAAAACCACAGATAGAATGTTTTAATTATGTTTTAAAATAATAATGACAGTTTTACTTCTCTCAGGACTCCACGAGGATGTCCAGGGGTAATTCTGGTGTGTTTTTTGTCTTCTTTTTTTGCTTCGTTTGTTGTTGATTTTCATAGTTTTTTCCCCTATTTCATCAGGGATTTCTCTGCTCTTAATCTGATTACTACATGACACATTTTAGCGTCCGCATGAGTAATCTCTTTGCACAATCCCATATTCAGTCATCCCCTTCACATCTCTCTGAGGACTTCAGCTGTCTGCAATATTACCACACGTTACCGTCACACTATCCCCGCTCGCAGAGTATTTGGGCTAATGCAGAAGTTACCTCGTCGTGACGAGAAACTTCGCAGACAAGCGGCAGACAACATGACGGCAGCATGAAATGGGATATTTGGTATTTTCCTGGAGTGACACAGTGAATTGATTGCAGTTTCTAATCACGTATGAAAAGGTCACGGAGAAGTGTGAGCCAGCGAGCGCGCACATGTCTCCCAGAGGACGTGTGAGTGGCATGCTTCCCAAATCTCCTTTTAAGCTCCTTAAAGTTTACAGTACACGCCGCCGTTCTCGTAGATGTGTGAGACGAGTGTGTGTGGGAAATCAGGGCATTTAAAGAAATAAGATATGTACACAATGTGTTAATCATGCTCCGTGTGTGTGTGTGTGCACATTTCAGGAAGATTCCTGTTTATTGTGTGCTCACCTCCATCCTCTGTCCGCACCCCCCTCTCCATCCCCCCGCTACACTGTCCTCAGGCTGCACCGAGCTGCTACATAAACACAAATCCCTCGGCGCATGTGGGAGTCTCATCCCAAAAGAAATGCGCTGTCGCCTGCTGTGCAAGGGGAAAATAACAATTGTGGAAAACATGACAGCCCTGTCCACACACGGAGCTTGCTTAACGGTGCACCGGATTGCAATTTTAGGTTGAGTCCACATCAAAGAGAGCATTAAGGCTTCTAGTGTTGCATAGAATTCAGTTGAGTCAGTGGGACTGCAGCTACGGATTAAACCTCACCTTATACCCACTTTTAAACTATGTTTTTTTTTTCTGTTACATTGGTAATAGATGATATAAATCGAATGAATAAAGCTTTAATTTTTTTTCTTTACATTCTTACATGTTACAACCACACGCTTCAATGTATTTTATTGGGATTTTATGTGACACATGAACACAAAGTAGGGCAATATTGAGCAGAGAAAGGGAAATTATACCTCATCTATCCAAGGTTTTCTTTTTAGAATTAAAAATCAGAAAAAAATGCATTTTTATTCAGCCCCTCAGAGAAAATATCTTGTAGATCCACTTTTTGTTGCAGTAACAGCTAGTTGTTTAAGATGTATCTCTACCAGCTTTGCACATCTACAGAAAAGCTCTGCCCCACCCAGTCTAAAGCCTTTTTGTTGCCTCTAACAGGTTTCCTTCCAGGATTGTCCTCTCTTTAGTCCCATCCATTGTCACACCAAATCTGACCAGGTTCTTGTCCCTGCTGAATAAGACTATTCCCTCAGCATGATGCTTCCACCACCATGTGTAGTGTGAGGATGGAAAAAGATTGTGAGTTGTAGCAAGCTGCAAATGTGAAATCTTGGCACTTTAACATCTAGGCCAAATTTAACAAACAGTTGTACTGCCAACAGTTTTTCCCACCTGAGCTGTGGCGCTTTGCTGCTCCCCCAGAGTTACGGTGTGCCTTGTTGCTGCTTTTCTTCTTAATGCTCTCTGGTGTGTCCATGTAGGTCTGTTAGTTTTGAGTTCTGGGTCTGTAGCAGTGTCGTGTTCTTTTCATAGTAGGGTGATTGAACATCAAAGCTTGGGGTGGGTTTGTTGTTTTATGGCCATCCCAGCTTTACAGGGATACAAAATATCTCTGAATGGCACCCACTCCATAGCTTAGCTTAGGTATACCTAAAGTATACCTAAGCTAAGCTGACCACCAACTGTGAACCTAGTTTGCTGGTGAATTACAACCGCTGGAGCTGAAGGTGGGACGTTACAACTTGGAAATCATTGAAATGATTTGTTTGTGCTAACAAGATTTTATCCCTGCAGTCTATTTTTATGTTTGTCATTATATTGAAACTATTTTCCTCAACCATAGCTCATATTTGTACTTGCTCCGTCTGGGCCAGCAAAGTGGCTGCACTGGGAGTCTCCCGGGTGCGTAACCATTGAGGATTAACTCTCTCCCCGAGCTTTCAGCTCTACCTGTTGAAAGAATGATGCAAGCCCGGAGTCAGTGCTTTGGATGCATCGGTTAGATATTGCATGGATGTTGCAATCCTGCTCCCCCCTACTCCAGGGAAAAGATGTTGCAGTCATCATAACATTTAGATTTCTCAAAGGCACACATCTTGTTTTTAATCCGTTTCTTTTAAAGCAACAGTTTGGTTTGAGTGTTGTTGCGTTTAAACACAGGTGGCCATGGTTTTATTTAGATGTGAAGCAGTTTTTTCTGCTTTACTTTATGAAGTTTAGCCTTTAATTTGGTTTAATAGGACACTCTGTATGCTGATTAATACAGGTGTTTTATCATTTGTCTTTACTATGCATATTAATGTTACATCCCACTGATAACAATAACAGGGTGTGAACTTTTTCAAAATGTAGAGTATGCACCAGATCTTATTTTTAATAATATACCGGTGGTAGAACAATGCTGCAGTGAATATTTTAACACATAAAAGCGCATAATTCCGCGATACCCCTCCTCTCTGTTTACCACCCCAACGTCAGTTTAGAGGGGCCAGTTAATCTAACATCTATGATTGTAGCCAGAGTACCCGGGTAACAGCCGTAATTGAACAAGAAACAGAATCTCCACACCGTGGCCATTTAGGCATTTAGACATCAGATTAAAAAATAGCCTGGGTTTTATTGTTTCTCTAGTGAATGGTGAGGACTTCCTTTTTTCTTTTAAAGGGGACATATCATACAAAATCCAATTCCTTAGTCCTTAAATACATTTTATTGTGTACTTGGAATCTCTATAATTGCAGAGTGTAGTCTGTCCAGCCATTTTTAATTCTCTAATTGTTTTTTTAGTCTGAGTTGAAGGACGCGACGCAACAAGTAGATACGTCAAAATGTTCGGTTGTTCATTACACAGTTGCCCTGCATGCTGCTAAAATGGCTGGCTGGGGTGCAGTGGAACGCTCCGTGACCTGGAGGAGGGCGGGGCGTGAAGTGCCTCCTTTGGATTTAAGGAGACAGCACCAAAACTTGTTGCTCTGAGACACACCTCAGAACAGGGGGAAAAAAGGGGGAAAATAATGAGGAAATCATACCAAAGCATTACAGTTAGACTGGAATGATTTCCATGTGAAAAGGAAAAACTGAAAAGCATGATATGGCCCGTTTAAAGCCCCAGTGTGTAAGATTTTCACACTGGCGCACCATCTAGTGATGTGCTAAATGAATTACAAACAACTTTCCGTTAAGCGCATAATAACTACTACACAAGCCGGTGTCATAAATGTGACAATGTCCTCCGTGTATTAGTTACTGCTAATAGCTAATAGCTACGCTCATCGTGTGAAATGATTTTTGGCACTGTTGCCAAGTCCACTTATTTTTTTCTAAAGTCGCTTGTAAATTTCATTTGTCGTGTTTTTTTGGCTCTTTTCTGGACGTGCAGTGGCTTATTTGGGGTTTAATAAAAGTGACTACAAACACGAGTAAAGAAACCCGGTCTTGCTGCTGCTCTACAGACAGTGAACGGCTGATATCACTCCGCTGCTCCCCGTACACACAGAGGGAGACGAACAACTGAGCCACCTCTGCCTGCCTGGAGAACAGCGTAGCTGTTGGACCACGACTGCCCTGTTTCTAACATAATGCCAAAAATAAACTTCGCAAATAAACCTCCGCATCCATTTTAAATTCCCGCTCCTTCATGAATTATCTCTTCCTGGTAATAATAGCTACGCCGATATAGACTCTTGTTTTCTCCCGGTTAATTTTTTCTTTTCTTGGTTACTTTCTCTTCCCTCTTGCTGGGCAAAGAGTCTGGATGGTGCTCAATTTCAACAGAACATGGAAAATAGAATGATCTACCGTCGTCTTTGCTTGTTTTATACTACTCCACTGACAGCATGTCTTCATATAGAAGACAGCTAGGTAAAATGCATAAGGCTAACAAGTTTGTCCCCTTTCAGCTACTGAAATCAGAAATACCAACACAACCTGGCACCTCCGAGTGTGTGCACTGGCATTTTTGTATTTATTAACGACTAATTCTAAGTTGTGAGAACACTTTTATTTTTGATGTGATTTTTAAAAACAATACTTGTTTTTTGCTAATTAAAAGCCAAATTAGCTACACACTGTCCCTTTAAGTATTCTGCCCTGGCAGCTTATGCAAACAGTACAGTGGGAATGGAAATCAGGGAAATGACAAGATTGACAAACATTATTATTATTATTATTATTATTATTATTGATAATATATGACAGAAATACATGTAATTAAACAACAAAACACATGATGTGTCTTCTGTGTGCTTCCTGTGTCATTGTGTCTGCCTCCATGTATGCAAGTTAGTGCCCATAAGTCAGGAGGCAGAAGTTGTCTCTGGGTAAATTGTGGCGATCCCAAGTCACAGATGCTGCACAATTCATCACCCTTCTTCCTCCCTGCTTGACAGCCCATATGATGTGTTTGTGTTGCAGTCGCTCTTTAAACAAACTTGGTGAATGTTTCATGGAGATGGTCCTTTCTGCCAGTTTTAGATAATCTGGATGTGGATTCATTTCACTTAACTGTTCTCATCTGTGATTTGGCCATTATTAGCAGGGAAATGGCCAAGCATCACCCTTCTTTGAGACCAATAACTGACACAAACCACTGCCATATTGCAGGTTACCTTAACCTTCACACCTATTTCTTTTCAACATGTTTTTTTTCCTCAGTTCAGTCTTCTTTTATAACTAGATATCAAAGTAAATTTTATACTGCAGGCTGGATGCATTTGAAAAGCAGAAATCAGTTTATTCTGGAACAAAAGATGAATTTATTTCAAAAGAATTGCTAAAAAAATTAATATTTGTACTTTATTGTATATTTATAACATCCATCAACCTACCTGCACTTACAGCCTGAATGGAGCCACAGAGATAAAGAACTACTGCGGATCTGGGAGGACACACCCTGCAAGGCCAGAACCCAGAAAGAGAAGGTTCCCTGCATTCACACCCTCGCTCCCTGTCTCACTGGCCAGTGTCTGAGCATGCCGCAAGGATGTTATGTGGCAATCATCATGTGCAGGGTCCACAGATAAAGGATGGATTAACATAGTCTCATCAGAGAGCATCATGCCTCGCAAATGCTTCCTCCTTCCTACGTGCAGTCGTGTTTCCCTTCACGCCTGCAACGGCATCAATGGGTTGCCGGTGCAACCCAGCCACGCTCTTTCAACCGCACAATTCCTGTGTTTAGCTGTGTACCTTATACTGCTGACCTGTACTTTCTAATAGGGAGAGACCTTTAAGGGGCACTCAGGACCAAAATCCCTTGTGTGTGTCTCCACTGGAAAGAGTGTTTCTTTCGTTCTTCTTCTTAAGTGTGTGTGTGTGTGTGCGTGTGTGTGCGCGTGTGTGTGTGTGTGTGTGTGTGTGTGTGTGTGTGTGTATTGTCCCACCCGAGGCTTTAAGAGCACAGAGCATGTGCATCCTGTCTGGTCCTGTAAAGGAAACAGTGGATCAGAAGATTCTTTGAGCCCGGGGCAAGTACGGTAGAACTGCACTCAGCAACACAATATGTAGAGATGCTGCTGTACATCAGTGGCTCTTAAGATTCAAACAGGAACAGATTATAAGTTTAACTAGAGATGCATCGGCCAGTGACCGCTATCAAACAGCTTTATGCCTGATCAGTTTTCAGCTGTTGTTTTTTTACGGTGAATGAATCATAGTTAGGTGTTAGCAGGTTTCCAAGACAACAGCATTTTGTGGTGTGAAAGTAGTTACTGAGCAAAGAAGGCTCAAACTTGTATTAGGTGTCACTGAGATGTTTAAAGTGGAAGTCAGACGAAGCACAAAAGGCGTAAGAAGCTTCTAGAAAGGAAACTTAGGCAAGTTGGCTGTTCTTTCAGGCTGCTACTTTTAAACATGGGGTGACAGCTCAGCAAATAACAGGCAAAGTTGCTCTGTTTTACCAAATTCAAGCTGGATAGATGTTTTGCTCGTAAATCGAGTTTTTTGACCTTATATACCATGCCTGGGAAATTCTGAAATTAAGTTCGGTAAAAATATTTGTGGTGGAGCAAACGTGTATGTGTGTGCATGTGTGTTTGTGTCTGCAGGACAGATTTGTATTTATTATTGTTTTTTTCTAAGACCTAAGGCAGAAAGCTAGATCCAAAGCTGAAATTTTCATGTAAAACTCCTTTGCCCTCCCTGTGTATGAAACTCTCCAGGAAAAAAATCTTAAAGATTTCAGCATTTCATTGCGCATGATCAGTATAGCTTTAATTTATGCCTATCCTTTTATAAAGTTAAACTTTATCTGAAAAAGGACGTTTTGTACTAGGAATTGTTGGCAGTATTTGGGAAATCTCAGTTAAAGTTAGGGTCAAAGACAGGGCATACGCACACACTGTTGACTGTCAGTTAAAGCTAATTATTGTTATCACTAAGTCAGACAAAGATGTCCATTCTGTTATTGTATAACTGTTTTTGTTTTGAAATAATGATGAAATCCTCATTACCTGCCCAGCTCCTGCTCTCTCGCACACTGTGTGACATCACCCCTGCTCCTAATATAAATAATTTATTGATCAGAAAGACCTCTAAAGGGTACAATTGCAGTAAATGAAAAATGACATAAAAATTCAACAAATAAAATGACATCTGAGTTTATTCCCCTCAAATAATAATTTGGACACAGTTTATTATTTGTTTGAATGGATATTGTTAAAATGTGATTATTTCTGCACACTTTATATGCCCAAAAGAACAATTAGTTAGTAAGATAAGCTACTATTCATTTCATGTCAGTTTTATTTGAGCAGATCCATCTGTCCTACAGCCTGGAGGGTTTTACTGCACTCTATAGTGATTCAGAGAGGCAGCTCTGCAACTTGGGCCAGTTTCAAAGAACAATGCCTTACTTTACCATCAACTGATCATTGTAAAAGGGCTGCACAGGGGCACAGTTGGTAGCAAGAAGGTCCTGGGTTCAAATCTTGACCTTGGGTCTTTCTGCATGGAGTTTGCATGTTCTCCCTGTGCATGCCTTGGTTTTTCTCCAGGTACTATGACTTCCTCCCACAGGCAGAAACCCCGACTGTTAGGTTCATTGGTTACTTTAAATTTCCCTTATCTATGTGTTTTACTGTGATGTACCGGTGACCCATCCAGGATAGGTAGAATTTTGGGCAGAGCGATCAGATACATATGAATCTAGTGCAAAATGTAAGTGTCAAGTTTCTAGAGCTTTCTTTAACTCCTCCCCAAACTGGAAGCGGTTTGGTTGAGAGCTCCTCGTCTTCCTTTTGGTTTCCAAAGACATAAACAGATTGCTTACACTCCAACAATATAGAAAACGTGTTCACTACTTGGCAGGCACCCCTTGTTCTTTCTTTATTCTTCTTGCTGACAAAAACAATATGTTTTGTTGTTTTTCATGCTTGCCAGAACTATTGACTGAGTTCATATAAATATTCATGGCCTCTTTCAGGGGAGCCTGTGGGACACAGCCTGGGGCTGGCTTTGCTAGGATAAGAAGCAGGACAGTGCCTGTATTTTGTTCAGAGAAATTGATCACATTACAGGAAACAAAATAAAGCCATGCCATGCGGGGTGATGTCACTGATGTGACATGTCTAGTCAATGGTTACATTTTTTATATTCTATCTAAGTATGAACGGCAATAAGCAGAAAGCTGATAAACAAGAACCTAGACTGTCATGTGCAGACAAATTGTCTCGTTACAGCCTTTAGTTTTCTATGCAATAATCTTGTTGGATTTTTATTTTTTATTTCCGTGTGTGTGTGTGCAATAGAACAAATTAGTCCAAGATTGTAAAGTGGAAGGAAAACAATAGATTATTTTCACAAATAGGTGAAAGAGCTTTATTGCAGCTCCCCAGAACTACCTTTTGTATTTTGGGGGCAAGTCTCTACCATCTCTTGACTTTGACTAGGCCATTCTAACACATGAACATGCTTTAAACTAAACCTTCCCATTGTAACGCTGGCTGTTTGTTAGGGTCTTTGTCCTGCTGGACGGTAAGCCTCCACCCCAAATATGGACAACACACATAAATTTCCGTAAAATCTAGTTCAAGAGCCTTGGTCTGTAGGGCTTTGGTGTATGTTGGAATAAGTGCTAACAGCCATTAGTGACTGTTGCCTCAAACCGCTGTTTAGTGGTTTGAGGCAACAGTCTACAAGAGGTTAATATCTGAGTGACTAACTGGTAACATGTTATATTACTTATTATCCACCCTGGACTGCTTTCACTTTGACTGGTACAGTCAGGGTAAAGTACTGAATCCTCCCTGCATTGTAATGTATTTTCATGTAGCATCTAAACTAAAGACACAGTCTGATAAAGGAGAAGAGGGAAACTAAGGGTCACAATATGCCCTCTATTACCAAAGAAGCAAAGAACAGAGCCTACATTTTAACAACACTCTCTACGATCTCTTTAGGAGGCAAATCTATTTCTTCCTCTGTTTTCTGTTATAGACATTGCGCCTGCTTGTGGAAAAAGAGCACAGTATGGGTCTTTCATAGAAGAAGATCCAGGCATTTAAGGAAAAATTACAATTAGTATTTTGATGAAACAAAACTACATTAGATTTATGCCTCACATACTGTAGCTCTTGACCTGCACCCTTTTCCCTCTGGCGATACAAAGAAAAACCTTGTGTACTAGATGAACAAATAAATTAGGAGAGCACTTTAAGAAAGAAAAGGGCCAACTATCATGGGGTTAGTTCTTTCTGGGTAGCACAAGTTAAATTAGGAACCGCAAAGCTAAGGAGGTGTTGACAATTGCTCAGGTGAGAAAAAATTAATCTTATTTCCCAGTGTTGGATAGATATCTACACCCATCTTCACACCCACCCTAGTCTCCTTGCATTCAATGTAAGCAGTGGTTAAAATATTCCACTGCGGGAAAGTTCTTTAAGTCATCGGGTGTCGTTGATTGCTTGTAAGTTAACAGACACAAAGTCTATATGTCGACAAATGTCAGGTATACTATTGACAACCTGCCTGCTTCAGACATGGGCTTTTCTTAATGTATGCTTTTTTGAGAAAGAACGACAAACTAAAAGTTATGCACTTGAGTAGGCTTTATGACAAAATCTTCCAATTCTACTTTTGACTGACAATGATACCAATTAAAATACCTATGGCCTACATTGTTTTATGCATTATAATGGTTGCTATAACAATTATAATGTTATAAAACCTTGGATAAGAATGAGATTTTATTTGTTTGCCGGTTTGTTTCAAAAGCAAAATTCCTCCAAAAAATAAATAAATAAACAACTTCTTTTTTTGCCATTTGTCTTTTTGCCGAAGGACGGGGGCAAAGGCTCCTCTCCATTTGTATTTCATTAACAACTGTAGTTTTAAACTGCCAGCAGCATCCTACTGTCTAATTGTGAACGATCATTGTTCCAGTGAGAGTGCCTGTGTTCTTCCAGTACTGCTGTTTAAACTTCTGTACCAACTTGGGAACTTAGAACAGTTCCGTTTAAATAGATTTTGACACAAATATATGTACATGTATAATAATAAAAATATGCAAATGTATACATAATATATACAATATAGATAGATAGATAGATAGATAGATAGATAGATAGATAGATAGATAGATAGATAGATAGATAGATAGATAGATAGATAGATAGATAGATAGATAGATAGATAGATAGATAGATAGATAGATAGATAGAACACCATGCTAACTAAATTAAATGTAAGTTCTACTTGAGAAATATGGTTCCAGTTTCCATTAGTCTTGCGTCTTGCATCTCTCCCAGAAAACTTTGGTTAATTTCTAGGCTAGCAATAACCTCTTTCATCTCCTTTTTATGTGTCTTGTTGAAATTTAGCTCATAAATAATTTGCGGGTCCGTTTAGTTGTGTACAGACAGAACTTACAGAAAAAGGTTGATCTTTTTCCTGATATGCTCAGCACTTTGTACTAGGGCTGGACGATGCAGGAAAAAAATCATATCAATAAAATAGAAACCATATTGCTCGATGACAATCATGATCAAAAAAATTCAAAACATCCTTTAAATGCAGCCCTGTGCGTTATGTGCTGTTGCTTAGTGGCCCATTGTTAGATAAAGAATGCACAAACACTAAATTCAAACTTCCCTTTATTCAACCCGGCTTTTTACCAAAACTGCAATTTTGTTTAAAAAAAACAGAGTGTGTTCTCTGAGCTGTTTGAAGGGGGCGGAGCTTGATTACAGCGTGCTTCCTGGATCTGTGTTTGTGATTGGCAGCTGAAACACTTGGCTTCATGAAAAACAAAGCCTAGTGTTTCAGCTGCTCTCTGTGTAACTCTCCCAGTTGCCCCGGGTCACATGACAAAGACAGACCAAGCAAAACTCGATAAGAAATGGCCCAATATTAGGCATACAGGATGCCTAATAATGGAAGAAAGCATAGATGTTATGCAGAATTTTTTATGTATTTCCTTCATCCTGGTAGTGGGTGTTTATGTAGTAAGTAAGGCACTGTCCTTCTTGTTTTAATTTGCTGTACTATAGACATGAATAACATTATGTCCATCCACAGGTGCTCCTGATGAAGTCTTTCCCATTTTCAATCTGGCATAAAAGCTGTTCTGGTATTAGTTTACTGCCTCCCCATCTTTGTCGTCGTGCTCCATCTGTACATTATCACAAATCTGTCTGGGTTTGATCTTCGCTGTGCAAAGAGAAGGGCATGTTTGACTTGCACATCTTGTTCTCGCTCTGAATATTCATTTAGGCCTGTCTTTTGAAGTCATTCCTTCATCTCCTTTTGTGAGTGTGGCAGCTTTATTCATTGCGACTCCTGCAAAGTGATCTTTAACCCCGAGGGGAGCCACAAAGTGAGGCTTTCAGGGTCCGTGCTCCATGGAATGTAGCTTTCCTTTTTTTGACAAATCAAAGGGGATGTAGGAAAGGATACTGTTGCTTATTTATTAATTTTAACATCCAATATTCGACCAAGAGAGGGCAAAGGAGCAGCTGTGTTTTTATGGCAGTGGCTGTAAATATCAAGCAGCCAGATTCCTCACACAGTTTGTCTCAGCAATGTCCTGTTTTCCTACCGCGGAGCCGGGTCACCTGAAAAATCAATGCCCCAGATGATTTTCTTGAAGCCCATTCAAGCTGGCCTTGTGAGGCATCTTATTATGCTTTCCGTCTCTGTGGCATTCTGCGGCTCACGTCGCGCGCCGTAGCCGTAAGAGTTTTATACATAGAACAAGAGCAGGTGCAGCCATAGTTCAGGAGCACTGGAGAGGAAACGAACACAAACAACATGCCTTATCCTGTCTTAAAGTGTCCCCGGTCCCCACGGATGTCTGCTGGGCCATCAGCATGAGCAGCAGCCACACCCAGAGCCTGGGCTCCCAACCATGATTGCTACCTCTACCTTCAGCCGGCAGGAGAAAGGGCTCCTGCTGGGGTAAATGGCCGTACAGTCAGAGAGATGAGCAGAAGGCTGTTCTGTGTAATTTCACGCCTGCCAACAAGTTACATACAGGTGCATCTTGAAACATTTGATCATGAAATAAAGGTTACATGGTTTCAGTAATTCATTTCAAGAAGTAAAACTCAGTTAATAAAGATGTATCATACAATGAGTGATATATTTCAAGGTCATATTTATACTTATTTATGGCTTACAGCCATTTTTTTGAAAATAATGTGGGCCCGGGTAGATTTTATTATTTCATAAGACCAATAACAAAAGCTTTATTGATACAGGGTGGCATAAGCCAATAGCTTTTGTGGTTGATCCTCCTCATGGAAGGTGTCAATGACAAACTCCAAGCCTGTAGTCTTTTCTGTTATTGCGTATGCCAAAACATGGCCATAGCACAACATTTGTATATTAAAATCTGTTTTGCTGGTCTCATTCTAGTCAACAGAAAAAAAATCAGCTATGTTTGGCTGTATGCCCTATCATCAAAATTAACAGGAAAAGAAATGTCAGGAACTTCAACCTCTTTGTGCAATGACTCTATATAGCATGTAAGTTTACATTTAGACATTTTTGAAGGAATTACTGAAATAAATGTGCTTTTATTCTAATTCACTGAGAAGCACTAGTAGCTTAGCCAATAAAAGGTAGTCCCTTAATTGGTAGATCAGCTCAGAAAGTTGCAGAACTGAAGCTGTAAAGTGGATAACGTGAAAAAGTTGCTGAAGAGTCAATCTCCAGACCCAACGTATCGATGTCTCTCTCTAATCTGCCACCTCCAGCTCAGTCAGCAAAGCTGCGGATAGTTAGATGGAGGCGAACCTCGTGAACGGCTGACGAAGACGCAGCGTTTCTGTGGTCACATATGAAGCACGCATGATGCCTATTTGTAGAAATTGTGGGACTCTAGGTTATAAAATGAAGTTAGATCTGATTTGAGATGCCATAGCAACCATCTGTTCTACAATCATTTCTGAATAACATTTTTGCTTCGCCTCTAAACCAGCGGTCAGCGGTTAAATTAGGAAACAGCTGCCTGAGAAAGTGACCATGGTGTGTCGTGTATTCTACGTTTAAAGACACTTTTTCATCATCTTCTCCATCTGCTCTCCATTTTTCTCCATCGAAAAACTATCTCAAACTAAATTGGATTATTGACCAGGTTAATGGAGTCTTTGAGTGTAGCTCATACCCATTAATCACTATAACATAGTAGTTACAGAATGTAATCCCTTTATTAAATTCTCTGTCAGTGGATAACATGCATAAGATGTAATTACTTTTCTTTGTTTTAAAGTGCCTCGTTATCTCACATCAGAAGCCCAGTAAACCAGAAAACTGCATAAACTGAAGTGCTCTGTCTTGATCTGGCTTCTCGAGTATGCAAAGATGATAATTAAAATAAATAGCTTTGCACCTTTGCATGGCATTTATAATAGTGAAGCACACATGATGTCTGGGAAAGTGGCAGCCTGCAGGTTTAAATACATTACACCTTTTACACGCCTGTATCTCAGAGGTCTGAAAAATGTGAATCGTCACATTATATTACTTTGAAGTTTTTTTAGGATTATTTTTTGCCCATATTCATACAGTGAGAGAACGCAGTGGTGCAGTGGCTGTTCTTGCAAGCATGGTGCCCTGGCCAGAAAAGTATAAGCTAAAGTATAGCTGTAAGAACTAATTTCATATAAAAACTGATCATTGAGAGTTCACAAACACAAACATAGGTAGCATCCACTCCTGGATGGACACACTGATAGAACCTTTAATTAATCTTTCAATTATATTTCATGTGTTTTTTTTCCCCTGCATGGCGCACAGAGGCCATGTCGCTCTAGGCAGTCACCCATATGACAAAAATCAGCTTGTGAGCGGCTGGAGAGCTAACGTTAGGGACTTATTTATCTGCTTTCCATCCCGTTAAGCAAGGCTGGAAAAGACTCTATTCTACTGACAGACGTGCTGATTCTAGTAGCTTTTCAGAAATATTTCTTGCAACATAGCATCAGCTAAGGATTGAAGGCTGGCACTCTTAATACGTTCTTCGTGTATTCTTCCTTCACAAACACTAATTGGGAAAAGTTTAGCAGATGTCTCTATCTGTGACTATCATGCCCAGCTGACTGGCAGCTGGGTACATGATTAAACAGAAACATACACTGTTGCTTCTGGGTGCCATCAGTGGCTTCCAGGGAAGAGTCTTACAGAGGGAAAGGTGTCGGCTTAATTCCAGCTTCCTGTGACATCATAACAATGTTCCACTGGGTATGGCAGTAAACCCCAAGTTGCCTCCTAAGTGGTATATTGATGGATAAAAGCTTGTGTTGAGACTGGCTGGATGAATCTGGGTGTTGCTCTCCTCTAAAGGCACTTTAAGTGGTCATTATGACGAGGTTCAGTGTGCCATTGTTAAACATTTTAGGGTTAGAAACAGTATGACATTTTTTTTTGTGGTTTAAAACACTGAATTGATCAAAACCTTGACCGGCTTGAAACTGGAAACCTGGCTCCGCTCCATTATTTGATTGTGGCAAAAAGACAATACTTCTGGATTTTGACATCCAGGAACAATTCTCCACTCCTTTTTGCAAGACCTGATAATTTTCTCCTTTTATTTTAGTGGTTCACATAATTGTTTTCTGAGTATTAAACCTTGTTTACTGCAAAAGTTATATTAGGAGTAACTTGGAAACAGGCTTCATTAATCATGTCCGCAGGCATCAAGCCTCCAAGCTCGTCTTCATGTTTGCAATTAATATTAACCTGTTCTGTACCATATCAGGACTTTATGTAAAATTACTAAAAAAAGAAACAGGATGGTTTTACCCATCAGGCATTCATGTGTAATAGTTTATTATTGTCGGTGATTATTTATTAGCCTGTGTTTTGACCTTAGGACTAGTGACGTGTTTCTATAATTTCTTCCCCCCTTTCTCATAAGAGTTGCAATAATTTGCCCCAGATAATAGACAAAATGAAAAAATATATACACGCATCTCAAATCAGAAGAAGACATGAATCAAACATGTTTTACTGTTTGATAGGAATGGTCAAAGATATAAAAAAGTCACATCCTTGAAAGTGATCAGCTGGTAAATAAGATAGAACAAATCAGCCTGCACAAGTTAGAAAATTACAGTTTTTACAGTAATATCGATATACATGTGTATAGACTCTCAGTTTCTTAACCTTGTAGATTTAAATCAGCATTTTTCTTCTCACATAAAAGCAACAGGTATAAGACTGTAATCATAAAATTGTAAAACAAATTATTATTATTATTTCCCCTAAAGGCTAAACTATTGCTCTGAATTTATGAAATCAGATAAATTGTCCCGACCTGCCTGTAAAACTGGCACCCACCCAAACGGCAGGCGTTTCTTACTGCTAATGCAGACTGTGTAGAATTACAGCTAATTGCAGAGTCCGGATGAGACCAGTTTCTTGAAACATCCTCAGATCCTGTATTAAATTTTCACCTCTCTGAAATGTATTTTAGTTTTCATTTTTGCTACCAGCAGATGCTCTGAAGCTCTGTCTCTACACGCCACGAATAGTTCAGCACTGGGAAGCGCTCCCTTTATTTAAGCATACAACTTTCCTTTCCTGTGCCCGCAGATCTGATCTTTTCTTGGATCTTCAATGAGTACCCAACGTTTGTGAAGCAGGACACTCGCCGCTTCATCTCGCAGGAGACGGGGAATCTGTACATTGCCAAAGTGGAGCCTTCAGATGTCGGGAATTACACCTGCGTGGTGACCAACACGGTCACGAAGACCCGAGTCCAGGGCCCGCCCACGCCGCTGGTGCTCCGCAGTGACGGTAAGCGCTGCTTGTTATTAGCACTTTACACCAACAAATTAGCAGGTGAATGGGAAAAAGGACATATAGTACACGACATGATGAAAGGTCTCATATGCATCTGGGGGCATGTTTCACTGTTTTGTCAGGCTCTGCCAATTAGAGCGCGCTACCTTTCTCTCTCTCTGCTTTTTGTACTCATTCGTCCTGCGGACTGAGCAGGATGTGTCTTAATTTGTTTATTTCAGAGCTGAAAAGAATGCATGTGTTTGAAAGGCTTCATCTGTAAACTCAGTGCTATAAAAAATTATTTGCAGATCGACAGATTCTTTTCTGTTTTTACTTATTTGTCAAACTTAATTGTTCCAGATCGGCAAACAAATTTTAATAACAGACAAAAATTGTCTGAATAAATGCAGCAACTGGTTTTTAGATAAAGAAAGTTTCTTTATTTTATTATGGTCATTGCTCAAACCCAGAAATGCTTCCCAAAACTGTCTTTTTTTATGGAGCAGGATAAAAGATCTCAGAAATCAACCCATCATGCCTTGAGCTGAATAAATTAATAAAACAGACTAAAACTAAAGGCCAGCTTTCTAAATGTTTCCTCTGGATTTTGACGACTTTGCGTTGTCATCAACTCCAAGTCTTTGAGGTCTGTAGGCTTCTCTACCTTCACCCTAATCTTTAGCTCCCTCCAAAATTGAGCATATATATACATTGGAAGGTTTATTATTATTAAGTGATGCCATCATTTTTAACATACATACAACATACAATGTTTGTTCCATTTAAGAACAAACATTGTATGTTTATTACAGACGTTTATTACAGCCTCATCCTAATCCTCCTCCGGCAAGGCCTGAATCCTTGGGGACAAGATCCACAGCTTTAGATAAAACAGTTGTATTAGTCAATTTATATATTTCCCTTTGTACTTCTGCATTTCCATTAAATGACAGCTGAGGGCATTTATTAAAATGAAAAGAACTTATAAATGTAAGAAGTTAGCTATATGTGTGTGTGTTTTGGTTTCTATAAAAAAGAAAAAAAATCTAAATAATGCATGAGTAGAATACATTTGCATTTCATGCAATTAAGCTGTATAATAGTGATACCAGATAAAGAAAACGTATGTCCTACAATAAAAAAAATATATAAACAAGGAGTTTAAGAGTATTCCAGGTTGGTTTGGTGTGAAACAAAGAATGAATATGTAGTAAAGCATCACATCTCCACTGTTAAGTATGAGGGAGGGCGTATGATGGTATGGTTTTGAATGGCATTCAAATGAAGAATCCAATCTAAAAAGTTGAGAGCATAAGAAAGAATCCTGTACTCTGGATGATCTACAGCAGGGGTGTTCTGACTTTACATCACATGGGTCAAAATTATAAAGACAAACGTACTCAAGGGTCAGAACATAGATTAAAAAAACAGAATTTCTAAAAAAAAAAATATATATATAGTGACTTATTTGTTGTTGTTGGGAATTTTGTGAAATTCTTTTTACCTGTGCCACAAACAGATTTTCTGTAAGAAGGGGAAACCTAAATCATTATAGATCCAAAACTTAAATACGGGTTCGCTCATTTGTGTCAATGAAAGATGGTCATCAAGTTTGCACATTTTTCAGGCTCGAAACATTTAAAAGAAATTGTCTATTTACAGCAATGAGCAGGATCTGGGTCGGTCTTTCTTTGAAAAAGCTTGCTGAGTTTAGCCAATTTTAATAATTGAATTAAAAGCAGAATTTAGTGCACCAATGTCTGCATTTGAGTAAAAGATAAATGTGGTTCTAATCACTATGAAATTAAAAAGAATGTAAAATGTGCAGTTGAAAGATAAATGTGTTGCACCTGATATTTTCAATTTGAAGAAGATTTCAACTTGTCTTTAATATTTTTTCCCTAATTAAAAATAACAAATCTCCACTTCCCTCAACCGTTTGCTCTGGTGGGCCAAATCATTCTTGAATTGCAGTTGGGGGCCACATAAAATCAGTCCAGGGGCCGCAAATGGCCCCCTGGCCACACTTTGGACCCCCCTGCTCTAGAAACACGGTGCACAGAGGAATGATCGATCACACATGTCTCTTCCTGTCCACTCCAACCTTGTGACCTGTTAAATTACCAGCAGGTGTACCAATAATTGTATTGGAAAAAAAATTATTGAAAAAAATTATAATTCATGTTTTTTTCCTTCAGTAAATAAATTGACTTAAAATAAAAGCTGTACTTTTCTAAATTTTACATTGTTAGACTTTGCTAACATAATAGCAGGTGAATTTTTATGGGGTTTCCATACATCTTTCCCAGGGGTATCAGAAAGTGTGGAGGATGCTAGAGCACTTCCTTCTACTAGTTTTCCTTTACTCCACCTTGATTTTCCTGCAGCAGATGGGTCAGCGGATAAATGCCAGCCCCCCTCCGCCAAAATGGGAGCTGTGGGGGTTAGATAGGAGGTGGGGGGCACACACATTAAACAGGTGTTCCTTACAAAAGGTTATGGTATGAGACAATTACGTCTTTTCTTGCACCTGTCTGCTTGAACATGGCTGATAGGACTGTGGTTGCATTCCAGCATGAGACAGTTGTGATAAGGATCTGAATTAGCTTTCACAGTCACTCAGGGAGCCATCCTGATAAAACACGCCTCACCAAATCCACAAGATGAAATTGGGCTGTTGCCGCCATCTCTGGAGCTATTTGTGCAACCCAGGCCTTGAATTACAGCAATGGTGGAAGAAGCCATTGTGGGGCTGGTGGAAGAGAGTCCTTCACAATACAATCTCATACACCCAGCTGGCAATCAGCAGAGCTGGGAGGAATGACCTGGCCTCCAATTACAAGCACATAAATACCATTTAAGCTGAGCATCATTTAAAGGGGAAGAGGAAGAATTCAGGTTCTCTTTTTCAAGTCCTCAAACATTTTAGATTTTGCTTTGTGGAGTCTGAAGTAGAAAGCAATTACCCCTACACAAAATACCTGATGACAATACCAGCAAAGAAACATAGACATGGATGAAATGCCATCATGTTTCATGGACATACATTTTCTGCCAATGTTTTGTGATTTAAATTGGTAAAATTTTTCTTAACCATATTGAAGTATTAACCGGTTATTTGATAAGGAAATGTAAATTCTCTCCGAGTGTCCCTAGCGGTCAAAAAATTACAAGTTAAATCAAACAGAAAGAAGGTCCTGCTATAAACTTCAAGCGTCCTTCATCCTGAGGTGAGTGAATCTTCATCAGCATAGACGGCTTGTGTACTGGTGTGTTAAGTTAATCGGTGTTATTATTAGGTCATTGCTGCAATGGTTTAGTCACAGTTCCATCAATTCTACAGCAGTCCCAAACAAGTGCAATGCACATGGGGGGTGAGAACTGTGGTGCTTATGCTGAATCAAGATTTTATTTCCCAAAAATCTGTGGCAGCGTTGTGTATGTGGTGATCAAATTGCGGATGTTACAGTAATAAAATGCAAGAAGGCTATGCTTGAGTGTTCTTTACCTAAAACAGAGTATCTTCCTAAGCCATAGAAACACAAGGCAGATATGCTATAGTGTGCCATAATGCATATTTTAAAATGTTATTGCAAAAGATGCAAAAAAAAAGAGATTTAAATGTGACTGAAAATCACCTAAAAGATTGACTTGTTACATTTTTGAATGTAAATCAAAAAGGAAAAACCTGGGATTTATGTTACTTTTTTCCCCAAGTCATCATAAAACACATAGACCATGATTTGGGGAAGTGTTTCTGTAAACAAAGTCTTTTAGCATATGCAGCAGATAAAATGCAATGTGCCGGAGCAGCTTCAATGACAGCGAATGGGAAGCTTTAAAGACGCTATGGCAAGACACTGGAGATGATCTGGGTGTAAAAGCTGAAATTGTCTATGAGATCTCAAAGTTTTCCAGCGGAACGTTTGTGTTACATACGTCAACTGCAGTGCCGTGTTTTGCCCCCTTTTTCTCATTATTTCCAGCATCCTGTGACAGCCCTGTGAGCAGAGAGTGTTTCTGCTGCTCAGATCGTGCAACATTTGGAGTTGGAGAAAAGACACTTCCTCTTTAAATTAAAACAGGTTTAAAGTGATAAAATGGATTTTCAGCAGTTTGGTTGTGCCAGACGAATTTTCTTTCACTTTTTTTTTCAATCGGCATTTAAGGTAGGGAAATGGAGAAACTAACACTACAAATCATTTGCATTTCTTTTTCAGGTGTTATGGGTGAATATGAGCCAAAGATTGAAGTTCAGTTTCCAGAAGTTGTCCATGTTGCCAAAGGATCCACTGTAAAGCTGGAATGCTTCGCTCTTGGAAAGTAAGCCAACTGAGCAACCTCAGCAGCATTTAAAAGCAAAATGTTAAAGAAAGACAGCACTCTTTTAACTTATGTATTGCACCACATTTGCTTCAATCCCTGTATGCTTTCAGTCAGCCTGCACACCTGGAATGATAAAGCGTGCGTGCTGTGGTCTTAGGGAATTCAGTAAGAATATGGTTTTACCTCAGTGTGCTGAAGCTTGAAGTTCCAAACTAGTTGAAAAGTCTCGGTGAAACAGTGCACTGAGAAAACAAAGGGTTAAAATTAAACCAGTAAAGTGACATTTTATCTGCAGTGACACATTAAACAGCTAAGAGAAACTTTACTAAACCAATCAAATTCCAAGCAATTCTGAAAATGGGTTTGCTTAACTAAAATAGCTATAATTTAATTATTCAAACAATTTTATTCATCTGCTTTACCTCCCACGTTAGAACTCATTTGCGATTAAGGCTTAAAACCTTACTCACACATTAATAATCTTATTTTTCTGTTCTAACAAGGTGGAAGGTAAAAACCTTCTCGCCTGATAACCACCAGTGTTGCCAACTCAGCGACTTTGTCGCTATATTTAGCGACTTTTCAGATCCCTCCAGCGACTCTTTTTCAAAAAAGCGACTAGCGACAAATCTAGCGACTTTTCTGGTGTCACTGGAGACTCTAACGTGAAAGCACGTATCGTTCATACTCTTGTCCTCCAGCGGCAGGTGCTGCCGTGGGGCGCCTTGAGCGAGGCCTTGTAGGCTCCTTAGTGGCCCACAAGGGAAAAAACAAAAAGTAAAATAAAAAGTTGAAAAAAAAACATTTAAAAAAATTGTAACTCCGCCATAGTGTCTCTTTATGGTTCATTTTGCCGGTTCCAAGCCCGGGTAAAGGAGGAGGGTTAGTATTGTGATAAAATAAACATTAATTAAAAAAAATAAATTAAAAAAATAAAAATAAATAAATAAATAAACATTAATGGACAGAAAAAAGTAGCTCTATATATTCCGAGTGTTTTTACTCACTTTTTGTCTCTCTCTAACGACGTTACTTCTCCCACAGCGTCAATAACATGCACATGACATCATGTGGCAGATTATGCAAATTAGGTGATGACGTCATTCAGCGACTTCTAGCTACTTTTAGCACAGCCAATAGCTACTTTCCTTACTGAGGAGTTGGCAACACTGATAACCACAGCTGGATGCGCCTTTCAATGGAAGCGACTGCCTTCAGGGGGAAAAAGCTCACCTTGCTAGCAAGTTAGACTTTAATATTAGTGTTGAAGCTGAGCTAGTTAGTGAAACGAGGTTCTGTGTGAGGTTCTTTTAAGCAATTAACAGTAACAGTTCCGTTATTTATAATAAAAAGATGTCATATCACAGCGAGGTTGTTGGGAATTGAATAAGTGTTTGGAGTATTGGAAGCTAACACGCTTGTCAGACACACACAGCCTATTTTAGCTATTTTGAGCTAATTAATGAACTCAAAATTACTATTTGAGATTCAAAGTCATGTCAGCAGATGTTAATATGTTGGCCCAGTTTGGGTTAAGTCCAACAACAAAATCATAACGTTCTGATAAATCTGAGCAGTTTGCTATACGATAAACTAAGGTCAGCAGTTCTATCTGTTGTGATACGATTCATTGATAATTTGGTTCGTAAGATTTTTCAGTGAAGTTCTAGGTGGGGACAAGTTCTCCTTTATAAACTTGCGTTTTGCTGTAGATGTCATAAAACTAAAATAGTGTCTTAGGTTCTTTCTGCGGAGTTATTGTAAACCAACACCTTTCTGCTAAAATCTGAGACCTGATGAGATGAGTGAAAGGCCCAAAAGACAGTTTTACTCACTATTAATATTTTCTTATATGTAAAACCGCAGTGCCATGGGTGAATGATCAACACCTTTACAACCCTTACTGTGACAACCACTTGAACTGAGCTGAACCACAATCCTTTTTCGTATTAAATGGACAGCTTGAAAAAAGAATCTCAGTATCACTGAAGATTTCTGACATACTGTCGTGTTGTAAAAGCAATATCCTTAAAATCAAACCCATCAATCGGTGTTAGCATCCAAAGTGTACAAGCTGTGAACAACAGTCCCTGCTTTTTACTTCAATCTTATCGACTTGAAGCTATAAAAAATTCCCTTTCCAAAAGTATCACCAGTGCTTTTCACACATCATCCAAATCGCCCCCAAGGCGATGAGAAATAGCATTACTGTAGCTAAACACAACTTTAGCTAGCTTGATGACAGATTTGCTTTAAAGCCTATAGCAATGTGTTTCTCTAAACATTTGTCTTTACACAAATGTAATTTTTAGGTAATCAAGTCTCTTAAATGATAGCAACCACACCAAGATTATTAACTATGAAAAAATAGTATTTATATTTTGACAGCTTTCATAGTTTTGTTATTTTAATTTAAAACGCAATGCAGGGGATTTAAGAAATAGCTCTGAATATTTTAGTTGACCCTCACAGGTTACTGTAATGTAACTAAATGATTCAAATGGATGTCTATCAACAGGAGATAGATATTTAGAGATGTAATTCAGTCAGGATAACCGTGCCCGGACGTGGATCAGAAACAGAACATCTGGAAGTGTGGTATAGCACAAGGTTTTGAGGCAGTAATTTAAATTGACCGACATCATGTTTGAGGTTGGACATTTTTATGACCATTTATTTTCATAATTGAAAACTAAAAATGAACTGACATGTCATGTTTTAAGTACATGGGTTAAAAACTGTGTTCACAGATGTACATTTGGAAGTAGGTAGGGGATGAACTTGCAATTTGTAAGTGGGAAACAGGGACTAAATTAGTGAGGGAGTCTTAAGAAGTGTGTTTTGGGTCAGAGTAAATGTCCGATGTAAAAGTAAAGTGTGGTACCAAACAGATGTTCTAAGTGAACATCTAAAACTTATCCTTATTCAGATCAGAAACACTTGACACATTTTGTTCTCATTGAGTAGTTCACACAGGAAGCTCATTTGGAATTGGCGCCTCACCTGTCACCTTCATCTCACATGTAAATAATCAACAGCCTCAGTGTAAATAACAGGCTGATGAAAAAGCAATGGTGTAAACATTTATAAAACTGCTTTTGCATAAAGCACTCTGAGACTGGCCTTGCTGAAAGGGAGTAGAAGGCGTTCTCTCCCCCAGTTAGTCTGGCCATTAGATTCAGCCTCTGGGATTGACTAATCTGGAATTATACTAAAGTAGGATAGAATATGTATTTCTTTTACCTTTTCAACAGAAGCTCACTTCAAAATTCCTGAACCATCTGTCCAGCTATTGTTCAGTTTTTCTTTATATGTTTGTGATTATGATTGGAGGTCCCAAAGATTGGAACCTAACTGAAGTTTCCAAATACTTCAGAGTGACCTTTTCCAAGGGTACAAGTCCTAGATAATTGCAAACTGCTACCAGTCTGATTGGTCAGATCATTGGTCTAAACATCTCCTGTTGTTTTTCAAAACTGGACACTTGGCTGGCATTATAAAATATGTTTAATGTTAAGGTCATTAGATGGGGAAAGAAAAAACATGGACAGAAAACCTGGCATTTCAGTCGCTGTCTTCTATGAACAGGAAGCCGACCTTTAGTGTTGGATCTGAATTGCAGACTTTAACACAGAAAGCTATATTTAGGTCACTGAGAATGTTCAAAAGCCCAAACTGCATAATACAAGATCTTTTAGAGAAGTCATTAAATTTGAATATATGAGAGCCAGAAACTGATCCTAAAGTTAAATGGGTTAAACATTTTTACAACTTAGATTTAACTGTAAATGCTTTATTATCTCCATTAAAAGTGCAAATTGTTCATTACAAATTTTACCGCCCCTTTTATCTGTTGATCCTCAAACTTTTTTTCCCCCAGCCCCGCGCCCTCCATCAGCTGGAGGAGAGTGGACGGTGTACCTTTCCCCAGGAAAGTGGACATGAGGAAGGCCAGTGGTGTCCTGGAAATCCCATATTTCCAACAAGAGGATGCCGGCACATATGAGTGCGTGGCCGAAAACTCCAGGGGGATGAACACGGTGAAAGGGAAGCTCTCTTTCTACGGTAGGTGACCTGTCATGCATGAATATTTGACCATGGTGCGGTACATCTGTCAGACCGGCTCAGACTGAGCGGAACAGAGAGCAGACAGCAGTGTTGTTACAAAACAGGCAGCAGAGATCAGTGCAGGATTGTTTGGGATACAAGAGCAGAGAGGCCGGTTTTAACAGCACATCAGAAATGATTAAAGCCTGTCAGCCATGATGCCTCTAATATTTTGATCCAGATTAAAGGAGTGATGCGGATGAGGCTGAGCCCGTAGATGTGACCTTGTTGGTGAGCTTCTCGTTGGGTTCCACCAGATGGCATCGTGATTGACGTCCAACTTGAAAGAAGATCAAAGCTGTTAAATGTACTATGCATAGAGCAGTGGGACATATGTCAGGGACATAATCTGCATAGCAGCATCTGGATTGACAGGAGGAGGATTTGCCATTGTTGTTGGCACTCCTACAACTGGAGTCACCAGCACTCAGTTTAGCTTTAGGAAGTCGGTATCTGAACACACAAGGGCGTTTAACTAGTAAGAATTTAACAAGGAACAATGATCAGATTCAGCAGGCTTTAAACAATGTTTCCTAGGCTGAGAAATGAGGCAAGCGCTGACGAAGTCCTGGAGTCAGGTTCAAGAGAACCCCAGACGGTTTGTTCAACCAACAAGGACTTGGATCAATCTTGGCAAATAAGAAAAACAGCAGCAAAATAAGAAATACATCAGGATGTCTCTTGTGAGAAAATAAAACTCAGTAGGTGAATTGCAATAATTTAGGCTTATTTACTGAAAATATAGAAGGGTTGAAGGACGAGCAAAGACATGCAGGAATGGCCTCTGGCTTAGAATAAATAAAGTATATTTATAAAGTTTGACTCTGTTCACGTATGCAGCGATAGCGCCTTACTCAAAATTACGTATTTTACTAAATATTTCACACTTCTTTCTATAGCAACCTAACTTTTTTAATGCTGAAAACGGAACCAGCTATCATGGATAGCTTCGTTCTATCTGGTGTCACCGTCTGGTGACAAACATCTCCAAAATGAGAGTCCCTCAGTAGAATACGATACAGAATCTTTCACAGTGTCCATAATAATGGGGACATATACAAGCAGTTAATACTGAAAACAGCACACAAAGTAGCATGTATCATGTGCATAATAATGTTTATAAACTTAGCTCAAAAGGAAAGTACATTTGTTCCTGTTAAATTATTTCATTGTTGTAATAATGCTACTTGACAAAAAATGTCATACTCTTGGAAAGCCTGTCTATTTTCCCTTAAGTGGTGCGACATGTAAATGAAATTCATCTAAAGATTGAACAGCACTGTTGACTATAACGGCTGTGAACAACTGGTCAAACCAGCTTTTGGTGGAGGTAGTGTGATGGTGTGGGATGACGTCCCTCTCACTGGAAATCTAAGGCATGCATCAATGAAGTTGATCTAAAGGCAGAGATATTGAGATAAATAGGGGGACCGATTTAAGACATGAAGAAAAATTTGTCTTCACCTGCACTTCACCTGCTTTGCCTGCTGCCGGTGGTCAGTACTGTACGGCAGCCACGCTTCTGTCAGTCTGGAGAGTAAAGCTTGGTGATCCACCCGGGTTATACCATAATACCGTGGGGGAAACCCTGCTACACGTCACTAGCACAGAGGGGAGGAAGTTAGGTCTACAGTTCTTTGCCGGATTGTTTTAGTTCAGCTATGTTTGGGTGTTTTTCAGCGTGAACAACCTGTTTAAGGTCATGCCTCATTAAAACAGTCAAATTTAAATTTCCATTTAAAGTTCAGTATAAAAGTCATATTTCAGTATACACTTCTTTAAGTTGCTTGTTTATGTACCTCAGCCTAAGATACCAGAAGCTCAAACGTTTGGGAACCTAAAATGTATTATGAAATGAAAACTTGAAGTAAAAACCAAATCTAATCTTCTGAATTATACTGCTCTCAATCACCAAGTGGCTTTGCCAAAATGTTTGGATGGTCTTAAATGTTTTGACTGACTGAAATACATGCACATACAGGACTGTCTCAGAAAATTAGAATATCGTGAAAAAGTACTGTATACTAGTAGGCTATTCAACTAATCACTTGAATCGTCTAATTAACTCGAAACACCTGCAAGGGTTTCCTGAGCCTTGAAAAACACTCAGCTTGGTTCAGTAAACTAAATCACAAGTATGGGGAAGACTGCTGATCTGACTGCTGTCCAGAAGACCATCATTGACACCCTCCATCAGGAGGGTAAGACACAAAAAGAAATTTCTCAAAGAGCAGGCTGTTCACAGAGTGCAGTTTCAAAGCACATTCACAAAAAGTGTGTTGGAAGGGGGAAATGTGGCAGGAAACGCTGCACAACCAAGATCTGGCACCTGCCCACAGTGCCAAAACCACCAGTAACTGGTGTACTGACCATGGCATTACTGTCCTTGATTGGCCTGCCAATTCCCCTGACCTGAACCCCATCGAGAATTTGTGGGGTATTGTGAAGAAGAAGCTGAAAGACACCAGACCCAACAATGCAAATGAGCTAAAGGCCGCTATTGAAGCATCCTGGGCATCCATAACACCTCAGCAATGCCACAGGCTGATTGCCTCCATGCCACGCCGCATTGATGCAGTAAATCTGTGCAAAAGGATTCCCAACCAAGTACTGAGTGCATTAATGGACATTTTCAAATGTTTGATTTTGTTTTGCTGTTATAATTTTTTTTTTTTACTTGGTCTGAGGAAATATTCTAATATTTTGAGATAGGATTTTTGAGTTTTCTTCAGCTGTACGCCATAATCAGCGATATTAAAACAATAAAAGGCTTGCGATATTTCAGTTGATTTGTAATGAATCCAGAATGTATGACATTTATGTTTTTTAATTGCATTACAGATAAAGAATTTATAAAGAACTTTATCACAATATTCTAATTTTCTGAGACAGTCCTGTACATATTCCTTTAGACCTGACATATTTTAAGAAAAAATTAAAAAGGGTATGCAAACTATGTGCATGCTAACCAAATCATGGAAACTCAAATAGTAATATTTTCCTTTATAATATATTACATGTTTATTTTGCTTCTCTCAGTTGTATGTGGAGTTGTAAAAATATGTTAAAGCCTTTTGACCTTAAACTGTTAAAAATGTAACAGACGCAACATTTCCTGCAACTCTCTGTGATCATTAATCAAGAAGGAGGGAATATAACATGCTGTGTCAGCTATCACAAGTAATCAAATGGGACAATTCTCAATTTGTTGTTATTTACCTCAGCCTGGATTCTCCCAGCCTCAGCCTTACTAATCCCTCTGAGCTGACTCTTCTCTCATTTCAGACCTCTTTTGTCAGTCCCTGTCTCTCTCTTCCCTGCAGCCAGGTGATAGAAATCTCACTTTGAACTGCTTTTGAATGAAGCCTTTTAGATATTTGTTAGTAGTGTTTGCCAGCAGGATGCTCGATAAGGGTGTATCTTGAACACCAAAGCCTACCAGAGCAGCAAGAGAGCTTAACTTTGTGGAAAACAGGAGGGCATAAAGATTTTATTTAATGGTGCTGCCGTGGTTGTCACTGAAACATAGACACCTTTAATGTCACTGATCATATAGCAAGAAAAAAAACACTGACTTCAGGCCTCACACTGAAGAACTACAACTAAAACTCATCAAGCATTTAACTGATTTTGGTTAGTGAGAAAATGATGTGTTGTAAAGTGCCTCACTGAAGTATCTACAGCCCGTAAACCTTTTTTTCTTATTTTATCACATTAAAGCCACAAACTTAATTTATTAGATTTTTTATGTTACAGATAAACACACAAAATTGTTAAGTGGAAAGAAAGTGATTTTCTGTTTTTTCATGTTTCCTGAAGTCATGTTTGCAGATTGACACAAGCCATATGTGAGGCTAAGTGTGGCAGTAAACATGCCTGTCCAAATTCTCAGTTATCAGGGTCATTGCAAAAACAAACAGGCTTAATTCAGTGGCCACCGGCAATTCGCTCAGTTTTTCTGAAAACATTTTGACACCTATCCAGGAGATTTTGTCACCAGAGCCACTAGAATTGACAAAGACTCCTGGATAGGTGTTGAAACAATTTCAGAAAAAAAGTCCAGTTGCCTCTGATTTAAGCTTGTTTGCTGTGGCCATAAACTAACAGTTCATATCACCCTAATCATACCATTCCTGTGATGAAACATGATAGTGCCAGCCCATTCTATGGGAATTGCCTTTGTTTAGCAGGGAAGCTGGTCAGAGATCATTAGTGCTAAATATAGGGTATTTACCATATCTCTATCAATAACTTGAAACTATATAGCTACAATGGAATTCAGATCAAAGCATATGCATGGGTCAAAATGGCCCAGTCAAAGTTTAATTTTAAATCTTATTGAGAAAAAACTTGAAAATTGATGTTGACCCAGGGTATCAAAGAGGCTCTTTGATGTAGTCACCGTGTTTTTGATGTATACCTCCAAAAGTAAAGCTTGAACACAATAAGTGATTGTTTTCTTGTCTGTTGCCATTGATGTAACTCAGATGGCTTCCTAGATGCATTTGTATTTGTCTATCCACAGCCTTACTGTTGCATAATCTCTCAGTGATTTCCCTGATAAGGCAAATTCTCATCTTTCTTCTGCCTTACCCTCTTGACATCTGGCCTGATTGCATGTACGCTCACCCTGGTACAGGCTGAGATGGGCTGCCTGCCTTCATTTGGTGAGCGTTGACTGAGAGTCGATATGTGCGCAGCAGGTGAGGGATAGACTGAGGCACCCTGACAGTGAGGGTAGAAATAGCAACAACGGCAAAGCGGTCCCGAAAGGTGCGGGAAGCGAGGTGACCCTTCTGGCAATCTCTGATAGAAAGGTGCAGTACCCTGTAGTATGCACTTGATTGATAATAACTCTACTAAACATCTGGTCCTCAATCAATTTCAGGGTTTAAAAAACAGGACATTTTAAAAGCTGCCTGTATTTTCTTATCATTGGTTAAAGAATAAAGCAGCCATAAAGGTTAGAGTTGATCTTGTTCCACAGTTTGAGAACTATAGCCTTTTCTCTGTAGCAGAATAAATAAAAGAATGACCTTTTGACCCCTTCCTGTGAGAGAAAATTGTAACGCTTTCCCTGTTCAGACAGACAGCTAAGGCACAGTCTCCATGCAAGTTAAATGTTAACACTTCAGTTGAGCCTCCTCATCTGCTAGAGGGTTTCCTGAGACCTACAGTACAGCGAGGGATGCATAGACACAAAACGTTTTTTTGAACCTGGGTGAATTTTGTTCCAAACTCCTAGATGGAACACAGTAACAAACTACACAAAATCATTTCAAAAGTGCTTTTTGTATTTGCTCATGTTTTCTTTGTTGGGTATTAAAAATGTTTCCAGGTCCAAAACATTTGAGTGTGACAAAACAAGAAAGGAGAAGAAATCTGTAAGAGGGGACTTACTTTTTTGTGGCATTGTAAATACACCAGACCAACTAGTGTTTGTGACGTTAGCCCTCTTATTGGTCTTCTGTATGTGTAGCTATAATCCTTCACACACATACCATCTATACTTTCCATGCTGAAGTTGTAATGCTGTAATGAGAGATATAGGTTTAGACCTAGTGGATTTGTCTCTGTTTTTCCACTTCACCCAAAGGCAACATATTGTATAGTGGGAGCTAATTAGTGTAGACTGTTAGTGAAAAGGCTTGACAAAGGTCAGTCCTTTAGAGTGGCATTATGTGAGGTCTGTGGAATGGAAAAGTGCACTCAGCCTTTCATTTAATCCTGGCAAAAGCCTTGTGTGATCTAGGGTGATAAAGCCTTGACCTAAACATCAAGAAGAATGTAGAAAGCATTATACATCAAGAGCTTTACAAATCTAGCTTTATGTACCTTTGTTTCAACTGAATCATTAACTAGCCTTGGATTACCTGCATGACACAGCAAGAATCAATTCTCCTCCTGTATAATTGTACCATCCTTTACTCAGATTGTATTGAACGGAGTGGTTTATGGCACTGGAATCCGCCCTAATGTATATGTATCCAGTATTTAGCACTTTCATTCAGCTGTAACCACTGTAGGAAAATAAAAAAAAGTCTGGAAAAAGCAACATGAAAGTAAGAAACAATTGTTTTAAGTATGGGGTTATTCTACTTGGGTTTGAAGAATAATAGTAAAAACTGATGTTTCTTTGGCTGGGAACACTAGGAGCAGCGATCCCAACTCTTTTCTTCTTTTAAATAATGAGTTCCAGTTTGGGGTTGTACATTCAAACAGTCAGCTTGGATTTGGCTAGACCACTCATCATATATTCTTGTGATTTTTGACCATCTATCATATGGGGGTGTGACATATTTACAACCACAGAGCTGATTGTAGTACTTTGAGTATAGCTACACTAAAAGATGATAAACTACAGAAAAGTTGCTATGTTTTACCTGATACAAAGAATCAGTTGGTTGGTTGGCTGGTTAGTTAGTTGGTGGAATTGTTCGCTCATTGGCTGGCTGGCTGTTTGTCTGTTTGATTGGTTGTTTAGTGGGCTTGTTAGTTGTCTGATTATTTTTTGGTTAGCTGGCTGGTTGGTTGGTTGGTTGATTGGTTTGTTGCAAGAATGATTAGTGAGTTGGCTGTATATTTGGTTAATTAGCTGGATGATTGGTTGCTTGTGTTGTTGACTGGTTGGTTGGTTTGGTTCAAGAAATAAAATGGGTGTAAGGGGTATTTGTCAATTCCTGGGAAGTGGTCATAGTACACCTAAATAAATTGATCTTGCACAAAATTTTACTAGAGTTGCAAGGACACGCAGATTTATTTTCAACATAAAAATACGTTTTATGTTGAAAACATGTTATTGGATTATAATTGAAAATATTTGCAGTTGCATGATGGAAGTTAATTGTTGAGCAGCCTTTTCAAATCAGCAATCCTGTTTACTTTGCCTTTCCGTGTTTCCAGCTCCACCTCATCTCATTGAGAAGCCTCAAGATGTCCAAAAGCTCATTGATGACTCACTGGTGTGGGAGTGCAAAGCCACAGGGAAACCAAAACCCTCATACAGATGGATGAAGAATGGAGAAAACCTGGAGTCTGAAGAGGTGAGTTCTGCCAGATGTCTCTATACTCAAAGATAAAGTTCCATACTTCAAGGTTGAGCACACTGACACAGCATTTCTTTTTTACAAATCTCACTCTCAAACATCATAGCACCAAATGAAGAATACAAAACATGCATGCATCGTGTAGAGCTTTACTGTGCTGCCTGACCTCACTTGACCTGATACTTAGCATGCATTACAGTCTGGTAATGCTATTGTCACCTAACCTGACAACAGCCAGCTGTATATCGCTCCGCCTAGCTCCACTCACATACATCTGGGACACCGCCGATAGAGAATGATTTCTCCAACCAATTTTATGGTCTGGCCAATCAGGACGCAGGGCTGGAGTTTCATAGATGTGACGTAGTGGAGACGCGACCATGACGTGAGACTGTTTTGATAGCAATGGCGGCTCGTCGAGGAAGCAAGCGTTAACATCGATGCTGCTATTTCTTCCGTGTTGTCCAATCTACCTAATATTGTTTCATTAAAAGAACATCAGAGAACGGCTCTGAAGGCTTTTGTTGGTGGAAACGATGTTTTCGCCCTTCTCCCGACCGGATTTGTCAAGTTTTGTTTTCCGGGGCGCGTCCGCGGCGGACTAGTCAAAACCGCGGTTAGCGGTTAGCGCTAACTATGTTAGAAGGCCTATAGTCCTCAACGCGGTCGCCCCGGAATCGACTCCGACCCGCGGCGCTTTGCCGCCTGTCTTCCCCCCTCTTCCTGTCAGCTCACTGTCAATAAAACGCATGCCACTAGAGCCGCAAACACATTATTATTATTTTTTTTTCTGCGTCGCTATCATCAGCGTCACGGGTTAGCTTCGGTGTGAGTGGTTGAAATAGCACGTCAATAAAGATGACAGACAAGTGGCTTATCCAATCATATGCAAGAATTTTTGATAAGGCCCAGCCTTCTGTAAAGGCAATTCCTATGGCGGAGTCCCAGATGTATGTGAGTGGAGCTAGGCGGAGCGACATACAGCTGGCTTTTGTCAGGTTAATTGTCACCCACAAAACAGCATTTATATCAAAATAATTCAACCATGTCAAATTGTGCTTTACAGTTCAAAGAAACATGCCTAGTGGTAGTCTAAAGGCAGAGTGATGTAGGAGGTATGCTAATCATTTGTTAAATCTCTTCTCACCAGCTTCAGTTATTAATTCTTTCACAGAATGAAAATGAAAGCACAGATGAAAAAGCAGCATTTGTTTCAAACATGAGACTTAATTCATTCCCGTGTGCTTCCTGCCCCCTTAGTGTTCCCGCAAGATATGCTCCGTCACATCTTGGTATATGAAAAAAAGTATGATTTCTTTATTCTTTCTATTAGATTATTACATTTTCAGTTTTTTTTCTTTTCACTGAGTACTTTTGAGCTGACTGATTGGACACTGAGGCACAGCTTGCGCTTGATAAATAAACCGCCATTATGTTAATTCGCTTCATTATGCAAAGAAGGTGACAAACACACCGGAGGATATAGATCAGTACTTGAGTGTTCTACATGTAGTAGGAATGAACCCAGTCTGTCACCACATAACCGGAGGCAACGCTCCACTCAGCACAGCCTCTTTCACATAAAAAACAGATTTAGTTTACTGTCAGGGGAACACAATCAACAGTCTGTTTTGCCAACAGCAATGTGTTTTATCAACACCTTTTTATGGCGGAGGAAGAAAAAAAATGTCTTCTTGTTTCTTATTAGGTAGTTTCTTAAAAAGATTTAATATTCTATTACATGTGATGAGATTTATTTTCTTATCTTTATGTGAATGTACTTACCACTTTATGATGAGATAAATAAATTCAAATGGAAGTGCTTGGAGTAAACAGCTGACACACTCACCCGTCTGGGGATGAGGCAGTGCTTGGTGTGTGATTAAAGGTTACATTGACTGCCTCGATGTTTGTGCCGCACATTCCTCCTTAACATAGACATAATAAATGGATATATTCTGAATGCATGGGTGAATGGATTAATCAGCGAAGGTGCTGCATTGTTTGAAATGCCACCATTAACCACTGTGGCTTAATGAGTGGAAGAGGTAAAGGTCAGTAGTGTGAGGAGTAGTGTGGGGGGGAAATAACACCACTGGTTGTTATTTACTGGGAATCAATGGAGGTCTTTTTGACTTGCCTCTTCACTGCACCATATTTCTGTTGATAGTTTTCCGACTTTGGGCAGGAGCAATCATCTTTTAAAAGGGGAACGAGCACTCATCTTGATTGCTGACTGGAGTCTATCCTGAATGTACCTGCATGTGTTAAGGTCTAGGCAGTCAAAGCAACCCCTGTAGCTGTGCAGACACACACACACACACACACACACACACACACACACACACCCTATTGGCACAATTTTCAGCTCAGCTGAACCATAGTATCCCACTCAGAGATGTGAAACTTTTACAACAGCTTCATAGGGGGTGATAACGGGGATAGTGTGTACACTGCTCAGAACAGAGAAGAAGAAAATAACAAATAAAGTTAATTCTTGTGGGGACATCAATACAGTTTTTGTATCCTTGTTGTCACTGACAGACAAATTATCCAGATATGAACAACAACAGATTTCCACATGCTGAACTTCGTAGTGTTGCTTATGTTTTATCTCATGATGTGTGTTTTCAGCACACCTTCTTTCCTGATTGGCATGTACAGTCAATGCGGTCTCATAAATCTGGCCTGTTTACAGATGTCTGCGAGGAGTCCTAGCAGACCCTTGTGGACAGGTAAAGATGACAAATTTCACAGCAGTCAATCTTTGTGAAGGAGAAAACTGGAGGGTAAAATCTGACCGCCCACAGTAAAACCAGGAACATGTCTCCCAGGGGCCGTTTTGAGTTATTTACAGATTTGGAAAGAGTGGAATCTAAGCTCTTTAATGGTGTCAAACTTGTGGAACTCAACAAAGAATTGAAGAAGATATGATCATTTGAATGTTGGCTCTCTGCAAAGAAGATTACTGAGAAATCAGGCCTCAAAGTTTCTTTAGAATCGCCCTCAGCCAGGAGGACGTTAACAAAAGCTGTTAATTTGAATCACTTTGCATACCTGGCAGCAACATCTCCCACCCCTTCAATGGCTGTCAGTAGAGGGTCCAGATCATTTTGTTCAAGTAAAGATAATTTACAGCTCTGCCGTACAATATTTATGTTAGATCTGTGCATTGAACAAACTTTCTTTCAACTGTCCAAAAAATTACAACACCAAATTTAATGGGAAAACACACACATACATACAAAAAATAAGTAAAAAATTTAAACACTTGTCATCTACAAAATTGGTAGATGCCAAACAGTTTTTTATAACTGAATGCTTTTGTGTCTGCCAGTTGCATCATGCTCAGTGGTATTGTTACTTTTAAATTGCTTGTTCTGTTTTTTAAAGGAACTTTTCAAAAAACGTTTTATGGGCACATACAGTACAAAGAATTTCCATGGAGCAATCTTCCAGGTATAGCAGGAATCAATCATAAAATAGACATATTATTTATTTCTAGCTCAAAGACCACAGTTTGGGGGTTGGTGATCAATGTGTGTTCAGAATGCAGGTATGAATAGAGGTGTTCACACCTTTGTACACACTACGTTTTTTTCATACTATTGAGCTGAAACATAAGAAATATATATTTTTATGTTTTGTGTTACATTTAAAACAAATAACAAAAATAATCTGTCACTTAAATCATGATTGGATATTAAAAATGGAAGGTTGAATGATACATGGCTTTAGTTTCAGTACGATGCATCATAATAGTTTTTCTTTAAACGTCTCAAACTCACCCCATGCCAGATGAGTTCCATGTTCTGCCCCAATCTTTCTGCTGCTAAATGGTCCATCCATCCTAAGGAGAAACTTTGCGGTTCATGATTGTGTCCTTCGCTCACAAATGCACCGTGAGTCCATACCTTGTTCGTCTTCCTCATCTTCGGTTAACGTCAACTGGAAACTAGGAATGCTCTCTATCCGCGGATGCTATTATTTACGCGGACTCCTCCTGATACAGAATCTGAAGTGAGTCCAGCATACTGGTGAACATGTACTCCGACAGCGGAGCGCTGTACAGTAGCGGTTAAGTTATTGTGCAATGTGTTCATGTTAATGCTGGTTCCTCTGCCGCGAGTCCAAAGCTTTCATCATCGTCTTCGGTTAACGCCAGCTGGAAACTATAAACGTTCGCCAAAGTTATGCAGTCGCTTAGTCAGGTTGTTCCGCTTCAGCGCTCCTGATTCAGAATAAAAGTGCCGACTGGCTGTTAAATGTTTACACTGGAACTGTCTTTGGGGATGCTGCATCTTCTTTGGACATTGCCATCAAAAATAAAAGGAAAGCACACAGCTCTTCTCTTCCGTCACGAACACGTGGTTTATTGCAGCACACCAACAAAACTTCTATCTTTTCCAGCAGCCATTGCACAGCGCATACAGTGGGAAAACCAGCTGACCAAACGTACTCCTCTTCTAAAAATGAAGTGGGTGGAGCTCCAATTGGGTTACCGCTGATTGTGACCTAATAATCGGGAGGTTTTTGAAACAGCTCATTTTCAAGACACCAACAAAACATTTGCTTCTGGCCAACAAAGGACTGGATGCCTTTTTTAGTGCTTGGACTGTTTTTAGGAGCAGTAGAGACTTAAATGGAAGTACAAAATAAAATGCAAAAAGTGAATTTTGCACAATAACCCCTCTTCAACAATAATTTTTTTTTTTTTTTTTTTTTGCCACTCTTTGTGCTGCTGAGGTGTATTTCTCTTTACACAGTTTGGCATGTAGTGCATTGACAGTGACTGGATGTTGGAATCAATTGATATATGAAGGCATCCACAGCACTTTGAATTGTCTTGTTACTTAAAAGTGCAATTTTATTTATTATCCCTTAGAAATTTATTATCCCTTAGAAATTTGTTTTGCTGTGTAGCGCAACAGACAACTTACATTATACAACAATCCCAACGTTAGTAACTATCAATATAATGAGTAAAAAAATGCTTTAGTCAGAGCAGAAAAATTGTCATCGTCAGTAAAGTACCTTGTGCAGATTGATCATTTTAAGGTATAAAGGAAACTTTATACCTATTACTTTTGGCCCTCTGGAGCCTGAATTGCTGGCCAGAGGGGAGAAGTGCAAACTTCTGTGAGAATGAGTGATCAAGGCTGACCAAAATTGCCTGTTCCTATTTCAAGACTCGACCATCATAGAGCTGCTATATGCCAGTTAAGTTACTAGCTGCTTTGACAATGATGTTTGTTTTTTATTCTGCACTGTTAGGTGCATTTTAAGATTGATTCTATAAAAGACTTGTAGAACAAAACCATCAGTGTTTTGTCCACATTAAAAGTGTTCAGTCGGAGAAAATAGATTCTTGCAGGCTTTTTTGCAGACATATTGAGGTTGTGGCTTGAAATCTTGTCAGTAACTGTACCCAGGTTTTTGTAGCTGTCTACTAGTTCCTAATTTCAGCTCTTGATGGTAATAGGGTGATTAGAGGTGGAGGTTCTCCTCCAAGAGTCAACAGTTATATCTTTGTTTTGTTTTTTAGGGTTCCAAGCATATATATGGCCAAGTTGCAGCTGGATTATGTATATATATGTATGTGTATATATATGTATGTATATGTGTATATATATATATATATATATATATATATGTATGTATATGTGTATATATATGTGTGTATGCGTATACATATGCACTTTTACTGTTGCTGTTTAGAGTTCAACAGTCTCATGGCAACGAGGAAAAAGCTGTTGCAGAACCTGGTGGACCTGCAGCGGATCCCAGTGGGCAGCAGGGAGAACAGTCCATCGTGGGGATGTGAGGGGTCTCTGATGATGTTATGGGCTCGGGACATGCAGCGCTGGGATGAAATGTCCTTAATGGAGGGGAGAGGAGCCCCGATGATCCCTTCTGCTGTCCTCACCACTCTCCTCACGTTCCTCCAGTCAGAGGCGCTGCAGCCTCCACACCACACAGAAAGATAGCTGGTCACAATGCTCTCTATGGTGCTTCTGTAGAAGGTCGTGAGAATGGGCGGGGACAGGTGGGCTCTCCTCATTCAAGCGCTTCTGTGCCCTCTTCACCAGTGACGTGGTGTTCACAGAACATGTGAGGTTGTCCGTGATGTGCACCCTGAGGAATTTGGTGCTGCTGACCACCTCCACAGCTGAGCTGTTGATGAGCAGTGGAGCGTGGCGAGGCCGGTTCTTCCTGAAGTCAACCATGATCTCCTTTGTTTTCTCCACGTTCAGGATCAGGCTGTTGTCTCTGCACCGGCCCACCAGCTGCTCCACCTCCTCTTTGTAGTCCCGGTCGTTGTCGTCTCTGATCAGGCCCACCACCTTCGTGTCGTCTGCAAACTTCACAATGTGATTGGTGGTGAACCTTGGGACGCAGTTGTGTGTCATCAGAGTGAACAGCAGGGGCTCAGGACGCAGCCCTGAGGGGAGCCCGTGCTGAGGGTGATGACATCAGAAGTGTTCTGTCCAACCTGGACCGACTGAGGTCTGTTGATGAGGAAGTCTAGCAACCAGTTGCGAAGGGGCGTGCTGAAGCCCAGATGTTTCAGTTTTTCCATCAGATGCTGTGGGATGAGGGTGTTGAACGCGGAACTGAAGTCCAGGAGCATGCTCAGAGGGGCGGGGCGTGGGTGGGCTTGGAACCCGTTAATAACTGCTTGCAGTTCTAGTTTATCACTTGATTTCTGCAAGGGATTATCATGCCATTTTACAAGGTCCCTCAGAGCTGGTCCATGATTGACCTCGCCTTCATGCTGCAGACTGTTTAAAACCGTCAGCAAACTGAAGAATATGCCTCTCCATGTGGTTGCTCCTATAGTCAATTGTATAAAGAATGTACAATAGGAAAAACACGACGTACCCCTATTGAGAACCTATGCATGACAACTTCTTCTGGGCAAGAACACCATTTGCCCTCATCACCTGTGGCTGACAAGTTAAAATATCCAACATCATTCCAATAGTTGGTAAACAAGAACATGTCGCTGGATTGTATTAAAAGCTGATGAGAAGTCTACAAATTAAAGCCTTAAGCCTGTTTTTGTACCCTAAATGTGCCTGTACTAGCAGTCAGGAAAAGTGACAATAGCATCATCTATCCATTTTCTGACCCCACATGCAAATTGCATTGGGTCGTGTTGGCCCTAGATCTTCTCCAGTTTGACCAGTCACTGACGAACCCTCAAAACCCGTGAGGTCAGAGCCACAGGCCTTAGGTCATTGAGCTTCTTTAGATTTTTAAACTTAGGTACAGATACAAACAAAGATTATGGCTTGTAGTGCCACAAAAGTTTGTAAAACGTTTACCCCAGTATGTGCAGCAGTAGAATATGATGAACCTTGGGTCCTGCAAAGTGACAGTTTAACAATCAGCTAAGTTGAAGTCTGAGAATTATTCATTGGTGCAAATAGGACTGTAAGCATACACCCTGCTCACAAGATGGGACAGTGCAAAATATTGGGGATCAGAAGGAATTTAAGCAGTATTTTTAGAAAAACTAAAAGACAAACTGATTTTGAACTTATATTCTACTGTATTCAGTATGACAGTTTGTTTCAGATTATTATCCTTATGTAAGTTTAATGTAGCCCACATTCCATAAAACAAAACAAAAAATGCTGGCTTTGCTTTTTTAGAATCAGAAAGAAGGTTTCATAATTCTAAAACTATCAGTTTATTGTAGAATTAATCAGCTCAGGTTATTTCAAGCTATGAATTTTAGGTTTTAAAATACAAATGATCAAATGGAGTCCAGACTCATTTAAAACTGTGAAATACCGCTTTAACGCCAATAGCAAGCTATGAATCAGATGCTGGTTTTAGCATCATTAGCAGCTAACCTTAGCTAGTCATAGTATTCTCCATAGACATTATATACGTATATAATGTCTAATTAAGGATTAGCTGTATCTTATCTGTCACTCTGTCACAGTTTCTTTTTCCACAGGGTACCAAGACACTAGGAGACAAAAATCAGTAGAGACTTACTGAATGCTAATGAACATTCTTTATTCGCTGGCTCAGTCATCATGACATGGCAACTCTACGGCGACTTTGTTTTTACTCCAAAATCAGTCTCAAACATGCATACAACTGTGTATCCAGTTTAAAGCACTCACTTTTAAATCCAGGACACATGCTTAATAACTTCATTCAATAAAAGCAGACAGAGTGACATGCTAAGAGTCTCTTGACAGCTATTGATGAGACATTCAATTTGGCGAGCAATATTGTCGCTTTTTAATTGTTGTGAGATCTCATGGCACAAAACATAGGCCTAGTGCTAAGCAGTTTTTGTCTGTGGGCATACTTTTATTGAAACCGGCATCAAAGTGTAAAAATATGCGATAAATAGATTCCCTGTATTACTTTTTTTCTTCTTCTTTTTGTCAGACTTCAAGCACGGATGCTTCTGTTTTCATTCGGGGCACCAAACCATTTTTTTAATTACCTGTCTGTGTCAAAAAGCAAGGGTTTATTCTAATGTATCTTTTGCTGTGGCTGTTTTCATCTGAAGGACTTCACTCTCTTCTGTTTTATTGCCAATGGCTTCAGGATTAAGAGGCTGTGCAATTAAAAGGTTACTTCTTCGTGAAACAGGTTTTGGTGCATTCAGAGGACTATGGGACCACCATACAGATGAGTTACTGTAGTGAACACACTTGAACTGAGGCTTTTCCTTTTAGACATCTGAAGCAAAAGAATTTAGGTAGTGGGTAATCCCATTACAGACAGGTTAACTGCACCCCGCTGTAGCCGTGGGGAGATAGTTAAAATTCCCTGCTTTGCTTGCTAATTCGTACTGTAGCAGTATAAGGAGGCTCAGATTAAAGGTTTTGTTCCTCTCGCTGCAAAGCCACTTGGGAGGTTAGTTCATGCCTGCTGCTGTGCTTATTTTTCAATCGGGCACATACGGTAAATGAATCAAAGATCTTTGGAAAGAATGAGCAGATTTTTCTTATAGCGTTACTCTGGTGAACATTATTAGTTTCTCGTGCTCAGCCTTGTTGTGACTTTGTTTTGAAGGTCAAACTCTGGATATTACGATTCATTTTTGATGGATTGTTCCTTTTTTACATCTCCACGTTTAAGGAAGGCAATCAAGAGATTTTTATTTTTTTACTTAAAGCATCAGTTAATTCCTATAATATTTGAAAAAAACAAGTCAAGCTAGTTTTTACATTAGTCTCACTCTAAAGCCACTCTAAGACGTGATTTTAGATTGGACTCAGCATTCCCTATGTGCCTGGGAAAGTCTTTATTTATTTGGGTACTTTGTAGATCTCTAAAAAACAAAAGGAAATTAAATTATGGGAATATATATATATATATATATATATATATATATATATATATATATATATATATATATATATATATATATACATACATCTGCAGTAAATTCAATGTATACTTTTTCAGTCTCTTAAAAAACGGTTGAAAAGGGATTGTGCACTCTTGCTAATATAAATCTGGAAAAGTGTAGGATGAACATGAATAATAAATATGAACGCTTTAAACTGCCTGTCAGCAATCAGACTTAACATTCCCATTTTTCAGAACACTAGAAAACACATTTTTTTTTACTTTTGTCAGTTTTTTATCATGCAAATCAACTCTGTGTTGCTTGGCACATGACATTGCCAATCATTTTCACTCTGCAGAAGAAGTGCAGATGGTCCCCCCAGGTCCAAGAGTGAAAAACTGCTGATTTTAGAAGAACGCCATGGTTAATTAATAGCAGCTGTAAATGAGAGTGCTTCTCTTGCACAGACTGATATCCGCCACCATTTCACTCACTTGCCAGAAGGGATGTTCGTCCCTGCACATCCGGAGCTGCTGAGCATTATGGAAATTTTAGGCGTAACCTGCTCAAATGCGGGATTAGTTTGTGATCTTTCAGTGACGACAGCCTCCGTTTTTATGTGACAGCGCCTTAATCCCCCTTGCATCTGGAGTTCACTTGGACTCTAATGACACTGAAGGTGAGCCAGAGTAAAATCTAACCTCACACCACTGCACAGATATTGGATGACAGCCCCCTAAACATTTAGTATTTGTGCTAAACAGTGATAGAATAACTCATGGTAAGACAGAAATTTTACCCTGCCAAGCCGAAAAGTTCATATGACAGAATATGGCATTGACTAAAAAGCTTCAGCTGAAACTTCTCATTCCTGTTCATTATAGTGGTCAAATTATTTGTCTAGCTCAAACAGATAAGTCAATGATAAACTATCATCTTTAAGTGCAGCATGCAAGTTACATTAATTTAACTTGATTTTGTCACATTACAACCACAAGCTTTATAGTGATTCATTGGGATTTTATGTAATAGATGAAAATATAGTAATGTAAAATTGTGCAGTGGAAGGAAAAGGATACACGGTTGGAAAGGTTTTTAGCAAAATATATTTTTCACTATGCAGTGTCTAAATATACTTTCTTCAAAGCACTGCACAGTAGGCTACGTTTTCATACTGTAAATTTGTCCTTCTAGGGTTGCCATGATACTAAAATTTCAAACTCCATCCTGATACTAAGAGAAATACTCAATTCTCAATACCATTTTCGATACAGTAGCAAACATGTTTTGAAGGCACATGATGTTGTGCTGCCATGCAGGATAAAATTAGGATTAGAGAAATATATACTTTTCCTGTCACTTCTCTGGCAAAACAGTAGACAAGGAGCTTAAATGTTAATATGCTTTATGGAAGTGTTTGATAACAATAAAAACAATCTTCATCATCATTATATTAGTTTATCTTCGATTCAGTCCTGCAATTCTTTTATTCTCCTATAATTGCTTATCCTTGATGTGTAACTGTGTGCTTCCGTTTGTTTGTCAAACTAGCTAATGATAAATACAGATTTTACTAATGAGGGACCAAAAATAATTATTCTGAACTAAGAGATTGTTTCAAAAAAACATTAGTCTGTCACATACAAAACACATTTTCACAGTGGAAACAAGGATCTTGACTATGCAAATACATTTATTCACCAACAACCCTGTATGATTTCTGTCTTTGTGGTAATTTTGCATTATGTTTTCTTTGGTCATCAGCTACAGCAGCAGGGTAATTTGCTACTGGTTTCTTTTTATCTGCTCTAGTTGTCAGCTTCAGTCTGGCTTCCGTCTTCTTATTAGCCACAATAGCCTCCAATAGCTTTAGGAGGAAGGGCACACTGGGTAGTTTTGTTGCTTTATTATTTGGTAGCAGGCAGTTTATTAACATTTCCCTCTGATAATTCATACCGTGGTAGAACGTGCACACCTGAGAAGTACATCTTGACAGGGGGAGCTCAGACCGACAGAGCACCGTCATTGGACAGTCCATATTCAAGAAGCTAATGCTTTACAAACAGCGTTGGCTTATGTTGTCCTGGAAGTTTAGTCCTGGAGACTTAGTACCTCAGTGTTGGAGATCCAGAAGCTTTCCTGAACTTGTGCATTTTTGTAGGAATAGCTTGTGGCATTATCTTATCATTTGGTATCATGCAGCATTTGTTTTTTTCTTGTCCATCTACCTTATACGGAAATTCCTCCAAACAACACTTTTGTGTTTGTCTTGTCAATAAAAAGGGTCACATGTTTTTTTCTGGCTGTACTCACTATGCAGAGTTTCAACTTCCAGCAGCAGATTTTAGTTGAGATGATCAGCAAAGTGTTTCTGTCATTGCAGCACTGCGGTCAAATGAAATGCAACACTTTGGGAAATGTGAATGGGTCAGTTTATATTGATTTTGCTGGAAATTAGTATCTTTGAATAATTAATTTTTATATTATCGATTATATTGAGATATTGATTATGTTGACCCTTAGCCTACCTGCATGTTTCCACTGGCCTGTGAGTTTGCTGCTGGTTCATGTGAATATTCCCACTGACGGACAATAATGGATTTTTCTTTTCTATTGTAATTCTTTTCTGCTAAATGACCCACAAGCAGACTCTTTAGACTAAATAGTGGATGTCTGAATGCAACCTGTTACACTGTACTTTATTCAATGTAGTGGTGTTACAACAAAGTGGAAGGGATTAGGATTTTATTTAGGGCTATGGGGTAAAGTGGATTTAAGGATTGTATGCTACACTTTTCTGTTTTTTATTTGCAAAACACTTTCACTTCAAAACTATAAACCACTTTGTGTTAGTCTATGGCATCAAATATTAATAAGGCATAAATATGTTTGCAGGGCACTGTGCATCATTTATATAGTACATCTTCCTTCCCAAAGTTGCAACGGCACATCAATAACACCACACAATCTCAGAGATGAAGATTTACGCCTTGTGCTCGGCCCAAAGGACGGCTACCATGACGACGGGTCAAGCTTTATTTTGTACTGCTTCTTCTTGCTTCACTGTTTCTGAGTCCGTGTTTGAGGTTCAACTAATGACCCCCACACTGCTGCTGGTGTGACACATTTCCACAATGATGCCGTACAAAGTTGCTGTGCTTATACAACAGAATATAATGCAAGAGATAAATTTGTGGCAACCTGCTGTTGCTGCAAGTTATGCTACGTTTGCTGAAGCACCGGATACATAAAGAGGGAACGCTGCTCGAATTCTTTCTGCCTAGCTGATCAAGTGATCCAGCTCAGTATTTGGATCATCAAGCTCTGCACTGGCTAAACACGTTTTAATTTGAGGGCTCAGCGATGAGCTTGATTTCCCTTGCAGGGGACCAAATACGATAGTCCATAAGGGGAAGCTTAGAGCATTACCAGGTACACATCACTTAGTATGTAAAGGGCATACCTACGGGATCTGCAAAGCAATTTTCAGTTGTTATGATATTCCTTCCCCTCTTATCCCCTCCTTCTGCTGAAGGGGAAACAGGCCATGTGCTGCAGTGGGGGGATATAAATAGGGCATGGTTTTATTTCTCTCTCATAAACATGTAGATTGATTAGGGTCATTTTCTGCTAGCCTGCCTCCATCCACCCAAGCCTTTCCCTCCATTAGTGATGAAAACCTAGATTTATTGCCACGTCTGTCACTTCTACACCATAATTCACAGGCCCGCTGCATGGCTGTTTTTATGTAGATGAGCACTGGGGGGAAAAGGCATATTAAAGGCGTGTGTCTCTGTATCCACAGGAGCGCATACAGGTTGCCAATGGGATTCTGTCAATCAGTCGGCTAACCCTGTCCGACACCGGAATGTACCAGTGTGTGGCTGGGAATAAGCACGGCGAGGTCTACTCCAATGCAGAGCTCCGAGTCATAGGTAAGATTCAGTGCGAGGGTGTCTGTGCTCTATAGAGATGAAAGCAATACGACATACTGATAGGGGCAAATTTGTTAGCTGCCCTGGTAGAGATGTGTAATAACGCCTTAAAATAAAATCAGCTTTTACTGCCATATTAAAAAAATAAGATAAGATTAGTTAGTTATTACAGTTATGGTTACAGTTATACAGTTACAGTTATCACCAAAAAATACAATCTTTAGTTTGATGACATTTATTCTCCAGCAAAGAAATTATCCCACTATAAAAAGTATGGTCATATTAAAAAAAAATTAGGACACCATTTTGAAATGTCTGCATTTTTTAGCATATTTTCTAAAACGATGTTAACAATGCTGAAGAATTCCAGTAATATGAGCAAAAAAAAAAAAAAAATGTCTAGAATCACACCCGTGTATTACATAAGGTACACATGATGACAACGTCATTACTCGGCACTTTGAAGGGGGTTTGGTCTAACTCAGACATTTATTTTTGTGGTGTGCTCTTAAATGTTAAAGTGAGAGTGAACCCTGGATTGGTTTCAAAGAGCCTCTGAGGCCTTCAGAAAGATTTTTTTTTACTTAGGAGTTTAGTGAAGGATTTCAAGGGGAATTTGAAAAAAGCAGTGCCAATGTCCAGAGAACAGTCAATAGGAAGAGGAAATTCAAAACAACTGCAAACACTCCCAGGGTATAAAGAGTGTCCATGCACAAACAACTTGCGGCGCAACTGGGGATGTATAAAAATTAATGTATACAAATGTGCGGTAATTAACGCAAACTTTTTTCCCACCTTGAAAGCCACACAAACGTTTTCAACAATTTCGACAGTAACAAACCACAATGTACTAACCCCCCCCCCCCCCCCCCCAAATACACTGAAATGTAACTTTCAGTTATATTTATCTCAAAGAGCATCAAGGCTAGATGTTTTTTCATGAATTGGAGCTTTTATGGTATAAATCCATATAAAGAATTATAATCACGCTTAGCTCCAAATAATAACATAGCACACCTCAAAAAATGATGGAAACAACCTCAATTAGGCCTAGCCCACACATAGCAGGATATCTGGTAAAGACAAGACATTTTTATGTGGTTATACCTTTCAACCACACATAACCGGCATTATACATCGATTAAAACAAATTACCCTAAAAACGCGTGTGTACATGAAATGACAGATATTAATGTCAGGCGCATCACGGTCTGCGCTGGGTCACATATGTCTGACCATTCTTTATACACTGGGCCATACAGTGGAGTTAAGATAGACATTGTCTTGAGTTTTATTCACTTTATTTTCTAATATGGTGTTTAAAAGAACCTCAACTTTATCTTTCCACAAGATCAAACCTCCTGGCGCCATGATTCATTCCTAACAGGAAGTTGGGGTTGTTTTGAAGGATTCTGATTGGCTGACTTAAGTTTTAGTTTTGTGTTACACTGCCCCCTATGTGTCTTCCATATTTAAAAAAATAAATAAATAAAGCTCACTGGCGTATTTCTGCAGGTTGTTTGGATAAAAACTTTTCTTAAAAACCTATAGTGTATAGTATTATTTTTTTTAAAAAAAGGTGCCTTTTTAAAAAAAAAAACTTGATACATGTGGACTAGGCCTCAGAGGTAAACTGTAAGGAACTCTGATTTTGTCACATGTTGATGTAAATGTGGATTGGTCTGTGCATTAGGGAGCATGTAAACTACCTCTTTCATTTTCACTGAAAAAGAAAACGGGGTCCGATCAGCAGATTAATTCCTAACAAGTCAGGTGTGATGATTCCTAAATTGGAGACAATCACACGTGTCCATAAATAGCTTCGTAAAGGTGCTCGTAATTGTGGAACGAGCAACACTTTTTTTGACCATCTCATACTCAAAAGTTATCTCTGGTAAGTGCATCAATGCATTGCACTTTGAATATAATAGCTGACCAAATATTGTAATTTTCATTGTGCATCTTTACCCAGGACTTCTGAAGTCCTGGAGAGATTGTGCAGACAGAATTGGTCAAAGCTCCATGCTTATAAAATGTTATAACGGAACAGTATATTCTGTTCTGCTAGCAAAAAAAGAGTCGTCCAAAATAACAATACTCGTGGTACCAACAATTGTGCTAGCTGCAATTTTATTAAAAACATGCATTTACTGACACAAGCTAAGTTGTCAGCCATGCAATAAATGCGCTAAAATTCCAGGTGTGATTTTTGCATTATCTGATGCTGCTGTAATAACAGATGCAGGCATTCAAGAGATTTCCACACATCTTTACCAGGGGTACCAACCAACTGTCAGATAACTTCCGTCCCCTCTCCTTTTGGCCCCTGATTGAAAAGCATTAATGACCGTGTCGGATTGACAGTGATGTAGGCCAGAGCTGTTCTGCTGAGTAGTCTTGGTCCATCTGCCTTGTCAAGACTGTCAGTCTTCAATCTCAGCCTTCAAAATCCCACAGATCACATCCAGATTATGTCGCTGATTGGAATTAGGCTCAATACAGCAAAGTGCTCTGGTCACACTTAGGTTGAGACTAAAGAAGAGAAGTGCTGGGGGGTATGAGACGGCCGCACAGCCTCACGCTTTTTTTAAATAGCCATGAGACATCAAATTCACCTGCTTTTTGCCAGAAAATAATACTAATAAGATTACTTCAAACTGATTGCTAATTATGTAATCATGTCTCTTTGAATAATCCATGTGGGAAAATTCTGCTTCTTAATTAACTAATTTTGCAAACTGGTACAATAAAACACACAGAGCAACATGTATAAAAGGAGATAAATGGTCAGAGATATATTAGACACAAAAAAGTCTTCACAAAGAGATTTTTATTAACAATGGCTGTGATTTGCTTCTTTTCTCTCAGCCGTTGCCCCGGATTTTTCTCACAATCAACTGAAGAGTCAGACGCTGGTGAAAGTAGGAGGAGACATCCTCATCGAGTGCAAGCCCAAGATGTCTCCATGGGGTATGATCTCGTGGCAGAAGGGCAGCGAACCGCTCCAGGGGAGCAGCAGGTAAAGCAACATTTAGGCAGTTGGGTTTGCTTCCTTCTCTCTGCAAGAACTGCTGGAGTTTCCCCCTTCTTATGTTGCCATTGTTTTTAGCAAGGTTAAGATTTTTAAAATACTCAGCTGGCTTCGTTGAGTTGTGTGAACAAAGAACAGATGGCCTGAAGAAGGGAACATATTTTCGGCTCCATTGAGGAGCCTTGTCGGTCCATCTCCATTCTAAAACGACAGTATGAGTAATGGTCCTTTGCAGAAGTATCCACACTCATTTGCACATTTTGTCTTGTTACAACCACAAAAAAATATTTTATTGTGAATTTATGAGACAGATCAACACTAAGGCTGACTTTGCACTGACTACATTCCTTGTGTCTTTCCATCTCTAAATATGCCACGCAGCAATCCAAACTGAATTTGTTCATGCATCCAGACAGCCCCGCCCCCCTCCCTTCTTTATTTTGAAATAATACTGAATCTGCTTTACACTTCCTTTGTCTGGCTTTGTGTCTGGCTCATCTGGCTTTTAGAAATTGATCACAAATAGACTCTATCCATATTTCTGACAGACAACGGAGAATTGTTCTCTGTCATGCCGCAGCTCAATGGTGCCAGTGGGAAATGCCCCATTAAATAGAATGGCTTTTATTTGTGATGGAACGGAGTATGCAAGATCTGCGTGAATGAGAACTAAGGGCCTAATCTTAACAAATGAGCTCAATAACTATATGTGTGCACCCAGGTCTGCTTTTAAATAAATGTTGCTGGATGTTTGTCTGTCACAAAGCAGAAAACCCGGTTCCATTAAGCGGCCATCTCCCAGAACTCCAGCTGGAAATGTTTCTGCGAGAGGAGGCAGCGACCCCCCCCTCCCCCCTTGATTATCAGCAAGGGTGTAAATATTTCCAACATCTCAGTAATTGATGTCGCCCTGTCGGATCATTTCTCTGTTAGCTTTGAAAGTACAATCTCCATCGACTCGCTTAGCAAAACAGATATTGTAACAAAACGTTCTTTTACAGACAACACAGCGGAAATCTTGAATCAAATATATTGCTCCACCTCATTTCAATGCTAGAACACAATAGATGAGTTAGTAGATAATTTCCATTCTAAGATTTCAGACATTATCAAGTCCATTGATCCCATTAAAGTAAAGGTTTCTCTGGGAGGAAGAAATCTCCATGGATAAATGCCCCATTAGTGAGATTTGAAAGAAAACTTTGTCGTAAGGCTAACTTAAATGGCGTACAACTCGATTGCCCATTTATTATGAAATCTACAAAGAGAGGCTGCAAAGCTATCACTCATCGCTAAAACATGCAAGGGAAATGTTCTTTGCAGAAATCATTAACAAAAACATCAACAATTCTCGTGCTTTATTAACCGCATTTGAAAGAATCAGAAACCCTCCTGTTATTGTACCACCGGAGCTCCACTCTTCCAGGGCTTGTAATGAATTTGGCAACTTCTTTGCAAAGAGAATTCAAAAAAGGGAGGATTAATCTGCACATCCACACCACATCTACCAATGTTATACTCAAACAGAAATGCCGAGAAAATTACTACATTTCAACTACTCAACTGTTATCTTAGATGACATTATAAATCAGTTAAGCTCCTCCTCCTGCTGTCTTGATATCCTACCAACAACCTTCCATAAAAAAAGTCCAGCCTGTCATTGCATCTGACCTGCTCAGAACTCTACCCCGCTCCTTCCTCCCCCGCTGACATCTGCGGATGCTTTCTGAACTGTTGGCCGTTTGATAACATCAAGGACAATGGCCTCTGGAGAGTGTTCATGGAAATATAAACACTTTCACCCAAACAGACACAGATAACTGATGCTCACAACAACAAATGAACTTACACGTGACCAGTCTCCAATGTTAACCTTTCTGCTTATGTGTCTCATCATATTTGTGCTTCTCGTGCCAGAGGTTTTTGATATCTCAAACGGTATCTTGTTATTAGGATAAAGTGTGAAATATGTGTTTTCCCCTCTCCCTTCCTATTGTGGCCCCTATCTTTCCACAGAGTCAATGGCAGCGCCCTGTGGGCACCGTGTTAAGGCGGTGTCCTTGGCAGCATGGCCTCAGTAAATTGTCTCCCCCTGAAATGTTTGTGATGTATGTTATGTTATGGCGATTGTACTGAAACAGTAATTTCCCTCTGGGATTATTAAAGTATATCTGATTCTGATTCTGATCCAAATAGTAAATTCATCGCTTTCATCAGGGGTTTTCCCCCAGGCTTTAAAAACAGCAGTCAGTAAACCACTGATAAAAAAAGAGCAATCTGGACAAATCACATCTGCAGAATTACAGGCCAATCTCCAACCTGCCGTTTATCAGTAAAGTTATTGAAAAATCTATGTTTCAACAGTTGAATAGCTTCCTTACAATGACCAACCTCTTTGATGTTTTTCAGTCCGGTTTCCGTGCTCACCACAGTACTAAGACCGCCCTCGTCAAAGTGTTCAATGACATCCACATGAATACAGACTGTGGAAGAACCACAGTGCTAGTTCTGTTGGACCTCAGCACAGCATTTGACACTGTTGACCATGATATATTATTAAACCGACTGGAGAACTGGGTCGGATAATCTGGTACTTAATTGGTTCAAATCCTACCTAAAGAACAGAGACTTCTTTGTGTTAATAGGTAACTTCTCATCAGAACAGACAAGTCACATGTGGGGTACTCCAAGCTTCAAACAACATTAGTTACCATAACTACGCAGATGATGCACAGCTCTACTTTACGATGTCGCCAGGTGACTCTGAACCCGTCTGTTCACTAACGCATGGATGGGTTCAATTAATGCGTGGGTGTGCCAAAACTTTCTGTCAAAATTTCTCTTTGGACCTAAAGAGGAATGAACTAGGGTCACCATGCAGCTTTAGTCATTACAACTGCAAACTAGTGATCAGGCCCGAAATCTAGGTGTAGTGATAGAATCAGACCTTAACCTTCAAGGACACATAAAGACATTCACAAAGTCAGCCTTCTATCGCCTGAAAAACATTTCCAGGATTAAAGGACTGGTGTCCCAATGAGATCTAGAGAAACTCGTTAGTGCATTTATCTTTAGGCGCATTGATAACTACAATGGTGCCTTCACAGGTCTACCCAAAAAACTCAATCAGACAACTGCAGCTGACCCAGAATGCTCCTGCTCGTGTTTTCACTAAAACCAGGAAGATAGAGCATATCACCCCAGTTCTAAGTCCTTACACTGGCTCCCTGTAGCTCAGAGAATAGACTTTAAAATACTTCTGTTAGTTTGGAACTCACTGAACAGCTTAGCACCAAAATACAGCCTGTTGTGGCTGTATCAACCCTCCAGACCACTCAGATTGTCTGGTTCTGGTATACTCTGCATACCCAGAACCAGAAGGAGTTCTGAGTATGGAGAAGCAGCATTTAGTTCCTATGCTCCACAAATCTGGAACAAACTCCTGAAAACTGCAAGTCAGCCGAAACACGGAGTTCCTTAAAACCCACCTGTTTAGAGTTGCTTTCGACCCTTTAATAACAGGACCATTGACCAACATATTTGACGTGTGTTGATATTTTCCCCTGATACTGGTCTCACAACCAGTGACTGTTTCAATGTGTTTTTTAAGTTTTTATTTTTTCATGATGTAAAGCATTTTGAACCACCTTGCTGCTGAAATGTGCTATACAGATAAACTTGACTTTACTTTACTTATGTAAGGATGAATGCTTTGTGTTGTTCCATTTAAGGATTTCACACAAAAAAACCTTCCCCCTTGTATGTACCATTCTTGAACTGAGTTTGGGGGGGACACAAAATCTGTTCAGGGGCCACAGATTGCCCACTTTGAACAGCCCTGGTTTTATTGTTTTCTTCACTACCTGAAGATGCTGAATCCCTTGGCTTGAAATCATTCCAGTGTGTGCGGAAGGTCAATACCTGAGAAGGATTGCATATTACCTTTCCTCTACTAAAATAAAGATGCCATCCTAACCCAAATAAACAGAAATGCCTTTATTTCTCAGCGTTGCCTGGAAATGCTGTCAATAAGAACTATAAAACTGAGGGAGTAGAAAATGACAGTATTGGTGGAGCTCAACATCCACTTCAAAGTCTGAAATCATTGGTGATGCAGTTGTCTGTGAACCAAATAGTGTTTATAAAGGTAAGAGTATTACTAACACCCCCATGTCAGTCACAGTCTGGGTACCTTTATGTAAGTTTACCGATGATATACTGAACTTTTAAAAAGTTCTGGTCACAAAACCAATCACTATTCTTATAGTTTAATCTTATTTTTCTTAAAAAGCTTGAGAAAGAACTGGAGTAGGGTTTCTTCTCCCCTTCTGGTTGCTGCCCACTGTCGATCAGCTGGCTGAAAGTGTTCATCCATGAATCTTGTAGTTTGGGCCTTTCTGGGGTTTATTCAGACCAATAAAAGCCCCACACATCTGGAAATCTTACACTCCAGCTTTACAGCACAGTTGGGACAAAAACATAGAGGCTGAGCAGGCAGCACTTTCTTTTGCCTCATCCAGCTAGAACCTGCCGTACATAACTGTGTACAGAGAGCAACAGGAAACCAGCAGGTGTTTATTCAGTATTCTTTGTCTTGTGCCATATTCATTAGAATAAATGCATGTTATAGATATTACAATATTACAAGTGTAGTAATCAAGGTATTGTTTTAGCAGCAGTAGGTGTAATTGCTGCTTTCTCAGTGTTAAAATAAAGCAGTCACCTCATGCCTTACATTTTTGTTTAACTTTTTTGTGCAAGTACTCTAACTATACCATGACACTCTCACACATTTTCAAAGACACAAACTGAAGCTAAGGAGTCTAAAGAGCTCTACATTACCATCATGATAAACTGTCTTGTGGGTTTTATCATGTCCAAAAAATAAAATGAGGATATCCCAGGGAAAGGGATATGAATTACTTTGCTAAATTGTTTTGATATCGGTTTCCAAAGCAGGATTTGAAGGTAAATTACAGATGCAGTGTAGGTGTTTTAAATTCATATACTCAAGGTACATTTTGAAATGATTTATTGAAATGTTACACAAGAGATATTCTAAAATCAATACCAGGCTGAAATGGCAAAGCAGCCATGGAACAACACAGCAGTGTATTGTTTTTTACCTGTTTCATTGCTACAGAAATGCTGTGCATCCAATCTACTCAGTGGCCACTGAATGGTTGCTGTAAGACATGTACAGTACTTCCTTAATATGCAAAGTTTTGTAATGCAATAGTTTTCCTGAACCGTCATGTACTACTTAAACTTAGATTACTGAAGGGTTTTTAAGGCTTAAGAGAGACTATACCCATACATAATAAAATTCAGGGAAATTTTTCATTCCATCTCCATAGAGGGATTCCCAGGCCCTGCTCAGATGTGGTAGCAGCCGGCTGAGAGGACAAGAACAGCGTGAGACCTAACTGAGTAATGGATAATGGGATCCACTGTGTTTTATCAGCAGCTCTTTGGCGGGGGCCAAACAGACCAGCTGCTGAGTAAATTCAAAGTGCTAATGAAGTAGTTTTCACCTCAGTGGGGATGGTAGAGGCTCCAGAAATCAAATGAGTCCACTCCTGACATGTTTCCAAGATGCAGAGGAGCGGAGGGCGATCCCACACTCTGACCTTGTTTGACCTCAGCGATGCGATGTCTGCTTCACGCAATAAGTTTTGCATGTGTTGGAGTGTGTCTGTCTGGATGAAGTGTGAAGTCTGGCCCTAAAGCGTCAGTGCTGGCAGGGGTCACCCAATGGGTGTCACCACCCGAGCATGACTCGGCTCTGACAGCAGGGCTGTGTGCTTAGTGTCTTGCCAGGCTTTGCATATATACAAAGCAGTGTTGTTGCTTGTCAAACAAAAGGGAGGGGAATTTGCATAGTGGTTTCGGCACTGGTGCCCTTCTGTTGCCCTGTGCCACTTCAATCACGCTGCACTCAGACCTTTTTGAATCTGTTGATTTGAGTTTGTTGTTCAGAGTGATTTCAAACGTCTGGGGTGGAACATTAAACAGTCGTCGCGACAAAGTGATTAACCAATCAGACTGCTTGGTAATGGCACTTTTTGAGATCTGTTATGCACAAATTCATTTGCTTCTGTTAACCACCAATAACAGGACACCAGCACCATCTGACAAATATTTAATAATATAACATTTACAGCCAGTTTAGTATTTGAATTGTTAGGGTAATTAATTTACATGGTTCCGACACAGTCTGGAAAAGTCTAAAAAAGTATGGAGGTTAATAGGACAAGGACAATATTTTTAACTCCTTTATTTCCTGTCACATTGTTTTAAAATAGCATCATCCATCCATCCAATTTTTTGTCCATCCTTTCAAAGGTTCAAAATAGGAAGGTGTGTGAATAGCATCCAAAAAATGTTAAAACTTTCATTCCGTGACATGTAATTAATTATCTATATTAGAAGCTGAGGTGCAGTTACTGTAAAACTTTATTTTAATGCAAAGTTTTAATGTTATTTCAAACAAAGACAGAATCAAGGAGTGTTTTGTTTACACGGATTTCTGCTTTTATGTTGTTGGTTTGGGTGTCACTTTTAATCTCATTCATTAGTTTGCTGCCTTTAAATAAAGCAGCCTTGTCTCAGACTACCTATTAGGCTGCTCCAAAATTAAAGGCAGGAACACAGGTTTACAATTCCAATTCTATGCAGGCCGTACTGGTTTTCTTCTGCTATGATCCCAGAAGCTGTAACCAGCCAGGAGTTAGTAAAGCAGTTTTCATGGCTTGAAAACACATGTCAGCTCCTTTAAATGTGCTGATTGGGTCTCTTCTTGGTTCTCGTCCCTATTATCTCCTCCTCCTCTCATCCACGACATATGCACATGCTGTTGTGCACATCACAAAGAAAATGTTTGGCATCTGCTGTGGTAATCATTGGACCAATCGGCCCAGTAATAGCGGTCCGGGCTTTAGGCTTACTACAGCGTTAACTCATATCATGGTATGTGATCATCGCTTCTGCATTTTGCATTTCAGCTAATAGATATAATATATTTTCAATGTTATTGTTTTTGAATCGAGACATGATTTTCAAAATGATTTGAGAGATGTTTGTTTATGTTGCAACAGAGCAGCATCCTCATGGGATTCATCAGATCACGAGGCTCTAAGCTGTCTGTTTAGCTGTGAGTGTTGATGAACTGGTTCTGTCTGGTTGATCCAATTTATTGAATGTAGTTTTAGATTATTTTAAATCCTTTTAAAGGTTTGCATGGCAGTAGAAAGAAATATTGTTATACCTAGGATGTTCCACCTTGCCCTTTTTAAACAAGTGCTGCTTACTGATCAAAAACTGTGAATATAATTAGTTACATGACTCCGTAATGTAAATGCTGTTTTATAGCGCTTGATAATTTGTTTAATGTAATTGTTCGTTGGACAAATGTAACATGATCCTAGTGTTGAGAGCTTTCCTTTAGAAAGATGGCACTGAAATGTGAGAAGACTGGAACGTGTCAAGACAGAGGTGGTAAAAGTGTCATCAGCAAGCCATTAAAGTTTCCTGGTGGGCACTTTTCAATGTCATTTTACCTTCACTGTAAAATCAACCCAACACTGTGAGTCAAAGGGCCCCTGACTAAAAACAATTCCTTTATAGATATTACTTTTGCCGTTCTGATTAAAACATCTGGTGGTGTAACCGTTTATGTTACATTGGCTTATTTGGACTATATAGTAGAATAAACTCTCTCAGTAAGCTGTTTGAATTTGCAAATTTTTGCATCCTGTTTACAGTGGGCTTATGGTCCCATTATGGTGCTCGATACCAAAACAAAACAACAGATAAGGTTTTGCAAAAGTCCACATTAACCACTTCCTCCCCTATTAACTTATGAAATGTATTGCAAATATGAAGGTTGCACAAGCAGAATTTTGTTGATGCTTTCCCAAACAATTGTTCAATTCAAAAAAAAAAATTTTCAATTCTTTGTGGCGGAAGATTTGTTTCATTATTTGGATTAAAAGCAGACCTGATATCAACTGCCTGTATGTAAGAACAGACAGAACCTGCAAAACATCTTATAACTTTGATTTGTTTTAAGAGTACAGAGTTTAAAAGTAAGTAACGAGGTTAGCATAGCCATTAGCATGGCTATCATTACTAAACTGCAGTCTGTGTGCATTCCCCCAATGAGGTTTTTGCAGAAAATGACAAAGGCTTCTAAAAAGCTGCCAAACTTCCCAAGACAGACAAACGTTGAAAGCTCAGAACAGCAAAACCCTACTGCTTTTGCTGTGCTCTGATTCACCAGTTGATGCTGATCATGATAAAAATTGTCTGATTTGGGTCACCAGCCAACATCTCTGTAACTTTTTAGAAAATAAAGATACACGAAAGACTGCCTATGATTATCTTATATGCAGTTGCATACCTCAGTGGTACACAAACACTTTGGATGCAACATAAAACTTTGTCACCATAACATGATATGGGTATTGTAAAGATTACCACCCCCTGTCGGCGGTCCTCCCTGTCTTTTGCCCTAGAGAAGCATTCTTCTTTGTATTGATGTCTTCTTAAGTAAGAAATTACCCTTGAAACAGAAACTATCCTTTAACACATTTGATATAAACCAGCCAGAGAAATGGCACAGCTCAGAACTGGGCTCTTAAATTGATCACAATGCAGGAAAAAGGTAAAATGGGACAAGAGCGCCCAAATGTTGATTACATCAGCCTAAATATCGACCAGCAAGGACACGCCCCTGCAGTAGTGGTCCTCCCCCCAACATGTTGTCTATAGTAGACATGTCACTGTTAGACTGTGAAATAGAATATACTCCAAGGTTTATCCCCATGGACATGCTGCCCTGAGATAACTGAGCATGAGCTACCATCTTTAGCACAAAGGCTAATTATGTAGTTGCATAGCAAGCAAGGATAGGTGGCACAGTCTGCAATCCTGAAGTATGTCTTCAGCTTTTTTCATTTTCTTATGAACTCACACTGGCTTCCCAGGAGGTAAAAATTAATAAAGCGACACACAAGAGTCCATTGAGTTGGCTTATATTTACAGTCAAAATTGGAAGATTTTGAATTGCCTTGTTACTGAAAAGTGCTATATAAATAAAGGTGCCTTGCCATGTATTTCTTATTTTTTTGGCAAATGTGAGACAAGCCTTTGTGGTCTTTTAATTCAGCAGTGGTTTGGCTTTAGATTCCTCCCATGGATATCATTTTTGCCCAGTCTTATTGTTGAGCATGTAGTGATTTCGATTTTGTTTTGGGTCCTGGATGAGTCGTCAATTTATACTTGGAATCATCTTGGTCGTCTTTGCCACTCCTTGGAAACTTCACCACTGTTTTCGATGTCTCCAGCTGTCGAGAATGGCTTTCATTATTGGCACAGTTCTCAGCAGTGTTACCTTGCAACAAAAGGCTCATGGGCTTAAATCCTTGCCTGCCATATTTCTGTATTAGGTTAGCATGTTTTCTTGGTGCATTCATTGGTTCTCTAAACCAAAAACATGTTTATTAGGGCAATCGGTTTCTCTAAATTACCCTTTGGAGTGGGTGTGTGTGTGTGTCCTGTGTGTCTGTGGTGGACTGATGACCTGTCCAGGGTTTTAAAATGTCTGTCACCCACTGACCAATAGACATGGGAACCAGGCCCCCTGAGATCCTGCTGAATGAATAAGTATAGCAAATGGTTATATGGCTCTAAATGTGGAGTCCCAAACCCTTCAGCCCAAAACTCATCACATCTGATCTGACAGAAAATCAAGTCATATGAGGACCACATCAATTAGAATACGCTGAAGTGAACACTTCACCCTGATGACCCAGGACTGCCGTGCCAGTTTCAGTAAGAACCACATCATTAGGTATGCAGATGACAAGACAGTGGTAGGTCTCATCAAGGACAACAACAACCTGACCTACAGAGAGGAGGTGAAAGACATTTTGAACTGGTGTGACAAAAGCAATCCGATCCAGAATTTCAACAAAACCAAAGAGATTGCCAAAGAAATTGAGTACATCCTTTGGACAGGTTCTTCTTAGCGTTCCCCTCTGTGTCTCCTGTACACTCTCACTCACAGTGATAGGCTTATCCAATAAGCAGCAAACACATGTGACGGCATGAATGCTAACAGCAATTGACCATTGTAATCCAAGTAAATAATCTCCTGAACACCTGGGTTACACTTTCAGTAACTTAAATAAATTGAGTAGATTGTAGCTTTTGTTTAAATTGATTTTGATGACATTGTTAAACTGCATATAGGACCTATCATAGCTCAATATCACTGTTTTAGACATGGATCTGTCTCTATATCTTGGAAATAGAGCGATTCAAGTTTTCTACTTGCTTAAATAGGTTCATCATCTATCGTGGGTTAATGGAACACAGATTGTCTGACTCCTGCCTTGGTTAGGTGTTTTTTTGTTGTTTAGTTCTTTCAGAAGCTGTACATCATACTTCACCAATTTGTTTTTGTGGTAACTCACAAGTAAGTTTAGGAGACAGTCTCTCTCAGTCTCTCCCCATGTGTCATGCAGCTATAGTAAACGTAGTCCATGATTACAGATGATTACACTGTAAACGATGAAGCCAAATAAGCATTTTTCTTACCCATTAGCTGTATGTTTTAAGCTTTGCATTCAGTTTCTACATATCATTCTGTACACATTGTGTACAGCCCTGATGGAATAATTATGTCTATATGCAAGAGCAGTTTATGCATGTGTGCCATGTCTGAGCAGGTCTGCATGGTTACACAACTATGCAGAAAGGTGGAAAATCATTAGAGGTGGCTGTGAACCCCTTTTGTTGAAGATTAATTGCCGTAATTGCGTTAGCACTCCAGAGTGTCTCCAGCAGAAAGGGAACCTGTGTCACCAGCTGGGTAATCCATCTTCACAGCAGCAGCCTCATTTTTTTTTTCTGCAGGACACCGGCAAAGGGAGGGTATGTCTTATCTACCCCAGACAACCCTGCAGGGATGAGGTTTAGATGACATCAGCTGGAACAAAGCAGCTGAGAGCGCAGAGCAGGTCTTGCTGATCAGGACATAAGTGGGCCATGCCAGCTACATGGACCAGCCTGCAAAGCACGCCATTTGAATATGTCATTACTGAGGAGAAATCAAGTGTGTTAAGTTGCTCACGGCAGACGTGTTCAATCAGCTGTTGTTTCGCAACCTGGAACAGAGTCTGCATTGCTGCCTCGTGCGTTAAACAGAAATGTGGAGTATGTATGTCTGTTGAAATTCAGACCAATATTGGAGTTGGATCTTTCAACCTTTCTATGTAGGTGTTCTCCTACAGCGGGAGGCATTGAAGTTTAACACCCCTACCCCTAACGCTTTATTGTTGCTGCAATTGCTGTGATTTGCAAAGTGAATATAATGTATTGCTTTGCTTTATTTATTTTTTTTGGAAATGCGGAGCCTTTCAAAAGTATTCATTGCACTTTTTGCACATTCAGTCTTGTTCGAAGAATTTGTCCCTTTCTTGTTTGCAAAATAGCTCATGGTCAGCCAGACTAGATGGATACAGACTGTGAACATCTATTTTGAAGTCTTGGCACAGATTCCCAGTTGGATTTAGGTCTGGACATTCTCTGGGCCATTCCAATACACAAATAGGTTCAGGTTTTCCATCCATCTCCCTATCAGCTCTGAGCAGCTTCTTTGCTGAAGAAAGGCATCCCCACAGCATGATACTGCCACCACGTTTCTCCATGGGACTGGTAATTTCTCACAGGGATTTCCATGGGAGCTGCAGATCTCTGTAAACTCTTCCAGAACATTATGAGCCTCCTGCTCTCCTTGCCCAGTCTGTCAATTTAGGAGGCTTGGTAGATTTGCAGCTTTGTCACTTAAAGCATTCACTCCTTGTACAATCTCCTGCCTTCTATAGTGTTTCAAACGAGTTGGTAGGCAGTTATAACTTGTGTGTTTATGTTAAATGTAAAAGCCATGTATTTAAAATAAATGAGATAGGGCAACATTATGCAAATACGTTTTACTCAGATTCCATGTTCCTGAGGAGTCATGGTTTATTTTCTGGGTATTGTATTATGTTGCAGAAAGTGTGAAAAAGGTGTCCACTTCAGAGGAAACAGAGCCCCGGTTTGGGTCTGGATTTCTAGACAGACTCAGAATTCAGTCCTTTGTGTGTGGTATAAATACAATGATACTTGAAGATACAAATTTGCCTGGCAAAGTAATGCCAAGTCAGAATGGTTGCTGGGCTCCTTTGCATCTCTAAGTGAACAACAAAACATACAGTGCGTCTGACATTAGCAGAGGGATTTCAGATTGAATTAGTAAATCATGAATATTGTGTCCAACATCTGTACCAATTTATACAACACCGCAGTTAATCATGCATTAAGACTAGGGCTGTCAAAATAACGCGTTAATTTCGATTAATTAATTTAAATAAAATTAACGGATTAAAAAAATTACCGCAAATTAATCGTATAGGGTAGTTCACTGCTATTGTTTTCATCCGGGTTTTTTCGCGCCTGCGCGCCGGACTGGAAGGCAGAAGGCGAGCACAGCAGCAGACGCCAACAGAGCAAACAACAAGTTCTCGACGTATTTTTCTTCTTTAGGTAACGTATCACAAGATCGTTTTAAGAGTAAGTTGATGGTTGATGGTATCAGATTGCCAGATACAGTCCAGATAGCGAGTCTGTGAATGCTGGCCAAACGATTTAGTCCGGCCCGGTGGCCAAATGCATTATCATTATTCAACGGTTGTATCTCCTCGCTGCATCCACCGATCTGCACCAGATTTTTTGTGAGTCGTGGGCTAGCGCTGCTCGACGCGTTCGTGTGTATCGGCCGGTGGACGGACGGAGAAAATGCGTGACAGCTTCTGCGGTGGCTGACGGCCGGCGGTGCGCGAAGGCGCTTGGCTGCAGGGCCGATTGACGCCGCTTGCGTCTTTAATTATTTAAGCAGAACAATGACCAGTGCAAAATTAAGTTGTATTTACCGGAGATGAAGTGTAGACTGCAAATTCTTTCGGGGTATGATGGCTCCCCCAGTCCATTGGGATTTTTTTGCCTGGGTCCTTTTTGACTGAAAATATCCATTTCTTTCTTCGTCCTTCGGTAAACGAAAGAAACGTACATCCAACGATTTGGAATGCCTCTGTGTGGCATAAACTAAAAGCACGCTCTAATTCACCCGTTTTGTCACGGTGTTTGGCGAGAACAGTCCTGTTTTTGCCTACCGGCGTAACCCGGAAGTAGCGCGGACGTCACTTTACTGTTGTAAAGTGTTGATATTGAGGGGAGTGTTCATTTATTGTGTCCCCTACGTTACTGTGTGCCACATGTGCCACAACGACACATGTTAAAACGTCTGAAGGCATGAAATGTGAATAAGAACTTTTGAACTTTAATTTATCTAATGCTGATTATTCATTGAATCATTTGAATTTAAATATTTAAAATACTTTCACAGCAAAAATTATATGCGATTAATTTAGATTAATTAATTACAGAGTATGTAATTAATTAGATAAATTTTTTTAATCGATTGACAGCCCTAATTAAGACATTTAATTTTTTGAAGTCCATGGTCCATGGTTTCAACTATTAATGACTGAGAAGTCTTTTATTGTGTCTTAAGAGCCCAGTCACTTCCACTCTGTTTGTATTGTAATCTGTGGTCCTGTGGTTGGTAGACTGCAGACTCTCTGATTGTGCATGACAGGGTGTTGTGCAATTATACACTGTTTAATGTTATTTAATGTTTCACAAATAACTCTCTGTCTGTTAAGTATTGTCTGGTGATGATCAGCTCTTAAGCTGATATCAAGACAACGGTTGAAAGGGATGAATTCGAGCACTAGCGATTTTTTAACAGCAAAACATGCACACACATAAAATAAAGGAGTGACAACTTCTTTTCAAGTTCAAGAATTTAATAACAGAAATAAAATGAACATCCAGAGAACATCACTATGTAATGCTGTTTACCTGAATTAACACAATATTTCGATTAATAAATCCTCTCTAATAGGCTAGTGAAACTTAACTAAACTACTAAGCAAAATTAAGATAAAAAGAGGCTAAGCTAAGGAACTATTTACATGCAAAACAAACAAAAGACAAACAAAAGTGGTTGATCATAATCAGAATACTTCAGTGAATCCTGGTTCACTGCAGATCTGATTAATAAAAACATGGAATGGAGTTAAAACATCTGCCTTGTATTTCGATCCATTCACAATGCAAAGCCCAAGTTGAACAAAACATTATTTGTTAAAATAATATTCTGAGGACCGGTTTGTCCTGTAAAATCATTTAATTCAGAATCGCTTGCCTTTGTTTATGCGATTTTACCTCCGTCCGCTAGGGGGCGCTACATCGATCGTCGCTAATCTGGTTAAAATCTATAGTTATCAAAATTGTCTTGAAAACCGGCATTAATATACCATATTGATGCGGGAATAAGGCTCATAACACCATCGGAGGATGGCGGCGCAGAACAGTTATGCTTTATGCTTTAAAACAAACTCCTTTTGAACTGTCCGAAACCGGATGTTAGCAAGGCTAATAGCATGTTTGGCTAGCGCGACCTACCGATTAGCCCTTCTGTTCTAAACACCACGGTTTACAAACATTTCCCAATTAACCTTTTACTTCACCCTCAGCTCTCTGCCCAAACCTGTCCTTTTCAGTTCTGTTCAGTTTGGCCATTCACGGAAGGGGCGTTGAAGGAGGAAGTTGTTGGTTTCTTCTTGGCAGGCTAGCGTTAGCCTTGCAGCAGCATGTGGCTAACGGCGTGGTCTGGATAGCTTGGAGGCCACGTTCTTTGACTGGGATGCAGTCCGATGAACAGGGGTTTTCCTCAGCATCCAGCCTTCAGCTCCATTGGTGTTCACTTCCCTGTACAGGCTGAGGAAAAATACACAGAGCTGTTTCGCATGCAGGATCTTTGCCCCTGCATCCGATTGTGAAGTTAGGACTGCAACTTAGCTCTGTATTTGCCCGGACATGTTGTTTGTCCGGATACAGTCAGGTCCTCTGCTGAAGCAGGCAGTCGAATCAAGCAGACCCTGGATCAAGCGTGGTTGGTCCAGGTAATCTTTAAGATGTTCCAGCAGATGAGGCCATATGGCCCCATGGTTCAGGCCTCCTCCCTTGTCCTGGAGAGGTGATCTGTGCAGCTGCTGAAGAGGTCTGGAGAAGTGGGGGTCTTTGTCTGTGGGAGGAAAGTTTTTATAGCAAGCAGGGGTGACAGCTGACCTCCTGCTGGGAAGAAGGGGGCCGTCCAAGCCCTGAATGTCTCACGTTGCGGCCAGAGTGGGATTCCTTTGTTAAACTCTTCCACTGTTCAGAATCCAATCCGAGATCAATTATTTATCATGGCAAATTATGGCACAACACAGGGTATTGCCCACCATTGTAGATCCATTGTTCCATTTAATGGTAGCAGCAAAGCATGAAAATAAACAGCTATTAGAGTTTTACAGCAACCTCCTTTCAACAACAAATGCGGGTAGTGTACAGTAGCAAGTCAAATTTGGGACACAATGCATAATTTTTATCCATCCATCCGTTTTGTTTCTGCAGGGTCCTGGGGGCAATGGCTCATCTCCCACAGACAACAGGCGAAAGGCAACAGACCCCTAATACAGGTTGCCAGTCAACACAGGGCAAGGGCTGCATTTATTCCTGATGCCACATTAGAATCTATTTTGTTTAACATTAATGGTATGCTAATTTTCCTCTGAATACTCCATCTTTTCTAACAGTGATATCAGCTGTGCAATTGTTTGCAGGCTTTCTTATTCATCATCTTTAGGAGTCTTCGTTCTGGGATGACTGTCATGCAGACCAATTTGATGCAATGTAGCGTATGGTCTGAGCACCGGCTGGTTGACCACACACCCCACCCTTTCAAGCTCTGTATGGTTTGGCTACTGGGCTGCAGCTCAGTTTCAGAGGGTTGTCAGTCTACTTATAGCCTCAGCCATCTTTATGTAGTTCTTTTTCTTGTTGGTAACACCAAACTGAACACATCTGCTCCCTATGTACACCTGAGACCTTGTATCACTAACCAGTCACGAGACATTGAGGAGGGAAAATGGCTAATTTGGCACAATTTGAACATTTTCACTTGGGGATGTACTCACTTTTGTTGCCAACAGTTTACACATTAATGGCTATGTGTTAAGGCGACAGTAAATATACCCTGGTATACCAGTTGTAGACTGACTGCCTTACTTTATATAAAAGTTTCATAAATTTCCTCTTCAAGATAAAATAGGAGGGGTGTACTTACTTTCAAAATGGCCATCTTTGAATGACGAGAATCCTTCTGGTCCGTTCTCTAACCTGGGTCACTCCTCTTGCAGTGTGTTGTTAGAACTTGGTCTAACAGCATAAAGACAGTATCTGGGTTAAAGAAATGACCCAGCAGGTTTCTGTGTGTTCCCACAGGGAAGTCCCAGACCAGGTTTATTCCTTGCTTTGTTGCATGAAACCAAAAAGGGACAAAACCAAATTTGGTGAATCACTTCTGAAGTCTATATTTAATGTGCAGACCACATCTGAATCAGGTGTGTGGACGGCGTTTCACAGGTGCTTGTTCAGGCAGCATGTGGAAGCCATTCTAGTATATATTAAGGAAGCACCATGTGTGAGAAGAGCTGTATAGCTTAATGCTCTCTAATTCCAAGTGTAGTATCCTCATTTTACCCTCTGACTATCAGAAATAAACCCTAACAAATCTCAGTGTTCACATCTGAGCAGCTTTATACACAAATTTTATAATATACTTTGAAATCAAATCAAATGTTTTGGAGGATACTGGTGCCAAAAATGATAATTTTCCATATATTTTTTTTATATATCTTGTTTTCATAAATGCTTTTATCTGTGTTTATGTCTGCCGTTAACTTTGGATAGATTATCGACAGTATGACCAACTGCGCATTAACCAGTGTGCATAACAAATTTGTGTCTCAGGATGTTCTCTGACTCATATTAACGCCTGGAGCAGTTTAGAAATCCTCGGCTGCATTTCTTTGGGACTTCAGCTTATCCATTTTGATGTAAGTTTAACTTGAATACTATTTTAGTACCAATGAGAGCTAATGTAGGAACCCACAGAAGGGAAATTCATTTGCTTGATGTAACCTCGAATTGAAAAGGTTTGAAATATTGAACCTTTAATTTTATATGAATTTCTTTACTTGGTATAAACACCCACATTGATAATTGTTTTTAACAAGATCATTTGTAGCAGTATTATTGGTACCCCTACAAATCCCTTTAAAATAAATTTTACAGATTTTTGAAATAATTTAGTCTCAGCATTATTAATCATATTGCTTTCTAGGACCTCCCAATTAGTAATTAATGACCTTATGCTTTGCTGTGATACATATGATGTGAAACAGAGGCCCCCTTCCTTCAACAACTGGCCTCAAAGCTGGGCGAGAATCCCTCTTTATTTTGCCCCCACAGTTAGAAGGATGAAAAGCCCTCTGTTAGAGACCTGCAGCAAAGCGCGGTATTTTAGGGTCACCATGTTTTCTCCATGCCAACTTGTTATTTGGGAATTTTGGCAGAAAAACTTCTGTCCCATCATCAAAATGTAAACATGTGAAGTTTGCTTAAAGGGAATATATCCATTTGCTAACACTTAAATACATGTTGTTGTGCTCCTGGAGTCTCTAAGAGTGCAGAAAATTTGAATATAGTCTCTCCAGGTGCTGCGTAGCTATCTTTCTTTTCTGGTGGGACATGTTTCAAGCTTTTCCTTTTTCCATGCCATTTATTGCGTATTTTTTTGAACAATTATATGTTACAGTTGCTGCAGAGCTGCTAAACAAGGTCACGGATTTCCGGTTTACCAATTTCGCGAATCCAACACTTATATTTTTTCGCTGCAATTTCGTACTCCAAGCTGAAGGATGCCGAAGCTACAAGTGAATAAGTGAAAATGTTCGGTTTTTGGGTGTATTAACCCAGGCAATTCATTACACCATCCCCCAGCATAGTACAAAAATGGGAGAATGGGGTAGAGTGGAATCAATCAATCAAATTTTATTTGTCAATTACAATTTGCATTGCAATCGATCAGCACCAAAACTAGTTGCTCTCAGCTGCACCTCAATACAGGGGTAAAAGAGGGGCTGTGGGGCAACAAAAACAAGGAATTTAGACCAAAGCATTGCAGTTCCACTGCATAAATACCACAACTGAATGATTTAAATGTGAAAAGGAGGGCATGAAAAAGCATGATATTTCACCTTTAACTCTACCGTAACCAAATAGAGGTTTTTAGCTACAAACGCTCCAGGTGGGTGCTTGTCCTACAGGGAATTATATATCATGCCCCTGTTTCATATGTAAGTGTATTTATGTTGCTGTGGGGCTTGCCCCTTCCCTAAAGGACCTTGGAACTTTGTTCAGATGTTTTTGGGCTTGGAACTCCTTTCCCCCCAAAACCGAATATTCTTATTTACCCCAGCCTTTTATCTGCAACATTAAAGTAATAAACTTCGTGGAGGACATACGCTAGCGCTATCTGTTTAAGTATGAGCTTTAAGGACGCGGAAAGCCGAATGGTCTGAGCTCTTCCATCGAGATGCGCTTCACGATGTTTATTTGATGGAAGAGTCATCTAGCAGATGATTCAGTCAGCTAGAAATAGCGAAGCAACAAACCAGTGTGCCCCCTTCCGTTCAGTTGTTAAACAATTAGAGGCTAATGTGGCTAATAATAAAACTATGGTAAAGCCAGACCGACAAGGATAATCAGAGCAGAAAAAAGTAGAGGCCCAAAGCAACCTGCCCTGCTGCAGATGCTAATTACAGAAGAAAATATAATGTAACATTACCAGATAAGCAGAAACTGTAAAGGCTTGCTGCCAAATACATTTGACCCTTATTTAAACTGTAGAAAATATGTTTTGTAAGAACCATGTTTGTTTTTCAAACACTTTATTTTAGTTTAGAATGATTCTAAATTGCTCTCTCATTTGTCAAATCTATTTGCATCATCAGCAAATAGACAGGCAAAAGGAAGCACACAGTGGCACACTAAAGATAAGTGTCATGATATTTTTCTAGGATGAACCCGGACACAGCACGCACACACAGAGCTAGTTCTTAGAAGAGAGTTTATTGAATAGTGTGGAAGATGAATGATGATGGAACCCGGAGTCTTACAGCAGACGGAGGTGTAGGGTGCAGAAGCTGGCCGGCAGGAGGCGTGTTGAAAGACTGACCGGGAGGAACTCTGGAGCCGAAGACTTGAGACCAGGACGGAGCATCAGAGCCGAGGACTTGAGACCAGAACATCAGAGTCGAGGACTTGAGACCAGAACATCAGAGTCGAGGACTTGAGACCAGAACATCAGAGTCGAGGACTTGAGACCAGAACATCAAAGCCGAGGACTTGAGACCAGAACATCAGAGTCGAGGACTTGAGACCAGAACATCAAAGCCGAGGACTTGAGACCAGAACATCAAAGCCGAGGACTTGAGACCAGAACATCAGAGCCGAGGACTTGAGACCAGAACGGCTCACCAGGAGTTGAGAACAGGAGTAGGAACTTGAGAGCAGAACGGAACCCGGGAGTCGTGAACAGGAGTTGAGAACTTGAATTGGAACAGAGCTGAGCAGAGTCTTTGGCAGTGACTTGAACAAAAACAAAGATGAAGAAAAGTCTATCGGCTGACTGGAACAAAAAACAAAGTTGAAGAAGTCTTCTGGCTGACTATAACAAAAACTGAGCTGACAAAGGATTCTGGCAGAGACTGAGCGGGAGTGAACACTATGAACCGGCGACGAGAACAGAATGAGGTGAGTCTTATAAAGAGGTGAACACAGGTGACAACAGATCAGGGGTAATTGCAGCCTGACAGGTGACGGGAATAAAGACTAATTGGTGTCCAGAGGTGTGACTAAAAGCTGAGCGAGGGAGAGCTGAGAGAACTGCAAAATAACAAGAAAGAAACCAGACAAAACTTAAACCATATAATAAAATAGAATAAATGAATGACTGAATCAAAAGTGCATGCTTCCATAAAGGATATTAACATTTGTACTGTTACCTTGTGTACTGTGCTAACAGGGAAGTGACACATAGATTATATATTTCTCCAAATGGGGACGGAAAAGTCCCCTACGTATTGCATTTGCCTTAATAGAGGAAGTTAAATTTACGTTTTCCACATTGTAGTCAATCATATGTTTGGCTCCTAATCGGAAATAAACCCATGACTTCAAAAGACCTTTGCTCCAGTATCTAAAATGTTGTAGAGTATCCAGTGTTTTTCTTAGTATCGTCAAGTTTGAAATTTTAGTATGGTGAGTTGACCTATCAGTCCCCTCACAATAAACTGAAAAAGGGTCATCACTGGGACTTTCAGCTGGACACTGAACAAAGAAATATGATTCAATCAACATAGAAATCAACCTTCTTCCATTGTTGTCTCAGTCCCAAGACCCTGTAGAACCCCCATGGGGTGAGCGGAAGAGAGCAGAACATAAGAGAGGACCCAGGACTATGTGGCTGTACATCAGTAAATGTTTTAATTCAATTCAATTCAATTTTATTTATATAGCGCCAATTCATGAAACATGTCATCTCGAGGCACTTTACAAAGTCAAAATCAATCATATTATACAGATTGGTCAAAAATGTCCTATATAAGGGAACCAGTTGATTACTTCAATGTCCCGACAAGCAGCATTCACTCCTGGAGAAGCGTAGAGCTACAGGGAGAGTCGTCTGCATTGTGCATGGCTTTGCAGCAATCCGTCATACTGAGCAAGCATGAAGCGACAGTGGAAAGAAAAACCACTCATTAGCGGGAAGGAAAAACCTGCCTCGACCGACTGGGGGTTACAGAAGACAGAGCAGAGAAGAAGAATTTTAAATTCTATTCTTCATCCAGCTTTTGATGTCATCAAGACATGCCTGTAGTTGAAGTAATTGATTGGATTCATCAGCACAACAGTGGAAATTAATCCTATGCTGTTTGATAATTTTGCCATTCAGAAGCATATATATAGTAAAGAGAATTGGTCCAAGGACTGAACCCTGTGGTACTCCACAAGTGACCCTAGAGTTTGAAGAAGATTTATTATTAACATGAACAAATTGGAATCTGTCCGACAGATAAGATTTAAACCAGCCTAATGCTTTCCCCTTAATCCCTACAATATGCTCAAGTCTTTGTAGGAGAATATTGTGATCAACTGTATCAAATGCAGCACTGAGATCTAACAGGACAAGTACAGACACAAGTCCATTATCTGAGGCCATGAGAATATCATGAAAATCAAGAATAGAATTTAAAATTCTTCTTCTAACGTATAAAGCCCTTAATAATCAAGCTCCATCATATATCAGAGCTCTGATTACCCCGTATGTTCCTAACAGAGCACTTCGCTCTCAGACTGCAGGTCTGCTGGTGGTTCCTAGAGTCTCTAAAAGTAGAATGGGAGGCAGATCCTTTAGTTATCAGGCTCCTCTCCTGTGGAACCAACTCCCAGTTTTGGTCCGTGAGGCAGACACCCTCTCTACTTTTAAGACTAATCTTAAAACCTTCCTTTTTGACAAAGCTTATAACTAGAGTGGCTCATGTTACTCTGAGCTACCTATATAGGCTTAGGCTACTGGAGGACATCAGGATCTAATTTTCTCACTCTATAGAGTTCTACTGTTCTTCAATTATGCATTACGTGTTGTCATTTCTGCTTTAACTTTCTGTTCTCTCTCTTTTATCTTCATAGTAGGTACACCTGGTCTGGCGTTCTGTTAACTGTGACATCATCCGGTGAAGACGGCTCACCCGCTATTAGCATCTAATGTAGAACAGATTACTGGATCAATGTGTGCTTCTTTGCTTGTTTGTCTCTCTTGTTGTGTCTCTGCTCTGTCTTCTGTAACCCCCAGTCGGTCGAGGCAGATGACCGTTCATACTGAGCCCGGTTCTGCCGGAGGTTTTCCTTCCCGTTAATGGGGAGTTTTTCTTCCCACTGTCGCTTCATGCTTGCTCAGTATGAGGGATTGCAGCAAAGCCATGGACAATGCAGACGACTCTCCCTGTAGCTCTACGCTTCCCCAGGAGTGAATGCTGCTTGTCGGAACTTTGATGCAATCAACTGGTTTTCTTATATAGGAACATTTTTGACCAATATGTATAATCTGACCCAATCTGTATAATATAATTGAACTTGACTTTGTAAAGTGCCTTGAGATGACATGTTTCATGAATTGGCGCTATATAAATAAAATTGAATTGAATTGAATTGAATTAGTGACCTTCACCAGAGCCGTTTCAGTGCTATGATGAGCTCTGAAGCCTGACTGAAACTCCTCAAGTAGGTCATTACTTTGTAAATGTTCACATAGTTGATTAGCAACTACTTTCTCAAGAATTTTAGATAGGAAAAGAAGATTAGATATAGATCTGTAATTTACTAACTCATCTTGATCAAGAGAAGGTTTCTTAAGTAAAGGTTTAATAACAGCTACTTTAAAAGCCTGTGGTACATATCCATGTACAAAGGATAGATTAATCATGTCCAAAATAGGGCCACTGATCAATGGGAATACCTCCTTAAACAACTTGGTTGGGATTGGGTCCAACATGCAGGTAGAAGGTTTAGATGAAGCTGAAATGAAATTTTAGATAGCTCAGATAGCTCTACTGCTTCTAAACAGTTCAAATACTGTGCAGGTTTTAAAGATTCCTCCAACGCTGCCTCACTTACTGAGGACGAGGTAATCGTGTTTGGGAGGATGCCAATAATTTTATTTTTAATGGCATAAATTTTATTTATGAAGAATCCCATAAAATCATTACTGCTAAGAGCTGAGGGAATGGATGGATCAACAGAGCTGTGGCTCTGGGTAAGTTTAGCAACCGTACTGAAGAGAAATCTAGGATTATTTTTATTCTCCTCAATTAATGATGAAAAATATGCTGCTCTAACTGCGAAGGCTCTTTTTATACAACAATAGACTGTCTTTCCAGATTAGGTAGGATTCCTCTTGGTGTGTAGAGCGCCATTTTCTCTCCAATTTCCTAACATTGTGCTTCAAGAAACGCAGCTCTGAATTAAACCTGGGAGCCAACTTCCTGTGAATTATCAGCTTCTTTTTCAAGGGAGCTACATTACCTAATGCAGAACGCAATGAGGAAGTCACACCGTTAACAAAGGTGTCGATTTGTGAATGGGAAGAAACAGCATTGCTGCCATCTACAGGGCATTCTGCAATACTGAGGATATTAAAAGGGGGACAGACGCTTTAAGTTTTGATACAGCATTATCCGATAAAGATCTACTATAATGGAACCCTCTTTTGGGGGTGGAGAACTCAGTTAGATTAAACTCAAAGGTTATTAAAAAATGGTCAGATAGGGTAGGGTTGTGAGGAAATATTGTTAATTCTTCACAATCAATGCCATATGTCAGCACAAGGTCTAAAGTATGTAACCAAGAGTGCGTTGGTTTATGCACAAAACCAAACCAATTGACTCTAGGATAGTTTTAAAGGCTACACTAAGGTTATCATATTCAGTGTCAACATGAATGTTAAAATCACCCACTATAATAACCTTGTCAGTGTTTAACACAAAATCAGATAAGTCTGACACCTGATCCAGAAACTGAGTGTAAGGACCTGGTGGACGATACAAAACAACAAACAGAAGAGGTTTTATTGCTTTGCAGTTTGGATGAGGGAAACTGAGGGCTAAATGTTCAAAAGAACTGTAGTTATTAATTGGCCTGGGATTAATTAATAAATCAGGCTGAAAGATGGTTGCCACTCCTCCTCCTCTTCCCACAGATCTGGGAATATGGAAGTTTAAATAACTGGAGGGAGTTGACTCATTTATACTAACGTAGTCCTCTTGTAGCCAGGTTTCTGTGAGACAAAATAAATCAAATTGATTATCGGAAATCAATTCATTAACTAACAAAGTCTTTGGAGGGAGATACCTTATATTTAATAAACCACAATTAATTGTTTTATTTTTTGGTTCAGAGTGAGCCGTATTGATTTTTATTAGATTTTTATGATTTGCTCCTTTTGGATCCTATTGTAATTTGTTTAGTTTTGGCCGTGGGAAAGACACCGTCTCAATAGGATAATGGGTGGGTAACAGTACAGAAGCTGCAGAGAGGTGTGTTAAACTACGGCTCTGCTCCCTGGTCTGGACCCTGGGTTGTCAGCATTTAGGAGAACTAATAAATCCGGCCAGATTCCTAGAAAGAAGAGCTGCACCATCCAAAGTGGGATGGATGCCGTCTCTCCGGATCAGACCAGGTTTTCCCCAGAAGGTTCGCCAGTTATCAATGTAGCCCACGTTGTTTTCGGGACACCACCTTGACAACCAGCGGTTGAATGACGACATGCGGCTAAATATGTCATCACTGGTCAGATCAGGCAGGGGACCAGAGAAAATTACAGGGTCCGACATTGTTTTAGCAAACTCACACACCGAAGCAACACCAACTTTAGTTACCTCCGATCGCGTGACCGGGTGCCATTATCGCCGGCGTGAATAACAATCTTACTGTATTTACACTTATTCTTAGCCAGTAGTTTTAGGTAGGATTCTATGTTGCCCGTTCTGGCCCCTGGCAGGCATTTAACTATGGTCCCTGGTGTCTTTAGTGCCACGTTTCTTAATATGGAGCTGCCAATAATTAAGGTCGGCTCCTCAGCGGGTGTGTTGCTGAGAGGGGAAAATTTATTAGAAACGCAGACGGGTTGGTGGTGATCTGGGGGCTGGGATCTAGAGCTGTTTCCTACGAACCGTCACCCAGCCGGCCTGGTTACCCGGCTGTTCGGGTGCTGCTGCTGTTGGTTCGCTACGTGAAGTTACTTTTTGTGGCTCCGTGCTAGCAAAGGAGTGGCTATCAGCCGGTTTTTCAACAGCACGGAGTCGGGTCTCCAATTCTTTAGAAGCTCTTCTGCTTAGATAACTGCACTCCTGAAAGAATCAGTGTCAAAAAGACGCTGACGCTACTGAAGAGGTGTTGCGTTAAACTTTGCACTGTTTTACTCATCACATTAATTTACTTTATCACACTCTCCTTCCTGCAACGGTGCTGCGCTGTTTGAAGAGATTTTAATAAGAATCCTGCCATATGTCTCAGGGCTTAATTTTTTTGAAGACTTTGAAGTAATAGGTGCTGTAGGGAAGCAGGTGTAATAAATGTTAGAACTCAATGATCTGCGTGAACGGTTGGTGCACTGGTGCAGTTTTAGTCTCCCCATTCTCAGGACGCGCTGTTATGCTCATAAAAAAACATTGTTTATCATGGTTAAAAGTCCCTTCCCTTTTATTTTCCTATCAAATCTCTAATTTTCCCATTTGTCCCTAATGGAACATCTGCTTGTAAAGCGGAGCTCCGACACTCTTTGGAGGTTGGCGGTGAGTGAGCAGTGCCAAGCCTGCATACTGAAAGCTTCTGCACCCACAAGGCCTTCTTTCATCACCGCGCCTCGATTCGAGGTGTGCTACCTGACAAGGCTGTAGCGGACAGCTGACTGTGTCTTTTCGTTTCTGCTGGGTCCCACACCTCCGCACTTTTTTCTTTTCTGTCGAAAGCGATGTGACGGAGCTCGGTCTGCCACCCCCCCCACCTCAGTGCTGAGAATGGGAGCAAAGTGAGGATTAGGGCTTTGCTGATCCTGCCAGTTGCAGACAACACCCAGCACTGTTCAGAGGTGCACACACACACACACACACACACACATCCTCACAGCAGATTAAATGCTTTATTTATCCAAACATGTGTCAGAGTTACAGCTGCTCAGGAGGTGGAAATAATCTTATTGGTTGCTTCAGACATCAGTGGGCTGAAAACTGCTTTTCTTTAGGAGGGAAACTCAGGTAAATGCTTTAGTTGATCAGTATTAAACATCATACCAGACCAATTTTAATTCTAGACATCCTCTTCTCATTCATTTGTGCCCATAAATGTTCTAATAGGAAGAAGTTTAGTCACTTGACAGGTTTTCAAGCTATCTTGAGGTAAAACTTTACTGTCTTGATAATTATTTTTTCATGCAACATGCTAGTTGGACGTTTACATTGATTTATTGGTTAAGTTTGATAAATATGAGCACATTGCTTGCTGTGGTTTAGCAGCTGGGGAATTATAGGTGTTAAAAACACGTCTTGCTATTGGTAGTCCTTGACAGGGCCGAGAGTTTTGGATGAGGAGTTTAAACGAGCTGGCCAGACTGACTAAAATTCAACCAATTTAACGAAGAGCTGATGCTCTATAAAACAAAACGCTATAGTCAGGTTTTTTTATTGTCTTATTTGTTTTGTTTTCTTTTTTTTTTGTAAATTTTGATTTACATAAACTTAAACATAAACCAGTTTACACGTTTGTCGTAGTGGGTGTTCTTCTACTGAACAAAGTGCTGCTAAGGACAGCTAAGGCACTAAAAGTACTGTAAGACTATTTGTGTCTTCTCTGTGTTTTTCAGTGGGATTTACTTCTTTTCTGTATGTCTACCAAAAAATTCCTCAGATTATATGTTGAGAACACTGCTTGGTTTTCAAATGTGTAGGTAAAGAGAAGTAGAAAAGTTTGAACTGATATGGATGTATTTGATCTTGAAGTACTGCCTATATTTCCAATGAAGATGTATAAAACAACTGACAAGAACAATCGGTAAGCAGACAGGCTAATAAGTGCTGTAGTAAACCCATCGGCCAGATCAGTTATGCACAACCTGCAAAAATAAGCCATCTACTCTGTTTTAATGTGTATAACAGGGACTTATATGTCACATGTATGTGCATTTTTAGCCCTAGTTTGAGATCCATGAAAACTTTACCATAGTTGTGAAAACACAACAAGGGGGCCTTGCAATGCAAAGTTTGAGTAAAACAAGCATAAAACCTTTATATTGATCATTAAACCTGAACTGTAATATTTTACACTGATTACAGAGTTTGATTACATTATAAACACAGTTTATAATTAATATGACCCTTACTCTCCTTTAGAAAACAAAACATAACCATGGGGATTCTTAGTTTCCTCCCGTAATATTGCCAAATTATCCCCTCATTCTTATAAACCCAATGTTGCTTCTCATTAGACATTTCATTACATCCTTGCAGCATAACTGTATGAAAGCAATCTTTAAATTTAAGCAGAAAAGAGAACAATCAGCCACAAAGTGAGCTGTGTGCAAATGCAAATGTAGCCATTTAACTTGCCTTCGAGCCCGCTGAGCTGACTGGTTCTGTCCCGATAAACTGATGAGAGCTGACTGGTCTTTGTACGTCAGTCAAGATTGCAGTCGTTATTTTATGCGACTGTTGCGTTTAATGAGATAACTGAACAAATTTCAGGAGGAATTTCCTTTTCAGCTAATATTGCTGTACTATAACCTAAGTTCCAGTGCACCAGTTACAGGCAGAATAAACCCATTAAAACTTCCCACCCACCACATATTTTCATCCGTCAAACTGACTAAGCAGTTGCTGAATTAGCTGCTTTCTTCCCATCTCATTTCCAACTCACCTTATTTTCTTTCAGAAGAATCAGAATGTGAATTTTGAATAAACTCAAATAACTCTCTATACAGCAATAAAGTGAATTGTGAGATGTTTGCTCTAGATTAGTTCAGAAAACTCTCTACCCTGCTGCATCCCATGGAAGGCTAGGTGGTATTATCTTTATCTGGGAGATGGTTGCTGATATCATTTTTCAAAGTGTGAATCCACCGTTGCAGCATGTGTAATCCATCTAGGTTCCGCTGACAATTTCCTGTGAAACATGTGTGTTCTCTTTTCTCCTGAAGGGAAACCATGAGCAGAGATGACTATCTCAGGAAGGAGAATAAACCAGGGCCACAATTTGTGATTAGAGGAATCTTCTGGAAGTACATGCACAAATCCCCCTCTGCCCTGGGCCGATAAATTTCTTCCCCTCGCAGCGCAATTACCAACACAATCGCATCATGCTCCATGGAAAAGATAAGACCGTTTGGCTTGTTTCATACAGACAGCTTCTAATCGAACAAATGCTATTTTAAAATACATCAACAGTGGCCTGCAAAAGTATTCACCCCCTTGGCATTTTTCACGTTTTGTTGCCTCACAAGCTGGAATCCAGATGGATTATTTGAGTTTGCCCCATTTCATTTACAGAACATGCCTACAACTTTCAATATCTATTATTTTTCTATTGTGAAGCAAAAAGAATAGGACAAAATAACAGAAAACCTCAGCCTGCATAACTGTTCAATCCCCCTAAAGGGTACTTTGCAGACCCACCTTTTGCTGCAATTCCAGCTGCAAGTGGCTCTGGATAGGTCTCTATAATTCGCCACATCTGGCCAATGTGACTCCTCGAGGCAAAACTGATCCAGCTCCTTCATGTTGGAAAGGTCTCAGTTATTAACAGCTACCTTCAAGTCTAACCACAGATTCTCAATTGGAGTGGGAGTCTCAAACTTAAGTGTTGTTTTAGCAGTGTGCTTCGGGTCGTTGTCCTACTGGAAGGTGAACCCCGTCCCAGTCTCAAATCACACGCAGACGGACACAGGTTCTGCTTAAGAATACATCTGTATTTAGCACCATCCATTTTTGTTTTGGCTTGGACCAGATTCCCAGTCCCTGGTGCTGAAAATCATCCCCACCGCATGATGCTGCTAGTTTCACTGTGGAGATGGTGTTCACAGCATTTTCCTTAGTGGTAGAAAAATTCAATTTTAGTCTCTTCTGACCAGAGCACCTTTCTTCATGTGCGTTTTGACTCAAAACATGCCTTCTTACTTTTAACTGTAAGTAATATTTTTTTTTCTGGCCACTCTTCTATGAAGCCCAGCTGTATGGAGTGTACAGCTTATTGTGGTCCTATGGACAGATCCTTCAGTCTCTGGAACTCCTTCAGGGTGACCCTTGGTCTCTCTGTTGCCTCTCCTATTGCCCTCCTTGTCCGGTCTTTTTTTTGGTAGGCGGCCCTCTCTTGGCAAGGTTGTTGTGGTACCATGTGCTTTTAATTTGAAGATAATGGGTCCAATAGTGGGCTGCACAGTGGAGCAATGGGTAGTGCTGTGCCATGCAGCAAGAAGGTCCTGGGTTCAAGTCCCTTGCCCTGGGTCTTTCTCCGGGTACTCCAGCTTCCTCCCACTGTCCACAAACATGACTGTTAAACATGACTGTATAAATTGTCCTTAGGTGTGAGTGTGTGTGAGAATGGTTGTTTGTCCTGTTTGTCTCTGTGTTGCCCTGCGATGGACTGGTGACCTGTCCAGGGTTTACCCCACCTCTCGCCCATTGACAGCTGGAGATAGGCACCAACACCCCTCACAACCCCACAAGGGTTGTGTTAGAAAATGGATGGATGGATGGGTCCGAAAGTGCTCCAGGGGAACATCTAAGACATGGATAACATTTTATAACCCCACCCTGACTTGTACTTCTCAACAACGACTTGTCTGGAGAGCTCCTTGGTCTTCATGTGATGCCTCTTGCTTAGTAGTGCTGCAGCCTCTGGGGCCTTTCAGAAAAGGTGTGTTTAAGCTGACAGATCATCTGACACTTAGAGTGGAGACAGGCAGACTTTATTTCACTAATTATGGGACATTTGAAGGTAATTGGCTGAACCAGAACTTTTCATAGCAAATACACATGCCAATTTTCATTTTTCTTCTTTTTTATGTATATTATATGTATCTTTTCCTCATTTTACGTCACCAACTCAGACTTTTTATTCTGCTCCATCCATCACATTAAATAGGATTAAGAAAAAATGTTTTCTTTAATCAGCGCTAAAGGTCAGTTCTTACAATGGTTGTCAGTAGTTATGAGACACGCACTGATCCGTTTTTTTGTTTAGCATGTTCTGGTTTGAGTCAATTTGAGAACGATAAATAACATTTTACATATTTTTTAACCTACCAGTCTATGTGCAGTAGGCATGGCCTAGTTACCGACATCAAGCTGTTAAAAAAGTTCTGGTATTAAAATTGCAGAAATGGTTTAGCTTACCATTCTCACAGTTCAATACCAGAGAGAAGAAAACTCTGTTCCTTTGCTTGCAATGGAGGCAAATTATGCTGTATGGAAATATATCTACTTCTGTAAAACACTGACAGTGAATGAATTTACAATAATAATAATAATAATAATAATATAAGTGTTGCTATCAATACAATGTGTTGTTTTAACAGCATTAGGGAATAAGGTTTCCCTCAGTAACAGGGTCCACATTCATGGACCAACATTTGCATTGTACTCTTCTGTTATATAGTCTGATTCTTGCTGTATCCAGTAAAAAGGAAAACATGACCAATAAGGGGGAAATTAATTTAGCAGCTGAGGCTATGGCAAAAGAGCATGGATTTCTCTGTATACATTATGGTCATTTACAATAGAGCAGTTGTTACGGTGGGAATTTCATAGAATAAGAGATTAATAACTGTGTTGCAGCCGTGCCCTATAGCCGTGTTTTTCAAAAGCAACAATACTTCCAAAGACGTTTCAGTGTAGCTGGTGCCCTGGAGACAAGACTTTACACACAATGAACCGCAAGGAAAAGTCTTGTGCTGCACCGCCTGCAACTTACTCCCTTATTAATAAGAAGAAATAGTACGTATCCCTGCTTGCAGCTGCAGTGCCTTTGTTGAGATTTGGCTCGTAAGTGCTTATTTTCTGTCAGTCATTCTTAATCATTTGGTCGGATTTAAAGCATGAGCTCTCTGCGACAGTGGGCACAAAGGAACATGCGATTTTGTTTTTTGGCTGTGACTGACACCTCCAAAAGATGCCTGTCAGGCGGGCAATTTCTACCAGATTGGTGATAATTATCTGTAAGGTACAGTGCTTTCATTTCAAGGATTGATAGACTGAACAGTAATTAGGCTTTAAAAAATGAGCCGATTCTGCACTGCTTTTCTGGCTTTCATCTGTAATCTACGCTATTAGTTCTATACACCAGTGAAAACCCAAGACAAACCTTTTTTCTGAGGACTTTCACACATTTTTAAGGTACTCCAGACACTTAAGTCTTCTGTGCCATCTAAATCTTTGGATAATTTGGTCATGACAAAACGGGTACATACAACTGGAGATGATTTAATGTTTCAAATAGAAAGATTGTATCAGGAACACTTTTGATTTTTGACACTCACCAACATGGAAATACGTCACGTTTACGTTGGGCACCCGGTCAGTTTGCCACATTCAGAATAACTTGAGCCTGGCGTGTTTACATGCATGCTCAGGGCCGGCCCGACGCGAACTTAGCGGCTGCTTGGGGCCCCCTGGCCACCAGAGGGCCCCCCCAATCGTTTTTTTTTTCTACAATTAAATAACTTAAACAAGTGATATAAATGAATCAATGAATGACGATGAAATAATTTATTTAATATGTTTTGTGACATTTTAATAAAAGAGTGGTATAAGTGGTATAAGTATTGTTTATTTATTTATTTTGTATTAATACATAACCTCACTGTATTTGTTTATAATATTTGCTATAACATTATAGCGTGACATTTGTGTCAATAATCTTCTAGCATAGCTGATTCTGCGTGGTGGGAAGGGGGCTCCCAAATCAAATTCTGCTTAGGGCCCCCAAGAGGCTCGGACCGGCACTGTGCATGCTGATCGGATCAATTAGCATAAACAATCCCTCTCGGAATACAATTTAATTCCGATTGAGCTGAATCCGTTCACAATATTCAGATTAGGTTGTTTATATGACACTTTTTTTTTCAGATCAGCCCTTTATTCCGATTACTTTTGTCCATGTAAATGTAGCTTTTGCCTACACCCGCTTACCCATGCAGGGTCGTAGGGGGGATGGTGCCTATCTCCAGCAGTCATTGGACAAGAGGCACTTAAGACTCTGAACAGGTAGTCAGTCCATCACAGACTTTAAGAGATGTTTACCTCACTTCCTATAAGAAACAAACTTCTGTCCCCAATAAAATGCTCTTATCATATGCTGCCTCTAACAGTCTACTTGACCAGTTTTGAGTTGTTAAACTCCGACTACAATGATGATATGTAAAACTGTCAGAAATTTGTCATTGTACTTTCTAGTGGGTATTCAGCCACTGTCTTTCTTTATAGAGAAAGCAAAGTTGATTTGTAAAGTCTCTAAGAGGCTGTTAACTTTGATGATGATCCCTTCATAATAGGAGGTGGGTCCGTTTGGTTGCATCGCTGCATCGAGCAGACATCTAAGACAGAGCTCTTCAGATGCATCTGGCTCTGCAGGTTTTGGTGTCCTGACTCCACGCCTCGCAGCTGGACTTGATTTATGTCGCTGACAAGGCCGTTTCTCTGCAGTACCGCACGCTGTGGGGTACCTCTGAAGAACGGCCTTTCAATTTATCTCTCGCCGCTCCCGCTCCCCCCCATTCTGCACTTCTGGGTCTTTAAAGCAGCTAGGAGCACAGATCAACACCTGAAGTAGAGTCCCTCCCCTTGTCCCGGCTCAGAGGATACAATGACCTCAAATCTTTTCTCTGCTCACTCACCATATTACATCGGCATGGCTAGAAACACAGGTTTTATTAGTTGTTGTAGAATTATGATTAGAGAAATCACCCCAAGGTAGGTGGACAGTGGCCGGTGTGGGTTGGTAACACGGACTCACCTTCTCTGTGAGCAGCGGAGAAACACAATATCAAACACATTCCCCGCATCCCCCACATTTCACTCTCCCTTTTTTCGATTTGGATAACTAGTGTTTGGAAGTGAATCCCTGCTGGAGTTGTGAGTAAAACTATGTTTCCACCAAGGCAATCATCTCTGTGTACAAAAGGGCCTCAGCTAGGACTAATTATTTGGTGAAATCACCGGAGCTGGTAACGATCTCGCTTCCTCTGGTCTCATGGTTCAGTAATTTCACTGATAGAATCTTAGCCCCAATTTCGACAAGCCAGTTTTATTTACCTCGTTAATTAGGTGGAGAGGCTTACAGGCCTCCGTCCTGCAGTCACGCCAGCAGTACAGCGTCTCAGAATCACAAAGTATTCAACAAAAGTCCTGAATGAAACCCTCGAATCACAACTCTCTCTCTCTGATGACTTATCCTATTTGCATGCAGAATTTTGATAAGTACATTAGAGAGTTAGGGTTTGACAGTGCTGTGGAAAAGTATTTCCCCAGTCCAAGCTTCCCCTCTTTTTTCTTTTATCACCAAACTAAATTTAACAGCAAACACAAAATGCAGTTTTCATATGATTATTTCCTTTATTCAGGGGAAAAAAACTACCCAAACCAACCTGACCCCGTCCGGAAATTAGATTTGTAGAATCATGAATTAACTTTGATTGCTTCAATTCAGACACATTGGGTGGTTTTGAACAGCATAAACAGCCTTTCTAAGGCTACAGTAACAAAGTCCAATTAAAGACTAAACTTTAACTGGAACACTCTCAAACCTTCTTTTTTGTTTTTCTTTAGCCATTTTTGAGCCATTCAGTGGTGGTAAAAATTATTATCATGTACAAATGCAGTTTACTTGTGTGCTTTGGACCGTGGTCCTGCTGCATAACCCATGGCTATGGACATTCTGTTTTAGATTCAGTGGTACCATACAGGTCCCGAAGCAGCAGAGTGGCTCCAGCCTGTCACACTGCCACCACCACCATATGTGACTTTCAGTATGATGTTAATTTTATGGGATGCTAAGCTCGAAACACACACCATCCAAAAGTCCCACTTCTGTCGCATCAGTGGACACAAAACATTCCCAAAGGTCTTGGGGATAATCAACATGCTATTGTTAGCAAACGTTAGCTGGACCAAGGTTTTCTTTTTTGATCAGCATTGGTTTTTGCCTTGAACCTCTCCCATGTGAGCAACGTTTGCCCAACCTCTTTCTTACTGCTTAACCATGAATACTTACTGAGGAAAGGGATGTTTTTAAGATGTTCTTCTTGGTTCATTTTTAAACCTACTCAATGAATCTCTGGGGCCTTCTTGGAATAATTTCGGGAGGCTGGCCACTCCTGGGAAGATTCACCACTGTTTATCACAGATGTGACAAAGACAGCAAAAACAGGAGAAAACTGCAAGGGGCATTTTCACAGCATTGTGCTTGCAGCGAGCAAACGTTCTTTCACAGTGGGAACTCCCATGTTTGAAGCAGCAGCAATCGATGTGAAATGCCCTTGTTCTTCTTCGGGATCCATTATTTGAATTGTGATGACAGTTTCCTTTTACAAGGTAGAAATTATAAAACAGATCAAAAACAAACATATGTCTGAATGATACATCAAAACAGGGCTCTGAGTGTCTTTGATTGTAGGGAAGCAGACAAAATGGGGCTTCTCCGTTTGTTAACAGGCTCAGAAAAAGAAATCACAAACACAGGCCCTTCCTTTGGACCGGGCTCTCCCCTGTGATTTCCACTTCACCAGTGGCCGGTGATAGCTGCTGTGTGACTGATGTCATTTGTGTCTTTCATCTTGTCACAGAGCAGGAAGGATCAACACGGCTCAGCCCGCTGTCCTTTCGAGGCTTGATCTCACCCAAAAGACACAGCTGTTCTTCGGGATTACCCGAGCGCACTCGGACATCTCGCCACACGTACGAAATAATCGCCTCTTTTAGGAGAATTACAGCCGAGTCCATTAAAGCTGTGTGAGGCGCCGATGAAAGGAGCGGCACTTGTGTTCATCTCACCAGTGAATTATTGATACCTGCCCCTCCGCTGGCTTCTCCCGGGATGGAGAAGCCAGCGGTCTCCGACTTGTTGTCTGGAGACGCAAGTAAGGATGAAAAGAAAAAGAAAAGGAAGTAAATTCATTACTAGTATTCCCCCCACATCTTTTTTCAGCACTGCTGTGCCTCAGTTGACTTCTGCTGTGTTTGACCTCCTGCGCTCACCCATTAGCTCCGCATTGAAATGACGAACACTCGTGCAGACAGCCAGTCTGCTCCTTTATCCGGAACGTCAGTAAAAGCGAAGCGCCATACAAGCTCTCACATTAAAAAAAAGCGGCAGAAAGCGATGAATGGCCAAGAACAGCCTTGGCTCCACTGGAGGGCTACTGAGGATTTAGGTCTTTGTGTTTACATGCAGCGCCACTTGTTCGCTCTCCAAGGAGCCTCGTCTTACAAGATGTGGGCATCACATGATTGGTGTCTTTCCCCTGAGGATAAGGAGGATTGGGGATGTTCTGAGTACAAACGCAGGTATTCAATAATGTAGAGGCTTGTTTGTCGGCTGTTTCTTGACAGACCTTATTTTACATCTGGTTCTTCTTCATTTAACTTTGATTTTCTTAATATATAGACTGATAAAACGAACTGTGAGGATATAACCAGTACAATAGGTATAAAAGATTAATTCATGTTTTGTCTGGATGAACTGGGTTCTGATAAAGATTTCAGCTTTTATTCCTTGGCTAATTTAAAAAATTTTTATCACATAGATGTGACGTTTTAGATAAACAAGCTCAATGTTATCATTCCTGTCTTTTTCAACCACACACTTTGCTGTCAGACTGAATTTTTGGGTTGAACACTAATAAAACAACATCAGTCTTTATTTGAGTGGATTTTCATCGGAATTGATGAACATTAGAATAAAAGCTTAAGTATACTTATATGAATTGGTTAAATTACAGTAAAATTATTGAAAGAACTGAACTGAACTACTAAATACCTGTAAACCCCCTCCTCCATGTTAAAAGAGAGACCATAAATAAGAACTTCCTTGAGATTAAGGGACCATAGATTATTAGTATAGTAATGAATGTTTTAATCTGTTTACCACTTTAGCTATGGTGAGCCATTCATTGTTAAATACTGCCTGAGGGTGAAGAAGCTCAGTCTACTAGCAGGTTGGAGATTAACGTTAGCATTAAACAAAATACCCTAGATGTTTTCTCCTAGACACCACGCATGATGAATGAAAGCAACACCAGGCATCAGTGCTTTACATAATGGCTAGCCAAGATGAAAGCAGTGATAGCAAAGTCTTCAGTTCCAATGTGAGTTTCAAATAATGTATAATGTTTTGTCTGACGGCAGTAGCTCGAAGACCTAAGAGGGCCCTAGTCAGGCAATTAAAGATCTTTGTGGCGAGCGTGGTTTTCATGTAATTAATTTCCATGAGGAGCGTACATATGTACCAAAAATTGTAATTTAAAAAGAAAAACTATTCCAGCAGCATTCAGGTAGAAATTGTTTTGTTGGCTCCAGTACCGACTGGCATTGTTACTCTGATTGCCACTAAATTGTGTCAACTGTCATTGAAATGCCCTATTTTATATTACACTGCTTTCAGTTTTCATTATCATAATTAACAATCTATAATCAGGCTGTGTTTTACTTGGGTTTATCTGCACAACATGTAATGTAGTTGTCAATACCTTACACCAACTTTTCCCACAAAATCCTGTTTTTAAATTTTAAGACTCAAGAAAATGCTACACATAGGGTTGGAAAAAAAAGTTGAAAATAAAGCTACAATGATTACTTACAATCTGACCATAATTGCAATTAATTGGGTGGGTAAACGAATGGATGCATCAAAATAAAAAGCTACTAATGGTCACCTGAACAGTCTGGTTGCTGACTGTGTTGAAGTTATTTATAACTGCTTTGACCTGAAGTGTTTTGCTTCCTCGCGTCTCAGTCCAGGGCTGTTCCTTCGCTGGCTGTTTTTGTTGGGTGAGGAGACATACTGTGCATCCTTTTCTGTTTGCTTCCACAAAGTCCCCTATGTTTCCTTCATAGAAGATTTTTTGTGGAACGTAAGAGTGTTGACTCTTTGCTTTGTCTTTATTGGAACAAGAGGTCACACATCCATTCAAAATATTAAGATCTATATTTATCCAGAGAACAATCCTATTTTTGTTCAGAGCAAAGGAATAGTATAGCACATCATGTGTTATACTGACGCAGAACACCAAGGGCTCTGTTTGTGTCAGAATAGTGTTTTAGTGGGATTTTATTTTAAAACAAAATAAAATCCCATTAAATTTTTATTATTTTTATTAAAGAGTTCATTTTCTTGCAGTAAGATACATCAGGGATAATGCCATCGAGGTGTCAGAAATTAATGGATGATGCGGAGGCATGAACGTCCGATGCAAAGCAGAGGACTATTGCCATTAATTTCTGATAATGCACACCTCTAAGGGCATTACATTGCTTATACCATGGTCACTTACTGAAAAACTAAATATTAAATTAATTATTAATACTTTGAGTTTTTTTTTTTTCACAGTTAAAATCATGTGTTTTTTTACAAGAAGCGGCTGAGAGAACTATTTAATATCTCTCATTGTGACGTGCTGCCAAGTTAACCACCGTCTACTGTCTTGCCGTTACCAGCTAACATTTGAGCCAGCGCAATAATTTAGAACAATTAGGCTATTTGACCAGAACTTTTTTATAGGTGTCCTATAACACTTTTTAACAGACACCCTGCAGCCAATCAGAATTGAGTATTCACCCAGACCGTGGTATAATATAATATCCTACCTATATACAGTATATTTTCATTGATTAATATTTAATACTCTCCAAAATCCCATTTTATTGTGCAGCTCTGCTCTAGACACAGTAGTGTGGTTAATGTATATCCCTCGTTTTAATTGTGCTTACTCTGCTGAAGTGGTCAGTTGTATTACTGCGGTGCCATTTGACGGGCCATGTTCTTCAAATTTATCAGTCTGCAGGTTGGACGCCATTAACTGAGCAGCATCCCATGCCATAATATGGCCTTGTTTAACTGATGACCATTGCTGGCTGCTCTGCATTCAGCACTTTTGCTCTCGGTCACATATAAACCAAGAAGGCTCCACTCAGCAGCACCATGTGGTTTCAGAGGTAGATTCACTCACACTAACTGTCCCTGCACTTTCTTATCACATCTGCCACTTGAGAAAAAATACTCACTGAGCTAGGAGGTGGTGATGGGAGGAGGGGGGTGTTGTGCAATTATACACTGTTTAAAGTTATTTAATGTTTATTAAATAACCCTCTGTCTGTTAAGTATTGTCTGGTGATAATCAGCTGTTAAGCTGATATCAGGACAATGGTTGAAAGGAATGATTCGAGCACTAGCGATCTTTTAACAGCAAACCCTGCACACACATAGAATAAAGGAGTGACAGCTTCTTTCAAGTTGAAGAATTTAATAACAGAAATAAAATGAACATCCAGAGAACATCACTATGTAATGCTGTTTATCTGAATTAACACAATATTGCGATTAACAAATCCTCTCTACTAGGCTAGTGAAACTTAACTAAACTTCTAAGCAAAATAAAGATCAAAAGAAGCTAAGCTAAATAACTATTTACATCCAAAAACAAACAAAAGACAAAACAAAAGTGGTTGGTCATAATCAGAATAATTCGGTGAATCCTTGTTCGCTGCAGATCTGATTAAAATAAAAAACATGGAATGGAGTTAAAAACATTTGGCATGTGTTTCAATCCATTCACAATGCAAAGCCCAAGTTAAACAAAACATTATTTGATGAAATAACATTTGTTTAAGTTAAAGAACCAAAGTTCACCTTAAAGAATGTGAATCGTGGTTAAATTAGCTTAACTAATTCAGAACAACATTTGACATGTGTTTCAACCCATTCACAATGCAAAGCACAGGTTAACCAGAACATTATTTTGAGTAAATAATATTCTAAAGACTGATTTGCTCAATAAAATCATTTAACCCTTATGGCCGATCTTTATCAAAATTGCCTTTAAAACCGACATTAATATTCGATATTAATGTGGGAATAAGGCTCATAGCCCCATCGAAGGATGGCCGAGCAGAACGGTTAAGCTTTTATGCTTTAAAACTGCTCCTTTTGAATGTCCGGAAATCGGATGTTAACAGAAGCTAATAGCATTTTGGCTAGCGGGCATTCGGCGCTAACAAATAAAGGCTTTAGCTTTATTTTTAGTCATAATGAGTGGGCTGGATAACGTAAACATTAATGTCCCATCAATGTATGAAACCCTTGTGGAGATAACCTTTTGTTATAACTATAAAACACACTCAAATGATATTAGCAATACCATGAACGGAAGGCTAGCGTGAGCTACCTCCGTTAGCCCTTTGTTCTAAAGGCACCATGTGGTCGGAACAAGTTACCAAACATTTCCAGGCGAACCATTTAACTTCTTCCTCAGCTCCCTATGCCCAAACCTGTCGGTGCCTCGTGTGAGTTTTGTCCAGTTTGGCCATTCCAAGGAAGGAACGTTGAAAGCAGGGAGGTTGTTTGTTGTTCAGCAGCGGCAAGGCGTTTAGCTCTGCAGCACCATGTGGTCGGGGTCGGAGGCCTGGTCTCTGCCACGTTCTCTGACCCGGTTGCAGTCACGATTTGAGCAGGGGTTTTCCTCAGCATACAGCTTTCAGCTCCATCTGGGGTTCGCTTCCCGGTAACGGCTGAGGAGAAATACACAGAGCTGTTTTGGCAGGCAGGATCTTTCCTCCTGCTACCGGTGATGAGGTTAAAACAGCAGACTTAGCTCTGTATTTGTGTGTTGTTTATCCGGATTCAGTCAGGTCCTCTATTGAAGCAGGCAGGCGACTTTAGCAGACCCTGGATCAAGCGTGGCTGGCCCAGCTACTGTTGTGGATGGGCCTCCCACAACGTAATGATTTGCACTAAGTCCTTCAAAAATTCTAAGTTCTTGGTAAGGCAGTTAAAAATATCAAACAGTAGTCAAAAAGTGAACAAAAGTAGCTGAGTCTCAGTCCAGGGTGGTTTATTGCAACAACACAAGACAACCACACGTGAGATGTGCTCCGGACAACATCATCTGACAACATACAGAAAGCGGTCGGTTTAAATACATTCTCTGGATCTTTGAGCTCCTCCTGTGAGCCACTCCTTTTTTACATAATTTCCATTGTTTTTTCCACGGATATCTTTGTTAATTTTTTACCTATCAGTGGAAACTTTTATGGGGCGTGCTTTTTTTAAAACAAGGTTACACATCACAGCTCCTCCCAATCATGGCCCCTGCTCATTTCCATATGGTTACACGTCATTACCTTTTCGGACTTGGACCTTTTTTCTGTGTTCATTTTGGAGTCTTTCATGTTCTGCTTTACATTGCAAATGGCTTGCCCTTTTGACCCAGAGGTTTTTCAATTTCCCCTGGTAAATTGGTAAATTCCATTGACCCCCTAATTCTTATTCTGGGCTTGTTGCATGACACACACACATGTTTCTTAGGTGAATGTTTACAGCACCCCTTATATCAATTGTGATAAGACTATATTTATTATAAGATATTCATTGTGAGATATTAATCCACTACATTCCCCCCTGTGATCCTGTAAAGGGTCACAAAATAAATCACACTCTACAAATGATTGTCTATTTATCATGGCTATGAATGTCTAGAGTAAATATTACTAGTATAACAAAGGCTAATTGTAATTAATACTTAGCACATCACAAACGTACCACGATTAATACCAACATCTAAGATCAAAACACACTTCTACTAGTAGTAAGGGATACACAAAACTATGATCACACAGTAAAACATAAGATTTATAGTTAAACAAAGAGGGAACCCCCCCCTTTGGCACTCTTGTGAGGACTTTTCCCCTTGCTTACTTTTTTTTATAGAAGGATTTTCAGGATTTGTTTCAGCAATGTTAATGGGCCTCAGGTTGACATATCCGTGCAGCTTGAACACCTGTTAGGACACCTCAACCCTTTACCCAGGGTGCATTGGACACCCTACATCAAACGAGTTGATGTTTAAATATTAATACCAAATACTCCATCATGCCCGCTGTATCAGGCTAACCAGTCACTTAATGGTCAGTAGACTTTCATTACAACCAACATATGAGCAATCCTATCGATGCTCCCTGCACAGTATTAGTACTGTCACATAGGTTATATACATACATAATTATATTTATCTTTTTAAGCATGCACCATCATATTTATTATTGAAGTATACATAATCATTTCATCATTCACATCAGCTTAGTTTTCTCTTTTCTTTTTTTTTTTTTTATTGAAAGTTCTAAGGTTGGGGATTAGGGAAAACCACCCCCCTTGGAGGTCGATTCCCCAGTCCTTCTGTGGAAGTCCCAGGAGCTTGTCCCTGTAGCTGTGCCAGTGTCGTAGCCGCTAAACGCCACTGCAGTACTTGCCGCCTTGCTGTGTCCCGTTCTGCTGTCATTTGCAGCAGTTTTTCCTGTAAATTGACAATAGTTTGTTGAGCATCCTGAAGTCGTCGTGTCAGATTGTCCTGTTCCTGGGTTAACTGGCATACTCTAGCCTTATGTTTGGCTTTGTATGTGCTGCGGCGAATTGCGAATATGTGCTTCTTTGACGCCGGAGATAGACCTTTGACTAGCAGAGTGTAAACTCCAGTATCCATGGAGGCAATTTCAGTTTTTAGGTCCTGGGCGGTTCTGTAAAGATCCAGAGGGCTCATTAGAAACCCCTGGACGTGGCTCATCTCGAGGGAGCTCAGTTGCATCTGCTGAAAAATATTAACAGTAGGCTCCAGTGCAGGATTTCCCATTGCGGTGGGACCCGTCGTCCTCGTGCCCGATGTAGATGGCCTCTCATGACCAGCTCCGTTTGGCCTTCCTTGGCCCGGTGTGGATGGAAACTCCAAGGCAGCTGTGTCCGGCAATCCTCGGTCTGCAGGGTCCTCGGGGCTGAGTGGGCTGAAGATGATCCTCAGGGCCCCTGGTGATGGTGGGTCATCCATGTGTATCTCTCCCAGGTCCACCATTCCTCCCGGTAGTGCAGCGCTAGGGCCCTCTGCTGGATCGTCTGGACGCCTATTAGGGAGACCAGTGCCTGTACCTACATATGCTTGTGTGCCTAACGACGCATGTGCGGCATCTGTGTTTCTTCTATTTGCACGTCCCTGCCAATCCTCAGCGGGTGTGTGGTGCACATTAAAATAAGCGTCCGCCATTTTCAGCAGTCTGCATGTGGAGACATAGTATGTTATAGGTATATAACCACATGAGAGGCACATACTTTTCCTAAAAGAATTTATAAATACTTTTAGCATGCAAATTACTATTTCTAAGCTAATCTATAAATACTTGACATCCATTTAACTACATCTACAGTTGATTATAAAGACTTGGCATGCCATGTACTATATATGTAATATATATAAAAAATATGCACGTACCTGGTGGGGGTGAGAGGGGATCATGGTATTACTTTATATGTCTTGGTCTATCTGTACCTCTATTATGGGGAATTGACCAGTTACTTTCACAATAAGTTTTGAGACCAACCCCCGAATGAGGGGTACGATGCAGCAGACAACTACTAATATTATCAATATTATAGTTCCTAGTATTATTCCTGCCGCTTTGAGGTATCTTGTCCACCCAAGCTTATTGAACCAATCCCAAAACCCCTTCAGCTGAGTGTTCCAGTTGGATCTCTCCACATGTTCATCTCTCATGCGCTTCATTTCTTGAAGAACACCTGTCAGGCTGCCGTTAATATCAGTATGCATAGGGATTAAAGTACAACAATCTGTCCCGATATAATCACATAGCCCCTGGTCTCCGGCCATACGGGATTCCAGTACGAACCTATGTTGTAAAACCATTAGTGATGTAGCATGTAATTGTTCTTTTATAAGGTCTACGCCCTTTATTGTAAAATTTATAAACCTTTGTTGATTGTACCATAGGAGATTTATCCACCTACTATTTCGAGCTATGTATTGCGCATTGGTAATTGTTCCGACGAATGGTATCGAGCCGACTCCTCTCCCAGATTTTATCCAATCACTTCCTATAGCAGTATGTTTCTCTGGCACCCCTAATGGGACCTGATCCCATGTAATGTATACTTCATCTGACATTTGCCAATTCTGTTTGTGCTCAGTAGGAGTGCTTCTTTTTGTACGGTTTCTCATTTCATTAGGTGTCTTGTTGCTGAGTTTTTGATTATCTACTATTAATTTTAGTTGTCCTGTAAGCATTACTGGAGCACAGATACCTTCCCACTGAGGAGGCAGTGAGGATAGTATTGGCTCAGTATTGTGACACAACCAAAAAATGTCTCCTAAAGGGACAGATCCTTGCGCCAGACTCCTTACTCGGTATTGAGCTACTGTTGTAGGTTGGAAGTCATAGATAATATTTCCTCCATCTGGTACTATTTGTTTACAACTTATATTACTTTTAAGGCTAGTTTCACATAGTTTGATGTAACTAACGTTCCCTCCTGCTGCCGGTGGGTACCACGGTATCTTATTACATTTCACCATCTCATCTGCAGTCTCCATTTTGCTAGAGGTTCTGTCGGTCACCTCTTCTAATTCTGTTCCTCGTGCTATACAAAATGGAAAGCTTAGTTTAGCCGGCTTTTGCACTACTGGAGGGAGGGAAGATGTACTCATTACTGTATTTATTGAGGAGGTTATTGCTTCGGGGCATCTTTTCCTGTCTTTTGTCCATGATGGTAAACCTGCAGCCATATGCATAACACAGTGAGCAAAACATTCTGATATGTCTGTGCAGTCGCCTATTTTACTTCCGGGTATACTCTGAAGGGTCGGTAACTGCTTAGCATTATAACAGGCTATACAATCATCTTTAGGGCGCTTTTTAGCTGTAAACATAGCTTGAACTGAAAATTGTATCCATTGTTGAAACATATTCATTTGCCATTGTGACGTTTTTAATTTATTCAGATCCCTTTTCTGTCTTCTGTTTATTAATTTTACTACTCTATGGGCTCTTTCTATCGTCATTATTTGTTTTGTTAGTATGTTTTGGCACATGTTTGTTTTGCATCTTACCGTAATGATCACCATCCCATCCCCACGGCAGTCCATGCTTTGTGGAGTTCCAAGCCAATGTTTTCCCATTGACTCGTCTCCTAAAATTTCCTCAGACATCACATAGTCATAACCTTCGGTTTGCACATGCATTAATGATTTATTCTCCCCACCGTTATTACTGATTATCCCTTGGTTAGTAGCTAGTGTTATCATTGCTAGTGCACATGTCTCTGTTTGACGCTTTACCTGTGAGTGTGCATTGTTAGTGGTGAGCTTAATAAGATCCCCCCTTGTTAACTCTAAAAGGGTTAACAAAAGAAGAAAACTAGTCAGATTCGGAAGAAGACGCATACGAGTGACGCCCAGACGGCGATGGAGTGGGCGGACACGACCCGCTCGCCGACCCAGACGTGCCGTCCGAGGGAGTGGATAGGGAGGGAGGGGGTGGGGAAGGTGAAGGTGAGGGATGTGGAGAAGGGGAAACAATTCCAGCACTGTCTGATGAGTGATGAGAAAAAGGTTCTTCCAGTGCCTCAGAGCTGGGTGAGTCTGAGACAGACCTGCTAGGAGTCTGAGTGGCAGGAGAATCATCATTACTGCTGCCAAAGTCAGAAGGCGAATCGGAAGCAAAAGAATGAACATTATCATTCTCAGAGTCCCCTGACAGTGAAGCCCGTCGGGCTGCCAAGCGGGCTGATCGTCTCTGGCCATCAGACGACGACGGGGCTGAGGATGCATCAGTGCTCGCCCCAGGTACGACATCAGACGCCTGTGAATGTGCTATGGTAGTATGCGGAGGGAGACTTGCTGCTGCCCTTTCAGCATGCGCAGAGCCCGTCGGTCCTGGATCAAGGCCAGGTGGGTCTGGTGGACGATGACGTGTGCAGTGGTTCTTATGGAACCAGAAGGGCTTACCTTCAACTTTTAGGGCAGTGGGGGTGGTAAGAACAACTTTAAAGGGCCCTTCCCTACGAGGTTCGTTCCACTGACGTCTAAATACTCGTATGAACACTCTGTCACCGACTTGGACGTCTCTGACGTCCACTGGAATACGTGTCTCGTCTCGGTTGTGAGCTGCTTTCACCTGTTGAAATATAAGTCTGTGAATACGGGTTAGGGACCTGAGGTAGTCCCCCAGTTCACGTTCAAGTTGCGCCAGGGAAATCTCCTCCTGGGGCCCTCGCACCTGTGGGAGAGGCATAGGTCGACCTGTAAGCATTTCATGAGGAGTAAGATGGGTTAATCGGTTAGTTTGAGAACGCATTGCCATCAGTGCAATCGGCAACGCATCCACCCACGTCAGGCGGTTATTGCTATCAGCAATAATCTTTGCAATCTTGGTTTTGAGCACACCGTTGGCTCGTTCGACGGAAGCCTGTGACTGGGGATGATAAACACAACCAAACTTTTGTTTTATACACAACTGGGTGAACATCGCCTGGATGACCTGTGAAATAAAGTGAGGTCCGTTATCAGATGAAATAGTATCAGGCATACCAAACCTGGGAAACACTTCTTTACATAAAAACCTTGCTGCTGATTTGTGATCGTTTTTAGCAGTGGGGCAGGCTTCTATCCACCTGCTGAAACGACAAACAACCACAAGCATGTATCTCTTTCCCTGCACACGAGTTAACATGTCAACATAATCCATAATCAGATGACGAAAAGGGCCATCCGGCATGGGGATATGTGCTAAGGGTTGTGTGAACATTTTTCGCACATTGTACTTGGGGCAGTGTGGGCATATAGCTAATTCTCTGTCTACCATAGGTGTCAAATAAGGTGACCACCATACTGCCTGCAATTTTCGACCAACCTGGGCGCGCGAACAATGATCAGGTTCATGCATTATTCTGATAGCTGTTGGTAATAAGGACAAAGGAAGTACAAAATGTCCTCGGAAACTTCGCCACAACCCTGCATGGGGGTGTGATGTGCGTACCGCCCCCCTTTGCACCCACAAACGTTTTTCTGCTTCAGAGACGCTGTTCTGTGCCTCAATTAATGAGGCTAAATTAGTGATGGGTTCACAGTCAGCTGCAAGAACCATTGGTCCTTGTATTGCAGGTCCTGTGGCTTCTTTGGCTGCCTCATCTGCTAAGTTATTTCCTATTGCTACAGGGGTTTTTGTCGTCTGATGTGCGCCACATTTTACAATAGCTAACGCAGATGGGAGCTGCATGGCTTGTATTAATTCCATGACAGCCTGCCCATGTGTCACCGGGGTGCCATCAGTTCGAACAAAACCTCGCTGTTTCCAGATGCTCGCGTTTATATGGCATACCCCATAACCATACGCACTGTCTGTATAAATGGTGACTCTTTTACCTGTAGCTAATTTACATGCAGCTGTTAATGCTTTTATCTCTGCCAATTGGGCAGAGCAAGGTTGGTCAAGGCTCATGGACTGAACTTTTGTATAGGTGCCGTCGGGGTCAAGCCGGACCACTCCATATCCTGCTTTGTTCCCCGTCTCACCTCTGACGCATGACCCGTCAACAAACAATGTTAGATCGGACGGGATTGGTTGATTGTATAAATCCTCCCTTACTTTCATGAAGGCGTCCGTCTCCTTGAGACAATCATGGGGCTCACCTTCTGTTGGCAAAACCATCCTTGTGGCCGGGTTGATCGTGACACAACGTTGCACGGTAAGGTCAGGTCCTGAAAGCAGAACTTCATAACCAGTGCGACGAGCTTGGGTTATCACGAAGCGTGGGCTTGTGAGCAGTGCATGTAATTGATGTGATGTATACAAGAAAATAGGGTGGCCCATAGTAATTACTGAGGCCTTTTTGTATGCAAATGCCGCTGCTGCCAAGCCTTGATAACAAGGAGGCAGGCCTTCTTCAACTCCATCTAATTTTGTACTGTAATAAGAAATTGGTTGTTTACCTGTGGGGGTGTCTTGCATCAATACTGCACATGCATACCCTTGTCGCTCTGCCACGTACAGATGAAATGGTTTGCCATAATCTGGATTGGCCAGAGCAGGAGCCGTTTGGAGATCTTGTTTTAGCAGCTGAAACGCTCCCTCTGCCTCGTCTGTCCACTGTAACTGAGCCGACTGGTGTCCTTGGCCTGCGGCTTTAATAAGTGCTCTCAATGGAGCAGATTTGATGGCGTAATCACACACCCACGGTCTGCTGTAACCTGCCATGCCAAGGAAAGACAACATGTGACCAACAGTTTGAGGTTTGGGCAATTTGGTAATGGCTTCTATTTGGGACGGTGCGATAGACCTCTTGTCCCCACTGAGTTGCCTGCCGAGGTATTCCACTGTTTGTTGACAGAATTGTAATTTTTGTTTACTTACTTTGTGTCCTCCTTCTGCCAATGCAGTCAACACCGTAATGGAGTCTTTTTCACACTGCTCTTTTGAGGCAGAACAGATCAAAATGTCATCAACATACATCAACATGGTGGATGGTAAGTCTAAGTGATTCAGATCATTTGCCAGCACACGATTAAAAATAGATGGTGAATGTACAAACCCTTGGGGTAATCGTGTGTACGTATATTGCTGACCTTTGTACGTAAATGCAAACAGATACTGGGAATCTGGATGCACAGGCACACTGAAAAATGCTGAACACAGATCTATCACAGTGAACCATTTTGTACCCGGGGGTATGTTGCTTAACAATGTATGGGGGTCTGGTACTATCGGTATTTCTTCTGCTACAATGGCATTGATTAATCTTAGATCATGGACTAATCTATATTCATTACCGTTAGGCTTTTTGATGGGAAAAATTGGTGTGTTACAGGGGCTTACCGTCGGTTTTAGAACGCCTACAGTTTCTAATCCTGTTATAATGGGCTGTATGCCTTCTACTGCTTCATGTTTGAGGGGGTATTGTCTTTGAAAGGGTAATTTAGCATTTAATTTGGTGGTGAATTTAATGGGGTCAGCTGATTTTACTAAACCTACATCTGTTTTGCTTTTGGACCACACCTGCTCAGGAACTTGTTCTAATAGTGATGCGTGCTCCTCTGTCACCGCCATTTGTCTTTTCCCAGGCACTTTGATGTGTTCTGCTATTACTTCATCTGCTTGTGAAAATGAGATTTTGAAGAATAGTCCATCTTTTGATACACTAATCCGGTTCCATGCAGTATCGATCCATTCTGTGACTTTCTTGGCTTCTTGAATCATGGGACCCAGGTCGTGCGACTCGTACTGGTCAGCAATCAGCAATGTGACATGCGGCGCTGAGTCAGTGACCTGGAACCATTCTGCAATGTCTTTTTCAGGAAACTTGACAACGGCTGCGGCTCCTTGTGGCCCAACCATTATGTCAGCATATTGGATGACAGTTGTTTTGTTGTTAATTTCTTCATCCCAGCTTTTCTCATAGTCTTCATGTTTCTGTCCTTTATCATAAAACATGGTGCAATGGAGGGGTAGGAAAGGCTCTTTAGATTCATCGTAGTGGTTCATTATCAGAGGTCTCCATGTTTCCCACTCCAATTGGAGGAAAGAAGTAGGTGACGTGAGTTTCATCCAAAATACTTGATCTTCGGGGTCATGATTTGTCATTTGTAGGGTCATCTGTGGGCCCAGTGGCATCATGAAGGCTTTGCTGTTGTCAGTTGCTTCAAAATAAATTCCATTTGGAGTGCATTTAATCTTTGCGTTGAGCTGGCATAACACATCTCTGCCCAGCAGATTAATTGGCGTATCTGCTGAATAAAGTAGTGGTGCATACACAGTCTTTTCTCCTATAATCATGGGAACTGGCTCAGTCATGGGTATTATTTGGGTTTTCCCAGAGAAACCTACCGTTCGAATCTTTGATGCTGAGAGAGGCAGACCAATTCCATTTTTTCCTATGCAGGAGTACGCAGCACCTGTATCAATCATGAATTGATGATGGCTGTCATATATTGTGACATCAATTGTGGGTTCCGTTTGTGGGCGTTGTGTTAATACAGGTAGAATGGCCTCTCTTTCAGGTTTCTCTGGGCACCCCTATTGCCAGTACGCTTCAGGCCCTGCTCCACTGCTGGCAGGTCCTGTGGCAGGGTGCTGGGGTCCCATCCATGGATTGGTTGGGCAGTCTCTTTGCATGTGTCCGACTTGACCACATCCCCAGCACTGCAGCCTCAGCTGCTGTTGTCCCATTTCTGGACCCGCCTGGGGCATCCGCTGGTATTGTCCGTGAGGGGGCCTCCTTGGGGCTCCTTGTTGTCCTCTCCATCTTCCCCGCATGGGTGGCCCCCCTCTTCCTCTTCCAGTCATCACGTGCGGGGGACCTGTTCCCTGATTTAGATGCACATGGATAGGGGGAACCTGTTGAGTTTGGGCCCCTCCTGCAGGTGGTGCTGTTGGATACTGCATCTGCTGTGTGGGTGGAGGGATGGTGGGAGATATCACTGGGGCTTGAACGACTTCACCTCCTGCTGGTCCACTCTCAGCTGTGGGAGGGGCTGCCACTGTCAGCGCGGCTTGATGTTTGGGCTTCTCTCTGTCTCTCTTTGCTTTTGTTAATTCTCCAATTTGCAGTTGGGCCAACTTTGTGGCTAACATCTTGCTTTGGTCTTCAAGCGCTTGTTTTTCAGCTCGGTGCATGTTTACATAATGTATGACATGCTCAGAGAACGCAGGCCAGTCCATTTTTATGAGTCCCACCACTCCATCCAGTTTGGCCTGTACTTCTTTGGGCATGGCACCTTTAACGTACATTTTAAATAGTGCCTTGGTTGATTCTTGCTCATCCCATTCACTTCCTGTCTCTGCTTTCCACATTTGTTGAAACTTGTGCAGAAACTGGGCTGGGCTCTCATCATCTTTTAGACATTCTTCTTTCAGCTTGGTTGGGTCTCTGCGTGAGGGATATTTGTTTCTCAGGGCTTCCCATACTCGGGGTCTCATATGGTTGAAGGGTAACCCATCACACCGGTGCCCGCGCATGACCCCTGGAAGCCCAGCCTCCACAAACACTTCTTTGGCTGCTGAGTGTCCTGCCATTTTTATTAGCAGTGCTTTGATGTCTCCTGCTGCCAAGTTGATGCCCCCCGTGATTTCTTCTAGCTTTTCTATCCATTTGTCGGCTCCGTCTGCCAGCGGCGTCAGTCTTCCTGCAAGCGTTATCATGTCCATAAATGACCATGGCATGTAGCGGTCATCATTCGGTCCCTTGGAAATTAAAGGCATGATCTTAGCCTCCTGCCCCTGTGCTGCTGCACGTAGATGTGCTTGCGATCTCGTTTCCATTGCATGATTGCGGTGCTCTTCCACCTCCACATCCACCTCAAGTTCAGTTGCAAGTTGTTTTTTCACACCTGAAAGCATCGCTCTCCTTTCCGTGACCTCCCGAGGTCTTACAGCTGGGCCCTTCCCGCTCTGTCTGGTCCTGCTGACAAAATGTGGGGATATTATGTCGTTCCCATCATCCAGACGTTCAGCTGCGTCCCATAGTTCCATATTTCTTTCTCTTTCATCCTCTTCCTCTTTTTCTGCTTCTGTGAGCGTAGTTTTGAAGTGCTGGTCAGGGTGGTCTGCGAGGTCAATCTGGGCTGCCTCCTCCATCCGCTGTTCAACTTCCTGTCTTTGCTTCTCTTCTCGTTGCTTTCTTGCACATCTCTGTAATTCTTTTAAGTTTCCCTCATATTCCTTTACTTCTTTTCTCAGTCTTTCCACCTCCTCTTGTTCCTCTTTTTTTCGACTTTCTGCTTCCCTCTGTCTCTCCAAACGTTCCCTATGTTTCCCCCAGCTTCGGGTTAATTTAAGGCACTCCTGCAATTCCTCCAGCTCTGCAGTTGTTCTTTCTTCCACTGATTCTGACCTTTCTCTTGGATTTGATTTTCTAAGTGCCTGAGGGAGAGTCGTGGGCCATCCGACTGATGCGGGCAAATGAGCCCTAGGAGGTGTCGGTGGGCTGGAGCAGGCACTATCCTCCTCCTCATCTAACGAGCAACTTGGCATCTCTTCTTGGCTTATATTTCCCCAATTTCTCTGCTGTCTATCTCCTTTTCCTTTTTCTCCCTCCCCCTCGTTATCCATTACTAATTTTAACCTCCCTGTGATTTTACCCCTACTAATTTTATCTGTACACACTGGGTACTGCCCTGCTGCTGTGGCCTGGTAAGGTGGTGGCTTAGAACCAGTAAACTCAGGTGCTGTTGGGATTTTATTACTTTCAACTTTAAAATATCGCAAGATATCTCTCTGTTCAGCATGTTTCTGTTTCTTACGCAACTGCGTTTGGTCATTTCTTGCATCGTTATGCCGCAGCCTTTCTTCTACTTCATCATAGCATAATGGATCAAAACTACCTTCTATAGGCCAGCGATTTTTTCCAGATGTTATTTTATGCCATTCCATCATGCATTTTTGAATTCTGCGTTTGTTAGAAGGATGTGTTATCATTACTAATTTAGCAGGCGTCAGTTCCTTAGTCTGTTTGCTCACGTTGGTTCCCATGGCACTTAGCAGTCAGCGGACACTGTGGCCTGTGTCTATTTACTTAGGGCTGAACGATTTTGGAAATAATCTAATTATGCTTCTCCTTGCTACTGTAATTTTAATGTGATTATTTCCAATCTAATTTTACTCACATATAAACAACAAATCTACTTTGTTTCCTTGCTGTGCAGCTCAATTGTTAAAAGACTCACCGCATCTAAATTCAGAACAGCAATGATTGTGTTTTAACCTAACTATATTTTAACCTAGGTTGCAATTTTTTACCTTTCTCTTTATTAATCGTAAGTAAAGAAAGAATGGCCTATACCTAGAGTTGTTTGTACACAAGGACTAGTTACACCTAGAACCTTTATTGTTTCTATTAATCAGAATGTTATTCAATAGACTAGCTTTTAGTTAATTTGGACATTTAATCCTTGTTAAATTTAAGGTGCAGTCTACGGGCAAGTCTAGCTTTAAACTAATTGATCTGTATTTTTATGCTACGTATGATTATAGAGACTTCCAAATCCAGTAATAAAATTAGATTATCTCCCTGCTGCTATTGTCTTTCTTTTAGCTAACGTTTTTGTCAACACCTAATGGACACGTTTTAGTTTTATAATTTTTAGTAGCTACAAATTGTAAACTCTGTGATTTTGGAAATTACGTTTATATTAAGACTGCTATTAATTGTCCAGCCCAGCTATTTACTAACCCTCTTAGTCCCTATTTGTCTGCTCTTTATCGGGTCCTGCTCTTTCCAATATAGATGTGTCCTTTTTTAACTTTTTTCCTTTTTCGATCTGTTATATTTCAACAATCTAGGGTTAGGGTATTTCTGTTATGCTGAACTTTTCTTGTTTTATCCTTTGTTTTATAATTTTATATTATATATATTTTACTACTATCAGTTATTATCGTTTATCATTATCTTATCTTTTTATGCTTTATTGCTTAAATTTTATTTTGTTCTATACTTTGTTTCTTTCGAATATATATCTGTATCCTTATCGCTGTCAATTTATTATTTATTATTATCTTATTTCTATGTATTATTATTATAGTTCCCGTTTTCCCTTATTTCCCTTTTTAACAATTAATCTACACTTTACATACACTAACACAGACAGACATGTATTTTAGCTCTCACCTATTGCACTTCTTGTGCGTTACTCTGCAGGTCTATATTATTCTTACAATAACTTTCCTCACTGTCTCTTACAGTGGCATACGCGTTTTTCCCAGCTTCCCGGCCCCACTTTCACGCTGGACAAGTGAGGGACGTCTCCTTCGAGCGGTACTTTATACTCTGGTCTATCGCTTAGGCCAGGTCTCTTTAATCATCAATACTTTTGCACAACTTCATAGCACACTTCCTGACTATCACTTAGTCACCAATGCCCTTATTCTGCCACAAATATGAACCATACACTAAATGCATCCACTGCTCCGAGCGGCTGTCTCACCAGACTTATGTCAATCGCTTTGACCGGTCTGTCCCTACTTCTCTACCTATTATCTATTTCAGATACAAAACAGTTCTTTGCATCAATCAATACCTTACACAAAAATGCATCAGTTTTTCGTTAGCCATATATTCATGCACATATACTTTTTTCATCAATTGATACCTTAAACAAAATTGCAGCAGTTTACATTAGCCATATATTCAACACTTTAAACAAACATGCAGCCACATACAATTAGCCATATATTCAACACTTTTAAACAAACATGCAGCCACATACAATTAGCCATATATTCAACACTTTTAAACAAACATGCAGCCACATACAATTAGCCATATATTCACATACACATAAAACGACAATGCAGCCACACACACACACACACACACACCTCTGGACCGCTCCCCAGCTTATTCTGTTCTTCCTTTATGTTATTTTTGTATATATTCTTCTTGTTATGTTATTGTTTTGTGTATATTACTAAATTTAGATTACTAGGTTCTTTTAGGAGGGCTTTGTGATACCTGACATCCACTAGCCACCTGCCGGAGGCCGGTTCCCCACAAATTTAGATAATTATAACAAATTAGTATCTCACCTGTATTGGTGGATTCTTAAGGGCCCTTGGGGTTCCTGGCGTCCAACGTGTGGCAGCAGTCGTCCGGGATCACGCGTCCTCCTGGCTCGGCTCGCCAAAATGTTGTGGATGGGCCTCCCACAACGTAATGATTTGCACTAAGTCCTTCAAAAATTCTAAGTTCTTGGTAAGGCAGTTAAAAATATCAAACAGTAGTCAAAAAGTGAACAAAAGTAGCTGAGTCTCAGTCCAGGGTGGTTTATTGCAACAACACAAGACAACCACACGTGAGATGTGCTCCGGACAACATCATCTGACAACATACAGAAAGCGGTCGGTTTAAATACATTCTCTGGATCTTTGAGCTCCTCCTGTGAGCCACTCCTTTTTTACATAATTTCCATTGTTTTTTCCACGGATATCTTTGTTAATTTTTTACCTATCAGTGGAAACTTTTATGGGGCGTGCTTTTTTTAAAACAAGGTTACACATCACAGCTCCTCCCAATCATGGCCCCTGCTCATTTCCATATGGTTACACGTCATTACCTTTTCGGACTTGGACCTTTTTTCTGTGTTCATTTTGGAGTCTTTCATGTTCTGCTTTACATTGCAAATGGCTTGCCCTTTTGACCCAGAGGTTTTTCAATTTCCCCTGGTAAATTGGTAAATTCCATTGACCCCCTAATTCTTATTCTGGGCTTGTTGCATGACACACACACATGTTTCTTAGGTGAATGTTTACAGCACCCCTTATATCAATTGTGATAAGACTATATTTATTATAAGATATTCATTGTGAGATATTAATCCACTACACTACATTCCTTCAGATGTCCCAGTAGAGGAGGCCATATGGCCTCATGGTTCAGCCAGCCTCCCTCTCCTCCTTTGTCTAAAGGAGGGAGGAGGTGACGGCTGGTAGCTTTGTCCTGGAGAGGTGGTCTGCGAGAGAGGCTCTGAGAAGGTCTGAAGAGGAGAGAGCTTTTGTCTGTGGGAGGAAAGTTTTATAGCAGCAGGGGACCCCTGCTGAGAGAAGGGGCCGTCCCCGCTGACTCTCTCTCCTTTGTGTCTGTGTGGTCAGCATTCGATCTGACATCACTATTCATTAGGGCTGGACGATAATTTAATAACAATATATATCGATCGATAGACGTGTGGCGCAATAGGAAAAAAAAGGGACGATAAAAGTTCGATATAGAGACAGTTTTCCTTCCTTCCTTTCAGCCTATAATATTAGTTGATGCTACAGTCACTGCTTCCTCTCAACCAATCGTAATCGCGGACCCAGGCACGCCGTCACAAAGCACAACACACAGCACGTGAATGTGTCGCAGCAAGGAGAGGCGGAGGAAATTGTCCCAAAACAGAAATAAACCACAGTGATTTGTAAAATTTGCTAGGAACCGGTAAAAACAAATTCTGGTAACGCAACCAACTTGTTTCATCACGTAAGCCGCTCACACCCGCAGCAGCGCGAGCTGTGTCGGGCGCGGCTCCGCGTCCTCGGAAGAATCTTATGGAACTTCTTCCAAAACAAAGCAGGTATAGCAGCTAAACTGGGGCCCTCCTTTGTGATAAAATGACAAAGCGTCCAAGCGGCATAAGGACATCACGCATGCAATAACACGCTTCATAGTGAGGGATATGCTGCTGTTGTCTGCAGTTGAAAAACCTGGCTTCAAACAACTACTTGCCACTCTTGATCCACGATATAAAGTTCCGGGTCGCAAGTTTTTCTCTAACAGCGCTCCCTAAATTGTGCAACGAGTGCAGGGAATCAGTGCAAAATGAGCTGCAATCTGTGTCTTCCCATGCCACAACCTCAGACATCAGCCCTGCATCAGCCTCTCAATTGACTATATAGAAAGAGAATGGAACCTAACTAGTGTACTATTCCCACCTAAATAGGCTATTTTATTGATTTATGTATATGTTATATTTATTTTGGTCATTTTACTGGTCACTTTAGTTTATTCTTTGTCAGTATTTAATAACATCACCCAGGTCTCTTAAGTTATTTTTCTTTTAAAAAAATCAGTTATGGGTAAAATTGTTGGTTAAATAAGGATTTAAAGGTATACTATGCAACCGGGGTTGATTTTCCAGCGAGGCTCCCCCCAGAGTGCGAAAGTAAAAGTGCACTGTCGTAAAGATGCTCAGCTGTTCTGGTTTCTCCGTCAAGACAGGCGCGGTTGTTTTGAGCTTAGCAGACAGGCGAACGCAACGAAAAGTGGAAAAAACGGCAGTACAAACAATGACTAACACAGTGAAGGTATGAACATCAAGCTTCCCGCAGCGCTATCTTGGCGAGGCGCCGCGGCCGCCTCGCCAAGCCGCGGCTGCCGCCGCCGTCGCCGCCTCGCCAAGCCACGGCGGCCGCCGCCGCCGCCTCGCCAGTTTTATTATTATTATTATTATTTATTTATTTTTATTTTTTTATGTTGGCGAGACGCTACCACCGCCGCCTAGCCAAGCCGCAGCCGCCACCTCGCCGCGGCCGCCGCGGTAGCGTCTCGCCAACATAAAAAAAAAAAAACAAATAATAATAATAATAATAATAAAACTCGATATGCTTGCATGTTTATTTGACGTTAACACGCGGTTCTTTGTTGTTGCTTTCGCGCGTGCATATAGTGAATGGCAGGGCAAAAACACATGGAGTTCTCGCCGTAAAGCGAGACTTCTGTGTGTGCGAGCCGAGGACTCTTGCATTGCAAGTGCGGTATTTCGCCCACAGACCCCCAGGGCGGCCGAGAAAACCTTTGTTCGACCTGAAATGACTCATTTAATCATCCAAAACGGTATGGAACACATTAATTAACTGAAAAATGTTGCATAGTATGCCTTTAATTGAGATTTAGTGTTTGTGTGTTCTTTATTAAAAGTAAGTCATTTAGCAATATGATAAGAGCCAGGTTTTAAATCTTTTTGATAATTATCGATATCGATCAATATGCATTTTTTTTATCCATATGCTTTTTTTCTATATCGTCCAGCCCTACTATTCATCATGCCGTTATTATAGCACAACAGGGGGTTACCACCAGTGTCACACTGTATCAACCACATTTCATAAGTACATCCAGTCAGAATCAAATTGAGAAGAAAAATGGCTCAGCTGCAAGTACAAGAACACGCACACACAATACTAACCTAGTTTAACCATCCTACAGGTAATCCATCTCCTTCACCCCATCAATGCCCATACCAATACAGCCGCTCATACTAACACTATATATCTATAGGCTTTTGTGGTACAGGGCAACTTTTGGGGAAAGTGAGTGGTTTGTTGCCTGCAGGGCACCGCTGTGAGGACACCATGATGGATTTGGGCTACCGTGTTGTGCAGTCCCTGTTCCATTCTGAATGTCTGAATTGGGACTGGCTGCATAATCTCTGTAAGCACAGGTAATCAGTCACAAAATTCCTCTGCTAATTCCACAACTGGAGTATCATATTTCTGTAAGGGTCATGTGGGCATATTAAAATCTCTACTTTCAGACATGTCTTAGTGAGACTGCGGCTGTGCCATACTCATACCATCTCTAGATGAGGGATTTAACAGTGGTACGTGGGATGCAAACAGCTTATTGTATTGTAACTTCATCCTGAAGTTACAATACAATAACTATTTTCTCCAAGATAATGTGTTGTGACATTAAAGATGGAGGAAGTATTAAAAAGTTTAATTTTGTTCTTACCTAACCAAAGCTTGCCATTTTAAAAATAGGTATGTACAGTTAGTTTGTATCCACTCTGTAAGCAGAGAGATCAGTTTTCTTCAACAGGGATTCAATCAAGAAGAGCTAAAAATTCTGCCTAGAAACATGGTCAGGAGATTTGTCATAATCAAAGACAACTTTGTGGTTCTTGGCATTAGGTTCTGGAGGCAGACGTAATGATCTTCACTCTAAACGACTGGCCTAGAGGGCTAAAGCCCTCTGTCCTATCTGGATTGTAAAAAAAACATGAAAGATCATCCAATCAGAATCGTAGAGTTAGTAATCTTTAGACAGTCGCTAACTGGCATCAACAGCATTATGGCCTCTGCCAGATTCATTGTCCTGTTAACTGCTCCATACTGTCTCTGTGACCCTGAACCGAAACAACCAGGTTTATATTCTCACCAAACAGATTTAGATGGTGCACCATGAAAGTAGATGTTACCGTAACAACATGTACCTTTTTCTTGTGTTTATCTGTGATGGCTTGGCCCAAAAAGGAGAGACAGAGAGAAAAAGAGGAGCTTATTTTTAGGAAACCCCCATTGGGGTTTCTGTTGCTGGTGCTCTCAATGGCTGAACCTGTTGCTCAAAAAGCAACAGGTTATTTTTCTTCCTCGTGTCCTGCCTTCGCATTTCAGGCATACCGTAAAGAGAAACACTACAAAAAGGATATCTCAAGATGGAATGCTAATTTTGTGATTAAGTTTGTTAAATCCAGACTGCATTTATCATCATCAGTAGACAGGCCACATTGCTGGAATAGGAAACTGTGTCTGTATGACCTTCAACCATTTGGAGATGAATGGGATCCAGGAATTGAAGCCAGGACCTTCTTGCTGTGTATTGAAGCCTTAAGAGTCTCTAGTGTATTCAAACTTGAATCCACAAGCAGCAGATAAAGTAAAAAAAAATCAATTAGGATTGCAGTTCTGGTCAGAAGTCATCAAACATTCATTATAGCCAGGAATACCAGATTGAATCTGGACTTTTAATTTTTTTTTTTAATAAAGTATTTGAGTTATGTTTTTTCAAGGTTTAAATGGTGAATTACCACACTTTTATTTAGCCATCACACAGCCTCAACCATAGTTCTGGCTGTATATTTGACCATGTTTCTGGGCAGAATTACCTAGTTCATTTAAATTGATTTGTTTCCTCTCACAAAAACCTAATCCTCAAATTTTAAGTATGGCTGAAGTCAGGTGTATTCCAGAACCTTAAAGGTGCATCGCACAGGTTCTAAGATTTTTGCTGACATCTGCCAACTACCTGTTATGACTTCACCGGTCTTTTTTAGATGCGTAATGTCTTCTGCACTTTGAATTTCCCTTTACTGAAAAGTGCTATACAAATAAACTTGCCTTGCCTTCTGAGGTAAGAAAGTTAGAAATATTATTTTGTTATCTAATATTATATAGAAATAATATTTTATTTTGAATAGAAATATTTCATATTGAGTCAATACTCAACATCAGCATAGCTACCCTTTGAGTTGGTGAATAACATAGACAGGGGCAGACTGGCCATTGAGAGCACCGGGAGTTTTCCAGGTAGCCAGGACGGTGGCCTGGTCCGTCTACCTCGTCCTAGCTGCAAGATCTGCTATGAAGCTTCATACATGCCTGCAGTTGGAGCAATTTTAATAGAAGGAAAATCATGTGCGTTTGAAATAATTTTTACAAGACAGCAGTGTCAATTCAGTGAGTAGCAGCAGTGCGGCAGGAGCTCCTGCTGGCATGAAGGTGGTGAACAGCGCTGCAATAAGGAGTCAGAGCAGGGCAGAACGGAGCTCCCTACATTGCTTGAAAACTGCCCCCTATTTACTCTGGTCTTGTACCGTCGCCGATCAGACTCCAATTTTGCCATTTCCGTCGGACTGGACATTGTAATTCTTTTTTTTACTCTTGTGTGGAGTCTGTGATGGGGTCTGAGATGCGTTGTGGCTGGTCTTTTGTGGTCCATCTTCTAAAACTGTCAGTGTTCAATTGCCAATGCCTCAATGGCCGCGGAGACTCTCAACAAAGTAACAGTTGAACAACAGTCTGAACGAGAGCATGCAGCGCGTCACGCCCACATGCACAGCCAGAGGATTCAGCCCGAATCACTCATAAACTATGGAGCTAAAACAGTGACAGCTTTCAGCCACATTGAAAAGAGATTTGGAATTGAAAAATTAGACATTGAAAAGTCAAACATTGTTAGAAAGTAAAAACCTATGATGATATTCTAATTTTATATTGCAGCTTTTTTATGAGAAACGTTTTCAGTGTCACTGCAGAGCTCCTTCAGCTACGATGTCACTACATGCTGGCACTGTTTTCCCTTCGGGGGCGGGGCTAAATTGAAGGCTCCTTCATGGGCCTTCTGTTTTTCCGGTACTCCTCATCATCTACCTGCAGTGGACTTATCGAAAGCTCCGGTCAAGTAGCACTGCTCGACCACTAGAAAGGGTATTATTTTCATTGATATTATCTTCAATAGCTTATACACCTAATTATTGTAGTGACTGCAGGTAGATGATGAGGAGTACCACTGTTTTAGCTCCATAATAAACTGCGGTAAATAGAGGCTAACTCATTTTATACAACGGGCAATTGTAAGGGCATGTATGGGAAAGAAAATAAATAATATTTAACTTAAAATTTGCACCTTTAATGTTAGCTTGCTTTATCCGCTAACAAAACCAGGTCTGATGTTTGGTTGGAAATCATTGGCCTGTTGTAACACCCAATTGTGTTGAGGTTTTAACCATTCTCCAGTTCATTTCAGAAGAAGTAGAAGAATGTGGGCTAGGCCTCTATCTTTATTATTCTATCCACTTTGTGCAATGCACCAATTAAGCCCCACTTAAGTTCAGTTAGCACCTTCTGAGTCCATGAAACTTGCTTCACTGGAAACAGTGATGCTGGTGTTTGCAGTCTCCACTTGAGGGAAAGCTTGAGCTGTAGAAACCTTTTTAGCAAAACACCTTTTGGGCAGAGCTTCATAAATTTGGGTTACAAATTTGATTGCATTTTGAGAAGTTTAATGTGTTTAAGTTTTATTATGTAAAACGTTTCTTCTCCTGGTTGATTTTAAAAACAAGAAGCTTTAGCTGGAATTTGCTTTTGATGAATGATTTAACTTTGCAGTTTGTAGTGGAAAAATATTAAAATACCTTGGAAATCTGAAATCCTGAGTGCCATCCGACAGCGGATGACTCTGTTCACTTTGACTCCCTCAACTATGTTCATAAGTGAACGGAGCAATTTTCCAGCCTCACATCATTTCCCCCCCTTACAATCAGGCTGAGGACATTTTATGTTTACAGCTTGCAGAATCAGCAGCGCATTTCAGATAATTAAAATTCAGCGTGCCTTGATGAGGTGGTCCACCCTTGATTTCCCACAGTACCTTGCTTTCAAGGGCACAATTTCCATTTCTGCATGTTATTTCGAAAATGTCAACTTTTGTTGAGGCTTTTTGACCTTTTTTGAAGCACTTGTGGTCATTGCATAAAGGGCAGGAAGCCACTTTTGTCCCATGTATCTCGGAGCTATGTACTGAATTAATCAACCCTGACAAGGCAATGTTGCGTCTCAATTTCTGCTTCTGAAAAGTAGGAGAAATTAATTAAGAACAAGAAAAATAGGGACGCTTGTGCGAGATGTTTTTACTGCAGCCGCTTCAGATTTTTTTTTTATCTTGAACTAAACAACTGTTGCTCAAGATCCAGTCTCAAGTATCTGATCAGTTCCTAATCAAAGTTCTGATGAGATACAGGGTCCTGAGCATTGCTATTTTATGACAACAGCCGCAACATCCTGTCTAGCACATGACTCATTATAGAACCTCCAAACAGACAGCTATCTGCAGCTTTAATTCTTATGCATTTAAGATCATCTTTATCCGGCACATATTCCCTTCACATGGAAACTATTGCAAGAATCCAGGGTCAGTTTAAAATCCAGAAATGCATTTGGATGAGATGAGACCGCAGCATGTTTGTGTGAGGCTTTCATCAATGTTGTTAATGTCACGCTGAGCATTTGTCAATGCTGAGTTTACATGAAACTGTGTTTTAGACCCAATTTATTGAATCTCTGTTTAGATCACAAGGGATTTCGAGAAGTATTCCTACTCATGTGACTTCATCACATTTTCTCCATTAAACCCACAAATGTAAATATATTTCAGTTGGGTTGTAGACCAAGACAAAGGAGTGCATTATTGTGAAAGGAAAGGATGCATGGATTTAAAAATCGTTCATAAATAACAATGTTAGAAAGTATGACATTTAGCCTCCTGGGTCTTGCTGCATTTACCACTGCCCATCTTTTAGATTAGGTGTGAAAAGCTGATTTACCAAGAAAATGTCTGAACAGCAGTCCTCAAGTCTTTCCCAGATTTAGTCAATGGTTAAAGGCTTGACTTTGACTGGGCCATTCTAACATGTAAATAAGCGTTGATGTAAATCATTCCATTGTCATGCTGGTTAGATGTTCGTGGTTGCCATCTTTCAATCAAGAATCAAGAACCTTTACTGTCAGCACGTTTGAACGAAATGTTTCTGAAATCAGTTGATTAAACTGTGCAAATAGACCTTAGCATCTGATAGACTTATTTTCGAGTCAAAAAGCTCCGTGTAAATTCAGTCCATTAACCATATTTAGACATTCTTACACTAAATGTTGAACTGTTTCTACAAATGAATGATTCACCTTCCAGTTTCTGTACACTCCTCCTCTTGATCTTTCAGCTGACTACATTTGAAATAATTGGGATGATCCTAACTGGCTTAAAACTGAAAAAGTTAGATTTAACGGCAAGCAGTAATAATTTTTTTGTTGTTGACTTTATATATATTGCATGTATCACTTGGTTCCAATAGCAAATCTCTAGCTGTTCATATATAGTGAGCACTGTGCTGTCATGGTATTTCCCTAAGAATAAAGACCAGATAGGAAAAAACATATCTTTTTTTTTAATATGCAACCTCTGTTTTCTAATAATGTGTTAAAGGATGTGGAATTTTCCATACTGGTTACCATGGGAAGGTGTTAATCTATCTTAATGGCATCAAAGAAAGGTTCACAGTCTGTGTGACTGGTGTTTTTAATGTTTTTCCTGCTTGCTCTCTTTTCGCCTGTGGTTTTGTTGTGTTAATGTCTTAAGTATTTGGTAATGTAAGATAACTTGGACCAGCTTCGTTGTCCTGAAGAAAATCATCCCCACAGCATATGTCCACCACCATGTGTCTTTGGTAAAATGGAGACAGCTCTATCTTGAAAAAGGGATTTTAATCTCAATCAGATATTTTATCAGGATATATAAGTGTTATAATATGAATGTAGTACTAATATTCCCCTTTTATGCCACAGGGTCTCCATCCTGGACAATGGCAACCTTCGGATATGGAACGTAACCAAATTGGACGCTGGTCTCTACACCTGTATTGCAAGAAACCAGTTTGGAGTAGCAAGCAGCACAGGAACTGTTACAGTTAAAGGTATTTCTATGTTCTTCCCTTTGCATTTGGTCACTCTCTATTGCAGCTCATTCGGCAGGGACCCTACCCTGCACAACAGAAGACACATGTTTAAAATATCTGTTTTCTCACCCTGGCAGCTAGCAGACCTGTGCCATGTTCTGTTCAAGCTCTTTGAAAAACTAAACAGAAGTATTTGAAACCATAAATAAATGACCAGAGCAGAAAAGGCGGACAGGCTTTCCTGAAAAGGGCTTTTTCCTTCTGTGTCATTGTTTCTGGTGAGACAGAGACGCATTGGCTGCTGCTTGTGTTTGCAGAGATGTTGAAACGGCTCAGCTTCCTGCCTCGCTGCCTCCAGCGCTGTCAGAGGATATGCAGTGTGAAAAAGTCTTTGTCCTCTTTGATCATCTGGGCGGTGGATTGCGTTTCTGCTCTGGTGTTATGACTCGTTATATTTCATAAAAAATTAATGCGAACCGGGTATAAAGTGCGGTGCATTAGGCGTCTGTAGTCCACACATGCGGCTCTTTTTCCTGTCCTGTTTCCACAGGGGAAGGTGTTGTCGCCTCCTTGGGTCCCTGGGGGACTTGCTGACTTATTCACTGAACTATACCCTCACTGTGACCCTCTTTGCACGGTTCACTTGTGTTATTGTTATTTCTTCTGCACTGACCTTCCTTGTTGGCAGGCTTGAGTAGATTTATGGAATTATTGATCTTGGTTATATTGGCAACAGGGAGGGAAGACCATGAATCATGTTCAGAAAGGTTCTATTATAGATTTCCATGTGGAAACTGTTTAGGTGATATTGATATTCAATATTTTAGAATATCATAAAATGTTTTTATATTTTATTCATTTAACTAGAAACTTAAACTCTTGTGTATTATATTTATTCACCAAAATCCCAGGTTGATATATGTAACTCATCTGTTTCTATTCATTTTGAAAGTCATGGTTTGCAGATTACAAAACCTCAGATTTAGCTTGATTATATAAAAGAGACAAAAAGGTGATTTTAAATATATAAATTGGTATGTCATAATAATAAGCTTTTAATACATTTGAAGATCTAAAAATTTGATACCACACTTTTGTTCTTCCACTTAATGCTCCATCAATATGCTTGGGTACATGATTGGATACTCCATAGTCATTCAGCTTCTTTAGCAACGACCTTTCGTGGCACATGCACCTTGTATAGGGTGTCAATGACGGCATGCTAAACAACTGTCAAGTCAGCAGTCTTCTTGGGTGGCCACAACATGGCCATAATGGCGCATTTCTGAAATGAGAAATCCTTTTTATTGGTCTTCTGTTAAATTATTTATGTTAAATGTTTTTTTAAGCTAAATGGCTTTAAAACTCCAAAGAGCCCATCTTTGTCGTGTTTGCTCGTCACTTCCTGTTTGCGGTAAGGTGTATTGCGTCACTTCCTGTTTTCACGGTGTGAACAACAGTCTGTTGCTCCAGACTCTCTCGCTTTTATCTTTAATCTCTTTGCTGTAACATCTGTTTTTAACACATAAGCACTTTTAAAACATTCTCTGTTGCTGCACATCGCGCTTGGGAACTCCTCGTGTTTCACACGGTTTGCTTTTTTGACGTGGTAAAAGGGCGCTAGCCTAGCTTTAGCCTAGCCTAGCTTTAGCTCCACAATGGCTTCCCCCCTTACTCTCTCCTCCGGTTCTCCGTCTCTGTCTACGTCTCCCCCTATCACCTGCTCTCTGTGTCAGATGTTTAGTTATTCCTCTGCCTCCTTTAGTGATAATGGTACTTGTAATAAATGTAGTGTTTTTGTAGCTTTGGAGGCGAGGGTGTCAGAATTGGAGACCCGGCTCCGTGCTATGGAAAAACCAGCTGATAGCTGCCCCTTTGCTAGCGCGGAGCCACATAGAGTTACTTTCTGTAGCGGTCCTCCAGAAGCACCCGAGCAGCTGGATAACCAGGCCGGCTGGGTGACGGGTCATAGGAAGCATAGCTCTAGATTTCAGCCCCCAGGTCACCACCAACCCGTCTGCATTTCTAACAAGTTTTCCCCACTCAGCGACACACCCGCTGAGAAGCCGACTCTGGTGATTGGCAGCTCAATAGTCAGAAACGTGGCACTAGAGTCACCAGGGACCATAGTTAAATGCCTGCCAGGGGCCAGAACGGGTGACATAGAATCTTACCTGAAACTGCTGGCTAAGGATAAGCGTAAATACAGTAAGATTGTTATTCACGCTAGCGGTAATGACACCCGGTCACGCCGATCGGAGGTCACTAAAGTTGGTGTTGCTTAGGTGTGTAAGTTTGCTAAAACAATGTCGGACTCCATAATTTTCTCTGGTCCCCAGGGTCCAGACCAGGAAGCAGAGCCGTAGTTTAACACACCTCTCTGCAGCTTCTGTACTGTTACCCACCCATTACCCTATTGAGACGGTGTCTTTCCCACGGCCAAAACTTAACAGATCAAAAACTGATCTAAAAGGAACAAATCATAAAAATCTAATAAAAATCAATACGGCTCACCTTGAACCAAAAAATAAAACAATTAAATGTGGTCTATTAAATATAAGGTCTCTCCCTCCAAAGACTTTGTTAGTTAATGAATTGATTTCTGATAAACAGATTGATTTATTTTGTCTCACAGAAACCTGGCTACAAGAGGACTACGTTAGTATAAATGAGTCAACTCCCTCCAATTATTCAAATTTCCACATTCCCAGATCTGTGGGAAGAGGAGGAGTGGCAACCATCTTTCAGTCTGATTTATTAATTAGTCCCAGGCCGATTAATAACTACAGTTCTTTTGAACATTTAACCCTCAGTTTCCCTCATCCAAATTGCAAAGCAATAAAACCTCTTCTGTTTGTTGTTTTGTATCGTCCACCGGGCCCTTATTCTCAGTTTTTGGATCAGTTTTCAGACTTCTTATCTTATTTGGTGATAAACACTGACAAGGTTATTATAGTGGGGGATTTCAACATCCATGTTGACACAGAATGTGATAACCTTAGTGTAACCTTTAAAACTATCCTAGATTCAATTGGTTTTGCTCAAAATGTGCATAAACCAACGCACTCTTGGCTCCATACTTTAGACCTTGTGCTGACATATGGCATTGATTGTGAAGAATTAACAATATTTCCTCACAACCCTGTCCTATCTGATCATTTTTTAATAACATTTGAGTTTAATCTAACTGAGTTCTCCACCCCCAAAAGAGGGTTCCATTATAGTAGATCTTTATCGGACAATGCTGCATCAAACTTTAAAGAGTCTGTCCCCCTCTTAATATTGTCAGTATTGCAGAAATACCCTGCAGATAGCAGCAATGTTGTTTCTTCCCATTCACAAATAGATGTCTTTGTTAACAGTATGACTTCGTCATTGCGTTCTGCATTAGACAATGTAGCTCCCTTGAAAAAGAAGGTGATTATTCACAGGAAGCTGGCTCTCTGGTTTAATTCAGAGCTGCGTTCCTTGAAGCACAATGTTAGGAAATTGGAGAGAAAATGGCGCTCTACACACCAAGAGGAATCCTACCTAATCTGGAGGGACAGTCTATTGTTGTATAACAAGACCCTTCGCAGAGTTAGAGCAGCATATATTTCATCATTAATTGAGGAGAACAAAAATAATCCTAGATTTCTCTTCAATACTGTTGCCAAACTTACACAGAGTCATAGCTCCGTTGATCCATCCATTCCCTTAGCTCTTAGCAGTAATGATTTTATGGGATTCTTCATAAATAAAATTGATTCCATTAAAAATAAAATAATTGGCATCTTCCCAAACATGATTACCTCGTCCTCAGTAAGTGAGGCAGCGTTGGAGGAATCTTTAGAACCTGCGCAGTGTCTGAAGTGTTTAGAAGCAGTAGAGCTTTCTGAGCTATCTAAAATATTAGCTTCATCTAAACCTTCTACCTGTATGTTACACCCAATCCCAACCAAGTTGTTTAAGGAGGTATTCCCTTTGATCAGTGGTCCTATTTTAGACATGATTAATCTATCCTTAGTAAATGGATATGTACCACAGGCTTTTAAAGTAGCTGTTATTAAACCTTTACTTAAGAAACCATCTCTTGATCAAGATGAGTTAGTAAATTACAGACCTATATCTAATCTCCTTTCCTATCTAAAATTCTTGAGAAAGTAGTCGCTAATCAACTTTGTGAACATTTACAAAGTAATGACCTACTTGAGGAGTTTCAGTCAGGCTTCAGAGCTCATCATAGCACTGAAACAGCTCTGGTGAAGGTCACCAATGATATTCTCATGGCCTCAGATAATGGACTTGTGTCTATACTTGTCCTGTTAGAGCTCAGTGCTGCATTTGACACATTTGATCACAATATTCTCCTACAAAGACTTGAGCATACTGTAGGGATTAAGGGGAAAGCATTAGGCTGGTTTAAATCTTATCTGTCGGACAGATTCCAGTTTGTTCATGTTAATAATAAATCTTCTTCAAACTCTAGGGTCACTTGTGGAGTACCACAGGGTTCAGTCCTTGGATCAATTCTCTTTACTATATATATGCTTCTGATTGGCAAAATTATCAGACAGCATGGGATTAATTTCCACTGTTATGCTGATGACACTCAGCTATATTTATCCATAAATCCTGATGAATCCAATCAATTACTTCGACTGCAGTCATGTCTTGATGACATCAAAAGCTGGATGACTTAAAATTTCCTGCACTTAAATTCTGACAAGACAGAAGTTGTAATCTTTGGACCAGAGTCCTCAAAAAATAAACTTCTTAAAAAAAATCAACAAGAGGGATCATATTTCTCCTATTTTAGCTTCCCTTCATTGGCTTCCTGTTAAATCAAGAATAGAACTTAAAATTCTTCTTTCTAACGTATAAAGCCCTTAATAATCAAGCTCCATCATATATCAGAGCTCTGATTACCCCATATGTTCCTAACAGAGCACTTCGCTCTCAGACTGCAGGTCTGCTGGTGGTTCCTAGAGTCTCTAAAAGTAGAATGGGAGGCAGATCCTTTAGCTATCAGGCTCCTCTCCTGTGGAACCAACTCCCAGTTTTGGTCCGTGAGGCAGACACCCGTCTACTTTTAAGACTAATCTTAAAACTTTCCTTTTTGACAAAGCTTATAGTTAGAGGGGCTCATGTTACCCTGAGCTACTTCTATAGTTATGCTGCTATAGGCTTAGGCTACTGGAGGACATCAGGGCCTATTTTTCTCACTCTACTGATTTCTACTTTTCTCCAGTCTACTGTTCTCCAGATTTGCATTGCATTGCATTGAAATGACTGTTGTCATTTCAGCTTTTAACTTTTTGCTCTCTCTCTTTTTTCTTCATAGTAGGTACACCTGGTCTGGCGTTCTGTTAACTGTGACATCATCCAGGAAAGACAGATCACCCGCTATTACCATCTAATGTAGAACAGATTACTGGATCAATGTGTGCTTCTGTGCTTGTTGTGTCTCTGCTCTGTCTTCTGTAACCCCCAGTCGGTCGAGGCAGATGACCGTTCATACTGAGCCCAGTTCTGCTGGAGGTTTTCCTTCCCGTTAATGGGGAGTTTTTCTTTCCGCTGTCGCTCCATGCTTGCTCAGTATGAGGGATTGCTGCAAAGCCATGGACAATGCAGACGACTCTCCCTGTAGCTTTACGCTTCTCCAGGAGTGAATGCTGCTTGTTGGGACTTTGAAGCAATCAACTGGTTCTCTTATATAGGAAATTTTTGACCAATCTGTATAATATGATTGAATTTGACTTTGTAAAGTGCCTCGAGATGACATGTTTCATGAATTGGCGCTATATAAATAAAATTGAATTGAATTGAAAACTGAAATTGTAGGATTTGGAACTCCGTCTGATGTCACTGCCTCGGGCACGCTGAGTAACTACTGTCCTTGGTGTTGTTTTGGATAGCTTTTTTAAATTTGACAGGCAAATAAGTTGCTAAATATAGCTTTTTCCAGTTGCATCTGCTTAGTAAAATGAAGCCCTCTACGCCTCATGTTGCTCTTGAGCGCTCCACCCATGCCTCCATTACGTGTCGCTTGGATTATTGCAACTCTTTATATTGTGGGCTCAGTCAGGCCTCTATTCGTTGCCTGCAGTTGTCCAGCTTGTCCAGGCCCGAAGAAGTGTGAGCACATGACTCCTGGTTTGGCTTCTCTGCACTGGTTTCCAGTCAACTACAGGATTTGTTTTATTATCTTCTGTGTTTTTCACTATTTTTACTTTCATTATTTTTGATTATTCTCCTTTCATATTGTGTATTTGTTACTTTATATATTTATATTGGTTTCTGTGTACAGCACATTAGACAGAGGTATCTGTATTAAATGTGCTATATAAATAAAGTGTGCATTGACATTATGTTATACTGTAATTTTCAGGTTTTCGTTAGCTGTAAGCCATATAGATCAAAAAGAACAGTTGAGATATGCTATTCTGTGTGTAATGATTCTACACGTTAGCCAAATTCCCTTCTTGAATTCAGTTCCCAGATTAATTGATGCTCAGTGTTATTGAAATCTGCCTATATAGTTTCTGAAAATAAATTTCAGAATGTTTCTGGACAATCAAAAAGCTGTCTTTGGATTTAAGCAGTTTTGCTACAAAGCACCATGGAGTAGATGTAAAGGGAAAGCCTGTGAGCGGGTTCAGGCTCTGCAAATTATCTCTCTCGCTTCTTTTCATTCTCCACCTGAGAGAGAACATGTCTGAGCATAACTGCTCGCGAACATCCAGCTGTCGTTGAGTGTCAACCTGTTGGGAAAGGACATACGCAAGCCAAAGAGAAAAAATCCATTAAAATGCTACCAAAGAAAAGTCCCTGGCCTGTATGCTTAAAAATTATGTAAGTTTGCCATCACTCTGAAGGATTTTTTTATATAAAGTCAAAGCTCTTGTGAGGTTTATGATTTTTGTTCCAAGGTTTGGGACATTTAATAATCTTTCTTCTGCGGTCTATAAAATTCTGTGAAATGCAATGTCAATACCACCGCAGCCTGCTAAACTAGATTTCTTTTTCTTCAATTATCTGCTATAAGAAAGTGTTTTAATTGACTTCCTCTCCCTACAAGGAAGCATTTGATTGAATACTGAAAAAAAGCCTTTTATTTATGTTGATATGAGTAACACCAGGACGATTATTCCACTTTGTATCTCTACATTAGTTCCCTTTTTACTAGAAAACACATCACATAATGGAATTTTAAATAGGTCCGGACAGGCGCTTTCTTCTACAAATCACTATTGAGGCATGTTTCCATTTTCTGTTGAATTATAAAAGACAGAATCCATTTATTATGAATGCTTAAAAGTCAGCTGCAGTGGAGGATGTTGGGAGCGCTCCGTGCACCTTGCTGCTCATTTATGCGGATGCCCAACAACAGAAAATTCCACCCGCCTGTACACAATTAATGGAGTTTACAATGTAGAAATTGATCTGTATTTTCATGACTGCAGGTAAGAATTGCTCCAAACCTTGAGGCTTTAGAGACTTTCAGGCCTCGGTCTGCTATTTAAAGCCCCGACTTCAATTGACTTTATTTGGATTTTTTGTAATAGAGCAGCACAAGGTAAATTGATTGAACTTATTTAATCTATTGCTTATCCAGCCATTGTGACGGTTCAAGTGGTCAACACTAACAGCATAGAATAGATGGTTTTATTTTTCTTTCACAAATGGAGTCTGAATAGTGTGGCATGCATTGGTATTCAGAAATAGTTGTCCATTACTGATTAGAGGTAGCATGACTGTGTCTAAATTTTTTAGTCTAACCTCAGATTTTTAAATTAGATTTAGGTCATTTTAACACATGAGTGAGCTTTGATCTAAATCATTCTGTTGTAGCTCCGGCTGCCAGTTTAAGGTTTTTGTCCTGCTGGAAGGGGAACTTTTGCTCCTTTCTAAAGTCTTTTACAGCACCAGGTTTTCTTCCAAGGTTGCCCCGTGTTAAGTTCCAACCATCTTCCCATCAGCTGTGACCAACCTCCTTGTCCGTGCTGAAGTACAGGATTCCCACTGCACGCTGTTTCCACCACAATGTTTCACAGTGGGACGATGTGTCCAGGGTAACATGCAGAGCTAGTTTTCAGAGTATTTTGCATGTAGACCAAAGAAATTCTGCATTGGCTGTATAAATGGAACAGTCAAACTACGTCGGAATGAGTCAGAGTACATTAATTAATTTAAAGTTTCCATTAATGAATGATACTGCATCTATTTATATTGTCCACATCTTTTGTTTGATGACTCCAGATTGAAATTACCCTGTGACTAACTGTGGTGCAGTGCATCACTTTTCACCTAATGTTCCCTGTACACGGGTCTAAATAGATACACTCAAACTCTTCCATTAAAGCAATATTTGTGGAGTACACAATTCAAATTTGTCCTGTCACCAGAATTTCCCTCCTGAGCTGTTAATCTCTGCAGCTCCTCAAGAGTTGCCATGGAGCCTTTGGCTGCTTTTCTGATAAATGCCCTGCTGGCCTAGCCTTGAAATTCATGTCACCTTACCTTAGTAACATTCAATATTGAATCTTGAATTTTATCTAAGTGTATCAGAGTGAAAGGACCTGAATAGAAATGCATGCCACAATAGCTTTTTTGGAAAAAAAATATTATTTTTTTTCTTTTCTGTCTTACTTGAAGATGAAGAAAGGATCCTCAGCCAGCCAATAACTTTAAGTCTGGAGGTGGTGGTGAAGAACCAACCGTCATCACTGCAGTTGCAGGTTGTTTACCTGTGTTTGATTTGCTAATCAAGATAAACAGAACACAGATCCCCATATGTCCTCTCAGCGTAGACAGTCAGCCCAGTTATCTGCTCATTATTCTTGTAAAATGTCTTTTATTTTAAACCCTCGCCCACTTCCCTCCTGGCATCATATGTTAAAGCTGCTTTGTGCTGCTGATGTACAAATATTCCTTTATGTGATTGCTCGCCTGTCTGTCACAACTCATATTGTTTGCAAGATGGGATGGGGTAATTTATACGCATCACTTCATTGAGGATTGCAAACCTGTTTAGCGGGGAAGAAATTTGTGTAGCAAGATCAGCCCTTATGGGAGATGACAGTAGTCTATTCAAAATTGACTTTAGTGATATGAACGCAGGAAGAGAAAAGAAAACCTGTCAAATACCGTGCGGCATCTTCTTGTTGTGTATTAAGCCACCTAGCAAAACGGCAGAGGGGCCCCGTTAATGTTGCCATTATTCCAACACTGGGGGGATATTAGCAGATTAATTGCACTTGATTATGGATGTGCTCGCTGAATTTTGATTACACTGGAGATGAGCTGCTGCAATTAGGATGGCTGCCGATCAACGCATATGGCCAATAAAGTCAAAAGTTGTCAGATCGTATCGCGTTCTCTTCTGTTTGCTCCTCTAGACCGTGAAGGCAATTAATCTTTGCAGCACTGTGACACATTGTGTTTGCAACTTACTTCAGAGAATATTCAGTCAGTGTGGTGTATCAGATCATTGTTGCATTGTATTTTACCAGTATTCAAAGATTTCATCACCTTCCAGCCAGTCACACGCCCCCACAAAACTCTTAACCAATTGCCTCCAGCACCACCATGAGGTTGATATGCAGCTTTTTGAGTCTGACCTGCAAAGAAATTATGCATAGACATTTATGTTTCCCCTCAGGAGGAATTTTAATCGCTATGGTGATCCTTTGCCTTTCCATCCAATGCCATGATCAAGTCAAATTTTTTATTTCTGATCAGTGTATGGTCAATAGCTTGGTTTCACGTGACGTCACAGTGCTGCTGCGCGATACCGCGAAATTCAGATGGAGGGCAGGAAGTGAATTAGCTGAGGATCGGCCGTCTGAAACAATGCCTATGTTTTGTGTGGTTTACGGCTGCTCCAATCGTTCGAACCGAGAAAAGGAAAAGAGCTTTTACAGAGTACCAAAGATTGTTGTCCATAAAGGTGAAAACTGTAAAAAGCTCACAGAACAACGCCGTAAAAAATGGATTTTAAACTTACGTCTGCGGTCTGGAGGAGCAGAGTCTGCCAACGCCCGTGTCTGCAGCGACCACTTCGTCGGAGGTAAGCTATAACGTTATGTTAGCTAGCTAACTTGTTTTTGTGGTTGTGTTTATATAGCATAAGGTTGTCGTTAAATGCTCATTTACTTAGTAATGATTAACTTCATTGGGACTGTTTAGGCTGTCCTAGCGCTTTGGGTGACGTTGAGTCGGTAGACTGGGCTCCGACGGTAAACCTCGGTTACCAAAAAACTAAGCCCAAATCGGAAGCCTCTCTTCAACGAGAGAAGAGGATGAAGCTCAAAGAAGATCAACAAAGCCGGTCAGAATGTGCAGAGGCTATGTTGGATCTCCAAAAGACAGCTGAGAGCCCGGGTATGAGCTCCGATCTAACGCAGACAGGCGACTGCTCTGAACCGAAGCAGCCAGCTGACAACCCACAATCAGAAGGCAGCAGTGGGGACAATGGGACATTAAATGATCTAGGTAAATTATTGTACTAAGATGTGTAAACAGCATTATTATTAAATGTTACAAATGTGATTGTCAGAAAGTCAACCTGTATAATTGGGCCAGAGAACTTGCATGCTTGTAAAAAGGTCAAAAAGATAACTTCACAGCAATTCACATAATACATTTTTATGAATTAACTAATTATGCTCCCCACTGCTATATTGCAGCCTATGCAGATGCCGGATGCCAGACTGAGCTAACCATGGATGACATTGAGAAGATGGAGGATGTTCTGGGACAGATCACAACAGAGCTGGGAGATCTTCGAACCAAAGCACTGGACACACAGTTCAACCAGGAGTCCTTTGAAAAAAATGAAGACAAGACAAAGTTCTACACAGGCCTCCCCAACTTCTTAGTTTTAATGCAGATTTTTGAGCTGTGTGAACCCTACATTCCCTCTGGTCCTATGTCTGTGCTGTCAAAATTTGAACAGTTAATTTTAGTTTTACTGAGGCTGAGACTAAATCTCCAACTGAAAGATTTAGCTTTCAGGTTTAAGATATCTCTGCCCACCGCCTCTAGAATTTGGCATAAAATAATTGACATACTTCATGAAAGGTTAGAATTTCAAATTGAGTGGCCAGAGCGACATGTACTTCAAGCTACAATGCCAATGGGATTCAGACAGGCATTTGGATGTAAAGTTGCTGTGATAATTGACTGTTTTGAAGTTTTTATTGAGAAGCCCTCTAATTTACTAGCCCAAGCACAAACATGGTCAAACTATAAGCATCACCATACTGTAAAATTTCTGATTGGTGTTGCACCCCAAGGCTATGTCACTTACATATCTTGTGCCTGGGGAGGGAGAGTCAGTGATAAACAGATCACAATAGAGAGTGGCCTCCTAAATAACCTGTTACCTGGAGATATTGTTCTAGCAGACCGTGGGTTCAATATTGGCGACAGTGTGGGATTTTACTGTGCTTCACTACAGACACCTGCATTTACCAAGGGGAGAAAACAGCTGTCAGCGTATGAGGTGGCAGAAACTAGAAAAATAGCTAATTTGCGTATTCATGTTGAGAGAATCATCGGTTTAGTCAGAAGAAAATATCAGATTCTGCAAAGCAGGGCTATGCCCATAGAGCACATGGCAACAAAACCAGGTGAGGCACTAGCATTGATTGACAAGATTGGGGTTATTTGCTGTGTCTTGTCTAATCTTTCTCAGTCTGTCGTCCCATTGGAGTAAGGAGGAGGGGGGTAAGGATAATCAGTCAGTCCAGTACCTGAGCCCTGACACATCAATCTGTAAATATGTAATGTAATTTAAATATGTTTTGAAATGTAATGATAGTTTTAGGTCTTTTAAGAGGGGTCTAAAGGCAATTGCTGACAAACCCAATCTTGTAAATAAACCACCATGTGTTATTCATCTTATCAATGGCATTTAATTTTTACAGTAAACATTCATCACATTACACATGTACGTTTGTAACTTGCTGTCCCAGTATTTCTGGAAGTACACTTTTTCTAAAAAAATACTCAACTTTAGGAATCACATCATCCCAAAGTTCAAAATCAGGCAAAATCCTTTCCACAAAAATGTCATTGCGGTTCCACACAACAAAGTCACAGTACTCTGCATCTACAATGTGAAGCTGTGCCTGAACTTGGAAGTAGTAATCATGACTCCGGTCCAGCATGACATGATCCCCATCGTTGATAAGGCAGAAGCCCTTTCTCCCAGCACACAAACGTAGATTGGCTTCATCTTGGTAAGAGTATGGACACTAAAATCACAGTGAGAAGGACATGTGAACAATAGATTAGAAAATATATTTTCGGCTTTTTTGCTCAGTTCAGGGGTCCGTTCTTTGTAAGTTGCTTAAAACATCCAAGATCAAATGAGACATCCAAGATGACTTCATCCGGCTAATCATGATCCGGCTAATTGGGTTCTTCGAACACACCTGTTGTTTATGATTAGTATGGCTGGATTGAGTTATCTGAGACAACTGCCGTTCATGCGTTTGTTTAAAAGGGGAAATGTATCGATAGTAGAAACATTGATCAGCAGCGCTGCTATTGGCTGTTCAGCATGGCCAAAGAACGCCCACAGTTTTTCTCCCAAGCAGAACAAGAGCTTTTAATGGAAGGTTATGCTGAATTTGAGTCATTAATTAAAACACCTCAAAATCTGTTAAAGCCAGGAAAGAGGGCTGGCAAAAAGCAGCAGACAAATTAATGCGTAAATACTGTCCATGGTAGATGTTTCTATCACTTTCTACAGTATGAATTTGTGCATTTTAATAATCTCATATTTACTTTGTTCTTTTATGTCAGAGCCTCCACAGGACCCACTAGAACATGGGGACAAGTAAAAGTGAAATACAAGAATATTCTACAAAATGGTAGCCTTTAATTATTATACTGTATTTTAAAAAGGCACTTGTTATGTCAAGAGATCCAAATTTCAGTGTCATTCCTTAGACACGGGAAGTAAAGGATGTGTGCAAACTCTATAAAAAATGAAGTTTTTCCTTTTCCAAGTCATCCACAGTTTACACGGTAAAACTGTATTGCTCCGTGTCTAGATAATCCATCCATAGTTTTTTTCTAATACAATATACGGCTCGACAGGAAGCAAGCCTTTCAAACTTCACAATAAAGTTTATTCTTACTGAATATGATAAAAATAAAAAGCTAACCATCATACAAATAACTTAAATATTTTATATTTATGGCTCCAACACCACTTTTTCCTCTTTAAAGGCCACTGTTAAATTATGTGTTTGTCTGTTTATAACAGCCACCAAGAAAATCTCTCTACAATTACACTGTCGCGCTGCGCTAAAGGATCCTGTCTATTACGCAATTGAATACACGATTAATTTATAAAACTCTGCAAATTATTCTTGCACCTTCTGTAACAGGTTGCCGTTGTAAAAACAGACGACATGGCTGCACAGACTTCCCTATCTCCTCCGTTTATACAGCCGTGATCTAATCTTGTTTACATGAAATAAGCCTGTTGGCGAGCAGGCTTAAGCTTGCACACATGTTGCTATGACAACAAGTGCAGGATGTCTTTAGAAGAACCAAACGATCCAAGATCATGCCAAATCGTCAACAATCAAATCCAGCTAACTGAGTTAGCGACGTACGAAGAACGGACCCCAAGACTTTAGACTCAAAGATTTAGGGACTTTACTACAACATAGACTGTATTATCACCTTCATTTCGCAGATGCCAGTTCCGTGACAGTCACAAGCGACAATCCCATCAGGAGAGGATCCCATGTACGGCCACTTGGGGTTCAGCCAGAGACCACTGTCCATACAGGAGAAGCCTGCATGCTCCCGACCCATCAGCTTCTCATATGCTCCTCTGGCTTGTGCCTCATGTTTGCATCCATAACTGTAAACAGTACACATGCAAAACATGAAAAATAAATTATTACTTAGTATTGGATGTGTAGAGCCAGTTCAGTGATTTCAATGCCATTACCCTAAACCCTATACTTAGTTCTACTCCTGCATAACCCTAACCTTATAACCCTATAACGTATGTTGACTCTTCAGAGCTGTCCATACCACAAATGAACTATGAAAACAGTAAACATTTGTTCTAATGAAAAAAAGGTCTACAGTAGATGGCAGAGTAAGGACCACAGCTTTATAGTTGTGGTATGGACTCTCCTCCCACTTCATAGAACACTTTTTTAGTTACAATTCTTAATGTAGACAGCCTCATACCCCAGATCTTACCTCTGCCTTACCCTAATTCAAACCCTAAATACCTTGTAGCTGCTGTGGTGAACCTATATGCTTCTGGGTAGCATATGGCCTTGATCAAACTCGTTGATGGTTGCTGGGGGTTGGTCCTTAGCACTTGTTTAAGCTTAGAGGCAGTTATACGCCCAGCTCTTTGTCTAAACCAAGTCCTGCCTGCGCTCTGACTCCGAGTTGACCTCTCTACAGCCTGGACCTGGGACAGGGTGAGCTCTTCTATCTTGAAATCCTGGCATAGCTCTCCAAGCTCTTTGGGGGGTAACTGCAGTGTGTCTGGTGTTCTGTATTCAAGAAGAGTTTTAGGAAGCATGCTAGATACGGGAATGAAATCTTTGTGGTAAGGCTCCCTAGCCATCAATGCTGCACTCCTTGGGCAGTTTTTGCTTAATTTTGCAAAAAAACTAGCATATGTCTCTGACCCTCTCTTCACTCTTGGGCATGGAACTGGAAGTGATTTCCCAACCTTGTTTATAGTTGTCCTGCCGTCAATGGAGCTGTCAAGCTTTTTTTTTTTGGATTTTGCTGAGGAGAAGTCAATCTGAGCTACTGGAGCAGCAGGAATCTGAAAATAAGTTAATACAAATAAGATCATTATATTTTATAACATATCTATATGCAGTATAAATCTGCCGTTTATCTGATGGCTGTGAAGAAAACAGGTAGGGCTATCATCACAGGATTGAGATGCCAAACTGTGTTTATGTGGGTCTTTGCTGTCTTAGCTCCTCTTTGCCCAACAGGTAAATTATCACCCTACCTTTTTTACATGTGATGGCATCAGCCACTTGCACTGCTCTGTTGTGCAGGAAGCTGCATCTCGCATTTTTACCCCAGCTTCAATGGAAAAAAGCACTGCTCCTACATGAGAACATGATTCTGATAATCTGTGAATAGAATACAATATGACATTTTTTTAAAACCCAAATTGCGATCTACACAAGGAGCAAAGTGCAATCTATATCAGCACATTTTTGATGATGTGTAATACAGCACACTTATACTAATATGGAGTAGCCCCTTAAATGATGAATAAACATGTTTATCCCTTAACGTTACAGCTCTCCCTGGTTCTGAAGTACACTGTCAGTATGCTAGTAGTAGTGCTACATGTGTGTGTGTGAGAGAGAGAGAGAGATCTCGTGGTAAACATCCTAGCCTTACTCACCCTGCCATGCAATTGCAATGAGCTGCAATGACTTCTCCATCCTTCTTCGCAATAATCCACGTCTTCAGAGGTGTTTCGCTTGAACGCTGAGAGTGGTTTACCTTGAAACATAAACAACTGTCAGGCTAACGTTGTTGTTAAGATGTGTTGCATGACCGTTGATGATCGTTCACTATAGCCGCTACCGCTAACGCTAGCATCTTTTAACACATAAAACAATATAAGAACAAACACTCACCCTGGCGAAGACTAAAGTATTATCGTCGTGGACACGTTTGGTGCCGAGGTTGTGGACCCACCCGCAGACAAAGAAGTTATATGCCTCCATACTTTTATAGGCCTTCATTTGCTGTTTAGTGTAGAACGATGTCTGAAGGACCAGATAGTTTGTTATATCAACGGCCTCCACTGTCGGCAAATCTTTGAGGTCCACCGAAAATTCACACATCTTCATGAGGTACGGGTCACGTCCAACATATCTATTAATTAACTCCTTGTATCTATGTCTTGATATAGGCTCTAACTCCATACAATACGGGCTCTCGGTAACGGTGTCCTCCATGTTTACGCTGGCTTCATAGACTTCCTGCCCTCCATCTGAAATCGCGCCCCCTGGCCGCGTCATAATCATCACGTGACTGAAACCCGGCAATTACCCTCGAACAGTGCTGCTCTCACCACCAGGGAAACTGGAAAAAACACGCCTGTGGGTGGCAGGCAGTGGGTCAGTGGACTGTCATTAGGTTTCTACCAGCCATATGCCTATCTATGTTCCTTCCCTCCACACAAGCCTGTCTGTTGGGGTGTGTTTGGGAGCGCGCTGCATGGGTACTCACTGGCATTTCACAGCATACCAAAAAAAAAGCACCTTACACACAAACTGACTTTAGACTGTAGAAGCCTTGCATAAAATGTCTCCAATTGGGTGTTTAACCAATAGGAACCACTTTCGTCCCCTAATAAGCCTTGCTGAGCATCATCAAGTTCAGATCCTGCATTATGATATTGAGAGGTTAGCATACATTCATCATAAGCGTGAATCTCATATTAAGTTTGAGATTTGAAAGACACATTTCAACCATTTTTTATGGCACAAACGATATTCCAACAAGCAACTTTAATTGATTTTATCCACAGAATCATGGGAGGCTGGCACCTATCTCCATCGGTCAATGGGGAAGAGGCAGGCTATACCAATCCATCATAGGACAACATAGACACAGGACAGAAAACCATGCAATTTCAGGGGACCAATTACCTAGCAGGAGTACCTGGAGAGAAACCTTGCATGCATGGGGAGAACATTCAAACTCCATGGAGAGAGACCACAGGTCACGATTCATCTTCTTTCTGCAAGGCAACAGTGCGCAGCTGTGCCGCCGCATAGCCCTCAGTTGATAACGAGGATTTTTAAAATCACAGAACTACACAAGTTTGAACTTTTTTCTAGAGAGGAAATGGAGCTAGACACCCAACTAGGTCATCAAACTAGCTACTATCCATTAAAAGGTCATCAAAGTGTTTTTTCCTCTTCTTTGTCCTTAGTATGGTTTGATGGGTTTATAAACAACTTTTGGGTCTTTTGTTTTTCTAAAGCTAAAAAGCAAATTAGCCCTTCGTCCTTGTCCAATGACACCATAGCCCAAAGTATGGGAAATGTATCAATGTGTCACAAGAAATGTAGAAATAGTGTTAGAGATGGGATGTATGAGTGGAACGTCAGTTATCCTGGGAGTGGCATGCTCACCTAGACAGTCTGGGAAACAAGGCTATGGCACAACCATAGATAGCACCCCAGTGGTGACACGTTATTTTACTGACGATATGTTAGGAAGTGTACAGCCCCTGGATGGGCGTGTACCTAGACTTCTTTGTAATGCTTAAGGAAGGATCAAGCGGCGCTCTTGCAACATTCATTTTCCTTGCGTCGTGTTCAATCAGGAGCCCGTCAGCGCTGATGTGTCTGTAAACATTTCTCTGACTTTTCTAGATTAAGGTATAGATTTCTGTTTCATACGTCGTATATTGAAAACACTCTAAAATACAAGTGGGGTTGCCCTAGGGGAAAAGACCTGGGGCAACCAAAGGTGTTTCACCGCCGACAGGGTGCGGTAGCTTCTAACAGTAGATACACTCGACATGAAATCTCAAATCAGGACAGGACACTCTTGTAAAAGAGATCTCTGATCTCAAGGAGTCTTATCCTGATTAAATAAAGGTTGATGATGATGTAATGTCCACGGCGTGTGGAGTCCGCATGGCTCACAGTAGGCGGTCAGTACGCCCGACTATGTGATAGCATTTATCACAATGCTACCACCACTATGATTGACTGCTGGTAAAGTGATTCCTGTTAAGCCAAATATGTACCATGTTGTTATTGTGGGAATTTACCTCAATCTTTGTCTAATGTGACCATGAAACCTTTCTCCAGAAAACATTTGATTACTTTTTGTGGGAGGCTCAAAATATTAGTCTACCTTGAAGGTACTGATTTGTGAAGTGTTTTTTCCTTGTTGCCACGGTCAGTCATTAAAATTGGATTTACTGTGGACAGTGACACTGGTCTTTCAACATCTTAAAATTAAATTGCCAAGCTTGCGCCTGGGTTACTCGCTGGTTGTGTCTGATCATTTAAACCAATATTCTTTCTTTTGAGGGCAACAGACTGGGTCAAAACTGAAGCTTGGACCCAGTTGTGTGTTCCATTAGGACAATGCTGTCAAACACATCAAAACTGGTTTCAGAAGGTGTCTTGAAAGTTTGCCCTCTATCCTACTGTAAGTTTATAGTCTATGCTTAAAAGCCAGGCCGATGACAGGAAACCAGCCAATAAGCTGCACCATGTCAGACTTCAAAAATATGCTAAAATACAGCTAGAATTTTGCCAGAAGCTTGTCGATGGCTATAGAGAGTGTGTGATTTAGCTTTAACTTCCTAAAGACCTTTCACTCAAGCCTTATTCGGATGGATGTTGGCTATATATTTGACCCAGCTTGTGTGATTTTAAGCTTGTGTGGATTAGAGACTCGCACTATATGTTCATACTAAGGATTTTCCAGATTTGGTGTGATTCATTCACTTTCTAGTTGTCTGTGTAGATTATAGACAATTTAGCAAAGTCTTGTTTTTTGTATAAATATAAGTATCAGGACTCTTTGTATTGATACACATTTAATCAAGACCACAGATTGTTGTCAGTAAAATGTCCCTGCTTGTTGGTGTTTGCTCATATTTATTTCTTGTAGTTGACACAGTGTTCTCTTTCATAGATTAGAAAAACAACTAAATGCCACAGTGTTCGATAACAGTTCAATACTAAATTCTAGCTGTTGCCTTCCAAGCGTACTCTGTCATCCATGTTGAATGGCAGCAATGATGTGAAATTAATTTGATGTGGGATTCCTGACAGCCACATAGAAAAATAATGAGCAGCCATCTGTCAGTAATCACTAGCAGGTTGGTACAGATGTGCCACTGAACACCACACTGCAGTACAGAAAGGGTCTTGTATCTGTCTGCAGAGCAGTGTAGAAGACAAGGGCTTTTTTTCCCCCTTTCAGTGAAATCTAGCTTCAAGAAGCCGGTGATTAGTTTTGAAGAAAATGAGAAAAAGGTGAGTATGTGTGGCACTGCGTTGCAAAATAAATAAAGAGGAGGTAAGTTGGAAGTTGAATTACTATTTTCTTTTAATATTCAGTTTTGCTCAGAAATTAAACAATACCACCAAGGAATGAAGGGCTCTGTCACCAAGGCGATGCCAAATAATCCCCGCAGTTTACATGGTTTGAACCCTAGCTGTAATGATTTGTAAAGGAAGAACCCAAATGTAAGCCGGACACAGAGCTGATGCTTAAAAAGGGGTTTATTAACAAAAAATCCAGGAGGCAAAAAGAGCTGGCTTCAGGCAAGCAACAGAATCAAAAGGGACAATAAACAAACTCCAAAAACAGGCGAGCAGAAAACTGAATGGGCAAAACTGGCAGGCAGGCTAAACTAAAACAGACAAGGGTGAAGTGCTCTTACCGAGTAGATTGCAGGTGAGGATAACACAAGACGTCCTCGCAACAGACAGAAAACTAAGGCGGGCTTAAATAGGCGAACGGAACAGGAGAGCAGGGCAGGACTAATTAACCAAAACAGGTGGGGTGATAAAAGGAGCATACAGCCTAATAGACAATAAACCTAAGGTAGAAAACAAGACTAAACATACACGAGCTGAAATAAAAAATAATAACAAAGACTAAAACAGGCTAAGCATAAATCCAATACAAAACAAGAAAACAGAAATAAATCCTAAAACAGAACAGTGGCTAAACTGAAAAAATAACCTGAACCACAACAGAACGTTACACTAGCATCCTGAGAGATGCTGTTGATCATTTTAAGGAAAAGCTTTTAACACATTTTCCTGCATGAATTATACTTTGTCGTGAACCTGAAAAGTCTTTGTTTAGAGGACTTATCAGGTGAATTGGAGGCTCTAATAATGTTAACCACTTCACCAGTTGGATAAAACTATAGGGCTTTTTGTATTTTTGTTTTGTTTCAAGCACAAAGTAAAAAAAATTCTGGGGATTTTAGGTGATAAAATATAGATGTTTCACAAACATTAGATTAGAATAGTCATGTTCTTAATAAAGCTTCTGACCCATATGCAAACAAACTCTCAGTCAAATAATGAAAGTTAAACAGTTGTTTTTGTAAAGTAAAGGATCCTGGTCCACAGGAACTACACCTGGCATGGGGAGAACAGGAACACACTGGAGAGATGGAAGAGAGTTGAGAAGGTAGACTGATTTCGGAAGATGAATTGCTGATCCAGATGTGCTTACTGTTTGAGAAGGTGAAGTCAGTTGAGAGAGGAAGCCTGGGTCCATGGTGTGAGCATGAATGCTGTCGTGGCAACGGAGGGTGGACAGGTTTTTCCCAGGAGACTTGGAGCTGCCGATTGTGGAACTTGAAACCAGGAGGATTAATGACAAAAGGCTGAAGGTGGAGAACCAAGAAAGTTCATTGAGAAGGTTTTGGATTTCTTCCACGAAGGCACCTTTAAAATGGAAAAAATAATGCTGGTTAGCAGGGGAAACAAAGAGCAACAAACATGTCATTGAGATGATTCTAACGGCTTGAGGAACCACAAAAGAGAACACTCAGGCATCAAATGATAGGAAGTTAGCTCCTTAAATACTGCAGCTGATGATGACGAAAAACAGATGGCTTGTGAAACGACTCAGCACAGCTCCACTCCCCTGTGGCCACCTAGAGCAACACAGCACAAACCCCAAAATCCTAACTTTACCAACCTACCTCCAAGTTGTCTCCACCTGGACACCCTTATCGGAGAACCCTGGGACTGGATTATGAGAGACCTCCAGAAATGGTGCAACGAGGCAGCACCAACAGCTGGAGGTGAGGAGTGGCCATAGGTGCTGTCAGGCACTGGGACCAGGGGCCCGTTCTTCGTACGTCGCTAACTCAGTAAGCTGGATTTGATTGTTGACGATTTGGCATGATCTTGGTTTATGGTTTCTGAATAGTAAAAATAGCTTGACCCACTCCGTTCATGGTGGTCCTAAATATTAATTTTGTCACTCTTCGGTTTTTCTGGACTTCCTCACAGAAAAACCTTCTAATTTCTCCTCTTCCTAGTTCTGTCAACATATCCTGGTCATTATTTTTGACAAATTAGAGCATATGTGTTGCTTTTGTGTTGGTTAAAAGGTTTTTGTGATGTAATTTGGAGAAACTGATGTGAGTAGCTCTGCCGCTGTGGGGTATAAAAGCAGCTTCATCTTAAAAAACAAAACACAGCTCTGTCTTGTACCTCAGCAGCGAGCACTGTTGCACAATGTGTTATGTGTTATTGGTGAAGTTACGTAAAAGCACCAATTTTTCTGCAGTTAACTGTCTTGAGGCAGACAGAAAAGGAGCTGCTGTGAACTCTTCCTACTTTCCTAAGTGCTGTCTCACAGGTAGACAGCTGCTGCCTCATCCTGAAACCTGTCTGCAGTCAGAGTAAAGCGGGCAGATCAACCACACTCTGTTTCCACATTGCAAATTAATTATGCATGCGCAAAACTGTCAGTGATCCCGCTGTGGATTACAAAGCGGGAAATAAGTATGATAATAAATAATTGGACCAATCCTGTCTTACACTGCCTCGGCAGCACCAGCTTCAGGCATTGCTGAGTCAGCGCCTTGAGCCAATGGCTAAAACTGATAAGGCTCTGGCTCATTGGGCTCCACAAAGACTCCCTCAACCTCCGGTGATGAGGGGGGTGAAAAATCCTCCACCTCTAAAGACCGAACCGTGGCATAACTACCAGCGACACTCTCCTCACTGTCAATGGTTCAATATGGTAAATCAAGCTAGCTGCTGCTTTCCCCCCATCCTGAACACAGCAAAGACCCCCGCCCCCTTCCTACTTATCCCCACACACTTTGATGGAATTATTCTAATTTGTCTGGGAGCAGGATTATGCTTTTACATGGGAGTGAATTACACTTTAATATGAAAACAAAGTTGTCCACAAAACAATGAGTTCCATAATGTTTACAAGTGAGGTGGAAGAGCACAAGAACAAACAAACACATCTAAAAATAGATTCAAAAAGTAAGAGCTAAGTAGGAGCTGGTGAAACAAGCTGCCAGAAGATTTGGAATTGATAAATTAACACAGCATCATTGAACACAAGGATAGATTTTATGTGGAGTTTAGCCTGGGGATTTTAACCTGGGGGTGAGGTTTGATGTTCAAGCACTCCGTCCGGTTTGACCGAGCTTGAGCTATTTTCAAAGAATGGGTTAAAATATCTGTCTAGCTGTGCAGAGCTGGTGGAGACATGCCACAAAAACGTTGGCTGTAACTTCAGAGAAAGGTCCAGAGTGTAGAGTTGGTGGGGCTGAATACAAATGCACAACACACTTTTTGGATTTTATTTATAAACATTATCCCTTTTATCCCATAATCCTTTCACTTCATACCATTTTCTGTTGGTCTGTCACATAAAATTGCAACACTATGGGAATTACAGTTCTAGTGGTGTGAATACGTTTTTGAGTCACCGTATATGCTGTAGTTACACATAAGAATAATGCATTACAGCAGAAGCCCATTAAAGCAGAAGGGTATTCATAAGGTTTTGTGGCGAAACGGCCCACGAGAGGCTTATTGGTACATCTCAGTATGGAGCTGGGAGTTACTTCCTAACAGTTAGCTGGCACTGTTTGCCACTCAATCCTAATTTATTCTTCCGTTGTTTCTCTGAGTGTCCCCACTGTGAGACAGTTTCAGTAAGTCAACAGCTTTAGAATAGCACAGAGCTTTGCGTCGAGCCATTTCTCATTGATGTAAACATCAAATGGTGAGTACTGTCTTCAGCTTTAGAGCTTTGTCATGTTTTGTAACCGTTTGAATACAGTCTCCTTCACCAAATAAGTCTGTAGCTGTTTGCATCAGCATCAGTATCTCTGTCTCCTACTTGTTGAGATCTCCAGAAGTAAAGACAGGATTTCCCGCCCCTCTCTTAGCAGTGGTGGCTTAAGTTTTCTTCCACATATCCATAGGGAAAGGTTTCTCTGTGTTACACTGAAAATAGGGACATCCTAATCTAAGAAAGACATTTTTAAAAACTGTAATATGGAGGTATGTTTTACCTTGCTTTGTTCACATGCGCTCCCTAATGTTGGACTTGACTCCAGACATCTCTAAAGTACAATACACGTACAGCTGTTTTATGTTGAAACAAAATACTTTCAGTATGGATTCTTACTGTTCAGAATGCCAATATAATCGATTTTTATTTTTGCGTTTGTGTTTGTGCGTGCGTGTGTGTGTGTGTGTGTGCGGGGGGGGGGGGGGGTCTAAAAGATCAGCGAACAGCTAACAAAGCTGTTTGTCCACTGTTTTACGTTTGATTTCACAACATATTTTTCTCCCAATCGTGTTCCAAACATTGCTTGTCGGGATGGTGAGATCAATACAGTCAATTCCCCACCGTTTCCACACTGTGATCCTACAGAATCTATTAATCTATCTGTTGCTTTATGCTTGCTCAGTATGAGGGATTGCTGCAAAGCCATGGACAATGCAGACGACTCCCTGTAGCTCTACGCTTCTCCACGAGTGAATGCTGCTTGTCGGGACTTTTAAGCAATTAACTGGTTCCCTTATATAGGAAATTTTTGACCAATCTGTATAATATGATTGATTTTGACTTTGTAAAGTGCCTCGAGATGACATGTTTCATGAATTGGCGCTATATAAATAAAATTGAATTGAATTGAATTGAATTAAGGCAGCCATGGGAGGATGACGCACACAAGAGATGTACCTGCGTGGCACTGAGGGGGCTCTTTGGCTTTTGAAGACACACCAGTCCTTAGCTTAGACCACTAGGTGGAGGTTGAGCGCTGTCTGTAGACCAAAACAAGATTTGTGTCAAGCCACGCCTCTCTCTCTCACCGCTCTAGCACTCGACACCCATTTCCCCTTCTCACCCTCGTATGAGCATATTTGCAAAGGATACAAACATAGCAAAACAGCATCACCCTTTAGAGGAACATTTCTAGTGAAGAAGTAAGTTCCTCCTAACTTTATAATGTTGCTTGCAAGAGAAGGTTTTGATCTGATGGGTGTGCTCTCCGCCATTTTGTGCCTGATGGTGGCATGTTATGGGCAGGGAGTGGCTAAGCCTTGAGTGGCAGCTGTTCACGTGCACGTATGCACATGCACGGCCGGCCCAGCTATGTAAACAAGAGATTGGAGAGCAACGCAGAGAGATAGTGTGTGACGCTTAACTGTAGTCGATCTAAAAAAGATACCTTTAGTTCTTCACAAAAATATTTTTTTAGTTATTTCTATCTAAAATAATAACATTTTGCTCATTGCTCCTTTAAAGCTACAAGCCAAACTTATTGTTTTTGCTGCCTACTATGCTTCCTTTAAGTATTTAGGATCCATCTATGGGCTATAACATGATCATTAAATTTTTTTGCACAAAGTCGTTCCCATATAATAAGATTTCACCTCCCCAGTTTCCCCTATTTTGAGCTCATTTAAAATGTGCCGTTTTCATTTTATGCAAATAAGGTGTAGCTGTCAGTGCCCCCCAACGCAATGTTTACGCTCGCACTTTATACACATGACAGCTGCAAACAGATGCAAAATGATACAGCCGTACGTCTCTGACCCTGAGTCAGACCCAGAAGCAGAAGTGGAGCCTCCCGCACAACCAGCAAGGATCACCCCAGTCAAAACAAAATGTATTAATTCACACACATACCATAATATCACAGGACAGTTCCCCGTCGGTGGTGACAAACTCGCGTTCCGCTCTTTAATTTCTTGCTTCTTAAACATGGCTGGCACTCGGCCTTCCTTCAACAGGAGCACAAGCAGTTTTTTTTTTAGATGTGCTTTTCATTTTGCTGGCCTTTTTTACTTTCTTTAGCTCTTTTATCCACAGGGGCCTAGGGGGAGTTGGAGCCTGTCAGCAGCAGTCAGCGAGTCAGCGAGTGAAATCTGGGCACACACAATGCCCACACATGCCAATACCTAAAGACGCTTCAAAAGCCATCATTATTTTTTAAATTTTACATGCATGTTTTTTCTTTTTTTTTTACTTTAAAAGGAAAATCACAATACATCCCTAAAACTTAGAATTTATGAAAAAGTGAAATATTTTTCTCACTCATAGAAAGTAGCTCATAAGTTAGATACTAACATTTCAGAGTGAAATGAAAAATGAAAGTCTTCATTTCTTGTAATTTTGAGGATTACGGTTTACAGATCATGAAAACTCCAAATTCAGTGTCTCAGGAAATTTGAACTGTTGTGAAATACTTAAATATTAAAAGTTCATGTTGTCACAAAAACATAGCTTATTATCTCATAACACCTGCAAAGGTTTCCTGAGCCTTTTAACAGTCTCTCAATCTGGGTCAGTAGGTGCCACAATCATGGGGAAGACTATTGATGTGACAGATGTCCAGAAGACAGTCACTGACAGCCTTCAAAAGGTCATTGCTGAAGAATCACACATAGATACATAGAAAACTGAGTGGAGGGAAAATTGTGGTTGGAGAAGGTTCACCAGCAACTTACACTCAGTACTTTTGGGGGGCCTCATAAGGAGTGGACTGAGGCTAGAGTCAATGCATCAAGAGCCAATGCTTACAAATCCCATACATGGGCTATAAATGTTGCATTACTTGTGTAAAGGCACTTCTGAACCAGAGACAGCGTCAGAAGCTTCTTACCTGGGCTAAGGATGAAAAACAACTGGACTGCTGCTCAGTGGTCCACCGTCCTCCGAGGTGAAAGTAAAGTTTGCATTCCAATTAGAAATGAAGTTACTGAAGTCAGGAGGAAGGATGGAGAGGCACAGAATCCGTATTGCTTGAACATCACACATCATGCATCCTGCTTTATAGAGAGGCCAGTTTTATTTTCCAACAGGACTTGGTACCAGCCCACACTGCCAAAAGTACCAAAGGTTGGTCCTATAACCATGGTGTCATTGCGCTCGATTGGCCATCAAACTAGGCTGACCTGAACCCAGCACAATAACTATGGAGTATTGTCAAGAGGAAGATGATAGACACTAGAACCAAAAAGGCAGATGACCTGAAGGCAGCTATCAAAGTTTCCTGAACACACAGCAGTACCACGGGCTGATCGCTTCTATACCACGCTGCATTGATACAGTAATTCATGCAAAAAGGGCCCAAACCAAGTATTGGGCGCAGAAGCTTGACATCATATTTGAAAATATACTGTTTATTGATCTTGTGTAATATTCAAATTTTCCGAGACACAGATTTTGGGCTCTTATTATCTGTAAGCCATAATAATTAAAATTACAATAAAGCCAGAAATATTTCACTTTATGTATAATGAGTCTATAAAATATATGAGTTTCATTCTGAAAGGGGCAAAAAATACAGATTTTTTTTTTTTATGTGTACCTGAAGATGTTTACTTAGACCAGACTCTAAGCTGTTTGTTCTGGTTCATTAAGGATTAATCTTTGCCTATTTTATATTCTAAAATGAGGTTCAATATGGCAGCCTGTGTTTGACCTACCTTAGCACTTTGCTTTGGTGCCACCCAGTCTGTTGGAGTGCATTAACACGCTCTCCGTGCTGTCTCGTCCTGACCCTGCTAAGTGAATGGGTTACTTTCCGCTCCTTTACAGTGGCAGCAGGTAACAAGGCATTATACAAGACGGAAATGAATCGAATTACGCTCAACAGCCTTGCATGCGATTGTGTAACCAACCTGGGTTGTGCATATAATATGTCACAAATGATGACGGAGGAGGATAATAAGCATAAAAATGTCCACTGTCATTGTCAGAGTGACTCCCTGGAGGCCCTGAGAGAACACATGACAGGCAGGCAGGAGAGGAGTTTGTGTTAGAAACAAGGTGTTATACCAGCCTATCAAAATATGTACTATACAATGTTTCATGATTAGGGCAGTGAAAGGAAAATCATTCAGTTGTTTGTTTTGTTTTTTTGGTAAATAAAACCATTGTTAATACTTTCTAGAACCATCTTGCAATCAAATGACCGCTGATAGGCTTTTGTTGTATGTTTCCAGCAGTTTTGCAAAGCTATATTGTTGTTGTTGTTTTATGCCCATTTTTATCAACAAAAGTGATCAAGCTCGGTCATGTTGGATGGAGGGTGTCTTTTGAACAACAATTATCAAATCTTGCCACAGATTCCCAATTGAATTTTGGTCTGGACTTTGACTAGGCCATTCTCACACACAAATGTGCTTTGATCTATCCTATTGCAAGGTGAGCATCCACCCCAACCTCTAAGAGGTTTTCTTATAAGATTATCCCGCTTTTAGCTGAATCCGTCTTCCCATCATAGCTCCAACCTTACTTGACTGTCTGTACTGAAGAAGAGCATCCCCACAGCATAGTACTGCCAAACTCATTAACCACTATGTCAAGGATTAGCGACCTTTACACCCTTTACAAGAGCCGTTTTTGCTTTCAGTCCAGCTAAACATTTAGAGCCACAAAAGGGACATGACTCTTTGAAACTAAAGCTTGTTTTATAATACCTTTGTATTGTTTAGATGTTCTTAATTAAAAATGTTTTTCCTGTTTTTTTGGTTTACTTTTTCCTCAATGGGAAATAAAAGATTTATAGGCTGCTGTACCTCAGTACAACAAAGCATGCCTTTTGCAACCTATTGACAGGATATTCCTTACACTTCTTGCTATGAATATTTATGATGAGATCACTTGGAAAACTACTAAAGCTGGCATAATGAGCATACTTACCTTTAGATTTTGTAGCATTGGTTAATTCTTTTGCATTTTTGCCCAGTCATTAAAAGCCAAAATGGGGAGTCTAAAGAGTTACATGCATCTCCAGGGCTGCAGGTTGCAGACCCCTGCAATATGGGGATGGCATGTTCATGGTGATGTGCTGTTAACTTTCTGCTGCGCATAACACTTTACATCAACTCCAAAGATTTCTAGTCTCATCTGACATTGGAACCTTTTTTCAGGTTTTATTTCTTGGATTAACGGCTTGTGGTCGCCTGCCTCATAAAGGCTTTTTTCTCTATGAGGCAGGCCAATCTTTCATAAAGGGAGGATTTGTGTTGTTACTGACTACTACTGTGAAACTGTGCAACTACCCCAGAGTTACAATGGGCCTCTCTGCTACTTTCCCATCTAATGGTGTCCTTGCCCTGCCTGTCTGTTTTGCTCGGAGGCCATGCCTTGGTAGGTTTGCAGTTTTGCCATACTTGTTTCATTTTCAGATGACCGTTTCTACAGAGCTCTGTGAGATGTTGAAAACCTGGGATATTGTTTTATAATCTTAACCTGCTGTAAAGATCTCCACAAATTCCTGCTGTGTTCTTTGGTCTTCATGATGTTTCATTATGTTCTCTTAAAAAAAGGAAAAAACGAGGTCTACACAGAACAGCTGCAAAGGCCGTTTGTTGAAGTTGATTTTATTCTGGGCCATCAGAGTAAAGTGGAGTGATGAGACATTCTCTCCACACTTTTCAGATTGTTCTAATAAAGAGAGAGAGAATTATTTTTGTACAGAACATTTGTTTTTTTATTTTTGTTTGTTATTTTGTTTTTCACCCAAATTAACACTTGTGTAATAGGAGTGTTGACTTTTTTACTTGCTGTTAACCATCGGTCTTTCTCCGCTGCCTTTCTCACATCATTTGGGACTAAAATATCACCAAAAATGGCCCTAACACATTTTTTAACGTGTGTGCTCGTTAGCCTTTTAATTTTTAACATATTTTTTTTCAGTTCTTACTTTACAGCATTTGCAATAAAGGCAGGTGAGAGTTTACACAAAACCTTGATTTTCTATTGTCACGTTACCACTTGTACTGCTGCTCCATCATCCACCATTTAGTCCCTGTAATAGAGGAGCGGACCTACTAGAGGCACTTTTATTGTGTGGACTACAAAAGCTACCCGTTGATGGTATTTTGTCTACTAGGATGAATCACATTAAAAACACATGTGAGAGTAGCAGCCACCAGAATGAGGGTGTCAAATTCACCCTGAATAAGGACTGCACTGCCAGCACATTCTACATGCAGCCATGCCCACACCACGAATCATTTGCCATGGTTTATTTACTTTATGTGTGTGCTCGAAGTGGCAATTTCAACCAAGTAATCACAGCACCCCCAAGAGGGAGATAGGTGCTGCACACTCAAAAGGACAACTTCTTATCTCACCTCTCTCATGTCTTCACAGCTTCCTCTTCCACTGCTCTTGGACAAGTGCAGATAAAGGACAGTGGCTTTATTCCCATATGTTGAAAAAGTAACGTTACTGCAGACCTAGGTGGAGAGCGGTGAAGATTAGAGGGATTGCTGTTTACCGTTTTCCTTTGCGGTGTGTTCAGGGAATTTACGCCCAATGGAGGAGAGTTCCAGGCTGAGCTGACATTGACACATGGCTGCTTCCCAGTTTTAGGAAAGACACGTCTCAGAGTCCCAACAGAGACGAGCTCAGGCTGAAACTAATTCCACTTATTGCAGCCGTGCACCCTGGTTTGCTATGTGCTCCTTGCTGCATGTCCTTCAATGAACTGAGTCTGACATATCCATAAGAATGATGGACTAGATCGGCTATTTTCATCACTGCTCTGGAAAAGAGGAATAGAGCGGTTTGATCAAATGTGCCTGAATGTGTGTTTTAGAGCCGACCATCATCACTACAAAGCCCACAACGCTGGACATCACTGTTGGGGAGAGTGTAGTTCTGCCATGTCAAGTGAGCCATGACCCATCTCTGGAGCTGAAGTTCACCTGGTTCTTCAACGAGCAGCTCATCCACTTTGGAAGCAATGGGGGATTCTTTGAAAAAGTCGGAGGCGTAAGTCCACACTGTCTTTGAGTTTTGATGATAATTGATAATAGCTCTGTTGGTTCACCCACCATCCCAAACGTTTGCATAACAATGAAACCCGTTGCATCTCAAATATTGTAGCAACATATTACTGTCAATTGCTACGTGAGACCAGTCATCTCTGTTGACATGTCCCAAAATGTCTATAAGGATCAATGATTTTAGTAACATTTCACATACTTTGTTGCAGAATACTACTACTGCACAACTTTTCCCATAGATACTCATCAAATTTACTTGCATAGCACACAGTGCTATGGAATAGTTTTGCACCAATTGAGAGTTTTTTTTGTTTTTGCTTTTTTTGTCAAGCTTAAGCGTTTTAGATCATATACTCTCAACCCTGGTCTTAGGGTCCACTTTCCCTCATGTTTTACATGCATCCCTGCTCCAGCACACTGGATTCAAAGAATTGTGATATCCTACCAGCGTGCCATCAAGTATTATAGAAGCCTTTTAACAATCTGGTCATTCCAGATAGGTCTGTGGCAGCAGGGAGACTGAAAATATGCAGGACATTGAGTCTTGAGAACCGGGATTGAGAACCACTGTTTCATAACAACCTCATGAATCGTTAGCTGTGATTAACCACTTAATGTTGATTAACCAGTTTATTTTTGGTTCAGTTTCACTAACTGCATCCATGAGAGAATTCCAAAGCACCATCCCATATTTGCCACAAAACATCTTGTTGATCCCCAAGACTTTTGGGGAATAATTTCCAAGAAAAGAGTGACATTTTTGGAAGGTTAGTCCCATTAAATCTGGTTTCAGTCTAACACAGGATTTAAGAAAGAGCACATCATGCCTACAGCCAAAAAGTGTGGTGGTGGTGCGATGGTCTTTGGCTGCTCTTGTACTTTAGGACCTAAGCAACTTGGAGTGACTGATGAAACCTAGAAATCCACTCTCTAGCAGAAAACACTGAAGGATAATCTCCAGCCATCAGTTCATCACCTTAAGCTCAAGTGCACTTTGGTAATACAGCAAGACTATGGTCCAAGGCTTACAAGTAAATTACCCTGTAAATGACTATAAAGAAGAAACAAAAGGCAAAATGAAAGTTTTGGAGTGGCTTAGACAAAGCCTAGACAAAAATCTAATTCAAATAGTCTAATGACCTGTAACAGTTCAATCATGCTAGAAAACGTGGATGAATTAAAACAATTCTACAAGGAAGAATGGGCCAAAATTACTCTACTGTGGTGCTAATTATTATCATTCTATTCTTAACACTTGATAGTAGTTGTTGCTGCCAAGGGTGGCATGAGTTATTAGGGTTAGGGAGCAATTCGTTTTTAATATAGAGCCAGGGTGTTTTGGATAGCTTTTACTTTAATAAATCAAATAATCATTTGAAAACAAAATGCATGGGTGTAGCATTGCTGAAGAAGAAAGAAAGAAATTTAAAAAATTGCTCAAAGTGAATCTTTCTTTTATGTTCATTTAAAAGCTATCATTAGCACTCTATTCAACTTCATTACAGGAAGTTAGCAGGAGATCAGTTTAAAAGCTCCTGTCAGCAATTGTTTCGCATTGGGCGGCAGTGCATTTATAAAGGCTCTGCAGCAACCAATAGACATTAGATGTTACTGAGGGGGTTAAATTGATATTGACCAATTAAATAGTCAGAACAATATTTTCCATTCACAGCTAGCTACATCCCCTAGCCTGTACCAAGATGACTTTCATTTCTCTACATTATCGTAAATTATTTTTGGTCAGAGCATAAATTAAGTGACTGAGTGAGTGTTGCTAGAGGAAGAGATCATCCACCCTCTTCCCTGCAAAGTTCTGTTCCCACATGCTTGGATTCCTACATGCTAAAAGTTAATTTTGCCCGCTGCTAGAAATATGCTAGGTAAAATAATCCTAGACATTTCCCACTATTTGTTAGCTCCAGTGCAAATTAAAAACACAAAGCTTCTTGAGGTTTCTGGAAGAATCTTCATTTTATTGGTTCCCCTGTGCTCTGACAGAACATAACAAATATTGATTTTGATTTTTTTTCCCACCTGCCTTCAGAGATTTCAATGAATAAAGGTTGAGAGGTGACTCCGAAGATTCATTGGTCCATTCACTGCTTCTTTTAGCAGGACCATAATAAATTCAGCTGCAGTGCAGAGGGGATGTTTGGATTAAGTTTATTATTTATGGACAGAAAATTGCAGCCTCTGGTTCACTTTATAAGGACATTTAAATACTCACCCTGCAACCACTCAAAGGCTGCCAGTGGATACTTTGAAAATGTCTCCAGCTCACAGCTCACCAAAATATGCACCATCTTGATTTGTTCTTTTCTTTTCTTTATGTAGTAAACAAGTTCAAGGTTTCTTTAAAGACTACCAGCATAAACAAAGAAAAGAAAGACATTACAGCTATGCTTTTCAGTGTCTCTGATAATTTAGGTGTTTCTTGAAGAGTGATTTAAAGTCTTGGCTCCTTAATAAATGGCTCTTCATCTCCACTTACATTGATTAAGCCATGGGCCACTCCTCTGAATTCCCACCATCGCTGTGCCACAGCTTTCAGCCATCTTCAATTTATTACCCAACCTGCTCAGCTCCACTCTGATGAAATGATAATGTAGGAGTGGGAATAGTAATTAGAGACTGAATGAAAGGCTCTCTTAAAGGACTAAGTATCAGACTAGCCATTAGGCTGCTCATATAACATTCTACAGTCCCAATCAGACTGTTGGAGGAAGTACATTTCTGTAATTACGCAGATGAAGTCAATGTACAGAGCAGTGTTTCGGTGTCCCATTTGGAAAGTAGAGGGAGAGGCCGCATGTGGATTTATGGATTTATTTTTCAGGACACACATACGTATGAAAATGAGCTTCCTTCTCGGCTGGATGTGCTCCCACATGGCTGGCGGTGTCAGGATTGTTTTTGAATTCTAATAGCTGCAGGGTTACAGCATTACTTATGGAGGTCTGTCTGCTTTTTTGTGTGCTGAATAACAGCAGCACTCGGCGGGAGACATCATGATTCGGAACATCCAGCTGGGGCATGCGGGGAAATACACGTGTGCCGTGCAGACCAAGGTGGACAGCATCTCCATAGCAGTGGACCTCGTTGTCCGAGGTAAGCTATGATAATATGCTTACCAATATTGCCTTTAACTACCTTCACACCTTGTTAAATTGTTTAATTATACACTGTTTATCCACTGATAAAGAACTAAAGGAGCAGGCTGGAAAGTTTGGAAAGGTTTAAAAAAAAATTTACTCTCTAATTAGACCAAATGGCTCCCAAAGGGTTCACAGTGAACTGACTTTGCTGCCATTGCCGCAGGGGCTAAAACCACTGCGACTCATTCTCCCATCTTTCTGTCTCCTCCCGATTTACATTTCCTCCCCCGCCTTCCCACATCCGATCTTCTCTGTCTGTCTCTCCATCTTTCTCTTCCCTCGTTTTCCTTCCTGACTATGGTATCTATCAGGTCCCCCGGGGCCCCCCACCAGCATCCAAGTAGAAGAAATCACTGATACCACCGCCTCTCTGTCCTGGAGGCCTGGTCCCGATAATCACAGTCCAATTACGGCATACACCATCCAGGCCAGGACACCATTTTCCCTGGGGTGGCAGGCTGTCACCACAGGTAAGCTCTCTCCAACCAGCCGTGGCCTCCTCCAGTCACAAGCAAGGGTTTGCTCTTCATTTCTGCCTCGCCTGTGAAAATATTGAAGGTGTAATTTTTGCTCTAGCACTAAATGGCACACAGTAGTGCCGGGATCATTGACCGCTGTATTATCGGACTCCTGGGAGCCCTGAAACATGGATCTCTTCCTGATGAAAAAGCATGTTGCCAAGGCTGTAATATGATAGTGTAGTTACATAGCACATTCCTTTTAATGGGACCCTTACCATTCATGCATTATCGGTATAATGTACTTTCATCCTACACCTTATACCCTTCTCTATTGATATTTTTTGCACATGATGGACTGTCCACCTCAGATACTTTTTCTGGACTCTTAGATTTGCAGTCCCTAATGCATATATTTAAGAACACGTTGACATTATAGGTGCAGAAAGATATCGTTACCTTTTAATGGACTCATCTCTACTTTCTTGCTATATTGTGTGGTGTTGTGCAATTTCACCTGTTGATTATGAACTTTATTAATAACTATAACTCACAATTAGAATTTGTAATACGTCATTCTAAATCAAAGGGTAGCTACAACGAAAATAGTTTCAAATGGTTGTGATCAAGGGCTATCAGCCTTTAATGATTTGCACTAAGAATTGCCTTATTAATTAACAATTATTAACTTTATTTAACTTGGAAAAGTTGCTGTACGATTGATTTCTCTCCTTTGAAAGGAGCGCATTTGTGTTTATTTTTTCTTGTACTATCAACCGATCATAGCTCTTAAAAGACAGCGTCACAGCTAGCACTGGGGTCAACCACACCTCCTCGATAATATAAAAAATTCTGATATCTCCTTATTTGCTCTCAGCAGCTTTGTGAATCATTCTTAAGCTAAAACTCCTAGGGAGGAATTTTTAGGCTAAGATAGGAGCTCTCTGAGAGGACTCTGGGAATCTTTGTGAATACGTGCACAGGAGAACAAAGCATATTCATGTGTTAGAATGGCCCAGTCAAAGTCAGACCTCAATCGAATTGAGAATGTGAAGCAAATCAGTTGACGATGACAGATGATGTCTATCAGTGGCGGCTGCTGACAAATTTCTCAGGAGGGGGCAAATGTTATGATGAATGCTAAGATGACCCGTTTAATTAGTAAAATACTAATAAATAAAAGTCAAACGGCTAGCTTCACATTGTTACATTGCGATGTTTAATGTGGTTTCTTGTTCAGCCACTAGATGGGAACAGAAGACATGAATTGGACATACTGTACCGTATGTTTGTACAGTTAATAAGTTAAACTCGCAAATACAATAAATTTGGTTCCACAATAGAACAGTTACAATGTGGCCATAAAACATACAATTGTGATCTACTATTTTGGCCTTGAAATCCCTGTTGGCACAGTCAGCAATATATTGCTATCATGGAAACCATGGCAATATTCAGATCAGATTATACTAACGTGTGTGCCTGCTGTACATATCGGCCAAGCATGCAACAGTGTGTGTGACGAAATCACGTTGGGCAAACCTTCCCAGGGCCCATAGAAATTAATCGCTGTGTCCAAAATAAAAAATAAAAAGACACTTATCATGATTGTGTATGGGAGCACCTAGGGTGATTTTCAACTTGACTGAAATCGCCCCAAGGGGCGGGGCGGGGTTTCTGCTTGGTAGTGGCAGGCTGCTGAACGTCACAATGATATTCTGGCTGCTAATTGGAGAACATTATTAAGACTTAGAGTGGCAAAATTAACTCCTTTCCCTCTCTTTTTTTCATCTGGTTTAAGGAGGCCCACTATGGGCCATCCGCCCCTGCTCTCCATTGAACTTAACTGAGCTTGAGATATTTTGCTAAGAATAGGTAAAAAAAAATTCTTTCTCAGTGTGCAAAGCTGGCAAAGACATACCTCAAAAGACCTGCCTGTACACAAATGCATGCCACACTTTTAGGATTCTTTTTTTCTTTAAATCCATGTGTAATGTTCTTTCCACTTCATAATTGTTCCCTTCTTAGTGGTGGTTTGTTCCATAAAATTCCTAAAAAAAACACATCTAAGTTTGATTCTGTGATCTTCAACGGGTGTGGACATTTTCCACGGCCCGTATAGCTGTGCAGTATTTGACGATCTTCTTAATTCATACATACCTGCACACACAGACATATACCATTTGTTTTAACTGGAAGCATTCTGTGTTTTCTGCCAGTTCCTGAGGTAGTTGGGGGCCACCAGCTGACAGCTGCAGTAATAGACCTGAGCCCTTGGGTGGAGTACGAGTTCCGAGTCCTGGCAAGCAACAGAGTCGGGACAGGCGAGCCCAGCAAGCCGTCCAAACAAGCAAGGACGAAGAGCACCAGTATGTACTGTAACATGCTTCAAAACTGTCTGTTTCTGTGCAAGACTGGAATAATGTGACAAAATGTTTTTAATGAAATTATGATCTGAAAAAATTGCAAAAAATACATGGACCCAGGGACAGAGCTTGTCTTTTTGTCTATGCAGACCACTGCTTACAGCACTTCTGAAGCTGCATACAAATTGGCACCCTATCAAACTAATATTTGTCATAATTACACATTTTCTTAAATTAAAAAATGAGACATTTTAAGGAGAAATATGTGTAGATTGCCATTTGTTCTTCAAACCTATATACAGTGTTAACATTCAAACTCTACATGCTTAAATGCACTAGAAAGATGCTTTCTTGATCTCCTCAGAGGCAAAGCTTAGAACTGTTCTCTCAGACAGTAGCAGTACCTCTGTGAATATGTTTCTCATAACACAGTAATGAAGCAATCCCAACAGAACATCTCTGAGACAAATAAGGAACAGAGTTATAATATAGAGCTCCAGTAAACATCTAAACTCACCAAAAAAAAAAAGGTTCACTTTCAAGTATTTTAGCCTAGACGTCTATGGACTGTTTTTACATTGTTTAAGTGTATTTCAACAACAAAATAAATGTTGTTATTGATATGCAGGAGGCATTGGCTGAAAGTCCCTTTCAGGTTACTGAACAACATGCAACACTAAACCCCCATCCTTACGCATCCCATCATCACCATCCTACATGTTGATCTGGAGAGATCATGGGGCTGTGTGAGCTTTCAGAACACAGCTGTGCTTGCAGAACCAAAGGGGGCTTGGTAATTAACACATTCAGCTGCACTGACCTGAGCTGGATGAAGAAAATATGTGTGTGGATTTTCCTCTGTATTCTCTAATGTCAGAGATCTGTGTCATGATTTTCACTCTGTCCGTCTAGTTGCATACAGTGCTTCAGATAAAGGCAAAGCTGTTGTGCACAATCCTCAACATGTTATTGTCAGCATAAGATTGTGCTAATCGATGTGTTTGTCCAGTTTGATGGATACTAGATCATCCTAAAGCTGCGCTGCTCGGCTTTTACCCATGGACGGCGTTGCTGCTGTGACCTTCCTGTTGCTTTACTCCATCACACTCGCTTCACAGTCCCGTCTTGTCCTTACATCTCATTACAGCAATGTCAATATCTCTTGAGTTAAGTCGGAGGCAGACGTTAAACCGGTGGAGTGGGGGGGACCTCTACCCTTTCTGTGTCTGGACTTTTCATTTGAGTAAAGAACTCATGTAGATACTGGGGTAAAAACATAATCTGAAAAGTGCTTATGTGTTAGGTGTCAGTACAATACAAACATGCAACCAAATCCACCAATGTTCTTTCCCTTTTCAATTACTGAATGCTTTTTTACACAGGTTATTATATTAGCTGCAATATCAAAACTAAAAGGAAGGCGCTTTCTATACAGTCGGTGTTCAAAAGTGATAGTTGCCCAACATTCCTAACCAGATCAAACACCTATTCTGGGACAAATTATTTTCCTGCATCCAAGAGTTTGTTTTCTGGTTGCAGAAGCAAAGTGATAGAAAACCAACAGACCAACCAGTTGTGACACGTCGCTGATTCTGTGTGATTGAATCATTAATTGAGAGGTTGCATTCAAAATATTAGCAGTGGGAAGTTCAATCAGTGTGGTCATTTCTTTTGCAAAGAAGCAGGTGTCCGAGAGACTGCAGATGTTCTACATAATGGTTATAGTGCATTCCTCTCTGAAGAATCAACAATCCTTTATTTTCACCATGTGTTACCATGGTGAAATTACCTTTGAGGCAGACACCAGCTTCGGATGTACAGAAAAAAAAAAGTACCGTATTTTTCTGACTATAAGGCGCACCTGATTATAAGGTGCTCTAAACATTCTTTCCAAGTGTGTAATATCACTCCGCCCCTTCACGTATACAGCTCTCTCCTGAGAGAGAGAGAGAGAGAGAGAGAGAGAGAGCTATCCGTCTCTGTCGGGATGACTGAGTAGTTGGACTACACTCCCACAATCCTCTGAGCGGTTCTCTCCACCCATGCTAAATTCTTCCTCTCCTGGACTGTGCAGCTCCCATACCACACAGTTATGCTGTGACATAAAACACTTTCTATGGTAGCTCTCGAAAAGTTTTTTTTTAGCAGTTTAGTGGGAAGTCCAGTCCGTTACAGAAACTGTACTTTATAGTCCAAGTTCTGAAGTTAAATATTATTTATTTTCTTTCCCATACATGCCCTTACAGTTACCCGACGTGTGAAATAAGTCTTCCTCTATTTCAGGGGTCAGTAATTAAAAATCAGCGGGGTCCGAATAAAGAAAATCAACAACCAGTAAAGGTCCGGACACATTTTTTATTACAATCCGTTACTTTAAATAGTATTTAACACTGAAATAAAATGTTTATGCATCCACCTTATACATTGACTTTTTAAACAAAAAAATAACGAACGTTTTTCTATTTTAAAATCCAAAGTGCTTTTTGAAATAGAGAACCACAATCTTTCACAGTTTGGTATATAGACAATTTCTTGACTTTCACATCTTTTATAAAACAACTGAACTTTTTTTATTTCTTTTTTATGGCTTAATGAGAGAAGTGAGCTTTAGGCTGCCCTGCAAGGATTTTACACCTGGGTTTGATTGGCAACAAAGCCAACCTCAAGCACATATCAAGGTGCTCATTCGTTCTGCGCCTTTAAATGCTATTTTCTCCGTATCTATGAGCAAGCGGATATGTTTGGGAACGCTCCGGAGGGCTTTGCCATATTAACAAGTGAAGTTAGCACAGGGGTTGAAGCAAAAATTTTCTCGCCAGACCATATATTCATGCCGCATTAGTTGGCTCACTTGCTTAGTGTGTGCAAAGTCAACTAAATCTGGTACTTTTAAAATATCCATTGAAAATTTCTGTATCTCTGCGTTACAGAGATACAGAAATTTTATTTAGTGTCCTGGAGCGCAGCTGCTCATCAGGTGAACACTGTTGCATACCGACAGCCGATGAAGCTCTGCCTTCTTTGCTTCAGAACAGCGCAGGTTTTTTTTTTTTTACTTTTTCCGAATCGAACCCAGTCAAATGTGGCACATCTTTTCACATCCCGACTCTTCTTCTTCAAGGGTCATGCTAAATTAGCCTGAGCTAGCGCGTTACTCTTCTTTGTGTTTTAAATAAAACATAATAGCGAATCACGAGGAGATGTCTGATTGGTCGCCACGTTTATCAGCGAGGGAATAAACGCTGACAGACGACATGGAATAATTCATTAATTAACTGCAGGAGCAGATTGACACGCTTACCGAGGGAAGTCGTTGTCAGCTGTTTTATCCGCTGAACTTTCTGACCTGCTGGTTTGCATAAATCCATAGAAACCTTTGACCACCGCTACTTTCATTCATACCATCTGTGGCCAGTTTAAAATGCTCTCCCAAAAGTTAAAATGATGAACACCGATAAACCTCAGACTGGCAATGTCCGTTTTGAAAAGACCCGCCCTGCTCTCTTTCTGATTGGCTAATGTCCCGGCTCTGCCAGGTTTGATTGGTTGAGAGCAGCTTCAGATTATAACCTTGAATAAAAAGTCTAGACGGGACTTTTTGCGCTCAATTTCCAAATGACGGAAATCCATCGCAGCGACGGAGAACTTTAACCCCTGAGTTAGACACTGTCATTGGACAACATGCAGTAATATATAAATGTTTTAAATCAGGTTGGGTCCGGATTAGCCAGCAGGTGGGTCCGGATCCGGACCCTGGTCCGCTAATCCGTGACCTCTGCTCTATTTACAGCAGTTGCTTTTATAGGCTGTCTAGTCAGTTCATGAGAGTGATTCGGTCCGAATCCTCTAGGCGTGCACATGGGTTTGACCCGCTGCATGATCTCATTCACCTGGCTACTGTGTTGAGTTCGCGCCGTGATCGATGCATTAGCGAGAGAACAAGGGTTAACTTTTAACAGCTTTCTTACCTCAGACACTGGTGTCACTTGAACTTGTCGCCAGAGGGGCCATACGTCTGCAAAAACCCTGTAACTTACATTATGCTCCTGTAATGAAATTGTTGATTGGAGAGTGTAAAACATATAAAGAATTGCAGAAATGAATTGGATGCTCAGCTAAAATGATCTGACAAGCTTTAAAATAAAAACCAAAAGACATGATGGAAGAGGAACCATTGCCTTCAGAATGGTTAAAAGAATGGTCGTAATGGCAAATTCCTGGCTAATGATCAGCTCCAGGGTGCTTAAAGAATACTTACAGATAGCAGTGAGTGCTGTTACCACCAGAAACCAGCGGCAAGAAGCCACACCACAATCCCATTGGTGATTAAAATGGTATGTGCTGAAGAGGTTTTGTATTTCAAAAGACGACACTGACAGGCCTAAAGAGAAAATGAGTAATATTTTATAAAGTGATGAAAGTAAAATAGTTGTTTTGGAGTCTAGAGGCTACAAATAGATTGCCAGTTGTCTTCCAAACACTGAATTCAAACCACAAACACAGTGGTTCAAGCATAACGCTATGGGGATCTTTCTTATCCAGATGATGTTGGTATCGCATCCCAGGCAGCATGAATCCATCAGAACACATTCTAATACTTAGAGATCCTGCTGTCTTACACCAAAGAGAAATTTACCTTAAAATGGGTGTTTTAACAAGATGATACACCTAAACATAACAGTAAATGAACAGAATCTTGGTTCCAGACCCAGAAGATTAACATCAGAGAGATGCCACCACAATCCCTGGGATTAACTCAATTGAATGTTTTGTTTTCAATTGAACTCTATAGATGTAAGCTTCATAAATGTCTTAATCATTGATGAAACATTTGACCGACTGCTATACACCATGCAAAACCTAAACCACCTATAAAGACAGCAAGCTGCTTCCTAAAGTTTCTTTTCTTTTCTACATTGTGTGTCTTTTATCCTTGTTGGACTCAGCAGCTAAAAGAAGTTGCCTTTGTTTGCCATTTAGAGACATAACCAAGAAAACTGTTAAGTTTTCCTTCAGAGTTCCAAGGTGGCTGAGCTGATCTGTTTTCCTCCTGCAGCTCCGAAGGTCACACCGGCTAATGTGAGCGGAGGAGGAGGCAGTCGCTCCGAATTAGTCATCACATGGGAGGTAAGCAAGCTTGCTCAGGAACCCCCTCACCCATGGAGGAGGCAGTCAGACGTCATTACTCTCTTTGGGTACGGGTCCATTTCATTAATAACAAGTCAACGGCCTAATGTATGGCATTTCATTTTTAAGAACACAAAGGCAATAACTGCAGCTGTCACCCAGGGGAGAGAGAAAAATGCTTTTGAGGTTTCAATAAGATAATTAAAGTCATAGTTCGTTCAAAGTCACAACTTTTGTTTCCACATGATTTTCCTTTTGTGTCCGCCCTTTGTGTTTTAGCAAAGCCTCTTCATATCAGCTGGCCTTCAAATATCTTCTGTTTATTCAGGCTGCCTGAAATCCGCCAGCTGTGAAGAGTTTCACAGAAGCCATGCTGATGTTTCCGAACAGAAAAGCTCAATTATAGAGAAACATTTGCTTAACAAAGCTGCAGTTTGTCCTCAACTGGGGAAATTCTTATGGTGTTTTTCGTTTTAACATAGAAACAGGAATCAAAGGTTGTTAGGCATAAGCGTAGTTTCTAAAATCAATAGAACTCAAAACAAATACAAAACAAATCATCCTTGTTTAAAATACAAAGTGAGGACCATGCCTTGACTTCCATAGACTTCCATTTATTTTCTAGCCTTTCAATGGTCTAACCCTGACCCTCACTCTAACCTAAACTTAATTGAAAGCTTAGTGCTAAACCTAACCCCTAGCCCAGAAAAAAGTGAGGACCAAAAAAAGTTGTTACTTTACATCAAAGTCCTCACTTTACAAGTAAAATGAGTAAAAAAATGTTCTCGCTCAGCTGCACATACAAGAACGCACCTGTGTGTGTCATTTTTAAGTTCTGCTTTAGGAAAGAAAGAATCAAAGGCTAAATGTTTCTGTTTGTTAGAAGCCAACACCTGGAGTCTAAGTGAAGACAGGGAGAGATATCTGGACTTCATGCTGTTTAATTTACTCAGAAGTGCCTGTGGGGAGGTTAAAGTGTGAGTTTGGTCCACAGGAACACAGAGGGAGAGCTTGGTTCAGTTTAGTAGTTATGAGTGTGTAACAAAATAGTCTCATACTTCAAAATGAGCCAACAATACATTAATCAAACGGGAGGAAGATTAAAGGCATCACTTAATCAACTCTAATCTCATACAATTTACATCCAAATTAAGAGTGTTTCGCAAATGATAACAATTTGCAAAATTGCAATCTTTGCAAATCAGATGTTATTATAAAAAGAAAACTGAACCAAAACTATAATCTTTGCTGTGAGGGTCATTCTCCTTCCTATGTAATGTTTTGCTGGACCTCATCTGACAGGTTTTTTGATTTGTTGTTTGTTTGTAGGTCTTCCTGCTGAAAAATGCAACTCAGATGCAACAAAAGATTAAGAAAGCTCTTGTAGAACATTACTACAAGAATTTCTCTCTTGCCATATTTTCAATCATTGTCCATATTTATTATGTAACCAAGTAACTTGCCAACATCTAACTGAATCTACTGCCAAAGATCGCCTATAGAAAACAGTGGGCAGCATACTGCCCTATGGCAATCCCAGTGGAACATTTTACCAGCATGTATAAAATAGGAAAACCATGTTTCTACACAGCAATGACAAACGCGTTTCTTATTTATGCTTTTCAATTCAAAAATAGTGCACATTAAATATATATAATATTATTGATGGATGGATGGATGGATGGATGGATGGATGGATGGATGGATGGATGGATGGATGGATGGATGGATGGATGGATGGATGGATGGATGGATGGATGGATGGATGGATGGATGGATGGATGGATGCCAATATTAGAATTGTTAGCAGATAAACAAGTAGCCAGTCATAGGATTCTTACAGTGGTTACAAACTGTTAGTAACTTGTCTTTTTGTCTGGTGCTGTTTCTTTCTGCTGAGTGGCCAAAAACCTGCCAAAAAACATTATAGAGGGGTAAACCTTCTTTGGTGCTTTTGGAACAAAGTTTTTTCAGCCAACCTGATGAGAAGTCATGCTTTTAACATTCTCAAACATACATGCATTCTGAAAGCAACCTTGAAGCCTTTACTTTTACTTACTATTTTACTAAATATTGGGCTGTTTCATTCTGAGATCTTGTAATATCAATTGAACATGTTCTCTCATTCCCATGCTTTAATTAATATACTAAACTGTAAAATGTACTGGCTATGTTGAAATAATTTGGATTCGTTTTTATTTGATAAAATCTTTATGGTTTTGTAAGGCTGCTGTCTAAATGAAATAAACTTAGTTGATAAACTCAAAATATGCTAGTTAAATAACTATTTTGTAGGAATAAATAAATAAATATGAGTGACAGGAATTTCACTGGATCATAAACAGCATAGCCATAAATAAACTATGAGGAAACAAAGAAAGTTAAATAGTTGTAGCTGTTTTAGCATCATGTGTGCATTAAAGTGAATGAATCCAAATGTTCCTGCCATGTACTATCTTCTCTTTTATGGAAGTTTAATTTGTTTTATTAATTTTACACACCAAAAACTGAAGAAGCTGAAGACAAGATTCCAGTTCACCATAACTGTGTAAAACATAACGAGTCCCATAACGGAGCCCTGCGGGACTCACGTTCATCATTTTACTTTGGAAGTCAGTTCATTCCCATTTACAAATTGTATCAACTTGATAAATTCAAAGGTTAAATAGAAAAACTGGTCAAAAATTGTCTCAAGGTTGTACAATGCATTTGCAGCATGAAGAGCCATTTTTAACATCATATGAAGCCCCCACAGTGAATGTTAATACAACTTTCCCTCCTGCTTAACTAAAATTAAAACAAAAGTTGTTTTTAAGCATGTACCTTTTAACAGGCATGATAAAGGAGCGTTGATTTATATAGTGGAACCAAATATGCTGGTCTAAATGTCCAAACCTCTTTAGAGGAGCTGAGTTTACGTTATCATACTGAGTGCTCTGTGCCGTGTAATGGATGTATGCAGTAAAAGCACTAGTGTGTACACCATGTTATATCTGAAGCCCTGAGTGCCCTTCATGTTTGAAAGCCTCTACTCTCAACTTGTATTTGTTTCCAAACCATGCTGAATGAATCAAGCAAAACCTTATTAGGAGTGTTTAAAGTATGTATTTAGGTGTCTTTTTGTTTGTAGCCTGTTCCAGAGGAGCTGCAGAATGGACCAGGGTTTGGCTACGTGGTGGCTTTCCGACCTCATGGTGCCACGGGCTGGATGCAGGCAGCTGTGCCATCCCCAGAGGCGTCCCGATATGTTTTTAAAAATGAGAGCATCCAGCCTTTCTCGCCTTTCCACGTGAAGGTCGGCGTTTACAACAACGAGGGGGAGGGGCCGTTTGGAACGGTTACCACCATCTACTCTGCTGAGGAAGGTGCATAAAGGCAGAGCCCGTTCTATTTATGCCTAAGGATGCAGAAGCTAATGCAAATCCCAAGGAAGAAGCCTAATTGTGTTTCGATCCCAAATTAGTTTGTATATTGTTTTTTATTTTATGGACAGCAGAACTAGCCTTCCATACACGCTCTGTCACCAACTTCACTCACCTGAAAAAACTCAGAGAGGGCTACACGCCCTTGTCCAGTGAGCTTGAAGATCTTTAACACTTAAAAAATATAGCTATTCAAATCATTTACCAAATTAAACCTTATTAAATTCCTGACTCATTGTGAGTTAGAGCATGAATAATGAGTAAAAGCAGGATGTGTGTTTTAATTCCCGATGCTCCCTGTGAACCTGTGCTTGAAATGCTAATTTGCTCTTCTATCAAAAACTACAATTCATTTCACATTTATCTTTTTCATTAGTGTCTAAGTAATAAGATCCAAACACTTTCTCTTTTTTCCTTTTATAAATCGTTTTTCCCCAGTGACATGTAGGAATACTGAACTACACAGTCATTCAGATGAAATAAAAAAACAAGATGTAGTGAAACAAAATCTGAGGAATAAAAAAAAAATAGTAAGATTTCACCTTTATACTCTGTTCTGTTTCATATGCAGTCAACATATTCCTGTAAGTGTTTTCACTTACTGATCCATAATGTGTTCAGCATTCAGATAGGAATTTATTTTTGACCAAAATTCATCAGCTTTGGCTTTAGGTGTCTTAATGAAAAGCTCAGTCTTTCCATATCATGAGGTTCTTGTACTGTTCCCATCCAATATTTAATAATTAAGCTAATTTCAATTAGCCAACACCTATTTATGGCTCTTTTGCTACAGGCTAACAGTATTTGTAATAAATATTTGGCTTTCTGGATGGTAGATAGCAAAGGTAAATTACACTGAAGTCAAAAGATGATTGAAGATCCAAAATTAAGTTTTAGTTACCACCTAAATCCAGTTTGGGGACAATTTGGGACCAAACATTTCTTTCTGTTTATTTCACAATTGATAGACGGATAAAGTAGCCTGCCTTGCAAAAGTTTTAATACCCTTTGAACGTTTTGTTACATTAGAGTTACAAACTTTAATGTGTTTCATTAGGATTTTAAGTGACGGGCCAATACAAGTAGCGTATACATATGAACTGGTAGGAAGGGAATACATTTTTATTAAAAATGAATCTGATCAGGTATGACATCCACCTCTGTGTGATTTAATCTCAATGTAAATCCAGCAGTTCTGTGAAGGCCTCGGAAGTTTGTTAGACAACCCACAGCCTCATTAACACCGAGATAGAGTTGTGGAGAAGTTTAAAGCAGGTTTTGGATTGTAACAATTCCCAAAGCTTTGAACCTCTCCCAGAACCATATTCATCTGAGTATAGAAAGAGTATGGCACAGCTGTCAACTAACCAAAGGCGTGGCCATCCACCTAAATTGAGATCAAGGAGAGAGGATCTGTCAACAGGTCAACTATTCTCCACACATTCAAAAAATCTGGATTTCTTCAAATTATACACTCAGGAAGGCTGAATACTAATACACATTTTTATTTGTAGTATAACTGTCTTCCAATTCAGTTATGGAATATTTTTAGGTTGGTTCACTGCAAAAAATCCCAATAAAACAAATAAAAGTTAATCATATAACTCCTCAGACTGAAGAAGTCTCTCAGAGAAGAGACGAAACATTTCAACAAAGAAGAACCCGTCCAGAGGAACTACTCCATAATTTTTTTTGTTTTGTTTTTGAAAATAAATTAAAGTTTGTGGTTGTTTTGTGGACAAAGCGCGGATATTAATACTTTTGCAAAGCAGTGAAAATGTAAAACTGAGCAGCAGGAACATCTGTCTCGTAGCCAGCTCTTTTCTTTCAGCACATGCCGACAACTTGACCCCGCTTCCCTCCTTTTAATGCTGCGACGGAGGAAGCAGCTTTGAGACCATTGGGATGTTCCCTCTTTTGAGGCGGCCCGTCAAAGCTAACCGTCCCTCCTGAAATCTTTTTACCATGACTCCAGAGCCGGGCCGAGCTCCCACCAGGATCCGCGCCAAGAGCGTTTCTGCGTCGGAGATCGAGGTCTCGTGGAAAGCTCTGCCCTGGAACGCCAGCAAGCGCAGGGTGCTGGGCTACGAGGTGAGCCTGCTAGTGTGAGCGTGCATATGGCAGCTGATGCTGCTGAATCTTGTTCTCTTCTATTATTGATGAGCATTTCAAGCTCCTGAGCCTTGGGCATACGGGATAATAGCTTGCTGCATGCTTAATGGTCGAGTCTAGTCCCAAGCCTGTGGGTTTAAGTGTGCTTCTCTTGTTGCTTACCTAAGTAGTGTAACGGGCCTGATTAGCGTACTGATGCAACACTCCGAGGGACAAAGCGTTTAGCTTCTAATCCACACAACAATGCAGTTTGAGACAGCAGCTTGGTGCTCAATTTGTTCAACTCATTTTAATTCTTCTCATTATTTGAAGGTAGAATCTGGACATAGAGGCTGGTTTCCTTCTTGTGTTTGCCTGAAGTGGAAAAAAAAGATTCAAAAAAATAAAAATAACCAAATTAAGTCATTCTTGTGAAGACGGTTTATATTTGCACTGTTTCAGGCTTGACCAGAAAAAGTGACAGATTATCTGTGGGCTTCTGGACGTCTTTTTGCTTCACTCTTTCCCTTTGTTGTGCTCTTGAGCAACACGATTTAAGTCACAACACAGCTCACGCTGTGACACGCTGCTGCTGCTGCCTGTTTTCAGACCGGTTCACATCTTCCATCTAGCTGAGTTCACATGTCCCTGTTTTTCAGTTTGCTCTCCGCTGACAGGGCGGGAACTGAAAGCTTTTAGGGCGCGCTCACCGTCTGCCGCTCTGCCTTGTTGCCTTTCAGCTGAGGTACTGGAGTAGAAGGGAAAGGGAGGAGACGGCCAGCGTGCAGAGGACCGCAGGGAATCAGACATCCACCATCATCAGCGGGTTGAGAGGCAGCACAGCATATTACATCTCTGTGAGGGCCTACAACACGGCTGGAACGGGGCCTCCCAGCACCACGGTCAACGTGACCACCAAGAAACCACGCAAGTATCACACATACAGCAGCAGTCCGATGTGGACGTCCACTAATCATTTATTTTCCTATTTATTGTGGGTTTTCTTGGATTGAATTGCTCATTGTTGTTTTTTTGGTTTTGTTTTTGGGGTTGAGGGGGTAAACAACTTTAAAAATAATTAAAAAACTCAGGGTTCTTGCTAATCTTCCTTTTTAAAATTCCATACTTTCCACATTTTTACAGATGCTTTTCTAGCCTTCCTTGACTTCCTTGAGTGCGAAACATGTCAGCAAAAAGCTATGAAATTGACCGTGTTTCAGTTTTTGAATGAGTTCACTTTTATCCGTGGCTTCTGTCCGTAACTCAAAAAACAAAATGAATAATCAGCCTGAACAAATCAAACAGCTGTCATATCAAAAATATAAATGGTAAGGCATTTTACTTTTCAGGAATTCCGATGTTTAGCTATCAAGTAATACATACAGTAATAAACTAATGTTTGATTGAATGTCCCTGAGCAAGTTTCGCTTTGATGGCACAGCCGTTGTCGCAGTGAACAGGCTGCAGACATAAGTCAGGCTGCATGTGTGAGCATCCTTTGCATCAGAAATGGTAAAGAGCTCATTTAAAGTCACTAGGTTTTTAGCAGCACAGCACTGGCCTTCAAACATAGCCAACTGGTTGATGTTGTGTAATGATCTCGGTCCTGATGACGACCTGACCGGCCTATCCTCTCACCTGCTCCTGCAAACCCTCTCCGCAATCTACTCTAATCAGTTCCACCTGTTCCCACCACTATTTAAACAGCCCCGGGACCTAATGCCAGTGCCAGAGTATCTTGAGCCACTTCGGTAAGAGTATTCCAGCGTTCACCTGAAAGACCTGCCTGTATCCGACCTGTTTCTGTCCTTGTTTACAAGCCTGCCTGACCCTTTTCTGCCTCTGCTTGACCACCTGAAAACTACCCGATCTGTCTCCTGACTCCGAGCCCCGCCTGACCCTTTTTGGACTGATCTATTGGATGGACAACCTGTGTACCGGACCGCGCTCCTCCTGTGAGTACCGAACCTGAGAAACCCTGTAACGCCTGAGCCCTTGCTACTGCATAGATCTGGACCGGACCCCGACCTCTCTCAAGGATTAACGCCAAGGATTGCTCTCTGGATTCTGACCACGGACCGTTTCCCGGATTACGTCCCTGAAAGCCCCCAAGACCCTGTTGTTCCAGCCGGCCGGCTCTCGCCTCGGCTCGGCAGACCCCGCCTCTCTGGCTCCAAGCCTCGTAAGGTTAGTGCCCCTCCTTACCTCGGCACTTTAAGTTTCTCTGTTTGCCTCGAGTCACTAAACTGTTGTCCCCACACCCAGGAGTTCCGGGTCAGATGTTGCCTGCCGTACCACCAGAGCCGCTCCCTCCCGCACAATAAATAAACCAGTTTCGAACGCCACTGACCTGTCTTGTTGTCTTCTGGGTCCGCCTTTTCTGAGCATCACATAATATCGATCGTCTGCTGATGGATCCATTGGATCCATCAGCAGACGATCAGTGGCGAGCAGGCATAGAGAGGTCCGTTTCTCTGTTGGAAGCCAACGTTGGCGAGATATTAACTCATCTCCGCGCCCAGGCTTCTCCCCCACCCTCACTTCCGCAAGGGGCAGCCTCCCTGGCTACCTCACCCGCTGTGACGTCGGCGCAGCTTGAGCCGCGTCTCTCCCTGCGTCTCTCCCCGCCCGAACTCTGCAGAAGCGACCCCAACCAGTGTCGGGCGTTTCTCACACAATGTGAGATACATTTTGAGTTATAGCCATCCTCTTTTCCAACTGACCGTTCCAAGGTTGCTTACAATTTTTCTTTACTCGCCGGCAAAGCTAAGCTCTGGGGAACGTCTGAGTGGCAGAACGACTCCAATATCTGCTACTCATATGCTTTCTCCAGTGAACTAGTCTGTGTATTCAGCCCCGTTTTACCCTGCAGAGAGGCCACTAGGGGGCTCCTGTCTTTAAGGCAGGGGGACAAGTCCATGGCACAGTATATTATTGATTTCCACCTGTTGGCCGCAGAGAGCCGTTGGAATGATGATGCGCTGATGAATGTGTTTGCTAGCGGACTTAATGAAAGAATAAAGGACGAGTTGTCCACCCGTGATTACCCCCAATCACTAAAACAGCTTGATTTGGCCACTACTATAGACCCCTTGCAACCACGTGACTCGTTACCCAGAACCCCTTGCGTGGCGGCCATATTGGTTGGCATGCCATTGTCTACACAACGCGCCAACATGCAAACAAAGTCTTACGTGGATGAGTTACAGCCTTCTGATAAGGCAGCTTACTTCGCTAAATGTGCAAGGATCGGTAATGCGGACCCTTTGGCTCTTCCTGATAAGGTTTTTTCTAGTAATCCCGATGATTGGCCATCAGTTTGCTGTGCGGATCTGGTGAACTACCTTGTTGTCACCCACCCCAACGTACAGTGGCGATCAGATGAAGGCCTACAAGAGTTTGGAAGCGCACAAACAGTTCACTGCCGGATGGATACGTGAACTGTCTGTTTGTTACCTGAATGATGTAGCAGTTGTCCGTGGAAGGGTGAGTCTAATGTTTTTTATTCTCATAACTTAGCCGGGCGTACACTGTACGTGCTGGCCGTCTTTTTCCGTACGGGGGTGCGGGCCGGGCGGTCTGCCGTGCCGCGCGGCCGGCGGCGCGTCTCGTCTTTCCTCTCTCCCCTCCGTTCCCCCTGACGCCCGGTGCCTCCCGTGGTCTGGGTCCCTGTCACCCACCGGGGCACGAACAGTATGAGCACTCCGGTCGCGCCGTACACAGGTCGTGAGCGGTGATCTTTTAAACCCCGCGGTTCCGTAGCTGAATATAAGTACCACGACTGAAAAACTCGTAGAGTGTATACCCGTGAACGGGCGGGAGGGGAGGTGGCGATCGTTACACTGGCCGGAGAGCCGCCGCTGTCTGGAGCAGCAAGAAGCGGGTGCTGCTCCAGACAGCGGCGGCTACAGCAGCAACAGCGGCTTCTCCGGCCGGTGCAGCGATCGCTACACCGGCTGGAGAAGCCGCCGCTGTCTGGAGCAGCACCCGCTTCCTGCTGCTCCAGACAGCGGCTGCTACAGCAGCAACAGCGGCTTCTCCGGCCAGTGCAGCGATCGCTACACCGGCTGGAGAAGCCGCCGCTGTCTGGAGCAGCACCCGCTTCCTGCTGCTTCAGACAGCGGCGGCTGCTGTAGCGCATTAACTCCGCTTCTCCGGCCCGTGTAGCGATCGCCACCTCCCCTCCGCCGCTATTTAAGTAGAACAATGAATAGAACAGAATTAAGTTGTATTTACCGGAGATGAAGTGTAGACTGCAAATTCTCTCGTAGTATGATGGCTCCCCCAGTCCATTTGGAGTGTCTGCCTGCGCTCTTTTCATTGAAAATATCCATGTCTTTCTTCTTTCCTCATCCTTTGGTAAACGACAGAAACGTACATCCAACGATTTGGAATGCCTCTCTGTGCAACCGGGAGCACAACAAGTCGTAGGCATTGCTTAGATTCCAAAAATAAACGAACTAAAAGTACGCTCTAAATCACCAGTTTTGTCATGTAGTAGACGGGCTGTCAGGCTAGCGTGCCCACCAAGATGGAGGCGCGCGCCCCCGATCACGTGACTGTGACGCCAGATGCAAGGGGTCTATTGACCTTTGCTTAATGGAGAGGAGGCGGGAACGACGTGCTCATGTTCCCCAGGTACCCAGGGTTTTGCCCCCCACACCTGTTCCAACTGCTCCTCCCACCAGGGACATGGGCCCAGAGCCCATGCAGCTGGGTAGAGCCCAGCTGTCCAAGGAGGAGCGACAACGCAGATTTCAGCTAAACCTGTGTTTGTACTGCGGCGGCGAGGGTCATCGAGTTAAATCCTGTCCGTTAAAAGGTTAGGCTCAGCAGGTAGGAGAGCTCTGCTGAGCCAAACTGGGCTCTCCGTCTCGCCCGATCTGATGTTACCTGCAGTTCTCGTTTCTCCTGTTTCATCTCATCGCCTCTCTGTTTTCATTTATTCTCGAGTTTATGGATGAGGGTTTCGCCAGAAGGCTGGGCATCAAGCTGCTCCCAGGACCCGCACCCCGTAGCATTCTCGCTCTGGATGGACATCGGCTTAAAGGTATACTATGCAACCGGGGTTGATTTTCCAGCGAGGCTCCCCCCAGAGGGCGAAAGTAAAAGTGCACTGTCGTAAATATGCTCAGCTGCTCTCCTGGTTTCTCCGTCAAACCAGGCGCGGTTGTTTTGAGCTTAGCAGACAGGCGAACGCAACAAATACAAAAGTCGAAAAAACGACAGTACAAACAATGACTAACAGTGAAAGTATGAACATGCACACAGAGAGAGAGAAACCATTCCAATGCAGTGTTTCCCCTAGGAATTTGCTTAGCGGACCGGCAGAGCGGAGGGGGTGGGAGACAAGCTTAGCGTGACCGACGGAGCGGGGGGGGAAGACAAACTTTGCGTGAACAGCGGAGCGGGGGGGGGGGAGACAAGCTTTGCGCGACCGGTGGAGAGGGGGGGGAAGACAAGCTTTGCGTGAACAGCGGAGCGGGGGGGGAGGGAAGACAAGCTTTGCGCAACCGGCGGAGCGGGGGGGGGAAGACAAGCTTTGCGCGACCGGCGGAGCGGGGGGGGGAAGACAAGCTTTGCGCGACCGGCGGAGTGGGGGGGGAAGACAAGCTTTGCGCGACCGGCGGAGCGGGGGGAAGACAAGCTTTGCGCGACCGACGGAGCGGGGGGAGACAAGCTTTGCGCGCCCGGCGGAGCGGGGGGAGACAAGCTTTGCGCGCATATGGAGTTATTTTTTTATTTTTTTTTTTGGAATGTTGGCGAGGCGGTAGTGTGAGGGAAACCCTCCAATGTTACTTACAATCGCATCAGCAGAAACGTGGGGTCCGCGTCAGCCTTGCAGCCTTCTCTTGCTTTTAGCTCTCGCCATTCGGAAAAAGCTTGCCCGATGTTCACCCGTGTACGACTCCTCTCTCTGTCCAGAGCCCTTTTCCTCTTTCTTGCCTGCTCCGACATGGGCTTTCGCTGTTTTCTCGCTGGTTCCGCCATGATAACTGCACAAATATCGCCACTGCGCTAGCAACGAACATGCCTTTCACTGGGGGCGTGTAGCAGTTCTCGCCGTAAAGCAAGACCGACTCTCGCGATGCACACGAGACTACTGAGCCTGTGGGTGCGGGCCGAGGGCTCCTGCATTGCAAGTACGGTATTTCCACTACAGACCACCAGGGCGGCCCAGAAAACCTTTGTTCGACCTGAAATGACTCATTTAATCATCCAAAACGGTATGGAACACATTAATTAACTGAAAAATGTTGCATAGTATGCCTTTAATCACCCTCACCTCGTTTCGAAGCCAGTTAAATTGCTAATTGGGGGTAACAATGAGGAGACCCTGACCTTTATCATAATCAAGTCCCTGTCATTTTAAGGGTTACATGGCTCAGGAAGCACAACCCCATGGTTGACTGGCAGAGGTTGGAGGTTCTAGGGTGGGCAGCCTCCTGTTCAGAATCTTGTTTGCACTCGGCTCAGTTTTCTCCGACCCCTGAGAGTAAGGTGGAGGAGATCTACCCTGATCTTTCTAAGGCTCCGCCGGAATATCATGACCTCAAGGAGTTATTCAATAAGCCTAGGGCCACTGCCCTACCTCCACATCGTCCTTTTGATTGCAATATTGAGTTACTAACGAGAACTACTCCACCTAGAGGCCGACTTTACTCTCTGTCTGTTCCGGAGTCACAAGCTATGCAAAAGTATATTAGTGAGTCCCTTAGGGCTGGGATTATTCGTCCGTCCTCTTCCCCCGCAGGTGCTAGGTTTTTTTTTTTGTTAAGAAGAAGGACGGGTCCCTCAGACCCTGCATCGACTATAGAGGTCTGAACAACACAGGGTTCCCGCTGTCCTTAAAAAGTCTTAAAAAGTCTTAAATTAAAATCCGGGAAATTAAGGTCTTAAATTGTCTTAAATTTACCGTAAAGTTGCTGTAGGTATTAAATTTTCAGCCGGTCTGCTTAATGCCGGAGTTAAAGTTCTCCGTCGCTGCTACGGATTTCCGTCATTTGGAAAATTAGAGCAAAAAGTTCCGCCTAGACTTTTTCAAAAAGAAACTGCTCTAAGGGTCCATGTGGACCTCTAAACCAATGAAATCTGGCAGAGCCGGGACATTAGCCAATCAGAAAGAGAGTAGGGCGGGTCTTTGCAAAGCGGAGATCTGCCACTGAGGTTTATCGGTGTTCAATCATTTAAATTTTTTAGAAGAGCGTACCAAAATGGCCGCAGATGCATGAATCAAAGTAGCGCTGGTTGAAGGTTTTCTTTGGATTTATGAACTATCAACTCAGAAAGTTCAGTGGAATGAACATCTGACAACAACTTCCCTCGGTAAGCGTGCAGTTAATTAATGAGTTGCTTTCACCTGTGGCCACGTCACCTGTCAGCGTTTATTCCCTCGCTTCCAGTAATTTAACTGATAAACGCAGCGACTAACCACGGATTTCCTCATGATTCGCTGTTATGTTTTGTTGAAAATTCAAAGAAAAGTAATGCGCTAGCTCAGCTAATTTAGCATGACGCGTTTTGTTTTTTTTCAAGAAGAAGGGTCGGAATGTGAAACAGTGCTCCGCATTTCACAGGGTCCGATTCGTAAAAATAAAATAAAAAAAATAAATTGTAGGCAGGAGTTGGTGGACCTAGACCATGAAATTGAGAAGAGAGCAGCAGAGCTGCGCCACATGTCTTGAGGTGAATTTGGGATGTTACGAAACAGGGTTTCTCTCATTAAAAGTCATGTAATAACATTTGTGTTTTCGAACAGTTATGTAGATTATTTGTCAACATTTTGGCTTGTGAAAGGCTGTTTTGAGGACATTAGTGAGTGAGCTTATTTTCAGTATTCTATATGGTTCCTTCATACAAAGCATTGTGTTGTTTAGTGTAATCTCTGTTCTACATCACAAAGGACCAAAATAAAATAAAATAAAATAAAAAGGTCTAAAGGAAAAGTATTTTTTACTTTTTTTACTTACCGAGTTTACACATTGCACACAATTGATACCAAAAGGAAAAGTTTTGATTTCCATTGTAGGAGGAAATAAATTGAGTAGCCTATTCCAAAGAAATTATGAAATTTTTGGGTCTTAAATTATATTTGTTGAGGTCTGAAAAAGGTCTTAAAAAGCATTAAATTTTACTTTTAAAATGGTGCAAGAACCCTGCAACATCACTGTTAAGAATCATTATCCCATCCCTCTCATTAACATGGCGTTCGACCAGATTCGGAGTGCTAAGGTGTTTACTAAGTTAGACCTGCGGAACGCTTATCACTTGGTCCGAATAAGGGAGGGGGATGAGTGGAAGACGGCTTTTAACACCCCAGCCGGCCATTACGAGTACTTGGTTATGCCATTTGGCTTAACTAATGCGCTGGCGGTCTTCCAGAACCTGGTTAATGATGTTCTTAGGGATATGTTAGACCAGTTCGTCTTCTATTCATCATCTATTCCCCCGACATTACTACTCACCGGCAGCACGTTCGTTCCGTTCTTCTGAGACTGCTCCAGAATCAACTGTTTGTTAAAGCAGAGAAATGTGAATTTCATGTTTTCACCATGTCTTTCTTAGGTTTTGTAGTTTCCCCAGGTCAGGTGTCCATGGACCCGGCTAAGGTTAGTGCGGTGTCTGATTGGCCCTCTCCCTCCGATAGAAAGCAGCTTCAGCGGTTCTTAGGTTTCGCTAATTTCTATCGAAGGTTCATCCGAATCTTTAGTCAGGTTGCTGCCCCCCTTCATGCCCTAACCTCTTGCAAAGCTAGGTTCTGTTGGGACAACCTAGCTGAGAGGGCTTTTAAGAGACTGAAGAACCTGTTTACCTCTGCGCCTGTGCTAATCTCCCCAGACCCTGGGAAACAATTCATTGTGGAGGTGGACGCTTCCAGTACTGGTGTGGGGGCAATTTTGAGTCAGGAGGCCAAGGATGATCGTATTAACCCCTGTACCTTTCTCTCACGTAAACTATCCAGTGCGGAGCGCAACTACGACGTGGGCGACCGTGAACTTCTCGCGGTGAAGTTAGCATTGGAAGAGTGGAGACATTGGTTGAAGGGGTCCAGGCTCCCGTTTCAGGTGTGGACAGATCACAAGAACCTGGAGTACCTGCGGACCGCTAAGAGACTGAACCCCCGACAGGCCAGGTGGGCACTTTTTTTTGGACGATTTAATTTCACCTTGTCTTACAGACCTGCATCAAAGAACATCAAGCCAGACGCCCTGTCCAGAATTCACGATGCAGGCGAGGCAGGCCCCGGCGATGTACCAGAATACATCCTTCCAGCAACTGTGAGGTGTTCTGTTACTATGCTCGACCTGGAGAGGGAGGTCAGGGACGCCCTCAGTTCAGAACGTGTCCCGGAATCTTACCCTTGCAATCGACTATTTGTCCCAGACTCACTGAGGGGTCGGATTCCGGATTTCTGTCATGGGTCTCGTCTGTTTTGTCACCCAGGTGTCAAAAAGTCTCTACTGATCATCCGATCCCAGTTTTGGTGGCCCACCATGACGTCTGACACCCGAGAATATGTGGCGGCCTGCACTCAGTGTAATCAGGCGAAGGTCTCTCGACGGCCGCCTTCAGGGCTGTTGCGCCCTCTCCCGATACCCTCTCGGCCCTGGTCCTGTATCTCGATGGATTTTGTCATGGGACTCCCAGTCTCGAATGGAAACACAGTGATCCTCACTATTGTGGACAGGTTTTCCAAGATGGTCCACCTGGTTCCTCTGCCTAAGCTTCCTTCCGCCAAAGAGATGGGGAACATCGTGGCTAGGGAAGTGTTTAGGTTACATGGTTTGCCTTCGGATATCGTGTCTGACAGAGGACCCCAGTTTGTGGCCCGATATTGGAACGAGTTCTGTTCCTTGTTGGGAATCTCTGTCAGCTTGTCCTCCGGTTTTCATCCCCAGACTGACGGGCAGACCGAGAGGATGAACCAGGAGGTTGAGGCAAAGCTCCGCATTCTGTGCGGTTCAGACTCCACCAAGTGGGCACAGAACCTTCCTTGGGTTGAGCACGCCATAAACTCCACCCCGTCTAGCACTACGGGGCTCTCCCCCTTCTTCGTTGTTTATGGTTACCAACCCCCGGTTTTCTCCATCCAAGAGAGGGATTCTACCATCCGCCCAGTCATCAGCCCTGAGATGTCAACGTGCCTGGAGGAAGGCTAGGAGAGCCATCCTGCAGATGTCCCAGGTCCAGTTTCGGGCCGCCAATCGACGACGGACTCCAGCTCCCCGTTACCAGCCAGGGCAAAAGGTCTGGCTCTCGACCAAGGACCTGCCATTAAGGGTGGAAAGCAGGAAGTTGGCCCCATGGTTCATTGGTCCGTTCCCTATCTCCAAGGTTATCAACCCTGTGGCGATCCGTTTACAACTTCCTCGTCCTATGAGGATACACCCGACCTTCCATGTTTCCAGAGTGAAACCAGTCAAAACATCCAGATTCATGCCCTCCCCCAGACCCCCTCCACCCACCCGACTGGTAAACAATGACCCCGTTTATACAGTGGCCCGCATCCTGAAGTCAAGGAGACGGGGCAGAGGCGTCCAGTACCTCGTCGACTGGGAGGGGTATGGTCCTGAGGAGCGCTCCTGGATTCCATCCCGCTTTGTTCTGGACATATTCCTAATTAGGGATTTCCACAAGACCTGCCCTAATCAGCCCAGAGGGGCGTCTGGAATCCGCCCTTGAGGGGGGGTTTATGTAATGATCTCGGTCTTGATGACGACCTGACCAGCCTATCCTCTCACCTGCTCCTGCAAACCCTCTCCGCAATCTACTCTCATCAGTTCCACCTGTTCCCACCACTATTTAAACGGCCCTGGGACCTAATGCCAGTTCCAGAGTATCTTGAGCCACTTCAGTAAGAGTATTCCAGCGTTCACCTGAAAGACCTGCCTGTATCCGACCTGTTTCTGTCCTTGTTTACGAGCCTGTCTGACCCTTTTCTGCCTCTGCTTGACCACCTGAACACTACCTGATCTGTCTCCTGACTCCGAGCCCCGCCTGACCCTTTTTGGACTGATCTATTGGATGGACAACCTGTGTACCGGACCGCGCTCCTCCTGTGAGCACCGAACCTGAGAAACCCCGTAATGCCTGAGCCCTTGCTACTGCAGAGATCTGGACCGGACTCCGACCTCTCTCAAGGATTAACCCCAAGGATTGCTCTCTGGATTCTGACCACAGACCGTTTGCCGGATTACGTCCCTGAAAGCCCCCAAGACCCCGTCGTTCCAGCGGGCTGGCTCTCGCCTCGGCTTGACAGACCCCGCCTCTCCGGCTCCAAGCCTCGTAAGGTTAGTGCCCCTCCTTACCTCGGCACTTTAAGTCTCTCTGTGTGCCTCAAGTCACTAAACTGTTGTCCCCACACCCAGGAGTTCCGGGTCAGACGTTGCCTGCCGTACCACCAGAGCCGCTCCCTCCCGCACAATAAATAAACCAGTTTCGAACGCCACTGACCTGTCTTGTTGTCTTCTGGGTCCGCCTTTTCTGAGCATCACATGTTGGGGCCCTTCCCGAAGTCTCATATGTCCGTTTGAAAACCAGTTTTGATGTGTGTTTGGGATCATTGTCCTGTTGGAACACCTGGTTATGTCCAGGTCTTAGCCATCTAGTTGTTGATTTGAAGTGAAATCAAAGAATTTGGAAGTAGACTTCCTGTTCGGTTATTCCATCAACTTTCTGCAATTATCCTGTAGAACTGCAGTCAAAGAGACCCTCAGCATTATGCTGCCGCCACCAGGCTTGATAATGGGAACAATGTTCTTAGATCTGAAATACTTCTGTAAACATACTTCTTGAACGCCTTCAACACAAAATAGCTTTGTCTCACTGTAAAGGATGGATTTTCTCTAATCCACATACCCTGAAGATTTTTCATCCAAGCTGAAATATATAAACAGGCCCCCACTAATCTAACTGAGCTTCTGACATAACGCTGGCTAGATATTTGACCACTCATTCATCGTTTGGTTTGAAACGGGTGTTTGGAATCCTTGTCCTGTTGGAACACCAATTTTTCAATTATCTAGCTGTTGATTTGAGCATAGAGGTTTGGAGGTAGTTCTCTGCTTTCATTATTCTCTTCACCGATCAATGAACCCCTGCCACGGGCAAGCAAAACACCCCTACAGCATGACCCTTCCACCACCATGCTGGACAGCTGGTACAGAATGTTTCAAAAGTTCAATCCTTGTCTTTTTTCCATGAAACATTTCTCCAGAAGGTATTTTGCTTGTCCATTCCAGGTGAACCTGAAAAGGTAAATTCTTTGGACAACACCCTCCCAGTCCATAGTGTCCAGGTCTTGGTCCTGGGCCTTTCCTGAAACATACTAACCCGTTTCCTTTCATCTGAGGGTGATCGCTTTAGATCAGAGAGTTGAAACTTGGACTCTGCTGGATGTTACTACAGAACAATGATCTCAGTGACACCTGAAATCTGGTTTTGGGATGAGCTGAGCAAATTCAGCTTCTGGGATAACCCCAACCTCAACCCTATTCAATGTTCATGGACTTTATTTAGATGTCTGGAAGGAAACCACCAAATGTTTAAATGAAGATGCCATTAATGAAAGGAATGTGGTCAAATACCCTGACAGAATTAAGCCAGAAGTTTGTAATAGCAACAACAGGGTGGCTTCTGTCCGAGTTCTATTTACAACATGTATTAGTTGGTGTATAAACAGGATACAGATATTTGAGCCTGTATATTTAACTTTGCGTCTGACTGGATTAGAGAAAATCAGCTATAAACTTAAACACATGCCCTTAATTCTTGTTTTTTACAATCAAAAAAACAACAACAAATGAGTATAATATCCATACTAATGATGAGTGAATTTAAACGTCTGACTCAGGTGACTTAAAGCTCAGCTTTGAGGGGAATAATGTGCCTCTCTCCTCTCAGCTCCCAGCCAGCCTCCGGTTAAAGTCATGTGGAACACATCGAACTCCAAGATTATCCTGAACTGGGAGCACGTCAAAGCCCTGGAGAACGAGTCAGAAGTGACCGGTTACAAAGTGAGCACGTAGCACTTTCACTTCATCAGAGCGCGCTGTCTGTTGCCATGGCGCGCTCCCCTCCTTACTTAATCTCCTCTGCAGGTGCTCTACAAGAAGAACCGACACAGCCGGCCCAGCGTGATGGAAACCAACACCACCTCGGTGGAGCTCGCTCTTCCCACTGACGAGGATTATATCATACAGATAAAGCCATTTGGAGAGGGAGGGGATGGAAGCAGCAGCAAACAGATCACCATTCCGAGGATACCAGGTCGGTAAAGGGCTAGCTAGTGTCTCCCACATGGCTGATCTGAGTAATCCTCTCCCCTGGTAGTGTTATTGCCAGAACAGTTCAGCCGTGATCTTCATCAAAGGAAGGTAGAGTGGGAAAAAGATATTTTAGAGGACAAATCTGTGGAATTTCTGTTATTCAAATGTATTTGGAAAATGTTTGTTTTGGAATGGCCCCAGATTAAACGCAGCAGCATTCAAAAATATCCAAAGCCCTTGAACTTTTTAAGATCTGTGTGTCGCATCATTCTGTGACAGATTCTTCTTCCACACAGCTGGAACTCAGTGTACTTCTAAAGGGACCATTGGAGGTCATTGGTTGCAGTGGATTTTTTTAGGGCTGTCTGAGCAAATGGCGGTCAATCCAAGCTTTTCAGTTATTCATTTGTAAAAACGATGTGAAAGCCAAGCATCATTTCCCTTTTCCCTTTACACTGTTGCTCTAGTTTGTGTTGGTCTACCGCATAAAAATGTACTAAAGTATGCTGAAGCTGGTGGCTGTAATGTGACTAAGTGTGGAAAAGTTAAAGCCTGATGAATCTTTATGCAGTGATCTGCAGATGAAATCCTGGATACTTCTTTTTCCCCCCAGTATGGACCCCGCTAACATCCTCTTTGTTTTCACCACCCTTCCAGGCCCCAACGCGGTAGGCTCAGCCTCCAAGGTCTCCACGCTGTCGGCCCTCAGCACAATAGCTCTGTCTTTCACAGCACGGACATCTTTATGACAAACGGCTCCCAGCAGACGTTGCATCTGACGTGGAGACGGCTCTCGGGCGGGAACGCGAACACAGTCCACTCCGGTGTAACTAGATCCATTCATTTAGATTTTAGCGGCAGAGGGAGGACACCGAGGGTAGCAATTTAAGAACATGCCATGGAGAGGACAGATAAGGAGCCCCTGTCGGCAACGCAGGCCAGGTGAAGGAGATTGACCGATGTCGTGACTATGTTGTTACCAAAGCAGCTTTCATAAAAGAAAAAAAGTCTTATATGCATCTTTTTGTATAACATGTTCAGCTTTTATAGATTTTGGTTTCTTAATGGGTTTTAAGATGGCCTTGGCTTCAGGGGTGAGAACAGTTGAATGCATGGAAAATGGCATTGTCCAGTTTCACAGTTTGAAGGTAAAGAATATGATTTGACAGCTCACCGTCTGTCTTTTAATATAAAATACAACTTTTAACTTTGGTGTCTCTGCATTTCAATTTACGTACTGCAGTCTTTTGTAGAGAAAGTACACCCTCCGCCATTGCTAGCATCTGACCTGGTCTACTGTAGATCAGCAGTGAAAAAAGAAATCCCACTTGTTTCTACCATGTCGATATTTAATAAAGAGAAATGAACTCAAAATTGAAAAACACTGTAAAAACAATACAAGTAGCTACACACTCAAATCCCTAGATACATACAGAACCCAAAGTTCTTGAATTTACACGGGGTATACTTTCTCCTTCCGAAGACTGTACATAAATATTGTACCCAGTTCACATTTTGGGTGCAGGTGTCACTTGTCAAATGTAAAGGGAGGAGTAGCAGCAGATTGTGAATGCATCCCTTAAGAGGGGAGTGGTGGTCTAGTGGTAAGAGTAGCACGCTTGCTCCCTGAGTAGGTCGCAAGTACCTGGTTTGATCCCCCGCAGACTGCCACTATGGGTCTGTGAGCAAGACCCTTAGCCCCAGATCCCTCCCTAAGGGACGGGTTAAATGCAGAAGACAAATTCTGTTGGAATGTACTATTGCGACGACAAATAAAGATTTCCTTCTCTTTCTAAACATTAGCAAACTGAAAAAAAACTAGAGCAAGCTTAACATTCCAATGGGGTCAAACTATTTCAATATGTTATAAATTTGCTAAATTAAAAATGTATAAACAGTTTTTCCTTGGTTATTATTATATTCTAAGGATAGGAGAACATTAGTCTTTAAAGGTATATATTATATGCTTATAAAAAAGACCAAAAACCGTTTGATCATGATAAAATAAGGTTATATACACCAAGCCTCCGTCCTGATAATGTTTTGATAGTCCTTTTTCAGGGTAAATAAAATCCAGCACTGATGAGCAGATATAAACAGACATGGCGTCATCTACGGCAGTAACCCATTCTTCATTGTTTCGCCTGGAGATGCTAATAGCCATTAGCCGCTTCCTTGATTTATCCCCTGATGCGCATGTGCAGTGTTGAACTTCCTCTGTTATTAAAAATAACCCTGAAAAGGCTTTATTTACTAACAAATTGAACAAAAGCGAAGCATGAAACACCAAAATAACAACTAATACACCAGCAGGACATGAGAATCTTTCATAAAAATGTTGAATGCAACCAGAGTGAGCTACTGACGTATACATTTTTAAAAAGTCAAATAACGTGGCTACGCACCTTTAAATTTATATACTCACTGTAATCATTTCTTCTGCCCAGAACATGGCTTTTGATCAAAAGACACAAGCTAGTTTCAGAGGTTGGGAATCCGGTTTCAGGAAAGTAAAAACCCTGCCTGGTTTCCTTCATCCTGTTCACTTAACCAGGTGATTTGAGTCCATATCTACGCTGTGGAGCTGGAAATGCAAAAGTTGCTGGATCTTATCTCCGGGCCGACTTTTTACTGCCTGAACCTGAATTCCACACCTCTGGCTAATTTAGCAAAGTTTAAGACGGGCCTTCAGAAGCCTATCTAGAACATACATGTAGTCTTGAGTTCTGATGGGTTCTGAAAAAGTGTGTGCTACCAAGGTCAGATTATTGCTCATGTGACTTGGTTGAGACTCAAGCAGTACACTTTGCAACAACAGGCTGCCCTCTTGTGCAGATGGAGTGATGTTATCATATGGTAAACAAGAAAAAACAAACTGAAAACCACTAAGAACCAGTCTGTGAGCCAGACTTAGTGGACAAGATTGGCTGTTTGTTCATTTTTCTGTCTTTTTTCTGTTGGTTATTAGTACCGGTCTTAAAAATGTCAGTAAAGTATGACAGGACCATAACCTTATGCATTTCAAAGTTAGACGCCACAGTATGTCTTAAATAGACATCAAAACTGGTTTGCGAATAGATATATAGTAGGCTAACACTTGGCTTCTGGAAGGGCCCCAACTTCAACCCTACTGAGTGTTAAACCCTGTTTAAGCATCCTAAATTAACAAAGATTAGTGCCTGATTTTAAAATTCTGTTTGAGATCTTCTTAACCAGGAGACTTGGCTGTTAGATGAGTCTCATCAGTTTAGTGGGTAGTTAATCAATAGGTCTCAGGACTGCCAAATTAATGCAGATAATATAATAATAAGATCATCTAAAATTGGTCTAAGGGAAACCGTCCTCAAAATATTTTCAGAGCGCAGATTTAGCGTAATCCAGGTGTGATCAGATTGCTTCAGACCGATGTTAATGTCAGACCGGAAACTTGCAGTTTTCTCTTTAAACAGAGATTCGTTTTCCAGCAAACATCTAACTTGATCAAAGTGGAGGCTTGGGTGAGATATTGGTTGGTCATAGCCACTTAACAGAACCTCACTTCAAAAGCCCACTTCAAAGTACTTTTCCTTTTTAAGTTCTTGGTGTCAGAAGTGACATCCGAGTTACAAATGTCTACAGAATTGCATCCATGACCGTAATCTGTCACTCAAGGTAGCTCCCCTAAGATTTACACATAACTTTAAGCCTGATGTTGAAACTGTTAAGAGGTGAGGAGTGAGACTATTGGGGCAGTGTGCATGTCAGTTTTGCACTCTGCAGCCACCAAATCTCTTCAGAATCCTCAAAAGTTTCTTTTATATATTTTTTTGTCTTATTATTCGTTTTCGTGCCAAACATTTTTAATGTGTTTCTGTCTTGCAGAAGATTTGGGAACATGATAATGTTCACATATACATTTTGTTGTACTGAGACTTTAGCGGCCCAAATCTTGCAGTGTATGTCAGTTTTTATTTATTTATTTATATTTGAGGATGAATAGATCATCTGAGGATGACAGTTCAATGCATTAAGAATGCCCCCAAAAGTCAAATAATTATTAGCTGAATTAATTAGAAGGTCGAGATGCCTTAATTTGGAGTCAGTCGAAGCATTCGGCATGCAGCGGTGGATGAATCTTCATCATTGCATGTGGCAACCTGGTTCAGCTGGAAATAAGAACGCATGCGCTACAGGATAAAACATGTAGCAAGGTAATGCTGGAGAGTTATTTAGTTAACGCAGCGTATCTTACAACACTACAAATACTTGAGCCAGAAAGACTGATGTGACAGCGACATTACCCTTTAAAACTTGATTTGCGGAACACCACATAATCAGTTTTGGATAGAAGGAATGATTATGGTGAGCTTTTCCTCTTTTAGCCTCCATATTACTCTAAAGACTGTTAAGTACCAGGGCTTGATGGTTCACAGTCCAAGCAAAAACTGAAAAGTAGGACTTTTAAAAAGACCAGAGATACACTAACTGTGACTATTTTAAAGGGATAGTTCAGATATTTCAAAGTCAGAGTTTATGACTTTTTCTGAATATTTATTATACCTATTGTCATATATACTGTAAGTTAATTTGGTAAACCCACAAAAGACGGTTCTTGGGTTTGTTGCCATTGTCTTAGTTGAACAACATCCATGCTACCAAAGTGAAGGGACGCTGCTGCTCGAGGCTGCAGGCTGTATCAATCCACCTCACCGGCTGTGACTTGTTAGTCTTTCCACATCTACTACTGTAAAGCCCCTCTCACACTTAAAACCTTACCCAGTAATTTACTGGGTCAGGGTTATGTGTGAATAAAGCCAGAACTGATTGTCCGGGTCAAGACCTAGTATCATACCCGGTAATTTACCGGGACAGTTCTATTGTGAACAAAGCTGCTACGGTTCTGGGGGAGGAGCGCATTTGAGTGATTACGTAAGACGTTAGTAGTCTTCGTTTAGCTCTTCCCCTGATGTCTGCAAATTGCTTCTCTGACTGAGAAATGTACTGAAATTGGATTTCGTGTGTAGTTTTCATAAAGCTACTAACCATTGTAAGAACCACTAATCCCGAATCTGTTTGACAGTGGTAATTTCCATCTGAAATTCTTCTTTAGAGGTTGGCTTGATCAGTTAAAGCCATTTCGCTTGCATTACTGCCACCTGCAGGTGATATTAGGTGTTTCCATTCCACCATTGACGGGTGAAAAGAGACGATCCAGTATTTTAAGACCGGTTCACACGGCAGGATTTTTAGCCTGATTTTTGCACCAATCTTCCCCTTCTGACAGGCGCTAACTATGGGTGTGGCTCTTTATGTAATCTTAAGAGATTATCCCGCTGTGTGTGGAGCGTTAAGAGCGATCTGGTCGACTCGGTAGAACGTCAGGACCGCTCCGACCTCAAATCAGGGATAATCAACATGTTGGATTGTCTTGCCCCGATATCGTAGTGTGCGTGGTGTCCCCCGAGGACAAACGAGCATGCAGCCTGTTGAATGTGACGTGTAGCCAATCAGAAAGCCAGGTGAGGGAAACCCCGAGGTGGAAAAAAAAACAGCTCACCTCCACATCATAGTACAGCAAATGTAGAGCCCCCCGTTTGCGCTGTCTTCACTCCTGTAGGCAGCGCTTTTTTTCATTTTGTTATATTATGTTTTTTATGTTTTTTCTCTGTTAAAATCAATCCACAAGCTATCACCATTATTCTTCCTTGTCATCCATGTTTATTTACTCTGAACTCGGGTTTGATGTTGAGAGGTTTTACAAGATTTTCTCGGTGACATCTGGATGATCCTGAGTGAAATCTGTTGATGTGTGGTGTGTTGTGGTCTGACCAGACACCTCACACTGTGAGCAAACCTGTTATACCTACAATTTTTTATCGTTACGTGTGGGGTCTCTCAGGCTTTGAAAAACTATTTTAAAATCCTGCCGTGTGAACCATCCTTTCCTGGGACTAATTTGCATGTGTAAAAGGCGCTAATTCTTGTTCCACCTGAGAATGTGATTCCAGTAAATTACTGGGACTTGTGTGAAAGGGGCTTTAGAGTGGCTCAAACCTTTTAAAATTTTACATCAGCCCGTCACTTATGCAGCTGCATGGAGGGTCACATGTTGCTGTGCTTTTCCTGGTTTTGGACTGGAAAACATTTTTCCCAATAACTGCTGATCTGCCGGTCAGGAGGACTCATATTGCCAGCAGCATTGGCCAACATAATCTTTCCTGAGAAAACAGAAACAAACTTAACAGTGGTCTCTAGTAAATCATAGGTGTTTAATATAATACCAGAAATCTGAACTTTTCAGTTTCAGTTGCTAAAACAGGTAAAACGGGTAGGGGGGGCCTTATTTGACTATTTGCAGCCTTCAACTCATTGCAGGTAAAGGTACTATTACTCATAAGTTCACAGAAATTATTTTAAGAAATCTGTACCAGCTCTCACAAATAGTTAGGATAGACCCAGAAAGCTAAAGCATTTTCAGTGCCCATCCTCTCCAAGCAGAGTCAAACACCAGAAACCTGATGAAGTGCTTAAAGAAGTCCTAATGAGACACGTTGGAAAAGCTTGTGGTGGAGGGCCACTTCCCTGGGGTTCTCCACCTCGGCCCCTGAACTCCACTGACTGCGGGACCCTACTGGCTGTCTCACATGCTCTTTCTGTCAGTTAGCCCTGTGTCTAGAGCTATTCTTTGCCTTCTGTGTGCCTCATCATATGTTCAGAATCCTCAGGTCCTTAAAGAGCCTTAACTTATCGTGTATAAATAAAAAATAAAAAAAAAAACACTAGAAGCATAGAGCTTCGAAGCAGCAGCGGCAGTAGTGTTCATCTCTGCTGGAACGGTATCAAGTAATATTAGGTTTTGATTTGGGGGAGAAAGGGAGGCAAGCAACATGCTTTGCAGACCTTACGTTTCAACAGCACTCTGCTGTTTGACTGGGGAAATTGGCAATTTATGAGGCATGGTGTATTTTTTTTTGTAGGTTGATGTTCCTAATAAAAGACAATGCTGCTGATATTTTCCTTTTTCCATAGTCTCCTGATGCCATGTGGGACTGCTGTGCCACCGGGGGTACAGTGCAGTCTCCTTGTAGCTCGTAATCCAGTTAAATAGTTTGTAGTACTTTGAAGGGAAGTGTACTGTAGGCTACTGGGGATCATGCATCAAGAAATGTGTAATATACCGTTTTGTACACTTCAGATCATTTATATAAAAAGAAACCTTTCTAAAGAGATGATTTACTCTGTTTTTATGTAAACAACCCTGTTTCATACTGTAGTCAACTGTTGCTCAGCATGACTGTGCTTGTCGTCTCTCTCTACTGTCCACCTGCAAAGTGACTGAATGGCTTTAGGAACATGTGAGGTCCATGCATCCGGTAGGTTTCTGTATGCTAAACCATTAACAGCCCTGTGTCTATGCTTCTGTCCAAGTCAGCCCTTCACAGATGTACTGCTTTGACTGTCCGTATACGCTCCACAGGAAGCGTCCCTCTGTTGCTGTTTGTTGTTTATACCGTGTGAATAAAGATAACTGATTTATAGAACAACACAAAGCTGTGAGTCTCTTCATACCAACCAGCCAACAGGACATAAAGGAAGAGCTGCTTATTGAGGTTCAGCTAGAAAATGTACTGCAATACAATCTGCTTATACCATGCAAATTTCACTCTTTTTACTCTTAAATACTTTTTGTTGTGTCTCTAGGAATGCAGAAAATTTGAATGTGGTCTGTCAAGGAGCTGCGTAGATATCTTTAGATTCTGTCTAGGTTATATTTGTCAAGCCGTTCAGTTTTCTCTATTACGTTCTTTGAACAGCATTTGCTGCTGCTAACTGCAGCAAACTGCTGGACACGGTCATGCACTTTCGGCTTTGCAAATCCGCCATGTTTAACAAATAAGAAATAATTCAGACCAAAGCATTGCAGTTCCACTTTATATAGACCACAACTGAATGATTTCAATGTGAAAAGGAAGGCATTAAAAATCCGTATATGTCCCATTTAAAGGGCAGATTTTCTTTGATTGAGACGTGGGCAAATAAGGCTATGGACATGGACTAGGTTCTACTGAGATTTTAACACAGATCAATGGATTCAAAGACTGTAGTGCTAAATTACACCATAGAACCTGTTTATGCCTTGTTACTTGATGGTTTCACTGCTGCTTGAATTTGAATCATGTGATTTTAGCTTTATATGTGCCACATCATACAACTCAAGCCCTCATGTGGACCTGAAAAGTCTGAGAAATATAACCTGTAAAACCTGTCTTAGTCTTGCTTTGAACGACCAGGGCCTCTTTGCATTTGAAGCAAAAATTTTAATCTTTTACACCACTGCTTGGGTGTGCAGTTTGGTGTTAGGTTTAATGGTTGCCCTTTTTTTCTGGCTATGTATTGTATTGTTAACTAAGGTGTAAGGTGGAGTCTTTCTCAGCCTCTGCAACTTTCGTCAACCATTCTTTGCCTTGCCATTTGTTGCATTGTGGAGTACCTGAGGCCTCTGATGAGCTACCCGCGTGTAAAGAAGAGGTGATCTAGCAGTTATCCAGTCAGTTTTCTGGTAATTTTACGATGTATATACTGTAGGTTTTAACATCCTCCGTAGACTCCTACGGAGAAAAAAAAATCTAGTCCTCAGATGAAAAGAAAATCAAGATTCTAGCCTCCTTTAAAGTAGAACCGACAAATACTGATCAATTAAAAAAATAAAGAACCGATCAATACCATCTAATCACACAACAATATACACTGCCTGTCAAAATTTACATCCATTCATCCCGGACATGAATTTCACATTCATTCCAAGCTTTTAATGATTAACATAAACTGGTTTTTAAAACGTGAATTTGATCCGCAAGTTTGATTTTATAATTTCAATACACTGATCTAAATGGACTCTTCTCAGAATTGGACCAGAAGAATATTGATGGTGAGAAAACGAAAGGCGGGTCAAGACACAATGAGATATTAGATGGGATTTGTTTATATATTCGAGTCTGTAGAAATAATTTTGTATGAATTAGGGAAAATCCATAATGAATTTAACCTTGTTCACTTTTTTAGATTTCAATAAAGCTGTGTGATGTCATTCTACCCTTATAAAATAATAGCTTAACAAAGTTGTTGAAAGAAAAAACAATATGACATTTATGCTCATCAGGTGTGCAAGGACAAATCTCCAGGTTACTTGGGTGTCCCTTGGGTTCTTCAAGGTTCTGTTGCAGTTAAGAACACTTTAGGGTGTCCAAGACAACCAGGACTTGCTCAACCTCAGCAGCTGGTAGATTTAAGTGCATCTACTCACACGGTGAGGTAAAGATTTTGGACCATGACCTTGGAGCAAGAAGGGCCACAAAAGAATCTCTTCTATCCCAGAAAAGCATTGAGGACCAACTGAACATCTGCAGAACACACCAAGATGAACACCAGAAAGCACGGACAGAAAAATGCTGGTGCACAAAGATTTTCTGTGACGAATGCTCCTTTTGACTGTTTGGGAAACCTGGAGGAGAAAAGACAAACAGGAGTTCTGTGTCATGTGTCTGTGTCACACAATCCATGTTTCGGGGTCCTTCTGATCTAAGGAATTGGGCTTCCAGTTTTGGGCAGCAACACTGCAATGAATAAATTATTGGATGAAAATGGTCTGCAAGGGCAACTTCTTCCAAAAATAAAGGAATTACATAGGGTCTCATTTATAAAATACTGAATAGGATCTATAATAAAAGTTTGCATAGGCCCAAAAATGGCGTACCAAAAGAAATAAAAAATCTTAAATTATAAAACCATGCGCACAATCAAGCAATTTAGCTTTATAACTCATAGCTGCACCTGAAGGTTTGCGTATGCGGCTCTGCCTCATGTTCTGCCTTCTACCTGCCCACATTCAACCATGAATGCTCAATGCAAAGCACCTCATAAACGACAAGGTGTAGTCGAGTCAGCTGATTGTTGGTATTTCATCGTTAAAAATAGCAACCACGGAGAAAAGGGCAAAGAAACTGAAAAACTTCCCAGAAAGTCTTTTATTAAATGTGTAAATCACATATGTTGTCCACATTAAAGGAGCTTGTTAGAAAACTGCTGTCTTAAATGTCGCATGACAACTTCACATTCTGAGGAGGGCGAAGGCCAGGAGAGATGGGCCGCTACCACTACTGTGTGATGTCTTGTTCTGTTATATGCGTATGCGGGTCTCTTTGGGGTCTTGAACTGTTCAGACAGAAGTCTGATGCCGCATTTTATTGCATTTAATTAGTGCTGTAACCGAGCTTTCTGGCTTTGTTACCAGCACCGCATGAGGTGGAAAGTGAATGGACTCGGAGCTGGGCTTTTGGGTCGCCAGGTTGGTGGGGCTCTTATTTTTCCAATACTTCCATACAAACACTTCATTTATTATATATATATATATATATATATATATATATATATATATATATATATATATATATATATATATATATATATATATATATATATATTCTTCTCAAATACTTCCACTGCCATGTAAAAGTAAAAATGTAAAAGGTAATTTATCCAGAACCAGAACCATTTACATAGATTTAAAAGCGTTAAAAACAGTGCAAAGGTCAGTACAGGTAGCCCTTCGTATGACACAGTACCAATGAAGCATATATCAGTTTCAGAAAGGTTGGTGATCCCTGTAGCAGTGAGCTGCTAGCGTTAGCTTCCTCTAATTTCCTCACTTCATTGGTTTAGTGGAACTAAAGCTAAACTTTTGGTTAGCTGTGCCCATCACTGATTATGTAACACCATGTTACTTAGTAAAAGTGATAATAATGCCGCTTAAAGGTGTAGGGTTTCGTTTGTGAAGTTTGCATTCGCACAAAGCAGGGGGGTCCAGGCCAGGTCACAGGTCGGCAGTGTAGGCTGTCACTTTTCACGCAAATAAAGGAAAACTTGATGTCAGAATCTGCGGTCCCTCGTGCAAATTCTCTCACCCATGCGTATGTTCGTTTTGGAGACAGGAAATTGCCGCCGCAGATGGTAAAGTGGTTAATTGCAGTCACACTGCATCATTGTTTCTCTCAGACATTCATTTTCACTCCATATCAGACTAGATTGATTTTATCATAATGCATCTAAAGCCGCAGTTTTATTCGTGTTTGCACGTACAGTATGCAATGTTCAGCTTTTGGGCAGATGCAAACTTTTAGTACTATAGATCCTACACAATGTTTCATAAATGAGACCCCTGAACAATTAAATTCTGGATGCTTGTAAAATATTGTCATAAGCTTTGTTATTTGTAATTGCATCAGGTTGAGTGCTAAGGCACTTCTTCAGCCTTAGCAAAAAACAACCTTTAGTATCTCTGTCTGCTCCCAGCATAACAGAGGAAAAAACAAGCGGATGGATGGATGGATGGATGGATGGATGGATGGATGGATGGATGGATGGATGGATGGATGGATGGATGGATGGATGGATGGATGGATGGATGGATGGATGGATGGATGGATGGATGGATGGATGGATGGATGGATGGATGGGAGGAAGTTATCCACTTTGATAAAGACTTTGTATCACAGAATCAGAATCAGACATACTTTAATAATCCCAGAGGGAAATTGCTGTTTCAGTACAACCGCCAAGACAAAACATCACAAACATTTTACGGGGAGATGATTTACTGGGGCCTTGCTGCCAAGGGACCGCATTACACGGTGCCCACAGGGCACTGCCTTTGAATCTGTGGAAAAGATAGGTTTTCAAAATATGGGTAATAAGAGGGAGATAAAAAAAAGAGAGAAATGCGTCACAATGTATGCTCTCACTATACAGTGTGAAGCATCCGACCAAAAAAAAAAAACCTCATCGCACGTAAAGCACAAATATAACGAGACACATATAGCAGAAGGATAACATTAGAGATTAGTCGATGTAAGTTCATGGGATAAATGAGCATCAGTAGTGTGTGTATGTTGTGTGGAGTATTGTGTGTCCATGAACACCGTCCGGCAGGCAAGTCTCCTTGATATGTTGGAAAGTCTTATCACTTCACGGCCCGGTTTGACGTATCCACGGATGTTTGCGGGGAGGAGGGAGCGTGGGGGAGTAGTTCTGTCCAATTTCGCCATAGCAAACCAGGGGAGAGTTTAGATAGTGGGGAGTCCGATTTGAATACACAATTTGTTATGAGAACAAGCTGAAACAATTTTTCCCTCAGCTTTAAAGTCTTTTCATCACTGGCTCCAGGATTCAAATTTTCCAAATTAGAGGACTATTTTCGCGTCTTCACATCCAGATGTTATCCCATCTCGCCCCTATCAACCACCGCAGTCAGCTTGTTAATGTTCTGTTCATTCACCGCCTTAGTGATCGCGTCGTAAGCCGCCAGCAGCCTCATCAAGGCCGAATTTACCGCCAGCAGTCTATGAAAGTTGCTGATACATCAGAAATCCCCAAAATCCAATAAGGAGAAATCCAAGAATCAAAAATCCAAATGTGTACACGTCTTCGACGTCTTCGACGGAAAGAATTGAGAGGCACACCGTGGACCATCTAACACACGGATCCAAGGTGTATCCCGCAGAAAAAGTTCCCTCGGGACAGGCACGCTCCCTGATCATTTGCCTTCCAGTTGAAAATGTTTTATGAATAGCATTGAGAGACCAGCTGACGAGATCCATAATTTCTTTAGCTTCTGTTTCCGAGTGCACTTTCCGGTGCGGGCCGGGCGGTCTGCTGTGCCGCGCGGCCGCCGGGGTGTCTCGTCTTTCCTCTCTCCCCTCCGTTCCCCCCGACGCCCGGTGCCTCCCGTGCGCCGGCGGGTACTACCCAACTCTCCCCCCTCTTCCGGAGGGGGCACGACGTACAGTGTGAGCACTCCGGTCGCGTCCGAGCGTCGCGCCGTACAGTGTGAGAACACAGATCGTGAGCGGTGAACTTTTAAACCCCGCGGTTCCGTCGCACAGTTTGAGATGTATATAAGTACCACGACTGAAAAACTCGTACAGTGTATGCCCGGCTTTATTCACCCGTTTTGTCACGGTGTTTGGCGAGAACAGTCCTGCTTTTGCCTACCGGCGTAACCCGGAAGTAGCGCGGACGTCACTTTACTGTTGTAAAGTGTTGATATTAAGGGGAGTGTTCATTTATTTTCATTGTGTCCCCACATATGCCACAACGACACATGTTAAAACATCTGAAGGCATGGAATGTGAATAAGAGTTTTTGAACTTTAATGTATCTAATGCTGATTATTCATTGAATCATTTGAATTTAAATATTTAAAATACTTTCACAGCAAAAATGATATGCGATTAATTTAGATTAATTAATTAGAGTATGTAATTAATTAGATTAATTTTTTTAATCGATTGACAGCCCTAGAAGAAATAGATATTTTTTATGTATTTATTTTTATTTTATTTTATTTTTGGATGCTTTATCTTGTTGTTTGAGACTAAAACGAAAAGAGGTAAAAAGACAAATGACTGATGTGTCAGTTAGGTTTTCTCTTTCCTTTCAAACATCTGACACAAAAGGGCAGGGGAAAGGAAGCTCCTAAGTACCTTTTCATACAATTCAGACCAATTAGACTAAGACATACTGTTGCGAAACTCCCATTAGCGCTGCATCCTGCAATAAAAGTAATGCAACATGTCATTTATTATTTAGCCCTTCTTGGAAAAGCAGAAGGAAGTTTATTTTGCATTTTATCATGCTGCAAGAACAAAGCTTGATGTCCAGAGAATTTATGCAATAGACCAGGCCAGTATGTGGTTGTAATGTGATAGAATATGGATAGATGCAAGGGGTATTAATATTAGTATTATGCTTTGGCTAGTCACCGTGTGCTCATATCCTTCATGCTGTATGATCCTTTGCTTGGTTTTCCTCCAGAAAACCACTAGATGGCAGCAAACGCATATAAATAATTTGGTCTACGTTTCTGCAGTGGTTATACATTTTACCACATGATGGCAGTACAAGAAAACTTTTTTTCCCTTGCAGTGCTTTTTTTGTTTTGTTAGAAAACAGACTTTAATGGGCAAATTGTCACTAAACTGGCTCAGGTCACATGGGAGACCATTATCTTAACACGCCCCCACCCCCGTCTATCACCCCTCATTTCAGAAGCAGAGACACTGTTTGAATCATGGTGAGACATTTATTTGTGCAGGTATATTTCCTGTTGAAACTAAATGCAAACACAGCACATACACACCACCAAGCACTAGGGGAATGTAGAGCTAACGGCAGTGGAGAACTGAAGGTGGAGGCTGAACGGCACAGCAGTCGGCTGGCCTTTACCGAGGCTAAGACCTCTGATCCAGGATCCTTACTGTGAACGTTTCAACAAATGCTTTCACCGCACCCCACTGCATACAGAATCAAGGAGGCTTCATTGTCCAGTTTTTAATGTCAGCAGTTCTTTCTAGATCGCTCTCTCTGACCTCAGATGCTTTCAGCTGATGAGTGCTGCCCCTGCTCCCATAAAATCAAACCCAAAACTAAAGGCACCCAGTTCTGTTCTTATCTCTATCGCACCTCTGTCCTTTGGAGTTCACTTTCTGATCCCTTGCACATACATCACCTATGCACAGAAGCATCAACATTTACACAAAAAAAAACCCACGGACCTTCGACCTACAGCTCTCAGCTTTTCTTCTTGATGCCTTCATCGATTCAGCAGCAGTTCCCCCAGCGGCCCACAGAGCATGTGCTCCAGACTTTGCAAGCAAGTGTCTTCACAACAGTCCAGTGTCATGTCACCGATAGAAAACAGAATATACAAGTTAGCAGGTTCAGAATCTGTTGTGTCCACAGATGCGTCTACAGCAGGTCAACAGTTTCATGTCGGGGAAAATTACCCGTGGGGGTAAGGGGTGGGGGGGTGGGATGTGGGGGCTCACACTTGCTGGAACAGCTCCTCGCTCCACAGCTATGCATTATTACTAGGTTTTGGTTACGCTTCGGTACATGTGAGAGTTCACAGTTTTCTCCCTTCAGAGGGCAGAGGATGGGAGCGATGGCCGCTTATTGCAAAACCTCCCAAGCAGTGGTCTTCACTGCCTCGGCTAACGATAGCACAGAGCTAATAAGGGTTAGCAAAGAGGGATTCTCATGTCTGACTTGTGATGCATAGTATAGTATTAAAGGTCACTCAGAACAAATGGATGTATGTGACAGGGCAACACGTTATGCTGTTCTCTATATGGGTTGAGCTGTACAGCTTTTACATTGGTTGTTTACTTTCGCTGCATCATAACCACAGAAATATGAAGTGTGCTGTGCAGATGTATTCAGCCCCATTTAGTTTGACACCCCTAAATAAAATAATGTGACAAAATGAGGATTGAATACGTTTGCACGGTATCTGTGGGGAAAAGGGGGGGCATTCACATTCACTGCTCCTTTAAAATATAAGCACCATAACTAGAGAATTAATCTAACAGAGAGAACAGAGGACGCCAGAGTTAATCTGGTGTTTTTTACTTTTCAGGGAGTTCGTTCAAATAATATGATCCAAAATTAGAAAGTCTTTAAACATGACTGGCTCGATATTATTCCGTGGATGTTGTTAACATTCCACGGAATAATATTCTCATACAATGAATGACTTGAAATTGGGTTTGCTTCGTATTACTGTTCCAGACAAGGTTAGCTAGTCGGAGATGGTGGAGAATCCGTCAAAGAATAACATGTTGATTGTGGGACAAAACCAAAACATACCGTGTTCTGAACAGACAAAAGACTTACACTTAATACTAAGTTTGCATCACGGAATCTGAGAATGTAAATAAATATGGACACAATCAGGGCTCTCGGCTGGGGAAGGAGTAGCCCACGCCTCCAAATTGCACGAAGACTGAAGGAAGCTTTTTTTTTTGGGAGGGGTGGGGGGCAAAAATAAACACAAGATTTTTACAGTTAGTGCAGGAGCCATCTGTGTGGCTTGCAAACCCTGAATGACAAATTAGTACAGCTTTAACAATTTCTTAGTGACATCTAGGCATGGGTCAGTATGGGCTGTTCACGGTACGACAACCTGGAGTGAAAATGCTTGATCAGATTGCTTTCATTTAAAACTGTTTTCCAACAAGCTAGCAGCAAGTTGGAAAACAGTCTTACCTTCATGAAAGTGACAGATGGTCCACCTTAGCTCCCACAACTTGAGTGTTCTTGCAACCATATATAAATATATATATATATATATATATATATATATATATATATATATACACACTACACACTACCGTTCAAAAGTTTGGGGTCACATTGAAATGTCCTTATTTTTGAAGGAAAAGCACTGTACTTTTCAATGAAGATAACTTTAAACTAGTCTTAACTTTAAAGAAATACACTCTATACATTGCTAATGTGGTAAATGACTATTCTAGCTGCAAATGTCTGGTTTTTGGTGCAATATCTACATAGGTGTATAGAGGCCCATTTCCAGCAACTATCACTCCAGTGTTCTAATGGTACAATGTGTTTGCTCATTGGCTCAGAAGGCTAATTGATTATTAGAAAACCCTTGTGCAATCATGTTCACACATCTGAAAACAGTTTAGCTCGTTACAGAAGCTACAAAACTGACCTTCCTTTGAGCAGATTGAGTTTCTGGAGCATCACATTTGTGGGGTCAATTAAACGCTCAAAATGGCCAGAAAAAGAGAACTTTCATCTGAAACTCGACAGTCTATTCTTGTTCTTAGAAATGAAGGATATTCAATGCGAGAAATTGCTAAGAAATTGAAGATTTCCTACAACGGTGTGTACTACCGTTGTAGGAAGCTGTGGGAGCTGCTTCTGGAAGCGAGGGGTGCAATTTCTCCAGATTACCTCAACAAATTAACAGCTAGAATGCCAAAGGTCTGCAATGCTGTAATTGATGCAAATGGAGGATTCTTTGACGAAAGCAAAATTTGATCTAAAAAAAATCTTATTTCAAATACAAATCATTATTTCTAACCTTGTCAATGTCTTGACTCTATTTTGTATTTATTTCACAACGTATGGTGGTGAATAAGTGTGACTTTTCATGGAAAACACAAAATTGTTTGGGTGACCCCAAACTTTTGAACGGTAGTGTATATATGGCCGTTTCTGCATGTATGAGATACACATAGGTGCAATCTTTCAGCCTCCTAGCAAGCTCAAGGTATGTAACTAAAAGCATTCAACTGTGTTGAGTAATTAGGTTGGAAAATTTGAGTGGTTTTGGACTTTGCACGTTTTGATAGTGGTAACCGGCCCATGCCTGTTGATGTCTCTCTAAGACACACAATAATTTCCAGTGTAACATCAAGAAAAAGAGAGAATAAAAAAAATAAAATCCCAAAACGCAAAAAGTTCAGGTTAAACCAAAGTCAAGTAATGAAAAAGTAAAAATATACCATCCAATCTGTAAAACTTAGAACACATAATATTTATATTAAAAACTCCTCTACAAATCCTAACACAGCAAGCAGCATCCCCTTTGTTGCTGTCACCAAAAGCCAAACAGTCATGTTGGGATGAGGACAGGGATGTTTGGTTTAGGAGCCCGGGACCAGATCAAGTGGCCCAAAAACCTGTCAGTGTGTCGCATCGGTATTCCTATGGGATTTGTCTGTGTAGTTTTTATATGTTCTCATATCCTCTGCTATTATTATTTGAATCATGCAGATTATAATCATCTGATATAATTCATAAACAGGCAAACACTGAACTTAACTTAGATCCTCTATAGGTAAAAATGTAAAAAGCTAATAAGACAGCAGTTGAATGAACCGAAGCGAGGAGATGGCGACAATCTGACCGCAGATGTTTAAACAGGAACGAGTCCCTTCTGAGGAGGCAGGCTCGTTGGTGCGAACATGCCGAAACGTGTCCGTTTCAGTGCTGAATCATCTAACAGAAGACGGTTCCTGTGTCCGAAGAAGCTGGAGGGCTGGAATGGGTCCGGACGGGACGGGGGTCCAGGCCAGGTCACAGTTGGCTTCGTCTAAAGGGACAGGACGGGAGGTCTGCTGCTTCATGGCATCGCAGTCTGTTCAGATGTCTACGTGTACACAGTGGGGGTAGAGAGTCCTCTCTTTAAGGGTGGTGGCGCGCTGCTCGGTGGGGCAGGAGACTCTGCTGGAGGGTCCTCTCCTGTCTCCCCCCACTCCCGTCTCAGAGGCCACTGTGTCGGATCAGGACTGCAACGAGACCAACAGGATTTCAGGCAAACTTTTTTTCTTTTTTTTTTTTTATATCATTCATTCTAATTTCCTTCCTAACGCTTTCATATAACCAGACCTTCATTTCTGAATCTTTTGGGATGAAATTCTATCTTTCTCCACACGGTGTAGGAACCTGCACAACATATTCTCACGTCTAACTGCTAAAACCGAGAGAGTTTTAACATGATACGTGTCCACAATGGCTCCTTTTTTAGCTCCATACCTTATCGTTTTTGAATCCTCCTGTATTCCACCAAGTGATGTCTGCTAAAGAAATTAGCTCCAAAGAAACACACTGTGCCTTTAAGGCTTACTCCTGAACCCAGACTAATGAAGCCCGGTAACGTCCTCTCTTATCACATGCCAGACCTGCCGTGTACCTCTGCTTTCCGCTGCAGCTCCTCTGTGGGAGACTCTGTTTCCCTGATAACCACGGCCTTTGTCACCAGCATGTCGGGATGCTGCTGCTTGGCCTCCTGGATTGCCATGGCGAGCGCCTGGAGCCATAACAACACCGACACACAGATCATCAACCTTGCGTGTCAGCCTTCAGCGTTTTCAGAAACTAACTGAAGAGACATGCTGAGCAAACATTTGCTGGATGCTTCTTCTCACCTGATGCTGGTCCACATCATCGTCCCCTGTGATTATGATCCTTTTTTCGATTCTGGTCTCTGAATAGCCTCCTTTTACTGTCTGCAGAGCGCATAAAGACATGGGTTAGCCACAATATATAGGCCTATTCTAAAGGAATCATTATCCCACTTAATATATGTATAAAATGTGGACTTTTCCCCATTTTTGTCAAATTACAACCACAAACCTGAGTGGATTTTATTGAGTTTTGATGTGCCAGACCAACACAAAGTATTGTATAACTGTTTTTTTATAGGATTCCTGGTTTTCAAATTTATTTATTTTTTTACAAATACACATCTGAAAATTGTGGCATGCATTTGTATTCAGCCCCATTAAATCTGATATGGCAAAGAGAGCATTAATCAGAGAAGCAGCCAAGAGGCACCTATTAACACCATTAACCTATTAACACTGGAGGAGCTGCAGAGATCCACAGCTCAGTATTCGCAAACCCGTCCACGCACTCTGCAAACCTGTTCCAAAGACATCCCATTTAAAAAGATTTCACAAGCCACAAGTCAAATATTTATTGGCAAGACATTTTTGGAATCAATCAATCACTTTTAATCCATGTCTAAACTACTCTGTCACATATTTCTTAAAATATGTGGGTGTAATGTGACAAAAAGTGAGAATGTTCCAGAAGTATGAATACATCTGCACAGCTCTGCAAATGGGGTACCGCGAGCGAGCTATTTTTAGAAACGTAACGTCACGATGACGTCACATCACGTGGTACGCAGTAGGACAAACTCCCAAACCGCCGCTGTTTTGCTGTGGAAGAGACGTGCGTTAGCCTAGGTTGTACTTGTTTAAAAGACTGCTTTTTCCAAAATCTAAGACCATGGTTTATAAACATTGTTGCTATGGAACGTGCAACAGCGACTCGAGGTACGCTGATCGGCCGCATATGAAGGATGTTTTCTTCATTACTTTCCCGAAATTCAAGAGTGCCAAGGAGAAATGTGTGCGCTTGGTCCATCGGTGCGGTCGGCCTACATATGTAGCAAGCATTTTGTCGGAGGAAAGGGCACAACCGAAGAACATCCTGACCCAATTCCAGCGACATCAAGTAGTGAACAAACATACCGATCCCTGGACGGTGATTACAAACAAAAAAAACGGCCGACGACGGCATGACCGCCGCGCAGGAAAAAAAAAAAAACAAAGCTTACCGTTCGATCGACTCGGCCCGTTTTCCGGTCTTTTTCAGCCCTCGACACTCAAGCCATCGTTTGAGCTGAAGGTTGGTGTGTTCTTCGACAGTGCGACCAGTAAACCGTGCGCCTGGGACATCGTTTTGGGAAAGTTTAATGGCTGCAAAGTCGGTCATATCGCTGCTTCTGTTGCTGGTTGCTACGTGCGTTCTCTATCGGTTTGTCCTACCTAGCGGCAAAAGGGGCGTTGCTCCTGAGGCGGTGACGTCACGTGCGCGGTACCCCATTGTTGAAATCAGTTTTTTTGGCATACATTTATCTTCATAATCTTAATCTTTTTAATCTTAATCTTCAAGGATTAATCAACACAATCATCCGAGATATCAAACAAATCCAAGTTGTTCACTCTTTTAGTAGAATTAGAGACCGAAGAAATCATAAGGTATTGAGTAAAACTGAGGTTCTGTCAAGTTACTAAAGGTAGTCAGTAGGTTCCTGCATGGTAGTCTAAACAAAGTCAGGTTCTAAAAAAAAAAAACATCCTGTGGGTTTGGAGCATGGCTGGTTCCTAAACTGGACTTCTGTCATCTTGAAACAAATTGATTCTTCAAACTGTCACAGCGGTTTATGCAAACATAACATGGTCATTTCAATACTCCCCTTGTTGTTCACACTGAAAACTGTGTTGGTGATACACATGTAATGCTTTGTAATAAACAGCATAGTAGCATTTACGTTCACTGGTACCATTTTCAAGGATAGGAGTTGTTTTAAGATGGCAGGGATCCATTTTGAAACCGGAATCCATTCTGACCTGCTCTTAGCTTGACTCTCAAGCCTAAACTATCTTCTGATTGAAACTGAGGTTCAGACCCTTGCTTGAAGTGGGGAAAGAAAAGTACAGATAATGTCAAACTTAAAGTAAAGTAATGGGCTAAACATTCTGCCCACTGTTCCATATCAGCCCTGAACTGTTTCACTACAATAAAGGTCCAGTGATTGGACTGTACCCAAGGAAACAAACATGGTGTTACCTTGGTAACTTGTGTCGTGGTTGCTGATGTGATGCTTTCAGCCGTGATGGTCAGAGGGGATACGACAGACTCCCTCCCTTGGGGACTGGCTTTTACCTGCAGTACAGTCATGACAGAGCAGACAAACACATTCAGCCTGTTGCTACACACCAATCAGAGAATCTGAAGGAAAACTGTTAACACTGGTTTTATGCCAAGGCCACAATCTCATCACACCCACATCAGCCAAGCAGCAGTCCGAGTTATTGTAATGCTCTTGGTTGCTATGTGGGTGCCCGATTGTTGCTGGTCTGGATGCAGCAGAAAGGAACTGACCAAGCAGGTGAAATGAAATATCAATGCTTGATATTAGAAAAAAGGGCCAGGCTGAGACATCTTGCCCATACAACAAGTTTGTTGTCCACTCTCATGGATTAGAGCTCCCAGTTGGGGTGAAGTCACCCACACCTCCAAATTGCTACTGACGCTACTGACAGCGTCAAGGCTCCCTCTACAGACCACCGGACTCACAACATCGAGTTCCGGAGGTTTCGCCAGCATAAACAAGCCGGGCACTAAACGTAAAGTTGCTGCTTGAACACGCTCCAGATCACTGCTTAATTTTCTTATCTGTGTGCTGTACTTCTGATCTCCTAACGTTGAAATATTTTATTAATAATTTATTGGGCTGTGTATTTTCTGGAACAGAATCTGGGGAGGATCCTGACCGGAAATTGCGTATTATAAACTTTGGGGTTTGGAAATTTTATTTTGTATTTTCCCCAAAGCTGGTGTGTTTTACTTTGCCAAAGTCTCTCTCTTCCTATCTGACTCACGGATTTTCCATCAAAATGCTGCATAGCTACCACCAAGATAGAGCAGGGGTCTACTATGGTCGGTGCTACACAGTACAGCTGCAGAAAACCGCAAGCCAGTCTGTCCGACCCCATTCACTTCAACCAGGTCTAATCGCCACAACGCAATTTTCTGTCGGATTGGCTGGTTTGGTGTGTTTCGGTCTTTTGGTTTCCATGTTCTCTAAGGAAACTCCTAGCTTTTGCCTTTAGTGATGTGGAGAGTGGAGGAGAAAGAAAAAGTGGAAGTTACACTTGGGTGTAACTATTACAAAACACCACCAGGCTTCAGAGTCTTGACATGAACAGCTGACAAGGATCAGTGAAAAACAGATTGTAGATTTTGTGACAGACCAGTTGGGAGGAGCAATGTACTCTGTGCAGAAAACCCACACATCTTCTCAAAATACTGATAAAGTGCTGGAAATATTCAAGGTGAATATAACATAGACTGAAACTGATGGTGAAGGTGCAGAAACCCTTCTTTACAGATAAAGAAACGACAGATTTTATTCACACCGGCTTTTCCAGATTTGCCACCATCCACCTGTATTCAAATGGCTGCGGAGAGTCCAGAGACTGTATGACCATATTAATCCAACACAAAGAGGTACTAACTAAAAATATGACCCGAAAAGTTTGATGTGGAATTTCAATTCAGTTGCTAAAGTACAGCTTCCAGTTCGAGACAGAACACAGGAACCCCCCCCCCCTCAATGTAGAACTAGTCAAGACTTGAGGAAGTGCAGAGAAGAACTCATATTTAAAAACTTAGGCAATACAATCAAAGAAATGTAGGACAGCTTAACACAACAAAAGGCTCACTAGCTCTCAGTAAACTGCATTTTCAGTCATACAGTCTGTCAGTTTCAGAATGTAATCTCTAGCTCCACCCTCATGTCCTAATATGGTCATTTCTGGTTCCTGTTGCACCGGAGTCCAACCCAAGTCCTTCACGCATCCATCTGGATACTTGGTCTTCATGTAAATTATGTGTGAATCACTTTTTGTTCGAAGTGACTGCTCTAACAAATGGCAGAAATAATTGATGGCAACATCGAGTATTTGCTCAAAAACCAGAGCAATTATTCAGAATAATGTGTTAGCTCAAACCCATTCGAGCATTTATGTGTCTAACTTCATGACCTGAATCATTATCACAACAGTAAGCAACAATACTGTGGCTCTCATAAGGTGATTCATATGGAAAGTCACTCAAATAAAGGTCAAAACAACAGCAGAGCCAGCATACAGACACATAAATTACTGTCAGCGTGACGGATGTCCTCTGCAAAGGCACTTACAGGGGAGCCGTTTTCCTTCGGAACAAGAGGAGCTTCCTGGGAGCTGACGACAGCAGGGTTCTAAAAAGGAGAGAAAGAAACCGTCCTGATTAAGGCTTTTTACCAACTACCAGCAAGATGATCCATTAATACAAATAAAAATGTATAAAATAAAACCACTAAAACATAATTTTTTGCTCTTCTCCAAGAACTTGGCATACATTGATTGTCAAATTCAGCAGAAATACCAATAAATTGGCCAACAGTTTTGAAGCATTCTTGCTCATTGTAACAGGACTTTATTTAAACACTTAAAGGCAGTATGCCTGCAACATTTTTCAGTTAATGAATGTGTTCCATACCGTTTTGGATGATTAAATGAGTCATTTCAGGTTGAACAAAGGTTTTCTCGGCCGCCCTGGTGGTCTGTAGGGGAAATACCGTACTTGCAACTGCAGGAGCCCTCGGCCTGCGCCCACAGGCTCAGAAGTCTCGTGCATCGCGAGAGTCGGTCTTGCTTTACGGCGAGAACTGCTACACGCCCCCAGTGAAACGTATGCTCGGTGCTAGCGCAGTGGCGATATCTGTGCAGTTATCATGGCGGAACCAACGATAAAACAGCGAAAGCCCATGTCGGAGCAGGCAAGAAAGAGGAAAAGGGCTCTGGACAGAGAGAGGAGTTGTACACGGGTGAACATCGGGCAAACTTTTTCCGAATGGCGAGAGCTAAAACAAAGAGAAGGCTGCAAGGCTGACGCGGACCTCACGTTTCTGCTGATGCGATTGTAAGTAACATTGGAATGGTTACTCTCTCTCTGTGTGCATGTTCATACTTTCACTGTGTTAAAGCCGGGCATACACTGTACGAGTTTTTCAGTCGTGGTACTTATATACATCTCAAACTGTGCGACGGAACCGCGGGGTTTAAAGGTTCACCGCTCATCTGTGTGCTGATCTGTGTTCTCAAACTGTACCGCGCGACGCTCGGACGCGGCTCGGGAGGCACCGGGCATCGGGGGGAACGGAGGGGAGAGAGGAAAGACGAGACACCCCGGCGGCCGCGCGGCATACGGAAACAGACGGCCAGCGCGTCGCGCGGACCGGGACCCTCGCCCTCCCCAACCCCCCCGCGAGCCGACGTCCGGGCCCAGCGGGTCCCGGGCCGGGCGGAGGTCGCTTCGGGGACGCCCGCTCCCCTCACTCCACTGGCGGGGACGGAGAGGAGGGGAGGGCGCCCCCTCGTAGCTCTGCTTGAACAGCAGGATGGTGATTTGTTGCGTTTGCCTGTCTGCTAAGCTCAAAACAACCACGCCTGGCTTGACGGAGAAACCAGGAGAACAGCTGAGCATATTTACGACAGTTCACTTTTACTTTCGCCCTCTGGGGGGAGCCTCGCTGGAAATTCAACCCCGGTTGCATAGTATACCTTTAAAGCCTTCTAATTGCACATTGTTTTCTATTCTTGCAAATATTTTTTTTAATATCTAAATCATTTTAAAATGAATTTTGTCAGTTTTCTCCAACATAAGAATAAATAATTGAAATTTCTACTGTCTTTGATGTATTAGCTTTAGGTCAGTGACTGTTAAGGAGAACACAGATCAATACATGGTACTTTTGGGTCTGTGGGATACATTTGAGGAGCGTGGGAAAGAAATGGCTCCTAAATGACTTACAATAGCCCCTTTTCCATTGCCACTCAAAAGACTGGGGCTTTTCAAATCCCGGGTAGCATTTCCATGCACATTTACCCGGCTGATTTCACTTTCCTGGGGCTTTGGTCCCTCAAGTGAACCAGGGCGGGGTTGCTGCAGCTATAAACAGTCTTCCACAAGGGGGGAGTAAGGAACAGTAAGGAGATGAAGAGTTTACAAACCGATTTTAGAATCTTCATTTCTCACAAAAAGTTGTTTTAAGATCTTTTAAGCGAGAATGTACACGTCCAAACTTCATCTGTGCAGTCTATTAATCTATGAGCCTATTTTAATTCTGCTCGGACTTGTCGAGAGTGGCAGATACCCGCTGACAGGCTGGTGTCTCTGGGGAGGCTGCAGGGTGAAACCCCCGTTGCTGCAACGTGTAGTGGGTCAAACCGTCTGTGATTTCCTGCAGACTGGATCTGTTCGTTACGGCAGAAAAGTCACTATAAAGTGTTTACTAAAATAGTGGGGATATCAAATGTGAAAATCTGAATGTTTTTGCCGTTTTGAATTAATTATAAACAGTTTTGCCACTGTGTGTGTGTGTGTGTGTGTGTGTGTGTGTGTGTGTTGTGTGTGTGTGTGTGTGTGTGTGTGTGCGTGCGTGCGGATCAGGCTAGCTTTCCGAAGGAAACTAATTTCATATTCCAAATCTTTCAGATTTCCAAACTTCTGCTTTCAGTTTGCTAAAATTAAGACAGTCTTAAAGGTGTGCTCACACCAAACTTGAATGTGGCTTGCTGAGCGACTGATTTACATGATATCCCTACGCACAGGTGCCATGTGACACAAAGCAATGTAACAGACGCATTTCTAGCGATGCAATTTAAGCGATTAGAGTGAAGCCAGAGCAACGTACCACCTGCGATGGAAGCGAAGCGACAGTCACTGGAGTTGAAAAATCTGAACTTTGGTGTCTTGTGACGTCGCAACAACCAATCAGGAACTGGATGTGGCTGTGACATGGGGTGAAGGACTCCAGTGGAGACAAAGCGGTTTTCATTCAACATGAAAGACAAGCTGATAGTGGTGGTCTGCGGTGGGCCTGGGTTGTATGACTCAACCAATTATTAACTAACGAGACAAGTCCAGAAAGAAGCGAGCCTGGAGAAGAGTGAGTGGTGAGCATCACTAGATAGCGCCGTTGTACTGCTGTATCCCTGGCTTGTGGCCCGCTGTCCAAAATTGCTGGTGATATGTCAGGGGAGCGACTTTGTCACCAAAATCACGTTTGGTGTGATCGCACAGTTGTTGTTACAGAGGGCTGCTTATCAAAATTCCACATAACATAAAAAAAAGAAAATCTCAATTTGGTTACACTTCATTTGGAAAATTTGAAAATAACTTCTAGATTTGAAGTTCTGTATAAATCATCTTTTATACAGAACTATAAAAGATGTCGTCCACTCATCTTGCACAGCAGTGCTGTGCTGCAAGGTGAGATATATGATACAGGCTCTTTTTAGTGTACCTCGGTAAAACTTGGGGGGTTTTCTGTGAAAGTCACTATCTGCCAGGTATGGATGGGATGAAGTTCTCCCTAAAGTTCACAGGTTTATAGTCCTAAGGGTTGAATCTCAAGTGCCAACATTGTGGAAGAGTTTTGAAAGCCTATTCATGAGAGCCAAACTGAAGGTTTCCAGGCCTCTTGCTTTCCTTGTTTTGTTGTTTTATTGCTGTTGTGTGACTGAAGAACACCAACAAAAGCAAGAGAGTTTCTGTTGTAGGTAGAGCAAAACTGATGCAGAGGCAAAGCTGAGGGCTTCTGACACTGTATTCATTCTTTCAAGAATGAGAACAGAAGAACAAAGTGCTCATCTCCTTTGATTGAGAGCTGAGTTATTTATTCAATTACCACTCATCCATTAAATCATTTTTTCAGTGTTAGATAGTGCACCCTCATTTAAGCTTAATGTTTTTAAAACAAATAGTATATTCAATAACACTGACTTCATATTTCTATGTGAAATCCAGAGGTTCCTTCCTGTTGAAACTATGTTGTTTCTCTAAATATGTGTGTGTATGTGTGTGTGCCCGTGTATCCATGGTGGCCTGGCTGGTACATTTCCGTGTTATCTACTGGTACCCTGACCAGTATGTGACCAAACTCTCACCCACCGACATCCCCAAGCCCCCACGACCCCACACTGATACTTAAATAAAGGAATTCCTGTTTCCCAAAGCAGTGAAGCCACCCCAGACCATTAAACTCTCACTACTGTGCTTCAAAGTCGGATGTTCAATTTCTGAAAATGTATAATTGTTTTGTGGAAAACTACTAAATCTGCAGCTAAAAACTATCAACACATAATTTTCTATGATTCATCTGTCCCAAGCAGCAAATTCCAAAAGTTATCAGGAAGTTTTTCCAGACAACTATCTTCAAATTGTTTCTTTGGATTGTAATATTTGAAGCAGCTATGACAACGGCATATGGTAACATCTTGGCCTGCTCGGAGACACGCATGTTGAAGCCAATTTCAGAACACGTTTTTATAAAAAAAAAGAGGAGAATTTTTTTTTTTAAATGAAATTTCTTTTGCTTATTTTTAAAAGGTGTGCCTAAAGGGATAGAATATTTTTTTTCAACTAGCAATGTTTTATAAATGTATTTTGTAAATGATTTTAGTGTATAATGACGCCTTCACTATAAGACTGTGGTGACGTCCAGAAACGGCAAGGGGCAAGAATCTTCATCTTTATGGTATAGCTCCCTCTGCTGACCATTTAGCGTTACTGTAGATCTTTAACTGCATATAGATTGCCTCATCCTCTATTTAGTGCAGAGTAGCGCACGCACACACACACACACACACACACACACACACACACACACACACACACACACATACACACACACACACACACTAACTCTATGACTCAGCACTGATGTGGCACTTCAAAGGGGCCCCTCTCTTCATCATCTCTTGAGCACATCCACACCATTAGCTGAATGGCTAAAGAGCACATTTTAATAAGGCACCTGTGGGACAGCCAACCTGCTCTCATTTCTCTGCTACCGGAGATGAATGGCAGTCGCACCTGCTTTCATCCCTCTCATTAATATACTGTCAATACTTTAATCACGCCTTAATGATGCTATTACGTCCCCCATTTCTTTGGGAATATGGGTGCCGTGTCACTGAGGAGCCTGAAAATAATATTCTTCTCATAATCAAAGTCCCAGACTTCCTCCGTGAATACGTCATTCTGTTCGCCTGGTTGGCGTCTGACTAATGGAACGGATGCTGTGATGCTGCAAACTGACCTCCGTCGATCCTTTTACTCGCCTTGAAGTCTTCCTGTATTAAATATGTTATATATTAATTAATTATACAGGCAACACGGTTCAAATCAAATCAAATTTAAATTGTTAAAGTAGAATCGAAAAAGAAATTTCTCTCTTTTTATTCCTATTAATGCTATGCTTTTAGTTAGTTCTGTATTTTCATGCAGTAAAATAATACAGGGTAACATTCAGCCGATGAATGTCATATTTGTTACATCCTTAATATCACAACTCCCAGAAATCAGTTATTGTTATTTATTATGTGTGTGCACATATATAGTCCAGTGTAAAAGCAGGTATTCTTTCCAAGGTTTCTTTTATGTACTTTGGTTAACAAATAAACACATAAATAGGTTTCTAAAATCTTGAAAGGACTATGTTTAGATCCTCTCACGGTGCTTTTCTTTTTTCAATAAATTTTTGTAGGTTTTTGGTATAGTTTTTAGTTACAACCAGAGACGCACAGAGAAATCTATTTTCCACCTTGGCCAGCTCTTACTGGTCAGAAACTCAGAAATGCGATCTTTTTCTCATCAGTGAAAGCATCATTGTTAAAGACTAGGTCATCCAAAGCACAACACTTTTCAGTGTGGACGTTTTTCCTGCTGGTTGAAGACTCCCAGACAGCTTTTTCTGGCATCTGCTTGTTGTTTAAAATGAATTTGGAGAAAGCACAAAAGTTGTACAAAGCTTTTAAAAAGGAAACAGCTTTTTTCTGGAGGTTTTTCCACTCTTCCTTTAGGCCTGCTGCAAAACAGAACTAGACTTTGGCAGTTGCTGAGGATTTGGCTTCTTCGCCATGTTGTACCTTTGCAGTTTTGGTCGTATCAAACCCAACTCTTCCATAAAAAACGAGCTGTCTGCAAATGAAGACATAAATTTCTACCTGCTTTGGGGACATTCGACGAAGGGGAGATTTGATCTGAAGCTATTTGGATATAAAGAGGCACAGTTGGTACTCTGTTAGTGTGATTAAAATCCTCAAAAAGGGAGACAATAGTACCGGATATATGGGCATGGTTTTTGGCTTATTACGTCGCCATGGTAACTCAAAATGGCGGGTGGTACAAAAAAAACACTTCATGGGATCAAGACGCAAGTTTTGATATACACACCGTGGGGGTTAAAACATAATACTCTAAGCCTCCCACACCGGGATTTAATCCTACGATCTCTTGCATTGAAAACTGGCACTTTGTCTCTGAGTTATATTGTATGAGGATATTTTTTTTTATGACTGTGTTTTCGCCCATTCAAAAGCATTGGCAGCCCCAAGCAGCACTTCATATTTCCGGTTCCGTAAAGGCTAGAGACGTCATTTTTTCTGCGTTTAATTCGGAACAGAGAGGGGAACAAGACAAACTATCTGTTTTTGCTGGAAATATGTTAATAAAGGCGCAAAATACATTTCTGCAGCACTTAGCAGTGGCAAAAATGGATATTTGACACCTCATAATTTGGACATGCTTTGAATGACTGTGAAATCCAAAAAGTGACAGAAAAGTGAGAGACGCGTGATGATCACTGGAAAATTAAAAAAAATTAAGAGGAAGTGATTTTGAAAATCTCAGATTCCTACGTTCATCACAGCCACTCCAGTGGGCGTCGAAAGTTGCTATGCTAAGCCAATGGAACATGTCCCTGACCTGTAGTAACCTCTGGCCAGCAGTGTTCCGTTGTCACGGAAACTCACTGACACCTGCTGCTGCATGTCTACTGCACGCACACACTTTGGCTCAGTGTCTGTCTAATTGGAATATAATGACAAAACTTTGCCTCGAACAACACTCGATATTTCGTCAACCGTAAGGGCTAGAGACGTCATTTTTTCTGCGTTTATTTCGGAACGAATAGGGGAACAAGACAAACTCTGTTTTTGTAGGAAATATTTTAATGTAGGCACAAAAAAATCATGAAATAAAAGGGAATTTTGATGAAAATGCAAAAATGCCCGAAACATTGTCCCGAACAAATCACTATAGCTGAAAAAGTATATGAGATATAAAAATAATTATTTCACCGTGAGTATCAACAGGCTTTTGAGGACTATGGTGCTTATTTTTATGTTTGTACAAAAATCGGTGTAGGCATAGCGACGATGTAAAAAAGTGGATCATGCAGGTCCAAAGCGTTTTCAGGATTTTGCACATTCACTACTCCTGAACAAATTGTTCTTGCGGCAAAACCGTAATAGTTATTCACAAAAATCCTTTTTTGTGAGTGCCAGAAGGGTCTGAACATGACTGTGTGAAAGTCTCATGCCTGTACATCAAAGGAGTAGCGACGATGCGAAAACATGCGTTGTTTTGAATTTTCAGATGTCATTTTTCACAACCGCTCCATAGGAAATGAATTGAGAGGGTTTTGACTTTTTGGCGCTCTGGGGCGATTTGCGAAAAATCTATAAGTCCCACAGCAATAAGGGTTAAATTTTCTGAATCCAGACAAAAATACCTACGTTTTGATGTATAATTTGGCTACGTAGAGTGAAAATCAAGCGAGTAAGCTGAAGTTGTTCGGAGTTTTGAAATCTTTTAAAATTCTTAGAGAGCACGCTCTGACAGTTGAAGAATTCCGCCATTGACTTCAATTATAAACGATGATTCCGCAGATTTTTGGACATGAGCTTTGAGGAGTAACTGTGAAAAAAACATAAAATATATCCACATCCCGTTTTCACTTCTGAGTAAATCAAAGATAGGCTATATCTACAAACTGGAAGTTAAACGGTGTTTGTAGGTGAAAGTATGACGACACAGTACAGCGCTGAAAATGGTCAATTCGAGGCTTTTTCGAGGCTTTCTCTCTACCCGACTCCATTAATTCCTATGGGGATTTTGGGGGTGGTTTTTCGCTAATTACGTCGCCATGGTAACTCGAAACCACAACAAAAGTAATAGCACACCATTCCCGATCGAGCCGCACGTTTTGATACCTATATTGTGGGGGTGCACGCTACGGTTCGGGCCGCATTAACGGTCGAATAATTAAGAATAAAAAGTCTTTAGAGGTGCATAGTAATAGGTGCCGCCAATGCATTTGCAAGAGGAGGCAGTGCATTGCCTATGGCCTATGCCTATGGCAGGCCCCTAACAAGCACAGAAGCACACATTGATCCAGTAATCTGTTCTACATTAGATGGTAATAGCGGGTGATCTGTCTTCCCTGGATGATGTCACAGTCAGTGTTACCAGGTGACCAGATTTCTCTGATGAAAACTGGGGACGTCTCTCATTTTGCTAAGCAGGCGGGTGGGTGCAGAGTCTCTGTCAGGGGGTTGGTTTGTTTTGCCCGATCTGCAACGCCAATAGGGCGGGGACGGCGTGTTCGGCTTAGCTCTTCTACTAAGTCGGGACAGCAGCAGGACCGGGTAAATACCTCTTGCTGCGTAAAATGTTTTCACTCCATCATGATACACTGACTCACTGAGAGCCGCCATTGTTGTCTGAATCCAACAGTTGCTTTTCTGATACGTCACATCTACGAAAATCCCGCCCGGCGATCGTGATTGGCTCGTCTATTTAATGTGGTATTGAAATCCTACCCAATGGCAGCGATTCCTGATGGATGTGTAGACGCTGAATGGAGCTCTTTGGAACTACATCCATCTGGCAAGAGTTGGGTTGGCGTTATGCTTGACCGAATTCGTGCTACTTTCTGCAAGATAAATTTGCAAAAGCACCCCCCCCCCTCCCCCCGTTTGCTTTATACAGAAAGGTGGGCCGGCGGCAAGGAAAGGCAGACAGTCGCTGCCTTGTACCACAAGAGGTGGATGGATGGACACTTCAGAAACAAAACTTAACAGCTTTCAGTGTGAAATGAGAGAAAGCCTCGAAAAATCCACGGATCTTATACGGCTCGTCTGGGTATAGAAAGCTGAAGTGTTCTTTTCTTTTTTTTACCCTTCAGGCATGGTTCATGTCTTGAAAATAATAAAATTGCATTTCGGTTTGACCCACTCTGTTCATAGCGGGCCTTAATAGTAGTATTGTTGATTTTTGGGACTTCCTCATGCTGGAGCCAGCACTGTTTGATCCTACTCTTCAGCAGAGCTGCAAATATCCAGGCTGGCCCTGAAAAAAACTGTTCCTGAAACAGCCGAAAGTGAAGGGAGCCATGCGGTACACGGCCATTATGAGCCTGTGGAACTGGGGCTGAAGAATTAAAGTAAGAGTCTCTAAGAAACGCGGGCAGAGACTTTTCTTTACCGTCAGTAACGGGAACCTCGCGGATCGCTAGTGTAATATGCTAAAGGCGCCTTCAGATGTCACGCTGTGGTGATTTGGTGTTCGTTTTAAAATAACAGTAAAACCCTGTTTCATAGCGACTCCTTTCTCACAAACACAGAGGGATGTTGGCTATGATCCTAATTTAAATAACAAATGACCAATCAAAGCAGATAGGCTGGAAAAAAATATTTTGAATGCTTGTAATTATAGTTAAAGAGAATTAACAATCAGCCAAAATCACTCACATCCACGCTGATGGGTGAATCTTACAACCCAACTCTGCTTGAAGGTTTTCCATAACTAATATCAGAGCTGTCTGCTGTGTTCCGTGGTTTTCATGATGACGTTTGTTCCCTAACATTCACTAACAGAACAGCTGAATTTATACTGATATTAAATTAAACGCATTAGTTCACTGCTGTGTGAAGACAGCTGGATTTTTTTAGGGGTGTTGAACTGAAGGGGGGGCTGAATACAAACAATCCACTTTACGGATCACAAACACTTTTCGGGCTTTGAAGGCTGTGTTTTTTTGCGCTGTGTCAGTCTAATAGAGGCTGTGGTTGCAAACAGGACGAAACGTGGAAAAGTTCAACAGTGTGTGAACGCGTCTGCAGGGTAGCGCCTGTCTGCCGCTGTGTACCTGAGGTGGGACATCAACGACGATGTTCTGGTGGACCTCTGATCCGTTTGTGTGCGTCTCCGTCCGGGTGTCGGTCCTCTTCAGCTTGTGGGCCACGCTTACAGCACTGGCGTCTTTCTTGGCCACTGGAGGCTGTGGAAAGAAGACACAGTGAACTCACTACGAACAGCAGCCAATTATTTCCCCTCGCTGTTCGACGGAAGGCAAACAGACACTTCACTTGAAGGAACAAACAGCAAAATGAATTTTTTATTAGGTTTCTCATGTAGAAAACAACAGCAGCGATGATGCAAGGGTCGGGAAATTCAGGGAGATGCTGAGCTAAAACAAATATCAATAAAGGACAGAAACAAGGATTTGAATCAAATTGAAGGAAAAAATGTAACAAAATGAAATAGTCAAAAATCACAAAAGAATAATGATTAAAAAAAATCAGCAGGCAACCATGGGTGCATTTCCAGCAAGGCAGGATGAATCCGGCATGAGATGATGAGGCGGGGGGATGATATTGCTCATCTGTCTACCTCATGATAGGTTCCCTCCTCAGGAAGCCTCTCCTCCATCGGGAACTTATCCTTGGAGCCCATTAGACGGGCAGAGTAGAACCTGGAGGTCTCCTCAAAGTCCTCCCGTCCAACCTCTGACTGCCGCTCTCTCTCTCCCAGCTCCGACGCGCCCTTAGAAAAGTCCTCCATCCCCGGGTGGAGGTCCGTGATGATGGTGAAGTCCACTTCTGCCTCCAGGCTGGATGTAGAGCTGACTGTCATGCTGGAGCATTTGCGCTCGATGCCCAGCTGGGTCTCCTTCATTGAGGCCACCGTGTCCCGTTCCTGCTCCTCCTCCGAGGCGAGGCTTGGCTGAGGCCTCCTCTCCCCAGAAGGAGTCTGGTGCAAGTACAGACAAAGGATTGCCTCCATGTTATTACACAACTCGTGTGGATGATGGACATGGCAGGGAGATGGGAGCAAACCTTTATTTACAGAGGAGTTGCATGACGCATTTGATGAGGAATCTGAAGACAGTGCATGCACCAAATGTGGAACGGACAAAAGGATAATAAGCCATGCAGAAACTGTAATACTTCAAATGAAGAATCAGATAAACAGAAGGGCTTACTTTGTTTTCTTAGATTAAAAAAAATCATATACTTGATGTGAAATCTACTTTTTTTAAGTTAGCAGAAGACAAATCAAGTTCAGGCAAAGTATAAAACCTTCTAAAGTCTTCAAGGATTCTAAAATTCATCAGAGGTTTTTAAACATCCACGTCGAACTATTCATACTCAATACACAGTTTACCATCTTGTCATGTCAAAAATAAAAGGGTTGCCGCATTTGATTAAGGATTCAATGTAGCAGAGCAAAACAAATCATTAGATACATTCATTTGAAATTGTTTTCAGAAATAAGAGTCTGAAAAGTGCGGCCGACATATGTATTCACCCCATTTACTCTGATAGTGCTGAATAAAATCCAGTGGGCCTCAGTAGCAACAAAGTGTAATTTAATGTTAGTGGAAATCTAGCTGGTCTGTGGCCTCAGAGGCTTCACTATCAAAACTTGACAGTCTTTACCATTCCGCTATCAGGTTTGCCATAAAGGCTCCTTTCAATACACACCACTGCACTCTGTATTCATCTGTCAACTGGCCCTCCCTTCACAATCGACGCAAAATTCACAGGTTCATCTTCATTTACAAGACCCTTCTCTGCCGCTCACCACCTTATTTAGGTCACCTGCTGCAGCCAAAGCATGTCACATACAACACCCGGTCATCACTTCATCTACAATTATGTATTCCCAAAACCAACACTACCCTTGGTCTTGCTTCTTTTCAATCTGCTGCCGCTCGTGACTGGAACGCTCTGCAAAATATTCTTAAACTGGATATACTAATCTCAATTTCATCCTTTAAAACAATTATATCATCCTTGTTCACAGACACTTGCAGTTACTTCTCTACATAGTAATTTTTGGGTTGTCTGTTGTGTTTTAAATTGTATTTTATGTATGTAATACTAATGTATTTATTTTAGCCCTACTTCCTTTTTCCTAAGTGGTTACTCCACTTGTCAGGCCGCCATTGTAAATAAGAACTTGTTCTTAATGACTTGCCTGTAGAAATAAAGGTATAATAATAAAACAAAAAATGGAACTAAAAGTAAGTAAAATCTTCTTGAAATGAGCGTAGTTGTCTTTAATTTAAGCAGATGGAATATATATATATATATATATATATATATATATATATATATATATATATTAGGAGCAGAGGGGATGACACACCATGCATGAAGATGACTATGGAGTGGACCTGTCAAAGTGGCCATTACTAAAACAACATCCTCCGTATGTATATACAAGAAATTGGTACCTTTGCTCAAGATTTACAGCATGTTCAATAACTGACATGCTGCAAACTCAAAAGCTCCATTCTACCTTCCTGTTGACTGCAGAAAATCTTGCTCTCTCTCACTCACTGTTGCAGCCTAAATGAACCACAGGCATGTCCTGTTTTTAAATAGCTACTTACAGCTCTTGGTTTAATTTTAAGCATCTTACAGCTACTGTGCATAGCTAACTTTCAGTCTTCTTCACTCAGAAACAGCTTCCCAAGCAAAGAGTGTTGTAAGCGTGACCAAATCATTGCAAAGTACACATCTTTATGACATCGCTTTAGAAACTGCATCATGTTATCAGCAGCCAATCACAAAGGGTTCCACTATCAGCCCACACATCAACTTATCACAAGGTGAATGAGATCTGCAAAGTACCGTATTTCAGGACTATAAGGCGCACCGGATTATTAGCTTTACGTATTCTTCCTAAATGTGTAATATCACTCTGTCCCTCCGGTAGGGTGACCAGGTCAGTCACCGTTTTGGATGATTTGGCAAAAGCTGTTCCCGGAAATATCCCCGATTTCAGCGTATCATAATGGAGTAAAAAGGTTTAGCGCAACAAGAAGTATTTACCCGGTCCTGCCACTGTCCACACGTAGTAGAGCTTTGCCGAACGCACCTTCCCCGCCCCGTCAACGTTGTAGTTCAGACAAAACAAAGCAACCCCAAGGCAGACATTCTGTGCTTAATAAAACCAGAGACGTACCCAGTTTTCATTAGAGAAATCAAATCTGGTTACCTTACACCGCTCTCTCATGAGAGAGAGAGCTACCCATCTCTGTTGGGAGGACAGAGTAGTTGGCCCACTGCCCTGTTTCTAACATAAGGCCAAAATAAATTTTTATATTGAATTAATTTATTTGGTTTATTGTTGCTAGCTTGTACTCCGGGCGTGGGCGGCTTTACATGAATGCACTTTTAGTTTAGACATTACAGGCGGTCTTGTAGACTGCTCAGGAGTTCTGTTACGGGGCCGATCAGGTAGTGACACAGTGTACCGCAATGCTCCAAATATCCATTGAGCGGAGTGGCTTCGTTGCAAGCCAAAGTCGTACTTACACATTTTAATGGATTTTTGAGCACATTTTACCACATAAAATCGGTCAGTAGACACAACAGTAATCATATATAAGGTGCACTGGATTATAAGGCGCACCATTCATTTTTGAGAAAATTTAAGGATTTTAAGTGCGCCTTATAGTCCGAAAAATACAGTACACTAAACAAACGTTACTTCTTCCAGCTGTTAAAGTACAGAATATTTTTAGTAAGTAAAAGTTGCCGCTGTTGGTTAGGAGGCATGTGTGTCAGGTGAGAGATCAGAGGGAAAAGGATGATAGGTGAGCATTTAAAGGTGGGTTTTTAGAAGAATAACCTTAAAGTCAGCAAACGGCTCTTCATATATGGCTGGAGTAGAGACGGGCTCCTGCAGAGGGAGGCAAAGGAAAGAGTAGAGGGAGCAGTAAAAGGTTAGTACAGCTGAACAGGACTGGCCGGCCAGCAGAAACACGAGATACAAACATACTGTGGCACACTAAAGAGCAAACCTAAACTCGGAACTGTAAGATTGAAGGAAATTGTTCAACACTTTTCTCAAAAGCTAATAAACCTTTGTCGTATTTGTAGGGTTTTATTTCTCAAGCCCAAGTTTAGGTACGAAATTCAGCCAGATCCAAGCCTGCTAAATCGGAATCTGGGCACAAATTTCAAGCACAATTTCACCAAAGCGCATAGTGTTTAGTCTGGAGGACAGATAAGAGGTGAGTCTGATAAAGCACAAAAAGGATCTAACGTTATCTGTTAGAATGAGCAGAGTCAATGCAGCAACCAACATCACCTTATGGCTAAATGACACACGAGGTTGATTGTCAGTGGCTTACATAATGACCCATTAGCTAGCTAACTGATTAGGGATAATAGTTTCCAGGTGAGACCAGTGAAGACGGTGCCATACCGGACACATAGGAAACAGAAAAACTGCACTTCCAGTCACCCGCTGAAGGCTGTCACCCCAAGAGCAACAGATAGCTAAGAAAACATGGTAAACTATGATTGGAAAAAAAAACATTAGAAAAATGTTAATGACCAAAAAAACTAACAAACGTAAACAGGAAAATAATATCAGAACGTTTTGGAGGAGAGTACACAAATGTAGGCAAGCTCCATCAAAACTTCCAAGGGACGTATTTTATGTTAAGTAGATGTGTAACCAGACTACAGTCTACACATGGTTCTTTTTACAGATTTGTGTTACTTCAGTAATTCAATAAGTTGCTCCGGGTCACTTGAGAGTCTTGAGTCAGTGGTGTTGCTGACTCCTGCCTCTAACCAGGGTAAGTTAACCAATTCAATCTAATCCATTCAGCCTGCCAAATTTATGTGAATTTTCTAATTTACCTTATCTATTACCCAGAATAGCTAGCTAGCATGCAGACTCACATGATCCAGTTAATGGAGGACTCATGATTCCTGAGCCAGTATTAAGATTCAAATCATCAACTTCTGTTTGGGAACTGTTCGGCTCAACTGACCAATCGTTACGGTGTTCCTCAATGTTTAATGGCTTAAAATGTTAAGATCTTCAGTAAGTGCACCATTCCTGAAATTTATTAAAAGTATTCCAAACAATGTCAGTAGTTAGCCAAAAGTTTCTATACTAGTCACTACAAGTACTGGAACTCCAACGTGGCTGTGCATTTGGGACATCTTCGAATTGATGACATTAATGAAAAGATTTCAAGATTTCAGGGCTAAAAGTTGGAGGGAAGACCTGGAATGCCTCCCGAAGTCGATATTCAAACTTAGAAATTGGAGAAGTTCCTACCAACTCTAAGCTTGTCCTCCAATATGGCTACCTCTAACCACAGCAGTCAGCAAATTTGACTGGTTCTCAGACTTCCAACTCAAACAATGTGAAATTTAGGTGTGACCTTATTCAGATATTCGTATTCAAAACACGTCATATGTCTCCTAGGTAGTAAGAGGGGCAGCAACTCAGCAAGCAAGCTGATTGCTAGGAAATAGTTTCAGGATTATAAAACTAACTCCTGGGTTAGAACAAACCAGTGGCATCCAGAGTTGTTGCCATGAAGGCCTAAATGAAAGCACTTGCGAGCCATCAACATAAAAAAGGGAGGTAAAAAGAAGAATCTATAAATAACTGTTGATTTAAAACATAAAAACTGACTCTCTGGATCACATTATCAACAGACCAATATCAACATTTAAATTTTTTGGGGTTTTATTTTTCCGATTACTTGGCTATAAATTGTTATTTATTTATAAAAAATGTTGTGTATGTTTAGTATCCAGAACTAGATGCTTCCTGCATCTAGTTTAATTATCAGGGACAAGGGATGAATAAGGTTCTATTTACCACACAATTAAAGTTAAAGCAGAAACAGGGTCAATAAAAAACAAATAATAAACCTCAATAAAGGGTTTATGTGTTTTGGCCAGATTCAGACAGATTTGCTCCATTCTTGAATTGTGATCAGAGGCCGAATAAAATTATTCAGGGGGCATCAAATATGCCCAGGGCACCCTTTGGACACCCCTGGAATAGACCCTTCTAAAATCAGAATGTCGATTTTTATTTTTTTGGTTTTGTTGCTACAACAAGCTTCTACACCTTTTTTTGTCAGTGCGTTACTAACTTTCAACAACAATCAACCAGTGTCAATTTCTTTTCCACAGGATCACATTGGTTGCAAAACAGTGCACTTAAAAAGTAATTTCATGAAAAATTGGACAAAAGTGAAAAAAAAAACGTTCTAAATGTATTTTAAAGGCTGTGAATATGGCTCGACCCCTGTGTTTGGAGATGCTGCCATTATTTTCCCACACTCCTTGAGTTCAATCAGATCTTGATTTGACAGTCACACCGAGAGCTGTGCCGCACCTTTTCTCATCCCTGTTTAATCCGCTCGACTCAGATGAAAAGGTGGAAAAAGATGAAAGCTGTCATGTCTATTCTTTTCAAATCCATTCCCGTGCCAAATGTGTGCAAACTCCCAATGATGGCGGCAGTGGAATGAGAAGCAGCAAATCTGACTGAGTCAGGCACTGAGCTGCTTTGTTTGGCTGCTCACTGCCTGCTGGGGTTTCACAGTCGGAGGCATCAGTGTCTTTCTATCACTGCTCGTCTTTCCATGCAGGTGACGTTGAAGGAAATAAATGCCCTACATGCGCAATATTGCTGATCTTCACACATATATAAAAAAAGAAGAACCTCTGGATAAATAAAAACTACATACATGTTGACATTAATCTGAAGAGTTACATTACTATAAGTTTGAGGTGAGTTTCAATAATTTCCCACACATTCTATGCTACATTTTGTTCTGATTCCTGAAGATAATACCTTTCCCAAAAACCCCTGGATTGCAGTCCTTTTTCTTTACAAATATGTGATATATTCAATTTAATAAAATTCATATTCAAGTAACTGTTTTGCCTTTTGCGTTTGAAAAAGATATATAACTGTGCAAAGGGCATCATAGAGGGGGATAATCCTCTATGATGCTGTTAAGTTTTAAAAGACAAAGCAATATGTTTTGTCTTGGTAAACTTTCACAGTCAGTGCAGATATGCCAGATCTGCTGCCCAGTGTGGTGCATGTTGAGGGGGAATGAGATGGAACCAACCAGCAAGCCATGTTGGAAAATGTCCAAACATTCTGGCAGACCTTTGCTGGTAAAGGAGCCTTCAGTGCATGCTCCTTTAAAAACATGTACGATGGATGAGTGTGCCAGATCACTGAAACTTTTGAAAAGAAACATATGGTGTGCGAGTCTGTCTGAAGCTCATGCTTTATTTCCAATGACTGAAAAGCAGGTGCCAAGCAGAGTTACCGAGTGTCTCTTCTTGGCTGCGTCCAGGCTCTGCTCCCTGCCGGCATTTCTGCTATTCCGCAGTATTAGTCCAGACTCCTTGGCTTTCTGTGTTTTCACTGGCGGAGCTGGGGGAGCCATTTTGGGAAGCACTGAAGTCTTTGAACTGAACTGCTGGTTTTCTGCAGGGCCTCTGCTGCTCTGAAAGCCTTCATCTAGATGTTCCGTTTTAGCAAAACCCTCTGGATCTCCAGGGAAGGCTGGATGGAAGCTGGGGATGTCGGTCCAGTGCAGGTCAGAGGATCCCTCCGGAGAGCCAACTGACCAGCGGTATTCTCGTTTGATGACCCGCGTAAACTCCTCGTGCCCCGTCTGGTCTCTTTCATCCTTGCATGCAACACTCTTTGAACGCTCTGGCTTCAGGGGAACGATCCTGGTGATCTCTGACTGGTAGCTGCTGCCTGACAGCCGGTGTAGAGATGTCCTGTGGCTTTTCTCGCCCAAGAAACCTTCGACATCCTCTCCACCAGAGCTACTGACCTTTCTTTCGTGTGTCCGGACTTGTCGAAGTTTTACTTCTGCTAGCTCTTTGTTGTCAATAAGACCCTTTCCTCGGACCTTCACCGCATGTTCTCCTTTACCGCTGGGTAAAGAACTGTCATGTTCTATATTTCCGGGTCCATTTAATAAGCCTAAATCAATGGTTGCCCCTCCCATCTGATTGACCTTTCTCTTTACCTGCTCTACTCCTTGACTGGAGACCTCCTTACCCTCACCACATTCCTCTTTCCTGTTGTATTTATATCCACTAACAAGCTGATCCTTTGGTAATTCCTGGTTGTCTTTCCTTATGATCACTGGAGATGTATCACTGTGATGTCCTCTTTTGGATGTTTTTTCTGATGTGTTGTCTGAGTCTGAGTCTTCATTTTCCTCTCCGGAGGAATCACTCCCAGACTTCCTGTTGACGAGTTCTGCAGGGATTCCCACATTTAGGCTCTGGGGTCTGCTTTTTTTCCTCGCTTTGGAACCCATCTTTTCCTTTGTCTGGCGTGAGCCTGGAGCCGCATCTCTGTTTGCCTCGGGGCCTGAGGCTTGAAAGGGTTTATTTTGAGATTTATCTAGTAACCAGTCTACATTCTCAGGTAATTGAATCGCAGAAGGCCAAGTCTCAGAGCATACAGCCTTCTCTCTGGGTGTTCTTGTTGATGGAAATTCATCAATATGGCTTTGCACTTCCCTCCTGTTATACCCTGCTTCCTCTTTAAGTATCATTTTGGTAATGTCTATCTCTTTTTCCAGCTCCTTTTTCTCCCACGAGGAATCAGATATGTGAGATTTGTTCTTTTCTTCTGCCCTCCAGTCATGGTCTGCTTGATAAGGTTGCTGTTTTTCAATCAATACCCACTCCTCAGAGCCCTACATGTTGGTATAGATTAAGCACAGTTAGAAATGCTGAGTACAACGGCTAGAAAACAATGACATCTAAAACAGTCTCCATCTCATAAGTAGGAGTAAAACATGCAGATATGTACAAGCACCTGTATGTTCAAGTTACATCAAGATGCATCCTAATAATTTAGAATAGCAACAAATAGTTAATTTGTCAAAGTCATTAAATTCAGTATGTGAAATGTATATTATAAAGAGTACACACAAAGTGATGTTAAGTCTTGGTTTTGATAATAATGGCTTACAGCTCATGAAAAGCTACAATTCTGCTCCTAAGACCATTTAAATACTACTTAAGACCAATAAAAATGGGATTTTTAATACAGAAATATCAGCCTACTGAAACCCAAGTCCATGTATGGTACAGTATATGCACTCAACACTTGGTTAGGCTCCATTTGATAATTACTGTCAGCCCAGCATGACATGCAGGCCATCAGCCTGTGGTTCTGTTCAGGTGTTAAGGAAGCATGTCGGCATTGCTGGCTCTGGTGTGTCTCATCTCCCACTTTACAATAGAGCAGTGGTCTCAAACTCAAATCCTCCAGGGCCGATGTCCTGCAACTTTTAGATCAAATGCATCAAATGGCTCACTAGCTTGCAGTCAAGTTCTGCAGAGCTCTGCTAATGAGCTCATATTGGAGTCAGGTGTGTTGAAGCAGAGACGCATCAACAAGTTGCAGGACACCGACCCTCCAGGACTGGAGCTTGAGACCATTACAACAGAGCATAGATTCTCTGTGTGGTTCAAGTCAGGCGAATTCACAGGTCAGCACAGTAGCACCATGGTCCCTGAACCAGGTATTGGTACTTTTGGCAGTCTGGGCATGTGCTGGAATACACGCTTGTGAAATCATTGAGTGCTCTAATATCTCCTGGCTGCCCTGACATTGAACTTAATAAAACACAGTGGCCCAACCCCAGTAGATGACATGGCTGCTCAGATCATCACTGACAGAGGAGGCTAACGATGAACCTCAAGCAACTTGGATGCTATGCCTCTCCACTCATCTACCAGACTCTAGGACCTTGACTTCCAAATGAGATAAAAACTTTACTTTCATCTGATATGACGGCTTTGGACCACTGATGAGCGGTCCAGGCTCTTTTCTCCTTAGCCCTTCTGAGACGATTCTGATTTTGTCTCTGGTTGAGGAGAGCCTTAACACAAAGAATGTGAGAGTTGCTCCTGCCCTGGATATGTCAGTGGGTGGTGGATCATGAAGCGCTGACTTGAGCAGCAGTCCACACCTTGTCAATCTACTCCAAACTCTTAAGTGGGCTTTCATCTTCCCAATGCTGTGGTTAGATCTGTTGCTTCTATAAATTTTTCTAACACACTTTTTTCTTTCACTTTACTTTCCATTAAAATGCTTGCAGACAGCGTCTTTAGCAGGGACCTTCCATCAGGAGGGTGTCAATGACTGACTGCTGGACAAGTATAACGTCAGCAGGATTCCCTGTGATTGTGTGGACGTTATATAACATTTATGTAATAAAACAAATTCTGTCTAACTGTTCTTATGCAATATTTCATTTTTCTGAGCAACTGACTATAGAGTCTTTATTAACTATAGCTTACAGCCTGTAAGCCATAATCCCCAAAATTAACTTACACTTCACTTCTGTGTGTAATTAATTACATTTTGAATTTGATTTACCAAAATGAGGAAACTTTTCAATTATTTTCTAATTCAATGAGATCCACGTGGATTAATTAATTGTTCAGTAAAGACAAATGAGGAAAAGTTGAAACTGGCGCATGCTGATAAGTGCTTTGCACCAACGTTAAACTGTTTCATGAAGAGGAACAGTGAAAGATGAGCAACCTCAGGTGAAGTCACCAGAGCCTTCTGGACGAAACCCTCAACAGAAGGGCTGTTAACAGGGTCTTTTCCCACTGCTCGGCCCCCCAACTGGCCGACACGCAGCAGAGGAGAGAAAGAAGAACAACAGTTAGAGGTCGGACTCAAAATGAAGCAGTCAATTAGCTAGAAACATAATTTCATGCAAAGAGTAGGAAATAGAAACGGCAGAAAAGAGTCAGTGTTCCAGTTACATAAGCCTTCAAACTTGATATCTATCAAAAATGTTTTGAAAGGCCATTTAAGTCTGTCCTGTCCTAGATTGCTGAAATTAGAATAAATAAATAAATAATAATAATAATAACAATAATATTAATAATAATTAGCTGTTAACGACTCACATGCCTTTCCGTTACAATATAATATTTCTCTGTAATAACAGATGGCCTGTCAGCCATTGCTTCAAACTTTGTTAATTTAATAAAATGTTTATTAAATTTCCATAACAACTGTGTTGTGTAGATCCGTACAAGTTATTGAACATAAGAAGGGATGCACGGCCGAGGCCGTATTTGCTATTATGACTGCTGTTATGTCCGATACCTGATATTTACCAAGATTTGCATTTCCCTTAGCCTGGCCAGCAAGACTGACTCTGGTAAGGCTCCGGACTTTCCGGTCTAAAACAGACTGGACCAATCACAGCACGGGAGGCGGGACTTTACAATGCGTCACTCTCCAGAATCCCCCATAATGCAGCAGTGTTTTTATGTAACCATAACAGTTACATAAAGAGATTTGTGTTTCTTGGTGCCTTAGAAAATTAACAAAGTGCATGTGAGTAAACCATGCACCCTCAGATTTTTTAGACAAAAGCGGCAAAAATCATTTACTGGAGAGTTTACACAATGGAATGACATGTTTTGCAGACCAGAAATTACAAAAACAGAGCGCGCTGCTTGGAGTGTTTTGCATCACATCTGTGGATATCTGATTGGTTCTAACTTGTTGACGCTGACCCTGTTAGTCCCGCCTTTGAAATTGGGCTCTACCAGCTCCTTTCCAGGCTGATACATTTTGTATACAGCGTAAATCAGTCTGGGTGGCGACGCTACACTTCGACAGTGAAAAAAATGACCACACTGCTGACATTGGTTCAGGGGAACACCCCACAACCTTGCGTTGCATTGGTGTCACATGCAACAACAAAAACCACATAGCTAACCTCCTCCATGACCACGATACATACAAATGGCAACAAGATGGAAATAAACATCGGCCGACACTGGTTTTAAGACCAAAATATATGGCATCCCTATCTCGACGACAAAGCAAGGCAAAACTCCTGCAGGTTTAGATAGCTAATAATAACAATCTTCATTTAACCCATCTCCTAAGGAGCAGTGGGTTGTCACTGGATGAAGCCTGGAAAGCATTCTGGGACTGAGGGTCTTGCTCGGGGACCCAGATTGGTAGCCTGTGGGATTTGAACCGACAACCTTGCAGCAAGCGCCCTGCTCTCTGACCACTTGGCCAAAATGCACCCAAAAAGTTGCTAGCATACCAATTGTTATATCTGCTGACAACTGATGATTAATAAAACATGTGGGGAAGGGGGCCAAGACACCAAAAGCATACCATTTCCACTGGGAATGAGAGAAGGACTTAGTCATCACTAGCGCATACTGAAAGTACGTTTGTCTCATTTGTCACAAATACAGCTCCACAAAGCTGTGAAAGGACGGGTGAGGAATTGCCGCAGCAGGTCTGGAGAGAAGTCACAGACTGAGAGTGTTTTTCACTACAGTTAAACAACTTGACGGACATAAGCGATGCAGCCCAGTTGTGACTGGAGGAGCTGTTAACAGTCTCACCCAGGGAAGATGACACTTTTGCCTGACTTCCTTTAATTATCACCTTATAATACATCAACAAGCATTGTGCGTGAAGATGACAAACACGTCGGAGATAATGGATGTAGTGACAAATAAAAAGCTTGTTCTATCCGAGTGAGATCCTTTGAAAGACAACTGTAGCAGATAAAACCTGCTCTGAACTCTCGTTACACGCTGAGACGTGAGACAGCTTAGCGTGTGTGTGTGTGTGTGTGGGTGGGGGGGGGGGATTCTTGCAGAGATTTCAAGAGCTCTGTCCGGAGATTAAAGAGTTTCACCATGTGACAAAATGTGTAGCATATGAGCAACTTAATCATGATCAATGGTTGCTAGATTTGCCGTTTTTAACCGATCTCACCAACATGTTGATTGAGATTAATTCGGAGCTACAAGGAATTCCAAAACTTTGCTTTACTGGAGCCGGTTGCACCAATCATGTGCTTGTAGAAGACATTGAGGTGGATTTTCTCATGATGACATGAGGAAATGCCTGCCTCCTCCACTGCAATGGTTAGCCCTATTTATTTGTGCAATTCAACCTTTCCCACATGAAGCTGACTTTGTCCAAAAGGCCTTCTGCTGAGAACGATGATCATTTGGAGCCCTATTGGATGTTTAACGTCAGCTTCTACTGTCTGGCCTAAGGAACACTGTCACAGACTAAAAGCACCACTTTTCTGGAATGAGGCTCGCTACAGATAACACTTCCTGCTGGAGACAACATCTGGCATTCTTCCGACTTAATCTGATTGATGCAAATGGAAAATGCGATATTGACTGAGGGGCAACTTAGGCACCGGGAAAAACAAGCGCTATCCGATATCCAATCTCAGTTTCCAGAATGGGATAAAAGCTTAAACCAATTTAGTTATTTGGCAGAAAGAACACTGTCACTAATTAGCGATCAAAGGAATAAACATGACTGATGATCTCTTTTCAAACGACTCAAATTAAGTACCATCCACAAATATCTCTGAGATATTAAAGGGATTACACCTGGAACTCTTGAGGAAGACAAAATGCACTCCATTAAAAACAAAATGGGCCCAATTGTTCCTGTGGGTGTAGATATCTTTGCAGAGAGATTTGGAAATGCAGGCAAACCCAGCTTTTGCCGATCAACTTGTTTTTCTATCCTATTTTAAGTCCCATGACTGCACAACTCCTCTTCAGACCCCAAACATGAGATACACATATCAAACAACAAACATTTATAGGGATTTTATGTGACAGACAAACACAAAGTTGTGCATAGTGTCAAAGGGGACAGACAATTCTGGAGGGTTTTTGTAGTTTTCACTACAGAAATCTGAGAAGTGTGGCATGCATTCGTATTCATCATTACCCAGATACCCCTCAGTCTAAATACATTAACTCAGAAGTCACCTACTTAGTACATGTAGTCCAGTACCTAACTTAAATCTCAGTATAGTTGCAAAATGTTCAGTGAGGCTCTCAGTGGTTTGGTAGAGAACATTAATGGACAAAGCATCATGAAGACAAAGGAACACAGCAGGAAGGTCAGAGAGAAAGCTGAGGGGAGGTTAAAAGCAGGGCTTGGTTATAAAACGGACATACCAAAAAGATAGGGGGCATAGCAATCATGTGGAAGAGGGTGTGCTGTGGAGCTAATGGGATAAAGCTGCGGTCAGCTGTAGGGTTAGGTTCCAAAACAAAATGACATGCTTCACACATCTGGAAGAGGACTGTTCAGTCCAACATTTGGCAACGTTTGGAGTATGCAAGAGGCTTGTGACAACTGAGCTCTACAGCTCAGTTTGGAGAATCTGTCGGCAACATATACGGCATTTATGGAAGACAGGCAGGAAGAAAGCCATTGTCGAAAGAAAGCCATGAGTCACAAGCCATATCAAGGACACATGGCACATGTAAATTTAAGTAAAGAAGAAAGAAATGTAGAGTATAACATTTTGGCATTTTGGGCTACATGCATGACTGGTGGAAAACTAACACTGCACATCCATCTGAAGACACCCTCCCCACAGTGAAACACGGTGGTGGCAGCATCATGCTGTGGGGAGGGTTTACTTAAGCAGGAACTGAGGTTATATGGAAAGATGAATGACATTACAATGGAATAGTTAGAAAAGATCAAAGCCTTCATGTGTTTGAATGCCCTAGGTAAAGTCCAGAACTAAATCCAATTAAAAATCCGTGGCAGGACAGAACAATTATGCCCAGAGATGCATTATATCCAACCTGACAGAGCTTGAGCTGTTTTACAAAGGAGACTGGGCAAAAATGTCAGTGTCTGCCTGTGCAGAGCTGGTTGAGACATAGAAAAAAGGAGCTGTAACTGCTGCAAAATAATCACTCGAGCATTGACTTAGGGGGATGAATACAATTGCATCCACAGTTTTGAGAATTCTATTTCTAAAAAAATATGCCTTGTATTTCACAATCAAGCCCTACGCTTTCATGATCAACCACTTACAATCTTTATGCAATGCATTGAACTTTGCTGCTGTAACACGACAAAATGTAAAACAGCTCCAAGGGTATCTATACAACATGTAAGCTGTCCATAGACAACTGGCTTAAAATAGGGTCATATTTTGTCTGAAATTAAAAGGAGTCACGTCACAAGTAATTTAAATTTAACATCAAAGTATGCTGTCCTTTTTCAGAGAGCGACGTGTCAGAAGTGGCACCGGCTGACCCCACCCGCTCACCCAGCCCCTACTCACAGCTTTCTTCTCCGGAGTTCCCGTCGGAGACGTCGCAGAAAGACGCTTCTCGCGGTTCATCAGCTTGCTGTTGGGCTCCCTCAGGGCCCTCTTCAGCTCGTTGATGCTGGCCTGGTGCTTCAGCAAGACGTCCTGAGATTTATCATGAAACTGGTGGAGACCATGAGAGAGAGGCAGGCGTTAGCAGCGAATCAGGGCGCCTGGTTTTAAACAGCAGAACTCACGTTCGCATGAACTGGGCTGGGAGACAATGCTTTGTACGCTGGAATGTATGCCAAAAGAGGGGCTTACACTTGGGCTGAGAGCAGATTACGCTTGCGTTTCTACTATTTTGTGCTTGTCTCCTTTAACGCTAGGCTGAGACAAAACCAAAAACAATTATGGTCACAGCTGAATTGGTTCTAGAGACATAAACAAGCACTTTAATCAAGCTCTCGCTCCAAAGTTCATGAATGATAAAATGAATATGAAACATCTATTAATTTGTTTGCTGATTAAAATTCTGCTTCTTATTACGTTTTTGTTTGGGTTGTTTGTTTATTTGAAATGATGACAGAGTCAATGATGCATTCATGTAGCACCATAATTAAATACTCCCTTGAGTCCCGACATTTTTCACAGTTCTGAGTGAAATGCTCCTTAACCCCAGTTTTTTTCTGGCAGTTCCATAATTATTTTAATCATTCAAGGAGGAGTTCAGACATTTTCAACTATGTCCTTGAACAATAGAGGAGCTTTGATCCTTTCAGCACAGCGACAAATTTCTCTAGGGCATGTGCTTTTGCAGAAGCAAGAACCTCAAATCTGAGCTCTTGTTTTAACATGGAATAAATAGAAGTGCTGACACTTTACTGACACTTGAGCAAAACATAATGCATCCTTCTGTACCAAAGTTGTGGATGCAATAAATTCTCAGCAGTTTTAATCGTCTACAGGCGAAAGAAACAGAAGCAAAAACAGCACGCACAGCAAACAGTGCTAAAGCCGAGTTCAGGAACCTGTACCTCCTTTTTGTGGCGAGGAGTGGTCTCCTGGTCCAACTGAGAGAGCTGAGTTGGGGCAGGAGAACAGGCGTGCAAGAGAAGGTGCAGAAATGAAGTGCAAGGTCAAAGGTGCAAGGAGAATGTCCAGACACAAGATGGAGGGTCAGTGAGAAGACAGGCAGGGAGACGTGGAGGACAGAGGTCTAACATCTTAGATATCAGAGTAAGGCATATTTAGAAATTGCTGTGAGAAAAAATACGACTTGGAGATGAAGACAGAAAAAAAGACATGAAGCTAATCAAAGAATACATTTCAGATGAACACAGGACGTAATGCACACTTGTTATCTAAAGTGTAACACACACCCAAATCAACTTTTTTTGCAGATAAACTTTATAAACTGTGCCTGAGGATGCTACTTTAATGTCACGGTGCCATTATTTACATTTTCATGTGAGCTTGGTTCTGCCACATTTGTCTCAAAACTGTCTCAGTGCTGCCCTCTTAGGGTTGAAAAAATGCCTATTTCCTATTGGTTCAAATGGTACAGGCTTCCATCATCATGGCCCCACATTGGGTATAAAGGCGTCTCAATCAGACCCCCCCCCCCCCCCCTTTTAGGATGTTTGACCATCAGAATCTGGTGGCTACCAAGCATCTTGATTCCAGTTCAAGCAATAGAAATTATCACAATGTTTCTGCATTTGAGTTTAGCTACATCCTCCTACTGCTCTGAATTGTTTGCATTATTTGCTGTTATTTCAGTTTTTAACTTTATGTTCTGTTTTCTTTTCATCCTGGCATTCTCTTTAGATGAGGCATCATCCTGGAGGGGGGTCCTCAGCTAAAATACTGCTGGAAACCTAACCTTTCTAAAGATGATACACTTGGTCTTGTCTATCAGTGCTTAATCCCGTCTTTCTCCTAGATGAAGCTACTAAAGGAGCAACTAGCTTTCTACTTTTCTCTTACATAGGAAATACTTCTGGATCAGAGCTTCTGTGCTGTTTTTTGCAGGTATGCTCTGTCCTCTTAAGCCACCTATAGGCCTGTTCACATAAAGGTTTCTTTCTTTTAAAGGGGTTTTCCTTTCCACTGTGGCTGCATGCATGCTCGACATCAGGGATTGCTGCAAATTCAGCGAAACAATGCAAGCGACAGCCCACAGCCGCCACATGCTCATCCAGGAGGAGTGAATGCTTCATGTCCATGACTCGATGCAATCTGCTGGGTTTATTTAGATTGGAAACATTTAATTTACCAATTTACATTTTAAACTGAACTTGAATGCATTATTTGGTAACTGGGATCAATTGGACTGTATGCTTGTGCAAATTCTCAGTTATCCAGGTCATGGCAACCACGAATGGGCTTAAATAGGAGGCAACCAGACTTGAGCACCCGCTCAAGTGCGAGCCGCCAGAATTGACAAAGACTCCTAGATGGGTGTGGAAACGTTTTAAGAAAAACTGAGTGAAAGTCCTGTTGCCTCTGATTTAAGCCTGTAGATGGAATGCATGTACTTGATTTGGAATAAATGAAATTTATTTTTATTTATTTATTTTTGCTGTAAAGTGATTTGAGATGGCATGTGTTGTGAGTGAGCACTATATAAAGATACAGAATTGAATTGAATATATTGCATTGAAATGTTACACTCGTATGTCCATTTTAATGTAGCCGTAAAACAGAATTGCATGTTATGCAGTGAAGCTAAGGTTATTCACTGGTGATTTTCTTGAAAGCCTCGCTTGCAGACACAAACCCCTGAGAAAGGTGAGCATTAAGGTAATGAAGATCAGCCTGACAGATTTACTGATGAATGATTAAAAACACTAAACCGACCAACAAACAGAAACCAAATACCTCCTGTTTACTGTCAGCTGGAGAGCCAGCCTCCTCCTTGTTGCCAGCAATGGTTGAAGAACAGAGAGAGAGCGTTAGAGACAGAAGACCAGAATCCAGTCTGCTTTTCTTAGCATACTGCGAATGGGTTAAATACAGTAAAGCTGTTAGCAAGATTTATAAGGAGTGCAGTGTGGGCATGAAAGCTGGGTGAGTAGGAGTGAAAGGAGAAGAGTTAGCAAAGGCTAAATCCCCAAAAGCCTCCACAGTGTAATGTCCCTGTGGGATAAACCTCAATTGGGCTGAGAAGCTCACAGTTCTGCCCCTATTGACATCCTCACCTCAGCTCTGCATATCAAAAAGTCAGAGTTATCTCCAAATTAGCTGAAACGTCCGTACCCTGATTTCTTTCTTTCTGCTTGGAGTGACGTTGCCATCATGGTCTTTCTCCTCCTCCATGTCGTGGCTCAGATCGTGGTCCTTATCTTCTTCATCCTGCTCCAGGCTGGGCTCCAGCTCCGTTTCCTGCTCGTCTGCCGAGGGGCTGTGGAGTCGACGCTGTTCGCTGGCGCTGCGGCGGGTCAGGCCTTCGTGGTTCTCACACATGGACGATACTGGTCGTGAGAACTCTGCTGGTTCAGAAAGGTTGAGTTTTGACACAGGAGCAGCCAAAGGAGCTTAAATAGTTTCGGACGAATCGCTGGACATTTCAGGAAAGACAGACATTCATTCAGAGGTATGAAGTCTCTGCTGGTGTGTGCTGCTCATTTCTCACCGGGGGACATGGCTTCAAAGTGTCCTCAGAAAATTAAAATAAATGTACTCTCTAACATATCCGCCTCGAGTCATTCAAACCAATGCAAAACCGCCACACTGAATCCATTTTATTAGATTGGATAACTACAGTGTCTTGCAAAATTAGTCCAGCTGCTACAATTTTTTTCCACATTTTGTCTCATCATAAACACAGACGTAATGTATATTTTTATTAGGGTTTAATGTGACAGACCGACACAAAGTAGTGCATAACTTTACAGCGGAAGGAAATCATGGTTTGCAAAATGTTTTCCAAATAAAACCTGACAGCTCTAGCATGCGTTCAGTATTCTGTATCCCAGAGTCCACATTTCATGTAGTTGCCTTTTGATGCAATTATAGCTGCAGGGTTTTATTTGTTTGTTTGTTTAGTTTTTTTGTTTTTTTACTTTTCCATTCTTTTTGACAAATAGATGAAGCACAGTCAGAATCGATGAAGTTTGGGCCATTCAAACACTTTAATATTAACTATTCCGTTACGGTTGTTGTCCTGCTGGGCCTCAAACCAGTTTCTTTTGCAGCCTCTGAAGCTGCCGTCCCATCTTGTGATGTAGGCGGGCTCTCTGAGAACCATGTGTTACATTGGTCTCTGTGTTAACTTTGGTGTGCTACTGTTCTGAAACCAGTGACTGTGAATTTATTTATAACTGGGTTCAATTTCTGTTATGTTGTTTTTCATGTTAAATTATCAACTCTGTATTATATGTTCAAGTGCTCAGATAATAAGTCAATAAATGAGAAGCATTACATTCAGCGTACAGCATGCAGAGGTGAGGAGGGGATATTCAGGTCACAACTGGAATGTTATTCTGTTGGGGTTGCCTGCAACAGTCCTCATGTCAGAATTGAACATGACACCGAAATCTGAGTTAGGCTGTCTTATGTAACAATCATATTGTGTAGGCTACAGTATTCCATGCCAGGAAGACAACACAGGAGCATTGCTTTTGTATGGCATCCTGAATTCCAGTCTCATTGAAACAAAAGGCCGATACACTTTAGTGTGACAGGCATATGTAAGGTTTCGTAATCCATTTAGCTCCTGATACTCTTACCACTTAGGCCTACCCTGTTGCTGGGGTTTTCTTTCACCAAATGGTGCCAGTGCCTAACTGGTTGTAGAACTTACTTTACACCAGTTGTTTGCGTTTCCACCAACCAACTTAGCACCTGCTTGCTGTTGGACAACAAGAAGGAACCAGGTTTGTATAGGATCTAGAGGCCTAGAGGAGACCAGTAGCCAGCTGCAGTGTTTAAAATAAAACCAGACCAAAAAAATAAAATATAAAAAAAAACTGTAAAAAACACATCACTTCAACAATATTCCAATTTTAGATAAGCAGCAAAATAACTCAGTTAATTATATATATATATATATATATATATATATATATATATATATATATATATATATATATATATATATATATATATATATATATATATATATATATATTTCACTCCTGGTAATTTTCCACAGAAACACAAATTCTGACTCGGTTCTTTTACATATCTGCAGGTCATGTTATTAAATCTTGCTCTAAAAGCTGTGTTTAATTCCTGTTTTCCAGCTGGTGGTGAGATGAGATATCAGCTGATGTTCATGAAGCATTTACAAGCACCACTTATTGTTTAAAACAGCATTAAATTAAGGTGATAATAACAGGGCATCTGTCCACAATGATCCTGAGATAAATAGTATGAATTGCATGGTAAAACTGTCTCCATGCACGCCAATCTTTCATAAAAGTAGAATAAAGCAGGACTAGCAGCTATTAATTTATGAGACGTGTCTAATGATGTAATACCGTGGCTCTGACCTTGTTCTCTGTTGAAAAAACAAACCGTTTTTCTTTTTCCTTTTTTTTTTTGCAGAACCAGAACTGGCTCTAGCACCAACCTTGGATAAGCACTGGAACGTCTTTAATGGACAAGCCCTATCCATGACACAAAAGGAAGATACTACAAAGAAAAGGCGCAATGTTGTTTGCAAAGTCTTGCTTTCTTTGGTTCACTTGTTGACGCTCATTGCTTATTGAGGGTTTTTTTCCTAATCCACCTCTTATATCTTTCAATCCTTATGTAATTTTGTCTGTGTTGTGTGCACCTGCCTGTTGCTTTAATCCTATAAATTTCCCCGTCGTGGGACAAATAAAGGATTAGCTAATGTTACCTTATCTTAAATAACACTTTTTAATAGGATATATGTACTGGATTCTTTCAAGATCTTAATTACATTTTCTGTGTGGGCTCCAGTAACATATGATAGATAATATCTACTTTGAAAGTTAACATGAACTGCTGCTGAAGATGAACACTCTTATCTACCTGGATGTTCTCTGGAGGACTGAGACGCCTCATTCAGTGACGTCAGTCTGTGTGTCTGGGTCTGTCGGGGCAATGAGAGAAGTTTCGTCTCCTCTCTCCGTTTGTCGCTCGACGTTTTCTTGCCCATGGTTTTTCACGTGCTTAGATAAATTTGTTGTGTTTCCACTGAATATAACCGGCTTTTTACAAAACATACAGCTTGATTTCATTTAAGGTATTAAAATATAGCCAAACGGCGCTACTTTCCCTCTTCATGTTTTACCGCTCCTGCGGTATCTCTCTCTCCGAGTTTGAGCAGCACAGCGCGGTTGTTTGTGAGAGAGAGCTGAGTGGGCAGGCCAGGCTGAGCCTGCGTGCTGATTGGCTGGCGCCGCTGAGCCATGTACGAGAGGGGAGGGGGAGCAGCAAAGTGCCGTGACACAGACACGGAGACCTTGGATGAAGCTGCTGTCAGTTTTGCCCCCCCCCCCCCCCCCTCCCTCTGTCCTGGGCCCGGGACAACTGACCCGTTTGTCCCCCCCTGTCAGGGGGCGTGGCTAGAGTTACCATAGCGCTCTTGGCTGTTTCTCTGATGAACGTTCTCCCTGCCACAGCTAACCTAACCTGTCTTCTGTGCTTCATGATGCTGTTCTCCAACAAACCTCTGAGGCCTTTAAAGAAGACCTGGATTTACTCTAAAATTAAATTACAAATAGCTGGACTTACTCGTTAGGTTTAACATTTGCTGGTTAGAATGGATTCTATTAAGGGATATCAAAGTAAAAGGGGTTGAATATGAATGTAAATCACATAGAATTGTTTTGTTTGTAAAAACATTTTTTGAAAATAAATGTATCACATTAATGCGCTACTTTGTGTTGGTCTAAGACAACCCCCCCCCCCCCCCCAAAAAAAAAAAAAGTTGAAGTTTTTGTTGGTCGGGTGGCAAAATGTGGTAAAGTTCAACAGCTATGAATAAACTCTGCACGGTGTATTAGTTTGAGCTTCATCAGACAGATTTACTCACCACCATCCAAGCTCCTGGACAGCAGGTACCTTCTGCTGGTGGAACGCTCAAAGTGAGGAGCAGGGCGGTCAATGAGGGCGCTGGCCTGTCTGGTTTGAGCCTGCGTCCTTCCACTGTATCGAAACTTCGAACCCATCACCAAGAAGCCCTTAGGAGGAGGCTCTGGAGAAACCAAGCTAGGAAAAAAAAACGGCACATGTTTCTACACTAGAAAAAGAAATGGAGCTTTGGAGATGAACATATTTTATAATAGAAGGAAATGTGATTAACTGCAAAACTCTCCATTTCTCTCCTTAAATACAAGTGACTATCAAAAAATCTGAATATCGTGCAAAAGTAAATTTTTCTCCTTCATTTCAGAAAGTGAAACTTGCATTATTTAGATTTATTACACATAGAGTGACATATTTCAAGCCTTTATTTATTTATGTAATTTTGATGATTATGGCTTATAGGGAATGAAAATCCAAAACTTTTTGTCTCAGAAAACTAGAATGTTGTGAACCATTTGCAATGGAAAACTCATGATGTAACACCTTAATCAGCTGATTAACCAAAAACCCCTGCAAAGGCCTAGACACTTTTTACAATGTATTAAAAGCTTTTGTCACATCACCAGTAAACCCTTTGGGATGATTAGCCACCATCCCATACAGCTAACTTGTTATTGGACTATGGCTCGTGTTCTGACAATCTGCCAAAGGTTTTGCATAGCTATTTATTGCCCGAATGCAAATCTGCTTCACTGAGGGTGTCAGCCCCTGCAGAATTTTGCATATGAATGAGCTGTCATTGCTACTTAGTACAATTTAGAGACAAATACCTTCAAGCTTTTAAGATACGTTTTATATGATTTCATCATATAAAACGGTCTGCTGGTGGTTCCTAGAGTCTCTAAAAGTAGAATGGGAGGCAGATCCTTTAGCTATCAGGCTCCTCTCCTGTGGAACCAACTTCCAGTTTTGGTCCGTGAGGCAGACACCCTGTCTACTTTTATGACTAATCTTAAAACTTTCCTTTTTGACAAAGCTTATAACTAGAGTGGCTCATGTTACTATGAGCTACCTTTATAGTTTTGCTGCTATAGGCTTAGGCTACTGGAGGACATCAGGGCCTATTTTTCTCACTCTACTGATTTTTACTGTTCTCCAGTCTACTGTTCTCCAGATTTGCATTGGATTACATTGAAATGACTGTTGTCATTTCAGCTTTTAACTTTTTGTTCTCTCTCTTTTTTCTTCATAGTAGGTACACCTGGTCTGACGTTCTGTTGGCTGTGAAATCATCCAGGGAGGACAGATCACCGACTATTACCATCTAATGTAGAACAGATCACTAGATCAATGTGTGCTTCTGTGCTTTTTGTCTGTCTTGTTGTGTCTCTGCTCTGTCTTCTGTAACCCCCAGTCGGTCGAGGCAGATGACCGTTCATACTGAGCCTGGTTCTGCTAGAGGTTTTTCCTTCCCGCTAACTGTTTTTTCTTTCCACTGTCGCTTCATCCTTGCTCAGTATGAGGGATTGCAGCAAAGCCATGTACAATGCAGACGACTCTCCCTGTGGCTCTACGCTTCTCCAGAAGTGAATGCTGCTTGTCGGGACTTTGATGCAATCAACTGGTTTTCTTATATAGGAACATTTTTGACCAATCTGTATAATCTGACCCAATCTGTATTATATGATTGAACTTAACTTTGTAAAGTGCCTTGAGATGACATGTTTCATGAATTGGCGCTATATAAATAAAATTGAATTGAATTGAATTGAATTGAATTGAATCATCACATCATCAGCAAAGCTAAAGCCAAAACAATGCCTGGGGTTTGGTTGCGCCGTAATTAGAGCCTTGAACCATATTCACACCCCTAGTATGTTATATGACAGACCAGAAGTTTTTTTTTAAATCCCTCCTAATAGTTTTTTGTTTAAGTACATCCTGCTGAAAGGTGAACCTGTGTAAGTCTAAAGTATTTTGCAGCCTCTAACATGTTTTTCATGGATGGGCTCGTATTTAGATTCATACATATTCCCATCAACCCCGTCCTGGCTGAAGAGAAGTCATGCCAAGTCAAGTCAAGTTTATTTGTATAGCACATTTCAGCAGCAAGGCAGTTCAAAGTGCTTCACATCATGAAAACATAAAAACATCATACAGACATGAAAAAAGTAACTGGTTGTGAGATAGCAAACATTAAATTGCAACAGGTGAAAACATAAATACACATCAAATATATTGGTCAATGGTCCAGTTACCCACAAAACCTCCTTATGATGAGTACGATTAATGGATGTCGTGTTCCCTCGCCCGGACGCGGGTCACCGAGGCCCCACTCTGGAGCCAGGCCTGGAGGTGGGGCACGTTGCCGAGCGCCTGGTGGCCGGGCTTTTGCCCATGGAGCCCGGCCGGGCTCAGCCCGAAGAGGAAACATGGGTCCCCCTTCAAATGGGCTCACCACCTGTAGGAGGGGCCAAAGGGGTCGGGTGCATTATACAACGGGTGGCAGTCGAGGGCAGGGACCTTGAAGTTCCGATCCTCGGCAGCAGAAGCTGGCTCTTGGGATGTGGAATGTCACCTCTCTGGTGGGGAAGGAGCCTGAGCTAGTGCGCGAGGTTGAGATGTTCCGACTAGAGATAGTCGGACTCGCCTCGACGCATGGCTCGGGCTCTGGAACCAGTCTCCTTGAGAGGGGTTGAACATTCTTCCACTCTGGAGTTGCCCCTGGTGAGAGGTGCCGAGCTGGAGTGGGCATACTTGTTGCCCCTCATCTCTGTGCCTGTACGTTGGGGTTCACCCCAGTGAACGAGAGGGTGGCCTCCCTCCGCATACGTGTGGGGGGACGGGTTGTGACTGTTGTTTGTGCGTATGCGCCAAACAACAGCTCGGATTACCCACCATTTTTGGAGTCCTTGGAGGGGGTACTGGAGAGTGCCCCTCCTAGGGACTCCCTCGTTCTTCTGGGGGACTTCAACGCTCACGTGGGCAATGACAGTGAGACCTGGAGAGGCGTGGTTGGGAGGAATGGCCCACCTGATCTGAACACGAGTGGTGTTCTGTTGTTGGACTTCTGTGCTCGTCATTGATTGTCCATCACGAACACCATGTTCAAGCATAAGGGTGTCCATATGTGCTCTTGGCACCAGGACACCCTAGGCCGTAGTTCAATGATCGACTTTTTTGTCGTTTCATCTGACCTGCGGCCGCATGTCTTGGACACTCGGGTGAAGAGAGGGGCGGAGCTCTCCACTGGCTCCGATGGTGGGGGAGGAAGCCAGTCAGACCTGGCAGGCCCAAACATATTGTGAGGGTTTGCTGGGAACGTCTGGCAGAGACCCCCATTAGACGGAGCTTTAACTCCCACCTCCGGGAAGCTTTGAACACGTCCCGAGGGAGGCGGGGGACATTGAGTCTGAGTGGACCATGTTCCGCGCCTCTATTGTTGAGGCGGCTAGTCGGAGCTGTGGCCGCAAGGTTGTCGGTGCATGTCGCGGCGGCAACCCTCGAACACGCTGGTGGACACCAGCGGTGAGGGAAGCCCTCAAGCTGAAGGAGTCCTATCTGGCTTTATTGGCCTGTGGGACTCCGGAAGCAGCTGATGTGTACCGGCAGTCAAAGAGGCAGGCAGCTCGGCTGGTCGCCGAGGCAAAAACCCGGGCGTGGGAAGAGTTCGGAGAGGCCACGGGGAAAGACTTACGTACGGCTTCGAAGCGATTCTGGTCCACTATCCGGCGTCTCAGGAGGGGGAAGCAGTGCAGTACCAACACTGTTTATAGTGGGGGTGGTGTGCTGCTGACCTCGACTCGGGACGTCGTGCGTCGGTGGGCGGAATACTTCGAAGACCTCCTTAATCCCACCATCATGTCTTCCATTGCGGAAGCAGAGCCTGGGGACTCTGGGTCGGGTTCTCCCATCTCTGGTGCTGAGGTCGCCGAGGTTGTTAAAAAGCTCCTCGGTGGCAAGGCTCCGGGGGTGGATGAGATTCAGTACCTTAAGGCTCTGGATGTTGTGGGGCTGTGTTGGTTAACGCAGCTCTGCAGCATTGCGTGGACATCGGGGGCAGTTCCCCTGGATTGGCAAACTGGGGTGGTGGTCCCCCTATTTAAAAAGGGGGACCGGAGGGTGTGTTCCAACTACAGAGGAATCACACTCTTAAGCCTCCCTGGTAAGGTCTATTCCGGGGTTCTGGAAAGGAGGGTCCGTCAGATAGTCGAATCTCAGATTCAGGAAGAGCAGTGGGGTTTTCGTCCTGGCCGTGGAACACTGGATCAGCTCTACACCCTCAGCAGGATCCTGGAGGGGGCATGGGAGTTTGCCCAACCAGTCTACATATGTTTTGTGGATCTGGAGAAGGCATTCGACCGTGTCCCTCGGGGGGTCCTGTGGGGGGTACTCCAGGAGTATGGAGTACCGGGCCCTTTAATAAGTGCTGTTAGGTCTCTGTATGACCGGTGTCAGAGTCTGGTCCGCATAGCCAGCAGTAAGTAGGACTCGTTTCCGGTGAGAGTTGGACTCCGCCAAGGTTGCCCTTTGTCACCAATTCTGTTCATAACTTTTATGGACAGAATTTTTAGGCGCAGCCAAGGTGTTGAGGGGATCCGTTTTGGTGGCCTTAGGATTGCGTCTCTGCTATTCGCAGATGACGTGGTCCTATTGGCTTCATCAGGGCGTGATCTACAGCTCTCACTAGAGCGGTTCGCAGCCGAGTGCGAAGCGGCCGGGATGAGAATAAGTGCCTCCAAATCTGAGACCATGGTCTTGAGCCGGAAAAGGGTAGAGTGCCTTCTCCGGGTTGGGGAGGATGTGCTACCCCTAGTGGAGGAGTTTAAGTATCTTGGGGTCTTGTTCACGAATGAGGGGAAGATGGAGTGGGAGATCGACAGGCGGATTGGTGCGGCGTCTGCTGTGAAGCGGGCGCTGTACCGATCCGTTGTGGTGAAGAGAGAGCTGAGCCAAAAGGCGAAGCTCTCGATTTACCGGTCGATCTACGTTCCTACCCTCATCTATGGTCATGAGCTTTGTGTGTGTCTGGGCTCTCCCTTAGAGATAGGGTGAGTAGCTCAGTCATCCGGGGAGGACTCAGAGTAGAGCCGCTGCTCCTCCATGTCAAGAGGAGCCAGTTGAGGTGGCTCGGGCATCTGGTTAGGATGCCTCCTGGACGCCTCCCTGGTGAGGTGTTCCGGGCACGTCCCACCGGGAGGAGGCCCAGGGGAAGACCCAGGACACGCTGGAGGGACTATGTTTCTCGGCTGGCCTGGGAACGCCTTGGGATTCCCCCGGAGGAGCTGGCCCAAGTGGCTGGGGAGAGTGACGTCTGGGCAGACCTGTGAAAACACCGTTGCAGTAACCAATGCGACTAAAGACAAACGCAATTCCCACAGCATACTGCTGCCAACGGCATGTTTCATTGTGGGGGTACCTTCAGGGTGATGTTCAGGTTCAGTTTTCCTATGCTAAACCTTAAAGGTGACATTTTATGACTTTCTTTCAAACATGACTCTCTTCTATCATGAATAATAGTTCTCCTGTCAACAGATGATCCTACCAGCACTTTGGAACTCGGTATCTTGTTCTAGTCTATCATTTAAAATCCCAAATAAAATATTTGAAGTTTGTGGCTGTGATCTCACAAAATGTGGTACGGATACTTTTTGCAAAGCACTGTGGCTGCAGAAACACAGAAGCTTCATTTTTGCGCTGATGACCACCAGATCTCCTATTCTCCAGTCATTTGTTTCTTACCGGAAGAAGGTGTGGTGCTCAATGCAGACCTTCCACAGCCTCTTGGCAGCTCTGTGATTAGGAAGCTTAAAGCCGATGGTACTTTCAAACTGCTCATACTGCAAGGGAGAGAAACGCAGAAACACAGAGGGAAACATGAAGATGAGCTGAGAATTAGATCTACACAAAAGCAAATACAGAAATTGCATTGGCACCTGCAAAGAAAGGGTAAAAGACAAGTTCATAGTATCCTGGATGGAAAACTATTTCATGGTCTATATTTATACACATTCTCCTTTTTTAACTATGGCTGCAGCTGTGGCAGCTCTTTTGAAGGGCTTCTTTATTTGGCTCGATCACAGGCTCACTGTGCAACCCTTTCACTTGACTGGGTCTCACCCAGGCAGTCTAATACACCGAGGCTCAGCATGGAGGTTAAGATGCGCTGCCTTGCAGCCGAGCACGGAGGGCCAACACACAGTCTCTGACCATGCAGAGCAGGGTCGGTTTCCAGCACGACAGACCACACATTCATATCTGCTACGGCCCCCAGAAAATACAGGAGACCTAGTGTCTGTCAAAAGTCTGCGGACTCATTTTAAGATGCTGGGTCATTTATGTAAAAATGATTATTCCGGAGATTTTAACCGAAAAACCCAAACCTGTGTGGTCCGATCTGCCATGATTTATATTGAACCTGATGTTCCTGAAATAACGTTAAGTTATTCAAGTAGGATTTTCCTGACTTTTCCGCTTTTTAATCCTTGAGCTAAATCCATAATTTGGACCGATTACAAAGGAGAGAAATTCTGTAATTGTTCAAAACTATCAGTCAGGAAAGATAACACAAATCTCCACGAGACAATATTTACCCAATGCCACTACAAAGAAGGTCATCAATGATCGAAGAAGATGCGGCACAACGTTGACAAGACAAAAATGGAACGTTTCTCCAAATTATTACAAGACAAGACTGAACCTGGTCAAGGAGGCTTGCCTAGAAGCCTACAGAGGGAGCATCAGGGATTACCAACAAGTACTGGTTGTATTCTACATGCAACAATCCCCTGTATTCTTCAAAAATCTAGGCTAAGGAGCACGGTTGTCACACAGAAACATCTTCTTTCAAAGAAAACTTCCAGGCTTAGCTACCACTTCTCAAAACCTGATAGAAGAATGTGTCATGGCCTGATGAATCTAAACTTTAGGGCCAAAATTGTTAATGAAATGTTTAGCACAAAAAGCAACAGGGTGTAGATTAAACAACAGAACAACACGCTCACAGTGATGGTAACAGCCCCATACTGTTACTGGGTATTTATCAACCCGGCCTTTTAACAAGGGTGTGTAGACTTGGCAGCTACTGTAACACCCAGACATGTTTTTCTCTCACACTCTGACGAAGATTAAAGCTCTGCTCATGAGCAAATGTTCCTAAAGTGAGTCAGTATACCTGTTTAAAAGCATCTTCATAAGCACTTCTTTTTTCTAACAAGTCCCCCAAAATACCAACAATTTTTTTTTTTTTGGCTTCAGCTAAAATCCTAATAATGAACTCAAATTGAGCACTCACAATTGCTTAACCAGACAAAGTCTCGTGCTGTCTCAAATGTTCTGTCGCAGAACAAATCTGTCCAGACAAGGTAAGGGCAGCCGACATACTGTTTGTATGGGCACAAAGGCACACAAAAAAATGAGTGGTTAAACATTCACACCACGTGTCAAATTTAACATGTCGGTCAGAAGTTTACATAAACACATCATAGGCATGGATGACATTTTTATTTTGCACTCTCATATGAAGAGTTCTTTTAAGCGTTACAGTACAATGCCAAATGTCCACACACACACGCATATGTATATACAGTATATATATATATATATATATATATATATATATATATATATATATATATATATATATATATATAATTTTTAATTTGACAATAAACTGACAGGAAATAGGGTTGAGAGAGAGGGGGAAGACATGAATGAAGCCATCAATAAACTATTGGCTTAATTCTGCCTGAATACTGTTGAGAGATTTTGGCAGAATTAAGTGAGTTTATTTAAACTGGATCTTTATCCTTGAAGGGACTCAGTAGTGCAGTCCATACATCTTCTGTATGGTTGGGATCAAGTCCTTTCAAGAACCCGATGGCAGCCAGGAATAACTAATTCCAAAATCATCATGTGTGTTAGGGATCATTTTACTGTTGGAACGCTTGTATGTGTTCAAATTCCAATGAACCAGCGACTGAGGTGAACAATTATGTCTTCTTTTTTTATTGTTGTGTTAGTTTTCCCTGATGCTTCTTGCCACAATGGCACATTTCTACACCTAAAGCCGGGCATACACTGTACGATTTTTTTGCTATTTTTCTTCAGTAGTGTGATAAATTTTTGTTTCCGGACGAGTTTCAGCGGCATCATGCGTCCTGCGTCGTGTAGTATACAAGGGGCAACAAGGGCCGATTATCCTCTCATGACCACCTCACGATCAGGAATCGGACGGTCGGATGAAAATCAAACATGTTTGAAATTCAGTCGGCCCTCGTGAGGTGATCGTGAGCGCATCCTGCTGTTGAAGCGGAGTTATGAGTGTCTACGAGTCGATTTCCCCCAACCTCGCGCATGTGCAAACAAGGAAATTCTTCTTCTTCTCAGACGAAAACATAGGCATGGAGAGAAGCATGGCGGCGGTACGTGTGACATGGAGTCAAACTACGGAGGTTCAACTTGTAGAACTGCCAAGGCAGCGCGTTTCGTTCTAGTGAGCCTCATATTTAACAGTGAGCATTGACACTTCCGTCTTCTTCTTCTTCTACTGTTTACATTTGGCTTCCGGGTAGACAAGTCCGAGTAGCGCCATCTCTCTACAGGGCTGAGTCCGACGTGTGGTTTTCAGACATACAGTGTGAGCACTTAGATCGCATCAGAGCGTCGGGCCATACAGTGTAAGAACAGATATCATGACCAGTGAACTTTTAAACCCTGCAGTTTCGTCGTACAGTTTGAGCTGTTTATGAGTGCAACGATTGAAAATATCGTACAGTGTAGGCCTGGCTTAAGAACACTGAGACAACCTGAAGGGGCATGACAGCATCATACTGTTTTGCTTCCAGTGGTACTGGTAGTTAAAGTCCAACTTAAAGGGGGGCTTTTATCTAAACATCATTGATAGTTTACTTATACATATTTGAACACTGATGTATAATTCTGACCTTGTATGGATGAGATAAAATCCTCAAGAAACTAACCAACCCGATTCATACATATTGTCAATAAAATAAAATAAATTATTGACGATATGTGTTATATCATTATTCTGCATATTAAGATCAAATGCACCAATAAAAGAACAAAATAGATATAATGTTCATGCTCATTGTTTGCGTATGTTAACCTCTGATTGCAGCTTTATTAAGCTCCATTGTAATTTCACCTGGTGTTTCATGTTTTTCTTTTAAACATGTCACAGGTTTTTTTGCCTCATCTGCCCTCATAGTTCGAAAAATTGTACACTCTCCACCAATGACGTGATCAAAAACGTAATAACCTTTAATGACTCTCCACATACGGCTTACCTCGCCAGGTCTTATTTTAATGTAGAAGTTGCTCCTCTTGTAGGAAATCTTCAGGATCTTTGGCCAGGCGAAGCGGTTGATTCTCAGCCTATCTCTGTAAATCAGGAGGCCGTTGGCACAGACCCCGAGCATTATTTCAATGCCTTCTGAATCCTGCAGCAAGCACAGGCACACATGATTGATGAGCAGTGCTGACCGCCGTCTCCTACGTAAGGATCGAAGAATTTAGAAAGCTGCAAACTTTAGCATGATGGAGGTCCACCCCATACATGGACAGCTTCTTCGCATTCTCCAAAAAGTTCATTTCAGCCTCGGCAGGCGTCATCCCCCTGTGTGCAGAATAACAATAATGTGCGCATAAAAATATGTAACTGCATCAGTATACATCATCAGGGTTAAAACCTGAATCATCCAGATTGTGGGTGGAATAATCTTTCAGAATATGCTTATTGTATTCACTTCCAACTTTCTAAATGAGAGCATGGAGACAGTCTACTGACTAGGAAAGTGCTCTCATACAGACTGTGAGCATCTCGAGGCAGACGGTATGGTAATGTCACCGCATCAATCAGAAGCCATGTGCATGATTAAATGTTTCAGTACAACAGAAAAAAAAACAGCAGATAACCCCAAGAGATTTGGAGATTGCTAAAAAATCTCATTAAAGCAACAGTGTATCCTGTCATTACTTGTAGGTTCGGTGGAGCTCCATCACCCTCTCTTCCAGCTCGCGAGTCTGATTGGGAGCGAAGCGGAAGTCGCTGACGTAATCGGAGCCGTGGTCATCCAGGTCGTAGTCTCCCAGCTCGGCCTGAATGGCGTAAGAGCCCAGGAGGGCGTGGGTGACAAACGAGCATGGCAGTCGACCTGACAGGATATCATCCCTCAGCTGCAGACACAGGTAGTATCTGTGTGACGAGAGAAAAACGAGGCGAAGGATGGGAGGGGCTGCAGTTAGGCAGTAGAACCAGCCTGAATCATGCAGGATCCAACAGGTAATCAGCCTGGATAATCCCAGGCAGACAGCGGCGTTACAGGGCTAATCAATGGGAAAGGATTTTGGAAGCTTTGAAATAGGAGTAAATATGCCATGAGAATTGTTACAATACATTTTTGGAAACAGACATCACAGTGAATAAATGGAGGACTCTCATCTGGACAGAGGATGTGTGAGCAATCCTTACACTGACTGCAGAAGCTGAGGTGTTACAACTGTTAAATTGGGAGAAGGGTGTGTGTGTGTGTGTGTGTGTGTGTGTGTGTGTGTGTGTGTGTGTGTGTGTGTGTGTGTGTGTGTGTGTGTGTGTGTGTGTGTGTGTGTGTGTGTGTGTGCGTGTGTGTGTGTGCATCTATGTCTATCATCGTGAGGACCAAAACTTGACAGTAGACTAACATTGTGAGGACCTGTTGCAAGGTCAACACAATGCAAATTGGGCTAATACTTAGGTTTAATTTCAGTTAGGCAGTAGAACCAGCCTGAATCATGCAGGATCCAACAGGTAATCAGCCTGGATAATCCCAGGCAGACAGAGGCGTTACAGGGCTAATCAATGGGAAAGGATTTTGGAAGCTTTGAAATAGGAGTAAATATGCCATGAGAATTGTTACAATACATTTATGGAAACAGACATCACAGTGAATAAATGGAGGACTCTCATCTGGACAGAGGATGTGTGAGCAATCCTTACACTGACTGCAGAAGCTGAGGTGTTACAACTGTTAAATTGGGAGAAGGGTGTGTGTGTGTGTGTGTGTGTGTGTGTGTGTGCGTGTGTGTGTGCATGTATGTCTATCATCGTGAGGACCAAAACTTGACAGTCGACTAACATTGTGAGGACCTGTTGCAAGGTCAACACAATGCAAATTGGGCTAATACTATAGGTTTAGGGCTAAGGCGTGAATTGAGGTAAGGTTAGGGTGGGCTTGTGTGTGTGTGTGCGTGTGTGTGTGTGCGTGTGTGTGTGTGTGTGCGTGTGTGTTTGTGTGTGTGTGTGTGTTTGTGTGTGTGTGTGTGTGTGTGTGTGTGTGTGTGTGTGTGTGTGTGTGTGTGTGTGTGTGTGTGTGTGTGTGTGTGTGTGTGTGTGTGTTTTCGCTACCTGGTAATGTCCTCTGTGAGCTGGGAGGGATCTGGAGGATAGAACTTGACAGCGAAGGCGAATTGCCATGGATTGTCTGAGGGAAAAGAGGTTGTAGTGAGGGCTAAACATCTAGAAGTACAACTTGAGTCATTAAGAGAAAACAGCAGACCGTGCTGTGAAAAAATTATTTGCACACTTATAGGTTACTCTTTCTTAATTTTCTGTCACATTTAAATCTTCAGTGTTGTCAAACTAATTTTAATATCCAACAAAGATAATGTTTAAAAATACAAAAAGCTGTTTTCACATGATGATTTCATTTATTAAGGTAAAAAGGCTATACAAACCAACCGGGCCCAATTTGAAGAAAAAAGGTAGATATTGTTGCAACATTTGCTGTCTGGCAAATAACTGGAAATCAGTAAAAAAACTGTAGGCCTTCTTAGCAGAACTCTTTTAATTCAGCCACATGGGAAGTTTTCCAGGCATGAACTGCGTGTTTTAGGTCACACCACAGCATCTCAATTAGATTTGAGTCCAAACTTTGATTAGGCCACTCTCTTTTGTCTTTTTTTAATTAGCCAATAAGAGATTAACTTGCAGGCGTCCTGCTCAATACCTGAAGAGCACTTGAGCTTAAGGCCCTGAAAAGATGGGTGGACATTTTCCTTCAACATTTTTTGCAAGAGAGCAGAATTGATGGTGCCAGCAACTATGGCAAGTTGCCTAGATAAAAAAACATGCAAAGCAACATTCAGGTCATCACACTACCACCACTATGTTTGACAATTGATTAGATTTAATTTTTTTCTGCCTTATTTTACTTTTATTTTTTAGTCTAGATGAAACGGGACAAAGATTTTCCAAAAAGTTATTTTGTCTCATCACTTCAAAAAATATCTTTCCCAAATCCTTGGAGATCATCATGATACACATAATAAAAATAAATAAATTCAAATAATTAAAAAAACATTATATATATATATATATAGAGAGAGAGAGAGAGAGAGAGAGAGAGAGAGAGAGAGAGAGAGAGAGAAAAGAAAACAAAGAAATAAATAAAAAATGTGACACATTGTCCTTAGAACTTCTTATTCAGCAGTGTTTTTGATTGCAACTCTTGGATTGATCTTATTTTTGTCAAATGTCTTTCATCTTGTTTAATCATGAACACTGATTGTAACCGAGGCAAATGAGGCCTGAGGAACTTTATATGTTGCTTTGGGTTCTTTTGTGACTTCTCCATCTTGAGTTGTTGATGAGCTCTTAAAGTATGTTGCCAACTTATGGACTCTTGGTAAGGTTTACGACTGTTTCATGTTTTCTCTTTTAGCAGCTTTTGCTGAGGTGCCCAAAAGCTTCCAGAATTATTCAGCAACCCTTTCCAGACTGATGGATGTCATTGCTTTTCATCAAGCTAAGTTGTTTAGATCCGGGCGCCATGTGTTGCTTTATTCCTGACAGGTTCTATTTATGTGATTTCTTGATTATAAAGGTCTGGTGGTAAACAAGCCTGGGTGTGACTATTGTGACTGAAGAAACACAAGAAAATCTTAGTCTGAGTAACTTTTGTCCCTTAAAAAATTAAATCATCATTTGAAAACTGATATTAAAAATTGTTTGGTGAAATATTTACAACTATGCCTATAACTATTCATACCCTTAGGCAGATTTATGTTGGTATTGTATTTATGTGAGGGCTGCTGGGTGATGCAGTGGTACGCATTCTTGTCTTGTTGCAATAAACCTTTTTGCATATAGTTTGCATGTTCTCTGCATGCATATATGGGTTCTCTCAGGGCATTCTGCCTTCTTCCCACAGTCTAAATATTGTCAGTAGGTATGAGTGTATGTGTGCATGGTTGTCAAGCGCATTTCTCTTACTTAGTCACCACTAGAGACAGGCACCCCCCACCACCCACATCCATGACTGTTGAGTGGGTAAAAACGTTGAATGGAAGTTTCTTCATACTGGAAGTAATATTAACAGTTTGGAGTGGCCCAGACAAGAATCTAGAGTGGAATCAAAAGAAAAATCTGTGGAAGGAGCTAAACATTAGGAGGACAATAGGTCTAAGAGTAATAGGAGCTGACACTCTGGGACATGAAGGATACGTGGTCAAAATACCTCTAAAAGCAGCCAAATATCTGGTCAGCAATTTTAAGACGGGTATGGTCCGTGTCATGCTAATGCACATCTTTCAACTGATTATTGAGAAGGGGCTAAATCACTTTTTCAAAATATCATTTTTGAATAAAATGTAAGTAAAAAGATTTGAGTTTTTAATTAATATTCCACTTGCAATTCCTAATTGTGTTTTAGGAGGGGCCAGAGCCATTTCTTGCAGAAAAAAAAATTCTTGGTTCCATACAAATAATTTCAAAAGTGACAAAAGAGCAAAAACAGAGGAATTGTGTAAGAGGAAAAATGTTTTGTAATTTTAAGCCTTCCCTTAGAATTGCATTTAAAAAGGGAATAAAAGCTTTGCACTGAAATATTCTTTTTCAGAAAAGACACTCACTGCGCATCTGCTTCTTGATCTCTTTGGAGGGATCCAACCAGTTCTGAAAGACAGAAGGCAACGTTCACACAGGGCAAATTGCAAACATGGCTAATACCCACCCTGGTGTCACATTTTCTTCTATTAATTGCTAACACTGTTCCTAATGAAATTCTCCCCATAATATGAAGAGTAACAGAACTCTCCACCCTGCTGAGCCGTTCAAACACACAGTGAGATGACTCTGCTCGTCGCTGGCGTGCTGAAAGGCAGTTACCTATCTGATCTCATAACATTCGATTGTGCCGGTAACTGCGTCGCTAATAGGGGTACCGCTTTAATTATGGAAGTCGTAGCGGTTTGGCACTTGACGAAGTTTCGGCACTTGATGTGGACCCACTTGTGACAGCCGCTGGAAACCATGCTGTTCAGTCACAGCAAGACAAAGATGCAGTGAAGAGGAATAAAGGAATCACTCTGAGGTATTCTCAGCATGCTAGATTTGTTACCAAAACGCTGAGCCTGTCTGACTACCCCAAAGGAATTTCTTTCGACTGTTCTGACTTAAATTAAACACATAAAATAGCTCTTCATTGTAATGGAGAAAGAAAATGACACAAGTTATCTTTCAAGCAAAAATCTGGAGTGCGTTTAGCTATACAAGTGGAAGCCTCCAGGCTCCAGCCTGCAACAGGTTTTCTTCCAGCTCACCAGTTTCTCTATCCCTGCTGAAGCAAAGAATCCACACAGCATGATGCTATCACCATCATGTTTCACAGTAGGGTTTAAGGTTCATGAATACAAGTTGTTTTGTATTGTTTAAGTAAAACATTGAAAGGTTCTTATTTTGTAACGATAAAATTAAATTAATTCTATTTAGAGGTGTTAATCATATCATGGCCAGGTCATTTGTCTATAGAGAAATTACTTTTGAAAAGGCAACAATTTGAGCCTAATGGTGTATTCACACCAGGAAAGTCCTTTGGTCCGCCTGTTTGGTCCAGACCAAAAGCGGTCTGGACCGCACAGATCCGTAAACGGAGGAAAACTACCATGGAAATACAGCGTGTGGCACCTATGTTTTGTATATTTTGCTGTTATTTCAGCTAATAAATCAGTGTGAATGACAGGAGCAGCTCACTTAATGCAGGTTTTGGATCATTTTATTTCTAATTTTGGAACTGCATCAGAGAATGCATCCTGTAAGCTGAAGGAGTCCCAAAAATAATGGACCGATTAATCGGTTGTTAAAATAATCATTAATTACAGACCTAACATACATACATTTTCAAAGACCTTTATTATTCAAAAAGTCTGATTTTTATGTATTTTTTGTACTGAACAAACAAGAAAGTTTGGCTTTTTTTACATATCAAATTAAATTTTTCCTTCTTAACCAGACATCAAAAATGATAAAATCAAATACATTCTCTCTGCAGACTGTTCAAGAATACATAAAAACACTGCAAACTTCAAGATGTATTTGCTGCACTTTGCTAATTGGGAAGTGCTAGTCAAAACAGCATTGTTTTTCCAATGCCACTAGATCTTCTTAACATTAGCCATATATTTCCTGTGTGTGTAGATATGTGTGGTGTTGTGCAGACTGTGTGCTTCAGTATGAGCTCGGGGGCAGAATACTGTCTCTTCTCTTTATGTGTGTAATTTGCATTTAAAGTTATGATTACATGGCAGTTCAAAGCTTATGAGAGAAACAGAAGAGTGGCCCCGAGAGCTAACCACAGCAAAGCATGTCACCAACATCTCATTAGGGCCTGAGGAGCATGTTTCAACTATAAAAGTTTATTTATTTAATTGAATTAAATGAGATGTTCTTTAATTTATTCAGACCAGTCTGCATATTGTAAAAAGGACGGAATTAAACCTGAACAAAGAAAACTAAAATACACAAACCAACGTCTTGGCCTTTTTGTATAATTTCACAAGTTTATTCAACTTTATATTTTTAAATTCCCAAATTCAATGAAATTTCAATCTGCTGTTTATTTAATTTATCAATCTATATCTGTTATGTATATTAAAGAACTATACATTTTCAGGAAAGTTAATCCTTCGCCTCTGCCTAATAATCCCAAAAGTGAGATATAAAATCTATTGTACTTTCTAAGTCCTCATACATGATTAGATAACATGTTTTTCTTTTTCTTTTACCAGTGACATTTGATAGTACGCTATATGAATAAGGGAGTCCCGGTCTATAACCAAGTATTAGAATAGTGTACAAATCAATGTTCCCCCTAATTTTTCATGTGTCTGAGCATTCGCTGGACCTCTGTGAGCTAGATCACACGTGCACACTGAGGCTACACCAGTATCATGCCTGTCTAAAACCTGAGATTATAACAAGTGACATGGCTTATTAAAAGAATCAAATTACAGCAATACTTTCTTTAAGATTACTTAGTTTAGATACAACTGACTTAACCTGATTACATGAAAAAGACAAAAATCTCTTTTTTATGAGCTGTGTAGTATGTTTTATGTCAGAGTAGGGGTCCTGCTAAAGAAGAACTGAGAGACATGTATATCTTTCACAGTTCAAATTTTTATTGCAATTAGATTATTTACATTTTGTGCAATGGGATTTAGCACAAGCATGTGGTATTGTGCAGCCTCACTTCTGTCAGTCTGCTCCAGGGCAGCTGTGGCTACAATGTAGCTCACCACCATCAGGGTGTGAATGTGTGAATAACTGACTGTAGTGTAAAGCGCTTTGGGGTGATCGGACTTGATAAAGCACTATACAAGTACAAGCCATTTACCAAGCCATTTATATATATTGCTGTAGCCATCAGGCATGCGCTCATGAAATAAGAAATGTATGAACAGAGCTGGTTTTCAAAAATGGCTGCAAGGCTGGTCAGAAACCAGCAGAAATTGTGTGCTGCAAATAACTTCAACTGCAGCTGAAAATGCCATCGCTCCAGAAACAAACAGCAGGTGTAGCACTCCAAAACAGCCAAATTGGTTGAAAAGCAGCACTTACTATCTCACATAAGCAGATTCCAAAAACACAGCCACACAAACAGCTGACATGTAGCAGGAGTGACACCACCTGCCCAACTATAAAGGCGTCTTTCCCACCTGTCAATCAGTGGTGCTCTCCGATCAGGACCCGACGCACTTACTGGGACTGTGGAACATCATCTCATTATTTTGTTTACAGTTCAGCTTGGATTTCATTTTCTGCGCTGCCTAGATTTGCTGTGCACGTTGAATCCAGATGCAGTGCACAATTGAGCATGCATGCAGCTTCGAGTGAACAATGGTACCAATCAGAGAATTTCTAAATGCTTGGTATGATCAATCGCAAACTGATTGGTTTAGTTTGCAACTGATCACACCAAGCATTTAGAAATTCGCTGATTGGTACCACAGGCACCAAGTAGCCCCTGAGGACCACATGTGGTACCCACAAGCCTGTTCTAAAAAAAAAAGCACAGACCACAGATCAGTAATGGAGCAAGGCTTTAAAGGGGAAGTCCGGTCAACAAGGAAAAATCAGGGGATCATTAGCTATAACTAAAACTAATACGTTTGTGATTATTTAATGAACTTATCTTTAATCAATAAGAAAATAAAAACATAAATTGTCATCTGGATCACTGTGTATGGGGGCGGCCCATACAGCCCATATTTGGGCAGTAAGGGCCGTCTGACATCACATCCTGCGACGTGGAAAAGCGGAGCGGCGACAGCATTTCTCCACTCTTTCCAAGCAAAGTCAATAGGAGCCGTTCTACACAGCTGCGATCATCAACAATTTTTTCGGATTTCCAGAGGACTTCACCACTGACATTCGCAAGAGCTATTGTTAAAGCAACAATGCCCACGTGCATGGCCATTGGATGTTCCAACACAACTGGTAAAAGTAGAAAAAACATAGCTTATTTCAACTTTCTGATTCATGAGCCACCGGGCTCGTTGCTGGATTGCCAACTTGAAGAGAGCGGATTTGCCATCTAACTTCTGGCCAGAGAGAAAACGCGTCATATGCATCGACCATTTCGAAGAAGAATGTTTTGAACATGACATGAGAACGAGGATTTTCGGTAAGTTATTTTTTAATTTAGAATTTTTAATTTAGAATTTGTGGGGATGGTTACCGACCAGGGGGGCGGAGGTATACCACATGTGATGTGGTATCCCTCCGCCCCAGCATGTGCTGGAACGCTTTTATATTTTAATATTTATACAATAATGACCACCTGCCCTATTTACTAGGGGGCAAATATAACTCAAGTCACTTCAGCGCGATCTCTCCTCCGCTGCAGCGCCGGTAAAGCCGTGCTGCAGCGGAGCGAGCACGCGCGCGCACACACACGCGCGCGTATATATATATCTTGGGGGGCCCGACTGAGTTTGCACTGGAAATAAGTCCGGTTTCTGTCAAGAAACTCTTCTAAAAAATCCATATCGCTATCAGATGATGATAGCTCCACGGAACTCCCATCACTGTCACTAAGTACTTCATCACTCTCTGCTTCGTACAGAGCACCAGTCGTCACCATCTTGGAAAATAGTGCGTCGTTGCTCAACAGCGGGTCCGCTGAGTGACGTCACAAAATGGGAGGTGACAGTACTATTCTTGACCAAGATGGGTTCCTCCACACAACGCAAGCGAAATTCTCTAGTGGTGGAGTGAAAGTGTCTAAAATGCATGATAAAATTGGGGTGAGGGACATTATCAGAAGGTGGCAACCTCCAGTAACGCCCCACTCCCCAAGGTCCTACATGTGTGGCAGCGTGATGGAGCAGGCAGAGGAAGGAGTCCGGGGATGGGGAGAAAAGGACTGGGGAGCCTACTGCAGTCCCAGGGAGCCAGCTCCCCTACTGACTCCAATAGGCACCCCCGCTCCCCGAAATCCCACCAGGAGAAGGGGGCCCCGCCAGCGGCACCACCATAGCCCGGGGGCCAGGGAGAGGCGGTAGGGCCCGTGAGCCAACCACCCACCAGGACCAACACCTCCACCCCCCCCCCCCCCCCCCCCCACCAAGCCTCCTGGCTTTCACAAAAAATAAATAAATAAATACAGGGGGGGACCCTGGCTAGCCAGCCCGCACAACCCCACCCCCCAGGGGAAACCTGCACCGGGAGACGTCACGGACCAGGACCGAGACAGGGGGCCGGACACAAAGCCCACCAAGACGTCCACATCCACACACACCCCCCCACCCCCCACTTGTAGATGTAATCCCTCCCCAACACTAACATTCACACAATTTACCATAGATACAACAATAGACATCCAGGCTGGGTTAGTCCTACTCCCCCTCCCTCCCCTCCCCCCACTCTGCTAGTGGGGGGGAGGGGACACCCCTGTTCTAAACAATAATAAAGATTTTAAAAGTGAACCCAATCACAAATGAAAACCAAAACCCAAGGATCATAACAGGGTTTTAATTTGCTTTTTATTTTGGTCCTTCTGCTCACACCCACGTTTGCCGCGTGTAACAAAGTTCTGAGCTGCCAGTGGTGCAGAAAGCTGACGGTAATCTCTAGAACACTGAATGCTACAGAGCAGCTGCTCATTAACACTGACAAATCTTTATGGCAGCTGGTTTTACATCAGTTAGAGTGAAACCCGCATGTTGCTACTGTAACAGCCAGTCCTAAGGCCACAATGAACAGTTTTCTTTCACACACCTTTACAGGCACAGGTAAACCGTGCAGAGCTATTTAACAGCTGTAGGCACGTATCTCCTCTTCTAATCAATTGGCAGAGGACACAGAAAATCACTTAACAAGGCGCTCTTTGCTGATTTCTTCTCTGTGGAAAACCAAAGGAATCTTTAATTACCGACCATTAAAAGCTTCACAGTAAGTTTACAACATTATTTCATGAAGCAGTCATTCGGAACACATAGTCTCCAGAAGAGCAAAGATTAAATTCTCATTTATTAAATTCACATAGATGGAGAAAGGCCATCTGAAATGACATTTTAATTCTCAGGCTTGTTTGGTCTACCGATCAGGAGGGACCTCAGGGAGAGGGCTGCAGCTGTGCTCTGATAAGCCTATTTTTGATGACCCTGTCATTTTGACCAAATCTATAGCCATACCTGCATAAGGGTAGGGAGAAATATTTGCAGTTCAGGACTGTTGATCTTTTAAACACCTAAATTAAGTCTAAGATCATGCACGAATGAACAGGCACACATCAAGGCACAGCAAGTCAGCTGACAGCCTTTGCAGGCTGATTAGGGAGACAGAGGACATGCTCAAGGCGTTAAAAGGGATTCGGTCTTGTCATCTTTCCAAACTTCAAAAGCCAGGATGTTTCACTGTATCCTGCCGTGCAATCAGATACCTGCCCGAAGGGACAATCCTACTGATCAAAACCAACATCAAACCAGGAGTTAGTGGGGGAACTGACAGCCAGGACCCACCGAGTGGCGTTAAAGAGGTGAGTATATAATAATAATAATAACAATAAGCCTGATAACTGTATTGTATAAAAATAACAAGGATCACAGTCTGTGTGTTTGTTTCTTTCTCTTTTTTTAACTTGCTATCTTATTTATCTTTTTGTATGTCTTTTTATCTTTCCGATTTTACTCTACTATGGACCAACCTTGTGCCTGGAATAAAGATTGATTGATTGATTGATTGATTGATTGATTGATTGATTGATTGATTGATTGCTTGATTGATTAATTGATTGAATGATTGATTGATTGATTGATTGATTGATGGATTGACAGTGGAAATGTCAAAATGATTGGTTATCTGACTGAGGCTTAATGCAGGAAAACATGAGGAGCAGAAATTATGAAACCCCACCCAAGAGGAAAAATTTAAGCAGGCAGTGCTTCTGAAAGACAGACTGTCTAAAGTCAGGGGATATAAAGAGAAAAGGGAAAAGGAAGATGTTTTTATGAAGCCAAAAAAATTTATTTCAAGAAAAAAATGATGTGCTAGTAATAATGAGCAATAAATGATGATTCAATGGCAATGTCTCTTGGGAAGAAAAGGAACAGAAATGGATCCATAGAAATATTTTTCTCAAAACTATGTTGATGATGTGGGCTGCAAAGTGGTGCAGTTGGTTGCCTTGTAGCAAGAAGGTCCTGGGTTCAAATCTGTGCCTGCTGTTATGCGTCTTCTCGGTTTCCCGGTCCCCTGCTCTGTTGTGTTTTTGGTTTGTGGTTTTGCCTCTCTCTTGTTGCAATCCAATTGCCTTAGAAAACAAAAATAGGAGCTTGGAATAAGGTATCCACCAAGTAAAAAGTGTTCCAGTTAACACAGTCAGAGAAGTTGGGATTCCAAAACAAAAAAACAAGAAACAAAAAGGTTAGGATTCCAATCTGGCCATGGCCAGAGAAGCTGTGATTTTGTTTATAGTACCTCCTATAAATGTCCTTTGAAGCTGTACCTTCCACATGCAAACACTGCTTTTAATCTGTCTGGTTCAGAGTTGAAACTGCTATATGTAACATTAATTTTAGACACGTTTACAACTGCGTCTTGTAAAATAAACATGTTTCATCACAGCTTACTGCTGTTGATGCGAGGAGTTGTCATATTGGATCCGACAATCGGCCTTGAAAAAATTCTCCAACTTTCCGAGGGGAAAGCGGCCATTACAGTTGATATTTTTTATCAGGTACTGGGATTTCCGAGGTCTGACTGCAAATGGAATGAAAACACCTTCTCCACTAATTAGTGAGAGGCGCAGCACCTGCTCTGGTCCTAACTGCCTGATTTAATTCCACCAGTGATCCTGCCTACAAATACCTGCCTCTAACAGCCAGTCTCTGCCAGTTTCTTGAAAGCCTTTGTGTGAGTAGACCATGCAGAGGGTTCTGATTGCTTTGCCTGCTTTTGGCCAGTTTTGTCTTCAGGTTGCCCTGCCTTTGCCTTGCCCTTGTCAGACTCTCCATCAGCCTCAGCTTTCTGGACACTGACCTTTGGATCTGTTCTTCGACCAAGCTTTCTGTCTAACCCTCTGGATACCTCTGCCTGCCTTAGCCTGGTGTGTATAACCCCCGCCTGGACCTTGGATTTGCCATTTGCTTCAGCCCTGTTCACTGTGTTTTTGAGACGGCTCTAAAGCTCAAATCACTGTGACCTCACTATTGCTACCTCCCAGGACTTCCAAGTTCTACCTGTTGGATCCAGTGCAACCTCCTGGACTCTGAGAAGGTCAGCGGCTTTATTTCTGTGCTCACATCATCTCACTGATCACATCACAGCCACTAATCTGTCTCTCTCATATTCTCATTTTTTGTCTCAGTTTCTGAGAGCACTCCTGGCTGTGCCCTTTAAATATAAGTGTGCCAGGATTGTATGTCTGTGTCTCTATGTTGCCCTGTGATGGACTGTTGACCTGTCCAGGTTGTACCCTGTGTGTATGATCAGGTATAGAGGCTGGATAGTTGTTGATGATGCGGATTTTATCATTGTCCAAAGCAATGTCATGATATAAATGATGTACAACGGTTGCCATGGTGAGACTGTCACAGCATAACCTTGAATAGAAATATAACGGTTTCACTGTGTCAGACTAGTTAAACTGGATAACATAAGCCAATTCCCTTAAAGCAACAATTGCTGTTACTAAAATCATATGTTATAACATTTACTCATACTGCATTACAAAGACTTTTTTTTAGGTAAAGGCACCTAAAAAAAAATCTTAATTCATACACAGTCTAATATTAAAACTAATGTGAGCTGAAACAGCTCTTCTTTTTATTTTTTTACATGTATGAAAAAAACAAAGTGGAGTAACACCTGCTGAATTTAGCAGAAGCATTTAATGTGCTTATTGAACAGTATTTGCGCTTCTTGCCGGTTCACTTATTATGGAACAACATCAAACGGTAACACAAGCTAGCTAATTAGCCAGGCTAAATTAGCTGGTCTCCACTCTACTTAACATACATACTGCTCTAGACCTAGGAAAAAAAGATGGGTCAATGGGAACTGTTAAAGTAGTATTATTTGGCCTAATCCTGCTTCGCTAATAAAGGCCCATTTTTACCCGGTAGATTTGATAATAAATGAGGAAACATTGATCAGAGGTAAAACATTGCAATATACATATTTAATTTATCAGAAATTAAATATGGAGACAGAGTATTACATTACCCTATAAGATGATTTCACCGCGCGATGTAGGAGTCTGTCTAAAGTAAGTTTTGCCAAGACATCCTTTTTCTACAGTGTCTGCCCTCCTCTAAGTTAGGGAGGGAGGGGTAATCTGTAAGCTATCTGTTTCTCAAACAAAGGGGCTGCTCTTCCCAGTACGGGGTCAGGGCGCAATGACCTAACAGCCATAAAACTAAAGTTGCATGTTATCTTACCCGGCAACAGAGAGGGGAGACACATCCCTCAGCAACCCCCACTAAGATATTTTATTTTTCTTAACAGAACCTACATTATTATACAGAAGCTACAGTATTTTCTGTAACAGTGAGGTGTTTAACCCTCTGGAGTCATTACTGGATTTTTTTCTCCATTTTCCTCTTCAGATTTTCCTCTCAATCTTGCCATTATTTTGCTGTGTAAGATACTTTTGAAAATGTTTGGAATTAGAATTTCAATTGCTGTAACATATTATTATAACACTGAAAAAATGTACAACCCTCTTAAAGTCTAACTCTTGGACTGAAAAAAAATCCTGAAAACCGTTGAATAACTTCCAGAACAAGGTAAACTTTGAATATTCATGTGTCAAAAGTGTTCAAATGAAGTTTAAATATGAAATATTGCGCATTTTATACACCGATTTTGGTATTCCGAATTTGGTGCTGTCTTCGTTTACGATCGGCCATTTCCGACGTGTGACGTCAGTTCAAGGACACCGAGAATGCGCGCAGCGAACTTGCATAGAAACACACAGGCGTTTACGTTGTACAACCGGTACGGCGAACAAGGATATATGGATGTTTTCCAGTATCTTCTTTCACACACCAAATCTACTGATCCACGTCTACTTTGAGCTTAGCGCTTTTAAAAAAAATCGCCGAACTAAGTCCACAATAAAATGCCTTCTAGTGTCGCTTATAGACCAGTTCACTGCTATTGTTTACATCCGGGTTTTTCGCGCATGCGCGCCGGACTGGAAGGAAACTGACGAGTTCTCGGCGTATTTTTCTTCTTTAGATAACGTATCACAAGATCGTTTTAAGAGTAAGTTGATGGTTGATGGTATCATATTGCCAGATTTATACAGCAAAAGCCTGAAGGGACGGAGCGAGTCTGTGAAATGCTGGCAAAGGGTTCCGTACGGCGACATATACAGCTGCCTTATAAACACGGCAGGCAGCACACACAAGAGAGCATGAAAGCATGAAACCACTGGACGGCTAAGAATTATTTTATATCGGGACAGACACCAGCAACCCCCGCGACCCCATGAGGGATTAAGCGGGTCAGAAAATGGATGGATGGACGTTCAGACATGTTTGTTTAACATCAGGACACACACAGCGCTTCAGCAGAGAGGACGACCCGCCCGAGAGGACGACCCGCCCGGTAGGTTAAAACAAACATTGTTCACTAAGGATTATTTTTGTGTTTTTGTCCTATTAATCCTTTTCACAGACTCATGCCAGAGGGTTTGCATACATTGTACATGTATGTATATTAAAAAAAAATCGCCGTAGTTAGTAGCTGTAGTGCAGACCGCGGTGAAGTTGGCTTGACATTGGACATTCATGCTCCGCGAAGTCAGCGGGATCTAGCTCACGGTTGATCCGGTTGAAGGACTCCGATTTCGGCCAGCGTCTCTCAGCTGCTCCCTTCTCCCATACGCGGTGGGACCGTCAACAAATCTGATTTGATTTTTGTTTCTCAAGAGTGCTCCACTGAGTCCGCGGAGCTTGAATGTCCATGTCAAACCAACTTCACCGCGGTATAGTGCAGGCCAGAAAGTAGCGCTACATACTTGGCCGGTGGATCAAAAGGTCCGAAAGAAATGGGATAAATTCGTAAAAGAAACGTGAAAGGACTGGATTGCCGGCAGTGACAAAAGTGTTTTATGCAATTCACACTTCACGAGCGAGGATTGTGAGGGGTACTTACAATGGAGCATGGCTCTATGTCTTGAGCAGGTTAGATATAGTCTCCTCAGGTTCACCTTGTTCAAACTCCGTTTCTTCGTATATATATTCGGTATCGGAGTCGCCGATGCTTGAGGGGGAGTTTGAAGATGTATCAGACTTTTTTTTTTTTATAATTTTTTTGTACGTAGAGTAAGAGTTATTAATAAAATTTAACAAATCGGTAGCGAAAGACGTAGTATTAACAGGCTGATGCACGGTACTAGTTCAGTTTGTGACGTCACATTCCGGAACTGCCCGAATGCAGAATGCTCGGGCATTTTCGCTTATACAGCAAGTTTTATCTAAATTACTTCCAAACGGCGCACATAATTCACATATAATATACATTTCTTTACTCTGGTGACTATTTGAATGCATCTGGCAAAAAATACATTCAGTCCAAGAGTTAGACTTTAAGTCATTGAGGAAAATTTCCATTTCTAAAAAAACAAAAGATAGTTAATATCCACTAATATGGCGTTGTCTCCCACAGGTAGATATAACCATTTTTAGTTTCACAGAACCTCATGTCAATAAAATGAAAGCATCACTTTAAGAAAGGTAGCAACAGAGACAATAACAGAGATACAAAGAAAGTCAGAAAGGAGCCCACTTTTGTTATGAGGCTGGAAATAAAGTCCCTGTGGGAGCGATTGTTTAGCTGTTCTTGAGGGGAAATAAAATTTATTTAGAATTTATCAAAAAAGTAAGTCTGCAAATCTCAACAAACACAACACACGCACACACACAAAATAAACTGTTTGCTATTTGCATTCAAACCACACACACATTAGGGAATACTTATATATAACATAACTTTCTTATAAAAGTACAGATAAAGTAAAATCAGATAAAATTAAATAAGGTGTTGTTGTTCTGAGACATTACTTTTGTTAATTAGCTAACCAGTCTGGAGTCCCATGGCTATTTAATAGAGACTTCCAGAACTCACAGAGGTCATTTTAACACAACTTGTCTCATCAGCTCTTAAAAGTTCTCCTATTTCCTTCATTAGCCTCAGACCATTGAGGTTTGATTCATCCCATTAAATGATTTCTTCCACCACAGCAGCTCTCCCTCTCAGAAATACTTCTATAACTGAATTTGAGATACCCAATACTGTGGCAAAGAAAAGATGGGGCATTTCTTTATCCTTTTCGCCAATTCATTCACATGCCTTTCTTGTTCAGGCCCAGACTGAGGTTGGAAATTTCCACTTTTTATTCATCTTTGATGGATGGTGCACCCAAGAGAGCCGACCAACACACAGGCGAGGGGAATACAGATTGTTCACTGAGCAATGCACCCATGCCCCCCGAACATCCCGTGAGGTTGTTTTTGGTTCTGAATCCACTGACCTTCTGGCTGTCTGTGTCAGCAAAGGTCAGGCCGAAGTAGTCCTTCTCCAACAAGTTGAGGTGCTCGCACACCATGTCCATCAGGGTCTGTCCTTTGGAGTGCTTCTGCAGACACAAACACAACGGACACAAAAAAGGTCAGGAGAAAGCAAAGGAAGGCTTATGGTTCCCGAGGGTAGCTTTGGTTAGTTTCTGCAAGTCAGATAAGTATTGGTTTTCCTGTAAACTCATGGTTTTATAAAACTGCTGTTTTATCGTCTATAACTGCTTTACTTCCTGTGGGTTCTTTTTTTTCCTTGTTTTTGTTGTTTCAGTTCATTTTGCTTCATGTTTATATTTCTGATCTGGATTTGTGTCCATAGTCAGGATTTCCATATACAGCTCTGGTTTTTTATAGATTGCCTGTATTTACTAAATGTTATGACATTCAATTTCTATCACCTATATCACCTATTGAACTTTTAGTTTCCTCTTATAGGTAATACACCTCCATTAATTTTCAGTTACCAAATTATGCTGAGTCAATATTTGGGAACGTACAAACTTCCACAGGTTAACTTCCACATGACGCGGCCCATCCAGAATAATAATGATAAAATCCACAATAACAGTCAACCGTCGGCACGGTGGCTTCACAGTAATCAAATAAAAGCAAAACACAGTAAACAGCTCATCACCTGAATTAAATCACAGCAGGTAAACATTCAGTTCAACAACTCTTTCTGGAGTAAAGAAAAAAAAACTTTTTCTAAATAAATTCTGCCCAGGCAAAGATCGATTTCTATATAAGAAATAAAGAGGTCAGTTGGGTTGTAACGGCTTGTTACTGCGTCTTGCCTTCTCCAAGGTGGCGAGCATTTTCCGTCTGTGCGGAGGATGCTTTGCGGAGCAACCCATGTGAGCTGCTTGGCCAAAGCAGAAAATGACTGCTTCGTTTTCCTCTTGGCTGTGCGCTTTCAACCTCATTAAAGTGCCAGGATCTCCCCTGTCAATCCAACGACCATAGGGATAAAGGTAGTGTTTGGCTTTGTCCAGCATGGCGTCGACACAACACATCCATCCAAGGCAAGGCAAGGCTAATTTATTTGTATAGCACATTTCAGTACAGAGACAATGCAAAGTGCTCAATCCAATGTTTGGAATGAGTTTGTGTTATCCTTACTTTTAGTTATGTGGAACAAAGATTTGATATAAATTTAAAAGTAAATGTCAGAAGGACGGATCCCATTTATCTGCTGATATTACATGATCGTGTGATATTGTCGTGCTCATCCACTATGTAGGCATGATTAAAATGATGGAATTTGCTGACCTTGCTGAATGACCACACCACAGAGTCTATGAGTGTGGCTGTCACGATTTGGGTTTTGTTTTGGTTTATGTTTGTTCTTTGCTTTATTTTGATCAGTTCACATCTCTGTTTCCAGTTCAGTTCTGTCTCCTCCCAGCAATCTGCCAGCTCACACAATCTGTTTATCTGTCACTCCCCGATCACCAGTTACCAGCCAATCAGATCTGCTCACCTGTCAACCTCCAGTCACTAACCACAGTTCAGTTCACTTCAGTTACCACCTTCCCTTTGATTATTTCCACCTGTCACTTGTAATTAGCACTCTGCTCTGTTCACCTGTTCACCTCCTTATTTAACCCCACCTCATCCTGCTACAATCTGCGAGATCATTACAAACCTCCAGTGAGTTCTATCTAGCGGGTTTTCCTGTCTGCCAGCCCGTTAGCCATTAGCCTGCTGGTTTACGGACTGTTTGATGATCTGACTCTGCTCCTGGATTCTGCTCTGGACTTTCCCGCATATCTGATCACCTGGCTTGACCCAGGACTGGTATTTGGTTAAAGGACTATGGTTCTCCTTTCGGACTGCCTGCCTGCTTCTGTGACCCTGTGATCCTGTTTCTGTCCCATTTTCAGCTTATGATAAACTGCCTTTAATCATCACTCGCTTGTCTGGCTGAATGCTGGGTCCTCTGTCTCTGGTTCCTGACAGTGGCTGGTGATATAAAACTATCGGAAGGGTAAAAAAAAGAGCATATAATTGAAGCCATAATTAAGTTTCATCCAACCAGAAGCAACATCGTATTTAAGGCTGGATTTAGTGAGAAACCTTCCAACTGGAAATTTAAACAGAAATTTTGGGATAGGAATGGAAATGCATTATGCTTCAGTTTATTTTTATTAAAAGTGGGACCTTGATCCTGTTATTCAAGTCACACCTAAGTTAAGCATGAATCAGAATCAGAAATACTTTAATAATCCCAGAGGGAAACTACTTTTGTTACATGCTCCAGATATACACACATTTTTATATATATATTTACAACATTCCACACAAAGTAATATAAATATATACATATACAGTATAAATATATATATATATATATATATATATATATATATATATATATATATATATATATATATATATATATATATATATATATATATATATATATATATATATACATATACACATATATATATATATATATATATATATATATATATATATATATATATACATACATATGTTTAACTATAAATCCAAGTCAAGTGATAGTGACTTGTGCAAGAACAGTGCAAAGAATGAATAAATGTCAGTTACACAGGGTTTATACAGGAATGAGTAACCCTAATTTAATGCTTTTTAATGCTCTTTTAATGCCTGTAGAAATATTTTTAATGCCATCAACAAGTACCCATATATATATATATCTATATATATATATATATCAGTGTTTCCCGCAGGAATTTGGTTATGCGAGGCGGATGGACTCGCGGAGCGGGGGGGGGGGTTTGACGACACGTTGCCCGTGGAGGGGGGAGGGGGAGGGGGGAGGGGGGGGGGGGGACGACAACACGTTGTCCGCGGACCGAATCGCGGAGCGGGGGTTATCCATGTGTTTTTTCCCTGCCATTCACGCACGCGCGAAAGCAACAACAACAAACCGCGTGTTAACGTCACTTTTTCTCGCCAAGATAGCGCTGCGGGAAACCCTGTATATATATATATATATATATATATATATATATATATAAAACTTGTTGATGGCTGTGTTCAGACACCAGAGCACCTCCGCATGCAGTGTGGCATTGGCTCCAAATGTTGTTCGCAGACCGTCTGATTTCCTGATGTTAGTGGCGGTAGAGCTTGCGCCAGCTGCTGCTGCGCTGTTTGCGGTAGCTAATGCGGACGTGACTGCATTGGTTACAGAAAAGTAACTTGACATTGTTAGCTGCTGTCTGCTCCTTGCAGCTGATCTGTGGCTGTCTGCAGTGGTGTAGTGGTCCCTGGAGAAGTGGGTATACTCTCAATGTTTGCCCTTTTAGACGCAGCTCAGAAAAATGCCGTTTTAGAAACAATGACATGTAACACTGCTCTATTTAGTTTACCCAAAAATCCATCACTAGGGTTTACTCATTTTAGCCTAAAACATTTAGATTAAATATTTCCTTGAGCTACTACGTGAGGCGTGAAAGTACTATTGTCTCTTTTTTTTAAAGATTTTATCCAGCTTCTGGCTGGTAATGTAAAATTTTCTTTGGTTTATATTGAAGGAATTCCTACACTACATCCAGAATCAACATTTCATTACTTTACTGTAGGTTTTTTAATATAGACCTAGATGATAAGGCATAAGTCCTAAATTGAATGAAAATCTATAGAAAGAGATAAAGTTAATGATGAGGAGAACATCCAAACTCAAATCACTTTGTCTTTGCAAATGGGGAATTGTCAAATATACCAGCTGAAACACCCAAAGAACTGTTGATCCTGTTGATTTAGACACCCTGACAATGAATGTTTAGCCCCTCGATTTTAAAATGGACGGTGATTTTCAACTTGACAGTCAAAAAGGGACCTCAATTAAATCACTTTTATCATGCAAGGAACAAAGCAAAGGTAAAACCTATTCTTTCAAGGCAAAAACATGGAAACACTACTCTAAGCCTTCATTTCATCATGGCTGGATTAGTGTAATTCTCTTTATCTCTGAATCGGTCAGTCCTCACTCAAATGTCTGCAGCTGGTTCAAATGCTGCTGCACACCTTTTAATGCAAAAACATAAAATAAAGCATATTACCCGATCCTGGCCTCCCTTCACTGGTTGCCTGTTTATCTTAGAGTTCAGTTTAAAGAACTTCTGATTGTTTTTAAGGATTTGAACAGCTTACTATTATTATTGTTGTTGTTTTAAACTGTTGAGTCTTTAGCCAAGTCATTTTATTAGATGTTATTTTGTTTTACCTCCTGATAAAGTGCTCTTTAAATAATGATGACAATGATGATGATTATGATCACAAGAAACTTTTGCATCATCACCCAGAAGCTGGAGAGAAAAGAGACAAAAAGATTTTTTAACCTCACTTAGTAACTCAAGGAATTATTTTAAACTAAATATTTTAGGCTAAAATATTAAACTGTTTATTGATTGTTTTTTTTTCCTTCAATCCCACCATTATGTTTAGTAATTTCTGCCAAAAGATGCAGCATTTTCATTTAATCCATCTGAATGTAGTATTTGCAAGCCCTACTCTGATTGGATGGAAAGAAACCTGTCTGTGATTGGCTGGTGAGGTGGACAGTTTTTGAAGTCGCCAGTGCACACAGTCGAGCGACCGGAGAAACCACAGACATTATATATTGTGTCCATGGGAAAAATAGCCGAGCGAACGCACAGCTGGTATTGACCGTGGAAGTAGCAGGTCACGGCAAATAAAAAACCGAGCGCGAGCGAGCATAGTGGATTGAGAAGAGTTTATCAGAGTTGAGCGCACGCGTGATGTTTAAACGCTGAATACCTGTCTCACTGCGCGCTCAAACAAAAGACACAAATATCGCTCCAGAAGTGGGTATACGCAATGCTGACTGGAAAATAAACGGGTATACGCCGCATACCCGCGTACACCCTGGACTACACTGTCCGACTTCATGTGAGACCGTGAAGCATCGACACTCTGTACAGCTTATTTTTTTTTTTTTAAAACACGGCAAAATCCTTCCTCATCCTTACCGTTGACAGACTGCAGCCATGTCCCGAATTCCTCGTTTTCCATCCACTTTTGTTGAAATTTGCATTTTCCCAAATCTTTCTCCGCCTCGAGCTTCTTTTCCGAACATAACGGCTTTACGATCAACCGGAAGCAGTTCCGCGCACAACGCGGAATCAGTTATATCTGATAATATATCTGACGAAACTGTTTTTATGGCCGTATTTTTTTAGAAAAAAAAAATAATGCCACCAATGATCACATTTAATGACTTTTAATGTTAATTAAGGCCTTAATTTTAAAAAATGTCATTTAATGACTTTTAATGACTTTTAATGCCCCGCGGAAACCCTGGTTACAGTGGGGGGGGGGGGTGTCTGAATCACTGAGGGAGGCGTTGTAGAGATTGATGACCACAGGCAGGAATGATTTCCTTTGGCGCTCTGTGGTGCATCTGGGTAAGAGGAGTCTTCTGCTGAAGGAGCTCCTCTGCTGGGCCAGTGTGTCATGGAGAGCGTGTGAGACATTGTCTAAGATGGACTGGAGCCTGGACATCATCCTCCTCTCTGCCACGGTGGTCAGCGTGTCCAGCTCCTCCCCCACAACATCACCGGCCCTCCTGATCAGGTTGTTCAGTCTGTTGTTGTCAGCAACCCTCAGCCCGCTGCCCCAGCATGTAACAGCAAAGAAGATCGTACTGGCAACAACAGACTCATAAAACATCCTCAGCATCGTCCCACGGATGTTAAAGGACCTCAGCCTCCTCAGGAAAAAGAGTCGGCTTTGACCCTTTTTGTAGACCGCCTCGGTGTTTCTAGTCCAGTCCAGCTTATTGTTAAAGTACACTCCCAGGTACTTATACTCCTCCACAGTGTCAACAGGGACCCCCTGGATGGAAACAGGGGTCACAGGTGTTTTTGTCCTCCTCAGATCCACTATCCTTAGTCTCTGTCACGTTGAGCTGCAGATGGTTCAGCTCACTACAAGTGACAAAGTTGTATATGATGATCAATGAACAGGCACACATCTAGAGGGAATGCAAGCTTAAAGTAATGTGTTTCTCTTGAATTTATGCTTTTGAACACTTATGGAACATTTTCACAAACAAAGATTGACAAGCAGTCTGTTTGCCGCTGATTTAACATGATACAAACAGTAAAAAGTACAAAAAAACATTTTATTCTTGCATCCCTGTCAGCCATATTGACTGAACTTGAATCATCTCAGGAAAACGTACGAGTCAAAATTTACGAGTCAAAATTCCACCTTCACTATGAGTGTTTTATTTGATTTCCTGACTTGGAACTCTTGCAAGTTGAAATTCCAACTTTAAATTAAAATCCAACAGACCACTGCTAACTAATAAATCATGATCAGCTTTGTGGCAATTATAATATCAGCTTCTTAATCCTAATAAGTAATGTTTTGGTCATCTGGCAGCTTTAAAGGCAATGTTACAGAACTAGAATTTGGTCCAAAATGGTCCCGATTCATCCAGTTGGTGCAGCGGTATTTCTCTGGTTTCCCAAAGCCTCAGACACAGAACAAACTTAAAGAAGCCTTACAGTATATCAGTACATTCTACACACTGCTTACTTTACAAACCTCAGGTAAAGACCTTTTTTAAAGGCTTTATTTGATGACATTGTGCATATTTTTGCTAACACTCAACATGTTCCATGATGAAATCAACCAGCATTTTCTGTTCAGTGTTTAACCATTGAAATGATTATATCCATGTTCACAAAGAAGGATAAAAAAACTCACATTATGAACGCACTCGTTGGCTCTAGTTAAATATAGCACAAAGACGACTGTGTTAGTGTTTACACCTAACGTCTAACCACACAGTTTTATACTCTCACACATGCTTCCTTCTCTAGTGGCTCCTTTGTGCGCTGACAGTAAAATTGGGCTAGTAGTTGCCAGGGAAACAGATGCAGTATTAGTCTTCTGCTGTCTTGTTTCTTAATATCCCTAGGGCATGCCAAAAAAGTACTCTATTGTTAGTGTGTTAAAGTAATACTTGGAGAATGGATAGAATATTGCATTGAAAAAAAGGGTTTGAAAAATTGTTTAAGCTATGATGTGACACATATGCTGCAGCACAGAAGACCAGCCAACATTCAGTTCTGCCTAAAATAGCCCAGTGGAATGCATCGGTTCAGCCTGGCTTGACCACACATGAGAGGTGGGTGTGGTGCCTCCGCTCCTGGCCAGGGGCCGAGGAGAGGCTCTACAATGTATCCGTGACTAAAAACTTAATTAACCCGAGAAGACGGCGCCTCCTCTTGAGAGAGCACTCTCGGTGCCAGCCTCCTCGTGGCAATGTTATTACCAGGCCTGGAAGCAGGAGGGAGGTTTAGGAGCGACAGACACGTGGTTCCACCCCTCCACCAACAATCAGGAAGCAGAGTGGGTGCCTGCTAACACTCCCGTCTGAGTCATTACATGCAGAATTTTTCATGCTTTCTCACATTACAACCACAAACTTCTATGTTTGCTGTGAGTCTATTGGGGGATGTGTCTAGTCTTACATACATGGAGATTGAAATATTTTGTCTTTACAAAATTGCTCTTATTAAATGATTGGGTACCTAAAGAGCCTTGAAATAGTATTCCAGCTCCTGAAACTTCTCAAATTCTGAGACACCGTAGCCACGGACTTTATTCTATTTTAGTGGGATTTTCAGTGATTGAACGACTCAAATTAGAGCAGAACTGTAACGTGAAATGAAAATAAATACGGTTTACACATTTTTTCTTAAACAATAAAACTCTGAGAGGTGTAGCATAGCCTACATATTTATCAATATCCCTGATACCATACTCTGTAGAGGCACATTTTGGTGCTAATATAGCTGAATGCCTTTTGAAATGGAATTCTCCTTGTTTATAACATGCTAATGGTTGCAAGGGTTCTGATCTGATCATGAATTGTTTACACTGTCTCTCAGGTGCTAACGTACACTTACACGTGCCTTAGCTACTTGCAAATGCTGGTGTACTATCATATATATTGAATATCATTTTATATTGTGTAAATAGGCTGGTGTTTTTTCTTCACTGTTTTTCCACTGTCAACTTGAATATTCCATCTTTTTTACCTGAGTATGTCATATTATCGATAATGGTGCAATACTTACTTTGGCAGTTATTCATTACTATTTTTGGTGTTTCTGATAAAGCTCATCCTGTCCTGCTTTAGAACTAGCTTTAGATTAGATTAGCTTGTTTTTTTACTACTGTAAACTGTGTGCAACTTTGTCTATTTCTTTGATACTGTCATGCCCAAATTTCCCCATGGTGGGACAGTAAAGGAATTTCTTATCTTATCATATCTTATCTTAAGTCAGAAGGCCAATCGAAATGCTCAAAGACCAGGCTAACTGCAATTAGCCATTCAAACATGTATTTTCAACCACTGTGCAAACATGTTCATAGAAGTATATATGTAACAGATTTATTGAGATAAAAACTAAAGTATTACTCAAATTGTTCACTGCATATATCAGTAAATATATGGCGGCCATGCTGCATATTCAGGGTTGGTCCACCTCTCCAAGTGGACATTCTTCCACCTTTTTGATTTGTAAAAGGAACAAAAATTAGGCTGCATTCTTCATTCAAATTTACATACCAATTGAACCTTTTGCAGCTTTTACTGTATTATGAGAAAATACGCAAAACAGAAACATCCAAATTTCTCATGTTCTACTGTTTTAAAATGCCTGTCCATATGGCGGTCCTTTCCTCTTGCCACTTACCATAAAAGGCTGCTTAGTGAATTGCAAGAATATTAGTTCTGAGTAGGGCTGGACGATATAGAAAAAAAGCTTATCGATAAAAAAAAATGCATATTGATCGATATCGATAATTAGCAAAAAAAATTAAAACCTAGCTCTTATGATATTGTTAAATGACTTACTTTTAATAAAGAACACATAAACACTAAATCTCAATAAAATCCTTATTTAACCAACATTTTTACCCATAACTGATTTTTTAAAGAAAAATAACTCAATTTAAGAGAACCTGGGTGATGTTATTAAAGACTGACAAAGAATAAACTAAAGTGACCAGTAAAATGACCAAAATAAACATAACAAATAATTAAATAGAATAGCCTATTTAGGTGGGAATAGTACACTAGTTACTCCTCAGGTTTTATTCTCTTTCTATATAGTCAATTGAGAGGCTGATGCAGGGCTGAGGTCCGAGGTTGTGGCGTGGGAAGACACAGATTGCAGCTCATTTTGCACTGATTCCTTGCACTCATTGCACAATTTAGGGAGCGCTGTTAGAGAAAAACTTGCGGCCCGGAACTTTATTTTGCGGATCAAGAGTGGCGAGTAATTGTTTGAAGCCAGGTTTTTCAACTGCAGACAACAGCAGCATATCCATCACTATGAAGCACGTTACTGCATGCGTGATGTCCTTACGCCGCTTGGACGCTTTTTCATTTTATCACAAAGAAGGGAGCCCAGTTTAGCTGCTATACCTGCTTTGTGTTGGAAGAAGTTCCATAAGATTCCTCCGAAGACGACGCGGAGTCGTGCGGGGCTGACACAGCTCACGCTGCTGCGGGTGTGAGGGGCTTACGTGATGAAACAAGGTGGTTGCGTTACCAGACTTTGTTTTTACCGGTTCCTTGCAAATTTTACAAATCACTGGTTTATTTCTGTCAGACTGGCGAACTAGTAAAACCCCCGTTTTGGGACAATTTCCTCCGCCGCTCCTTGCTGCGACATATTCACGTGCTCTGTGTTGTGGTTTGAGAGGGTGGCGCTTTGTGACGGCGTGCCTGGGTCCGCGATTACGATTGGTCGAGAGGAAGCAGTGACTGTAGCATCAACTAATATGATAGGCTGAAAGGAAGGAAGGAAAACTGTCTCTATATCGAACTTTTATCGACCCTTTTTTTTCCTATCGCGCCACACGTCTATCGATCGATATATATTGTTATTGAATTATCGTCCAGCCCTAGTTCTGAGCTAACAACAGTCTATACCAGAAAGTTGGGATTAAAGAAATCAAAGTTTACATAGACTGCATAAGTGGACTGCAAGTCAGAAGTTGAATCGAGGACCTTCCACGTGCCATGACTGTGGTGTTGACGGACTGGGCCAATAATCAAGAGGAGCAAGTCATACACAAACGCTTTGTAAACATCCCTCCAATGGAACGGGGTGATTGATGTTTGGAGAGGCCTGAATGGATTTCAGAATGTTTTCAGGGTGCTGAAAAAGATGCTGGTGCACGCGCAGCTGTCCTGATAGTCTTACCTGACAGCTCACCTTACCCCCATCATCACAGCACACACACAAACCTCCATGCACTTGTGCAAAAAGTATCCCCAGTGGTGTGCTCGTGCTGTAATAACATTGCTCTTCTATTTTCTCCTTGGCTGCACCTGGCTCGCAATCATCTAACCACTATGGATTTTGGAGCACCCAGTTAGCGGTTTCTGCAAGTGGCTTTGAACATAGGAGAAATAAAGGCCCTATCGGGAGCACATATTTTAAGCATTTTTTCTGCCAAATTGCATATTGATAGTAACACTGCTCATATATTCCATCATCAGATATGACTGACTCCTAACTCCATTTAATAAACCACATGAAACCAAAATTTTCACCAATTAATCCACTAATAACTGGATTCATTGATGTACAAGTAGCGTAAAAATGTCTTGGTTTTTGTGCATGTTTCTTTGTGAACAAATGCAAAGCACTGCACTCCAACAAAGCTCTGTACATAGAATTCCAGTTTCATTCATGGAGGCAGTGGCTCCTGACAGATTTTTTTTGTCCTGAATTATCTTGTGCCCAGATATTGTGTAAGTGAATAGAAAACACTCAGCCTGCACAGTAACTGCTTGAAAAATTGCCATCGAGTCCCCATCCACCGTCCAATAATTGGATATTAATTCTTTCCACCCCAATCTTGTAAAGTTATTTCCAAAGAAAGAGATAAACCTGTTCAGCGAGAGCTGTAGTTACTGCGGGTCAGAAAAAACAAAATCCACGGTGGAGTTATCTCCATGAACTCCCTCACATCTTGTGTACTCGCAGTTCCTTTTATAGCAAGCGCCAATTGGCCAGTTTCACATAGCTCCAGGAAAGACAACACATATTCGGCAGAAGATGAAGACCTGGTCACTGCAGTAATATTTGTATTATAGTGATATGTAACATTTTGTTGGCTCTTCTCTTCTGGTGACTTCTTACAGAACCATACAACAAAGGCAAGCACAGACAAATTGATCAGAAAAAGCAATGCCTAACTCAACAAACTAAGTAAATGTGATTTCTTTTTTTGGGCATACCTCAATTTCTCCCTCATACTCCGAGGAATCCAGCAGTGCCACCTTGAAGGGGGCGGTTTTCAGGCGCTTTGAGCCTTTCTGAGGAGATTTCAGGTTCTTGTTCGGGGAGGTCTTCTCAGATGTGTCCTCTGTTTCTCTGTGTTCGTCCAGGTACTTCGAGTTCTGCTCCTTCACATGTGAAAATTAAAAAAAAATAGATCTGACAAAAACATACACAAGTGGAGCTTTGAAATGTATACAAAACTGTCACCAACATGAAAAAAGAAATTAGGTTTTCTTAAATTAAAATCCCGATGATTTCACATTAGCTTGCCCATCACTTAATACAGCTGCATTACAGTTGGTGCAACATAAAAAGTTAGCATGAAGAAATATCTGCAAATTTTCCCTTTAATTGGCTATTGACTGTTGGAAATTAAGGATGTTCTTAGATATTTTTCTGAATGCACATCATACACAGTTACCATGGAGAGAGATCCAGGTACAATGTGAATGTAAAATGTGTGAAGATACCCTGATATACCACTTATCCTGCTTTGTAGTACAGGGCCAGAGGCTGAACAGGGTTTAAGTACTAGGGGATGTTATTAGGGAAGGAGTGGCAGGCGTCCTGAACAGCTGATGAACTGCAGATGCAGGGAACTAAAGGAATTAAGGGATCTACAGAGAGGGAAGGAAAGCACAGCCTAAACAAAAACATCAAACAGAAAGTAACTAAACAAAAATCTACCCAAAACACAGCAAAACATCTCCTACATAAAGTCTAAAATGACAACAGAATTGTCTGCAGTTCTATATCCAGAAATACCAAAGATTAACTTCCATACATAATATTGTTATCATAATCCTTGTAAGAGTAGCTAAACATTTAATTAGAAGACAAAAATATAACCAAATAAACTATTTTTGGTCTAGAGTGTATCTGTGGCTCTGACACTCAAGTCGTAGAGTTAAGTCCATAGACATTATATACGTAGACGCCTCGTTGGGCGGGTTCTGCTGCGGATGCATCAGAGCGTCCGCCATGTTGTATGTGGCAAATCTGCTGTTAGACTCAGTCACTTAAACAGTATCAGAGGGACTTTATCTCAGAATATACTTTATATTCGTAATATTTTTATTTTTGTAATATTACAAGTTTGTTTTCGTATCCCTATGGCTTCATTCTCCTGACTTTATTCTCGTAAAGAATAAAAATAATTAAAAGAATCTAACCTGGTCCTATTACTCCAGGACTAAAATAGAATAAACTTTCACTATTCTGGAAATGTTCCCCTTTAATTCTCATAATATAATGTTTTTCTAAAAATATTACCACTTTTGTCTTTTTTTACTTTATTCTCCTATGACTTTTTTCTCATATTAATAATTTTAGCTCTTTAATACTCCCCCAAAAAGTCTGTTCCTAATCTGTGTCTATACCAGATCTTAAAAGGTTCACACGGTTTTATGAAACAATGAGGACCATAGTGTCTACTTTGACCAATTGAGTTATATATACAGTTAAAAACATGGGCCATTAAAAAAAAAGTCTATTCAATTCTGACTTTAATCTCAGAATTCTGAGGAAAAAAGGTAGAATTGAATAGACTTTTTTTTTTTTGAATGGCCCTAATCCTTTTACGTAGTTCTGCCAATCTCTATCAATTAATCTATATATTTTCTTACAAGTATATATAAGCTCCATCTATATATTTCAATAAGATAAGATAAGATAAGATAAGATAGGCTTTACTGATCTCACGTTGGAGAAATTCACTTGTCCCATCGGCTCAATAGTCAATAGTCAGAATAAGGTGGCAAAAGTAGGAAAAGTTGCATCAGTTATATACAATCAATCTCTTATCTTATCTTATCTTTTATCTTATCTTATCTTATCTTAAAGGAGCAATGAGCAAAATTAGGTGGGCTGTTGAGCACTGTCTATAGACCAAAACAAGCCACACCACTCAAGCTGCTGAAATGGCAGTGAGTTGTTAGATTTACTTGTATCTAATGCTAGGCACTTCAAAGTTTTAGACTTTGAAAATAAATGAGCTTAGACGTTTGATGCAGATGTGCAGCCAGCTGTACAGTTCGGGTTAAAAAGTGTCAATTGCTCTAAACACTTAAAAAGCCAATAGCAGCTCCGTTCAATATGACGAAGCTTTCCACAGACATCTGCCAGTGTCTGTACTTTATATTTAGCCTACTGTTGGAAGAGGTGTGACTGGGCTGATGGATTTTAAACATATTTAGATTCAAGCAAGGCTTTAGACGGGCACAAAAACACAGCAGGAAGTTCTAAATTCCTTCAAAATCCTCTGCTTTGAGTACCCGCTGTGCCTGGAACATAAATGAAGCACCATCTTTAGTGGCACTTGGCTCATTTCTGCTGAAGATGAATTTGCTGTGATGCTAACAGCTATAATTGACTGTGAAGATGTTAGCAAAATAATAAGCAACAGCAGGCCTTCAAAAACACTGATGTTTTCCACAATGCTACCCTAAGGTGTTTCTTTGAACAAACAATACATTAACAATACATTATTCTCAGGTCCTACCTTTCTCAGGCCTTTTCTGGCTCAAACATGGATATATTTTCTGTCCTGTACAGTACTAACCTAAGTGTGAATTAAAGCAACAGTGGATGTTTAAAGTGAAACCTGATAAGGGGGCACAATAAATAAACATGTCTAATTTTATACAGTGGTTTCAAAAGTAGGCCGACACTGGACTAATATTGAAAAAATATTGCTGTATCATCTATTGATTTTATTATAGCACTCATTACAGCATAAGGTCTTGACAATATTTGCCCACTCTTTTTTGTCAAATTGCTACAAACATGTCACACCTTGTGTCCACAGCCCTAATTGGATTCAAGTCTGGACTCTCACTGCGCTATTCCAAATAGTTAATTTCCTGCTGAAATTTTGTTCATTTGGATGTATTCTTTGGGTCGGTGTCATGCTGAAAGATAAAGTTCTGTTTCATCTTTGGATCAAAAAGAAAGTTTTGTACCAACATTGGTATTTGAAATTGTTCATAATTCCCTCCACCTTGACCAAGGTCCCAGTTCCATATGAGGAAGAACAACCCAAAGCATGGCGCAACCACTTCCATGCTTCACTGTGGTTGTAGTGTTTTTGGGAGATGCAGTACTTTTTGTGCCACACACACACCTTTTTGAAATATGGCTAATACCTTTAGCCTTTGTATCATGTCCATAACACATTTTCTCACATGGTTTAGGGAGACTTTAAATGTATTCTTGACAAATATATATGGACTTGGTTGCTTTTCTTTGTAAGGAAGTCTATAGAAGACAAGTCACGGTCCTCTCTAAGTACATTAAACAAGGATGTGTGTGTGTGTGTGTGTGTGTGTGTGTGTGTGTGTGTGTGTGTGTGTGTGTGTGTGTGTGTGTAATGTGTGTATAGTAATAAGTAAAACATGTTTAAAAAATTACTAGTGGCTGTTTGCATTGCAAAATACTTTTGTATAATACCAAATACATCACATCAAAATATTCTATTATATTTAACCTCACTAAGAGTAGAACACCTAACCATGAGCTATGATAGCTGTAAGTTTAAAATTTGGAGCAAAAAAAGCATGAAAATCAGTTTAATATCCAGCAAGTTATAATTGATTAGATGCTGATACCTGTGCCTGCTAAACACATTACACTGAGTGGAGCGGGTAACCTTTATGGCAGCTGCACAGCACGACAGCGCCAAAAGGCAATAGCATTCCATGAGGCATCTCCTCCATATGTCTATGGTTATACTGCTTCACTGACCTGCTTGGCCATCTTGTTGTCAGAGGATGAATCCTGCATGTCTGCTGCTGCCCCCTGCTGTCAGGGAGGCCTCCTAGATCGCTTCCTTTCCTTCTGACTCAGGTTCCACCTCAGTAGCTTCAGCGGAGTAACACCAACCTGGAAAAAAGGTAGAAAAACAGCAAATCTAAGCTTGAATGTTTTACATGAATGACAGATTCTTTAAACAACAGTTTGCCATTTGAGAAACCTGCACCCTATTTGTGAGTAAAAAAAAAAAATATAACGTGGGTAACGTGTGATTCAGTTGAATTGTCTTAAATAAATGTAGTATAAGCAGGCATTGCCAGTAACTGGGTAGCTAGATAATACCACAATATAACCACTTGAAAAAGTTTAATTTTAGCACAATTCTTTTTAAGACTGTGCCCATATTTTAGAGTGAAATATGTTTGGATTGATGAAACCACTTTGGAGTTGTTGTAATAGTGTGATGATCTAGTTTCCAAACTGTACCATAATGCACCATCCAACCAGCTTTGGGGAAAATCTACTCTCATCAATGGGCCTTACACTGACTTGCATTTTTAACAGTGTAGGCATAAGCAGTTTGGACACTTTGGATGCTACAGGTAACCATTTAGATGTAAGCTGTTTTTTTTCCCCCAGTATTGTGATGTTTACCTTTAGCATGACGTTACTTTACATAGCTTGACGTAGGTTAATTGAGTTAAATGCAGAGAGAGCAATGTACCTTATTGCTGCTGAAAGATGTATAGTTGACATATATTTTGGTTTGGTCCAATTTATATTCTGACTGTAGCTGCATGAGAAACCTTTATATTAACAAATAGCAGAGATTAGAGATTGATTCAATTTCTCTCTGCTTTTGTTTTGGTATCACTTTTTAAAGTTGCTCTACAGAACGCTACATTTCACACTTAATTTCATGCATAGAAAACTGTGTGTGTTCAGGTATAAAACAAATGGTAAATGGACTGAACTTATATAGTGCTTTTCCAGTCATATTGACCACTCAAAGCACTTTACACTATAGCCACATTCACCCAATCATACTCACTAACACACACACACATTCATACACAGATTTGCAGATCAGTATGCAACTTGGGGTTAAGTTGCCTACCCATAACCTTCCAATTGCGAAACAACCACTCTACCACTGGAGCCACTGTCACCCGTAAGGCTGTATTCGTTGGTTACATGTGCGCACTGAACCGACAGGGTTTTACCAAATAATTTCTATATGAATACCTGTACCATTAAACTTCTAAAACAGATAAAATACCTATTTAAGGCCAGTAAAAATGATGTCTGAATCAGGGCTACATATGAATTCAAAGCCTAAATGACATTCACTGGTAGCCACAATATTGCAATCTCGTCTAATGCCTAGTAGGACTTTACATGTAACATGAAGCTGATAGAAAAATCTTTTTTTTATTATTATTATTATTATTAATCTAAGCAGTCACATTAGTTTTGTTTCCATAGCACCACTTCTAACCATGTTTTATGACTGTACTAGACACTGGAGATTTAACAAAACTTTCAATTAAGTATTTTCTGATAATTGAGCTGTTAGAGAGTTACAAACCTGACAAAAACCTGATATGAAAAGTCCCTAACACAAATGCAATCATCTCATATGAAATACACCCAGGTTAAGAAATTGCTACAATTGCTTTTTCAGTACAAGCTTAACATTTTTTGATCAACCAAACAGCTTTCACAGATATAAATTATCTGTTCATTAAGGACATTCACTTCGATATGAAATTCCTCACAGAGCGAGATTAAAATATTTTTTAGTACTCTTGGTAAATCCCATCAGTCATAAAAAAACACAGAACAAAGGTAAAAGTATATATATTGCTATACAGCTGAAGTCTTTAACTGGAACTTAGATCTTATGTGCAAGAGTTATGTGACACAAGTTATACTTGTCTCCTACATTTACCAAATCCAGACCATGTGGTACAAAAACAAAGCCAAGACACAGAGATCCATATAGTGTTGAGTGGGTTCTTTAAGTTTGGTGGGCTTATTGTGTGCCATCTGTGTTATCTGACTAAGTCAATGTTCCTGAAAATCAGCAGGAGCCTCCCTTCAGTTACATTAAATGGCTGGGGGAGGATAGAAGCTAAACTACAAATGAAGTGAGAGCAGAGAAAAGCCAGTTTTGTCAGTTTGAAGAGGTGTGTATTCTAGGCACGTCACAACAAGGACTCACTCAGAAACGCCGTTGAGAAGAGTCAGCAACAATGCAGTCAACAATCAGGAGCCGTAATGTAATTTATCTGAAACTCCTAAATCTAATCCCTTTAGCTTCTAGAGCACTGTTTAGGTTCCAGTGTATAGAAATGAGTAATATGTACAAGTGTAAATTCTGTGTGCACTTAAAGCATTGGTGTTTGAACAAAACGCAATGCTGTGCAGGGATTGCAAAAATTATCGTCCCATAAGACATACATATTTGTTATTATAAACCGAATTTTAAACTATTATTTGGGATAAATCGGTAAATAAAAAGTATCATAGCATTTTGTAGCCCATTGAAGTAGGACAACTTGACATAACAGATGGAAACATTATCTCAACCAGAAGATCTTGAAGGAGAATGTCTGTCCATCAGTTTGTGATTTCAAACCCAAGCATTCTTGATTTAAGCAGCAGGAATGGCATAACCTTAAATATGCCGTTCATGGTTGAAAACCCTCCAATGTGGGTGAATGAAACAACTCTGCAAAGAAGAGTAGACCAAAATTCATCCAAAGATATAAAACTGTTAAACGTTATAGATTCCCAGGTATAACTGTTCATGGATCCACTTAGGTTATTCTTCTCCGATATTCAAGTGTAATTATTAATCTAAAACTTTTTTCCTGTAAGGCAGGCAGTACTCTTTTCCCTGCACCGTAACTAGATGTAACTAAGACATATTGGGGAAATCCTGGACATATTTAAAATTCTTTAAGGTCTAAAATTGGGCTTCTTAAATATGAGACTTTTTCAAACTGTGCACAGTCATGATGTGGAAATTAAATGAGCATCACTCTTTTAAAAGCAGCTGGCGAGCTTTGAGCAGCACACACTGCCGACTGTAGGCTCTAACCAGGCACAAAGTCCGACTAATTACCCTGCCAATATTATTGTAATCCCAGTGTCACTATGAAAAGCAGAATGAAAGCAGAGGATATAATATTCTACAAATATGTATGTTTATGTGAAAAGCTTATAATTATTCAGTGGGTGTTTATTGTAGAGTTTGTTGGACGGAAATCACAATTATTTCAGCAGCAGTTGCATTCATTGTTATTTCTCTGCTTTAAATAGAAGTAATTAAATTATGTTACAGATCATTGTTTGTGTTATTGACATGATACTGTGAATTCAAGTTATTTCACTTAAAGTTATCATGGTGTGAGAATCTCACACCGGCCCATGCCTACATAGAACCCGGTCTGCCTCTGTCCCCGGTGGTCTCTCGGCTCTACAAGTGGTCAATCACTTGAGTTTAACCCACCTGGGACTTGCAGGTGATGACCACAGCATTATCACCACTTGTTCACACTGGTTCTGGGGACAGACAGCTCTCTCCTGACTTGCAGGCAGGGAGGGTCTTGACATGCTGTCCATGGTTAAGGGAGTGTGAACTCCTCTTCCTCTATCTTCTTCAGTTCCCCTACCGTGCAAATTGTCCCGTTTCACAAAATCACAGTGATTTGACAGAAATGAATTCCCCTCCTTTGGGATAAAAGTGAAGCGGGGAGCCGCTCAGGGACTCATTTCCCACTTGCTGTCTAATCAATTTCCTGTCACTAGTTGAACTGGGGATACGATCCCAGTGTAAACTCTGATTGGAGAGAATAAGCTCTGAAGACTGATACATTTTCAAGGGGGGTTGGGGGGGAGGCAGCAAATGATGAGCATCACCGTCTATTTCCCTGGTTGCTTCCATGTTTGAGACGAATGAGGTTGGACTAATAAGAGTCTCCTGGAGATACGTTTTACGTGCTTTTATTTATTTCTTCAAACAAAAGCAGAAGCTGATGACTCCCTTCATTCAAAAGTTCTGATTTTTTTTTATATGATGCTCTGTAACAAGTAGTTATCTTACCTACAGTACATAACTGATAGCGTCATCATTTAGCTGAATGACGTAGGCTTTTTGGCATGGTGGGATAACAATCATTTTATCTTGAATAATGTGCAGTTTTTTTCTGCCCAGAACAGCACATCTCTTGACTCCCAGCAATCATCCACCCGCTCTGCTTTGGATGACTCCATGAATGAGCCCCTTCACCCACCCTGTCGTTCTCAATACTCCAGGTGAGGAACTGACCCGATCATGAATCATTTACACTGTCTCTCAGATGCTGATGTCTATTTGCACAGGGTTTTGTTTTTATTTTTTGCTACTCTGGGTGTTGCTTGTACAATCATGCAAATTGCAATAGTTTCTCACTTTGTTGTGTAAATCAGCTGCTGTATTGTCCTCTGTTTAACAGAATATTCCATTTCTTATCTGATTATCATTAGTCTCTCAGATGCTAAGATACACTTGTGCAAGCCTTAGCTACTTCGAGATGCTGCTGTACAATCATACATATTGCATATTTTCTCACATCGTTATGTAAATCAGCTGCTGTCTTTATTTAACGTGAATATTTAATTTTTTACATGAATATGCTATATTAACATATTATCAGTGACTGTACAACCTTACTCTGGTTGTATTTATTTTACTCTTGTTTTATCCTTTCTGATAATGTCATTCTCTGTTGCTCTAGAACTAACTTTAAAGGCATACTATGCAACATTTTTCAGCTAATTAATGTGTTCCATACCGTTTTGGATGATTAAATGAGTCATTTCAGGTTGAACAAAGGTTTTCTTGGCCGCCCTGGTGGTCTGTGGGGGAAATACCGCACTTGCAATTGCAGGAGCCCTCGGCCCGCGCCCACAGGCTCAGAATCTCGTGCAAGATCGCGAGAGTCGGTCTTGCTTTACGGCGAGAACTGCTACACGCCCCCAGTGAAACGCATGCTCGTTGCTAGCGCAGTGGCGATATCTGTGCAGTTATCATGGCGGAACCAACGATAAAACAGCGAAAGCCCATGTCGGAGCAGGCAAGAAAGAGGAAAAGGGCTCTGGACAGAAAGAGGAGTCGTACACGGGTGAACATCGGGCAAGCTTTTTCCAAATGGCGAGAGCTAAAAGAAAGAGAAGGCTGCAAGGCTGACGCGGACCTCGCGTTTCTGCTGATGCGATTGTAAGTAACATTGTAGGGTTTCCCTCCCGCTACCGCCTCCCAACATTCCAAAAAAAAAACAAAAAACTAACTCGATATGCGCGCAAAGCTTGTCTCCCCCCTGCTCCGCTCCCCCGGTAAGCAAATTCCTAGGGGAAACACTGCATTGGAATGGTTTCTCTCTCTCTCTGTGCATGTTCATACTTTCACTGTGTTAGTCATTGTTTGTACTGCCGTTTTTTCGACTTTTCGTTGCGTTCGCCTGTCTGCTAAGCTCAAAACAACCGCGCCTGGCTTGATGGAGAAACCAGTACAACAGCTGAGCATATTTACGACAGTGCACTTTTACTTTCGCCCTCTGGGGGGAGCCTCGCTGGAAAATCAACCCCGGTTGCATAGTATACCTTTAAATTAGATTACCTGTTTTTTTCATTACTGATTTAGTGTGTAACTCTGTCCAGTGTTGCCAAGTTAGCTTATTATAAGCAACTTTAGGCTTGTTCTATGGAGCTAAATAAGGGTCATAATAATGTTTATTTGAAAAGTAAAAAATTTGAAACAGAAAAAAAAATTAAACAGAAAAGAATTGAAACTAAAAAAGATTTGAAATTGAAAATAATGTAAACTGAACAATCTTTTTGAAACTGAAAAGAAAACATTTGAAACAAAAACATTCAAAACAGGGAGAGGGTTCTGGGTTGTTGCGTCATACGGCTCGAAGGAATAGCCCAGCATGCCGTGGACGTGCTGTGCGTTGAGCTAATAACAGCTAGCGCATCAGCTAGATGGGAGGTTTTCTTCCAGATGGGAACTTTACTGACCGTTTTATGTTGTTCTCAAACACTGATGACCGCCAGGCTTATAATATGCTGGGGGAAACCCTGGAGTGACCTCGTCAGACTGCTACTGCATTGCAGACAGCACTAGCTGGCTGAGTTATCTGCTTAACAACGACTTTATGAGCAGGAAATGTCCTGGAATGTATAAATTGTGTGGTGGGCTGTTTGTTGTGCTACTTTTAGAATTTGTCTCATAGAGCTGGCTGCTTGTTTTTCTCGCAATATCCGGCAACACTGACTCTGTCTGTGTTTTTGCCGCTGTCCCACCCCCAAATTTAACCATTGTGGGACAATGAAGGAGTTTCTTAAAGGAGAAGTCCGGTCAACAAGAAAAAATCAGGGGATCATTAGCTATACCTAAAACTAATACGTTTGTGGTTATTTAATGAATTTAGCGTTAATCAATAAGAAAAAAAAAGCAGAAATTGTCGTCTGGATCACTGTGTCGTCTGGATCACTGTGTCGTCTGGATCACTGTGTATGGGGGCGGCCATTACTCCCCAAATATGGGCAGTAATGGCATACTGACATCACATCCTGTGACGTAACATCGCGGAGAGCCGACGGCAGTTCGCCGCGCTTTACAAGCAAACTCAATAGGAGCTGTTGTACACAGCTGCGAACAGAAAAAATTGTTTCGGATTTCCAGAGGACTTCACCATTGAAATTCGCGAGAGCTATTGTTGAAGCAACAATGCTCACGTGCATAGCAGTTGGATGTAACAATACATCGGGTAAAAGTGGAAAAAACATTCGTTTTTTTCACCTTTCCGATTCATCATCCACCATGGGCTGTTTTGCTGGATTACCAACGTGAAGAGGGAGGATTTGCCATCTAACTTCTGGCCAGAGAGAAAACACGTCGTCTATAGCCAACATTTGGAAGAAGAATGTCTGCAAGATGACATGAGAGCAAGACTTTTCGGTAGGTTTTTCTTTTTTAATAATGTAGAATTTACCGGAAGATTTGTTTACCCGATCAGAGCGGCGGAGGGATACGACACACTTAGAAAGTATGCTCACTGTTGTGAAGCCCACTTATTTTATGCAACTTTGGTCTTATTTTTCTAAAGTCACTTGTAACTTTCATGAGTTGTGGGTTGCAGTTTTTTTGGGCTTGTTTCTGAAAGTGAAGTCGATTGTTTGGGGTCTAAACTAAGTGATATCCCTCCGCCTCATAACGCGCTGCAGCTCATCCTGACAGGAGCAGAGTAAACTCAGAAAGAGCTGCTCTGCCCGTATTTTCTGCAGTTTACGGTTGCAATAACTGATGATAACTGTTGAAAGTCGATTAGGCGGTGCAGATCACCATTTTAAGCAGAGATTGGTTCTAAAGATGAGTTTTATACTCATCTTATAACATTGCAACCCATAAACCATACTTTAATGCTTATTTGTTGTCTTTTTATGCCTCTAAAATGTAAAATTAGTATTAATTTAAATTTAAATGCTTAATACCATGTCTATCTTTGTTTAAGGGGTTAAAAAAATATTTTGGCATGAAAACGGATATTTATTTACAAGGGGACAGATAGGGCATTGGGACTTGCTCTACAGTCGATCCCGCGACAAAACGTCACAAACTGGGAGGTTTCTGTTCTTCACCAAGATGGCGGCCCCCATAAAATACTAAATGGAGTCACTAAGTCATTAACTGCAGGTAAGATAGTGAGTCCTTTTAAAGTTTGAATGTAACCTTGTTCTAAACATTCTGAACTATCCATTTAACATCCACCTAGGCCAGAGAGCAGACATTTTTCACCTCCAGCCACCTACATGAACATCCCTGTCTCAATTCTGCTCCCAGCAACAAAACAGCTTCAGTGAAACCCTTCCTGATCACCACTGTGGATTTTTCCTCCTCCTGTTCTGAACACATTAACGAGCGCACCGCCAACTGTGACACATTTCAGAAACACAATCGGAATCAATAGTTACTGCTGCTTTCAAGAAGCTATGTTCGGCGGTGCTAAAAAAGCCCCCCCACAGCATGTTCAGAAACACAGGAAGAGGCTGTAATAAAGAATACAAATCACAAAACATAAAGTTAGCTGAAGGTAAATGGGTGTCCCTTATAGAGACATCGTCTCATCAAATCAGATTAATTGGCAAATTAGCTCAGATTGATGTCATAGAGTGAGGCAGTGGAGCCCGGCGAATGCATTAATTTCCTGTAACAGACCATTACCCACAATTGCCTCTATCAGCCAACTGACAAAGACCTCTGCAGAGGCGAGGAGGGAATCTCAAAGCACAGTATGGACTGTTATTTTCTTTGTTGCAGACCTTGTGTAGCTCCCTGACAAGCTCTGCCTTTGATATGTGGCTTCAGTTATAATAATTCATCAGAGAAGAAAAGCATCATGTCTCCCCTAACAAGCTGGGCCCTTTCCCTTGTTTTCTCTGCCTCTTTCTCCTGTCTTTTCGGCCTCATCAGAGGTATGCTTTAATCTAAGCCAGGCAGGGGGAGGGTGAAACTGCGTATGTTTGAGAGAGAGAAAGAGCATGCATGTCTCTGGAAGAGGACAGGCTAAGCTTCGAGATGCAGTTGCCAAGGCAACGGCATACAGTACACTTTTTTTCACACCCGCTCAGCTTCTCTCTCTCTCTCTCTGCGTGTAAGAGAAGCAACAGAGAAGCCCAACAACTAGGTAAGGCAACTTTATTTGTATAGCACATTTTCATCCACAGGCAACTCAAAGTGCTTGTGCATAACATTTAATAAAAACAAGCTTATTAACATAAAAATAAGACACTTAAATGTGTAAAAATAAACAAATAAAAATTCACAAAAAATAAGCAGTGGCAAATAGAAAGGTTTTAAAGAAGCTAAAGTCTTACATTTCCCAAGAAGCTTATTCCAGATTTTTGGAGCATAAATACTGAGGGCTGCTTCTGCATGTCTTCTACTGATTCTTGGAATAGTGAGTTGGTTTGACTCAGATGATCTTAGGGGCGTAATGGTCTATAATATTGCAGAAGATCTGATGTAGTTAGGGCTCTGACCAGTAAGTGCTTTGTAGACCATTAATTAGAGCAATAGGTAGCCAATGTAAGGACCTTAGAACTGGCCTAATATGATGATAGTACTTTATTTTTTTAAGGACTCTAGGAGTAGCCTTTTGAATAAGTTGTAATTGTCTTATTGATTTTTTGTAAGTCCTGTAAAAATAGCATTACAAGTCAAGTCTGCTGAAAACAAATGCATGAACTAATTTTTCAGAGTCTTGTTGGGACTTAAGTTTTCTTATTCTAGCAATATTCCCTAGGTGGAAGCATGCCTTTATGATAAGTTTAATGTGATTGTTAAGATTCAGGTCAGGGTCCATGATCTCGCCATGATTTCTGGCCTCCTCAGGGCTCTTTAAACCAATGTGGGCACTGACTTGTAATCTATGCTTTTTGGCCCAAATATTAAAACTTCAGCTTTATCTTTATTTAGCTGGAGAAAATTTTGACACATCCAGGTGTTAATCTGTTCAATACAATCAATAACTGATCGAACTGGACTGTAGTCACCTGGTAAAAGATTGATATATACTGTAGTTGTGCATCATCAGCATAGTTGTGATATTGTATGTTATTGCTCTGGAGAATCTGAGTAAGTGGAAGCATGTAAACGTTGAAGAGGAGGGGGCGGAGGATGGAACATTGGTGAACCCCACAAATTAATTAATTGAGACTAGATCTGTAGTTACCTATGGACACAAAAAGGTGCTATCATAAAGATAGCCGAACAAATATGGAAGATGATAGCAAACGATGAGCCAACTATGACAGGGTATATAAACAGCAAAGATAAGAGACGACAAGAGGAAGGATGTATGATGATGTGGCACATCAAGTCACAGCAAACGTCACACAGTGGTAAGTGGTTCAAGGTGGCAGAACAGAAGTGTTAGCTGAACAATGAGGCATGTACAAGTTTAATTAGGTTCACCCATCATGAAGCTTTAAGGATGTCTTGCAGTCAAGAACTGCTTTGGAAAATATACTGTAGTTTATTACTACTGACTAGTCAAGGTGGTAAAGAATCTGATAAACACAAGCAGAGCTATATTCTAATATTTCCCCAAATCAGAACGTGGGTATAAAAATGAGGGAGGCATAGGTGGAAGAAAATATCAAAGCAGTAAAATAAATTGTCTGTGAGTCATTAACTGCATTAACACTGTAATGTGTAACTATAGAGCGGTGAGTTTTTTTAGCCAAGAAGTTAATAGAATCTGAACTGTCTGAAAATAAAGCATCCTGCTTAGAACAAGATCAACAGCCATTCAATTCAATTCAAAAATACTTTAATAACCCAAAAGGGAGATTAAATTGGATTTTCTGAGTATAGGCCGCAGAGATATTTCAAGCCATGTTGAATGGAATGAGAGATAAAGTGTTGTAATGGTAAAAAAACATCCACCTCACTTTTAGCAGGTGAAAAAAATCTCAATGTGGTTCTGCTAGGTGTCTTTTTCTGCACTTACCACAAGCTTAACAAAACTGCATTAAATAAACTACAAAATAAATAAATCTTTCAACATACTCTTTGAAATACAGTTATTTAGAAAGGAGGGGAGGATCTCTACTGAGGTAAAAGCAGCAGGATAGTATATTAATAATACACCATTACCAATATCAATACACCCCAGATTGTTATATAGCCTAATTAAAAAACTTATTTTTATTTCAAGTTAGGCTTAGGGTATGTTGACAATGAGCCTACTATTATCTCAATAAAATCAAAAAGACAGCTGAATAACATTTTCCTATTTTATTTGTCATAGAGCAGAGGTCTTCATTTAAAATTGATAAAGGTCCGCATGGGTGCCCTTTCTCCCAATGCATGTCCAAGCATTAAATAATATAACAAATAATATAACACAGTGTTTTTGTTGTTATTTTGAAAATTTTCTTCATCAATATACTTTATTGCATTATCAAATATTGAAAACATTTTCTTGTTTTGACTCTGATAAGATCATTCTCCATTTCTTCAGCACTTAAGGTTAAATTAGCTTGTTATTCATTACTAATCTATTGTGTAACTCTGTCTATGTGTTTTTGCCACTGTCACACACAAATTTCCCCTATTATGCCAGAAGCTGATTGAATATGATTATTATTATTAATTATAATTTGGTATTATAATTTCAATAATAAGTCATTCAAACTCAAAAATTAGCTATAACAAATATGATTCAAATGTTGGTGATGCCAGAGCTAGAAGCTTGTAATGATTTATACTACTAATGCATTTATTATTTAGCTGTTATGAACTCAGTTGCGCCGGAACAAATGACCTGATCGGACTCTGACCGATAAGATTTATCCAGCAACGGTGATAACTCAACTTATAACTGCAATTAGAGTTTAAACCGTTACCCTTTTATCACCAATCCAATGAAAATGTCTCTGTGTTAATATCGGATGTTAATTCCGAAAAGAAGTAGCTCTGAATTCTGAATAACCATGCAACTGTGAATTGCAATGAACACAAACAATTACTATTCCACAAGTTGGCTTTACTGAACCAAAGAAATTCCCTGTTATAGTAATTCTCTGATTCAACAACCTTGGGACACTACTCGCTACTAACTAAACATGCAAAATATATGTGGAAATAAAAGTCAAAATGGATTAAGATTAGAGGTAGCAAATCTTAGTTCAACTCACAGTTGTTAAACATCACATTCACATTCGGCATTTGACGTCACAGCATTGAGAAGCAGAAAACCGCTTTGAGAATCCAGACGGACGCCTCAAGGTTTCCACAACAGCTAGCGACTATGATGACGTAGGGTCTACAACCTTGCGTGATGCGTGAGGGGAGGTCCTAATGATGCAACCACCCCTACACTAATGTGGGGTGGTACCTCGCTTAAGAGGCGGTCTGAATGAGAAATTCGAGAGGAGACCACGAACTGAGGTTAACAAAGAGATTGAACTGATAAGGAGAAAGCAAAGAGAGAGGGAAAAAGATGGAAGAAGATGGAAAAAGATGGAAAAATCGACCCGCGGCGGGGTCACTTATAAAGCCCAAACCAGCACAGCCAAAATCACTTACAAAAAAGCATGCACATACAAACAGAAAAATATTCAGCAGTTAAAAACTCTTGGAGTAAACAGCAATTAAACTAAATTCCTAACACCTGCCCAGGCACACCTAAACCACCCTGTGGGTAAAAAAGAAATAAAAGAAATAAAAGGGGAAAACCCCGTTACTTGTGGTGCCTCAGGGGCTGTCCCGGAGCGCTCCTGAAGGCGTCTTGACGAACGCAGGTGCGTGCAGCAGCGGGAACAGGATGAGAAAGTTCCTTCTCTCTCTCCAGGCTTCCAGACGCTTTGTTCGGCCAAACAAAAGCGTAGTCCTCTTTCGATCACCGGGAGATAACGGCTCTCAGTCTTTGATCAGAGGGAATTCAAAAAGCACTTTTTAAGTCGACCTCCTGTATCAGCAAATACAGGGAAAGTTTTGCTTCGGTAATCTTCGGTCCAGCAAAGTTATCGAGCACGTGGCGTGGGGGGGTAATTCCACGGAGTGTAACAGCTGTGTGCCTTCTCGGACAGGCTGAGTGCCAAGAAGAAGGCAGCATGCAGCGCGCCGCTTTGTTTTATAGTTATCACCATAGCAACCTTATCTCGGTTGGCGGCCATTTTGGGCCGTGTTGCATGATGGAGTTGGTGGCCATTTTGACCACATTGCATCATGGGAAATGCAGTCTGTCACGTCTGAACCGGCGTAACATACCCCTCTTTAGCTTTGAAGAGTGGGATGCTGGTCACAGTCTTTAAAGCTACAACCAAGTCCGTTCTGGCGTGACAAAAATCCGTTGTGCATGAGTGGAACAACCTAACAGTCCTTCTAGTAGTCCTTTGGGATTCATGCAGTTCAGTTCATCATCCACGAGGAAGGAAAAAAAAAACAAAGCATTTATTGTGCCTGGGCAGAACTAAGCTATCGCTAATCATTTCTATTGGCTAATAAGGCAAACAATAAAGTAATAAAAAAAAGAAATGCAAAACTTCGCAATCACCATTGTCGATACATTCATTGGTCATCAGGTTTGAAACTTTGAACCAAGGAAAGGAGAGAGGAGAAAAGGGGAAAGGAAAGAGACAGCGGTTCGTAGTCCAATCAGCTTGTGGTCTTTGAGGAGCTGGTGCTACGAACCTAGAGGCGACAAAGGTGAGGGTGTCAATCCTGGTTTGCAACTGTTTGATCTGCTTGTATGCTGCATACGCCATTGTGGTGGTGATGGCCCATCCAAATACAAGGAGAACCACAATAATGGTCATAATGTGAGTGTCGGTCGACTCTGTAGCTCTGGGGAAGCGAAGAAGAGGGACCGAGCTCAACTCTGATGGAGTGAGACTGAATTTAATCAGCTGGGTGCCTGCAAGTAAAAGCTGTCTTTCAATGCCGACATCAATGCTGAAATTGTATCCCTTAAAGACATCTATTATTTCAATCTCTGAGTCATATTTGTCAACGTCAAGGTGATGCAGAACCATTTTTCCAATGTGGACTACAGCACCTTGAGGTGGGGAACAGAAAATGGTTTGGTTGGGCAGTTTTAGTCTAGTAACGGTGTCATGCTGCTCGTAAGATAACAGGGCTTCTGCCTCTGGGGTGCTAACGAGCCAGCGGTTACCTGCCCGTTCAATTTTGGTTTCCACACCTGCATCTTTAAGGGTCGTTCTAGCCTGACAGTTTTGTTCAGGGGATTCATTCCTTAGACCACACAGGTAATTGGTAACGTCTCTGATAAATGGATTGCTTGGACATACCCAGTGGATGTCCTTGGTTTTGGTACACAAATCCAAATTAGGGACTAAATAAAGTTTGGGGTCAGCATCATGATAGGCTAACATTGAGGGGGTTTGTAGGTGTACGTGGGTCTCACCTTTCCAAAAACCAATATTCAATACTGATTTAAGCCTATACACGTTAGCTCTTTCAATGATGGGAAGGTTTAGCATAAATCCTATCTCCAAGTTGTCAGGATTTACAAATATTGGTATTGCACTACCTAGGCTGTAAGCCAGGTGTGTTTGTGGTGGTTGCAGGGTTTCACTAGAGGCAGATTTGAGAATCTTTTCAACCAAATCTACTGGTACCAAGTACGGAGGAATCCGTCCTTCAGCAAGGCTATTTACGGATGAACTAACCTCTCGAGTGAGCTCCTGCATTAAGTCTCTAACCACCTGAGTATACATCATGTCATTCTTTACCACTTCTGTGAGCGTTTCCAAAGCATGCATGGTGTTATTGCTGAGTGTGAAATTATAGATGTGAAACTATGTATGGACATTTGTTTTTATTAGTGCATGTTGAAAATGTCCTGATTGAACATGCACTTGTCCTATTTAATGCTATGCATTGTTCTCTTCGGCGGGGGCGGAGTTAGACTCCGGTCCCTGTGAGGAGAGTTTGGTGGATGGTTTAATTTGGTTCGCATGAACCCATTTGTACTCTGGACTTTGCACGCTGGCTTCTAGGTTCTTTTGAGCCCACGCGAAAGTCGTTCGGAGATGGTGTTTTAAATCAGTGACGTACTGGTGTGCCGTGTAGACGGTTGTCACACTGACGTCTTCGGGCTGGTAGATGAGATGCAGGGGAAGGGTCATTTGTCTCCCTGTCATCATCTGAAAAAGTGTCACCCCTGTGGAGCATGGTGAGGTAGAGCGCATTAGCATTAGGACCAGGGGAAGCTTGATGTTCCAGTCCCTGCCATGGCTGCTGACATGTTCCTCTAACATGCCAACCACGGTGCAGTTAATTCGCTCTACCTGTCCCGATGCCTGTGGGTGTTAGGGGATGTGGAATTTAACTTCCACGCCCAACATGTCGAAAAGCGTGGTCATAACGTTTGATGTGAAATGCGTTCCTCTGTCCGAGTTGATGGACAGGGGAAGGCCCCACCGGCTGAAAACGTGATTTAGCAGCAGGACTGCTGTGGTGACAGCGGTGTCATGCGGTGCCGGCAAACATTCGACCCATCCTGTGAAGCAGCATGTTATTGTCAAAAGATATTTGTTATCTCTTGACGATTTGGGAACTGGACCGATCCAGTCAATCTGCAAATGTGACCACGGAAATGTAACCCCCCTTCGCTGAAGCAGGGCTCGGTCTGGCGGTCGTGTGGGTTGTAACTGGCAGCAGGTTAAGCAGCCTTGTACATACTCCTGGGTGACCTGGGCCATTGAAGGCCGGTGCGCCACCTGTTGGAGAGTTTTCAGATTAGCTTTGTAGCCTCTGTGTCCTCCTACTGGTGGGTTATGAATGTGTGTCAATGTGATCCCAAGTTCGTTTGAATCTTTGGGCTGAATGGGCTGAAACTCATGGAGCAGCTCTTTAAGTGCTGTTCTCTCTGTTTCAGTGGTCAGTGCATCAGCTTTTTCCAGCTGCTGCATAATTTCTGCTTCGAAACCAGGATAAGGCTCAGTGGGTGAGTCCCTCTGGTTGATTTGGTGCTGGTTCTGTTGGGTTGGTTGCTATCGCATACACCAACAGGTTTCCTTCAGTTTCAAGCGTTGCGCCACAAAGGGATCCAGCAGGCAGAGCTTCGTGTCGCCTGATTTGGATCACGTTGGAAGGAAAAGTAAACACGGTGTCTGGAGAGTCCTGTCTGCCGGTAAAGGATAAGGGCAGGTCTCCAATGACAGGAATGCTCAGCTCAAAGTCGTGGAAGGAGCTTTCGATGAGCACCCCAAGAGGTTTCTTCACCACTTGGATCGGTATGTGGGTTGGATTCTCCACCAGAAGGTAAGATGAGCGGTTGTTCAGCTCAAGCAGGGGTGTGCCCCGGATGACCAGGTTTGACTCCTGGAAGTAAGAAAGAGGTTGAAAGAAAACCTGCGTGCTCTGTATTTGTTGTCCTTTTAGGATGACTAATCTGATAGGTACACCTGCAGTCTGTAGTGGTATTAGCACGTTTGTTTCGCTAGCCACCTGGCAAGCCTGTGGGATGGTTTGCCCTGATCGCATGACTTCAGGGGTGCCCAGGAAGGAACTTGGGGTCGCATGAGCCTGAGCCCACAGGACCTGGTTACAAGTGTCCAGCTGTGCACCTAGCCGTACCAGAAAGTCAGCACCAACAAACACTGGAGGATGTAAATTCTCCACAATGCTGAAAGGATGAGAGAGCTGTCTTGTGCCAATCTGTGCATAAAGTATGCACACCCCCGTTGCTTTCAGAAGCCGGCGAGGCCAGTCTGCTGAGAGCAAGTAGTGGCTGTGTTTTGTTTCAGCCAGATGGGGCTTTTCACGGCACAAAGAGCTGTACAGATCTCTGCTGATCGCAGATTTCTCCGACCAAAGAGCCAGCAGCACATCTGGCATGAATGTGCTTTCCAGGTGCACACCTTCGGCCACTCTGGGATTATAGGGTTCAGCTCCAGAGTGTTTCAGTGAGCAAAGGAAAGATCTGTGGCTGCAGAGAGAAGTTCTCTGATCGCCGAGAAGCGGTGGTGTGTCAGAGGAGTCAGAAATCGGCTCTGTTGAAGGCAGAAATGGTGCCAAGAGTTCTTTGGGCTCTTCTGAGCAGGTCACCAGGTGGATAGGGACGGACGGTCCACTTCCAGAAGTAAGAGGCTTGGGAGTCCCCACTTGGGCCCAAAGATGACCTTGATGGCAGTCGATGAGTGGAGCTAACCAATTCAACAAATCCTGACCCACAAGAAAAGGTTCTGTGTCCAAAGTACAGATGTAGATGGGGTGCACAAGGGTCATGTCAAGGAAAGTGATGTCTAACCACGCCCGTTTGTTGATGCATGACTAATCCTGAGTGTAGCTGGTGATGCCCACATTACAGGTCTCCATTTGGAACGGTTTTCCAAGAGACACCATAGCTCTGGTCACCTCATCAAACAAATCTGAGCACATCAGACTGATCTCGGAACCTGTGTCTAAAAGAGCATTTGCAGTTACACATCCTCCTATAACTGTCGAGCAGTATAAGTGGTGCGCGTTTTCACGGTGGTTTAGCTCACCTAGAAACCTTAGAAAAGGGGTTTTCTGATCACCTGCTGATGGGATTTTAGAAAGTTGTTGATGATTTTTCGGTTGGTCCCCCCACTTAATCAGATAAACTCTGTTAGAGGGGGGGTCTGGTCCACGTCTAGTCATGCTGACGGGGGTTTTGGGCCTGGCTTCCCAGGAGGGTCGGCAGGATTAGATGATGGCGGGGACGGCTGCGGCGTGATCTGACGCACTGTGTCGGCTAGCAACCTGCGAAAAGTCTCCTCCATCTCCTTTCTCATTGACTCTTCCATGTGCAGGTTCCAGCCTTTGTTGTCATGTGTGCTTTTCGCCAGTCAGTTTGCTTACCGTGTCGGGCTGGATCCGGCCTGTGCCATTTTTGAAACCTCTCACCTTCCATGCTGTCATGCTGACCTCTCCTATCATGAGAAGCTTTCTTCTGCTGCGGCTCAAAACCATGTTGCTTCTTGAACCCAAATCTAGTTTTAGGTTAAAAGGGAGGCATCCGGACCTAACCTCTTTTCCGGTTCGGTCTGAATCTGTAGAACCTTTTTATCACTGTCGGCTCCTTTGTTGGGCCGGACACGTGTTTCCCATGCAACCTGCGCGTATTTCCTGATTTCCTGCATGGTAAGCCTCTTGGTTCTACAATGCATGGTAACCTCATAACGCACGCTTTCATGAAGGTTGTGGAGGAACAAAGATTTGAAAGTGTGGTCTTCCTCCAAGCCGGGAGCATTTCGTCCCTGAAAATAAGCAACGGTATTATCGTATTACAGTATTATCGTCTCAAGCGACGGTAATACTCCTTCGGTGCTTCAGTTCTCTTTTGCTGAATTGCAAAAGCTCCAAGAGTCGCAGAAGCTGGGTCTGTGAACACAGAATATTCTTCTCTTAAAGCCTGACAAAGAGCTGAATAACGGTCACGTGTAGCTGCAGGAAGGCTTTCTATGACAACATGGACACTTCTGGATGTGGTTTTCCAGATAAGTCTCAACTTTTCCCGAGCAGAGGGATTATATAAGTCTAGCAGACAGCGCTCTACCTCTCTGAGATAGTCATCAATGGTGGATACTGTATTGCTAGGATCAAAACGCTCTATGTCTCGGGCCAGGGACTCAAGCTGACGCATCCGCAGTCCCTGTTCAGGGATCGGGGCCGGTCCATCTGAGTCCTCCCCTGATGACTCCTGCCTGCAGTAACTACGATAGGAGGGGGGCTCCAGTTCTGACCACCTACCTGGCATCGGCGGCCGCTCGTGGGACGCCGGTGGACCCTTCCTGTCATGAACTCTTGTCTGTGGACGCAGTTCAGAGAAGTGGGGTTCACCTGTGTCCCAGAAACGGTGCTCCCGTTGTCCTGGTGGGGGGAAAAGATCATAGCAGACAGTGCCAGGGGTCAGGTGGGAAGCAGGTGTTGCCTCATGATTTACATCATGCGAAGCAGTCCTGTTTCCCGCCCTAAGTTGTATAGGCACTTCCTTCCGTACCATACTGCTACATCTGTCCTGACCTCCTTCGCTTACCCTTCGTTCAGAAGATGCCTGAGGGCCCAATTCATCCAATGTCCTCCAGGTGTGACCCCCATGCTTTCCTTTGGGGTTCTCACACTCAGATCCTTCTGTCTGCAAGCTAACGAGATCCTCCTCTCGCTCCTCCTTGAGATGACAGCTGCCTTGTTCTAGCTCCCTAACTCTTTCCTCAGCTAAAACACGGCTCTCAGTCTCTCTGTTACGCAGATCAGTCTAGCATTAACCTTCGGTGGAATAGCGCAGATAATTCACCGAGGACATTTGCTACCAATTTATCCTTTGGCTTGCTTTGGACATCATCCACCAATTCCTGAATCCTTCTCTCACAGTCCTCTATGTTAAACTGATTCAGCCAGGTTTGTTCCTCCGGTGTCATTTTAAGCAATGAGCTAATGACACCCTGGGCCTCCATTCCAATGGAGGGGTCTGGGCCTTCAGCTCCTTTGACTGAAGAACCTTTACTATCCATTCTTTGTCAGCTATGGATAGCAACACACAACTGTAGCTTGGCACTACACAACAACAACAACAACACTGTAGTTTAGCTCAAGGCTAAACAACAACTGCTAACAACAACTGTTAAGTAGTTTCACTTAACTGTTAACAGCAACACGCACTATGACTGACCCTTTACTGCAGGAAGTGTGTTCAAATACGTGCGTTTAATCCGGCTGCGCAGGGGAAAATCAACCCTGTGACTTACAACTCCTATGTTTAGGAATGTTTAATGCTCTTGTTTAACTTTCAGAATATTAACTGTGAGTGACATGAACCACTAACCTTTCAGCCAGTAATTAAGTGATAATGCTGTGGCTTTGTTTGTGATGTAAGTTATTTAAGAACAGGTGTTCTACACATGTGTGGAAAATAGCAAAGTGTTTTGGAAATTCAGAGGTGACAAAGAATGACAGTTAAAACCGCTTAATTGCAACCTTAGTTTCAAAACCACAGCTCAATTTTAACCACTTGTGATAAGCAGAAGGGGGAGAAGAAAAAAAAATTAAAAAAACAAATGTTTTCAAAAGGAATTAAAAAAATGATAATAAGTTGGGGAAAAATAAAAAAAATATTAAAAGAAATAACCATGAAGAAAGTTTTTCACCTGAATTTTTAACGGTGACTGCAACTACCTATCCTGGCCACCAGATGGAGGCAGGGTGCCCTTCACTTTGGGAAGACTGAGCTGTAATTACACACAATGTCCAGCCGATGGGGAATCGTGTCCCTCATCAAAACAATTATGCTGCAATTACACACAACGTCCACCAGATGGAGGCAAGGTCTCTCTTTTCCACGCAGAACACGACACAGCAGATGATTGATCAGTAGTAGACGCTGGATGGTGCTGTCTGTACTGGTCAGCTTCAATATAACTGACTTCAAGTTCAGAAATCAATATTTAAACCTCAGATTAACCACTTTAAACCACCACAAACACGTATATATTTAGTAGGAATGTTCCTTAATCAATTATGACTGAATAGCCCTTTTGGCAAGGTGAGCAGTCAAAATGTGCTGGAATATAGGTTGTGTTCAATTCAATTCAAAAGTTGCTGGTCATTCAATCTAGTCTAAAGGACACCAGTAAGGTAGACTAGCCCACGCCAAATAATGTTATGCCAGAAGCTGATTGAATATGATTATTATTATTAATTATAATTTGTTATTATAATTTAAATAATAAGTCATTAAAACTCAAAAATTAGCTATAACAAATATGATTCAAATGTTGGTGATGCCAGAGCTAGAAGCTTGTAATGATTTATACTACTAATGCATTTATTATTTAGCTGTTATGAACTCAGTTGCGCCGGAACAAATGACCTGATCGGACTCTGACCGATAAGATTTATCCAGCAACGGTGATAACTCAACTTATAACTGCAATTAGAGTTTAAACCGTTACCCTTTTATCACCAATCCAATGAAAATGTCTCTGTGTTAATATCGGATGTTAATTCCGAAAAGAAGTAGCTCTGAATTCTGAATAACCATGCAACTGTGAATTGCAATGAACACAAACAATTACTATTCCACAAGTTGGCTTTACTGAACCAAAGCAATTCCCTGTTACAGTAATTCTCTGATTCAACAACCTTGGGACACTACTCGCTACTAACTAAACATGCAAAATATATGTGGAAATAAAGGTCAAAATGGATTAAGATGAGAGGTAGCAAATCTTAGTTCAACTCACAGTTGTTAAACATCACATTCAAGACGTCGGCATTTGACGTCGCAGCATTGAGAGGCAGAAAACCGCTTTGAGAATCCAGACGGACGCCTCAAGGTTTCCACAACAGCTAGTCAGTTTAACTACGTGACACCCTCCCAAGATGGCGACTATGCGTGAGGGGAGGTCCTAATGATGCAACCAGGGGTGGACTGGGACAAAAAAATCGGCCCTGGCATTAGCTTAAATATTAGCTTAAATTAAGACGTATTAAATTATTTTTTCAAGTCAATAAACAGCTCTTGCCACTTATCGGTTGGGGCTGCCCTTCTCAAAACCTGTTGCTGAATGGGACAGATGACCTAAATTTCATGTGAGCACCGATTTACGGCAGTCTGAGCTCCCCTTAAAGGAGAAGTCCGGTCAAAATCAGAATTCAAACTGCTGAAAGTACTTTAAATTTAAAACTACTACATACTGTGCAAAAAATTATAGGTTTTTTTAATTAATAATAATTCTCATTTAATCATGTTTATGTGGAGGAATCCATCTTGGTCAAGAATAGTACTGTCACCACCCATTTTTTGACGTCACTCGGCGGACCCGCTGTTGAGCAAGTTTCAACGCTCTGTTTGTCACGGCGCACTATTTTCCAAAATGGCGACGACTGGTGCTCTGTACGAAGCAGAGAGTGATGAAGTATTTAGTGACAGTGATGAGAGTTCCGTGGAGTCATCATCATCTGATAGCGATATGGATGTTTTAGAAGAGTTTCTTGACAGAAACCGGACTTTTGACGGAATCCAGCGTACCTATTTCCATTGCAAACTCAGTCGGGTCCTACAGTATATATATATACACGCGCGTGTGTGTGTGTGTGAGCGCATGCGCTCCGCGCAGCACGGCTTTGCCGGCGCTGCAGCGGAGCGCGCGCACACACACACACAGCGGAGGAGAGATCGCGCTGAAGTGACTTAAGTTATATATTTGCCCCCTAGTAAATAGGGCAGGTGGTCATTATTGTATAAATAATAAAATATAAAAGCATTCCAGCACATGCTGGGGCGGAGGGATACCATGTGGTATCCCTCCGCCCCTCTGGTCGGTAACCATCCCCGTAACTTCTAAATTAAAAATTAAAAATTTAAAAATAACTTACTGAAAATCCTCGCCCTCATGTCATGTTCAAAACATTCTTCTTCGAGATGGTCACTGCATATGACGTGTTTTCTCTCTGGCCAGAAGTTAGATGGCAAATCCGCTCTTCAAGTTGGCAATCCAGCGCCGAGCCCGGTGGCTCATGAATCGGGAAGTTGAAATAAGCTATGTTTTTTCCACTTTTACCAGTTGTGTTGGAACATCCGATGGCCATGCACGTGGGCATTGTTGCTTCAGCAATAGCTCTTGGGAATGTCAGCGGTGAAGTCCTCTGGAAATCCGAAATAATTATTGATGATCGCAGCTGTGTAGAACGGCTCCTATTGACTTTGCATGGAAAGCGGAGAGAAATGCTGTCGCCGCTTCCGCTTTTCTACGTCGCAGGATGTGATGTCAAACGCCCCTTACTGCCCAAATATGGGCAGTAATGTCAGCCCCCATACACAGTGATTCAGACAACAATTTATGTTTTTATTTTCTTATTGATTAAAGATAAGTTCATTAAATAACCACGAACGTATTAGTTTTAGTTATAGCTAATGATACCCTGATTTTTCCTTGTTGACCGGACTTCCCCTTTAATCACGGGAGTTAACCTGCTTCTACATTTATCATCCTCAAGTCAAAGTTTATCATGCCCGAGGGAAGCTAAAAGAGGAAAACTGTAATGTTCTGTTGTGGTTTTGGTTATTTTTGGTTAGTTAGTCAACCTTTCTGTTTTAGGATTCATTTCTGTGTTGTGGTGTTTTGATTTGTGCTTAGTCTGTTTGTAGTCTTCTAGTCTTGGTTTTATTTGCTTAGGGGTTTTCTTTATTAGTCAGTATGTTCCCTCTATTGCTTTCACCTGTTTTGGTTATTGGTCCCGCCCTTCTCACCTGTTCCTTTCTCCTATTTAAGCCTGCCTTAGTTGTTTGTTGCTGGAACGTCTTGTGTGTACCCCTCGCGCCAGTCTGCGGTTAGCCCTCTCCAGCCTCCGGTTATTTTTGTATCCCTCCTGCCTGTCTGTCGGTCCGTGCCTGTCCTGTTTTTTGAGTCTGCCTTTTGCCACCTGGATTTTGTTATTAAAACCCTTTCTTTAAGTTCCAGCTCAGTGTCCGGCTTACTTTTGGGTTCTCTCGTCACAAATCATTACAAAAACTGTCTGAGGAGGCCAAAAAGAGAAAACGAGGCAGGGATTGCTCCAGAGTAAAAACAAGAGTGAATCTTGCAAAGGAATCTGGTCGTTGCTGTTCGATGAAAGAGCAATCCAGATTTTTCCACTGTTATTATTAGGCTGGTAAGTTATCTTTTTGCCTGTTGTATACAGAATATGCGAGAGTATATAGTTTTCAGTTTTGAAGGCAACCAGGCTAAAAGTTGTTCTTAGGCAACAAAACAGATATGACATTTCCATGATCAGACATATTTTTGGTTCTCTGATGTAGGATTTAATCCAGAGGGGTGAATGTGGCCCTGTCTTTACAAGTAACTCTACGACTTCCCAATCTGCTGGCTCAAAGTGGTCTGTTACTAGATTCCAAAACACGGAAGGAGACTGTTTAATTTTACAACAGTGCAGGGTACCAGTGGTCTTCATCGGCGCTAAACCTGGAAGTTACAGGTTTAGGGCTCCTAGTGGTCAAAAGTGGCAGCTGCTTTAGAAATATTTCCAAACATTTGACAAAATAGCCCAAATGTACAGTTCAGAAAACACATTTGTTTGTGCTTTGGGTATTTATCATGGTACTTTAGTCCGCAAACCGGGTCAGATGAGTTTGACCTGTTACTCAGCACTGCATGAGGGAGAGGAGGAGAAGAAGGTGAAGAAGGGAGGGGTAAGGTGAGGGCGTGTACGCACTGCACATCAGCTTGGGGCATAATTATTTCAAAAGAACCAATATACATTCCTATCAGATGTTAAACACTTTTGGGGGGAATTGATGACAGACAGGCTCATTTTCACATTTGAAATATAGATAAAACAAAGTACAAGCAGAAAGGGCACTTTTCTAATCCAGGGCAAAAAAGAGCAGGTGCATGAGCACCATTAGGGGTCTATCTGTGCACATAAATGTTCAAAACCATTTGATCATTGTATTGAACAATAAATGCTAACTTTAACATGCTGTTAGCCTTTGTTCTGTTGTCAAATTATGCATGGTCTGGTATAAATCTGCTACCCTCCACCCAGTCGTTGGAGAAATAGTTAACAGAGAAAAGGTTAGAGGTGAAATTGAATTTTGTACAGTAATCGAACATTGTTTTTAAGTTGCTTTGTTGGACGTCTCCTGCCACAGTGTCCAGCAGTGTATCATGTCAACACTCTGGCACTTGTACCTAGAAGGCAGCAGAGTCTCAGTCTGGCATGTCGGCCCAAATGATGCCAGTCAGTGAGAGTTGATGCCGTTGGGCAGAGAGAAGAATGGAAGATTCAAGGACACCATTCTCACTCAGCCAGTACCCGATCCAAGCACACAACCTACCACTGACACTGCAACAACTTGTGTTAACACTGATGAGATCCACCCGGGCACTGCTCAGAGCATTTTCTATTTACCAACCACTGCAAGTAAAGAAATTAAATTAGTTTTTCATAGTGTGATACTACGATACAGCTGCTGGAGCTGGAGTGCCCCATTATAAAATACCAGGGTTACTCCCAGACTCCCACAGCACATATTACAGTCAGAATCTAGATATTTATTTAGTAGTTAGATTTCTTATTTTCACATTTCTAACAGTAGGTTAGATATTGAGTTTGACTTTTCCGGTTGTGGATCTTGTGGAGACAACCAAGAACAGTTCTGCACTCAAAAATCTATCTGTTTAAGTTTAATACAAAAAAAATGGCCAGAATTAATTAGGCCTAACACAGTGGTCACCAACATGGTGCCAGCGGGCACCAAGTAGCCCCCAAGAACCACATGTGGTGCCCATGAGCCTGTTCTAAAAACAGCACAACCCACCAGTGAGCTGCATCTAAAATTTTATCTTATTCTGTTCATCTTCCTGTTTATTCACATTTGCATTTATATAGATTTAAAAACAACAATATCTGTAACAAAGCATAAAAACATGTTTATTTTACATAAAGTTAAGGTGAATACTGACTCTTCCTGTTCAAAAGGTCAGTATGGGTAGCCCTTCGTATGACACAACACCAATGAAGTAGCTCTCGGTTTCAAACAGGCTGGTGACCCCTGGCCTAACATATTACGTCATACCTGTCCAGGGTGTACCCCGCCTCTAGCCCACTGACTACTGGCGATTAGCACCAGCCCCCCGTGACCCTGCATGAATAAGGCGGTATAGAAAATGGGTGGACGGATGGATATTCATCCATAATACAACTGATTTTAACATAGCAGGTTCACCATTGCTGTACACCACATTTACATGAAGCTAAATGAAACTACATCAGTCAACATTCCAATCAAAAAGTTTAGCTAATAAAGTAGCTGTTAACATCATTCATGAGCACCAACTTTACAAGGCAATATGCTTGACTATTGGTTAATATTTAATACAATGCAAAATTGTATGCACAGTTTTTTGGTTTTTCCTTCTTGCCTTACACTTCTATCGTCCCCAACTCCCACAGTTGATGCTGTGATGAATGACCGAAGGCAGCATGGCTGGGCTGATGAAGCTCGACCGCATGCAAACAAGAGATTGGAGCAGTAAAACAAGGACATGGGCGGGGAAGCACACAGGCGGCTGAAAAGGCATCATCATGAACCTCAGAGGGAGGGAGACACATGATGTCAAGACAAAGCTTGTTGGCTTGTAATAGCTCTGACAAAGCTGTGTTTAACTCTTTAAAGCCGCAAAAATGACACACAGGGGGCCTTGCCTGACAAGTGCTTGTTGTTGAGCCGTCCCCTCTTATCCATAATTGTCAAAATCCTTTCCAAAACAAGCTTTTAAATCATTTCTGTTTTGTCTCAACAACAGCTTTGTTTTCAATATTTAAAAATAATTTATTCTGGCCGAAACATTGAATACGTTCAGCATATAAACTAAACTGGACGTGTAAGATTGGTATGGCAATATGTTGACCTAGATTTGACTAGACTCTCTTATGCTAGTCTATTTTTCCAACCAGAAGTCTCAACTGTATTTCAGTTAATGAGAGACTGTCACAACAACAGTCCCACCTTTCAAACAAGAATCTCCAGCATGGTAATTTCTATGTGGTAAAAATGTTTCCTGTTGCTTAGACTACAGTCACAGCTGTTTATGTCTGTTGATGAAGTGCTGATGTAAAAAAAAAAAAAAGCAACAAACAGGTTGGAGCAGTTTTGGTAATGCTGTCCTCAGTTCTTCTGAAACTGGATTTGTCAGAGTTGTCTTTGTGTGTTATATAGCCATGTAGCTAGTGTGAGATTTTTACATGGAGCTGTGTTTAAAATAATTGCAGTCCAACATTACTACAATATCTCTGTTTATGGTAGAAATTATATTTCTATGAGAAATAATTCACTAGTGGGTGGAGCAGAACGTTAGAAAACCAACAGGCCCAGCATTTAAGGTATACTCGCTGCTGATTCTGTGTAATTGAATCATTAATTGAAAGGACCTTGTTCAACACAGGAGCAGTGTGAGTTCAATCAGTGAGGTCATTCATTCTGTAAAAGAACTGGTATCGAACAGTTGGCACCTATTTAAAGACAAAGGCAGTAAATGTTGTGCATCCTGGTTCTAGTGCACTCCTCTCTGAAACAGAGTAAAATTGATGATTGTAGAGCTCAAGAACATTGTACTTTGTCTTAAAATTTAGATGGAGAGGTGAAACATAGAAATAAGGGCAGAAAATGATAGACAACTAAGGTGAAATGATCTCAAATGCTTTCAAATGGAAACCACTACCAGAAAGCTGTGGAAGAAAACGGAAAACTACCATTCAAACAGATCACAGAATAACCAAAATAGAAGAATCTTTGAGTAACCTGCAACAGGGTGATCAGAGAAGGTCCACAGTTCTTCTACCTGTTCTGCTAACCCTAGCCCTCACAAAGTCCAACTGTGGAAACCTGTTGTGAAGAGGCTTTCATTGGCCCAAAGACACATTTCCTTGCCAAAAGATTGATCTTATCTTATTTCACATCCATGGGAATACCTTAAAATACTGGATGAGATCAGGTTGCCTTAATCTGACGTGGAAGTGCCCTTTAGATGGGTGTCTCAACAATGACCCCAAACCAACAAATAAGTGAGCAGCTCCTTTGTACCACACCAAAACGATTAACAATATGAAAAAGGCATCGAAGTTCCCCAGACCTTAAACCCCCCAAAAAAACTTGTAAGGTGACATCAAAAATCTCGGCAAAGGTCCACCGGCCAAAACTCAAACCCGGGACGGCTGTGTCGAGGACTGAGGCCTCCGTACATGGGTTCTGTCCTGTACCCCTGCATCTCCGTCATGCGCCATGTGTTAGGGAAAAAAAAACATACCACATTATTTAATGAAAATGAAGATGATCAATCCACAGAGGACTTAATCCAAAGTTGCAAAGAAATGTAAACTGAACTGAAACTGAAAAACTGATGTGGCAGCCAAGTCCAATTAGCTGAAATTTTATTGCAGCAACTCAACATGGTACTCAGTAGCTTGTATGCATATCTGACAGCGTCTGTCATGAGATGACAGATGGTGTCCTGGGGTCAGCAGTCCAAAAACAATGAGGAGGGAATAAATGTCTGTGACCTCCACCTGCAAAACCATGGTTGCTTTTTTGGGTCATCTCATTGTTGCCCTTGTAGTGGACCTGTTGTTAATGTCATTAATAGCAGAACAGCCGACACTAGGTAACAACTTCTGCTACTGAACTGACCTGATCAATCTTTCACAAGTTTAACTGACCTAATATTATAATCTGATTAAAAAGTGTTGATTTATTTTTCTTGAACAGCATACAATATCCAACAAAAATTGCATCCAAGCTTTCCACTGCACACACTGATATTTTGATGGCACACACACACACACACACACACACATATATATATATATATATATATATATATATATATATATATATATATATATATATATATATATATATACACACACAAATACAGGCATACAGACAGGAGACAAGTATGCATGGTTACAAAGCCAGCAGTTTTAAAGTTGTTAAATTAAGGTCTTGAAATATATGTCATGGTCTTTGAAGTTCCAGCGACCTAAAACACTCTGCATTCAAATAAAATGTTGTTGTCTCAGTTCAAGTCCCACAGAAGCACACGTCTTGAGAATTTCAAACGGAACTTGTCTGATGGCCCAAACTGCTTGAAGTTTAGCTTCGGCATGGCACACACACTTCGTCTGATCCTAATTTTGCTTCTCCCTTTGAAGGAACACACACACAGACACACTCTTACACATTACTATCCTTTTCCCTTTGATTTTATTTTCTGTAGCAGATCGCTGGTCCCCTTTGCTTGTTCATTCTCATGTATAAGTTATATTACTATATTTATGTTTTTTTATTCTACAAATTGAGTCTTTCTTGTCTGACCTGCTCAGTAATCCTGTCCTTTATATGAAGAAAAACAAATCAACAGGCTCACAATCAGCTGGACCACAGACAGGGATGGTGAAATCATCGGTTTGGATTGCATGTGCGATTCATTTGATCAACAAAGTAAAATCTCTGATTTACTTTAAAAAAAGTCAAATTAGTGGAAGACACATAGCAGGATCCCAATAAATGTCAGACATTTTGCAGTCAACCTGACCTGGTCTGCATCAGCTGAAGCTCAGAAACAAGAAACCTCCAACAGTTCTTGAAAATATGAAGGCCAACCATTCCTTTTGTACCTGCAGCCAAGTTGTTATTCTGAAGCAGTACCTTTACAAACAAAAGAGGGTGCATATGTGATATATGCAGAATCGCTGTAGTGGGTTCCAGACCATTTTGATAATCCAGAGTTAAACTCTATGAACAAAATTTTCGTTCATAGAGTCATGGCAAAAAAAAGTTTCCATAATTGCTAGTCCTAATCTCTAAACCCTGTGGAAGAAAAGCAACAGCCAAGGTGCAGCTAACATCCACACGATGAACTGATTAGCATCAATGATGATGACCCTAATGGTTCAGGACTGATGTTCTGGGTTAGATTTCTAGCCACAGAATTTGGGCACCTTGGAGTCATTGAGCTGATCATGAACTCAACTGTATACCAACCTATTCTTGAGTCAAACGCGACAACTCTTTCTGAAGGATGGCTTCACAAAATGCTGGATAAACAACCGAACAGTGGTCCAAAGAGAAGGGCTGGGAAAAAAATGCAGTGCAGGTATTGCAATAGCCCAGATAAGGTCCAAACATCAGCTTGATCAAAGAGCTGTGCAGAAAGAAGGTATGTACACCTCTATTGATATAAATGGAAGCAATGCTGTAATGAATAGTGCTCCAACACTCTGATACAATGTAAGGGACTGGTACATTTATAGAAAAAAAAGACTAAAATCTGTTTGCAGTTAAAGGTTGCATTCTGAGAAGTCATGGATTTAGTTTTACTCCACGGTTCCCCTATATTTTAGCTGGCTTTGTCCTTTTTAAACTTCAATAAAATAATAAGGAATAACCGAACCAAAGCAAACCATTTATGAGGCCCATATCTAATAAAGGAATAAGATCTTTGACTCTGATCCCACCAAGTGCTGGCAGTTATCAGTGTATCTGACCGTGGCATGAATTCAACCGAAGATAAAGTAATTTAAGGTATATTATCCCAGTGAACATTTAGCTCAAACATCCAGCAGAGTTGTAGTGTGCCAGCAGTTATCTGGAGCAGTGATTACCTAAAAGATTTGAGTCAAATCTTTTCCTGAATGCTTTTTTTGTTGTTGTTAAAATCATTAAAAAGTATGGCACTTCTGTAGTGAATAAAGCCTTGGCTTCTTTTTCTGAGTTCACATGCTCGAAATGAATTGAACATATCTCAGGAACTACAAGGTTTGTCTGATTTGTTCTGGTATCACAATAAAGGTAATTCTCCAGAGAATATTTCAGAGGTCTAAAAATCAATACCTAAATTACTGAGTGAGAGTAAATGAATATGGAACACAACTGAAACATTTCCATCTTAACAATTGCACTTTATAATCTGAATATTATTTTGAAAGCATGTAGTTTGTATCCAGAATATCAAATGAACCACAGTAAAGAATCTGACCATTAGCTGTACCAAAGTTCATGCAAAAAAAAGGTGAAGCATAGAAATTTTACAGATGTATTAGCTGATAAAAATCAAAGCAAAGCTTCTAAATTAGCCATTGTGGCACCATGTGTGCCATTTGAAACTCCTCAGGATTTTAACTTGGGCTTTTTTCTTCCTCGTCTCTTACCATAGATTGTCATTCCATCTAATGATTGTTTTGGGGACTTGCTTAGAAAAATCCATCAAACGTGTATTTACCCATAAAAAAAACATTCAGGGGAATTAAGCTCTGACTCCATATGGAGCACATGCATCATGCAACATTTAAAACTGAATTATAGAACAATAAAAATACAAATAAGAAATAACACCAATCAGCTATGAAAAGTTATAAACACAGCTGGAAACTGATGTAGATGTACTCAAAATGCAACACCAAAATATTGCCAATATATCACAATAACAACAAAGTCACACTGTCCTCATCAGCGTGGTTCACCATAATGATCACCATCATTTAGTTGAAGAAATGATATATTATGTGATATTATATACAGTATAATATATTCATTCACGCAATTTAAAAAAAAGACTGATTTGAGCAGGGAAAACAGATGACATGTCTGGGTACACAGCTGTGTACTGGAGAACTCAGTCTTGTAAATACGGTTTAAACAAGTTGGATAAGCGGCGGATATGCAAAATGCCCATATTGGTTAATGTATAGCATGTCTGGAGTGCTTTTGCTGGTAGAAGTGCTGTTGCTACCGGTTCTAGGGGTGCTCAGGTTACGCGGGTTAAACGATCTCTACCGTCCAGCAGCCGGTCTTTACAGTCGTTATGCACTTAAATGCCAGAGAATGTTTGAAGAATGAGCTCTAAAAGATTGGTTTCCCCGCTCTCATTTTCTGGACTCCTTTAAAAGTGTCTCCAAAAGAAGTTCAGAGCAAATGTAGTAAAGCTGTGTGTCCTCCCATTCACCCCGCGTGGAACAGAGATTTTCAGTGTTGCCGTACCGGAGCTGAAGGCATTCTGTTTCTTGATATTTGTCCTGACTACAACTAAATCGTTTCATCGCAGGTACTGGTAACAGATCACACTCTGCTGTTCCCCCTCCAGCCGCCGTCTTCCACTTTAACAGTGAGACAAACAGTCGAGTCGGTTGTGAAACCTATTCCATCCCTCTGGAAAGTTGCAAATCTTGCCCACTGATTATGTTGCAAGCGCCGACACAATGTCGTCTTTGTTTCAGCACAGTGAGCTCACATTGTTTTGCTTTTTTACATCTGCAGGAAGGCTTTCTTTAAAATGCACTCAGCTTTAAATAGTAAAGCCGTTTTTTTTTTTGTTACTTTCAAGAGCAAACGAGTGGGTTTCTGTAGAGTGAGATTTTAGGGAAAAGAAAAGGTATGAGCAAAAGCAGAGTATCCTTTTATCTTCTGTGAAACTTTGTCATGCATTTTTAATGGCCTGAGATCAGTTCATGCCCACCCTCAAGCCAAAAATATCCCAATTTCTGCACTGATCTCAGCGCTGTGAGCTTCACAGACAAAACACGGAAGGGAACCTACTGTGCCTCGCAAAAGTATTCATACCCCTGTAACCTTTGTACATTTTTTCACATTGCAATGGCAAACCTACATGGATTTACCAACACCGAGTGGATTTATAAGATAACCGTGGCTTAAAGTTCTCCGCAACTTTCTCCCTGACCTGTCTGCTTTGCTCCCTGGTCTCCATGTTGCTAGCTGTTCACTAAGGCTCCTCTGAAGCCTTCTCGGAACGGCTGGATTTATGACGGTATTAAATTACACACAGGTGGACTAGATTTCATAATTTGGTGTCCTGTGAAGGCAGTTGGTCCCACTGGATTAGGAGCATCAAAATAAAGGATAATAAAGGATGCTGTATACAAATGCATTATTCAAAAGAAAATATAAAAATTATGAATATTTTTCTTTCACTTCACAACTGTGCACCACTTTGTGTCACTCTATCACATTAAGTCCCATTAAAACACTCGAATTTCACAAAATGTGAACAGTTCAAGTGGTAGGACTATACCTGCAACGTGCTGCATAGTGTTATGCTAATAGTCATGCTCAGCTGCATTTTGCAAGAGAAAGTCCTTGAAACATGAGTCCTGTCCTCCATGTGAACAAAAAAAAAAACAGCCACAAGCCTCGGTTATATGCACTGTGAGAAGGGCACAAGCATTTGCTGCCAGTTTTACACACAGCCCCTCGAAGGTGGTTTTTCTAATTTCCTTTTGCCCTTACAAAACACAGAGAAGGCCATAAATCAACAGAACGTGTTGGATGTTAGCAAGGCCTCACACCAGGACTCATCTCCTCACGGTTCGCTTGGAGTTACAGTCACATTCTTTGGCTGTGTTTACCTCCGGGGACCAATGAGCTGACAGCACGCAGGGAGCATCACTGGCATCTCCAAAAGGGTTCACTGAATGTTCTTTTGATGCACTTAAAGGGTTTATTTGAATGTTTTCCAGTGAGAATGAAGTCATAATTATAACTTACTGTGATCAGTGACATTTTTCTGGTAATTGTTTAATTGTTGCTAACATTTTAATATTTCATGCTTGTGTTTATTTTATTGCTGCTGGATGCCATGTGTCTGATGTAAACCTGTTGACTTACTCAGGAAATGGCAACGTGAGGGAAGGGTATCAGCACAGATGTTCAGCTTCAGAAAACAGGAGCAAACTTAACGACAGTCTCTTACGAAAGCATAGACAATTATTATCTGCTTGTTTAGTAATATATTCCATAGACGTAGACATTTTCAGCTTGAATTGTTCTAAATGGCAAAGATTAGCTAAAATCAGGCAGTATCTGATTAACGTCAGCCCCCCTCTTCTCTGAGGATTTCATCTTTTTTTCTGCAAAATCAATGCGACAAGATGTACATCTTCTACAAGTAAGGGAACTATTAAGCTGATGACACACTGCGCGACTTTCACAGTCATCACAGATTTGAAAAGGGCTGGATGTTTACATTATCAGAGTGTTTTTGGTTTCTTCACTGAAGGACTGCTGATATCACACCGAACAACTGGACCTGCTGAGGAATCACACTACAGGAATAAACAGACCAACTGAGGCCAACTGAACGCATCAAACTCTTGAGGAAATTCTCCCAAGGGCAACAGCCTGAAGGCACAACTATACCAGTAAGTGGTGGTAATAAAGGGTTGTCTCACTAATAGGACCGGTTATATTTCTGTGCCACTCCCTCCTAAAATGAATGAGATGCAATTTAAAATATATCTATTTTGACCCACAGGATTCAATTCATTTCAATTTACATAGCACCAATTCACAACACCTCATCTCAAGGCACTTTACGAAGTCAAATTCAATCAAACCATCCAGACAGATTGGTCAAAAAGTTTCCTATATAAGGAAACCCAGTAGATTGCATCAAGTCTTGACAGGCAACATTCACTCCTCATGAAAGAGCGTAGAGCCACAGTGGACAGTCGTCTGCATTGTCGATGGGTTTGCAGCAATCCCTCATACTGGGCATACATGAAGCGACAGTGGAGAGGAAAACTCCCTTTTAACAGGAAGGAAAAACCTCCAGCAGAACCAGGATTAGTGTGAACGGTCATCTGCCTCGACCGACTGGAGTTAGAGAAGACAGAGCAGAGACACAAAAAGCACAGAAGCACACATTGATCCAGGAATCCTTTCTATGTTACATGGTAATAGTGGGTGATCTGCCTCCCCTGGATGATGTCACAGCTAACAGAACGCCAGACCAGATGTACTTACTATGAAAAAAATGACAGAGAACAAAAAGTTAAAAGCTGAAATAACAACAAACAATGCACATTGGAGAACAGTTGGAGAACTCAGCAGAGTGACAAAAATAGGCCCTGATGTCCTCCAGCAGCCTAAGCCCACTGCAGCATAACTACAGAGGTAGCTCAGCGTAAGCTAAGCCGCTCTAACTAGAAGCTTTGTCAAAAAGGTAAGTTTTAAGTCTAGTCTTAAAAGTAGACATTGTGTCTGCTGAAAAAGATTTGGATAGTGTTGACTGTATTATTTGTTGTACTCATGTTGAGACATCTGAACATGTATTTGAGGTTGTGGTTTTTTTGTGGGTTTTGGAATGACTGTTAAGATAGAAATAAGAACATTTTTCAGATTACTGTAAACAATGACAGACAGCAATGTAACATTGAGTCTGGATTGGGCAAATAAACATTAAGAATGTGTGACAAATAGGTTTATTCTATGCGGAACATATTTCATTCTGAAATGTCAATTCGTTAAATTAAGTCTCATTATGTGCAATATGTGAATTCTTTGGTTTATTTCAATAAAGCCCATTTATTATTTACTGTGTTTTAGTCATAAATATCTTCTGTTTTTTTATCCCTAGTTGAATGTAATCAGTTAGAGAATAGTTTGTATTATGCCCAGTGCTGTGTTGCATTTGCATTGATAATGTTGCAAAGTTACAAATAAAGTTCTTTCACAAGTCAACATTTCCTGACTGGGAATCTAGGGTAGAATCGGGCAAAGATCCTTTAGTGTGTCTCCAGATTTAGTGATTATATAACTAGACCTAAAACAAATACAATCCAGCTTTCCAGGCCTTTATCGTACACAGTAGAAAGGTATAACATGATTTCACAGCACAGGCACGTATATTTGTTGTTGACCTTTTGATGTAAATACTTTTCCCAAGTGGAAATGATTCATATGATGAGATGTTATTTTTTTTTTGCAACAAATAGAAAACATAAAGCTGTTGTCCGATTGTCTGTAAACCAAATGGTTGTTACAGCAACCTTTATCATATAAAAAAGAAATCAATACAGAACACCGCTTTTGTGCAGTCAGACGAGAACATCTCAGGAAATGTAGGCTGCTGGATCCATGCTATTTTGGCACAGATGGGCCTCCTGCTAGCCCACAGTGGAAGCACTCCACACCAGCTGAACACATCCTGCTGCTGCCCCGCTAGCTAGAGCCGCACTCCGCTACTGCTGGTTAATGGACTGCTTTAAGTGCTGCGGGGGGGGGGGGGGGGGGTGGGGGCGGCTGTAGTGAGTCAGTGTGTGAGTGTTTGTGTTTCTTGCCTACACCTCCACCACCAACACCAAAACCACCCACCATTTCTGCTCTGACGTTCACAGAACTAGGCTTTTGCATCATCCAAGCGGAGCTGCACTCTGCACGTGTTCAAAATCCTTTTGGCAACAAGTCGTTTCACATTTTCCAAGACAGGATGCGGGAAAAATCTGTAGCACGTCTATCTGAAGTGCTTGCACTCTAATGCAAAATGCCGCAGTGCTTTGACAATGTGAGGGAAAGGACATGCAGTGGGGAAGAAGTGCCTCCCTGAGCCACAACTAAGAAATAATTTCATAGTACACAAGCAGCCCTAACCAAGCCTGCAGCATCGCTCTCTGTCCCCATCATGGCCCAGTTGAAGCTTGCTTCTCAGTGACAGGGTGGTGGTGGTGGGGGGGCATGGAACATGGCACAAGGCCACACCATATGGTACTGAAGGTGGCAAGTGTATCGCTCCGCAGGAGAGCTGCTCTGGAAGAGGAAGGACCCCGTCCTTCTGACTAATTAACATCTGATCTAGGCGCTTTACTCTTGACCTTAAAATGAGGACGTGAGGTCCAAAATAATGCATGTTTCAGGCAAACGTTTTCCTCAAGTACCACCTCCCCCCCCCCAGCTGCACCCTCTGTGATCTCATAGGCCTAGAATAATAAGCAGTTGGCGTGCTATCAGCCTGCAGCTCCATTATAGCTTCCAGATAAAGTTGGGCAGATATCCGGAGGTGCGGCGCAGCAGCAACACTCCGTAATAATAGTGGAAGCCGTTACAGTGACATGCAATTATCATGTAAGACTAGCTTTAAGAAATCCTCAGAGCGTCGGCTCCTGAAATGAGCCTCAGCAAGCTTAGCATTTAGATTAAACTTGAATAGATAAAGTGTTGGTAGGTGGTGTCGGACGATTGTTTCCCTTTAGACATACAAGTGCGAGGAAATGAAATTTAATAAAACAAGCTGTTAGCTACAGGTGTCTGTTAAACTGGATAATTAAAGGATGCATTTCAACATCCTCTTTGGGCGGTGATCAACCAATGGGACAGAAGATCTTCCATTTGATTTCGTTTGCCACACAGCTATAAATCAGGACTGAATCTGAGGCATCACCTCCTTCAACAAAAATCATCCTGCAGTTACAACATAATTACAGAAAAACCCCAAAATATTTCATCATGTGTTATTTAAAGTAAAACTCTAACTTGGTTCAAGGGAAACTTTATCACTTTGAGGTTTAAAACGTTATGGCTTTAAAACCACTAAAATCCTCAGTAATTCGGCTTCTACTGTTGAAATTATCAGTGAGATGCTAGAGTTGTCTCTGGTTGTCTTGAGCATTAACCAACACAGCACTCCCCCCTCCCTCACTTGTTGCTCTGCAGGTCAGCTTGCTAAAAGAACACAATAACACTTTCCCCTCAGTTACGAGAAAGACAAGATCAGAAGCATTTCCGGCTGCAAAGAGACACTGACAGCCTTGATGAGGAACGTTAACATGCCATGATCCGCATGACCATAAAGCAGCAGACTGCAGGCTAGCGACCAGTGTTGCCAGATCTTGTGAGAGAAAAAAGGCAACCAGGTCTGTGAAACAAGCCCAAAAGAAGTGAAACAAGAAACCTTCCAACGTTTAATACAGCCTTAGTTCTCTGCTGTTTTTCTACACCCCGCAACTTTTTCCTGGTCGTACAATTGTTGTCAGCGGGGTCGGGGGTTAAGGGGGCTGTATGTGTTTACGCGGACGGATATTTTAGTCGGATCAAACTTCAATTCAATTCAATTCAATTTTATTTATATAGCGCTAATTCATGAAACATGTCATCTCAAGGCACTTTACAAAGTCAAATTCAATCATATTATACAGATTGGTCAAAAATGTCCTATATAAGGGAACCAGTTGATTGCTTCAAAGTCCCGACAAGCAGCATTCACTCCTGGAGAAGCGTAGAGCCACAGGGAGAGTCGTCTGCATTGTCCATGGCTTTGCAGCAATCCCTCATACTGAGCAAGCATGAAGCGACAGCAGAAAGAAAAACTCCCCATTAACGGGAAGGAAAAACCTCCAGACAAACTGTCTGTAACGCAACAGCACAAACAGATCTTTTGATAGCTATTGTTTATCTTTGCTTATTTTATTATCCAAATAAGCGACAAAAACAAGCTCCAAAAAATGCAACCTGCGAGTCACAAAATTTACAAGCGCCTTCAGAACAAGCCTAGAGTCCTTTATAATAAGTGGACATGGCAACACTGCTAGCAACTCCAGCAGAAAGGCTTACTAATTACGAAGCTAATATCAGGTAGTTATATGATCCCATATATTATTTTAGCAGTGTAGGAATGATAGTTGTTTTTAAAAGTTAAATAAAAGCCATTAGATCATATTTGACATTTTGGTTTCAGTTTTTAATAAATAGTATGATGCCATAAAACAGGTTGCCATACTGTGGGAATGTCATGCCAGCCCATGCCTGGGAAACAGTAAAATTGTTCATTCATGTTCAGACAGACACCCTGCAGAAAAAAAGCCTTCACAGTTTGCTTCTCAGGCTGAAACTCCACCTTTTAACCGCAAAACGTTTACTTTTCTTTACCTTGCTATGCTGGCTGCCAATTTAATGCTTTTTTTTCTTGAGTGGTATTCCTTGAAGGTTTAATGATAACACAACGACACAGTTGACAGTGTTTCAGCAACAGCTGGGTCTAAAAACAGCAAAAAAACCAAAATGAACAACAACAATTGACATTTTACATCTAGTCATTAATTATTTAATGAGTCAAACAAGGAGTAAGGCATGAGTGTGAAAACTAAAGCTGATTTCCATTTACCTCTGAAACCAGAATATGGATTTGTAAGCGACATCCCACCATACCTATCGGTGCTACAACTGCAAGGCAGAAAACCACTGGGAAGTGCTCACTGTTTCGATAAGGGATCAAATCGACTACAGTGAGCAACACCAGCGAAAAAACAATGTATTTCTCTGTGTTTTCTATTCCTAGACACTGTGGCTGCCATATGTTCACTCACAGACTCAAACCTCTATTTAATATGCATTAACTATGAACCCTTTATACCCAAGGTAGTCATGAGTCAAATATGAGTTTATCTGTCTGAACGCTCAATTGTGTAATCCAGTTCCGTTCTAATACCATAACGTCATAGCTTTAGTAATAATAAACTTTAGACTCAAAGATGCTTCAATAAAATGTTTTATCTTTTCAAACAACACATAAAACATACTGAAAAATGTGTAAGATTGATACAAATACAAGGTGTACGACGATATTTTATTCAGCTCTGTGTCACAGTAACCAACACTGCAGAAATGAAGCAGCTGCCCAAAGTGACAGAAACCTATTATCTGCTGTGTTCTATGCTCTGTATCAGTACAAAGAAGACAGCTGGATGCACATTCTGACATTATTCCGCTTGTTATTTAACAAAACCATACACAACTGAATTCTGCCCAACAAACAATTTCATGTAGTGTCATACATTGCGCTTCACAACAAAAAAAATGGAGTTAAGGAAATCTGCGGGATGCTGAAAATGTGTTGCTTTGTTAAGAAGGCTGAGCTTTGTGAAAAATTCCCCCTCAACGAGCTCCTCGGTGCCTTCGATCTGTCCTTCTCAGAGTGACCTCTGATTCTTGTCTCAGAAAAGAATCACGCTGGGTGTTTTGTGGTAAGCCTTGTTGTGCAATTATACACTGTTTAAAGTTATTTAATGTTTATTAAATAACTCTCTGTCTGTTAAGTATTGTCTGGTGATGATCAGCTCTTAAGCTGATATCAAGACAATGGTTGAAAGGGATGATTCGAGCACTAGCGATCTTTTAACAGCAAAATCTGCACACACATAGAATAAAGGAGTGACAACTTCTTTTCAAGTTGAAGAATTTAATAACAGAAATAAAATTAACATCCAGAGAACATCAATGTAATGCTGTTTATCTGAATTAACACAATATTTCGATTAACAAATCCTCTCTACTAGTGAAACTTAACTAAACTACTAAGCAAAATGAAGATAAAAGAAGCTAAGCTAAGGAACTATTTACATGCAAAAACAAACAAAAGACAAAACAAAAATGGTTGGTCATAATCAGAATAATTCGGTGAATCCTTACTGCAGATCTGATTAAAAAAACATGGAATGGAGTTAAAAACATTTGGCATGTGTTTCAATCCATTCACAATGCAAAGCCCAAGTTAAACAGAACATTATTTTGAGTAAATAATATTCTAAAGACTGATTTGCTCAATAAAATCATTTAACCCTTATGGCCGATCTTTATCAAAATTGCCTTTAAAACCGACATTAATATTCCATATTAATGCGGGAATAACGCTCATAGAACCATCGAAGGATGGCCGAGCAGAACGGTTAAGCTTTATGCTTCAAAACAACTCCTTTTGAAATGTCTGGAACCGGATGTTAGCAAGGCTAATAGCATTTTGGCTAGCGGGCATTCAGCGCTAACAGATAAAGGCTTTAGCTTTATTTTTAGTCATAATGAGTGGGCTGGATAACATAAACATTAATGTCCCATCAATGTATGAAACTCTTGTGGAGCTAACCTTTTATTATAACCATAAAACACACTCAAATGATATTAGCAATACCGTGGAACGAAAGGCTAGCATGAGCTACCTCCGTTAGCCCTTTGTTCTAAAGGCACCATGTGTCCAACCGAGTTACCAAACAACCTTTTAACTTGTCCCTCAGCTCCCTGTCCAAACCTGTCTCTTGCCTCGTGTCAGTTCTGTCCACTTTGGCCATTCACAGGATGAGCACTGAAAGCAGGGAAGTTGTTGGCTGTTCAGCAGCGGGCAAGGCGTTTAGCTCTGCAGCTATGAGCAAACAGCGTGGTCGGGATAGCTTGGAGGCCTCGACTGATGTCCATTTAATAGTCTGATCGCTCAGCTTGTCTGATGAGGGAAGGCATCCACCGTTTCCTGCAACAGCTGACAAAAATGAACAAAGCTGTTTCGGCGTCCCTTACTTTGCGGCTGGTTTGCGCAGAAGTCAGATTGAAACTTAGCTCTGTCCCAGCAGTTCCTCCGATGCCGGGGAGCTCCTCCATTGAAGCAGGCAAACGAGTTTAGCAGACCCTGGGTCAAGCATAGCTGGTCCGGGTACCTTCCTTCAGACGCTGGCTTGTGTATCGGTCAGGCCCGTGCAGGGCCCATGGTCTGAAATGGTTTCCTGGTCTGCTCCAGGACAAGTTGGTCTGAGCAGCTTGGAGTCTGAAGAAGTCTGAAGAATGTGTGAGGGTCTGAAAAAATGTGGGAGCTTTGTCTGTGGGAGGAAAGTTTTATCACCAGCAGGGGACCCCTGGTGAGAGAAGGAGGGGCCGTCCCCGCTGGCTCTCTCTCCTCTGTGGCTTTGTCACCAGAATTCAATCTGATTCAGTCAAACCATTTTGATGATCATGGCGGTAATCATGGACCGCGGAACGGGTAGGGCCAGTAGGGCCGCGGCCCTACCTACTTTTGATGATCAAACATGTAAAATAATATATATAAATAAAATTAAAATATTCAATAGCTATTTTTTTCAAATGCACAGTAGTCTATGGCAGCAGCATCATTCTCCAATGAGAAAGCGATAAATCATCCCATCTAAAAATGTATTGGCTGATTGTGTCATGTGATGTAAACAAAAGTTTTCCCACCTCTGCGCTGCTTATGACCGCTACTTCGTTAGCTTCGTTTGCTTCGTTAGCTTAGTTAACTGTGTCCACTGCAAGTGCTGAGAGGTGTTTCTCGTCCCTCCGTCGTATCAAGACCTATCTGAGATCAACAATGACCCAGAAAAGACTAAATAGCTTGATGTGCGCCCACACACACACACACACACACACACACACACACACACACACACACACACACACACACACACAGGGATCTTTTGACCACAGTGGATGCTTGGAGGATAGCCAGGGACTTCATCCAGCATAATGACAGACGGAGACACTTTTTCGGGAATATTTAGAGCAGGGGTGAGTTTGATTTTTCTTTTTAAAGTATTTTTATTCTGTAAATATTGTGTTAGCTGTAATATAATGATTGTAAGTGGAAATAAATCCGGGGCGTGTGTGCTGGAACGTCAGAAAAAAAGTTAAATAAAAATTCGGTGCCGATTTTAATTATAACATGGCAGACACATTTATCATGCTCAGGGACCACAGCCTATGAGAAAGCAATAAATTCTGGTGTCTAAAAATGGATTGGCTTGTCTTGTGTCATGTGACGCAAATCCGTTGCGTGCTCAAGGGGATGCTGGTGTTTTATGTGTATGCGGGCGCGTGCGTATGTGATGGGTAGTGGTATTGTGAGTATTGCCTGATGGGCCCGACCAATTTGAAATGCGTTCCGCGGTCCATGGCGGTAATATCACAACAGCCTCGAGCCCTGATCAACATCTGTGGCACAGTCCTCCAACAGGGCGGAGCGTTTATGCCACAAGGTTAGATAAACACAGGGCAGTGAGAGGACTGGCCATGCAGGGAATGAGCCATGATACTCAGACGAATATGACTATCTGTGAGAGAATTATCTAAGAGAGTTTAGGGATTTTCTGTGATAGCAAATCACAGTAGTGCATAATTGTAAAGTAGAACCACAATTTCCACATTTTCAGACTATCTGAAGAGCATCATGCATTTGTATTCAGCCCCTTTACTTTAATCCCCCCTTAATAAAATTAACTGCAAACAACTGCCACTTAAATAGTAAACAGAGTCCACCTGTGTGGAATCAAAATCTTGTATAAATGCAGCTGTTCTATGAAGGCCTCAGAGGTCTGTCAGAGAACATCAGGGACCAAACAGCAGCATGAAGACCAAGGAAGCCAGCAGACAAGTCAGGGTGAAGATTTTGGAGATGTTTAAAGATAAGATAAGATAAGATAGACTATTGATCTCACAGTGGAGAAATTCACGTGTCACAAAGCAATGTTAGATTATAAATCGATATCTCAAACCTTTGGACATCTAACAGAGCTCTGTTTACTCCGTCGTCTGAAAAAGGAAAGAGTACGGCACATCCGCAAACCCTCAAACCAGCATAGACATAGATAACTAGAGAGTATTGACAGAAGCAGCCAATAAGCCCGCCATAACACTGGAGAAGTTGCTGAGGTCCACAGCTCTGGTGGGAGAACCCGCTGGCAAGACAGCTATCATTCATAAACGGCATATACCTGGTCTTCACAGAGCAGAGGCGAGAAAAAAGCCATTGTTGGAAGAAAGTCACAGGAAGTCCGTTTTTCTAGTTTGCTCACGGGACATGTAGGCGAAGAAGTTGCTCTGTGTCATGAAACCAAATTTGACTTTCTGGCCAACATTTATGTATGTGTGGCAGAACACTAACTCTGCACATCATCCTGAACACACATCCCTGAAGGTGAAATGTGGTGGCAGTGTCATGCTGTGGGGAGGTTTTTCTTCAGTACAGTCGATGGGAAGATGGATGAAGCCAAACACTAGGAAGGAAACCTGTTAGAGGCTGCGAGAAACTTGAAACTAGGGTGGGAGTTCAGTGTAAGAATGGCCCAGTCAAAGTCCAGACTGGAATCCAATTGAGAATCAGTGAGAAGAATTGTAAAATTAATATCCACAGATGCTGTCCATTCAATCTGACTGAACAAGAGCTATTTAGAAAATTATACATTTCAAAGTCCAATGTATTTATATTATTAAATGGCTAATGATCACTAATCTTTTTAAGACAGTGAATATTTTTAAAGTTTACCTGAAAAATATGATGAAAGTCAAGAGAGGCAAGAAAAGTCTAACTTTTCGCTGACAGAACTGCAATGATCAATGCCTTAAAGAATCAACTAAATAACACAAATACCAGTGAGTTGATTTTGTGCTGCTGTAAGGATGGAGTGGACAGTGTGGAGTTGTGTTTCATGGCTGACTGACCTGAGCATTTTGAGATTTTTTTTCCTCCACTGTCTCCAAGGTGCAAAACAATAGGTATTGTTTGAAAGGGCAGCCAGGAGGCTCTTCCACATCTCATTAGGATGCTTTCTTGCATCTCTTTTTGCCTCAGCAGTGAAAACCCAAATTGAAGATGAGATTGACTCGAAAACCTATTTATTTTCCGCTCTCAATATGCGTGTGCCGCTGGTAACCGAGAGCACAGGGGGGCCGTTTCCGCTTTCGGTCCACTCAAATTCAAAGTAAGCCCACTTTTCCTACGGCTGGGCTTCTGCTGACGTTTAATGAAGACGAGAATGCTGAAATCTCCTCACTTAGACAGTCATAAATGCCCAAATCAGTACTGGGATGGTCCATGAGACCTCATTATAAACAGCCAACTTGTGATCACAACAAAGTGCCAAGCCTAAAGAACTGAGAATCTGAAGCTTTTTTTTCACTGAAATTCCAAGTATTCATCAGGATCATGCAAAAATTCTGCAACAGCAGTCTCTTGACAGAGAGAGCACCAGGAAAAGCAAAGAGTTGCAACAGTGTTATTTTTATGATGGTGAAAAAAAATGTACACTCCTCATTAAACACAAACTCTAACACACACTCAGTTTAAGATTTTTACGTCTTAGCCTCATATTTACAAGCAGACTGGCCCAAATGCCGGTTCAGTTCCACAGCAGTAGTGCAAAGAGAACAGAATGGAAAAATACAACATGTGCCAAGTTTGTGCTGCCCATGAGTGTGCACAAAACGGATCATCAAAGCACTATAAAGATGAATGCTTGGTGTACATAACCTTTATCATGATCAAACCGTTTTTTGTCTTTTTTTAAGCATATAGCGTGGCTATATACCTTTAAGATTCTAGACTAACTCTTGTGAACTTTGTTGGTACTTTTGAAAATTGTGTATTTTTCTAAGTTACGATCAAACAGATATTAGTTGGGATGTATACACTACCAGTCCAAAATCTGGACTCACCATCTCATTTCATAGTTAATCAGTATTTTTATTACTACCTCTGGGAACTCCTTCAAGAAACAAATAGATCAAATATACAAGATGTTTCACAATTCAGTGTTTGATACATAATGCTATAAACCTCTGAAGCATAGTTGTGTTGTCTTCACTATGCATCTGCAATGTAGAAAGTGATGCAAATAAGGAAAAGCCATTGAATGACAAAGGTCCAACCCTTTGAATGGTGGTGTACATTTGAGCCTGAATGGCACATTTGACAGTGTGGATTAGAGAAAATCCACAATAAATACAAAATTGTGCTCCCATTTGTTGTTTATAAACTAGTTGAAGTTTCTTGTTGTATAATCATTCCACCCCAACAAAAGGAAAAACTCAGTGTGTGCTTCTGTGCTTTTTGTGTCTCTGTTCTGTCTTCTCTAACCCCCAATCTCTCCACTGTCGCTTCATGCATGCTCAATATGAGGGATTGCTGCAAAGCCATCAACAATGCAGACGACTCTCCACTGTGGCTCTACGCTCTTTCAGGAGGAGTGAATGCTGCTTGTCAAGAATCTATGTAATCTAATCTAATCTAATCTAATCTAATCTAATCTTTTTGACCGATCTGTCTGGAGGATTTGACTGAATTTGACTTTCTAAAGTGCCTAGTGCTGTATAAATAAAATTGAAATGAATTGATTTGAAAATTTATCTAAAGAAAAGTCTCAAATTAATGATATTCATGCACTTTGTATGTGTAAATTTCTCTCTTCTCTTCGGGACCGTACATCATTGAGATACACTTTCTGCATTCAAATATCACAAAAGTGTGGCGAAGAATATTTCTCAAAATACATTTAAAAGGTTCATGCCACAATTTCACCCCCGCAACTGACTCTCAGCCCCATGCCGGAATTTAGTTTACGATTCAGTGAACCCAAACTGTTTGGCTGGCACATTAAGCTTTATTTTACTCTGCTTTAAAACTGAAGTCTCCTTCACTTCCAAAAATACAGCTGTTGTTGCTGCAGCAAATTTGAGTTAAAAAGGCCTCCTTTGACTAACTGCAGCTATTTAGCAAGAAAAAATTACTCGTATTTGCACTCATTAACTGCGGCATTGCACATTCATACAGCGTTCCTGCCTTCTAGATGAGGATGAAATGGGCACACTGCCTCTAAAATGAGTCCCCACAAGTGCCTTTTCTGTTCTCACCATCATAATGTACCCAGGACATCCTTCTGCCAAAGCGCCTACCAGCTCCTTTCTCCTATATTCTTCTCCCATTTAGTCCATAGTAAGAGCTGCCGTTGCTCTATTATTCCACATATGCAGCAGTGTACAACTGCAGCCTCAGGATGTATAAACAACATTCCAACAGTTAACCCAGAAGGGAGAACAGGCCTGTCCTGACACACTTATGCAATGAGAAGTTACTTCCCACTCTGACGGGAATTCACAATGTAATGCCTAGTGGACCCCTCATCGGCTCCATGGACACACTCTGACTGACTTATGACACAAGGGAGTGACGGACATGCACATGCGCAATAAACACACAGCTCAGCCATCTTAAGGGATAACATGACTCAGGTTTGACTTTGAATATTATTGCACACTCAAACAAACACCGATTTAGTGGCTGCCCAGTGTTTAGATGAAGGCACACATGGCCTCTAGTCTCCTCCTTCCTCCCACTAAGAAAATAACAGGAAATAGAACAGTCAACTCTAAAGAATTGATTTGATTTAATGGAACTCAGGGTTTCAGTACTTCTGCAGCTTTCTGGAAATTTGCTCCGGATTAGTCGAGCATAAAAACTGAATGCTGCTTCTCCGTGTTTGGTTCTGGGGATGGCGGAGTAGGCTTTAGGCAGAAGACCTGAGTGGTCTGGAAGGTTTGATGCACTGCTAATAAATCTGTAAAGTATTTGTGGTGTTAAGTCATTCGGTCATGTATAAACTAAGACATATCTTAACACCTATTCTCTGAGATACAGCGAGCCAATGCGAGGACTTTAGAACTGGGGTGATGTGCTCTACTTTCTTAGTTTTATTGAGGACGACTAAGAATAAAACACATGGATTTGTTTTTAAAGATCCTGCTGAAACATTAGTCCTTTAATCTTGAAAATTTTCTTAAGGTAGTAGAAAGCCAACTTTGTAATTGTCTGTATGCCTCTGAAGGTTCAGGTCTGATCTCCTTTGATCTAAAAATAATGACTTTGGTTTTGTTTTTATTTAACTTAAGATAATAATGGTGCATCCACATACTGACTTGTTCTGTGCTCTGCCCAGTACTTGTATGTATTCATAGTCACTTGGTGACTATAGCCCCATTTACACTACCTTTTTTTTAACCGATCCATGCCGAGTTCGGACCGAGCTTGGATCAGTTAACTGTGCCGAGCTTGGTTCTTACGACCATTTACACATCACGCTAGCACGGTTCCTCGCCTCCTAGTGACGATCTACGGTACTACTGCTCTCTAGGATTGAAGGAGGGAATTAAGCAAATAAAAATGGCGGCGCCCATAACATTCAGGAAGTTATGTTTGGTTATAATTGTAATATTTCGTTGTTTGCGGAGAGTCAGGCAAAGAAGGCAACCTTTGGTAAATTTACTTGACAGAGTCGGCTTTTGGGAAGTGGATAAGACAAACGAACGTCTAATCAGGGCTTACAGACGCAGGAAACAATGACAGAAGTTGAGGTTCATCACACTGCTAAGCAGAGTCATCACTGGAAACTGTGTGGCACGCTAAGGAAGCTAGTATTTTTATGAATGTCTGAAACCGCAAAATTAGTCAGCTGACTGTAAGGAGATGACGCGGTCTGCTCATGCGCTCTTTGTTATCAGAGAACCGAGCCACTGAAAAACCAGGCCAAGCCCACCTATGGAACTGGTCTAGATTTAGCGCGGTTCGGTTGTGTCTGGCACGGTTCAGTTCAGTTTGCGTTCCATTTACACTCTATAGTTATCTCAGTTACCGAGCTCAGACCGTTCTCGGCACGGTTAAAAGAGGGTAGTGTAAATGGGGCTATTGTAATGTAGATCTGTGTGTCGTCTGTATAGTAATGATAATTTATCTTATGTTGTTTGTTATAATCTGAACTAGTGGGAGCAAAAAGATACTAAACTCTCCAGACATAGGCACCACAAGGTTGTGCTGATGACACTCTTCTGTGTGGCAGTTGTTAATTTGGGAAGAAGGCTCAAAGTTTATTTTTAGTTATTTTGAGGATCAATGATGTGTTTAAAATAAGGTTAGTGGAAGCACAAAAGCGGTAATGCAAACTGTGCTAACCTAATTGTGTTATCCTTAGTGGAAGATGGTAAAGACTGTTTGCAATATTAACTCTGCAACCCTTTAGTCTTTGTTTTGAAATATTAGCAAAATCCTAATTATCCGCAGAGCTGTCTAATATCAATTGCTATTGCTCACACACATTGTGACTTCACCTCTGCTCCAAATATACAGTCAACAATTTATCACAAAGAGGCTTCTCAAGGTTCTGTCATAGTTACAATAAATGTCAAAATAACCAAACATTCCAATGGGCTCAACACACGGGGAGCAAAAAGCGACAGCGACAGATGGCTTTCATCGCCACCGCGGTGAAACCCAACACACGGGACAGCAGCGTTGTGCATCCCGTTCTTGGGTCACTTGTCTCCCAGAAATTCTATTGTTTATGAAATTTGAGGGATTTTGCCATTTTCTAAAACAGTCAGTCACAGACAGGGATGAAGAGTCAGAAGATTTTGCTGCAAGTCATGTCTACTCTACAAAAAAAACCCACCTTGTTTTCATCCTATGTTACAGACAAGGAAACAGCCTTCATTTGATGGCGGACCTCAAGGCCAATCCAGATAAATAGCTGTAGTGGCATGCGATATTTTTGAACTTTCATGTTTCGTGCTGTAAGCCCACGTGTGCATGTCTCTGTATGAGCTCAAAATTTCAAGTGCACAAATTTCTGATGGTTTTTAGGCTAGAGGAGGGCAAGCGAATGTTGCTTCATTGCATAAGTTCCATAGGAAAATCAGAGCTTTGCCCTCTCATATATTAACTTATTTTGAAATGTTCCTGTAGAAAAAAGCTGAACACCTCAGACGTGACAAAAAGTTAGTGAGCCATAATTTGTTGTGTAAAACAGTAAAGTAGGAATGCTGTAATTCTTTTTAGTTTTGTTATATTTGAATTGATACCAGAACAGAACCTCTATCCAATAACCTGAAGGGTTTTGCTGTATTTGTAGATTTTTAGCGAAGCTCTGTAACTCTGAGCTGTTTAAGTTGGTTTAAAATCTTATAAACATCATCTTGAAATTGATAACAAAAACTTCAGTTTATGCTGAAAGCTGAAAAAACACTTGGTTTATTTAGAAATTAGAATTGGAAGAAATGTTTATCAGCAGGTAAGTAATCTCTGATCAGTGTATCTCTACTGCACACCTCCATGTACTGACGTGTGCTATATTTTAGGACTAGAATAATAAGTAAAGGAGCAGCCAATGCTCATGAAAACCTGAAACAGTTTTCAGAAGTTTGGAGAACCACTTTACAATACCACTAGAGAATATTTCAAGAAAGTCAAGCACCATGAAAAACAAATCTAATGAGGTATACTGTACATGGAGTCTTATAAAGCACATTACAATCGTTCAGATTTGGTTTGCTTTTGCCACTATCGTTCATCAGGTTGGTCAGAGGAGATACAAATCTATTCAGCTGAAAAGCTCCAGAACACAGCCGTAAATAATAACAAAGCAGTCAGAGTCTGAAATTGGCTTTGCGTGGTGAACTGGTGGGTAGTGGTATTCAGTGCACCATAACAACTTATGTTGATAGATGCAAGCATAAAAATAAAATGCCAAATCTTCATTGGAAATTTTGTTAAAACAGAGCTGCTTGTTAAACAAAGATAAGGTTTCCAATTCTTTCCCCTTTCAGCAATACCCTTTCCATGATGAAGCCTAGTTCCACTTTCTGCAATTAGGCTGACCTACAGTCGGTACTGGATGGGTCCTCTGCTTCTAAATCAGCACAAACCATGTGCATAAATCTGAGCCTTACATCACAGCATCTGCATTTCTTACCCCCCACCTCTTGTTCCCCATCACTGTTTGTCACCCCTGAGACCCTAACAGATCAATAGCAGAAGGCATTGCACATAATCTCCTGTTTAATATGCCTGTCCTAAACCAGGGTTGTAATTGGAACCATAAGTAAAAGAACTGCCATTTATAAAATCTATCAATCTGTACTAAATAAGGGCTGATCTGGAACCTGAATGGATGAATAATTGAGGAGGAGGGGGGTCTGAGTGCTGCAGGCGTACTACCCATAATCCATCTCGATCATCAACCCATTAAATTATCCAGCAGAATGCTCTGCGGCACAAGCAGCTTCTTACCATGTGATGTGCCTTGTCGATGCTAGAATCCCCTCTGTGAGCTCTGATGTTCTGCATTCATGCTGACATTCGCTTCTGTTTATTAGAAGTGATCATAGTAAATTCAGGTCAGGAGCCTCTTTGCTGGTTTTAATTTCCCTTCTTATTCCAAGAGTGTGTCCTCCTGAATAATGTATTTCTCTTTGTAAAGCCAACTTCTGTAGGGTTCTATGGGCCCGAAGAGCCACCCTGTGACAGATCAAAGGAATGCTAGCCTTAGGAATGATGACCAAAGCTAAAAAAGTCTCTTTTTATTTCTTTTGCCTTAAAAACTTTAACAACAATTCTTTAGACTGCCTTCCAATAAGCCTCCAGTGCTTGGAGATTGGAATCATACAGATGATCTTCATTATATTGAAGGAAAACAGCACAACAGTTTGTGTGAAACAAGGCCAAAACCTAAAATCAATTCACCTCAGAGGTAATGTTGGTGAAATGCCAACATTTATTTAACATATGTATTCTATAAAAAGGAAAATAAATATAACAAACCACCCACAGTTTATGTAAAGAGATCTTGTAGCCTTACAACACCACAATTCTTCCTTGTTAAACTGAAGTCTATCTTGTGAAGGTTTATCTTGTCTAGCTTTGACATCTTCTGGTGTTTGCATCTACTGCAACCTTCCAGCTAGGTGAATATATTGCATGCAAAGGGAGAATAGAGCTAACAAATAGCGCACCCCAAGTAGTCCTGGCACACATTGATAGTGCAAGAACTACCAAGCCCTTAGCCAGTTGATGGAAGAAGTAATGAATGAATTAAGTGTAAGATGTGAGTTCATGTAATTCAAGATGAAGTGTGGAAAACATGAGCAGATTTTAGATTTGTTAAGGGATACAATTAAGGCTGTTAAATGTAAGACTGTTTATGACCTTGCAGACTTCTGCTAGCTGTTGGTGGCCTTAGCCCACTTTAGTGTCTAACAATGCTTGAGTTGACACCTGATTCAAAGTGTCCCATCAGGGTTAAATTCAGAAAAAAAAACAATAATTCTAAACTGAAAATATATTCTTTAACACTAAGTTCAAGATTTCTGAAAACTTTTTTGCTTTCGTTGGTACTGGGACAGACTTAGAATAATACAGGCTTAGAAAAAACAACATATGGACTGATCAAATCCGGACTGAAATATTCTGCACTGATTGCAGATTCTTTAAAATAAAATTTAAGATTTGTCAGTATTTGTCTTACTCCAAATATTACTTAAATCTGGTCTTGTTTGATTAGCTGAATATCAACACTGCTCTGACCACCCTCAGCACGTGTTAATATGTCCCTTCCAGCGGACATGTGAACCTTTACGACTAAGGAGAGGAAACGGATAGTTGCTAGCCAGTCCACGCTCAGACACAAAGTTAGCCTAAAGAAAGAATGTTGACCTTCAAAGAAGTTGCAGAACAAAACGAAATGGTCTCACAAGGGGTGAGAAATGAGAATTGGCCACTACATCTGATAAACACTGCTCTTCAAAGCCACCCAGCAAATGTAATTTCACCCATTTTGGAAAAAAAACACACATAAGGTTTATGGGAACTGTCATCAGTCACAGAAAAGATTTACAGGAAATTGGACTTCAGAAATGATTAAGGACTACTTGTCCAACAGCTTTCTGGTCTGTGAAAATTTTCCACTTTAATTAATTAAAAATTAGACCTTGAGTTCATGGCTTTCCTAATTTGAAGGTGAGAAAACGGATTGTGATTAGAATTGCACTTTTAACTGTGTGGTGTCCCAATGGACACACAGTCTTTTAGTTTTATCAGCAGGAGTCAGTCTGAAAAAGCAGCAGCAGGTGAGACACCAGTGAGCAAAACCAACACAAAAACACCTTTCAGGTGTCTCTTGTTTCCTTTCAAAGGTTAGCTGGCAGGCTGCCACTGTGAAATAAGAGAGGCTGAGCATGCTGACCCAGCACTGTAGGTAACTGACTATCTGTCCCCTCAGCTTTGCTGACGGAGGGAATGACTGCCAGCCCACACTCACACACACCCCCAACATTCACAATCATACACTCCTTTATAGAGAAAACAACAATCACAGCCGGGCCCTTTGGGATTTTTAGTAAATTATTAGGAGGGGCCAAGAGAAATGCAAATATAATAACCGAAGAGGAAATTCTTTCCCCAAACCATGATTTTCACTAGACCTTTCTCCAGGCGCTGTCTGCCACAGCGATGAATAAGACTCAGAGCTGCATGACTGGTGTATAAATGAGGGTTGGAGCTAAGCAGTGTGCCAGTGCAAAACTATTTTTATCATTTCAGAGTCGATTCCAACTAGCTCTTTCTTTCTGCACCAATATAAGAAATGATTAGTTAAATCTGCAACCTAAAAAAAAAAATCAATATTTATTGTAAATATCTTTATTGCATGAAAATCTAAATATTGTTTTTTGCAGTTAATTAAAAAAATGTCAAGTTCTCCTCAGGCTCCAATCTTGTGAAAGATGTCAATAAACTCTAAACAAAGTGCCAACAAAGATAAGAGCTGAAAACAAGGGACTCATAATTGTCTACAACACCATGTATTAAAGTTAAGAATTAGTAAACATCCTTGTGCTTGCGCGTGTTCTTTCCAGGTTCTACTACTTTCTACCACATTCCAAAAAAATTGAATATTAGGTTGATCGGTCTCTTTAAATTGCTGTTAGATGTAGGTGTGCATGGCTGTTTGTCCTGTGTGTCTCTCTTTCTCTATCCAGTCAGCAACCAGTGTACAGCTGAAACTGAGTCAAAGCCCTCTTTGCCTTGAGAATTTCCTTAATTCTTCAAAACATAGATCCAGCACGGCGTCAGAAACATTTTGTTTTGGTCCATAATCATATGACACAGTTGCTGCAGGTTTTGTTGGCTGCAAGTTCATATAGACTTATGGTTCCAAAACATCCCAAAGGTGGATAGAGACCTGGTGACTATGTAGGTCACTGGAGTCCAGTGAACTCTTTTTCACGTCCAAGAAAGTTGTTTGAGATGATCCGAGCTTTGCGAAATGATGGATTATCCTGCTGTGAGCAGCCAACAGAAGATGTGTACACTGTGCTCATAAAGCGTTGGACATGGTCAGCAGCAATCTGCTACTGCCAATTTGGTGAGTCTGTGAATTGCTGTCTCAGTAACCAGTTTTTAGCTGACAAGAGTGCCACGCATTGTGGTTCTCTGCTCCTGTAGCCCTTCTGCTTCAAGGTTTGACATCTTGTGCACACCGAGATAATATCCTGCCTACATTGGTTACAAAAAGCTGTTACTTGAGTTACTGTTGGCTTTCCATCATTTAAGACTACTCTGGGTTTTCTGACCTCTGACATTATCAAGGTATGTAAGTCACACAATTGCTGCTAACTGGATATATTTCTCCTTCTCTGACCTTCTCTTTAAACCGAGAAAGGATTGTGCATAATATCCCGGAAAATCAGCAAGTTCTGGAATACTCGGAGCAGCCCATGTGACACTAAAAAACACGCTGAAGTTAAAGTCCCTTAAATCCCTTTTCTTCTTCATCCAGGTGCTCAATCTGAACATCAGCAAGTTGCCTTCGCGATGTCTGCACAGATGTTTAGGTAACTCCCTGACAGAGTATTCTCAACCCTTGATGTCACCACTTATGTCCACTGGTACCTAGAAAAGCAAATAAATACACTTACATTCCCACTTCATTTGTACCAAATTACATCCAAATTGGATCATTCCTTCCAGTTGTGTCACTTTTTTTTGTCAGCGACTGTATTATACTCGGCAGCCCATTGGCTTATAACTCTTGAAGTGCCCTTGGTTAAATGTCAGTGTTGCTTCTATGTGAAATTGGAAAAATCTTAATATATCTTTGTGGATTTCCTCGGGCTAACCTTCCTCTGGCACTGCCTCGGGCACTGCAGAATTTTTGCTCTTAGGATTAGGATTTTGTCGGTAGCTATTTGGCCTTGATCAGGCTGCCGGCTGCATATGACGCGCTCACTAAGGCGGTGAACGGACAGATTCTGGAAGGTGGAGGAGCAGAGCCCAAAAGCTGGATGTGCTGGAACGCAGACGGGCTTCGGTGGTTTGAACTCAAGGGGAATTTGGGATAAAATCTGGAAGTGATGCGCAGAAAAGCCCAACAATTTGGAAAATTGGATTTCACCATTTGGAGCCAGCAAAAGACTTAAACCTGACAGGAAAGTCAGTGCAGCTGTATCATAACAAATAAAGTATTTGGTCTGCCTCTCTATCTCTACTCCTGGATTGTTATGGGGAAGGAGCTCAGAACTTCCTTGGCAGCAAGGCCCCAGTAAATCGTCTCCCCTAAAATGTTTGTGATGTTTGTTATGTTATGGCGATTGTACTGAAACAGCAATTTCCCTCTGGGATTATTAAAGTATGTCTGATTCTGATTCTGATTCCCTCGTCCCACACAAAACCTCATGTATGGTCGATGTAAAAATACTTCCTCCCTTGCGTCTGCTTTATGAGTTGAATTAGACATTATCCTCTGGCACTGCAGAATTTTTGCTTTTAGGATTAGGATTTTCTTTACCCCTGTGGGGGTATTCATTCACTGCATCTGACCCATTCCACATTAACTTCATCCATCTGGCAGAAAATATCGGCAATATTGTGTTTTCAGTTCATTCAGCCTGGCCTTAGTAAAAAAAAAAAACTCACACAGGAAAGGATGTCCCTATGACAAACTGCAACCCTGCTATATTTTGAATAGAATTTCACACAGTCGTGGCTATTGAGGAGTCATTGTGATAACCTTGAGAGCATGGCTAAATTGAGATTCTATCAAATGAGTATGAGAGAAGACTCAGTGGCAGACACCTGTGATTGATGCAACGTGATAAAGAGGCCTAACTCTGTATCTGACATTGATCTGTGCTCGGCGTCCTGCTCTCTATGTCTGCTCAAGTCTATTGAGTTGGATAAACAAAAGAGATGGCTAATAACTTGTCACCCTGTTTAATCAATGCTGCCTCTAAGTGTGTCCAACATCCCCATGTTCAATAAAAGTTTAAAGTTTTAAAGCTGGAGTGGGATCTTGACGAGAGAGGGACATAAAAGTTAAAAGCAAGGGATAAAAATTGAGAGCTGAAAGGTTGCTTGATAGAATACTCCCCAGACAAATCAATTGCAGCCTGTCTGCCATTATTTGCAAAAGGCCTCCCTGGAATGACACACAACAAAGTCTGGCCTTCAAAGTAAACCCTGGAACTAAAGTTCAAATCAGCATGGCAGACCATTACAATGACTTTGGATTTGGGTCTGAGTGACTTCACCCTTACAGATGACATTCAAAACATTCTCTGAGTTCACAATTTATTTCAGGGTTTCTGATGTCTGTCTAGGTTTCAGTGTATCTCAGTGTGGAATTTGACAAAACTGGTCATAACATACTGATCGATAGACAGGAAAAGTGAGCGGGATTGTCTGGTACTATGCTAAGATGAATCAGATCTGACTTGATAGATCAGGACAATTTTGTATTACTCGACAGTTATAAGTCTGAGCCAACAATAATCACATTTTGTGTTGGTCAAAGCTCTATTGTCGTATGCATTTATTCAACACCTTCATGATCCCTCTACCACCAATTATGGAGTAGAATATCATTATTATCATTACTCTATAAGATAGTGAGTGTCTGAATACATTTCAGTGCTGCTAGTCATGTATCAACCACCCCTCAGGCCTTTAGTTTAGCAACAGCAGCAAGCTCTCAAACAGATTTAAACTTTAGCGTTACTAGCAACTAACCACTAGCCATCATTCTCCAAACACAAACAGATCATATCTTGTCAGTCCCTCCTTCACTATGTTGTGCAACCATGGCTTTGGTTTGGCTATGAATAACTGAAAAGTGACTAAAGCAATTATGACCCATGTTAGTAATTTTAATTAAAATTGCAAAGTCAGGTCACCATCTGATTATCAGGAATCAATAGCCAAACAGCTCTCTGTCTCTGTCAGTTATTGGATATGAATACCTGCCTGGTGAGATGTGGTATTATAGAACAACAGATGAAAGAGTGAATTTGCACACTGGCATTCTGAAACAGCAAGTACTACACACATATACAGAATAAACACTAACAACTTCACTCCAAAATACAAACCTTTATTAACAATGTACTTCATCTTCGAGTCAAAATACTTTAATTAAAAAACTATTCAAATAGGCGAGCAACATTTAACTAAACCACTAAGTAAAAATAAAGTGTAAAACATATAAGGAACATATAAGAATAAAGCTGAAGCCAATTACCAATAAAACAATGCAGGTATATCACGATTCAGTAGGAATATGTATATTTAGAAACCAAGGTTTGTTTTGAGGAATTGGGATTGAGGCCACACCAGCTTGAAAAGCTAATAAAGAACAACTGCTAGGTGTTCAAACAACCGGCTCACATTCAAAGCAGAAGGGAAGATAAAACACAATTTTGATCAAGTAATAATGATGGATTGATGGACTACCAAGATCACAAAAAAACAAAACAATATAGATGTACAAGATGACAAACATATGGACAGACGTGATGATTTTACATCTGGAATTAGTGGCTCAACACAAAGGTAGAGTCAGCGATTTTTCAGGAAGTTTCCCCAAGTCCCTTTTTGAATAACCTCCTCAGAGGGACTCTATGAAAAAAAATCTCCCAAATTCACTCTGGTCTTATTTGTTTCTACTGAGGCCTTCCTCTTCTTAAACATAAATTTGTACGCGATTTGCTTCTTGCGACTCTCAGCCATGTTCAAAGTATACGGTGTGAGCAGCTGAGCTACAATGAACGGCTAACCGCTAAGCTAACTGGATAGAAATTAGACACTAGAAGTGTAAATGCACATTCAGCAAGCGGAAACTATGTGCAACGTGCACCTACGCTTGTCTTTACGTGAGCACATCAGAATGATTGGCAATAGGGACAACCAATAAGGTGATACCCCCTGGACTTGAGGAACAGAGGGGGGTGATAGCAGGACCAAAAGTCTGACAAATCCGGAGCGAACGCCGGGGATTGGTATTTAAATAGCTCCTGCGGTGCTATTTAGCAACCCTTATAAGCAGTGTCCGAAATTAACTTCCTGATTCACCGGCCAAGTTGGCCGGTAGATGTAAAAATCAACCGGCCAGGCATATTTTTTACCTGCCAAAATATAATCCTGACCAGATCCCAATTTTTATAAAAATTAAGAGTGAGATTATGTTAATTTTCGAGGGCGTGGTTGGGGGAGTGGCTGACTGGACCCTGGAAGAGAAATCTTTGTTTCCTGACTTTGATAAGAAAATATTGTAGTTGATTATAAAAGACACAATATGAATTATCAGATTCACATCCAGACAATAAAAAACACTACAGATTATCATTATTCTATCCATGTTGGTCTTATTTGTGAATGAGGCGGAGTTTCATCAAGCCTATACATCCTAACATTTTCCCTCAACTGCAACACTTAAAGCACGCAGGGTTCATGCTGCGTCTTTACGCATGATCCAGTTGCTGGATTTTACCCTGGTGCGCTGCGCGCAAGGGATAAACAGTGGGAAAAATGCATAAATAAAGACTGTAAAGGGCTCCTTTAGGGAGGAGAGAAGGAATAATGGGTCTGAGCTAAAGCCCCCGATGTTACAAGTTCCTTAAAATGACCCTTAAACACCTAAATTACATGTAACGTAATTTTGCGCACCTGAATTCAAGCGCAGCACTGGTTCTGTGTCGTTAAAAACAAAACAGCATGAAAAACAGTTACTGACAGTTTACTGATAGTTTCTCCTATTAACTTTAATTGGGACATTTTGATACGAGTGGTAGGACATTAAACGCAGTGATTCACGTTTTGAAGGCTGGCCGCTGATAAGAGCACCTGGCTCCGAGGGGGGGGGGGGGGCGCAGTAAGAGCGTTGAAGCACAGAAACACAGCGCACGTAGTTAATAAAAATGCAGAATAAATAAGAACGAAACGTATAAACAGACTAATTGGCATTTTAGAATGCATCTGGTTAGCAGAACTGTTTTTTTGATCCAGCGTGCAGCCATGACTGGTTCTGAATGTGAGAGAAGCTGAACCAGCTCCGCAGAAGGCGGGTCTAGACTCAGCTCTGGATGGACAGAGCTGTGAACGGATCATCTGCAGCCCAGATGGGTTTTGGTAATTTTTTGTTATTTTTATTTTATTTGGTACAAACATTTACTCGCCATGTGGCAGCTAGCCCTCTGAAATTCACTCCCCAAACGGGAAATTTACTTGCATTTGGCGACTGGTGAGTGTTAATTTTGGACCCTGCTTATAAGTCTCACATGTACCTTTAAGTACTACTAATACAAATATTAATGTGTGCATAAACACTGGCAGCGTACAGCCGATCTAGGCGCAAACAGAAAAGGCTGGGTGGTAAACACAACAAAACTAATGGTGGCTACTGTGTTAGCATTAGCATTAGCGTTAGTTTTAGCAGCTGAGATAATGGAGACACAATTTTACATGTTTATAGGGACCATGTTTTAGGCAGGTTAGTGTGAGGAAATGAAGGGAATACATTGTTAAAACGCAGGAGTACATTGAGTCTTTACCAGTCATTCCCTTTACAAGATACATTTGTAGAAAATGTCTGGCCTATTAAGATTCAAGCAGGTAAGTAAGTACCTGAAACAAAGCAAAACACAGAAAACCAAACTTTATTTGAATTGTTTTATCATTAGCTAATTTTCTCTGCCTAGACACAACCTCTTATGTGAACCACTCTGATGAAAAGCACAATCACCTCATGAAGGCCGACTGCATTTCAAATATGTTTGATTTTCATCCGACCGTATGATTCTCGATCGGGAGGTGGTCGTGAGAGGCTAATCACCCCTCATTACCCTCGTATACTACACAACGCGGGACACATGATGCCGCTGAAACTCGGCTTGATCCAAAAAAAAATCTTGTACGACTGAAGAATGGGCCCAAAAAGGGCAAAAGATTGTACAGTGTATGCCCAGCTTAATGGTGTGTTCCGACCGACCGCAGTGTTCATGGTGTGAACGGTGGATTTACATATTATCCCTATGCATATTACGCGGTCAGGAGCAGTAAAATGGCGGTGCGGTAGCGGCAGTCCATGAGGAATTCACTGCTCCGGTGACTTTCGCTGGAGTTCAAAAATCTGAACTTTTCTATCAAATCTCGTTGCGGCACCCAATCAGGGACTGGTTGTTGTGACACACAGTGATGCGCAGCAGAGACAAAGCTTTTTTCAATCAAGATAAGAGATAGAAAACTTATGAAGTTCGGTTTCCCCATTAAATGCAGGACCGTGATTTTCTTGGTAAAATCTCGGTCCACCATGTTGAGTTGAACAGACAAGCAGATAGAAGCTCCTCCTACTTGATGATGCGGTGACTCGCGGTGAAGCCGATGTTCACCACTGTGCATGCGAAATGTACTGTGGTGAGCAATGCAGGCAGAAATTTCGTAGTCATCACGGTCAGTCGCAAAGCACCGTCATAAACAAGTTAACAGCAATGAGAGATAGTGACTCAAGTTTGAGACTCCGACTGATGTCATACTTAAAGGAACAATAAGTAATACTGACACCTAGTTTTGCAAATCGGAACAACACATACTCAGCGCCTTCACTAAGGATGGGTATCGCTAAGGATTTATTGATACTACTACTCTTAACGATACTCCTTGTTGATCTGGCATTTTATCAGTACGATTATCGATACTTATTGTTTTAATCAAACAAAAGGGTAAAAAAACAAATAATGATCACTGACTGGTGATCCATCCATCCATCCATTTTCTGACCCGCTTAATCCCTCATGGGGTCGCGGGGGTTGCTGGTGCCTATAAACTGTATACATACATATATATATATATATATATATATATATATATATATATATATATATATATATATATATAAATAAAGAGAGAGAGAGAGAGAGAGAGAGATTGAAAATAATATGTCTATTGTGTATGCTTGTATATACTACCTGTGTACATCCTTAGGTGGTGTCTATGACAATAAGGATTCTTGATTCTTAGTTGTACATATTCATAAGACACAGAACTAATGCAGACTTTTCTTTATTATTTCACACTTCCTCCTGGGAAATTGAAAAAGTTCATCTTACTGTCATTATAACTCGATATTTCTGCTCCCAAATTAATATTTTGTTCCTCAATCAAATAACCTTTCACAGTTTAACTATTTAAATTTTAATTTCTCTCAGCTTTCAATAAATTGATGTAAAATAAATTATATGTATAGACCTATATTTTAGTCACTTTAAAATAAATCAGAAACTGAGGCACCACTGCCTCATTCCCAATAGAGAAAGAAAAACAGCTGTGGAAAGTTATGATCTTTCACAGATGAAGTATGCAGCCACCCACACACACTGACGCTTTCTGCAGAACTTTTGAAGCCAGGCATTTTACAGATAGAATCATTTCAATTAGTTGAAAAGCTTGACTGAGCACAACTCAATAGACAAACAATAATACATCAGGATTTCCCCCAAACTACCAATCTTAGTGACAAGATTTAATGGGCTACAGCCATTTACTTCATCTTCAGACCTTAAATATTCATGCAAACACAACAAAGCCACACGAGACGGCAGTTGTTGAAAAACGGGCAACGACCTCAACCATGAAATATGAGAAATCTTAAAGTATAATAAGCAAGAGTTATTAAAGTGGGCATGACAAACAGTGATGCAGGAATCAATGGTGTACATGGGCCGACACACAGAGGGGCGAATGCCCTGCTGGGTCCATTTATCTTCCATGTTCCACAGTTCTCAGGACACATTGATCCAAGGAAAAGCCACATACCTCCTTCTGACAAATTTATTGTTCATAAACTGAAAAATGCTGCATTCCATTAAGTCAGGAGTAATTGATATAGTGGACTGTTGTCTGGATTATTCATTGTATGAGTGAAGAAAATAAAACAAGGTAATGAAAAAAGGTGTGAGTCCAGAGACGTTTATGAAATTTTAAGGTGTATCATTAACTGTGAAAGTAAGGGCATATTGAGATTTTATTCATGTAAAACACTAAAGAGGAAAAGCCAGAGGAGAGTACAAGGCCGAGATTCAGTAGAGAGAAATATTTCATATTTTGCACCTCACCTCTGATGCCTTCCTACGTCTGTGTTCCAACATGTTAGTTATCAAACAGAGACAGAAGGTTTAAATCTTTGGAAAATCACAACTGCACTTTACTTTCAGTATCAGTGAGGTCTTTAAAAATGTCAATGTCACTCAGATGTAAGGAACTATTCAAAATGCAAACCACTCAGCAGCGCAATTTATTCAGAAACACTTTGTATGCAACCAAAGTGAGCTACTGGCAAAGAACTTTGTAAACTCATAGTATGTGACTAGGCCCCTTTAAGCTTATCATGGATCTGGTCCATTGAACATGAAATAGTCCCAGCATAAAATCTAATAAAGATTCTTGCATGTATAAATCAAGCAGAACACTATGGTGAAAGCAGTGAGGCTCCACTTGTGAAAGTAAAAGCTGTTGGGTTCTTTTTGGCATTAAGACAACAATTGTTATTGCTACACTGCCAGACAGGACACAAAAACAAATAGATAAATAAATAAAAAATAAACTCAGATTTAAGGAACTATTCAAAAAGGAAACCACTCAGCAGTGCATGATAATTTATTCAGAAACCCTTCGTATGCAACCAAAGTGAGCTACTGGTATAGAAATTTGTAAGCTCATAGTATGTGACTAGGCCCCTTTAAACTTATTATGGATCTGGATAAGCAAAGGTTGCTACTAAAACATTGTTATGAAAGGCAGGTACAAACTAAAGGCAAACATTAACAGAATAATTGAAATGTGCAAACTCACGTACCCACCATGTTAAATAAGGAATCATCAGGGATATAAACATCTAATCTGCCTTTCCTCCTCTGCCCTTAGTGGGTGTTTTTTTCTTCTTCTGCTGAAAAGTGTTTCTCTCCTGACTCTCATTACTCCATCACTCCATGACCTTTCCATTATCCTTTCTCTCTTTTTTTGCTCATTAATTTAAGACAAATCTTCTGTCTGAACTAGGGCTGCTGTTCTGTCCTTCACACTGGAGCCAGTCCCAGGCAGTAATCAGCCGCTCTTAATGAAGTGTGAGCTAAATACACACACATTACAGTTAAACAATTGTATAGTACAGCTGCAACACATGCTGTTTGGGGCAGAGGAAATGAAGCAGTGTTACTTGAGGGATTATAATGAATCAGCCAATGGGAGGCTGATATGAATACAACTGGCCGGTCTGATGACTGAACTGGAATACAAACTATGGCTGCATACCCAGTTTTATTAAAAAGTAAAACTTCTTAATGAAAGTCTTCATTGATTTTTACAGCTACTGTTTCTGGAGGAGTCTAGTTAATTCCTTTAGGGGCTAACAAATGAACCCCACAGAAATAAAATATTAAAAATGTGAACATTGGATAAGAATTAGGAACTTGGCCTTCAAGAAGGCTCACACCATCTCACAAACCAACACAAGGATTAAAGCTTTCACTTGACCAGATAAAGCTTATCCAGGGTCCAAAAATGCTTTAGATGGTGCGTTTCCTTGATTTCCTCCATTTAAATTTTAGAAGTAACATTATCAATGTTGTAGCCTTTGCAGGGCCGAATATCTCTCCAGGTACCTGTATTGGACCAAGGTTTTAAAAACGTACTATTTCAAAACTGTTCCATCATACCATTCCAACAGTTTAACATTTTTTTAATGGGAGTCTAGAGAAAATGCAGCAGTAACACGAGTTGTCTCTTGTTGTATGGATTTTAGAGTAACACAGAGCTTCACCCTCTCAAACTGTTGTTGCACACTGCCAGTAAGCTAGCTAAAGTGTACCGCTCTAAAGTCAGAAATCTTTCCAATAGCAAAATAAAAACCACAAAACTAAGAGACTATTGTCCTTTACATTTATTAAGGCAACAACATTTTAAAACTGAAGTTAGTAAGCTATAAGCAGTATGTTTCTATAGCAGCCCACTAAGAATTATGGTCCTAATTTACAGTTTTTATTGATTGCATTGACTCAGCAGTCAACTCAAAGCCCACATTTTTCAAAACAGTTAACGCAGAGGCCTAAACAGTGGCAACAATGGTCAAAATTACACATTTTGTTTCAAAAGGCTCCAACTCTGGCAAAACATTTAAAATATGCACCAAAAGCTAATTTTGCCCTCAAACAACACAACCTGCACACAAATGTTTGAGCCCTTCCAATCATTCGTTACACAAGGGGCAACAAAATACATAATACCACACTCAATGTGAATCAGTGCAGCATTGCTGGTTCTCTGTAGCCAAAGACTGTACGCAGCTTACATGTCAGTGTCATTTGTAGTAAAATTTGCCTTCTTGCAAAAAATGGATCCAGAATCAGATATGCTGTGATCCAAATTTTATTGATTATTGATTCTTTTTTTTTTCAGATTGTGGCTACAAATTAAATATTCCAACAGAAGATACTAGAGCTGTCTGTCCCTTCTAGTCTCTTCTCTCTTGACAAATAGGCCACATGGCCTCATCTTCATCACACTCAATATTTTCCCTTGCGATGCATCTACATCATGGACAGCAGCAGTCATTGCATTGAGCAAGGGCATCTGCTCATAGGGGCAGTGATCATATACCTTCCATCTCCATGCACTGAATAATTCTGAATAATTCCTCTATAGGAATAGATAGAGATGTATATACTGTATTGTATAGCAGCAATACCTGCTCTCCCGTCGAAAAACTCTTACAATGGATGCAACCGTGTTTCTATTGAGAAAAGGTTGGACTCTTTGTCCCCCCCTCTAAGTGAAAGGCCATGATTTACCACATGATCAATCACAGTTGTCTGAATTTCATCTGTAACTTCAGCCCTTCCAGCTACACCTCTACCTCGCACACAGATTCCTCTTCCTCATAATCTTCTTCCCCTGAGCCATCTCCCTCATGCTCTGACTCTCATCTGCCTTAGACCATCCATGCTTGCAAAGAACAACACACAACATGGCACCTTTTACGTAAAGCCTGCAAACTGATTGCAAATTGAAAAATTGTGTAAAGAAGTGTTAATCAGGTGCTTCAGTGATTTCATTCTGATCAAGAAGTTTCTAAGAGCTTGGAACAGATGGTTTCTGTTTTGTTACCACAGCTAAAGCAATGGAGTTTGGACTGCATGAATGACATCTGCATTAACCGTTTTGCAAAAGGGAGAGGAAAATGTGTCAAACCAATGAGAATGGGTTAACTCATTTGCAAGAGGTGTCTTTTGCTCTGCTGAGGTGGTGATGATGAAAACTTTGAGGTTGCCAGTTTCTTCAAACAGGTCAAAGCAATCAACAAAAACTGTAATCAAGTGTTTTGAGCCAGCCCAATAAGAAGTCGTTACGAGATGACTGCCAACACAGCACGGCAACAGCTGTTACATCAGCCATCTCTTGCTTGTTGGAGCAGCAACAAACCATCTGGAGCAGCCATCTTGGAGCAGTAGACAGCCTCTCAGATGTCTACATCTGAGAGGCTGTTACATAATCTCATCTGGAAGACCAGTTCTATTCTAGGATGCCCCCTGGACCCAGTGCAGGTGCAAGGAGACAGAAGGACTTAAGCAAAAATACCATCACAATTGGACAGTGTCTCCCACCACATGGATGAAGCTGTTGCACAGCTGGAGAGCTCCTCTAGTGAGAGACTGCTGCATCCTAGGTGCACAAAGGAGTGTTATCACAGATCCTTCCTCCCAGCAGCTGTTAGATTATAGAACCATCACTGCTTCCAACAAACTCAATAGGTTGTTTACAGCTCTGCTCCTTTTGCTCAGTTTTCCATTTCTTCTAAATATTCTGTTGTTGTTTTTTATGCACAATTATACATAAAAATAAAAAAATTATCCCACTAAGCTGCAAATTTCTTTCAATCTGAGTGTGCTATTTTTAATAACTGCACAGTATTTTTTTCTTATGGTGTAAAACTGCCCTTACAGTCTCTTATTTTTATGTGCTGTTTTTATATTTTTACTTTTGTGTGAATCTGTTTGCTTTGATTTGCCTTTCCCTTTGCTGCTGCAACACCTAAATTTCCCCAATGAGGGTCACTAAATGTTATTTCTCTTATATTCTAACTTAACAATTACTTTCTTTCTTACTTTTTTGGTTTATTCCAAGACAGCACAAACAAATACCGAACAATATTACTTAAAAAAAGAGTGTCTAACATACATAGCCGATACACCAACTGCATAATATTTTGTGAGACAGACTTCACTTTGACAAGAAGCATTGTGGCGTTCTAATACTGTAACCAAAGATCGTATTCACTCCTCATAATTATTATTAACAGAAGGCAAAAAATATTTATGAAATGTATAAGAAACAGTAAACCCTTATTTTTTTCACTCTTTGTTGATATTTCTGCCTGTTTGAGTCGGAAATCATTTGGAGCCTGTGCCTTGAGGCCATCATATTTCATACTTCACTTTAAGCCAATTCTGCATTGATTGACCTGGGGAGTGAATCTATCTTTTATTTGCAGTGTGTTGGTTCGCCATTAAATTAGGAAATAAGAAATCTAAAGTTTATTGTGCTCAAAAGTTTTGTTCTGAACTGGCCTTTAAGCAAAAACGGAAGCAAGTGATCAGCTCTGACCAGCACTGTTGCTGTGGGAGCTGTTCATCCTGTTCACCCTTGAACTGACCACCAGCCAGTTCAGCAGAGGCCATCAAGCAGATCGGGGGGGCATTTTGTCTCGGGAACTCAAAGAGTGGGGCGGTGGGCACACGTCCAAGCCAAGTCTGCCTCCTGTGTAGAGCTATTCATGTCCTTATTTGGATCAGAGCTGTGGCAGAAAGGAAACTCTCTGTGTAGATGGTGTCTGTGTCAGAGGATTTGTAAAGATGCCGAACAAGAAGCTCAATCTTATTTGATTAAGAGTGAATGGGGACCAGCTCGGAGGCTACAGAAAAACAGCAATAACGCTCTAAGCTTGTCTTTTAAAGTTTTCAAGGCAAAATCATCCACAGTATTATGTCAAGAACGGCAGCCAGTGCATGTGGACAGCAGAGGGTGGTTTTGTAAATGGCAGCTGAAAGCCAGCACCAATCGTCTTAATGTGCCGAGTGGAGTTTCTGGCAGTGCGTCCATGCTGCTGGCAGGAAAGTGTCTGGTGAGACTGCAGCACAAAATCGGCTACCAGAGGGACATCAATCACGGCATGAATTATAAACGAGCCTCTCATTATCGTTGCCAACGTAAAAACATAAGAGAAAAATAAAACTGATGGATGAGACAGAGAATCTATGGGCCATAAGGACGTGCCGAGCAAACGCTACTGCTCCGGCCAGCGGAAAATGCTCTGAAAACTGCAGAGCAATCACAGAAAAGCTTGCAGTCACATAGAAAGATGAAGAGGAAAAAAAAAGAAGTGCTGATGCCAAAACAGCGAGTGGTTTGTGGCAATAAGAAGCCGCCTCATCACTGTCTGAGTGCAGGTGGAGGAGGGAGAAGTGAGAGTGTTCTGTGGGCAAAGATAACACAAACGCATGAGCAATCAAAACCTCAGTGGTAGAGGACCACCCTAAAGTAGAAAAACCCAAACTTCTTCCACAGTCCACCACCGAAGAGCTCGACCACAGCTGTACTGGGGGCTGGTAGTGACAGACTCCTGTGTCTCAGCATTCAAATCCTCAATATCTTGCCAGCCATGCCTGCCTCAGATGTGCATACCTGCTGAGCATAAATCAACGCGCTTATTAATGGAGTGAGAGCACAATATTGACTCACAGAGGAACAAGATAGTTAAAGGAACAATGGGCGTGAAGCTAATTCAACTATGATGGATGAGAGTAACAAGTTGAACCTTTGGACAAAAAAAGGGAAAACGACAGTAGTGCTGTGAACACGTATAACCATAAACACAGATAAACCCCTGAAATACAGAAGATAGCTAAAGAGAATTGGAGATTTCTTTTTAAAATAATAATAAAATATGTCACTGACACAATAGCCAATAATTGTGGGTGCACGGTATGTTAGAACATCCTAAATGTCGTCTCATAATGCACACTGGGGATATTTTAGCCCCTTTATTAATTCAGCAGTTAACTTGCAGCAAATGAAATCAGTCTGATTATAACTGGTATTTTACTAGATTTCAACTCTTGTATTCTATTTTTGCTCTACTATACCTCTTGATGTGAAATGGCTGTAAAAACCTTGATTTGAATAAAATGTAATGGTTTTAATCTAATTAATTTGATTGAAACAAAACTTAACTGATAAAACTAAAGCTAAACTAAATTAAAATAGATTGGTTTGAAATTAACTGTATTGAACCAAAGTAATTTAGAATTGTATTGAATTTGATTAAATTAATTGAAATTATATAAACTGAATCAAAATTGAGCTGAAATGAATTGAATTACACTCAATTAAAATGAACTGAATGGAATTTCGGTAAACTAAATTGATTGAATTAAACTGAACTGAACTGAATTACACTGAATTGGATTCCATTGAACTAAATGGACCAGGAATATAGATAAGACCAAATTGTGTTGATTTGAACACTATTAAATTAAATTAAATCAAACTAAACAGAATTTAACTGGGTTGAATTTAAATAGACTAAACTGACCTAAACTGAAGTCCATTCAACAAAACAGGAAATCAACAAAACTTTAGTGAAACTATTTTTGTGTTTCTTAATTGACAGGAATAGCTTTCTCTAGAGACAACAAAGGCACCTTGAGTCTCTTCCATTACACCTTCTACTGCACCTCTGAAATCGTAGGCAAAAACTTTACACCCGACAACCTTCAAAGCTATAGTTCAAATTGAGTTCAAAGTTGTCTTACATCTACTGCCCATTTCAAATCTCTGTGTAGCATTTCAAACGTATTTCTATCTGTGCTCTGATACATTGTGACCCATTAATTCTTTCTGACTATTCCTTAATGTATTTGCTAGTGAGCCTAGAATCATTAAGCTTTTCAAAGGTCCACACCAACTTTTTAGACAGATAGCCTCACACTATCTAAAAGTGCTCTGCCAATTTGCATTTGCTCCTCTTAAACCCTTTTTGAAGGCCACTGAAGCACTGTAGAGGAAAATGATTAATTTCAACAGATTAGTGCTTCTTTTTGTCTGAACGCTCAGATTCCAGAGCTTCTTTGAAAAACAAAATGTCTAAACGTACTTGTGCTCCACAATTATCAGCGTGGCTTTAGAACACAGTCTAAATCAGTGAATTTCTCATTGTATATTCTCTAAGCCAGGGGTCACCAACCTGGTGAACAACATTTAAAATCTCGACTGGCTAAGTTTCATATTTCTGATAGAAATGTTTTGCTGTTTAATGAAATCTCAAGGCACAAGATCTCACGGCACTAAAATTTTATGGTATGTCTCATAAAAGTGAGGTTTGTCTTGTAAGGCACTATCCAATTGCTCTTTCAGTTTAAGTTTTGCTGCCCCCAGGTTTATAGGTTGTCATGAGTTGAGGTTTTTTTTGAGGACCAACGGCGCAGAAGAAGCGGTGAGGAAACATCGGTATGCAGGTAAGAGGTTTTTAATCCAGAAAACACAACAAGGAGATTACAAAGGGCAGGCTCCAGACTGGGACGGAATACCAAAGAGAAATACTAACTGACAAGGAATGAACACTGACTAGGATGGAAAATAGACTAACGATCCAGCGAAGACTGAACAGAAACCCGGATCTTAAATACACAGGAGATAATGCACTAAACAGGACACAGGTGTGGGATAATCAAAGGTAACAGAACAGCTGGAAGGCAACTTAAGAAGAGACGTGAGAAACAATCAATGAATGTAAGCACAACAGAAACAAATGCACGATCCCAAAGATAAAACTCAAACATAAATAATAACAAATGCCTAGGGATCGTGACATAGGTTAGAGTATCGTATCCATGTTTAAGACTTATTATTTTGAAATAAGACAGGAAGAGACATCCAATAACCTATCCTGGACCATCTGAAGAACATTCAGTTAAAAGAGCAGAGATAACGTTTTATAAATTTGCTGGGTCAACATGTTGATATGTCTTGGCCAGCCAGATTGATAATGTGTAGCACTCTACGTTCTGCACATTATCAATCTGGAACTACTCCTGTTGAATCCAGCAGAACTTTTCGAACTGATTGGGTGAAGCAACACCTAGTGCCCGCCTACCAAAGGTTGGTTTTTAGCCAATCACGGTATCAAATGAAAATGTAAGAAGCAGGCAGCATGAAAAAAGGACAAGTTTATGCTGGCACTTCTTTTCCTCTTTCAAAGAAGAAATCATGGATTCTGATAAAACAGCTAGCAGTGAGCAGTGTAGCAGCAGCTACATGTGCGTCATCCTGCACTGCCATGTTTGTTTTGGTTCGTTTGTGGGCTCAGCAGCTCTTGCTTTCACTACAGCTGTATGTCCTGCCTTAAACCATAATACTCCAACGTGATTGGTCCGAACCGTTTTTGTTTTGAGCTAAAACAATTGAGATGGGAGTGGGACAAGATGGATTCTTGTGTGTTTGTGAACGCACAAATACCGCGGAAATTCAACTTGCAGACAAAGTTACGGTAATATTGTGACTGGCTAACCAGTAGCCGCAGGTTGACAGGTTGAGATTTATAAAATGATTTTTATGTAACACAAATACAGAATTTTAAAAAAAAAATTGTCATTAGATATACCTTAGATTGAGAAAATTATGAAAATAATTTAGACTGGTCAAACCTGAACTGAACATATAATCTTACGGGTGTCCCACCACAGTGCATTGTGGGATTGTATTGTACTACTCAGTTCCACTAAACAGCCGCCTATAGGTGGTGGTCAACTGACATAAAGATAGAAAAAAGACAATATGAGTAGGAAATGCAAAAAAAGACAATGTATTTATTGTGAGAAAGGCTACGGTCCATTAGCATGACAAAATTAGAGTTTAAACAAGATTAATCTGTATGAGATTCCACCAAAGGAGTGAACAAGGGATCCTAACTCTCTCCCATTTTTTCACAATTTTGTGGAGATTGTTGAAGTTTCAGTGTTTGTCTGCAAACACGAATGAACAAAAGTAAAAGAAAAAAAGATCTGATACTGCTGTATTATGCAGCTGTTCTCGTCAAGGTGTTTCATCCTCGGTTAAACTCCACAATTATGTCCAGGAAAACAAATAAAAGTATTTATGTGGATATTAATTTGTTTTGACTCCCATTAAGTGGAGTTTTACAACAATTGCCAAACCCAAGCAAACAGTGACACTTCTGTAGAGGAATCTTATTTCCTCACTATCACACTGAAGCAACACAGCAATGGATACTTTTAGAGCTAACAAGTTGCACTCTAATGCAAAGGCTGCTGATAAACTAAAAAATTAGCAATCTTTTGTGTTTCTGCCCACAAACTTACAGTGTCCTTTGATAGTACATATCACAGTCCTAACCTCAACAGATAAATATTACACTTTTACCTGATGTCAAAGTCTGGATCTGATATAGTCCTATGCAGTAATCACAGCTAGTGTAGCTACCAATGGACAAATATGCTGCTCTGTAATGTCACAAATCAATTCCCTCTTTGACATTGAGTACAGATTCTATAAAACAATTTTCTAATCCATAAACCTTTACTCTGTATATATAACAAAATAGGTTATTTGTTTTACCCTTAAGAAATTTTGGAACTGAAGCTAAAATTTCAATTAGTAACTGTTCTCTTATCCAATTTGTACAGAGAATAATGTGGTTATGTTTATCAAAAGCACTAAAGTGGAAATTAAAACTAAAAGAACACAGACAAACATACAAAAAAATGATTTTATCAGATCTGAAACATATTTACAGAATGTCACACATAGGAATCTTGATGCTTAGAAAAATAACAATAACAAAATAGCAAACTAAGGAATAGGTATGCATGTTATATTTTAGACTCACAAAATATAGTCATATCGTTTGGTAATTGAAGATGGCAGAAAGTTTTGATTTCAAAAGAACTTTACAAAAATTTCCACTTCAGAACATAAAGCAGCAGCAATGCTACCACACAAACGGACAGCGTCATGATTTCATGAAATGTAAATGTAACTAAACCATACCTGCTTAATTTTTGTTTGCAGTGCATTGATTCTGATGGACCCAGGACTTACTTATAAGCTTTATTTATTTATTTCTCTTTTTTACCAGTGGTAATTTCCATGCCAGCCACACAAACACACAATCCATCCAGCTTTGAGACTGCAGTCTTTTCACAAGCAGAAGTGATCCTGTAAGCTTGAAAATATAACATTCGAAATCCAGAGCACATGCTTAAGGCTCTAATTGCGCAGATTGGAATGTAGGGTGAACACCATTTGTCACCTGGCAAGCTAATCATGGGCCCTGCTAGGCGGTGTTTGGTTTTAAATGGCACATTTATAATCAAACCCAACCCTGTTCCAGCTGACTGTTAAGGGCACACTCAAAGTTTCAGCTCATCTGATGTATTCATACATCTGACAAAATGGAGAGACTCATCACTGTTTCAGACACATATAACTTTTATAACAATTTTAGCTGTTTTTCAGCACAAGCGGACTTTCAATTACCTGCCACTATCCTGAAAACACAAAAACCATGGCCTTCAGAGGAGCGGCAATATCTAGCTAAATGTTAACTGACTTAGCATTAGCAGCAGGCAGAGGGAGTTAAGGCACCAGATGGAGGCAAAAATCTTTATTGGTTGTGTATCAATGCAGCTAGTAGTTTTACATCCACCTGCAGTAAAAGAAAGGATGCAACTTCAGCTGTGGTTTGAAAACCATCATAAGACTGAGTAGAAGTGTTGTCAATTCTGAAGGCTAAGACCACGACCAAGACTTTGAAAATGTGTTTTCAAGATTAAGAAGAAGAGCTGCAACACCAGTAGCCACATTAACAGGAAAAATCTGTACTGTGTTCGAAGCCAGTTGGTCCCCGACCATTTTTGTGCCACGGACCAGTTTAACGTCAATAATATTTTCATGGACCTTTAAGCTGTGGAATAAGTAGAACAAAGCAAAATAATACGACCGGCAGAAAAACTGGGGTATTTTCGAAATATTGAAATAATGTCCGTCCGTCCGTTGTCTTCCGCTTATCCGGGGTCGGGTCGCGGGGGTAGCAGCTTCAGTAGGGAGGCCCAGACGTCCCTCTCCCCAGCCACTTGGGCCAACTCCTCCGGGGGAATCCCAAGGCGTTCCCAGGCCAGCCGAGAGACATAGTCCCTCCAGCGTGTCCTGGGTCTTCCCCTGGGCCTCCTCCCGGTGGGACGTGCCCGGAACACCTCACCAGGAGGCGTCCAGGAGGCATCCTAACCAGATGCCCGAGTCACCTCAACTGGCTCCTCTCGACGTGGAGGAGCAGCAGCTCTACTCTGAGTCCTCCCCGGATGACTGAGCTCCTCACCCTATCTCTAAGGGAGAGCCCAGACACACTACGGAGAAAACTCATTTCGGCCACTTGTATCTGGGATCTCGTTCTTTCGGTCATGACCCAAAGCTCGTGACCATAGATGAGGGTAGGAACGTAGATCGACCGGTTAATCGAGAGCTGAGTGAAGAGAGAGCTGAGCCAAAAGGTGAAATAATATAAACATTCAAAAATATAGACTGACCATAACGCCAAATCTGTGGGAACCCTGAACAAGAAACTCCCCTCTAGGGGTCATGGGAGACAATGACACCTAAGTGTGTTGCTTATGGCCATTCTACTCTGCAATTTGAGTTTTTCTTGCTGAACCAATCCTTACATACTTTTAAGGTCACCATCGTTGTGCCTTATATATGATTAAAGTTGTGCTTACTGACCGCATTACGGTACACTGTGTCACTACCTGATCGGACCCCTGAGCAGTATATAAGACTGCCTGACTGTAATGTTGAAACTAGAAGTGCATTCATGTAAAGGCCCCCACATACTCCGGTGTACTTCACTCTGCGGAGGTCCACGCGTACTCGAGGCATACTCAAGGCGGACTCTGAGTGGACTCCACGCATACAGGTACATGTCAAACTATAAACTTCTCAGAGGCAAGAAGTCTTTATATCAAACTGTTTTATATGTGACACAGAGCTGCTCCAAGCAGGCGGTCACAAGGACGCACGGAATCACAGTCCCTCTCTCTTCTCACTGACAGGTGTGAGCCTGCTGGAAAAGAAATGGCTCTAGGTGCTCAACTATGAAGGGTAAAATGCAGTCAGCTCAGAGTCCGCCAAGCTGACAGTATGAGCACAGTACGGCCGAGTATGTGGGAGCCTATGGGCAGCCAGTACCCGCAGTACGCGCTAGCAATAATAAACCTAGTAAGTTAATTCAATATAAAAGTTCCGTTTATTTTGGCCTTATGTTAGAAACAGGGTAGTGTATACGGCTAGCTCTCTCTCTCTCTCAGGATAGAGCTGTGTACGTGAAGGGGCAAAGTGATATTGCACACTTGGGAAGAATATTTAATGCGCTTTATAATCCGGTGCGCCTTATGGTCCAAAATATACGGTAGGTTATTTATTCTTTCTGCACAGCCTTGTACTAAATGACCCATGGAACGGTACCAGTCCATAGGCTCTCTTCCTGTTGTTGTGACTGATACACCTCTCCGTGTGTCCTGACAACGCTATTACCAATCTCTTCATTCCTCCCTGTCAAAAAAAATTATAAATCCCTGGGGCATTTTGAATTACTACTACTGTTATCCTCCTGATTGCCTTCGATATCTATTATCCAGCTTTGTTTAACTCTAGGTAAACTATTTCTAAGTCCTTTCGTAATCAAATTGTTTAAAAAAAATAATATCTATGGACTAACTGTTCAACAAGTGACAGAATCTTATTTTAAAGACCAAAATAGACAGACAAAAGTGAAAAGTATAGTGGAGGGATCAGGCCTTAGAGGGTCATTCATTCATGCTGTTTCTTCTACTAGTATATTTAAGAGTGCTGAATGGACCTTTACTTTTACTTTTTCATATTTGACTTGATGTTAGTGGCCAAAATGATAAAGCTCACATATGGGTGTGTCGATGTCATGGTGACGCAAAAGAACCAATTGTTAGAGCTACATCTTCCAGAGCATTCTGATCATTGTGTCGTACTGAGACAGCGCCACCAAAGACTGCAAGCCTCTGCAGGAAGTAGTAAGAACATCAGAGAGAATTTTCCAAGTGCCACTACTGTATCCTGTATAGAGCTAGGCTCATTAACCGCCCACACAGCCTTTTTCACCCTTAAACCACTAGCATTCTAACGCATGAAATGTATCAGACAAAAAGGAGCAAAACAAAGACTTGAATTTACAGAGTTCAATGTTAGCGCAACTCTGCTGCTTAAAGAAACAACTCTCCGACGCCTTTAAACCATAAAATCCTGAGGACACACAACGGCTGCGGTGTGGTATGACTACCATGAGGTAGTCATACCACACACATTCAAAGGCTTGGCTTCTCTTCATCGCAGTGACTACAGTGGGAACTACAGTGAACCGCGCTTTCTCACCTTTTTCAGTTTTCAAGTCTTGCAAAAAAAAAAAAAAAAAATCAAATTTTTGTTGTAGGTCACCAATCTAACACCTGACTGTGATTTCAAACCATTTTCATTGTAACTGTAGCTGTATGTTTAGGGTCGAGGTTCTGCTGGAAGTAGAACCTCTGCACCAGGCTCCAGTCTTTCACATCCTGTAACAGGTTTTCTTCCTGGACTGTCCTGTATATAGCTGTATCCATCTTCCATTAACTCCAACCAGTTGTCCATTGATTCTACCACCGTTTTTACGGTGCGCATAGTGTGTGTAGGGTCATTTGCAGGGTTAGTTTTCCGCCATGTGTGACATTGGGCCTGTGGGCCGAAAAGTTTTAGTCTTTTCTGAACAGACCACGTTCTTCTTTATTGTTTCCCCTACATGACTTGTGGTGAACTGCGAAGAAGATTTTCTGCCAGTCTTTCAACAGTTCAACAATCTTACCACTCTTCCACCGAGGCCAGATTTTTGTGGAGTACATGACTAATAGCTGTCATGTCAATAGATTCTGGCATCTCCGCAGCTTCACCAAATTCACCACGGGCCTCTTGGCTGCTCTCCTTATCCGGCCTGTCGGTTTAGATGGCTGACCATGTCTTGGTAGGTGTGAAGTTGTGCCACCACTTTAGCTCCCACCTGTCTGCTGTGTTCCTTAGTCTTGATAATGTTGTTTACTCTCATGATGCTGTTTGTTCTCTAGTATTCTCAAACAAACCACTGAGGCTTTCACAGAACAGCTGCTTTATACTGAGAATAATTCAGTCACAGGTGGATTCTATTTACGAAGTATGGGACATCTGAATACGACTGGTTGCAGTGGATTTTATTCTGGGGTATAGGGGTAAGCATAAAGAGAACTGAATAGACATGCATGCCATACTTTTTTTAGAATTTTCTTTTCTTTTTTTCTTTTTTTTGCTTACATACATGTTCACATGTACATCTGCAAAATTTTGCACTACCTTTTGTAGTTGTATCACATCAAATACAGGTTTGTGGTTGTAAGGTGACAGAATGTGAAAAAGGTTTAACATGCATCACTACTTTCATGAGAAACTGTATTGTTGAATGTATTTTGTGCTGTAGTTCGATATGTTGCATTAATGCTGACTATCAATAGCCACAATAATAAAGGTTCCTCTAGCAACGAGTCCAATACTGCTGGTATTTGCTTCGCTTGCCCGTCCACGGAAATCCAACATGTAGTGAGTGTACAAATGACCACAGATATGCAAGTATACATGCATATACACGCTTCATAATACACAAAAATAAAAACTCAAATAAACAATATGCTGAATCCTAATATTGCAGCTGTTCTGGAAGGATGCTTCAGAAGAAAAAAAATCATTGGACAAATTCCAAAACAGCTACTAAATGAAGGGAATGCACAGTGATCTCATTTAAAGAAAAATATGACAGAATCAACAGGAATACAATGAAAGCAACTACATTAGAACCCACACAGAGACGATAGTGTTTTCTCCCTGAGAATAAGTTCGTAGAAGGAAGCGCAAAACCTGTAAGCTTTCCAACACTGGGTGAGCACACAGTACAGTTGATCCTCCACGAGGCTGCAAACACAGCAACAACAGCGAGGCGGAGCAACAAAAGACTCTTACCACACAGAAAACACACACAACGTTTGCCGAGCGCGCCCACGGATCAGAACCAAGAACAGCAAACACAGACTCTAATCGTGAGTGCACAGTTGCTGCTCCGAACAAGCAGTGGCTGCGGCTTCGCCTGGACGTGCATCGCAACCTGCTGGTCCAGTTTGGAAGCCATACAACCATCTGAAAAGCATAGAAGTTTTCTGGTGGGGGGAGGGGGGGAACTGTCAGAAGCACGGGCGGCATGAAGCAAGAACAACGCACATCAGTGAGAAACACGGGGAGGTAAAGAGCAGGCCGGCAGTAACAGCAACACAGCCTGCATGCAGACTACACGCACCTGCCTCACTGGGCATTTGGTGTGCAATCATCATTCAGCATAATTACCAGTGAAACATAATGTAGAGGTCAGAGCAAACCCACAGTCCTTAGATGAGCTTTATACCTTGTGAAGCACAAAGAGGCAACAACAGATTTTAATCTCAGACTGGCTGCCATGGGCTTAATTTAGCTGTCCTTTACCTGCAAGCAATTTAATCATCCCAAACAAAACATTGTTTTTATGCTAATGGACTGGAATACACTGAGACCCAGCAGGTTGTATGTTTCTGTGAATCTAAAGTTGACCAAAAGCTTTTATATACAGTGCCTTAGAAAAGTACTCACACCCCTTGAGTTTTTTATGATGTTGCCACATTAAAACCACCAACTTTGGTGCATGTTTGTGGATTTTATGAGATCAACCAACACAACTACCTACCATGATACGGCCAGATTGAAAGGAGGAGGGCATTAATCAGAGAACCAGCCAGGAAGAAGTTGTCAAATCTGGAGGAGCTGCAGAGATCCAGAGCTCAAGTGGGAGGATCTGCTAACAATAAGTTGTGTACACCACATGTCTAGCTTTCTTGGAAGTTGGAAAAGTTCAAGGTAGAAAGCCTAAAGAACTTCCATTTGTCACAAGCATGTGGGAGGCACAGCAAACGTGTGAAAGCAGGTGCTCTGGTGTTTTGACAAACTATCCCCACTGTGAAACATGGTGATGGCAGCAAGATGCTGTGAGAGGGTTTTTTTTCAGCAGAGATGGGGAAATCAGACAGTGTTGATGGCAGGATGTATGGAACGAATTTCCATACATCCTGCATGTTAGCAGCATGTTAGCAGCTGCCCACAACTTCACACTGGGGGGGGGGGGGGGGGGGGGAGGTTTGCCTTTCCACAGGACGACGGCTTGTTGCAGACATTGCTACAATGGAATGGTTCCCAATAATAACCATGTGTTAGACTGGTCCAGTCCAAGTCCAGATCTAAGTCCTATTGACAATCGGAGGCCTCTGCTAGATGAATTCGCAGGGCTCAGTCATTCTACAAAGAAGTAACTCAATGGAGCTAAATACATATGCATGCCACACTTTTTTGATTTTTATTTGTTGAACTTAACGTTATTTATCGATAAACCACAGTGAAGTTTGTGAACATTTACAAAAAAGTTGAAAACGTTTAAGGGGTTTCAATACTTTTACAAGGTTTTCCTCTGTTTACCAGTCCAAACCTTGGGAAATCACACATATTAATAATGAGAGACATGAACACAGGCAGACAGTGGAATTAGTCCTTCTCCACAACTGCTGGATGCCAAGGCTTTAATTAATGACTACCAGTGTGAAGTAGCCAAAGGAAAACAATGGCTGCTGGTGCAGTTTGTCGAACCATGGCAAAGCAGAGAAGCTGGAGAAAGTTATTTCCGGAGCAGAGTTTTCAAAAGGCTGAATAAACAGCCTGAAAAAAACAGGCAAATGTTCTCTATACCGTCACACACAAAGCTTGCTCAAAATATACATTCTGTTCTGCAACAGGGAGGCTTTATTGTGCACTGTTTTGGGCATCAATGCTCAAGATCAAAGTCAAAAACAACATGGTGAGTCTTCTCCAGGAGAAGCAGGGGATTTGTTCAATGAGGGCTGGTGTGATGAAGGAGACAAGTGTGGTTATGCAGAGAAGGAGAGAAAGGGGTGGGGGGGAGACACGAGCCTGCTGACTCACGGCAGTCATGGGGCTGAGGTGGGCAGAGCCACTGCTGCTCGGGTTTAAAGCTCACTGCTTCTCCTTCAGAAGGACAGTGCGATGCTTCTCATCAACGCTGAGCAGCCGTATGAGCGACGGCTGGAAATAGAATGGTCAAATAAAACTGTCTCAGGGTATGAAATAGGTTCCCCTTCTCTATTATGCCATCCCTTGGAAAACCGAATGATGCAATCTGAGGGAGGCAATACATTCCCCAAAGCTGTATGAGAGTAAATCAAAAGCAAAATATATATATATTAGGGAATATCAAAATATATGTATATATATATATATATATATATATATATATATATATATATATATATATATATATATATATATACAGTCCCTGATTAGACAGACAACTAGACTACGATGACTCTGTGATCACTGCTGTAGGCAACTCCCTGACACTCCAAGCTAAATAATGTTGTAGGCTGCCCTGGAAAACGGTTTTGACACATCTGCAGTGGAGGCTGCATTATTATGAGCATTAATTCAGCTGCCTTACAACAAAAGCACGCCACCCCTGTGATTAGACTGTCAGACTCAAGGACAGCAATGCTTCAATGCTAGGAGTGTGTAAAACAGAAGGGCACATGTGGCAAACAAACAAACAGATGCAGCGTAGTACTTCAGTGTAGTACTAAAATTACAGCTTTGTCAGTCAACAATCAATACCACACGGCAACTCATCTCCTATCAGGTGTCCGGATCCCCTGTTACACACCGAGTAAACAGTGTTTGTGTATGAAATGTTTGGAGTGAAGACAAGGCTCTACCTAACACCCATAAATAATAAATACGAACTACAAAACTTTTTTTTTTTTGCCCAGTATTGTTTTAGCTATAGGAGACTGTTACAAAAAGCACCTGCTGGCCATCTAGGAAGGCAAACTGCGTAACCATGGTGACAAATGCCTTGTAATTAGAGAAAACATAAACTGTTATCCAGGAAAACACGAGTGGTTTTCAAAAATACAATATGAAATGTAATCGATGGACTAATCCCAAACCAGAGGCCAGCGAGTTTTTAGGCTGCCAAATATTTCATACGTCAATATGGAGAACGATGGTGTTGTCCGCGAACAACACAACCGGTGTACATCTAGGTAGATAAGAAAAGAGAAAAAACTATTTATTATTACCAGCAAGGCAATCATTTTCTTTCTTTATCAAACTAGTGGAAGGCAAAAACCAGTCACCAGCTCTTACTATGGAAACCTACCACCCATCTGTAAGCCACACTTTGATGTGAACCAGGCCTCCCTAAAACAATGAAACTGACAGTTACTGTTTAAATTATTAGACAAATTTGTGTACGTTAGACAAGACGATTCAAGCAGTTTAAGTTGCGAAAATAAATGCACAGCTCATATCTACTCTGTATAACGTATTAGGCTTTTTCCCCCCATCTAGCCTTACTACCACACCAGACGAACAAGTCTTCCCTTTGTAATTCCTCATCACTTTTACTAATTAGTAATTCAGGCAGCTAAACTATAAAATGGTTCATCTTTCTCTGGGGGAGTTGTGACCTAGTGGTCACAACTCCCCCAGAGTTCTCAGAACGCATGCTTGCGTTCTGAGAAGGCTGCAAGTACTCAGTTTGAACCCCGCAGACTGCCACTGTGGGTCCCTGAGAAAGACCCTTAGCCCCAGATTTCTCCCCGGGTGCTGAAAAGCTGCCCACTGCTCCTTAAAGGATGCATTAAATGCAGAATACAAACTGGAATGTACAATTGCAATGACAAATAAAGATTTCTTTCTTTCTGACATCCGGGTTTTGTCACAGCTATAAAACTGAACGTATAAAACCTTTGCGGCATCACTCTTTTACTGTTGTTTGGCTATCTGTGCACATACTGTTGCAAAGACCCTTTACTCTGGACCTTTTTTTTTTTATTTTGTTTTGATTAATATTGACCATATTGTCACCTGCTGGAGAGACGTGTTACTTTTGTCTGGGATCCTACAGATAGTGTAGATGGTGTTGTTTTTGAAAAACATATCTGAAGTACTATTGCTGGAGCGTTAGGGCTCATTTATGCTTCCTTTGAGCGCCTAAATAGGTCCTTCCATTTCTAGCATCACGGACCTCATGGTTTCAACGCATTCATTAAGTTGGCAGGATTGTAAGGTAATGTAGCCACCATTGGGCAGTTCTGAATTAGCTTCAAAATTCAGAGTAGAGTTTCAGATAACAGCAAACATGGCAACAGTAGAGAAAATCTTGATAATGTTCATTCTTGGAAAGAGACCTAAAAAGAAGACAACGTACAGCAGTAGACTAGACGGAGGTGCTGCTCTGTGTCAAATAAATACATTCCAGGATGTGGATGGAGAGGTTCCAGCAATTCTGCAGTCCTATTCTTCTTTGTTCCTTTCTCTGATCACACGCGAGCTATACTGCGCCACACAGCAAACACGAATACCTGCGCTATTGCTCTGCTCTGTGCAAGCATCCCTAAGACGGACTAAAATATGTGCAAAATGAACTAGACTCTGCCAAACAGCTTCTGCGTAGGTAATCATAGGTATAACTGGGCATTAGACTAATATAAAGACTGCAATGTATGGGCAAGTTAAATCAGGAATGAGTGATAAAATTCTGCTTCCGATTTTCTAAAACTATTTGTGACACCTCGTTTATTCCCTTTTGAGCCGGAGAAGTTGGCATTATTGGAGTACAAAGAGAAAAACCACGGCGCTTGATATATAACATGTATCACAACAAGTCCGAAGGGTTCTTTGTAATATTAGTAATGCAAAGACTGATGCTGTGAGGATGATTGCAAAATCAATACACTGTACAGCATCAAGTCAAATACAGGGCCTGCGTCAAGCCAAACAAATTACTACGGAGATTCCAACCACTACTTATTTTATGATCTGAAAGTAGAGTATCCAACATCTTCAAGGAATGTGGTCTGAAAAAACACTCTAATGAAGTTGCATGAAGTCATACTGAAAGAACTTGGCTGTAATACTCAGCAAGGTTTAATAATAAAAAGTATGAAGAGTTCCACTCTCACTATAAGTGTACTCAAGGTAATTGGACGACACAACTGCCTTATGAAGACCACTTATCACTGAGGATATTCAAAAACACGAGATTCAATTTTCCATGGGCATAAAGATTGCTCCTTAGAGAAAGAGGTAAAAAAAAAAACACGAATGTGCTCTGCTTTATTCCATTCCAGGAGCAGGGTACGGTGAGCAGCAGATGAAATTATGTACCTCTATCAAGGCTTGTGTCTACAGACAAGGTGCGATGCATTTATCTGAGAAGCATAAGGCATTGATTTAGAAAGTCCTCGCAAGTAGGGAGGACACAGATGTGTGCCTGTGTGTGACTGGCCACTGGAGTTTAGCAGACAGGAAGAGACGTGACTGCACTCACCAAGCAACCAAATCATGACGGGTCACATAACGTTCAACCGGGCCAAGACCAATGACAGGCCAGCACAGGACGCGTACACGGGGACACACAGAGCCCGCTGTCGACATCACAGGTCAGATCTTAGCGACCCCACATCATTATGCAGCTTTTTAAGCCTGCGCTAAATGACACGGCATATACAAAATCCACTACAAATCAAGAAAAAAGGCCCCTTTATTCTGCCCCTGTGACTCTGACAGGTGAGCACCAGCTGCCTTTTTTCCGCCAACACCAATGTAAAACTGAAATATGAAATGGTTGAGTTAACTTGCAAGTGCAGGGAATGATTGCCTCCAAACAGCGCGGGAGAAGAGGAGGGCCGCTTCAGATGCTTCATACGTGCTCATTTGAATTGCAAATGTTGGTAGGCAGCATGCTGAGCTGCAAAATCCCAACAGAAGCCTCTGGCATCGGAAGTTAATACACAAAAAAGTGACATGAACTCACCAGGAGCGAGACTTTACTCCCCGTGTGATCTACATAAGGTGAAATATGGACAGTCTTTAAGTTTGACTCACTTTAAAGGACGCAAACGTCGTGAAGTTTGCTGCAAAGATGAAATCATAGCTATCTTGCTAATATGGATGGGTTGTGAAAGCCGTGCTGCCAGCTGAGGCTTACAGTTTCAGCAGAGTCTGGAGGAAGAGGATGACTAAGAATTATAAGCCCACCTGTGTGACAGCAGGGGGAGCTCAGAACATTGCAGTGACCTAGTCTCTATTGTTCTCTCGAATAGACCAAGGCTGCTGGTGATTGGGCTCACCATTTGTACCTTACCTTTTCGGAACATAATGGAATCACCTTCTGCGCTGCAGGCCAACTGTTCGTCAATCGTCAGAAGGACTTTTCACACACACTTGGACAAATGAAGACTTAAAGTAATTTTCTATAATCTACTGTTAATATGTAGTTACACTTCTCCAAAAAATAATATTTACCTACAAGATTTCAGTCAGATCTCTTGCATGTAGATACTATTTTGGCCCAAAAAAAGAATTAGAACTAAAACAAATGGAGATAAGATAAGACAAGAAAAGACAAGATAAGATAAGATAAGCTATTATATGATAAGAATTCCTTTATTATCCCATAATGGGAAAATTCGGGTGTGACAGTGGCAAATAAAGTGTAACAAAAAGGTTTCATAAGTAGACAATTCAATTTAATTATATGGGAGATTTGAATGTTTTTATTACTATTTATTTCCATAATTTCAGAAAATACTTAAAGAATATTAAGCTGATGACTTTAATACATGTTTACCCGTTATTGTAGATTTTTCTGTCTTTTCTGTACCTCGTTATACTTCTCTTTCATGTCTATGCCATTTGGAGCCATATGTTAGAAGGAACAGCCACAAGTTTTAAAAAGAAACCTTTTTTCTAGAAGCCAAACTAGTCAAGAGTATTGCTTATTCTTAAATTCTTTTGGTGACTTCCATGACTTTGTATTTATGGTAAAGATAAAGAGCACACGGTAATGGAAATACATCCTACCGTGTGCAAAGCTGAGGTATGTTCAGACAGCTGAAGCTAGAAGTACCTGTTGAATTCATTTAACTAGAGCACTCAACTACAGTAATTCTTTAACCTAGTCTGGTGTCTCATCTGAAAGTCTGGTCCTCATAAAAGAACCGGCTCTACCGTACAAAACAGGTCCAAAAGTAGGAAGTGGGAAGGTACCAAATTAGTGTAACGACTGCCAAAGGGCTAGCCTGACGAAGACAAAGAAACTGCTGAAATGAGCAGATCCTGTATTCGGGACTTCAGATAAGTCATACTTCAACTAGAGCTGTCCAATTCAACACCTTAATGTTGTCAAGTTTTTGATATTCCCTAATGCGCAGTGTTGTGGCAAAGCTTACTGGTCTTTTGATACAGTGCCCTTCGAGACAGGACTTATGAGCCTTCACTAAACACTAATATAAAGGTAGAACAGAAGTAAAACCAAAGCAACACTTATGAAACTGAAGTACATGTAGTCACAGGGCTGGAGCAGGAGGTGTAGTACTATGATGAACAATAATGACAATGTCAAACTGCTAATTCTGCAAAGCTGCTTTGTAGTATGGAAGAAAACCAATGCTAATATGCCTTTGTTTGGCCTTACCAGAGGGCAACAGCAGCAGTTTAACAAAGACGTACCTGCAGTACCTATTATGACTAACCATTCCAGCATTATAAAACCACAGACCATATAACCACATTTCCTTTTCCCTTAAAATTCAAAACTGTCAAGTATCAAAGGAGCCTTTGACTAAAGGAAGCACATTATTAATTTTTCTAAAACAACAACCTGGACCATTAAAACATTCAGAAATATAGCGTTTTTATAAGTCAAAACACTTGATTAATGTTCAAAGCACAAACATTAGCACTCGACTCCAAACTGTCCACAGTCCAAGGGACGCTCCTGTGGCATCTTATCATATTTTTTTAAAAGGGAGTTTCAATGTTTGTGAGAATTTGATTATGTCAAAGGCTACAAGTCCGTGATGTGAGGTACCTCAGAGCTCAGTTTCAGGCCCTATTTTATTATTCCCCTATAAACTCCCTGTAGAACAGATTTTTAAGTGATAAAGATGATTATATAAAGGTCTATTACCAAGTTTATGCAGAATGCCAGGTAGTTCCCCATGTCATTTTGGTCACAAAGATCAAAATAGAAAAAAGAGCTATCTGAGCCTTTAAAAATACTCACTCTTGCAAAGTGCAAGACAAAATAGGCATCACAACACCTGTTTATGTATATTGCAATTTTTGTGACAACATGTGCAACCAGCACTATGTGAACAGCGTATTCAACAACAAAAAAAGAAAACCTAGAGGAGTGATAAGAGGTCTGTTTTTAAAAGCATATTTCAATCCCATCACCCCAAAAACATGGAATCTGATAGAAAATGTTCAATACCCACTTTAAAGTATAACGGAGAATTTGAAATGGTTTTACAAACGTATCTAAGTGAATTTTGGGCTTTCTGTACCTGCAGAGCTAATACCATAAAGCAGTCACATCTCCTGGTTAAGATAAAAAACTGCAGAATGTGATGCAGCTAAATATGAAGTAAATCAAAACAATGTACTTTCTCTCTCTCTCTTGATGTGTTTTTAAACAGTTGGTTTTCCACTCAAGGAAATTTTCATATCTCAAAGGCTGCTCAGTTTATCTGATTTGGATACAATTTTGTTTGTTCTTATTTGTGCAGGTTTCTTCTATGCTCTTTGCAGAGTTAAGTCCATTTGGATGACCAAATCCTAACTTATTAAAAATATCCTTCACACCAATTATCTATTTCATTAGATTGTTCTTTTTTATATTTGTTTGGTCTCTTGATCCCATTTTTTTGTGGAGTTTACATCAGAAGTTGGTTTTCCTGTGTATCCATGGACGACGGTCTAGGGGGAACTTTACAAGTGGGTGTTTGCTTCCACTTACAAGACAGCGGATGTCATGAAGAACACTTAGATAACCACTGATGAGAAATGTGGGTTCTTCAAGACATCTAATACTGAATTACTTCTTATCTAGGTGCACAAAAATGTCAGTTCTGGGTCTTTTCATGTCTTGCTCCAATAAACAACAACTACATCACAGTTCCCCTGTTTAAAGGCTTGGGCAGAAATGCTTGTTTATACAGAAAACATTTAGATATTAGAGCCTTAGACATCTACAACGGTCTACAAGATCAAAGTAATTTCAGTGCATTTGCATTTGATTACAGTTCAGTTCAGTCACGTACTGACGTGTCATTCAGAAATGTCTGCCTCTGGCAGCGACAGCTTTAACAACGGCAATTAGAGATGGGATTTTGTAGTATTCTCAAATATTAATAAATGGTCAATGACTTAATATACATGACAATTTTAAGATTAAAAAAGCTTCTTACAGCTGCTTTGGATCTCCTAGAGAAGGCCAAAAATATTTCTACACAGGCTGTGACAGCCAGAGGTGTAATTGTAAAGCTATTTGCCAAGCCTACCAGGAGTTGCCTAAGCATGCTCCACCTCTGCAGACAGATTTGTTCACTGAAGTCGGTCTTTCGCACAGTGAACACTCCACTGACAGATTCATTCACTGGGAGCTGAGGGAACGTTTAGTTACTCTTTGTTTTTGAAGCCAAGAATTAACCCCATTGTGCAGCTTTTTTATGGAAGGATGTGACATGGGCAACACTGTTTGAACCACCGACATCCTCACTGCACAGTTTCTTTCAAAGGGTTCCATACCTCTTGAACTTCTTCACATTTTAATAAGTCACAACCACACATTACTGCCTATTTTATTGGGATTTTATGTGACAAACCAACAGAAAGCACTGCACACCTGTGGAGTGCAAGAAACATTTTAAAAACAAAATAACGTCCAGTGCAATCCATTCAGAAGTCAACTAAGTAGCAACTGGGGTCCAGTATTGTTTAATCTCAGTATGATTACAGCAGTTAAAGAGGTTAGCTAAAGAACATTAGTAAATAAAAAGCAACATAAAGACCAAGAAACACAGCAAACAGACCAGGGATAAAGTGGTTTAAAGGTTGAAAGTAAGGTTGGGTTATAACACAATATCCAAAGTTTTGAACATTTCATAGCGTTCTGATTAATCTATAGGAAAACAGAAAGAGTATGACACCCTAAGAAGAATATCATCCTCTTAAACTGACTCTGATTAATCAGAGAACCTGTCTGAGGCAAACCATCAGTTGCACACTCAACAAACCTGGCCTTAATGCAAAAGTTATAAGGAGAAAGCCATTATTGAAATGAAGCCATTGGAAGTCGTATTTTCAGTTCTTCCCAAGCAGTGTAGGGTACCAAAAAAGGTATTCTGGTCAGATGAGACCAAAGTGGAATGATTTGGCCAAGATGCTAAATGGCATGTATGGTGGAAAGCTAACATCCTGAACTCGCCATCCAAACAGTGATACATGGTGTTGGCAGCTTCATGCTGTGGGGAATGTTCTTTTCTTGAACAGTGACGCTAAAGCTAATCAGAGTTGAGGGGGAGGAAGATGAAAGTAAACACATGGGGGGGGGGGGGGCTGTTTGAAGCAGTTAAACACCTGGAACTGGAGCAGAGGTTAATCTTCCAGCAGGACAATGACCCTAAACATACAACCAGAGCAACAACTGAATAGTTTAGAGCGAAGCATTTCCATGGGCTAGAATGGCCCAGTCAAAGCCCAGACTTCTGTGGCAAAACCTTACATGCTAATGCTCTCCTAATCTGACTTAACTTCAGGTATTTGAATTTAGAAGAATGGGGGAAAATTTCAGTCTCAAGCTGCGCAAAGCAGGTAGAAACACAGCCCCCAAAACCTGCAGCTGAAATTGCAGCAGAGGGTGGAACTACAAAGTAAGTGAAAAAGTTAACTGATGAGTTCTTTGGCAAGGTCTTGCAGATGTGCACGGTAAGGCTGTTGCATTATTAGTAATGGGTGTGTTTGAGAATACTCTGACTAATCCAAAAGCAGATCCAGTTCGCCCTGACGGGCTGGGCCATGAGCAGAGCAGCTGATCTCCGAAGCCTTTACGGCAGCAGCTTTAACAAGAAATGTTATGGTATGTTTGAGAGCTTTAAAGTAGCTCGTTTTTCACACAGCGAAGGAGGAACACTGGGAAGGAGTGTTTATCGCTGCCTGCCTGGTGGCAATGTAGTCTAGAAGCGGACAGGGCCAGTAGGCGCAAGAGCGACGCAACAACTTGCTCCTGCTTCATTCTCAGGATTTGTGTGTTTTTGTCTTCATTGCCCTCCGGCATGGAGCGCAGGGTAAAGTCCATGCGTGTTAGAAAATGATCCGGTGTGTGGAGCAGGCTCAGCTCGAACAAATTTGTCTTTCACCGCAGCACACGCTGACAGAAACGCGAGCAGGAGCGAATTACGCACAGAAAAAAAGAAAATCAGTAACATAAACACTGGCATGTAATGAAACCAAACACCGTGCTTACAGCGCAACCAGAAAGCTGTCAGGGAAAAGAAAACGGGCATATGCCAACGTACCCTCCTGTCAGACAGGCATCCAAGGGAGGACCATGGATGGTGCGCACCGCGGGGAGTTCAGTCCTGCTGTTGCCGCCGCTCTGGGTTTATTTCCCGGTTAGACGGCGAGGGAGTGGGTCGGTGTTTTGCCGGTGTAACGCCTAATGAGGGAGGGAGCGAGGGAGGGGGAGAGAGAAAGAGGGAGGGACGCTGTCAGATGCGTTGAGGCAAAGAAGGAGAGACGCATACACACACGCGCGCGTGCGCGGGTACACGGTGCACGGGTGTGTGTTTGTGCGGGATGCGTGGAGATAAATACCACTCGCGTCGTTCCTGCACAGATCTCCCTCTCTGTCAGCAAGTGTTCTCTTGTAAATAAACATGCGCGCAAAATAATAAGCCAGCAAGGTGACATAATCCCCCGTTATCCAGGGCTGCATTTATGCGTGCTGCGTGGAATGGCCACGATACGCAGGGAAATATGCACCGTTTCAGTCCATCCGGGCTGCTTGCGAGACAGTAAAAGATGTTTCCCTTTTTCGGGGGAATCAAATATTTAGAAGCTCCAGCAGCTGCATCAGGAGGAGCTGTTGTTTCGCGCAGTGTCGTCAGGAAGGCTTGGTCCCCTCTGATTTCATCAACTGCAGCCAGGCAGGCAGCCCACAGCTCCCCTCATATCTGCTCTGCGCGGGCGCGCGCGCACACACACACACACACACACACACACACACACACACACACACACACACACACACACACACACACACGCAAAATGGGATTTATTAACAAGCCGCCGCTGTCAACACGAATGACGGCAGCTCGTCAGTCAGGTATCACTCTTTCATTGTGCGTCGTTAAATTAACAAGGTATTATTTTGAGAGGCGAGCTTGGTTTGATAGAATTAATCACTGAGAGATTGCTGCTGCTGCTGCTGATTTGATTAACTCTCTCGGTTTCCTCGGGGAAGTGGGGACGCATTCAGCCGGATAACAGAATTAAAGGAATATTGCTCCGAGTTTCAACACGGTAAGTTACCATGGAAGGTCAGGGCAACCTTGTTAGGCACACAATAACTACTCTACAGGTAGGTAGGCCGGTGTCATGGGGGCCCAGGGCACTGGACCTTAATGGGCCCCAAAAGTTCAGATCATGTTGTAATTAATATTGTATCTACAAAAATAGCACCAAACTACTGCATATACCTGCATAGCTTGTTTGCAGATGAGCTCAATTTCTTCTCCAGTTTCTTCGTTTTAGATAACTTTTAGACATGTCCATCTGAACATGAAGCAGTGATGCACACGATTCTGGTTTAAGGCATATAGTTTGACTACCCTCGTTTTTATGCACATTTTCTCTGCATGAGATCATTAGCTAAAATTTCCAAATGCTGGTCCTGACATCAGAAACACTGTTTACCCAAAGAATTCCAGGTTACAAGAACAAGGTGATTAACATACATTTTTCCCATTTATTTAAAACTGATCAATTTGCTGCAGTTGATGAATGGTGTTCCTTTAGTTTCCACACCATCCACATCTGTAACTTTCTGGCACCAGAAAAAAAATCCAAATATAAAAAAGAAACTAGTTTTTTAGCCAGCAGACTGGCAGTGTACATCAACAGGTAGCAAATGTTATCATTCTCTGGCAACTCATTAACAAAACTATTAATCTTTTTTTCAAGTATGATCTAAATGTTTTACAATTTTCAAACATTTTTTGTAATATTGGTATACCTTGACGCTGACAACAGAATAGCCTCTTATCACAAATGCAGAATTTGCTCCCATTTTGCCAAAAAAGACCCTCACTTGAATAGTATTTCTATGCTCAATAGTTTCTAGATGTTATAAAATTCATATTTTCAATGTTAAGTTACAGTTAGCTTGATCAGACTGTTGATTCCACCCAATCAGCTAATGAGGCAGGTTGACACAACCAGCAGGCTCAACCAGTGTGACTCCACATGCAAACACAGACATTGTTATGGAGAGAAAACAGACTCAATATAGGCGTGTGACTGTAATAATAGATTTGTAAGCTGTGTAAACCTGTTGGCGTGTATATTTGGGTACTTGTATGTGTAAAACATGATTTGCGAACCCTTTAAAGCATTCTGTGCGTAACTTTGGGTATTTGTAACTGTGCGCTCAAATGTACACACAAATATAAAGAAATTACGAGTGCAAAATAGAATCTCACACACAACTACTCATACGAATACAAATCCTTAAATACGTGAGCATGAGTCACCTGTTACACACGGACAAAGCTGATTTTATGCACAGATCACTTTACAAGTGCATGGAGGGTATTGAGACTCATTCCACGCTTCTAGGACCTTCACATATATATATATATATATATATATATATATATATATATATATATATATATATATATATATATATATATATATGTACATACATATTGTCAGGGTTTGTTTACCGAAGAACTCAGGAAGCGCACACGGGACTAAAGTTTAAGAGTTTTTATTTAGAGGAAGTGTGCTGGATGGCGGATGATGAAGACCGGAGGTTCAGGGCTGCAGAAGGTCAGGGATGTAGGTGATGGCAGGAGCTGACGGCCCGGAAAGAAAATTGTTTACAAAACCCTTGTTAAAACCAATAAAAGGGGATCCTTAACAATGTTGATAAAATCCTGTGTCGCTCTCATGAACTCGCGCGATCAAGTATTGTCACGTGTGCTGGATATATCTTTATACTCCTCAAATCCTTTACTAGTCTGTATAGACTTCAAGGTTGGGAGCTAAAGTGTGTTACATTTGTTTCCATGTATTTCTTGAAAACCAACGGCGGTTACGTACAAATGCTTGCTGGCCTTAAGGTCCAGACTTGCCCAACCGAAGACTCAGAAATAATTATTGACGCCTTCTCATTCTTCTCCAGTCTTATTCGTTTTTGGTTTATTTCAGCCTCCCTCAAAGGTTTCACCTGCCACTTCTAACCTATTTCTGCATTCATAATTCTTTCGCAGGGTTACATCATGAAAACATTTTCCCCAGGAAAATCACAAAGTGAGTGAGGCAGCATTCAAGTTGAGCAGTCTTTCAGACATAAAAGTGAAAAAAAACATTATTATGCAGTAAAAATTCAGAGCTGTTCGCGCTGGTCAGGTCGGTATGTACATGGCACCTTGCAATGAAGCATCAAAACTGAAAAATCCATGAAGTATTTAGTCACTGATCTGTGCTCTGAACTTTGTAATACACACAGGACTTTTTTTTCCAAATTGCAGATGGACAAATCAATCAGACCTACTTCAAAGCCCATCTAATTAATAATGAACCATCTCTCTTCTCTTCCAGAGGAACAACAATGGCTCTTTAGATGGTTCACAAATGATATAACTGATGGCTGAAAGATATGATAACCATGCCTGGATGGAATAGGAAGCAGATATAGGGTAGTTATTCAACAACAAAAAGTACAGCCAGAATGCACATTTACCAAGAGCTGGATGCATTAGATTTTACACTGAAGCTTGCAACTCATTTTTCATAATACACCTGGTTGTTTTGGACCAGATAGGATTTCGACGAGTTAGTAACCAGATTTAGAAAACACTGGGCCAAGTATACATCAAAGCTAAACTCCTCTATTCAAGAGTTGCACCAATCAGAGTCCAGTTCAAGTGATTTTTAATCAATAAATTTACTTGACTATGGGATCAAAAAGGCCAGCTCATAAGAATTGCTTGGAATACACAAAATTGAATGTTTCTCAGTTGTTCCCCTCTTTATATGTGTATTTTAACCAATTCCATTCAGTGGTGTTTACTTATATTTTGTACAGGTGCAACAGAACATCTGAGCCATACATTGGAACACGGGCAGGATTTATGGATAATGTGACAACAATAAAGGGATGGAAACGTCATGAAGAAGACTGGAATTACCGTATTTTGTCATTGATGATCTCAGCTATAATTTCAAGAAAGGCTGTGTCAAGGGCACAGTAATGTGAGGTGCTTTTGTGCCGTACTCTCCCATTTCTCCAGCAGAGTTTGACAGGTGGATGCCAGCCATAGGTATTTCCCATCAGCACCAGTTAAGAGGAGCATTTAAGGAGACAGGAGACAGAAGACAGAAGGAAGGCATCAGAGCAACAGTTCACCTAGAGCGGTAACCTGACTATACCTTGTTCCTGTTGCTCCTTGATCTCATGTCCTGTGACTCATCCATGTCCATTTCCTCCCTGAAGGCGTCTGCACGCATCTGGATCCTGACCTGGTTCCTAATCTGCCCTAATCGCCTTGGAAGAATCCTAACTTCAGTCATGAACCGTGGTTTCAAGAGCTTTTCTCCTGTCATTCCCTGCTCCAGTAACATTGATGATGCTCCCAAAGATCCGCTGCGCCACCACCAGCAGTCCATCACAAGCCACCATTCAGTCTGTCAACCTCAGCTCTTTGTGCACCGTTTCACTACTCTCCTGGACATTACTACTCACTCAGCCCGTACTTTATCATCTACTGCTGCTGAGAACTGCTAGACAGACAGACATCTCCAGTCAACACCAGAGGGGACAAATAAAATCAGTTTCCTAGTGTGACATTGCCTGTGAAGGTTCTCAATTAGTTCAACATTGAAACATTTTCAGAAAGAACTGAGTGAAAGTCCAGCTGCCTCCGATTCAAGCCTGTTTGCTAGTCTGACATTGTTTAGTAGCTCCACAGTAAATACTGTGGCATAATTGTTCAAAAAACATAACAGAACAAAGAAAACTGACTGTCTTAAAAAATATGACCCAAACAGAATAAGACATCTATGCAGCTCCTGAACAGAATAAATTCAACTTCCCTGCATTCCTAGGTACTCAAGAAATTTGCAGTATTCCTGTAATGTTAGGTAATTTTTTTGTCATTTCTCCACAGAGCTGTGAGCAATCCTGAGCATGACAGTACACCCTGTGCGAGGTACAGTTGTGAGCAGTGCGTACACAGATGATCAGCCCCTTTTACACCGGTTTCATTTGGCCTGGCTCTATTTTGCTTCACCAGCTTTCGCTTAGTTTTTTGTTTAGTTTTTTTCCCCCACAGGGCTGGCGTACACCTGAAGGGGGAAAAAAAGAAAAGAAAAGAAAAGAAAAATTCCACTTCAGCCTTCTCGATCTAACCCAAAGAACACGTGAATATTCAATATCCAACCAATAAAAATAATTTCACTGTGGTCAATAGTCGTCAGTATTGCGCTTTAAAGTCCTTATCGTCATTCTCGCTGAGGCAAAAACTTCTACATAAAGCCCCAAATTTTAACTCTGTCAGGCAAACTTTGGAGCAGATCAGACACAATCTCCTCCGCTTCTGTCACCTGACAGAAGTGGCTGTAACGCTTCTGTTACAGCCGACTTTGACAGTCATTCCAAAACCCACAAACTAAGTCACAACCTTAAGTACATTTTCAGATGTCCCATGAGTACAACATAGAATACTGTCAACACTATCCAAATAATTTTCTTTGTAGGTTGAAGTAAAAGTGTTTTCAATTTTGTCTCTGTCATTTTACCTTCTGGCGTGTTTGTGTCTTTAAAATATTGCCCTGAAGAGAGTTTTCACAACAATTTGATGTGTTCAGTTGGCTTTAGTTGGTCTAAAAGAATACTGTAGTCTGGGATCCCTCAGCAGGCTCAGTTGTTAGGTGGGAGATTCTCAGTCTTCCAGTTATGAAAAAAGAAATAGTCTGACTGTGAAAGTGGTGTAGTTTCTGCCCAGCTTTAGAGTTCAGCAGGGGCAAGGTGACCCTCTGCCTCCACCCTCAGTGGCACCCCTGACTAACTAAGACTATTGTTTTAGCAAGTCTTTTAAAATCTCTACTATTATCATTATTATTGCGATAAATTTACCACTGCTACTACTATTACTGCTACTAATAATAATTACACTAATAATGAGAGACATATTTATATAATACAGACAACAGTTTGCCCTTTAATTTTAATTCTTCAATTTGGCCTATTTGATCATTAATAAAATAAATAATTTCAAAAAATCTACTAACTACATTCAAATGTGGAATTTTGTAAATTGCTTTAATTTACTACTTATATAATAAATATTAATTTTACCCTAAAAGTGAATATATTTGTGAGCCGGATAAGTGGAAGAGGTGGTCAGTTTGCTTTGTCGACAGTTAAATAATTGCTCTTCTACATGATGTTTTTCATAAAGCTACTTTCCCATCACCACATTGACAATTGCTTGCCACCAACAGAGAAGACAACCACTATTAACCCCATGTCTGTTCTTTTTCTTCTATTTTGTATTTCTAAGTTGTCTTGTGTGTGAATGATTGGTGTGCATGTATACTGGCAAAGACTCTAACTTCAAATTGCTCCCTCCGGCATAAATAATCAATTCTAAACTTGATTTAATTCATAGCAGTTATCCTTATAGACTGCAATGCATCTTGCAGAAAAAAAGTAAATGTTTCTGGAGAAAAATGATTCTGTCTATTTACTGTGTACAGCCTAATCAGCTCAGACAAGATAATCTCAGTCAAGTCCAGATGGGTTGAGATTCAGACATAACTGTTTAGATAATTAACACATTCAATTTCTCTGTTCAAATGGCCTTAAAATGTATCACATCCTTTATAATTTGCTAAGATGGCACATCTAAATTAAGAGAAGACTTTGAAATTTGCAACATTCAGTACTTAGCACCTTGTCAGGTATGAAAACTAAAAACTCTTTTGAAGTAATAACATTCGGAAATGTGGAGCCTTTGGATAGTTCATTTAGTCTTCTTTGAGTTAGTTTTGTCTTCAGTCAGCCATGTAGTTTAAATTAGGTTGAAGCCAGTTAATTAAAATTAACAGGGTTTTTAAAGGGCATTTTGGGGAAATAAAAATTGCCTTTTATTTATATTCACTTCGAGCCCTGGTAGAAGTGAATTTAAAAAAGGGCATCCAGAAGGCAAAGCACAGATACAAGCAGCACATAGACTACTTCAGCAGTAATAACCCATGCAACATGTGGAGAGGCATCAGGACAATCAGACTAGAAACACAACAACCAGCAGCTCAGCAATGACCCAACTCTCCTTCACACCTTAAACAGCTTCTTTGCACGCTTCAACACTCCAAGCAGCAGAAGGTCTAATCCTCTTCCTCAGCATCAGCCCCTCATCCTGCAGCTGCACCAAGTGACCTCCTCCTTAAAGAAGGCCAGTATTAACAAGACTGTAGGTCCAGACATGGTGTCAGGTCAGACACTAAAGTCATGTGCTGACCAACTTGCAGGGTTTTTCTGGACATCTTCCACCTCTCCTTGCAGCTCTCCATGGTCTCTACCTGCCTAAAATCCTCCATTGTGCCTGTTTCAAAAAAACAAACAATCATCTCCATCAATGACTACTGTCCTGTTGCTGTGAGCCCATTAAGGGTTTTGAGGGGATCCTCCTGAAGTACACCATCCCTGCTGGCCTGGACAGCCTGCAGTTTGCCTACAGGGAGAATCACTCCACAGAGGACACTACAGGAGGTCCAGGAAGACTGAGCATGCTCCACTCTGCATACAGGTTGAGGTGGTGGAGCGTGTAGACAGCATAAACTTCCTGAGCATTCACATCTCCTCTGACCTCTCCTGGATTGTGAACACCTCCCACCTGATGAATAACGCTCAACAACGGCTCTTCTTTCTCAGGAAACTGAAACAGACTGGAGTTTCCACGAAACGAAAAAAATTACAGAGCTACAATAGAAAGCATTTTGTGTCTCACCATAACAGTGTGGTATGGGAGCTGCACAGTGCAGGAGAGAAACAATTTATTACGGGTGGTGAGGACAGCACATGGGATTGTGGGAGGTCATCGACAAGATCTAGACACGGTTTATGCTGCCAAGTCCAGAAAAGGGTCTATTATGGCTCTTGGGAATGACTTCACAAAAGGTGTAGGACGAAATCATTTGTCTACATAAATTATGTATACACATATGTGTATAATAAAATATTGTTTGAATGTATTCTCTGTGTGTAATTATTCCCAAAATAGTAGTGTCATGTGATATGGCATGTTGTGTAATAATGTTTTTCTGTGACTCTAGAAAAATGGCATGGGCTTAATCAGGCAGAGGACAGTGAAAGTGCTTGTGGAACTAGGGAGGGGGTAATGAATAGGCTAATGCTTGTGTAACTTGGATGATTTCATGCATTTTTATTAAGAAACAACAATTTCTCCACAGTTTTTGGTTTCAAACGATTTCTCTTTTTTGACACTACTTCTCCAGCCTTTGAAAAGACACGCTCACAAGGCACAGATGATGCCAGGGTGCATAAATAAATAAGTGCAAGTATGTACAGATTGGGGTACTGTGACCGATGATTAGCCCAGTACTCCAGGGGGTTCTTCAGCCTGCTTATGTTTGCCTCTGACAGGTAGCGCTGGACCTCTACGGTGGCATCTGCTGAGACATTTGGAGTCCTCTTTGCCTCCATGACACTAGTGTCCAATCTTTGCCAAAGTCTGCTACCTAAATGGAAACCACAGGTCATGTTAGTAAGTGTTGTAATAGGAATAAGTAATCTCAAAATGTAATATAAAAGATTACCTCCACTGAATTCTTGAGACGTGGAAGCCTGGGGAATCTCGTGAGTGTTCTCTTCTGTGTTCTGTCGGATGACGGTGGCACACTCTGAAGTCAAGCACTTCACTGCTTCAGCAGCTTTTGTGTTGCTGAAAAATGCTATAAGTTTAAATTGTGGGTCCAGGAGTGTAGCCAGTGACAAGATGCTCATTGACTGGAGCATGTGCAGCTTCTCCCTGAGCTGTCTGATGAGCTGCTCTCCTATTTCCACTGCTACAGCAGGTGCCGACTTGGTGTTTTCCTCCTGAAGGGCTTTCTCTATCGTCTTCAGGAGGGGGATAACTTTTGATGCCGACACGTGTTCTTCTGCAGAGAGCTCCGTGGTGGCGTCATAGAAAGGAGAGAGTAAAGAAAGGCACGCTACAACAATGTCAAACTCACTGGCAGTGAAAAAGGGAATGTCAGTGTGTAATCCAGCCAATGCCACTCCTACTGGCTCCCTCAACTCCACCAGACGTTGCAGCTTCAAGTAGGTGCTGTTCCATCTTGTTTCCACCTCCTGCTGTAATGTTCTGTTCTGGTTTATGTTTATTTGGTTAAGTTAAGCTCTTTCCTGTTTAGTTTGTTCTGTTTAGGCTTATTTTTATCTTTAGACTTGTCCTGTTTGCTCCCTTAATCATTTCAACCTGGTTTTGGTTAATTAGTCCCTCCCTGCTACCTTGTCTGCCCGCCTATTTAAACCTTTCTTAGTTCTCTGTTTGTTGCCGGGACTTCACATTCGTTTCGTTGGTAAGAGCCCTCCAGTATTCTGTATTATCTGACCTGTTCTTGTTTTTTCGAGCCTGCCCCAGTTTTGATGTCTGTACCATTATCAGCCTGGGTCCTATCTGTTTTCCTGTCTAATTCCCTCACCTTCCCTTCAATAAACACCGCAAAAGATTTACTACCGTGTCTGGCTGTACACTGGGTTCATCTCCACACAAATCATTACACCTGCATCAGCTTGGTTGCTTGCATGCCCAGCTGAAGCTGCACTTGTGTAAGCTTCTCCTTTAAAGATACAGAAGAGTAGGCCATTAAGTCACTGCAGTAGGAGTACAGACAAACTATTAACATTATATATTGGAATAAAAGAAAAGAGCATACCTTAGCAGTGGTGCTGCTTCTAAAGTAGCCAACCAGCTTCCTTGCTTTGGCCCGGAGGCCAGAGAGCACAGGGTGCTGGTCAAGCGCCCTCTTCACAACAAGATTGAGGGTGTGAGCAACACAAATGTGGTGGCGAAGCTTCAGGTCTCTCACGCATGCCACCATATTAGGAGCACCATCGGTGACCATGCATGTCACCTTGCCTGAGATTCCCCATTCCTCCATCAGGGAGGCTTTCACACAAGCAATATTTTTAACAGTGTGAGACTGGGGGAATGCCTGCACTCCCAACAACACCGAGCTCAGCTTTTCATTCTCCTCCACAAAGTGGCATGTCACTGCCAGGTAGGCATCCATGTTGATGGATGTCCACATATCTGATGTAAGGCTAACAGCAGCCACCTTCTCTACTTTAGCCTTAGCGTGCTCCTTAGCAGACTCATATTTGGCCTCCACCATGGCCTTCAGAGCCTAAAGGAAGAAATATATATATATATTGCTGAATTGTGACACATACAATAATGTAGTCATTCGTTTCATGTATGGACCCACACATACCTGCCTTGTAGGGAGAACATAATTGGGATCCAGCTTAGACACAAATGTCCTGAATCCAACGTCATCCACAATAGTGAAAGGCTGGGTATCCTTCACTACCATGGAGACTAGAGCTTCATTCAGCTCTTGTTTTCTGGTGGCTGGTTAAAAGGGAATAAATACAGTGTCTGTTACCTGTCTTTGCACTACAAGCAAACATCAGCATGCAAAAATTGTGATAGTGTGTTTGTAATATAGTAATGAAATACCTTGGCTGGGTGAAGCTCCAGTTTCATCCCTATTCTCATGCAAGGCACGGTAGTGCCTTGCATGGATGAGGTGTTATTATTGTACCCCAACTCCTTGGAGCACAATAAACACCTCACCTTTACACAAAATAAGAAACAGTGAAAAATACAGTTCCTTATAAGCAAACCTAATGCATCTGCAAATGTTCAGTTCACCTTACCTTGTTAGGGCTTATCAAATTGAAATGTTCCCACATAGGGGAAATCCTCCTCTTTCTCGCCGGCTCCATCCTACTCCTATCCTGTCCTCGCACTCCTAAATCTCCTATCTATCTATCTCTCTCCTAAACTCTCCAAACACCAAACTAACTGTCTCAAACTAAATAACCACTATCCAAACTCTGCTATCCAAACTATCAAAACTCAATCCACTCTCTCAACTGACCGCAACTCGCCTACAACAACCCCCATTTTGAATGGAGCCTGTGGGGTTTCTAAAGCTGTCAAACCCCGCGCCAAAATCTGAGCCACTTCCTGAAGCAGTCACGTGGTGCAGCCGGGCAGCGAGGCTTCGGACGTCATCGTTTTCGGCTCCTCTCCTAAATGAAGCAAGCTTCGATACGCGCATTACGGAAACGCCCCTCCATTACTCGACACACGCCTCAAAGACTCGGCACATCACGTAACATCACTACCAGCCACCTGGGCAATGTGTTTGTCCCACTTCCATCAGAGAAACGGATCAGGAACATTACATAAAAAACTAACAGACTTAAAAACAGCTTTTTTCCCCAAAGCTGTAAGGCAGGGGTGTCAAACATACGGCCCGCGGGCCGGATCCGGCCCGCCGAACAATTTAGTCCGGCCCTGTGGCTAAATGCATTATCATTATAAAATAAAAAAAAAAAAAATTTTTTTTTTTTTTTTTTTTTTTTTCTCCAGTGTTCTGTCTGGCAATATGGCAATAAGATGCCACAAAGAGCTCATCAGATTTGACTTTCACAAGTTGACAGGATAAAAGGAAGAGAATGATAAAACAATTATTGAAAAAAACATGTACTTTGTTTAATTGAAAATATGAAGTCCCTATATTGTCCACGAGGGGCGCTGTGTTTTAATTAGCAGATTAAGCTTCAGATGTGGAAAAATTCAAATCATTTCTTAATTTTTATCTCTTTGATGTATTTTGTCATGCAGGACAGTGTTTTTAAGTTCCAAAAAATGTGAATAAATGTTTTTCAACATTGTATAATCCCTGTGATCAGTTCTTATGCATAATGCACAAGTAAATGTTTAACTGAGTAAAAGTATTGTTGAAATTGCACATACTTTTCTTAAAAACGCTGAGGTTATTCATAATATATTGTGTAAAAGTGAAATTAACTTAATATAAAAATCAACAAGTCCACATTTATTAGTTCTATTTAATCTTGCAATGAGTTTACTCATGTGGCCCTCTTGAGATCAGATTAAGCTGTATGCGGCCCCTCAACCAAAATGAGTTTGACACCCCTGCTGTAAGGGCTATCACAACCAGACCCGGCGGCATGGGCGGGCATTGGGGGGCCGTGCCCGTCCTGTGAGCCAGCTGTGCCCGCCCTGGATTGGAAGCTGTCTTTTTTTTTTTTTTTTCTTTTACCTCGGAGTGGCCATCGTCCTTTTAGTACTATCTTTGATGTGCCAATCATACAATTTAACCAATCAAATCAACGACTGACAGCAACATGCTAGCCAATCACAGCTGGAGTGGGGCGGGACACCGAGTCATAGCCTTCAGTCGCCGCTGGCCGCCGCAGTTCGGTTGTGGTCACCGTTGGTGTCGGTAGAGCGGGATGAAAATTTGGTCTGATTAGCAAACAATTACAAGAAGTGACAACGAAGCAGAGAGCGCTCCATGCCAGCACTGAAGTCTAAACTGGAGTAAACATTAACGCTAGGAGGGTTAGCTAGACAGCTAGCAGGGTTAGCTAGGACAGCTACGAGCACAAGCTATTCTGCTCCTTGTTCTCATAGCTGCTGGTTCTAGTCAGAACAGGTTCTGACTAGAACAAAACCTGTTCTAGTCAGAATTGTTACTTCAGTCAGTGTTCAGCCCGACACCAGCGCTCATGTTTATTAGCGTGTAGCTCATGCTGGACTTTTAAGTTAAGACGCAGCGCTACAGGTTACCCTATGTCACTGTTAGTTTCCAGTAACCCAAACCAGCATAAAACCTGCCCAACTTAAAATAAAAAAACAAGCCCAAATCTCAAACTCTCTCATGTTAAAAGCACAGAACTATTAAACACATACGAACATGCCATTAGCACAACTGCGCCGAAGCAAAGAAAAAAACTGCGCATATGGGCTCCAAACAAAATGTACAATCAGACAACCAAATAACACACAAGATCTCTTTAACAATCAGGATATATCAACCGGAAAAAAAGAAATTATAAATAGCTTCCCAACATGAGTTGTAAATATACCTTAATATAAACGTAATTTCTCTCAGTATAGCTCAATTAAATATTTCTCTTACACGCAGTCATGAAATATTCTTAAATTGATAAGTAGAACTCAACCCGTCTTGGGCGTTTACACTGACCAAACACTTGATTAACCATTATTCTTTTCTTGTTTTATTATAACAATATTATTCATTATAACTATTCATTGATGATGTCAGATCGACAGATTCAACTTATTTAAAAAATAGATAATGACTATTTTGATATATTTTGTTAGTAATTCTTTCTAAAAGCCCAACAAATGTTATGAAAAGCTTCCGAAATTTTTTATCTGCCCATAAGCTATTTTTTTTCCCAGCTCAATTTGTTCAAAAGCCTAATTGGTTGGAAACCTGCCTAATTTGGCAACACTGACTACACTATTGCTATTTGTTTGTTCGTTACAGTAGTCACAGAGCCACTGTTCAGCCTGAAGCATATATATATATATATATATATATATATATATATATATATATATATATATATATATATATATATATATATATATATAATATCATTTTTTTTTCTTTTTAAAGTGTGCCCCCCTAAAAAAATGGAATGCCCCCCCTGTAATTTGTTTCTGCAGCCGGGTCTGATCACAACCACTGCTCAAAATCACCAAACTACCAGCCCAGTTCATAATCTGTTACATGTTACAAACATACTACTGGTGACACATGTTTCTGATCTGCTGAGAATCATTTATGCTGTCTCTCACTTGTAAATGTGTGTTCACATACTCCAAGCTCTGAGGGACTGTCTGTTTGGACATCCATGCAAATTGCACAATTCTGCAACTAATTTTACTGCACTGCTTTGTAAACTGTTGTCTGCCTTTTTGACTTGAAAATTAGTCCATTAGCTGCTAAGGACTATATGCAGACTTAAGCCCCTTGGGGAGTGTTGTTGGTCAGTGCAATCAACTGAAAAAAAAGTAATTAAAATAAAACAAAAAAATAAAAAATTGGAAAGATCATGTCTGGTTGTGTCTGTGTGTTATATGTAATTGTGTGCATTCTGAGCCTCTGTGCAGTCTGCCTCACCAAAAATGTCTTTATGGTAACACATAATGACAATTAAGATTCTGGATTTCTTCTACTTTAAATTACAAACTTTACATGTTTGCGGTTATTACAAACTCCGACGAGTGAAACTGAGTTTTCATTTTGCACGTTCTATGTATTATGCTGCTTGACTAGGTTTTAGTAAACATGATTTATGAAATTAAGACTATTTTACGCCTGTACTTTGTTTACGATGATCTGAATCAGTTGATGGGTTTGTTAATGTGTAGCTTTTTCTGATGGTTCGGTTTATATTTTCACAGAAAAAAACTCAAAGCGAACCAAAACCTGTCACTACAAACTATGTGAGAATGTTCAGTCTGTTTATTGGGCAGATGCGCCTGCCGGAGGACCAAATGTAAATACAGGAAGCAGAGGCTGTGCTCTGAGCTGGCATATGAATGATTTTGAAAAGATGTCTTCAAAGTTGCATTAGGCTAAATGAAAAATAATTTTTTTATTAGTTTGTTTTCTGTACTACATCCCACAATGAAATGCAAACTTGGCTACAAGAAGGAGTTAGGCTTCAGTCTGCAGTGTGCTCTGTGGGACCGTGGTGAGATCACATTCACGCCAGAAACGATCCAGCCTAGAGGTCATCTGGAACATCTGGGCTTCAGCACACCTCTTCGCAACTGGCTGCTAGACCTTCTCACCAACAGACCTCAGTCGGTCCGGGTCAGACAAAACACCTCTGATGTCATCACCCTCAGCACGGGCTCCCCTCAGGGCTGCGTCCTGAGCAACCTGCTGTTCACCCTGATGACACACGACTGCGTCCCCAGGTTCACCACCAATCACATCGTGAAGTTTGCAGACGACACGACGGTGGTGGGCCTGATCAGAGACGACAACGACCAGGACTACAGAGAGGAGGTGGAGCAGCTGGTGGGCTGGTGCAGAGAAAACGGCCTGATCCTGAACGTGGAGAAGACGAAGGAGATCATCGTTGACTTCAGGAAGAACCGGCCTCGCCACGCTCCACTGCTCATCAACAGCTCAGCTGTGGAGGTGATCACCAGCACCAAGTTCCTGGGGGTGCACATCACGGACAACCTCACCTGGTCTGTGAACACCACGTCACTGGTCAAGAGGGCACAGAAGCGACTGTACTTCCTGCGGAGGATGAGGAGAGCCCACCTGCCCCCGCCCATCCTCACGACCTTCTACAGAAGCACCATAGAGAGTATTCTGACCAGCTGTCTGTGTGGTGTGGAGGCTGCAGCACCTCCGACTGGAAGAACGTGAGGAGAGTGGTGAGGACAGCAGAAGGGATCATCGGGGCTCCTCTTCCCGACATAAAAGACATTTCATCTGAGCGCTGCGTGTCCCGAGCCCGTAACATCATCAGTGACCCCTCACACCCCCATCATGGTCTGTTCTCCCTGCTGCCCTCTGTAAAGAGGTTCCGCAGCATCCGCTGCAGGTCCACCAGGTTCTGCAAAAGCTTTTTCCCTGTTGCCATCAGACTGTTGAACTGTTGAACTATAAACTGGACTCTGCACCACATCTGTACATTTGCACATCTGCGTCACCACATCTCTATCTGGCATTTACCAATGCTGCCGAACTCTTAGTTTCCCTTTACACAACGGAATACATTTTTGCACAAATGCCTTTTTGCACATTAAAAATGGTTTGTAAATTCTCCTGCATAATGTGACGGCACACTGTTTTTCTCTTGTACTGTTATATGTTAACATTTTGATCACTGCTGCACTTTATATTGCAATGTTGCCTTATTCCACCTGGAATCTGACTATACTCCCATAAGCTGTATGCAACGAAATGTCGTTCTGTATGCACTCTGTACATACAAAATGACAAATAAAGTTGTCTAAGTCTAAGTCTAACTCAGACCACCTCTATAAGGTATCAGTATGGTTGTTTTGGCCCACATCCTGCTGCAATTGCTGTGTTCAACTCTACAAACAAACCACACCAAGGTTGGGAGTCACAAACCAGTTTGTTTTATAGGCACTAAACATGCAAAAACATTCAACAAGTTTAACTTCTTCTTAGTCTGAATTGGGTTGAGATGATTCTGCCCCTAAAGGTTTCTGTTGACAGAATGGTATGTGTCTCTCATTATCAGCTTATTTGTCATACTGCATTATGTCAAATTGTGAACACTGCTGTATGGTGAAAATCTAGGAAAAAAACTACTTTTCAACACTATCTGGCAAAATATGTTTAGGTATACACACAGAAGTTTGGATGTAAATTGTTACACGTGCAGTCCATATAAGAAAGCAATGATGGTGCCCTCGGCTGGCGGTGGAGTCCCTATTGATGTCTGTATGAGACACATGTCAGGATGCATAGAGCCGTGCATGCTTTACACTTTCACCCCTATCAAAGTGGTAGTTGCTTCTAAGAGGCATCCTCTGTGTTTGGGGACCATCACTTACTATTTTGGTTAACTATCAGATGCTGCTCTAACTGCCGGTAATACTGTCATTTGCCTTGTGATACTACCTGTTATGATCTGTGATAATCAAAACTATGGCAAATTTGCTCAATTCATACATATGTTGAATTTAACAGCATATAATAATTTAAATGAAATTATATAAGGCTCTACCTCAATTGTTTTATGGTTCTGATCCCTATTTGAATTAGCTGGCTTTAATGAAATATGACAGATAATGACTCTTATCAAATGAGTACAACTCTGATTGACCTCCTGATGGTAGATTTAATCCACCATAGTCACATAAACACATTACCTTGTTGCAGGGCATCCATCCATCAATAGTCTGTGTCCATTTTTCTTTACCTGTTTACTGAAACATATTTCAGTTGTAGTTATATAATGGACATGGACATGATGAGCTCAACTTTCATTTGAGGGTATTCAAATTCAAATCACATTCAAATTGGATGAGGGATGTAGGAGTTTCAGCTCCTCAACCAATGCCATCCTCTACCCGAGACCAAAATTATCTGGACATTAACCCAAAGGCTATTCTACGGGTACATGTGGGCGATTCCATCATTGTGTCATTCAAGGTTAAGCAACTGAATGACCTGAAATGGATTTCACATGTGCTGCTTGCATTTGGAAGATTTTGCAGTCAAAAGAATAAATCATCTTTAAGATGAGAAAACAGAAAATCTACCCGAGAAATTACAATATAAGGAGGGGCCAAATCTATCATTTGGTACATCCTGAGAAAGGCACAAAGCCCTGGTGATCTCAGCGATGCAAAAAGCCCTGTGAGTCCACAGAAGACAACAGTGGTGGAAGATCACAGAATCATTTCCATGGTCGAGAGAACCACCACCATGACATCAAGGTTTATTTGGCAAAATAAAAGACAGAAAATAAGACTCACGATTCTTATATCGGGGAAAAATAAGGGAGGCTTAGGGATACCTTAATTTAAGACTTTATTACTGGGCTGCTCAAATGAAAGCAATAGTGGCATGGAGTATCAGGGACCCAGAAACACAATGGGCTTCTATGGAAGAACAGTCACTGCCAGGCATAAGCCTCTCAACTCTACCTTTTCTCAGTCTGCGATCTTTGAAAAAAAATAGTCCGTAACATATGGATTAAACACACATTGAAAATCTGGAATCAAATCCAGAAATTATTAAAGGGAAACATAGTTCTATCAAGGGCCATGCCCATCAGGGGGAATGTTGAGTTTTTACCGTCCCTATATGATAAAGCCTTTGAGAGATGGGCTGACTCTATGGGTTCATCACAATTAACCCATTGAAAGTAATATACTTAAGACTTTCTGCAAATTTAAGGAAACTTTTTCCCTTCCCTCAGCCAATCTGCATAGGTTCTCACAGATGAGACATTATTTAATACACCATACAGACTGGGAACAACAAATATAGAAAAACATTTAATTGATTTACTTGAAAATCCAGGAACTATGAAAAAGCAAGTGTCCCTAATGAATAAAAAATTAATGATGGATGTGTCAGATAACACCCAACATATTAAACAACAATGGGAGATGGAACTGAATGTAATTTTGGAAGATGAATTGTGGGAGGACATCTGTATTGGCTGCCACAGGGGAATCGGGAGACAGCTTCTGAGGGAATTTGACTGGAAGTGTAAATTACCATTCTTTCAGACTCCACTTAAAGGTTTTCTCTTCATGAGAAATATTGGTGATCAGACCCACATGTTCTGGAACTGTCCTCAGGTACAAAGTTTTTGGGAAAATGTTAACAAGGTGCATGAGAGAGTATTAAAGATTAATGTGCCTTTAGATCCTGTAATCTTTATACTCTGTGTGTTTCCTGACTACTTTACCGGTGATCAAAGGACTCTGTTACATATTCTTCTGATGCTAGCCAGAAAGATGATCACGGTCAACTGGATGAAGCTTGATCCACCAAATAAAGACCAGAGGATACAAAAAATTAATCACGTCTACATAATGGAAAAATTAACTGCTCAACTACAAATGAAAGTACAGAACTTTGAAAGACTATGGCATCCTATCACAAACTTTCTTAAGTAGCAAATTTCTTTTCCTTGGCTGATGTTTGATCTATATGTTCGACTTAACTCTGTGTGACAGTGTGATGAAAAACTTGGGTTTGCCTCTTTAAATATTGATGTCAGGCTTCGGTTCCTGTCTCAAGACAAAAATGTTTGTATGTAAATTGCCTATGTTTGGTCGGCAATAAAGTAAAAAAAAGAAAAAAGAACCACCACCACCCTTCACAACAGCAAACCAAGTTAACATCACTATCCAGGAGGTAGGCTTATCAATATCATGTCTACCATGAAGAGAAGACTGCATCAAAGTACATGCAAAGTGTTCATTGCAAGGTGTAAGCCTTTTATAAGCCTCACAAACAGAAAACTCAGTTCATATCACTAAAAACAATTAGTTCTGAAAACTGTGGCCAAATTGGAGATTTCTGAAAACCCAGTTTTTGTGTCTACATGCGTATGTGACAAAATGCAGTTTTAGGGTCCAGTCTGTCACAGTCTGTGACAGATAATGCAGATTTGACATTTCATGTAGCGGCCATTGTTATAAATTTGGCCATGCAGTGGGGGGAAATTTAACGCTATGAGAGAGGTGCTGATTTGTATGTTGGTGTTGGGTTTACAACATCTGTCTAAACTGGACAAAATCACTGCTACGAAATCTCTGATCGTTTATTTCCAACTGACGTTACCCCAGCAACCACACAGCATTTTTGGTCTTCACTTCGGTATCAGGACTTCAAAGTAAAAGTATACATGGAACATTATAAACATCAGAGTTGGTTTGGATGCTTTTTGCTTGTTTGTTTTTAAGAACCCAGCTGCTCCAATACAATGAGGTGCAAAGGAGAAAGAGAGCTATGAGGTCGGCTGCTTTACACCAATAAAGAGGAACAATGCTGTTCAAAGTCCACATTGTTTTGAAGGATTCTGATTGGCTGACACGTTTTAGCTTTGCAATACACTGCCCGCTATGCATTTGGCATGTTTAAAACAACGCTCAGCGGTGCATTTGTGCGGGTATATGTCGGTGACACCTTTTCTGAAAATGATCCGGTGTGTACAATAGTATTTATTTTTTTTTTATAAAGTTTTTATCAAGATTCTGGTAAGTGTGAACAAGGCCTGAAATGCAATGTAATCTTTTGATTCAACCCACTGACTAAAAATCTGCACTTCAACTGCATCTGAGTTGTTTTGTTTACATGTCCTTCTGGTTGTGAACAGAACCCAAACTATTTTAAAAAAGTTATCTCTGTCCAAATGTTTATGGACCTAACCGTTATATGTCCAGCAGTCATTGGGCAGGGGGAGGGGTCACCAGTTGACCATGAGCAGATGATAGCAGATTAAAATGACTTCAAATCATCGGTTTTCAAAGCAAATACAAATCATTGATGAAGTTTCCACAATTTGATGCATTGTAAGACGTCAGATTTTAGATGGATCCAAAAACTAAAACTGTAAAATATAAAAAAAATAAAAATAAAAAACGCAAGCGGGAGAAATGAGCAGCACCTGTAAAACGTGTGTTTCACGATTTCACTGAAACAAGAGGAATTGCTTGAATTAAAGCAAACCTCCACTTGGCAGGCTGCCATGCATGCTGCTGACAAAATTAACAGCTGAGAACATATAACCCTGGTTAATAGCCGTTTTCTATGCTTAAGGGAGGTCAAGTTGGGTCCCATTCAGGTTCCCTATAGCCAGAAGGCAATCTGGATTTTTACACAGTATAAGCATGTTGTTCTTTGCTTTTATATGTTTTTTTTATTATTTTTTTTACCTTTATCTGAATCTGCATGCTTCCATTTTCCTTTCACTTTGCTGCTGATCCACCTGAATTTCCCCACTGCGTGACAATAAAGGATATTTCTATTCTATTCTATTAGTAATTTGACTGGAAAATATATTGATATATTGACAATCAACATTATTACATTATATTTGAATATCTGAAACATTTTACCACTAAAAGACATTTAAAAAACGTTTTACTAGTGAAAAAGTAGTGGCGATGAAATTGAAATACACTCAAAGTTTAAATAACCACTCAGTGAGAAAGTAGAATATTGTCTGCGTTTTGATATTTACTGCTAATGAACATAATTAGCTCATTAACTTCACACTGGCAATGCTTCTATTCCTGTATACTTTACAAAAGGAAAGAAAAGAGAGAAAATAAATGAATTTCATTACTAACCAGTAGAAGTGCTGGCAAACATGTTTTGTATGCACAAACTAAAGTTTTTTGGGGTGAAATGAGGGAAATGCATTTATCCAAACACTCTTGTACTACAAATGCTTATTCTGTTAGGAAGGGGAAACATTTTCACATTTACCTGGCACTTAAAACAAGATCAAATCAAAATATAAGGTAGCTTTGTCAATCCGCAATGAAGGATGAACTGCCGCCTCCAGGTTGGAGGTCAGTCTCAAGCTTAAGTAGAGGAAATCGAGAATCTTGATGTTTTGTTCATGAATACATTAGGAAAGATGGATCATATCACATCTGTTCTTACATCCCTGCACTGGCTACCTGTTTGTCAAAGAGTGCATTTGAAAATTCTGCTTTTGGTCTATAAAGCATTGATTGCTCTTGATAAGAAATGCACTTCTGACTTGCTTGTCAAATCTGAAGAAAATAGATCCCTTAGGTCTTCAGAGACCTGCTTACTCAATGATCCCAGGGCCAGAGGTAAACAAGTTCCCTTACAAAGCACCTCTGACCTGGAACAAGGTCCCTGAAAACCTGTGTTAGGTAGAAACTATTGATTCATTTAAATTAGGCGGAAAACATTTTTGTACACAGCTGTTTTTGATCAAAGTATCTAAGTAACTATTTGAAATGTCTTTTTCTTTTATGCAATGTTTTTATGCTCATGCTTTTTCTTTTATTTCTGTCTTTCCATTGCTGGCCCGTAAATTCACTTGGTTTGGCTTTTGTATGAAAGGTACCAAATGAGCTTCCTTTGTCTCGTATAATAGTGGGATTGAGATGAGATGGGTAGATGGATTGGGTCTGATCAGCCCCTTTATCTGTGGTCATGAGATATGGATTACGACCCAGAAACAAATGGTTGAAATTAGCTTCCTTTGTATGGTAGCGTACTTTGTCATCTAGGCTCAGCCTCTTCTCCTTTACATTGAAAGGAGTCAGTTGAAAGTGGTTAGGGCATCTAATCAGGATGGCTACCTTTAAAAGGAAAACCTGAATCCAAGATCCAATGGAGGATCTGCATCTTCTGGCCTGGGAATGCCTTGGAATCTCCCTGGGGAAATGGACATCTGGTTTTACCTGTTGGATCTACATCCCTACAACACAAAGTTGGATAAATAGACAATTTAAATATGGTTTCTAATGAGTTCAAAGTCTCTACCATTCTAATTTTCACATGTTTTTACATTGATTTAGTTTTCTAAATTGGTTTCTCTTGTTTCCCACCTCCAATTTACTTCGCTGCCTGTGCTCCATGCTGGAAGTTTATTTATCTTCCATTAAATATCTACTTCTGCCTCTACTATGGTCTACTTTGGGTCCTCCTTCAACCAGACATGGCAAATTTTGGGTCGCTTCAATCAATACAAAAGAAAGGTTGTCACTATAGAACAGACTAGAAACTTAAACTAGGTTTAATTATAATTGTACTAATAAATGATAAGAAGTGGGTGCAGGCAATTACTGGATGGATGGATGGATGGATGGATGGATGGATGGATGGATGGATGGATGGATGGATGGATGGATGGATGGATGGATCCAGAATATTCCCCTCTCTGGTCAGGCCCTTAAAATGTCCATATTTGGGAAGGTTTGACCAGATACAGACACAGTACCTCGTCAGTGTGTCTTGCACCTTGAGCACGTTGGTCTGTGGTTGAATGTAAACATCGACAAGAATAAGGGAGAAGAACTCACGTGGTGAGTAGAAGAGTTTGGGAACAGTGCTGGGACAGTACTGTTACATCTTTTCACAGATTATGCCTCCCTTTGCTTTGTCAGAAAGGTATGTCTGGTAAGGTGTGTCTGTTTGCTCTGAAGAGTTGGAAACCACTCAGCTATAGTGCAGAGTCCGTTTTAAGTCTACACACATGTTTCGTCAAGCATAAAGCATACGAGGTAGAAAAATCTCTGCTCTGGGTCAGCTGCAAGACCAGTTCATCGACTTTGTTGCAAAGTGAGCATGTGTTAGAGAGGAAAATTATAGGGAGCATGATGCGTACTCCACGCCGGCAGAGACCCACAAGCGCACCTGACCGCTTCCCTCTTCAGCAGGGCATCCCTTTCTTGCGAGCTTACCCGGTCAAAATGGCCAGTAAGTCCATGGTGGATGTCAGGAAAGACGGAAACAAGTCCGCTGGGGTAGTAGCTCTGACGTTCATGAGCTCTTCCCTTGAGTAGGAGCCACTAGAACTTTGACAGAAAACTCAATTAAAACACAAAATAAGACAAAGTAGGGCACACAAAGATCTAAAAACACAGAGGCAGCTGTCTGTGGCACCATCTTTAAAGAGGTCAGCTGACATTTCGCTTTTGTTAGTACCGAAACCAAGTGCAGGCTCAGAGGGGACCGGCCTTCTTTGTAGGTGTTCCTAAACTCTACATTTTCCTAAAGGCATCCAGCCTGGCTATTTTTAAGTCTCTTTTATAGAAACATTTTCTCTCTGGCTTTTAATAGGGCTGATCGCAAATGACGTGAAATTGCCAAATTTAGCACTGCACAGTACACATGCAGCGTGACCATTTTAAATACGGACAAACGTTGACCAGAAAAACTTGTATAGATTACTTGTACAAGTCTAATAGTGAAGAGATCTGTCCTGAATATCACCTCAACAGTGATGCTAACAACATATACATATAATGGTAACAACAAAGCACTGCTGGGTTGATGTCTGCCGGAGTCTCTCGATATGATGATTGTGAACATATGGAGGGAGTTTTTTTCATTAATTTTCCTAAACTCTGAAAGAATGCTGAGAAATGTCAACGTTGGATACCAGCTTGGAAGTGAGAAGGCTTTACTGTGGAAAAGACACCTATATGTGATCTCAGTGGTAAGGGGCCGATTTCCAGACCCAATATCCACGACTGCAACATATGTGCAGGTACGTCTGTTTGGCTTTTTCTCAGAGGAATGAAAACGTCTATGGCATCCCTCATCATGGTGATCGTAAACACACCACACACTGCACCCTTGTGCTGAAACAAATTCTATGAAATGGGCTGGTGGTCTTTTTGATTGTGAGCAGGGGTGTTTATGTAGGGGATCTTGTTTGTGTGTGTCTGAGGAGGGGTGTGTGAAGGTGAGATGGGACGTGAATATCTGATTACAGCAGGATGATTGACTTTACAGCTTTAGAAAATAAGTTTAGAAAATAAGAGAGGACAGCAGGTTGAAATGAACATCCCGAGATGTAGTCATCTTCCAAAGTTATTGGTATTGCCAATGTTGCTATTGTAAGTTTGCTTGTCTGAACATCCAGGCAACTCGTGCTGCTTCTGGGCACTTGAGCAAATGTAATGTAATTCGTGATCATTCCTATACTTAGTGGGGTGTTAGTTTTATACTGATCTTATGTTATTTATTAACGGTTTTATATCCATCCATTTTCTTATTTTATACATTTTAATGAATTCAACTAAAAAATAATATATTGGTTCCATGGGGGCTATCTATATTTTGCTTTTATCTGTACAGTTCTTAAGGCTCTGTGTTTGTTTGAAGTGCTTTATAAATAAAGGTGGATGGAATTGGATTCAAACCCTCTGCATATCCTGCTGCTACATACAAAAACCTTTAACCTCTTCTATGGAGTTAGTTTCCTGCCAAAAGGTTGTACACAAAAGAATGTGTTGCACACAAATAAAACTTGTTTTGCACACAAAAAGATATGTTTCAAACAAAAATAATTGTTTTGCAAACTTTCCCCAAACGTTGCACTCAAAATATCATTTATAAGTTTTCCTCGAGTACAAAACGGTCTCTGCTCGCACAAAACAGTCTCTGCTCGCACAAAACAGCCTCTGCTCGCACAAAACAGCCTCTGCTAGCGTACGAAACAATTCCTTTTTTTTTTTTTTTTTTTTTCCCAGTGTCCTGTCTAGCAATATGGCAATAGGAATTGATGTCTCAATGCCAGATAGAGCTCGACAGATTTTGCTTTTACAAGTGGAGCAAACAGCTTTCGCCATAGTGCTCCACTTGATTTATGCTTGTAAATAGCTTTATTATGATTCCTGCAAGGAGAATTTCAAATTATATGGACATGACAATGGGAGAGTAAAGGAAGAACAAAAAGTGAAAGAAAAGAAAAAAAAGAGTAGAGGTGAAAGAAAGAGGAGATAAAAGGGAGAGAATGATAAAACCTTCTTTGTCTGCTCCATCACCTGGAAAGAGACACAAAAAGAACAGCACAACCAACAGACATAAAGCAACAGATACACTCGAATAACACCTAGATGCCATTGCTAAATCATATATATTATTATGTAAGCTGACATGTGTAATGTGATATTTGAAAAAAGAAAGTGAAAAAACATAAATAAATAAATAAATAAATTATAAGATTACTGTATATAAGTGAACACTTAATACCTGGGACCCAGCACCTGTGGGAGATGTGAAAGTGCACTAGTTTAGGTGAAGATTATCCAGAAATAGCTTGATAGTGATTGTGGAGAACCGAAGACCCACCTTCCCCGAGCACAGAGGCAGGCGTCAGGGGACCCGTAACCCCGGACTCCTAAGGGGGCCCCTAAAGCAGGTCGCCCAGGAGGGGCCGACACAGGATATCTGTAACCCCCCCCCCAAGGAAGGAGCAGAGACGACCCCGAGGAAATCCCCCAGCCACCGCAATGCCGACGCCCTCAAGAGCTGCGGAGACGAGCCCGTGGGCTCCGCCGGCAGCTAGCCCCGCTGAAGTGGTCCCGGCCATGGGCCCTGAGGGCCAGAGGCCCCAGGGGCGCCCCGCCCCCGTGACGAGGGCCCCGGCCGCCCCCCGGGGGGCCAGGCCCCGCGAAGAGGCCGCCGGGAGTGGGCCGGCGCACACCCGGGAACCCGCCCCAAACCCGAAGCCAACCAATGCGCCAGGGGGCCAAGGCGCCCGCCAACGAAGTGGAGGAGGGCAGGACGTGGGGGGATGGGCTCCGCACCTAGCGGAGACTTGAGATGTTCTTGGGAGAGGGAGCGGACCACACCCATACCTGGAAAAAAAAAAAAAAAAAAGAGAGAACTCATTCACCCCATCCCTCCCTTGTGCCCCACTCACCACACACAGAGGAAAAAAAAAAAAAAAAAAAGACGCTGTACACACATTCCCACATAACACTCACATCCAACACTGACCAAAGGGGGGGGGGGGGGGGGGGGGGGGGGGTCACCCCAAATCGACCCCCGGCCCCAGACCAGACGCCCCCCGGACCGGGCCCCCCCAAGAGGGCGGGCCAACACGACCCGCACGAGCCACCAGGCCAGAGCCCCCCCCTCCCCCTAAATACCTAATAAACCCCCTCCCTCCCCCCACCTTACCCTTGCCATCCCTGCCCCCCGCCCCCTGGGGTGAGCAGAGGCATCAGCCCCAGACCTGGCAAGCCGCTGACTGCACACCGCAGCCCCCCGCCAAGACCCCGGACACAGTGGCCCGCACCTCCTCCAGGCCCCAGACTCCTTGCCGCCATCGGAGAACGGGGGTGTGCAGAAGACCCCGACCCTCCCTACGCCTGCTCAAATGTTGTGTTGTTGCATGTTGTTCTCAAGTGCGTTTAAAAACTGGGAGCGCCGAAGGGGATGCACGGCACAGCCCACCCCCCTTCCGGAAGGTAGCTGTTGCCAGCGCACCCCCTCCGTGTGACTGCCCAGAACCCTCAATGTCTAAGTGGGAGAGGAGGTGAAGGGAGCCGTCCGAGGTGAGGCCCACACAACATAAGCCCCCCCCCCAGACGTCTTCCCCCCACCCCCCCCTACCATGGCCTATATGAGTGTGCGATGTGAAAAATGTTTGAAGTGAAAGTGTCTAAGATGCATGATAAAATTGGGGAGAGGGGCGTCACCAGAAAGTGGCAACCTCCAGTAACGCCCCCTCCCTCATGACCTACATGTGTGGCGGCGTGATGGAGCAGGCAGAGGGAGGAGTCCGGGGATGGGGAGCAAATGACTGGGAAGCCAACCCAGGGAGCCAGCTCCCCTACTGACTCCAATAGGCACCCCCGCTCCCCGAAAGCCCCACCCAGAGAAGGGGGCCTCGCCAGCGGCACCACCGTAGCCCGGGGGACAGGGAGAGGCCGCAGGGCCCGCCAGCCAACCACCCACCAGGACCAACACCTCAACCCCCCCCAGCCCACCCACCAAGCCTACTTAAACTAAATAAATAAATAAATAAATAAATAAATAAATAATAATAATAATAATAATAATAATAATAATAATAAGAGGGGGGGACACTGGCCGGCCGGCCCGCACGAGCCACCCCAAACCCCACCCCCAGGTGAAACCCGCACCGGAAGACGACACGGACCAGGACTGGGACAGAGGGCCGGACACAAGCCCACCAGAACGTCAACCCCCCCCCCCCCCCCCCCTCCCCCCACCCGTAGATTTAATCCCTCCCCAACACTAACGTTCAAACAACTCACCATACATTCGACAGTAGACATCCAGGCTGTACTTTTCCGTACGAAACAATTCCACCCCCTCTGCGGTAAATTTGTGCCAAAATTCACGTGATGCATTAAGAGTTGTTGTTGTTGTTCAGACTTCCCGACAGCAGGGGGCGCACCGAAAAAAAACTTGAAACGCGCCGGTTTGGCTGAGGAAGAAAGACATGGTATATCACAGCTAACAGCATGAGCAGCCCACAGGTAAGTTTCAAAACTTTCCCGGTGAAAAGTAATAGCTCACTATGCAGATAGATCATGTAAGATTTCAATTAAAGGCACTGTTTAGTTTTATCTCTGATTTAAAAATGCTGTGTAACGGACATTTGAAAAATAACGTATTTAAACCATGATTTGATCTTTAACTCTCCTTTCAGAATTGAACGTCTTTGGAGAGACGTGTGGTGTGCAGGAACTAACACGAACTACAATGTGCTGCACTCACGAGAGGACAACAGTTTGCTTGACCTGTCAAACATGTTAGATAACTTCTGTTGTCACTATTTATTTGTCCCAAGACTACATGTAAGTTTTGACACCATCAGCAGTGGCTGGGATAACCATTCACTCAGAACTGAGGGGAATCTAACACTCAGTCAGTTATGGAAGATGGGAAGAATCCAGCATGCTGTCGTAGAACCAGAAATCACAGAGGTAAGAAGGATTTTTTTTTTTGTGCTTGCTATTATACAGTTTCTCACATTAATGCGTATATTTCAAACCAGAAATGAACTTATCTGATCATTTATCTGATCACTCCAATACAACAAAACATTGAGTACATCAGAGAGGTGGCATTGAAACTGGTTTCTTTGAAATGTGTTTATTATGGTCCTTCAAAATAATTAATGGATTTTGGAGTCATTTTTTTTTCAATCCTTAGCTCCATGAATTAAATTATATTCAGTAAATTGTAGCAACAGAATTATGGCCTCTTTTTTATTCTCTATATATCTCCATCTTTCTTGCAGGGACTCTGCCTGCTTCATATTGACTGGGACGACAGTGGACTGCTTGATGACCCACACTGTGGGGTCACTATTCCTGAAACTGGCAATGTGTTGAGCCCCGAACAACTGGTAGCACTGAGGGCAGCCATGGATGCACTGGGACATTCTGAATCATATGGCTCAGATATATATGTTGCTACTGTCTTATTGTGGTTACTATTGTTGCAAAAGTTAGTGTATTCACTGAATAAAAATGTAGAACTGCTGGGATTGTGATAGTAAATGTGTATGGTACTGTATAAACTTTTTGAAAATGCTGAGGTTATTGAAAAAAAGGGGCACATGGGGCTGTTACTAAAACTGAGGATGCAAACATTGTGGGAAAATTAAACAGTCCTTTATTTTCCACATTGCATAATAAACATACCCTTTGATAACGTCTTTATTTCCAATTCTTACCAATATTAATCAAAGTGAATACACCTTTTCCACAAGGATTGCTTTTATTGTTTAAATTAAGACCGAAAGAACTCCATTAATTCTCCAGGTTTTTCCCAGTAAACAATCTATGCATTACCATAAAACAGGCTGTATTAAAAAAAAATGGCTGATGAAATGGATGAAGCCAAAAACAGGACTATGAAAAACAATTTCTGCATGTAAGACTGTCAGGAAATTTAGAACGATGTCAAACCTGGCCTTTTTTTTTTCTAACCTTTGTATTCAGCCTAAACGGCTCCACTAAGAGCTATGAAGGACATGCTGCAACAGTTACTGATAAAGTAGTTAATACTGGGAACTAAAACGGTTATGTACTGTATTAAGATTATTTTTAAACAAGCCCAAATCCTCTGTTGTGTTTTTAAAGATTCCATCAAATCTTGAATTGTTTAAGTCTTGGTAGTCTTGTGATGGAAGTCGGCGTGTCTCAAAGCAGGTTGATGACCACCATGGCTACTTTCCATGGTGAGAGTTCATGTAGGAGCCTTCCATCCAACCCAGAACTTCGATGGCCTTCACCTCATCAGTGAAAACAGATATGTGTTATGGTTATGTAAAGAATAATACTCCTCTTAAAGAAAAAAATAAATCACCACTAAGATGAAAACAAACTTTTCAAGAAAATATCTGCCCATGTGGCCAATTCCAGTGCACAACACATATTTGCAATTGGGCACACATGACCTCATTTTTACTTTGAAGAAATTAAGGAGTTAGAAAGGTAGTGAGACATAATCTAGATCTGCTGCTATATGCTTTACTTAACATTCATATTTGTGTTAGAAAACGTAATTTTTAATGAATTTCCCTACCAATTTTCATATAATCAATATCCACTCGTTGCAATTATTTTAAATTCCTTAAGAATGCGTTTTGCACATGAGCATACATGCATTGGTTTGACAGTTTTAGGATAAATTACCAAATCCAAACACCAATTTAGGTTTACACCAAATAGAACAATAGACAGTCATTTGAAAACAACATAAAAACCACATTATAATCTGTTAACAATGCATTTAACTGAGTATCCACTCAGGTACTATTTATTTGACATAGCACAGTAAAGGGAGAAGCCAACCACAGTGGCTGCATTACAAAACAAAAGTTGTTTTAGCATGGCGTTCAACCTAAGGCAAGCTTTCATGTTATTTGTTCTAAAAAGTAACATGGTCCCTTACTCTAACACAGCAGTGCCTTTAACTGAAATCTTACATGATCTATCTGCATAGTGAGCTATTACTTTTTCACCGGGAAAGTTACCTGTGGGCTGCTGATGCTGTTAGCTGTGATATCACATCTTTCTTCCTCAGCCAAACCGGCGCGTTTCAGTTTTTTTGGGTGCGCCCCCTGCTGTCGGGAAGTCTGAACAACAACAACAACTCTTAATGCATACGTGACTTTTGGCACAAATTTACTGCAGAGGGGGTGGAATTGTTTCGTACGCGAGCAGAGACCGTTTTGTACTCGAGGAAAACTTATAAATCATATTTTGAGTGCAACGTTTGGGGACAGTTTGCAAAACAATTTTTTTTGTGTGAAACATATCTTTTTGTGTGCAAAACAAGTTTTATTTGTATGCAACACATTTTTTTGTGTACAACCTTTTGGCCGGAAACTAACTCCATACTTTTCTCTCTACCTACCAGCTCCATATTCAACATCTTTTTTTCAACACATCCTAATGCCTCTTCTGCAAATGTTAAAACCATCTCGACCTTATCTTTCTCACTTTGCCCCCGAAACTCCTTAGCCTGAATGGTCTGCCGCATATACCTACCCTGTCAATTTTACACACGCCTAGTGAAAATTTGCTTTAGCTCTACCTTATCTTGTTGTTAGTGCCACTATCTCCTAACTATACATCACAGCAGGTCTCACTAACATCTTGTAAACCTTTCCTTTCACTCCTGCAGCTATCCTTTAATCACAAAATCACCCCTGATGCTCGTCCACTCCGCCTTGCCTGGGCTCTTGACTTCACCTCTCTTGTGCACAGCCCGTTGCTTTGGATTACTGACTCCAGGTACTTAAAATCATCCACCTTTCTCACCTCTACTCTTTTCAACTTTAATTTTTTGGCCTATCTTGCTCTCATCCACACGTCACGCTGTACACAACAATATTTGTGTTATGTGTATTTTGATTATGGTAAAACATTAATAAACATTCTAGGGTTATAATTATGCTAAATCTTTAGCAGTTGTGTAATACTGTCATAACAGACTGGACAAAAATAAGAGGGGGGGAGGTAACGTGTTTTGGTCTAGTTCTTTGTTCTTCAGCTATAGTCCTTAACACATACTTTTTTTAATATAACCACCACTGCCTCTACCCTCTTTACCATCCTACTTTCATTTATATGAGCACAAATTACTCATATTTAAGAAATCAGGTTGCTATATTCATGGCATCACATTAAAATTTAGCACTGGCACCAATTTTGCAAATTATTAATTGCTTCTAGCGGGGGAGCCTTATTTTTACTCAGGCTTCACAATGAAGGTTATTACTGGATATAATATTTGCTGTATTCTCCACAGCAGAAGTTAATAAGGGGATTTAGACCCCGTGGGATATGCTATTTACTTGAGCTAATAGGTGCTAACTAGCTTAAGTGTGTCCTTGAAATTCCTTTGTGCTTTTGTTTGTCAGCAAGTTTTTCAATTGCCCAAACTTTAAGTAGGCCTATTTTACTTTTATTTCATAATTAATATATGAAATTAATATTTCACAAATTCACAATTTATAACTAATTTTATTTCATAATTGATGTTTACTGCGTCAATACTTTTTTCCTTCTTGTTAGAAGGGGATTATGGCCCCTTCTAACAAGCTGCCACTGCGTTGGAGTCTCTGTAAGTGTCCAGGAACTCAACTCTGAGTTATTCTTGGTGTGTGCTAGCTTAACATTATCTCTGAGCACCTCTTGAGCACTAACTGATCAGCTGTGCAATAATTTGCATGAAAGCACCAAGTTTTGGACTCCACCTGGGAAAACATGTCACTTTTTCTGTCGTTGTTGTTGTTACCCATTTTTCCATCTCACTATGCAAACAGGTCAAGTCAAAAAACAGTTCCCTCCCTGTGTGACAAAGTTTGGGACTGAAATGATAAAATGGGCCTTTCCAACTGATTTACAGTGTGTTTGAAGAGACTCAGTGGAGACCTGCAGCATCCTGTCTCCCTGCTGTCTGATCCGTTTTCCTCACCAGCCTCCCCCTGCTATCTGCTGGCCAGGACACTGCTATTTCCCTCTCTTGATTTGTTCCACCACTGCGTGACCTTTCATGTGTGTGACCGTTTACTGGAGCTTAAACGCTGACATGAAAGGTTGAATTTGAAGTGCCATCTGTCGAATGGACATGAAGAAGCAGCTGACTGATAAAAATATTAAAGATAATTTCAAAATAAGCTTAGATAAATGTTTTCAATAAGCCTACCAGTTGAATGCTAATGCCATTTGGTTTTCATTTGACCTTTCTGCAAAATACTCCCACAAAGGTTAGAGTTTAGGGGGGGGTGGGGGGGTTTCAGTAGATCTGACAGAGCTGAGAAACAAGGCTGTTACTTGGCAGCTAAGCCATCTCGGTTTTTGTTAATTTGCCACGTGGATAATTCTGTTCAACCATTGGCCAGAAAGGCAGCAGCCTGCTTGGTCAGAATGGTTCTGATGAAGGCAGCAACACTACAACTTCTTCACAGCTGCACAGGAAACCAAGCATAACATCCTGAGCCTTGCAACTGCTGCCTGCATCTGGTCATCAAAACAATTACCGACAGTGACACCCTACTCATGGGTATTACAGTTAAAACGTAAAAATAGGAGTGCTCGGCTCTATCTGAACTTGCACCTAAAATTATTCCAACAGTAAAAAATTGCACTAAAATAGTTTAAACATTAAATAAAACTATCATAAGGATTTAATCCAAATTTAACCCTAATGCTACCCAGAAAACGATCATCTGAAAACACCAGAATCCCAATGTGTTCCAATTCCCCTGACTGACTGGAAAAGATCTGTAGCAAGACTTGTAGGCAGCAGCCGCTTAGGTTCCAGTTGATACATGAATTCAGATATACAAAAGCATTGAATCAAAACAACGAGAAAAGTCCGCTTTACTGTGCTCACAAATACATAAATAATCCAAAGAGGTTTTAGAATTCTGTTCTGTGGGACAATGAATCAAATCTGGACAGCAAGAATAATCCATACACTGAAAAAAACACCATGCACACAATTAAACATAGTGGTGGTGCAATGATGCTCGATGGCTGCTTCGCTTCCTCTGGCACTGGGAACGTGTTCTGTGTTGAGGAGAATATGGATGTGATCAAGTACCAGCAATCAAGAATCTTTATTGTCATCATGTGTTACCATAATGAAATTTGCTGCTCAGAATGCACACAATTGCATATAACACATAGACATGACATGATCTTTCCATTTATTTATTTTTTAATTTAATTTAATTTATTTATTAACAGTTGATTGCACTGGCCAACAACAACACCACTCCCTGAGGGGCTTAAGCATGCATATAGTCCTTAGCAGCTAAATTTTCAGGTCAAAAAGATAGCAATCTACAATACTGTGCAATAAATTATATAAATAAAATTATATAATAAATCTGTGCATTAAATTTAGCATTGATGTTTAAACAGACAGTCCCTGAGAGACTGAAGTGTGCAAATACACATTTGCAAGCTCAGATAAAATTTAAAAACCTGTGTAACTAGTAGTGTGTTTGTAACATGTAACAGATTATGAACTGGGATGATGGTTTGTTGATTCTCATCAGAAGACGATAGCCCTTACAGTTTTGGGAAAAAAGCTGTTTTTAAGTCAGTTAGTTTTTGATTTAATGTTTCTTGATTGTTTCCCTGATGGAAGGGGCAAACAGAGCATTGCCTGGAAGGGTGGGATCTGTTGCAATATGTCTGGCCTTTTCTGTACTCGTGCAGACTGTGTCTAGGTCCTGTAGACGGCATCCCACAATTCCCTGCGCTGTCCTCACCACTTGTGTTAAATTCTGCCTGTCCTCCACTGTGCTCCTCCTATACTACACAGTTATGCTGAGATCCAAAATGCTTTCTATGTTTGTTCTGTAAAGTTTTTTTTACAACTTTATGGAAAGTCCAGTCTGTTTCAATTTCCTGAGAAAGAAGAGAGCTGTTGTTAGGCCTTCTTCATCAGGTGGGAGGTGTTCTCAGTCCAGAAGAGGTCAGAGGAGATGTGAATGCCCAGGAACTTTATGCTGTCCACACGTTCCACCACCTCCCTCTGTATGCAGAAATGAGCGTGTTCAGTCTTCCTGGAGCTCCTCTAATCTATTATTGCCTCCTTGGTTTTGATGGTGTTCAGGATCAGGTTGTTCCTGGAGTGGAATATATATATATATATATATATATATATATATATATATATATATATATATATATATATATATATATATATATATATATATATATATATATATATATATATAAAAGTTTGTGGACCTCCTGTTTGTAGGGGGTCTCATCATTGTTGGAAATGAGACTCACCACAGTGGTGTCGCCCACAAACTTCACAATCATGTTTGCGGGGTGGATAGCAGAGTAGTCGTGGGTGAAGAGGGTGAAGAGAGCAGGGCTGAGGACACAACCCTGCGGTGTGCCAATGTTGAGGATTAGTGGGACAGATGTGTGTTTCTCAATCCTCACCAGCTGGGGCCTGTTAATCCAGGAGCAGAGGGGTGGATAATCCCAGGTTATGGAGTTTCAGGGCCAGCATGTCTGGGAGCATGGTGTTAAAGGCTGAGCTGAAGTCCAAGAATAGCATTCTAACATAGGTGTTGGGCTGCTGCAGATGAGTCAGAGAAATGTGAAGTGTTAATGAGACAGCATCCTCTGTAGAACGATTCTGCCTGTAGGTGAGAATCGCTCTTCAGAGAATGCTGTCTTGTTAGCACTACGTATTGGGAATTTCTGGGAGAAAATGTTATACCAGCTTTGAGGAAGCTGAAGCTTGGAGCATCAATGGATCTTCCAACAGGGCAACAATACAAAGCATATGTCCAATTCCACCAAGGCTTAGTTTAAGAAAAAGTCCAGGAAGATACTAGAGTGAGCTTTATAGTTGCCTGATTTAAACTCTAAGAAAAAAGACGGCCACAACACAAAAAACACCAAGAATATCAATGAACTTGAGGCTTTTGCCAATGAGGAATGAGCAAAGATTGCTCAGCAAAGACGCCAGGAGCAAGTATCAGGCTATAAATCACACTCACAGCAAGTCACAAAAACAAACAGGTGCTCCACTGACTACATGATGTGTGTCATGAATGTGTATTTGGCCAACAGATGTACTTTATTGTGCAGGTTGATTAATTTTACTTGCAACATTAAAATACCGACTAAAAGGCTGAAAAGATTTCACTATAATGTCTTTTAAACCATTGACACACCTAAATGAGGTTCATACTCCCAAATGTCCTTAGCTCATGTATGAGCTTCCACTAACAGCAGTGCCCATACCCCCTCCATGCCCCACCCCAAACCACTTTTTATGATAGTGCCTCAGGGTAAACCTCCATTGAGCCTAAAAGTAGGATGCCCTACATTGAAAGAAATGTCTGCAGATCTTTTGGTAAGCAAGGCAGTTTCTGGGACTTTCTTCTAGGTATTGATTTGCTTTCTTGCATTTGACTGCCACCTTTTCCCAAATACATGTAAAATACCATACACTCTTAAGGCATTATATTCTAGCTCTATCTAGAGGCTCTAGAGAGTCATAATTCCTTACTGCTAGTTTAGAAAAGCAATATATTTTAAATATTATACTTTTGTATCAATTTGGGATCAAGTTAAAGCCTCAGTTTAATGAGTCCATTTGATGTGAAGGCCTCACATAAATTCATGGTCGACTAATCCTATTTACATCTAAATTTTGATCCGCAATCTGCCCATGTTCTTTACACCTTGTGATTAGCTAAAAGGTGGAAATATGTACTGCGAGGTTGACGTCGATCAACTCTGATCCATCTTACAAGATTGTCAAAAAGCCATAATGGCCATAGCTTAACAAATGTGACACAGTAATAGGAACAAAGCAAGGACCTCAACAAATGTACTATGAGTCTACAGGTGCAAACATGGAGGCATTTCTTTATGATCCTCCAGTGCCTGTGTATTCAGAGAAATCCTTTATTCAGCATAATCACAGGCGGATAATACTACGGCTCATAACAATGTTGCTTCATTTTTTACTGAATGCATTTGAATAGTTATCAAGACCAGTGTAACACAGAGCTCAGGCAACGCTGATTAGGTTTGTCTACACGTTTTAAGCTTCTTTCATGTTTGAGCTGTCACGTTATAGGCCACACCCTTATTACTTCAACTGCAGTCATGTCTTGATGACATCAAAAGCTGGATGACTTTAAATTTCCTGCACTTAAATTCTGACAAGACAGAAGTTGTAATCTTTGGACCAGAGTCCTCAAAAAATAAACTTCTTAATCAATCACTTAATCTGGATGGCATTAACTTGGCCTCTGGTAATAAAGTAAAAAATCTTGGTGTTATTATCGACCAAGACGTGTCATTTAAATCCCATATTAAACAGGTTTCCAGAGTTTCATATTTTTACCTCCGGAATATCGCCAAAATTAGAAACATTCTGTCCAGGGGTGATGCTGAAAAACTAGTCCATGCATTTGTTACTTCAAGGCTGGACTATTGTAATTCTTTACTATCAGGAAGTCCACAAAATGCAGTTCAAAGTCTTCAGCTGATCCAAAATGCTGCAACAAGAGTTCTGATGAAAATCAACAAGAGGGATCATATTTCTCCAATTTTAGCTTCCCTTCATTGGCTTCCTGTTAAATAGAGAATAGAATTTAAAATTCTTCTTCTAACGTATAAAGCCCTTAATAATCAAGCTCCATCATATATCAGAGCTCTGATTACCCCGTATGTTCCTAACAGAGCACTTCGCTCTCAGGCTGCAGGTCTGCTGGTGGTTCCTAGAGTCTCTAAAAGTAGAATGGGAGGCAGATCCTTTAGCTATCAGGCTCCTCTCCTGTGGAACCAACTCCCAGTTTTGGTCCGTGAGGCAGACACCCTGTCTACTTTTAAGACTAATCTTAAAACTTTCCTTTTTGACAAAGCTTATAGTTAGAGTGGCTCATGTTACCCTGAGCTACCTCTATAGTTATGCTGCTATAGGCTTAGGCTACTGGAGGACATCAGGGCCTATTTCTCTCACTCTACTGATTTCTACTGTTCTCCAGTCTACTGTTCTCTAGTTTTGCATTGCATTACATTGAAATTACTGTTGTCATTTCAGCTTTTAACTTTTTGCTCTCTCTCTGTTTTCTTCATAGTAGGTACACCTGGTCTGGCGTTCTGTTAACTGTGACATCATCCAGGGAAGACAGATCACCTGCTATTATCATCTAATGTAGAACAGATTACTAGATCAATGTGTGCTTCTGTGCTTTTTTGTCTGTCTTGTTGTGTCTCTGCTCTGTCTTCTGTAACCCCCAGTCGGTCGAGGCAGATGACCGTTCATACTGAGCCCGGTTCTGCCGGAGGTTTTTTTTTCCCGTTAATGGGTGGTTTTTCTTCCCACTGTCGCTTCATGCTTGCTCAGTATGAGGGATTGCTGCAAAGCCATGGACAATGCAGACGACTCTCCCTGTGGCTCTACGCTTCTCTAGGAGTGAATGCTGCTTGTCGGGACTTTGAAGCAATCAACTGGTTCCCTTATATAGGAAATTTTTGTCCAATCTGTATAATATGATTGAATTTGACTTTGTAAAGTGCCTCGAGAGGACATGTTTCATGAATTGGCGCTATATAAATAAAATTGAATTGAAAATTGAATTGAACCCCCTTTGAGTCAGCAATCCCAGCTGTATGTTCTGAAAGCAAACATAGCTCCAAAATCCCATCAGATCAAGTCGTACAACGTGAATGAGTTAAGTAATCCATAGACAGAGTTTGTGGTGGCGTGTTTAATGCCAAACTGACTTGTGGGGTTAGTAACTGCAGTAACAGCAAGGCAACACCTTACTGCCATACTTTATACTAAGGTACAGGTGTATATTTCCACACTCGTTCTAATTTTGACTATAGGAGTCATGACTGGTTTGGAATCCGTTGTGTGTTTTTACACATTAATTAAAAATACAAACAAAGCTAGAAACAAAACTTTGTATATGCAAGATGTTATGTAATCTAAAACTGAGAGCGGTTGGACTTTCTTTTTCCCATCAATGTAAATACATAGGCAGTTTATGGAGCTGAAGCTGCTCTGGGTAGGAGCCTGTCCGTGTTATTCATTTGTCTAATGGTTTGAGTGCTGGCAAAAATCTCTAATGTACTAATTCCATTGACATAAGTACAGTTCACACACACACACACGGGTTAAATATCCCCTGCACTGCAGCTTACACGAGCTGCTCAACCTTTAAAGGCTTCTCCATTTGCTGCTATAAAAACGCTCACAGAGACAGTATCCTGTATGCACCACTCTGTTCTGGTGTGGAATGGTGTAATTCTGCCACGAAGTCACCATTTTTATTGCACTGATATCATGGTTCACCATTGTTTTTGTCAATTTGTCACCCAGACAGAGGCATTGACCCCAGCTATGTCATGAAGACGAAGGAACACAGCAGACAGGTCAGGTTTCAACATTTCATAGAGCAGTCATCACCAGTCCATCACCATCAACATGCCTCTTCACCTAAAGCCAGGCAAAGAGAGCATTAATCAAAGAAGCAGTTATGGTAACTCTGGAGGAGTGGCAGAGATCCACAGCTCTGCTGGTAGACTCTGTCTATAAGACACCGTATTGTTGTACATTCCACAAATCTGTCCTTTCTGATAGAACTCTGAGAATAAAGCCATTGCTTACAGAAAGCCATGAAATCTTTTTTGCAGTTTGTCACAAGCCTAGATGCAACTCAGTGTGTGATGGGCTGGAAACACCGCAGGCCAAGAATACACCATCTCCAATATAAACCCTGATTGTGGCAGCATCATAGTGTAGGAATGCCTTTTTTCAGCAGTAACAGGGAAGCTGTTTAGAGTTGACGGGAAGATGGATCGAGCTAAATACGGTAGTCCTTAAAAGAAAACCTGATTGAGGCTGCAAAAGACTATAGACTGGGATGGAAGCTTATTGTCCAGCAAGACAATGGAAAGATTTATATTAATTCATACTGATGTGTTAATTTGGCCCAGTCAAAGTCCAGACCTTAATCCAACTGAGAATCTGTGGTAAGACTTGAAAATTAATGGTCACAGATGCTCTTCCTAAATCTGTCTAAACTTGAACTATTTAATTCAAGTTTGGTCAAAAAGAATGGGTAAAAAAATCGGTCTCTGCAAGTGTAACCGCTGGTGGGGACATGAACCAGCAGATGTGTTTGAACTGTAATTGTAGCAAATTGGTGTTCAACCAAGTATTCACTCAGGGGTCAGGATCCATATGGACCAAACACTTTTCAGATTGTTATTTAATTGTTTACAATTGTGCAACATATTGTGTTGGTCTATCACATAATGTCCAAGTGTGATACAGTGAAGTTTGTACTGTGGTTGTGATGTGACAAAATGTAAAAAAGCTTGAATATAAAGGGTTTGATGGCATGGATGAAATCAACATTTTCTTTATATTCATAAGTTACAGCAAACGTCTTCTTTGCTACCTGTTTAAATTCAACTCCACAGCCTCATCAAGAATTTTCTTTTTCATCACTGGCATTGGTCCTGGCAGGGACAGGCTCTTCAAGTGCTCAGTTATGAATTCATTTACCAGCAGCTGTGCAGCAAAGACTCACAAAGGCCCAATCAACATAAACAGCTTTTGGCTACCTATAGAAATTGACAATCCGAACCAGAAAAGGGCTAACATTAACATCCATTTGCATTCATTTATACCAAAGAACCTCCCCTGTGAGTTTTGGATTGCAGGTGAAAATAAAAAAATTGGAATAATTTTGTGTTGGAGGAAACGCTTTTAACATCTGACAGTAAATATTTAGTGCATCACCACAGAACAGGATAATCAACTATTATACAGAGAAACGATATACACGTTTGTGTAATGAAAATGGGTTTTCAGAAGAGTTTTGCTACCTGCATCCTTTTCTCATTGGATTTTATTTAATTAAGTAACTTACCTTTAAGTAACAGCAGTGTTTCCAGCAACTTTACACGTGGTTGTAAATGTTATCTTAGTCAGTGCGAACGACATTGACTATTTTTTGCAGATACTAGCCAGTACCTCACTAGATCAAATGTTATGTGAAAACAAGTCCTAGTTTCTTGCATAACTTTTTTAGACCCAAGGCTCACCAAAAACTGAAAAGTGATATTTGTCCACATGTTAAAATATGTCAGTGTTACAATAAGGGGGTGGAAATTTGGTAATAGTACCACATTTTTGAAGTTGACGTAATCTAAATATGTTAACATGGGATGTGGATTTTTGCCAATAATCCTGTATTTTAAACGTATTGCCTCATAAATATGCAAATGAGAGAGTAGAAAAGTGAAAGAAGAATGGAAACTTTGAATTCAGTTCTCTCGTTTTCTTTTCCTCCAGTATTGAAAGTGCCGGGTTATTCCAAAATGCTGGGTCTATGCTTTTGGGACAGAAGTTGGATAGTTTTCAACAAAACAATCAGCCAAAGACTTTGACCCAGTTTGCTGGGTTAGATTAGGGACAAGAAAAAGCCTCATCATTCTTCACTGAGCGTTATGTTGTGCCATACAATAACCAAATTGGACTCCACAGCACTTCTTGCACAGCATATTAGAAAATAAGAACTGGTAAATGGTAAAGTATGCAGTATAATAACAGTAATATGAGTAGGTTGAGTTAATGATTACTATACAGAACAATTTTGTTTACTTAGCATAACATCAGCCTTTTAGCTGCTCAATAGCTAGCGATATAGGCTACAAGCTATGTTCGATATTAACACTTGTACCTAAGATGTTGTTAAGATGAGCAGCCAACATGTCCTTTTTTGACTATGAAAAAGTCATAATAGTATTAATTTTGATCCATATAGTGCTTGTTTTGCAATCCAGGTCCTCCTTGTAAATATGAATTTGCTCTTAAATTGAATTAAATTGCTTTATTGTCCTCCGTGGGAGAAAATAGGTTTCAGTGCAACCCATCAAGAGAGAGACAAACATGGGTAGACAGGTCACTGAGGCCTTGCTGCCTTTTTCAAGGCGCTGCCATTTTGTAGAATATAGAAAATAGTACATTGGGATGGTTGAGGGGAGAAAAGTGCATTTCTCACACTTTCTCTTAGGGGACAGTATGAGGATGCAAGTAAAATCTCTCAGCACAAAAAAAGCAACATACACACGACAACATAATGCGTGGGTGGGTGATCAGTTCACGGCTGGGGAGGAGCATCACATCTTAAGAACTCTATTTTCTTCCACCTTTTCCCAGCTCTCACCACTGATCACAATGTCATGTGCAAACATAGTCTATGGAGATTCCGGTCTAACTTAACCTGTCAACCACCACCACAGCAAACAAGATGGGGCTCAGAGCTGATACTTGATGCCGTCCCACTTCCACCTTTAACTCCTGTCACACATACAGTACACCTTACTGTCTTACAGCTCTCATTGTCATGGTGTGTGGTTGCGGGTGTTTGTGTGAGCTCTCTTCCTGAACAGGTGGGCTCAATCCAAATACCCTTAAAGTGCAAGGACCCTTTAGCCAAAGCAGAAGTGCGTCAGCGGTGGCCATGAAAAGTGATGCCCAAATCATGCAGTCAGTAAGGAAGGAGGTAGGAAAAGTAGCCTGTATGCTAGTTTTGCCTAGGAACCCCACAATGTCCCTTACCTGGACTGAGAACCCTTAAGGTATCCCACAGCCCTTTGCATGACGTATAAGCATCGCTCCTTCACGGATAACAAAAACGTTTGCAGAGAAGAGGGTGCACACTTTGTAGTTCATTTTTGGAAGGCTGTAAACCCAGATTTGACTAGCGTCATACCTTGTGTGTTTCCGACATTTAATGACGTTGGTGTTAAAGGCTGTCCAATTTCGGCACAGCAGTCCGAAGCTCCTTTCCTACCACCGATAGAGTTCTTGCTATTGACCCTGTGGAAGGTCAAGGAACAGGAGACAGGACTAGGAGCTAGAAGCTATTACTAAGAGTATTCAGAGGGAGCTGAGATTTCTGCTGAGAGGCGTGGCTGAGCTGTATTAGGTGGCACACCTGCCTTCAGTTCCCTGATTAGTTTGCGGGGGATTTAAGGAGTTGCACGACAACTATTTGTCCCCTGATGTTCAACCCGTGTGGTAGAATCAAATTCCTCTGAGGTTCCTGAGCTTGTTTCATTCATGTGATGAAATTAGTTTTCCTGAGGCTCTTATTCTCCCAGCGACTTACCTTTGTGCAGTGTTGTATAAAGTACTGAAATCTCGGAGTCAAGTAAAAGTATAAGTGTCATGGTTTTCAGATGACGAGCCCACATGCAGATACGATCGGGAAGCAAAGCACAGTCTTAAGATGTTTATTTAGGAAACAGGTCGATATAACGGACGGGACTACAGGCAACTTCGGCAGGGTCAGAACGTCACGGCTGGAGAGACTGCAAAGAGAAGGAGAGTAAGTGACTCTGAAAGGTGAACCAGGAGAATTACTAGAAGCTGCGCTGCTTACCATAAAGCTGGCGGACCTAACCGGGGAGAAGTAGCGCCAAGGGAACTCTGTGATCCTACTCTGTTGGTGTTAGGCGGCTAGTGGCAGAGGGCGGCAGATATTACTGGTGAGGGATCCAGAGCGAGCCTCCTCGGCAGTGGGTGACAGATGGATAGACCAGAGTGAGAGAAGAACCAGCAGAATCCGGGAGGGGAAATCTCAGGCCCCGCTGGGTAACATCCAGGGAGTATGAGGGGAGAGCCAGAGCAAAATCTGAGCAGGAGGATTCTGCAGTTCTGTTTCTTCGGACAAGACGTCAAGACAGGTGGGTGCATCCAAGCACCAAAAACTGTGACAAAGACAGGGAGATCCAAAATTAGTCAAAGTTCAAAAGACGAAAAACTCACAAGCAGGCTTTCAGGAGTTGGGTCACAGGCCACGTCGTACCACGACTGGTTAAGGCTCTGGCGTCTTCCATCTGTCAGCGCTCTGCTTAAGAAGCCAGAGGAAGCCGCCTGCAACGAGCTGCAGGTGTGGGCCACGCCCCCTCAGCCAACTAGGCACACCTGAGGAGTAGAGTTAGAGCAGAAGAACACAGAGAACCCTGACAATAAGTACCTCTCCAAAATATGACTTTGGTAAAAGTCAGAGTCACTGACTGAAATGTTACTTGAGTAAAAGTCTTAAAGTATCTGAAATGTCTTGTACTTAAGTATGAAAATTACTGTAAAAATAGATGTACTCAAGTAATGTAATAAAAAGTATAAGTAAAAAGTAAAACAAAGCAAATGCAGTTTGAATGACATTTTTTAGATTTTGGTAAACTTTGAAGGTCAAATTCACTTAAAATAATATAAACAACCAAGTGCAGGAGAAATTTAGACCAAGTGCAGACAGAAAATACAACCTTTTTGTAAGCTTTCAGTTTTCCTTCTTCAAGTAAGGTTAGTGCTATGCACTTTAAAACTGTACACAACCAAGTGCAGGCAAAGGGGGTGTATACCAAGAACCCCCCCCAGCTCCCCGCCTCAGCTGGCTCTCCTGCTCCGCTCTGTCTTTCAGACTTTCTGCTCTTTTGGCGCTAAGCTCAAGTATTTCTGTAAAAGAAAAGGTGTTTTCCCCTTACACTAGCTTGCGGATGCTATACTTTAAAATCACATTGATAAATGCATTGCTTCTTACCAGGCTCTGGATGGGCATCATTGCTCTGCAATTCCGTCCCTAGACCTGTTCCTGACTCATCCTCAGTTTTTAAAAAATATTTACTAATAAAATCCCTTAAGCCTTTCATGTCATCTTCTCTTATTTTTCTTTTCTGTGCACCTGTGATTGTTAGTTTGCAGCGGAACGAACTTTCAAAGTTGCAGCCAGCCGTGGTCCTAATGGTCAAAGCATTTTATGTTTGGGTGGGGGAGTTTACTGATCATTTTATTTTTTAAATAAGTCGAATCTGTCGAATCTGACATCATCAATGAATAATAGTTATAATGAATAATATTGATTGTTATAATAAAACAAGAAAATAATAATGGTTAATCAAGTGTTTGGTCAGTGTAAACGCCCAACTTAGAAATATTTCATGGCTGTGAAAGAGAAATGTTTGATTGAGCTATATTCTGTAAGAGATATTAAGTTTATATTAAGGTAGATTTACAACTCATATTGGGAAGCTATTGTTAAAAGTTTTCTTTTTTTCCGGTTGATATATCATGATTGTTAAAGTGATCTTGTGTGTTATTTGGTTGACTGATTGTACATTTTGTGCGGAGTTGTAAGCGCAAAGTTTATTTATTTTTTTGCTTCAGCACAGTAGTGTGCTAACAGCATGTTCTTATGTGCTTAAAAGTTCTGTGCTTTTAAAATGAGAGAGCTTGAGATTTGGGCTTGTTTTTTTCTTTTAAGTTGGGCAGGTTTTATGCTGAGTTTGGGCTGGAAACTAACAGTGAGATACGGCAACCTGTCCTGTAGCGCTGTTTTATGACTCAAAAGTCAAGAATAAGCAGACATGCTGATGAACATGAGCGCTGATGTCAGGCTGAACACTGAAATGAAAATTAATACTAGCAGAGGTTCTGTAATTACAGCAGCTATGAGAACAAGGATCAGAACAAAGCAGAGTTCCTTCTGCCTGAAGTAACCCAAGTTTCTTCAGTTCAGCAGTTTTCCTGCTTGCTTCTGCTCCTTGTGCTCCTAGCTGTCTAGCTAACCCTCCTAGCGTCAATGTTTACTCCAGTGTTGACTTCAATGCTGACGTTTCAAACAGAAAATAATAGCGCCGCTTCCAGCTCACTCTCGCTTGCTTCTTTGTCTCTTCTTGTAATTGTTTGGTAATCAGACCGAATATCCATCCCGCTCTACCGACACCGACGGTGACCACAGCCGAGCCACGGCACGCCGTCTCTCTCAGGCCTGAACGTCAGACCCAGCGACCCGCCCTTCTCCAGCTGTGATTGGCTAGCATGTTGCCTTCAGTCGTTGATTTGATTGTTTGAATTGTACGATTGACACATCAAAGATGGCCACTCCGAGGTTAAAAAACAAACAAATCCACTTCCAGTTCCATCGGGCACGCTGATGCCTCGCTTTTTTTGTAACGAGTAACTAAACCAAACATTGAAAATGTATCGGAGTAAAAGTATGCAATTAAGTTCGGAAATATAGTGAAGTAAAAGTAAAAGTAATCAAAAAATTTTATACTCAAGAAAAGTATAAAGTACTCCAAAATATACTTAAGTACAGTAGTGAAGTATTTGTACTTCGTTACTATACAACACTGCCTTTGTGTTTCTTCTGTCTCCAGGTTCCTCCGTTGTAGCCAGTGTCACGTCAAGCCCGGATTCCATCTGCAAGATCCCTACCAAGACTGATCACCTCCGGAGCCCCGTTGGTTGTCATGGTTGTCTGCTGCTGTTTCGTCGAACCTCAGCCTGCACCTGCCTGCCTGCTCTCCACTAACAGCTCGCCCACAGAACTCCCCTCCCTGTGGAAACTCCTGCGTGGAAAGTCTCTCAATCAGATCACAAGTACCCTCTGCTTACCATGATCTACTGTACCTCCTTCAGTATCACTGTTTCTCCATTTAGAAGTAAGCTGTTGTGCACACTTTTCTCTCTAACCCAGGGGTGTCAAACTCATTTTGGTTTAGGGGCCGCATACAGCTTAATCTGATCTCAAGAGGGCCACACGAGTAAACTCATTGCAAGATTAAATAGAACTAATAACAGTGGACTTGTTGTTGATTTTTATATTAAATTAATTTCACTTTTACACAATATATTATGAATAACCTCAGCATTTTTAAGAAAAGTATGTGCAATGTCAACAATACTTTTACTCAGTTAAACATTTACTTGTGCATCAAGCATAAGAACTGATCACAGCGATTGTACAATGTTGAAAAACATTTATTCACATTTTTTGGAATTTAAAAACACTGCATGACAAAATACATCAAACAGATAAAAATTAAGAAATGATTTAAAATCAATTTTCCACATCTGAAGCTCAGTGCTACCATCTTCTGATTAAAACACAGCGCCCCTCGTGGACAATATAGGAACTGCAGATTTTCAATTAAACGAAGTACGTTTGTTTCAATAATTGTTTTATCATTCTCTTCCTTTTATCTCCTCTTTCTTTCACCTTTTCTTTTTTTCTTCTTGTTCTTCCTTTCATCTCCTACTTTCCCATTGTAGTGTCCATATCATTTGAGATATTCCCCGCATGAATCATAATAAAACTATTCACATTCATAAATCAAGCGGAGCACGATGGCAAAAGCCGTACTGCTCCACTTGTGAAAGTCAAATCTGATGAGCTCTTTTTGGCATTAAGACAACAATTCTTATTGCCACATTGCCAGCAAGGACACTGGAAAAAAATAAATATATATATTTTTTTTGTTGAATAATGATAATGCATTTAGCCACCGGGCTGGACTAAATTGTCGGGCCGTATGTTTGACACCCCTGCTCTAACCTAACTGCAGCATTATTCCTACCTCTCATCTAACTACCGTCCTACTCTTCCAAACACCAGCAATTATAGTCTCAAGTATGTTGTCTTATTGGACAACTCCTTCAGAAAGCCTGAGCAATAAACTTACTAAATCTTTGTTTGAAGATTTGTGTGTTTGTGATCACAGGCCTTCAAGAAGCCATGACCATACACTCACACCTGACACCATTACCTTCATGCTCCAGGCAACTGTGCCACTGTGCAGCTCTGCATAAACAAATCAGTAATTTAAAAAATATTTCAACTGCAAAGTTGGTTTAGCAACTAGAGGTCATTTTTATGAAGAGAGAATAAAAACAGAAAACTCTTATGATCCAAAAGGTTGCAGACACCTGGCCTGGCTGGTTAAACGTTTATGCTAACCTGAAATGCATCAGTTTAGATAATTTCTTATATAATTCATCTCGTATGAGAAATAAAATTGTAAAGACAAGTTCAGGAAATGGTGTCACTGAGGTTTCCCTTTCTGACAGTGAAAATCAGATTGTAAGATTATGGAAAACTTTACTTGTGTTTCTCGCGACTCAGGAAACCTGAAACACTTTTACCTAATTTAAGTCTGTGTGTTTTCCATTTTCCACCTCATTGCATTACCACAGGAGATGGAAGCGGGTGCGGCAAAGAATCAAACGTCTAAAATCAAAAGCCATATATAGTATATGCCTGATGGGGTAATAAAAAGGCCTTAGTGTGTGGGCCATGGATCGTGAAGGCCTGTGGGCACAGGAAAGCCCCTGCTCTGTATTCCATTCTGCTGAAAGCAAACAGATTTCAGAGATCAGTGAACTTCCAAACACATGATAAACAGAGAAAACAGCTTTAAAAACCACACACACTAAATGCTGTCTCCTGCCTTCCTCGTGGTGCTTCGCTTGGGTCATCCACAGTCAGAGAGCAGAACATTACAGCTGAGCTTACTACCCACTAAAGCTATCACATATGCCGTATTCATACTCTTTGAACATTGTCATATTTTAGCTGCATAAATATAATGTCTAACCTCACATTTGTAACTCTAGAAAAGGTGAATTGACCGCAAACATCAAAAACCTACTTTGTTTTAATCATTAAACAAATTATATAAATAAAAAAACTCAGCTCAGAAAATAGTTAGGAACCGTAGACACGCCAGTAATGCCCCATTTGGTCCAGGGCGATGCTTCATGCAGCCATCTTCCAGTCTCTAACATCGATCTAAGGAAAGCTGCTCTACGTTTCACTTTTAGATGTGAGATGTTTGAGAGCACTCTTACTTGCACTGCCTGTTCCACGTCACCCTTCAGCACCTCGATGCGATCAGAATATCTTCATTTTCAGCCAGTCCTTTTTGGATCAAGAATCAAGAATCTTATTGTCACCGCGTGTTATCATGGTGAAATTTTTTCGAGACAGACACCAGCTTAGGATTCACCCAAATAATTTGTACAGGTGGACACAACAGACATAGACTGCAACAAACCATGACACTTCCACCACGCTTGACAGATGGTACAGTATAAGATTCTTTTCCCGGAAAGGTGTTCAGTTTCTGACAAACGTGTCCTGTGTTCTGTTTAAATAATAACATTTTTAGATTAACCTGTCCAAAGAGTAATTATAAAATTATAATTCCAGAAGTCCTGGTCTTTGTCTGTATACTATGTGGTAAACTTTACTCTGACCTTCATGTTTTTCTCTGAAATCAAAGTTTTTGCCTTTGCACGCCTGCCATGAGAGTTGAGCTTATGCAATCTAACTCTGATCAGGAAGGTATGAACTTTCACACCAACAGTAACAAAAGTCATGCGATCCAAATTAATAGGTTTTTGGAGACTTCGTGTAGCATCTTGTGTTCTGCATCGAGGCTGAACTTAGTTGGACAGCCAGCCAATCGTGGCCATGTTGGTAGTAAATTGTACAGTAGATTGTTTTCTGTGCAGTGGAATGGATGATTTCAAATTCTTTTGAGACCTTTAAATCCCTTATTAGACTATAGAGCTGCTACAATAATCTTCACACTGAGTAAGGATTGTCTACTCATGTTCAGCTGGTTGGATATGGCTACCTGTGTTTGAATTTAGTCATTTTAAAGTGGGAATAATTGAGGGGATGTCCGAATGTATTTCTCCCCAGAAATGTATTTGTTTCATTACCTTTCACAGAAAGTGTTGAAAAGATGACTTTTAACTCTTTACTATTTGTTTATATAACTTGAATTCCAGAGCATTGTTAAAATTGATATAGACGGGCTGTTTTTTTTAAATTACTGTATTTGTACTCAGATTTGATGATGCTCAGTTGGACCTCAAAGGATATTGAGGTAAAGGTTGTATACAGTCCCAACACTTTTCAGGTTTTTATTGTTAAAACAGCATGTATCATTTTCAGTCCACTTCCCAACCATGCACTACTTTGGGTTGTTCTATCACATAAAAATGCTAATAAAATACAATGAAACCTGTAACTGTAAACTTTGCTTTGAGGGGTGTGAATACGTATACAAGGCACTGTTTTACTAACATTCAAAAGTTATTCTGCAGCGCACATTTTACAACAAGAGTCCCTCCCAGTTCCATCATCTTCAGAAATGATTTTACTGTTTTTAGTCTTTGGGCCCCAGAGGGAGGACTATCCGAGCATGGGGCCCTGGATTCATGCCCGGGTCCCACAGCTGCATGGAGCTGGGGCACAGACAGCCCTTCTCTCTGGGGCACATTGCTGCTTTTATGCCCGACACACTGAAGCATTGATGTTGTGACTCTCCCAGTTTAGGCCTGCACAGACAGTTGACAAGGGCTGACAACATCTTTAATGCAAACGTGGATTTGCTTATCGGCCCTGTAAACGGAGGGGTTACAGGGAACTGAAACCCATCAAACAAAGTGTTGAGAAACAGTCTTTTTAGGAACTATAAAATGACTTGTAAGATCCAGCAAATACAGAGAGATTTCCTTGCATTTTAAATGTCCTAATATTTATTCACAGAAATGCTTGAATGGAAGATTTCTGAAAAAAATGCAAATAAGTTCATGAGAAATAAACATGTGCTCTCCATGTTGGATGGCTTCACCACATCAATGGTTACAGTATAATAACATTCTTAAGCACACTTTGAAATTTTTTGAGACGTTTCATTCTGCGTAAAAAACGTAACAAATTATGCAGCACATTAAAGTCAGTGAATTTCCACTGTGAGGGTGCAGTTGAGGCATGCTTACAGCGCCTCCAGGTGGTGGGAAAGAAATTGAGGATGGCACAGAAAGCAGCCAGGTGCTGATAAACTCAGTTTCACAAACATCATGGACTTCAAAAAAATGCATTTATATTGTCGGGTCTTCAGCTTTTACATCATGCCAGAATATAAAGGACAGGACCTACCCAAAAATAAAACTAATAGCAAACTTATTATAACATAATAATAATAATAATAATAATAATAATAATAATAGTAATAATAATAAATAATAATTATAGTCTATGAGCCCAAGCTATCATCACATTGATGTCTCAGTTGCCACAAATATTAATTATTTGTCTTCAAAAGACAAATAACTAATATTTTTGTTGGTCGTTTTCCTCAAACCTGTCTTTCTTCTCTAAGTACTCATTCACAGGGATCACAAAGAACTGAAACTAATTAGCTGCTTAAGGAGAACCATTGTTAAATCTTGATGTACTTTGTGTTCCATGGCAAATCTATTTGTCTTTGCATTGATTTTACTGTAAATCCAATTATCAGTGGAAATATAGTCCAACGATTCCCAGAGGTAGCAACACACAAGGAAAAGTTAATTAGATGGAATCAAAACATGGGCTGCATGTTGTCACAGTGCATAATAGTGGTGGCCTCCAGCAAGACATGGAAATCCACCTAAAGTGACACACCAAGCAAGGAGAGTGTTAATCAGAGAAGCAACCAAGAGGACCTTGGTGAGTCTGGAGGAGCTACAGAGATCTACTGCTCTGGTGCGATAATCTATCAGCAGGGCTGGCCTTTATTAAACAGTAGAGAAGTCTCTGCTGGAGGAATCCCAAAAGGTATCCTGTACAGATTTTTCCAACGCGCCATGAAGGAAACACACAAACGTCAGCCTGAAAGTGAAACACGGTTGTGGCAGGGTCATGCTGTGCGGATGCTTCTCTTCAAAAGGGACAGGAAAGCTGGTCAGACTTGATTGGTAGATGGACACAGCTAGATTCAGCACACTACAGAAAAAAAGAAACTGAAAAAGACTGTGGACTGACTTTTCAGAAGGTACACCTTCCAGAAGGACAAAGCCCCCAAACATAATCATCCAGCCACCGTTATAGTGGAATGATTTTAGATCAGAGCGTATTAATGTGTTGGGATGGACAGGTCAAAGTCTGGCTTGGTTGCAAGGTTTAAATACTACTAGGATACTTTCCATCAAATCTGACCGAACTTGAGCTGTTTTGCAAACGGGCAAAAACTGTTTGCCACACTTTTCAGGAGGATTTTCTTGGTCTGTTTTCATTCCACTTCATAATAACAGACTTTTCGTATTTGGTGTCTGTCACGTAAAACGGCAACAAAATACATTGAGACTTGTATTTGTCATGTGACAGAAAAAGTTCAAAAGATGTAAATACTTTTCCAAGAACTGTAATGTTGGCCCACCTTACATCAAATATAATACCAAGGCATGTAAAGAAGACTTAAAGCTGTAACTGTTTCCGTTTTCTGGGGGGGAAAAGTTATGTTTTCTCACAATAAGCATCAGAAATAAACAAATGGTAGAACCAGAAAGATGACGTTTTATGACATGGGTACAGAGCCGTGTTTGTCTGAACTGCTTCTTGTTCAAAGTAAAAAAGAATCCAATCAATCCACTCCCAGCACTCTCTCTTTCATTCCAGCTGTGTCTGTTCGGCCATCAGGCTACTGGTCCAGAGTTCTCTGCTTTATATTCATCGCACTTCTCCGCTGCCCACACGCATTGACTAGTTTATGATCTCTGTGGGAGGAAGTCGGTCAATTTGAGCCAGAGGTGCTTTCATAATTCTGCAGTGCAACTTTTCTTGTTCAGGTCTGTGGGGCTCATTAGCAATTTTACAATTAGTGGGGATAGCCAAGAAAAAATTTAATGAAAGATTGTTTTATGCTTATTTGTGTATAATCATGACACACCAACACAAACTGGTGCATAGGTGTGAAGTGAGAGCAAGTGTGGTGTTCAAAACTGTGATCAGTGTTCAAAAGTGTGGCAGGCTTTTATATTCAGGCAACCTGAGTCAATATCCATCCATCCATCCATTTTCCAACACGCTTATGCCTGTTGGGGTCGCGAGGGGTGCTGGTGCCTATCTCCAGCTGTGAATGGGCGAGAAGCGGGGTACCTGAATTAATATTTTCTAGAATTATCTTTGGCTGCAACAGCTTCAAGTTTTTGGCAGGTATGTCTCGACAAACTGTGCAGAAACATTTATTTAGCAAAATAGCTCAAGGACAGTCAGACTGGATGGAGTCTGTGAACATTAACTTTAAAGTCATGCCACAGGTTCTCAGCCGGATTTATGTCAGAAACTAGAGTGGGCCTTTCTAACACAGATGTTTTTAAACAAAATCATTATGTTATAGCTCATGGCTGTATGTTTAGGATTTTTGCTCTGATCTCCAGCTATTTGCAGCCGCTGGCGGGTTTTCTCATACGATTGCTCTGTACTTATCATCCATTCCATCGATTCAGACCAACTTCCCTGTCTCTGCGTAAGAAAAGCCCTTCCTCTTGATGCTACAACCACCATGCTTGGCTATGAATATTATATAGTATGTTCAGGCTGATGTGCGGTGTTAGTCCCACCCCACCCCCCCACCACCACCCCTCACCACCACCAATCACACATGGTTTTATACGTTTAGGCCATAAAGTTTATTTTTACTCCCATCCAACCACAGCACCATCCCCATATGTTTGCTGTGTTCCCTACACGGCTTGTTTGAAAAAGTTCAAGCAGTATTCGTACTCTTGCAAGACGCAGTACATAGTTTAGTTCATAGTTCAGTAAATGCGATGTGAGAAGAAGAGCAGCACGTATTAAAATATTTACACCACTAGACTGCCTTAAGCGATGCAAGCACATCTTTTAGAGGAAGCAACATGCATAAATAAATACCCACTGAATTTAAAAAAAAATCCAGTGGCCTACATTCTGCATCATTATATTCAGAAAGAACAGAAGGGCAGCACAATCCCTACAGTATGTTGGACACAAGTTGTTGTGTTGGACACATGACGGTGTGGTCTTTAAACCCCTTCAGTTCAACCAGGAACTGTTTTACATATTTGAAAAGTTAACTGAGCAGCTTAGTGAAACGTTTGTGGTCCTTCTTTCCTCTACATAGCGTTTGAGCTGCCACCACATGGTAATAAGATCACTGTGGACTCAAAGGATGCATACCAAAACTTTGCTGATCACTCAAACTACTTACAAAACTTTAAGAGAAATACTTTTCCATCCTAACTAACTACTAATAGAGTCAAAAGACCGGGGTTAGTTGTAACAGGAGTCAGTTGTAACACTTTCTGCAATTGGTCCAAGCAGAAAGAAGTTAGGAAACATCTTATTCCCTTTGCACGTGCTCAGTTTCATCTGTAGTCCACATGTCAAGAACTAGCATCTTGTGACAAACATTAAAAAACATAGTAAGTGAAACATAATCTTGAGATTAAAAAAAGTTTTTTTAGGGTGCAAATATTTTTGTGATTACATTACCAACTATACCTTTGAACTTGTTAAACTCTTTGGGTGTTTACTTATCTTTCATATGGATTATTAGTCATAATGTTTTAGCTATTAGCATAATGATTGGAGACATACTTAAACCTTTCATATGATCACAATTCCAGGTAAGAAAACTTGCATACCAGCTTGCAGTGAAATATGGCCACAAACATCCAAAGTCATGGGACAAAATTTCAATGGCTGGTTTTCTGGAAGATTGGTTTTCTGGCTTTATGAAATGCAACCTATCCCAACTTTAACATAAATGACATTTGGCATGACAACTGTACAGTCACCTGGCTGAGTGATCGCAAAACGTTGACCACATGACTTGCATTATAAGGTGACATACAACCAGTGTTGGGCACGTTACTTTGAAAAAGTAATTAGTTATAGTTACTAGTTACTTCTCCCAAAAAGTAACTAAGTTACTAACTGAGTTACTCCACTATAAAAGTAACTAGCTACCAGTAAAAGTAATTATTGCATTACTTTTTCGTTTCTGGCTTTTTTATTTTTTTACAAATTTTTTGCTGCCATGTCCATTCAATGCATCCCCACACACACACACACACATACTCCCCCTTTTGTGTTGAACAGTGAAGTGTGGTGAAAGCAGCTTTAATTCTCCATCACATAACTTTCATATCGCGCATGCATTGACTTTTTCAACAATTTTCTCTTGCGGTTTTCAGCAGCAACGGCGTTGTTTCTTATGGTTTAATATTGTCCATATGCCTTCTTTTAATATTTCTAATTCTACTCGCAGGACATGCGCAATTCCAAACTTATTTCCTGTCCATGGTGAATCACGTTATTTGCGTTCCAGTGATCGGGATTTTTTTCATGCTCACGTTCAAAGGTCGTTCGGGCGCTGTGTTTAGTTACCTGACTGATATCATCTGTTCTGAAAACGGACATGCTGAGAATGACAAAGGGAGGAAGAGCTGCTCAGAGTTGCAGCTTTCTACTCAGTGTAGATCAGCCGTTTTTTCTGAAACGACGCTAAGAACAAAGACGCACAGGGCAAACTGCCAAACCATAAAGGCGTCTGCCCAACCCATCAATCAGCGGTGTGCTCCGATCAGCACCTGGCGCTCACTGAGCCGGGCCATGGTACACCATCACACCAGAGTTGCAAAATGGTTTAAAAAACTTGGTTTATTATTATTTTGTTTACAGTTCAGTTTGGATTTTATTTACTGTGCAGCATAGCTTTAACCTGACAAAAGCCAGCTGTATGTCGCTCCGCCTAGCTCCACTCACATACATCTGGGACACCGCCATAGGAATTGCCTTTACAGAAGGCTGGGCCTTATCAAAAATTCTTGCATATGATTGGATAAGCCACTTGTCTGTCATCTTTATTGACGTGCTATTTCAACCACTCACACCGAAGCTAACCCGTGACGCTGATGATAGCGACGCAGAAAAAAAAAAAAATAATAATAATAATGTGTTTGCGGCTCTAGTGGCATGCGTTTTATTGACAGTGAGCTGACAGGAAGAGGTGGGAAGACAGGCGGCAAAGCGCCGCGGGTCGGAGTCGATTCCGGGCCGACCGCGTTGAGGACTAAAGGCCTCCTAACATGGTTCGCGCTAACCGCTAACCGCTCCGGGGCGCTTCCGCGTCCGCCGCGGACGCCCCCCGGAAAACAAAACTTGCCAAATCCGGTCGGGAGAAGGGCGAAAACATCGTTTCCACCAACAAAAGCCTTCAGAGGCGTTCTCTGATGTTCTTTTAATGAAACAATATTAGGTAGATTGGACAACACGGAAGAAATAGCAGCATCGATGTTAACGCTTGCTTCCTCGACGAGCCGCCATTGCTATCAAAACAGTCTCACGTCATGGTCGCGTCTCCACTACGTCACATCTATGAAACTCCAGCCCTGCGTCCTGATTGGCCAGACCATAAATTTGGTTGGAGAAATCACTCCCTACCGGCGGTGTCCCAGATGTATGTGAGTGGAGCTAGGCGGAGCAACATACAGCTGGCTTTTGTCAGGTTAGCATAGCTGTGCTGTGCGTGCTGAATCCAGATGCTGTGCGCGAATGCACACGCGCGCAGTTTAGAAGGAACATAAACAGTTTGGCGCGTCAATCAGTTCGAAACAGTTCCTGTATCGGTCACGTAGCACATACGCGCATCGACACAGGTTTTGCTCTACGAGCTCGACTCATGCGCCGACGCATCGGTGTTCCCGGACCCATGTTCTTGTCCTTTTCGCTGTTTAACTCAAAATAATGTGCGTACCTCCAAGAATCAAACGCTGTCTTCTCGGCCATCTTGCCGGGGTACAAACACAAGTAGCTTACACACACAGGTGCGCGCGTACCCACACACAGAGAGGCAAGGAGCAGGGTACAGACGCAAGCAGCCGCATCTGACTAAATGCACAAAAGCAGGGACTTCACTTTCCTTATCGAGGGAAATTCTTAAAGTAACGGAGTAACGAGTGCTTATTTTGGAAAATAACGGAGTTACTGATTACTGAATTCGCAAAACTAACGCGTTAGATTACTCGTCACTGAAAAAAACTAATAAGAGTACTCTAACGCGTTACTTATAAGGCGTTACCCCCAACAATGCATACAACCAAGGAACCGGGATAGTGTGGTGTGTAAACGGTCATCTTGGCTTGGTTAACTGATCCAAGCTCGGACTGAGCTCGGCATGGATCGGTTTAACAAGGGTAGTGTAAATAGGGCTATACCCCGTTTACACTACCTTTTTTAACTGAGCCGAGACTAGTCTGACCTCGGTAACTGAGATAACTATCGAGTGTAAATGGTAAGCAAACTGAACTGAACCGAGCTAGACACAACCGGACTGCGCTAAATGCAGACCAGTTCCAGGTGTGAGCTCGGCCTGGTTTTTTCTGGCCCGGTTATCTGATAACAAAGAGCGCATGAGCAGACCGCGTCATCTCCGTGCGGTCAGCTGACATTTCATCCATCCATAAAAATATTAGCTTCCCTACAGTGACACACGATTTCCAGTGATGATTCTGCTTAGCAGTGATGAACCTCAGCGTCTGTCGCTGTTTCCTGCGTCTGTAAATCCTTATTAGACGTTCGTTTGTCTTATCCACTTCCCAAAAGCCGACTCTGTCAAGTAAATTCACCAAAAGTTGCCTTCTTCGCCTGACTCTCCGCAAACAACGACGTATCACCAAGCTTAACTGCCTGAATGTTACGGGCTCCGCCATTTTGATTTGCTTGGTCCCTCCTTCAATCCCAGAGAGCAGTAGTACCGCAGATCGTCACTAGGAGGCGAGGAGCAACCAAGGAACCGAGATAGCGTGGTGTGTAAACGGTCGTCAGAACGAGGCTCGGCTTGGTTAACTGATCCAAGCTCGGACCGAGCTCGGCATGGATCGGTTTAACAAGGGTAGTGTTAATGGGGCTATAAGGTGGCATGGAAATTCTTAGACAGCAGGAGCTGAAAAAGTGTTCAGAAAGGTTCTGTGTCTTTCATGTTAAAACTTGCCATTCAGGATTTTTTTAGGGATTTCGTCAGGGAGGTCTTTAACAGCCTCCCATGTGTGTTTCACTGATGCCCATGAGGTAAATTTTAAATAAAGTGGCGTTTTGAAACCTTAAGTAAAGGGTTTCCAATGTTTTACAATGGTCTGTTGCAGGGACGAGCAGAGGGGGGGTGGAGGGGGCTTGAGCAGGGACATTCTAAAACGCTTAACGTGAAAAAGCTTAACGTGGTTTAAGGTAGGAAAACAACGAGGAATCATCACCAAATTTTGCATGGCCATATATTGTCATGAAGACTTAAGCCTGTCAAAAAAAATAAACCGAAATCCAACAATTATAGAAGATATCTCACATTAACGTTTTCTTCTTCATTGGCACCTATGGCGAGAAAAAGGCTTAACGTGGTTTAATGTACCTAATCAACGATCAATGATCACCAAATTTCTCTTTCATATTGCTCCTAATAAGCACATAAAACTGTCAAAATGTCAAACCCAAAGTCCAATTATTATGGACGTTATCTAACATTAAGCGTTTCTGCTTTATTGAGCCCTATTGAAAGGAAAAAGCTTAACGCAATTCAATGTACCTAAACAACGCTCAGTGATCACCAAATTTCTGTCATATATTGCTCCTCATAAGCACATGAAACTATCAAAAAATCGAAACCAAAGTCCAATTATTATGGACGTTATCTGACATTAAGCGTTGCTGCTTCATTGAGGCCTATATTAAAAGAAAAAAGCTTAACGTGGTTTAATGTACCTAAACAACGATCAGTATTCACGCTTAATGTTAGATAACGTCCATAATAATTGGTCTTTGGGTTTGACATTTTGACAGTTTTATGTGCTCATTAGGAGCAATATGAAAGAGAAATTTGGTGATCATTGATCGTTTTTTTTTTTTTTTTTCCCAGTGTCCTGTCTAGCAATGTGGCAATAGGAATTGATGTCTCAATGCCAGATAGAGCTCGACAGATTTTGCTTTTACAAGTGGAGCGAACAGCTTTCGCCATAGTGCTCCACTTGATTTATGCTTGTACTTGTAAATAGCTTTATTGTGATTCCTGCAAGGAGAATTTCAAATTATATGGACATGACAATGGGAGAGTAAAGGAAGAACAAGAAGTGAAAGAGAAAGAAAAGAAAAAAAAGAGTATAGGTGAAAGAAAGAGGAGATAAAAGGGAGAGAATGATAAAACCTTCTCCGTCTGCTCCGTCACCTGGAAAGAGAGATGCAAAAAGAACAGCACAACCAACAGACATAAAGCAACAAATACAATCGAATAACACCTAGATGCCATTGCTAAATCATATATATTATTATGTAAGCTGACGTGTGTAATGTGATACTTGAAAAAAGAAAGTGAAAGAACATAAATAAATAAATAAATAAATAAATAAATAAATAAATTATAAGATTACTGTATATAAGTGAACACTTAATACCTGGGACCCAGCACCTGTGGGAGTTTGTGAGAGTGCACTAGTTTAGGTGAAAATGTTTCCGCCTTCCCCGAGCACAGAGGCAGGAGTCAGGGGACCCATAACCTTTGATCGTTGATCGTTGATTAGGTACATTAAACCACGTTAAGCCTTTTTCTCGCATTAGGCGCCAATGAAGAAGAAAACGTTAATGTGAGATATCTTCTATAATCGTTGGATTTCGGTTTATTTTTTTTGACAGGCTTAAGTCTTCATGACAAGATATGGCCATGCGAAATTTGGTGATGATTCCTCGTTGTTATCCTACCTTAAGCCACGTTAAGCGTTTTTCACGTTAAGCGTTTTTCACGTTAAGCGTTTTAGAATGTCCCGCTTGAGCACCTGCCCCTTTGCCCCTGATGCCCAAAGTGCCCGTTTTTTTTTTTGTTTTTTTTATGTGTGAGTGCTTGTGTGTGTGTGTGCATGTCCAAAAGCAATAATAATTTATATCTACCGTGCCACGGTAACCATGGCCGGTTACATGATCCACATAACGTGCCCTCACTCTGCCCTTCTTTTCCTCTCGCAGCTCCGCTGCCTCGCGCTGCCGCTCTGCCCAGTCTGTCCTGTATGGGGCCAGAATGGTAGCTTTAACATTTGCAAATGTGTGTGGAGAGTTGTGTGTCTGTATCTGGATTTATGTGTGTGCAGTGGGATTTGAAAATGTGTAAATAAATCTGTAAATGTGTGAGGAGATTTGTGTGTCTGTACAACAATCTGCAAATGTGTAAAACTACTTGTGTGTAATCCGTTTTGCAAATGTGTAAAAAATCCACAAATCTGTATTCAGATCTGCAAATGTGTACTGAGATTTGCAAATGTGTAAAAAATCCACAAATCTGTATTCAGATCTGCAAGTGTGTACTGAGATTTGCAAATGTGTACTATGATTTGCAAATGTGTAGATCAATCTGTAAGCACACACAGAGACACTTGTGTCGGAAGTATTTTCGCTTCAAGACCCAGAAGTACAGACAAATCATTGGTTACAAGTCAAGCGGTTTTTCGGTTGGCTCTCTTTACACACGTGATTTTTGCTACCCTTCTGCCGGGTGAGATGCACAAATGCGTAGAAGGATTTGTATGTGTATTTTTCGATTTGTGTCCCCTTGCGCAGACTCGCAGGCTCATATGTTGCCCTGAGCGCAGGCTCACAGGCACACAGGCTGCCTCTTCCGGCTGTGGGAGGTCACGTGACTTTCAAGGATTGTACCAAAGCGTTTTGCTTCCAGACGGCTGACAAGGCAACTTGTTATAACTATATAACTTTCTCCCTTTAACGGCAAAAGTTTCTTGTTTTAATGAGAGACTTATCTTGCTAAAACCAGGTAATTGTCTCATAACAACACAACATAACCCGGCATCAGCTCGCGGGATATTTGAGTGTCATGGAGAAGAGGAGAGACGGAGGGAGATTATTTCTTTTTAAGAAGTCATCATTTGTCGGAGGAATGTATTTCTGCTCTGAGGAGTGACGAGGTAAGTCATGCATATACAGCAAGTCCTCTACTTGAAATTTGATCTATTCAGCAGTTATTATTTATAGTTAACAACTATGCTCTGGATACACTTGTATCACTGTAGTACAGTCTCTGGCTCTGTTTACACCGTGAAAACAGGTTGTGTTGCCTTTGTACTCTCCATTTACACACTACAAGGTTTAACTGTTGCTTAGGGGGGGCTTTCAGCTATAGCTGTGGGTTTATTTACAACAGTTTGCAGCCGAATCAGTACTCCGCCAGCCGCTTTCTTCTTCTGGGCAATTTGACGCGGAGCTTCAGAAATCACAGCACTACTAGTGGTGCGGCATGGGAATTACACCGTTTAAGTACTCTAAACAGGGCCTGTGACTGCTAATGTACCTATGCCTTTATGTATTTGAATTAAATATAATTAAAATAAATTTTAATTCGACACTCGTAAGGCTAATTAAAAGTATGTGTATTCTACACAATGAAAGTGAGGCTAGATAAAGCTACATTTATCCATATTTTATTGTGTCAAAACAAAGTGATGAATACAGAGCTTTCTAATGTGACTATTCACAAGCCAGTGAAGGACAGCTATTTATATCAGATCCATTAATAAACCCAGTCAACTACTGCTTTATGCTTTAATAAGGAGAAAAGCAAAAACTGATAATCGATTATCATTGCTGCAAATTCAAAAGTTAATATCAGAATTTATCAATGAAAGCTCCTGGCAGCAAGGCACGACTGTTCTCAGTTTATTAGTAGTTGCATTTGTTTTTTCTGATGTCTTTAAACTTACTCAGAAAAGAAAACAAATCTTAATCAACATTGTTGCATTGCAGTCTAGGTTTGAGCAATTTAACATTGATCCAGTCTAACTTTTAATCACAATTTTAAACAGCAGCTATTCTCCTTCTGATGGAATTCTGTAAAAGTACTTTTTAAAATTCCCATAAACAAAAACATTAAGGTAGGTGGACCAGGTTTAAGATAGCTACATTAAAAATACAGCCAGAAAATCATGAATGTTCTCTTTTACATCTTAGAATGCCTGTGCATTTGATCTGACACTCAAAATTTAAATACTTAAAACCTTTGAATTTGGAATATTTAGCTTCTCACATTTAGCAGAAGTAACGTGTTCAATTTTTAGAAAGAATAAATTAATTGTTATTTTTACCTTTGTTTAAAATACAAAACTTGAAAGAACGATAACAAAATCTCTGCTGTGTTTACAGGTTGGCATCTCTAAAGCTGAATACATGGATGGTAGCTGTCCAAAAGTTACTGCTGGATATTTTGTTTCAGAGGTTGAGAAAAGAGGGGGTACCACAGCCAGAATTCATATTGACATGGAGACAGAGAATGGTACAATGAAAGACATTCAAAGATTTTTGCGTCTTGATGACAGCTATCCTGAAAACTGCTTCATTGTGGGATCCATTACCCACAGCCAGCTCATCAACAACTGGTGGGATATCTTAAGGAAACGTCGTGCACAGTACTGGATGACTCTTTTTCAAAAACTGAAGAATTCAGATTACTTTACTGGTGACTTCTTGGATAAGCAGCCAATTCTGCTCACCTGTTTAAACATCACGGAGGTATATTTGAATGTAAAAGATAAATACTATATGATACATCCTTTAAAATATGGAGTATGTACTTTAAGAACTTGTTTATTTTGTTGTCTTTCAGGAAGAACTCTTAAAGTGGTTCACTTATGGAACATCATTCGTAAGATTAGATATGCAATTGCTCCAAGTGGCCTACATGATGTATACCCTTTCTACGGCTTTTTGGTGAACAAGATAATCTCAAACAGGTTTCTGAGCAAGCGGCGGAAACTTGCACAGTCCAACGTCTTCAGAGGACCGTTCACACGTGATGAGACAGTTCGAACTATCATACCATCTGATGACAGAAAACTTTCTTCATGCACCGTCCACACATGATGAAACAATTGAGTTATGCTTATTTTTAAGAGCTTATATACGCACAAACCTGTGACACGTGTGATATTTTCTTGTAAAAAAAGAGTTTGTGGAGCAAATGACCTTGTGAGCCTGTCCAGATGGTTTTACCTAGAATTAATTACTTGCATCACTACATCTTAGCAAATAGGCTACAATACGTCTCAAAATAGTTAAAACAGATACCTTTGATGAGCCCTGACTAGATACTGAACAAAAATGTAATGATATCGAGATCTCTGATTTGCCATTTATTAGCTCAAACATAAAACGGTATGCATTCTTTAAAAACATCAACATCAGTTCTTCTCTGACAGCATGGGGGGAGTTTCCTAAGATTACAGAGTCATCACTTATTCAGTGCTGGGTAACTTGGATGATAGCAATTTGGAAAAAAAAATATGTTTGCATGGCTTTCACTGCCCTATGTATCGCTAAGAAAATTATCCTCATGAATTGGAAAAGCAAAAAAATTCTCAGTATCAGTCTGTCATGATTTGTCTTAGACAAAGGAACTAGGGAAAGCTAGGATAACTCAAAACTAAGGAGCGCTGAAATAACTCAAAACTAAGGAATGCTGAATCAACTCAAGACTAAGGAGCGCTGAAACAACTCAAGACTAAGGAGTGCTGAAACAACTCAAGACTAAGGAGCGCTGAAACAACTTAAAACTAGGGAGCGCTGGGACCTATAGAGCGCAGGAACCTTATGAGCGCAGGGACCTTATGAGCGCAGGAACCTTATGAGCGCCGGGACCTTATGAGTGCCGGGACCTTGTGAGCGCTGGGACCTTGTGAGCGCTGGGAGAGCGCAGGAACCCTTTAGAGCGCAGAAACCCTTAGAGCACAGGAACCCTTAAGGCGCAGGAACCTTGTGAGCGCAGGACCTTTTGAAAGCGCAGGAACCCTTGAAGGCGCCAGAACCTTAAGAACGCCGGACCCCTTGAGAGCGCAGGAACCCCTTTGAGAGCGCAGGGACCTTTGTGAGCGCGGGAACCCTTCTGAGCGCTGGGCGGCGGCGTCTTGAAAGCGCTGGGCAGTGACGACTTTAAAAGTGCTGGGCAGCGGCGACTTGATGCGCTGGGCAGTGTCTGGGGCATGCGTCGCGGAGGGCGACCCCGGCGGAACAGAGCCAGAGGCGGGTGTCGCGGATAGCGACCACGACAGACGAACCAGAGGCGGGGCGTCGCGGATAGCGACCCCGGCAGACAAACCAGAAGTGGAATGGAACCAACGGAGGCCTCGGACTGTGGCGGAGCAGAACCCTCGACGACCTCGGACTGAGGCAGAGCAGAACTCTCTACGACCTCGGACTGAGGCAGAGCAGAACTCTCTACGACCTCGGACTGAGGCGAAGCAGAACTCTCGACGACCTCAGACTGAAGCGGAGCAGAACCCTCGACAGCCTCGGACTGAGGACGAGCGGAACCCTCGACGGGCTCGGACTGAGGCGCAGCGGAGAATCCTGCCAGCTCCTGCACCATGGTCTGTGTGTGCTCGGGTTCATATTTTGGCCGGCTCGTACTGTCATGATTTGTCTTAGATGAACCCAGACAGAGCACACACACACAGAACTGTCTTTGAAAGTTTATTGCAAAGGGTGGATGGTGGATGACAAGAACCAGAGTCAGTTACCAGATGGAGATGTAGGATGCAGGAGCTGGCTGACAGGAACGGAGCGGGGAGAAATCCAGAGGAGCTGGGCTGCTGCAGAACCAGGACGGAACCAGAGGACAACTGAGACGAAGGAGCAGAATCAGCAGCACAGCAAACAGGTACTTAAACAGACGAGAAGCAGGACGTGACAGACAAGGACTGGAACTGAAAGGCTGGATGGTAATGATGGCTGAGGCCAGGAGCGAACAGACTTTACAGGCATGGTGTTGGTTTGACTGAAGATGAGCCGGCGACCAGGAACAGACTAAGGTGAGTTTATGTAGGGAGCCTGGCAGGTGACGTACATCCTGAATAATTAGTGTCCAACAGGTGTAACTAGTTGCTGAAGGAGCAGAGGGTGAGCTGAGAGACAGGAGGAGGAACCGAAAAACAACAGAGAAAAAGCCAGACAAAGACCAAACCGTGACACAGTCAGTATAGAGATCTTTTGTTGGATTATATTAGTCTTGATAGAGCATGTGCCTCCACATCAGATTAATCTCTCTGGGCTCCTTTGAGCGGCTCCATCACCTAGTGGGAGTGGAGGGCTGTTGAATGTGTCCTGTGGGTCGTGGTGGGTGAATTGGGGGGTGCCTGGGTCTTGGGGGTCCAGGGGGTTCCCGGAGTGAGGTATCTGGTGGGTCTGGCGCTGGGGTGTGCTGACGGACATGGGTTACTGGCCTGGTAGCTGTGCTGTTCCTGGGTGGGTCAGGGGTGGGTCCGGGGCTCGGGGTTCCTGGGGTGTGTTGCCCTTGGGGGGTTGTCCTGGCAGGGCCTTGGGTCCTGTGGAGTATGTCGCTGGGGGTTTGGGCCAGTGCATGCCCAGGTATTTGGCCCTACCCGGGGCCTCTGGTGCGCTGGCGGGTCTTGGGGCCTGTCAAGCTGGGGGGGGGTTGGACATTAACATCTCATGGCAGATGCTCCCCCCTTCAGGGAGTGTATTCTGCTGGTGGGGGATGGGTAGGAGGGGGTGGGGGGGAAGTCAGCCTGGGTGTCTATTGTCTTATGTGGTGTGGGAGTTGTTTGAACGTTGGTGTTGGGGCTCCCCCCATTCCTCCGTATGGGGGGAGGGGGGCTTGGATTGCTCCATGTCCAGCTCCTTGTCGCGGCCCTGGTTCATGGCAGCTCTCTGTGCTACTTCTGCCCAGGGAACAGGGGTCTGCAAGGTCCGGGTGGGCAGGCTGGCTGACCAGAGTGTCTTTTTTTTTCCATTTCCTTTTTATTCCCCCGGGCATTCCCAGTCCTCCTTTGGGAGTTTTGGTTTCAGTTTGTGGTTGGCTCTCGGGCTTCACTGCTTGTCTCTAGCCTTTGACCCTGCAGACTTTGATGGCGTGGCTAGTGGTGTCTCCCTCTCTGGGTGGGTTTTTGGAGAACAACGGTGCCTTTTGGAGCCAACGAGGGAGCTGGCCCCTTTTTGGCCATCCCAGTTTTAAATACTCTTGAGAACAACATGCAGCAACAGAACATTTGAGCAGGCAGAGACCGGCTCGGGGTCTTTCTCATACCCCTATTCTCCGACTGCCACACAGACTTTTGGGCCTGGAGGAGGAGCGGACGCCTGACTGGGATCTGGGCCTGGGGATGGGCGTTGGGTCCCGGGGGTCGGCTGGGGCTGGCACTTCTGCTTTCCCTTGGAATATGGGGGTAGGGCTTATGTATGGAGGGCAGGGTGTGGGGGAGGCAGCGTCTCAGGGTCCGTGGGGTGGGCTCTGGTTGACTGGTCTGTTCGGCTCACATTGGCCCCATCTCTGGGTGGATAGGCCCGTGGGTCATCTGGGCTGGGATCGGGGTGGGGGGTTAGGGCCGGAGTATGGAATGGGGAGGTCGGATTATGGGATTCACCTCCCAGGTCTGGAGGCTGGATACCCCTCTAGGGTGCCAGTACCTGGACCTGGGAGTATAGGATGTGTGGTGTGTGTAAGAGTGTATGCATGTGGGGGCACTAGGGTGGGAATGTGGGAATGTGACTGCGTACCTGGTTTTGTGTTTTTCTCTTTTGTCAGGTTCGGTTTTGGACTGCCCCTCTCCTGGGATATCTCAGGTCTCCACTAAGTGTGGAGCCCATACCCCCCATCCTGCTCCCCTCCATTGGCTGGCGCCTTGACCCACTGGTACGTTGGTGGTTCTCAGTGTCCGGGACTGGGTGCTTGGGTGTGAGCCTGCTCATTCCTGACGGCTGCTTCGTGGGGACTGGTGCCCCGCAGATCTGTCTCAGGGGACCCTTGGACCTCGGCTCTCTGGGCCCATGGCTGGATCCACTCCACCGTAGCTGGCTGTTGGTGGAGGCTGCGGGCTCATCGCCACAGCTCCCGGGGGCTTCGCACTGTGGCTGTTGGGGGGGTTTCTAGGGCTCCTCTCTGCTCTTCCCTGGGATGGGGAAGGAAGCTATCCCTGAGTTGGTCCCTCTTGGCCCCCTTTGCTCTGGGGATCCTTTGGGGCGTCTGGGGTACTGGTTTCCCCGGTGTCCGTCTCTGCGCTCTGGGGGGTGGGTCTTTCTATACAGAAAACCCCTGTCATTAGCTTTAGCTGTCACTTTATACATTTCTTATTAAATAACACTGTGTATTTTTCAGTGATGGTATCAAGGCATTGGCTGTTTGTACCTATAATACTTTATCGGTTTGTTTTGCTGTTCTTTTTATACATCTCTTTGCAGGGGTAGAAGCAGATTACAAGGATGTGATGTTGTTCTCTCCTTTTTTTCTCCTCTATTTTTGTTTCACCTTTTCTCCCTTTTAGCATTTCTGTTCCTTTTTTTCCCCTCTTTCTACTTTTCCGTTTTTGTGTCCGTTGAACATGAAATAGTCCCAGAATAAAATCGAATAAAGCTTTTTCCATGTATAAATCAAGCGGAGCACTATGGCGAAAGCAGTAATGCTCCACTTGTGAAAGTAAAATCTGTTGGGCTGTCTTTGGCATTAAGACAACCATTCTTAATGTTACACTGCCAGTAGGACACGTAAAAAAAGAAAAGAAAAAGAAATGAATAAATAAAATAAGCACACATTTAACTGGTGCCTTTAAAATCTCTAAGAAAGAAATAAGACAAACCTATCCCCCATTTCCCTCAAAAGGCCCTGCCTTTTGCCCAGCCACAGATAAAAATAAGAAATTGTTTTTGATATGTCCTGTCTATCCAAGTAAAGCTTGAAGTTTAAAAATGCTGAAAAGCACCACTAGTATAAAGGTCTGGGTCACAGCATGAAATAAAAAGAAAGTTTAATTTAAGATAAAGACCACAGAACTATAAAAAAAATGAAGAATCAAAACACAGTATGTCCTTTGAAGGTCCCTCGTTTCTTTGTAAACCAAACATATGAACATATGAACAGAGCAGCTGCCGTTCATTCAACTTGAAAGCCTAGTTGATACAGATGTGTGCTATTCTTCTATTAGCCACCAGAGAGCAGAAATATACCACTTTTCTTTACACTGAATTTAAAAGCCACTGGAAATATCCATCACATCTGACATTAGGCATTTAAGATTTTAGGTGATAGTTAAAATATATATACAGTTTTACAGGTCTGGGTTGTGTATCCACATTGAGCTAGATAAATATTTCCCGTTTATGCTGATAATATACAGTATAATTTTGCTCTTCAGGGGCATAACAAACAGTCCGTGTCTAGAAAGGTTAAGTTGTATTTTTTAAATTTCACTGAATGGTCTGAAAGCTGTTCACATAGAATGCTCTCTGATTTTCATCTGGCTGTGAACAGCCTGGAGGCGCAAGCAGAGAAGGGTCTGCAGCTCTGAAAATGAACCCTGTCTGAACTGCTTCTTAAGCAGAGAGCAGCAGAGCATCTTCTCTGCGTGTTTCATCTCCTGCCGATGTGAGTGTCTGCACACATTAGGCTTTTAAAGTACAGGATGTCCAAATGCCCCCAGCTTTAAGAGGAATCTCACATACAGTGTCTGTTTGAATTAACCAACCTGCCCTGCTTTATCTCACGGAGCAGCACAATCATGGCTGCTTGTCTTTAGCTCGCACATATGTGAAAAAACAAAGTTTTTTCCAGGACATCTTTGTCTGTTTTTAAGATATTTTGAGTGGATGAATAATATATTCTATTTAATCTGTATCAATAAAACATCATATCCTTTTGTCCATAAAAGCTGTAACCTAGTGCGTTATGGAGGACCAGGAGAGTCACTGAATAAGAAATACAACCATTTCAAATTTGACATTTAAATCATACAATTAGAAATCCAATTTGAAGTGTTTTGTACTTGCTTATTTTAAATTGCATTATTAAAGATGAATTGTACATTGTCTTTATTAATTCATTATTAATTACTGCAACCTAAAAATATAATTTCAAATCCTATTTCTCAATACAGATGTAAAAACCACAATTCATAAATCTGACTGACTACATTTCCTTATCAGGCATTTAAAAAGATCATTCCTTTTTCCATTTTCTTTTTCACTGTGAATTTTTATAACCTTTTTGCAATTGCATTTTCTTTTTACTTTACCCTCTCCATTGAGCATTTCCGTGACCTTTCAGGTCTCCGAGCACACTGAAAACCAAGTTAAACCAATCACAGTATAGCTCCTTGGATGTAACCAGCTCTCTCATTGGTTAGACAGCCACACTTGGATCACAACATGACGGCTACCGTAGGAGGTACTGTGAATGGCACAAAATTGTGCCAGGTGCACCAGAAGGATCACACAAAAGTTAAATGGAAAAGGGAAACTACTAAAAGAATGCTCAGGGACCAGAAAGGTCACCAGAATGCTAAATGGAGAGGGTAAAGTAAAAAGAAAATGCAATTGCAAAAAGGATTTGAAAATGCAAGGTGAAAAAGAAAATGGAAATGGAAAAAGAAATTACCTTTTTGAATGTTTGATACAGAAAGGTATTAATAATCAGATTTAGGAATTGTGCTTTTTACATCTCCATTTAAAAATAGGATTTGAAAATACATTTTCAAATTGCAGTACTTAATAATAGATTAGAAATACAATTTACAATTCCTCTTTAATAATTCAACGTAAAATGTGCAATTACAAAACACTTTTCAAATTGGATTTCTAATTGCATGATTTAAATGTTAAATTTGAAATGGTTGAATTTCTTTTTCAGTGACTCTGGTCCTCCACAGTGCTTGATGTCCACATAAATGATCTAAGTACTGTGTCTGCATTGACAGGACTTTGCTTTCAGCCCCACGAGATTTGATCTGGCCAGTGTTGTTTAAAAATGCAACAGCCCTTTAATTTGGTCTTGACCATAGGCATATTCTTCATGGAACATAGCAACAAAAGTACTGGAAGACTCCTAGCTTTCCAGTGTAAAACAGGGATATGTAGAAATCCATCACAAAGCATTCAGCGTTTTTCAATTTCTATACAAATAACAGATGAGCTATTACAGAATAATCTCCCTCTGGGCTCAATAAAGCTATTCTTATCTGCATCCAAGGACAACTTGGATGGAAAAATATACACATCTGGTCGCATGATTTGTCAAATTGGGGTAATAGAAGTTAAAGTTCAACAAAATAAAAACAGCTTCTAAGCTATAACTGTCAGGATTCTGTGGTTCCGTGCTCTACTAATTCTGCTCCACAGGTGGCTGTAGTTGACGGGTGGGCGTGGCCCGCACCTGCGGCTCATTGGGACTGTCTTCTCTGGCTTAAAAGGAGTGTGCAGACAGCTGGAAGACGCCAGAGTGTTACCCCGTTGTGGTATGCCTAGGCCATTGACCCGTCACCTGTGCTTCGTACCTGTGAGTTTTTGAAAACCCTGTTTTTGGATCCAACTTTGTCTCCTGTCTTCTCCAGTTCGTCGTGTTTTGGATTTACTCACCTGTTTGGTTCCGTGCATTGAAGACCAGCTTCCTGAATCCCTGCCAGATTTTGCTCTGGCGTCTCCCATCTTACTCCCTTGGTGTTGCCAAGCCGGGCAAGAGACCCCCCCCCCTCCTGGATTCACCCTGGTTCTTCCAGACTCACTCTGGTTCTTCCAGCTGCTCCTCCTGCCTGCCGCCGCAGTGGTGCTGCTCGGGCTCCCCGCCTGTGTTACATCTGTCAGCCCTCCCGTCATTCAGCCATCTCCTTCCATTAGAGAGTTACGGTCACTGAACTCCTTTTCTACTCATCCCCCCCGGATAGGTCCTCCCAACCAAGTGGTAAGCAGAGCAGCTTCTGGAGAATTTTCCCCTGGTTCAACTAGTGTTAATTTATCCTCTTTCTTTCCGCAGTCATTCCCGCTCTGACGTTCCGACCTCGCCTGTTGCACATATTGTGTGCTTTTCCTTTTGAGCCTAAAATAAACATCTTAGAAACTGTTTCTGTGTTCTGTCAGTGTCTGCATGTGGGCCAAACACCTTAAAACCATGACAATAACATTAAAAGTATTTAACACCCACCAATTTACTCATTTAGAAGCAATATTACTCAACTGCAGTCATAGTTCAAACAAATAGTTTGAGCCATGATGACGTCGCTTTTACCCTCAAAGAAATCTGACCACTAATTCAAGTTGATTCCGTTTCTACAAGTTACCAATTCCAGCTGCAACAGTATGGTTTCTTCTTAGGAGTTTGCATGAAAATATAAACCTAGTGCAAATTAAAATATTGCTATTAAGATTGTGGTTGTAAAGTTATAAGTAATGTAAACATTTTTGCATTATATGAAAATAACAAATTATGACCAGTGTCATTACTTGTCTTATATAGATTAAGGCTTGTCCAATTCCATACAATGGACTGTGACGATATCTCAGTGTGTATCCAGTGTCTGGGCATTGGATTGTGCACAGGTTACTGCTATGTGTGATACCTGAGATTCTCAACAATTCAAACCCTCTTATGTCCTCGATTTGCGCCTTCACAATTTGCGGATCATCATCCCTACCTGTAAGGCACATTATTTTCATTATTAAAAAAAACTTATTTATGGTAATAAAGGTAAATATTTGTACAAATGACATCACCTTGCCTCTCGACCATTGACAGCTGGAGATGGGCACCAGCACCACTCATGACCCCAGCAGGGACAAGCGTGTCGGAAAATGGATGGATGGACATCACCTTGAAATGAAATCCGGTTTCTTTTTTTTTCTTCTGTTTTTCTCAAATTTGAACTGCTTTGGCTAGCATGCTTTCTGCCATGTGATCGTTTAAAGAAAAAAGCTGTGCGTGTAAATTGAGCTGCAAGCTTTCCTAGAAGAGGTGGTCAGAGGCATTGATGATGGCTTACTTAAAGCATATTACCGGAGGTAAAGCAGTCACCATCTAACAAAATGAAAAAACAAAGGAGGTAACACTGTTTCTCCAATTTTCTAACCTAAGTAGTTGAAGCGTTTTACTGGAAAAATTGGTGAAAATGTTGTCCTGATGACATTTACTAGGTACATTTGGGCATGCATTGGAGTAAGATTCCTGGATCAATGTTTGCTTCTGTGCTTTTTCTGTCTCTGCTTCAAAGCCATGGACAATGCAGACGACTCTCCCTGTGGCTCTACGCTCTTTCAGGAGGAGTGAATGCTGCTTGTCAAGAATCGATGCAATCTACTGGGTTTCCTTAGATAGGAAACTTTTTGACCAATTTGTATAATCTGATCCAATCTGCATAATCTGATTGAATTTGACTTTGCAAAGTGCATTGATATGACATGTATCATGAATTGGCGCTATATTAAAAAAAATTGAATGAATTGAATTAAGCCTTTGAACGGTGTTTTGTTGCATGGAGGTGGTCGTCACCGTAGGTGGCATCGATGCGATGCTCTTATAAAGTGAACTTGGACCTGAAGCGGCTTCATCACAATAATGCCGCACTTGCAATACTTCTGCAGGTGGAAGAGACGATGTACTGTCTAAATGTTGGCAACCTCTCTTAGTAAATTAGGAATGGACTTTTCTCCTGCAGCCAGGACATTAACACATGCAGCTGCTCCGTGTTTTCCATTCAAGTAAATCTGTGCTGCAGCTTTAGTTTGAGCTCAATACTGCGCCTAGAAGATGGGCGTACACACTTCACAACTGACTAGAAACTCAGTGTTGGATTGCTTTTGTTTGGATAAAAAAGCAGACGATCATAAAACTCACCCCACACTGTTTCACCTGACTGGCAGGCGAAGTGATTCTGCTGAAAAGCGTCCTTATGACAAAAAAGATGACATAAAAAATGCCAATATTGAAATAAAAACATATTTAATTAAATGAAAATAACTAAAAAACATTTCTTACTGTGAAAAACATTTATGTGCTTTGAGAGGTCAGTATGACTGGAATCATGTTTTATAAGTTCAGTGCATTTACCCTTTACCATGTGAAATTAATTGTATCATGTACATTTTAAAAGAATGAAAAATATCTCATAATAATGAGGTGATAAATGTATGTGCATTTAGTCATTTCACAATTTCATTGTCACTTTGTGTATTCATCTCCTATGCATTCAAGTAAATAATAATTATAGAATGTTTATTTATTTAATTTGGAGCACTTTGGTGTTCCACAGTTTTCTAAGATCTATGGAAAGGGCAAGGGCCTACTTAGTTTTTTAAAGTGTTTAGTAAAAGAACCCCTAGAGAATCATGCCTATAATGATGCTGTAAGATGAAAATACAACTTGTATAAAGCTGACATTCAGCACATGCATCTGTGCAGATATTCTGTGTTTTCACAATGTCTTATACCACCAAATGATGAAATCCCAGATTTCTTAAGTTTGGTCATTTGTTAATTATCCTTGCAGTAATTTCCGTAATGGGATGAGGCTTTGACTGAGTTACACCCTCTAACTGCATTAACTGCATTAGCTTTATGGTTTCTTACTTCATGAATGATTTCACAATTCCTAGCAGAGAACATGCTTTACAAGTGCACCATCAGTGCAGGTCAGAGCAAACTTGAGAGGTTGTAAATCTTCAGGTGCCTGGAGTTATTGGAAATGGTTGCAACTTATGCAATAATGTTATTTTCAGCCAGTGAATGCCAAACAAAAGTATTAAAAATCAATGGAAAAAAATGAAAGCCAACCAACCAGGATCTATTTGCCATACAGCTGGGCGGTGATGTGCTTGATTGACAAAGCTGAAAAACGGCACAATGAAAACTTTATTTCGTTAAAACGTACGATTACAACATGCTTGTAACTTTCCAAACCTGACCTCTTTAACTTTCAACCTCATAGTTTTGTGGATATATTTGTAAAATTGGTTCACCATCAGTACATTCATGAGACTCTGCTACAAATTGTTTATTGCGGTCAGCAACCTTAAACTCTACTTTAGCGTCAATAAAATTTTGATTCACTTTTATTAGAATCCAAGAAAGTCCAACACACATTCTCTCCGGCAACTGCTGACAAAAAAGTGAAAATAAAAGTGTTGCCGATGATGGATGCACTCAGGAATGTAACCGACACAAGAGCAGATGTTCTGTTTGAAGAGGGGGTTGGTCCATATGGAGTTTCCCAAATGACTGAATGCTGAGAGGGAAAAGCACAAAAAATATTGTAACATCATAAAGACTCTAAATGCCAGGGCTTATCAGTGAACAAGAATATCATTAACAAGTAAACTTATTTCAGTAATTCTATTCCAAAAGTGAAATTCAATCATTTGACTGATTCATTACACACAGAGTGACATATTTCAAGGGTTTTATTTTTCTGTTTCTTTGGATTATGGATTAGTTAACAGAAGATTTAATCAATGCATTTTTTTCTTTTCCCATTGTCCTGTCTAGCAATGTGGCAATAGGAATTGATGTCTCAATGCCAGATAGAGCTCGACAGATTTTGCTTTTACAAGTGGAGCGAACAGCTTTTGCCATAGTGCTCCACTTGATTTATGCTTGTAAATAGCTTTATTATGATTCCTGCAAGGAGAATTTCAAATTATATGGACATTACAATGGGAGAGTAAAGGAAGAACAAGAAGTGAGAGAGAGAAAAAAAAAAGAGTAGAGGTGAAAGAAGGAAGAGATAAAAGGGAGAGAATGATAAAACCTTCTCTGTCTGCTCCATCACCTGGAAGCAAGATGCAAAAAGAACAGAACAACCAACAGACATAAAGCAACAGATACAATCGAATAACACCTAGATGCCATTGCTAAATCATATATATTATTATGTAAGCTGACATGTGTAATCAATGCATTTTAAATTACAATCTTTTAACACAGCAGTTATGTCTGTTGCTTGTGCTCCGCTCTTCACCACATGTTTCCCTTCCAAACAACTTCCTATTAATATGTCTGGAAACATTTCACTGCGAACATGCAGCTTCTTTAGCAAATAGCTTTTGCGACTGAGGGTTTTTAATACAGTCTTTTAGTGTTATGGCCATTTCATGGCCCACAGAACAATGGGGAAGACTGCTGAATTGACAGTTGTCCAGGCAGTCCCATGGTAAGCCACAAAAGTAGTTGAGAGAACGAAACAAACATGGCGTAAAAAGCAGCAACAACCTGCAGTCTGGAAGGAAATGGGATAAAAGAAAAACTTTTTCATTGGTTTTTATGTTATATTCTTTTTGAGAGACTGGATTTTTGGTTTTCGGCAGCTTTACACACTTTGTTTGTAATGAGTTTATTATTTGAACTCAGTGAATCAGAATATCATTAATTTAGAAACTAAGATGCACCCACAGATTTTTTACTAAAGGGGAACAAGTTCAAAGCTTTGAGGGTAGGTCATCAAAGGTGAACCAATCCCCTTCACCATAACCAACTTAAAAGATTTGGCTCAGAATCTTTATGCTTTTATGCTTGTCCCACCACAATCTTGTGTTTATTAAAGTGTAAAGGTCATCCAAAGGTCACAGCTTCCTATTGTATTCACAAACTAATAGCACGTGACAATTTTCTTTCTCTATACTTTAACATCTTGATATTTATGGAAGCACAAACAACAGTTTTGCATTGCTAACCGAGCTGATGTGTCTGATGGCACTGTGTAGATTTAAAGAACGTTGAGGGGCCATCCTTTCTCAGGTTTCATAAGGCATGTTTGCAGTCTTCAGTTCCTCTGCTGTAATAGAGTTGAACACATGAAACCGACACTAAACTAAACAGATAGAAAATGAGGAATTTAGTTGTTAATGTTCTACTTTACCACAACTGCAAATGGGGAACAAGAAAAAGCAGCAGTAACAATGAAGCGAGAGACAAACGTGCATACATTTAAAAGTTACACAATCATTAACCCCTAGTGTTGAGATTTCAGAATCGCCCAAACAGTGCTCGGATGGCCTTGAACCACAAATTACTTGAGGAGAGAAAACCCGTGATTGCTTCAAGCCTGTGGGCTAGTCCCCTCAGCAGGTTTAACTTCCTGGATCAGGGAGTATATTAGAGGCCATGTGTCTCTCGTCCTCACTCATTCAGACTTGTAAACAGTCAGACTCAGTGCTGGGGAAAGGAAGAATCGTTTGCTCCTGTTGACCTACTGCTTCAGGTAAGACTTGTTGTTCTACGTCGGAATGAGTTTGCAAAGATTTTATTAGCCTAATTAGTCTAAAGAAATGTGCAATTTACAACAAATCTATCTCAAATAGTGTTGCATTTTAGTATTATTTTGTAAAATAAATACAGATCATGACATGGCTCAGCTTTAGGTTAAGATTTTGTCACTTTGTATACTAAAAAAATTTACTAAATGGTGAATTATCATAAAGTTTAAAGAATCAGAAAACTTTATTTTTCTCCCTGTCAGGGACAGATTAAACACAGATTAGACAAATAGTGTTAAAAATGAAAATGTTATTTAAGAGTACTGTTGTAAAAGAAAATATAATGAAATAAATAGCAACACTGAGAAATGGCTGGAGAAAGATACACATCTCTTTAGGGGGAAATTAGTTTATAGTTCCAGACCAAGACATAAATAAATACCCATTGGTCCTTTTAGGGGGAGAAATATATACAATAAAACACACATTTAACATATCAGCAGCAACAGTCAGACTGTCCTCTTAGCTTAACATGAAGTGGCCAAGAGCCAAGATTGTTAACAAGAAGAAATCTTTATCATTCCATTTGTACATTCCAGCAGCGTGCGTCTTATGCATTCAACCCATCCCTTAGGGAGCAGTGGGCAGCTTTACAACGCCCAGGTAGCTATCTGGGGCTAAGGGTCTTGCTCAGGGACCCATAGTGGCAGTCTGCGGGTTTCGAACCATGTACATACAGCCTTCTCAGAACGCAAGCATGCTGCTTTATCTACTAGGCCACCACCCCCCAAAATGTTTCCGCTGCACTGCCGAGACCCAGGATCGAACCAGCTGAGCAATTCCGGCCCATTAGCCAATATATATAAACTGAAATTAGGTCAAACATGCGCTGCTGTTTTTTAGTGTTCAACTCATGTCAGTAGCAACTGTTTGCACTCAGATGCTTGATGACCTTCTCAGCATACCTGGTAATGACCCATTGCTCTCTGCTATACAAAAAGAACTGAGCCATTCAGAACAAGTTTTTGCATGGCTCTCATTGTACTTTGCTCTAATGCTGCCAGTTTATAAACTTTTTTTGCACAGTTTCAAACATCCTATATTTGAAGTGAGCAAAGAATGAGGGCAGGATCATAATTCCCAGCCTAATTTAATTAAAGTTAACTTTTGGGCTGACTTAGCGATGATCATGTGGTTTTATCCAGGGGAAAACAGGCAGCTCTTTCAGATATAAGAATCCCAAACACACTCAGAATATTGCACTGAATAGTCACCAGTACTTTACTCATAGTTAATGATATTTGTGTGAGTAATACAATGCATTTTTTCAGTAAAGATCTCATTACAGTACAGCAGCTTGTGGAGGATATTGAGTAATTCTGGACTATATCCACTCCTCTAAACAAGAAGGGGGTGGATTCTTGTCATTTATATTCTTCACAAAGTATAATAGTGTCTTGCAAAATAATTTAACATTTTCAAATGATTTGAAAAGTGTGGCATGCATTTTCATTCATCCCCTTCATTCTGATCCCTCTGAGTAAAATATATTGCAGCTGTTGTCGACTTAATTAGTAAATAGTCCAACTAATAAAGAACATTGAAGTTTGTGCAAAACACTGCAGATCTTTTTCAAACAGAAGCTTTTCTTGCTATTTTTGCCTCCCAAAGGTTTACATAAATCTTGTGTTTCCCAGAAGTCATTATGGCTTTGTCCTGGTTGCTGGTTCTGCTGGCGGTTACTTCCACTACCTTAGGCACCAACCCAGGAGTGACGGTCAGGCTGACCAATAAAGGCCTTCAATATGGTAATCTTTACAGCTGAGCTGAAGCATCCTTATGTGGTGAGTTTTCTCCCTTGTTTGCTCATCATTACCATCAAATCTGCTTTTCTTTTTCCAGGGAAACAACTGGGCATTGCTGCCCTGCAGGAGAAACTTAAGTCTGTTCAAATTCCAGACTTTTCAGGCTCACAAACGGTGTCTCCCATTGGCAAAGTCAAATACAGTCTGACAAAGTAAGGCACCGCATTTAACGCAAATCACTTCAAATTCAGTGAAAAACTGAGAGGCTAACTGTCCTGAAATTGTGTCTGTCCCAGCATTCGGTTAGTGAACGTGGGGCTGCCGCGGTCAGCAGTGGATCTGGTGCCAGGGACAGGGGTCAGGCTGACTATCGGAGAGGCCTTCATGAATCTGCATGGAAACTGGAGGGTCAAGTACCTCAGAATAGTGTGAGTAAAGATCTTCACAAAAAAAATGGCTTCCTTTTTCCAGCGCTAATTCCTGTGGCATCTACCTGAACAGAAAGGACAGTGGCTCCTTTGACGTCAGTGTCAATGGACTCACGATAAGCACAGTTATCGCTGTGAAAAGTGACGCGGCGGGCCGGCCTGTGGTCAGCAATACTAACTGTGTAGCCAATGTCGCCAGCGCCAAAGTCAAGTTCCATGGTGGAGCCAGGTACAGGGGAAAAAAACATGAGGAAATGTGACTATAATCACATGCTGCAGAATCCTAACATCTGTCATGGTTGTATGTTTCAGCTGGCTCTACAATCTCTTCAGCAAGTTCATAAACAAGGCTCTGCGTAACGCTCTGCAGAAACAGGTGAGGTCTAAGCTGTCGAGAAGCTCGCACTCTACTGCTCTACCATCACTTTCTGGATTTGTTACGGAGAATTGCAGAAATATTTATATCCCTCAAAGTCTTTCACATTTTGTCATATCGGAGTCCCAAATTAGGTGTACTATAGGATTTTATGTTATAGACCAACACAAGGGATTGCAATATTTTATAGTGGAATAAAAATTAAAAATGATAATCAAAATTTAACACAAGCAAAAATCTAAAAAGTGCGGCATGCATAAAGACACCTAATTAGTAATTTATTCACTATAAACATCCGGCTTTTATGTGAAGGCATTAGAGGTTTAAAAGAGAACATCGGAGAACCAACAGCACCGTCAAGAACAAGAAACAGAGCAGAACGTTGATAGGAAGTTTAAAGCAGGGTTAAGTTCCAAAATAAGCTACCAAGCTTTGAAGATCAAAGATCTCAGGAAAGCTAGTCATGGATGATAGAAATATGAACTGAGCTGAAAACAGAGCTCTGGGATGAAGGTTCGCCATCCAGGAGGACAACATATTTAATTTCCCTTTGGGATTAATAACGTATTTTTGAATTAAATTAATTTGAACAACCCTAAAAATACAAAAGAAATATTTAGATCAAAGCATATTTATGTCTTAGGATGGTCCAGTCAACCTTAGCAGATTCAGTTGAGGACCTGGAAAAATTGATGCCGACAGGTGTTCCAACCAGTTTTTTTTTCTTTTTTAATAAAACAGCATATCTACCCTCATTAATGTGACCCAGTCTCTCAGTGAGTGACGCTGCCAGAAACTGCAACTAAAGGTGTTTCTACAAAGTATCGATTCAGTGATGCATAATTCAAATTCCTAGCACATTTTTTAAGTTAAAGCACACATATAAACTTGTTAAATGTCATGGTAAAAATTTAAGTTTAACAAATAATTTTGATCAAAACTAAAATGATTAAACCTTCAAAGAAAAGCGCAGTGAACTTAATTTTGGAAAAGGTTACAAAACCAACTTAACTGTGCTTCAGTTTGAAAGTTGAAAAAGCAGCAGGATTTGCTAACTGATTTGTCCGGCAGCATGCTAACAACTATTAGCAATACAAGCTAACAGCGATGTTACTACAGGAATTTGTGAGTGTCAGGGATCTCTGTGTTTCCGTGCTCTAACTCTGCTCCACAGGTGGAGATTTAGTAAGATGTACATTACCTATGCAACTCGAAACTTGGATATTTGAACTCTTGAGTAAAGATGAAACGTAATCCAACCACGTACTTCATCCAATCTGCAGTTTCAACTGATGAAAAGTTTTTTTTTATTTTTTGCAGCTGAATATGTAGCTACGCTCCTGTAACACTGTTCAAAAATGTGATGTTGTATTGTGGTACTTTTTTGTAAATTTTGTATTTACTGAGGTGGTTAAAGGGTTGAGGTTTTGAAATATTTTTTACTTCCACTTTATGTTCCTTTGAAAATAGTTTTTCTTCTAGAGTTGAGAATTACTGTTGCTGTTCTTTACCGCTGCAGATCTGTCCTCTGGTTGACAAAACAGTCATCGGTTTAAACCCAAAGCTGCAAACACTCAACGGTAAGGGATATCTTTTTGCACAACATGAAGATATTTGTCTATTTCAGAATGTTATTGAACATCTCTTTCTCTTATTACAGTGCTGGCCAAGGTAGACAAATATGCAGAGATTGAATATTCCTTGACGTCATCTCCACTTATTTCACAATCTTCTCTTGATCTGAACTTAAAGGTAAAGAATTTTGATCCACAGGTCATTTTTAAAGCAGCAGTTCAAACAACTGTATTAGAATCTAAGATCACTTATCTCTTCTTTCTGTTATAGGGGGAGTTCTACAACATTGGAAAGCACCAGGAGCCTCCGTTCACCCCTGCAGCCTTTTCCCTGCCATCCGAGAGCAACAACATGTTGTACATGGCCCTGTCCGCCTTCACCGCCAACTCGGCAGGGTTCGTCTACAACAAAGCTGGAATCCTCAGCCTGTATGTCACAGATGACATGGTAAGTTGTAGCTAACTCTCTATTGCCTCCAAGTCCATTAAATCCTGCTTGTCTGATAACATTCCTTGCCCTGTCCTGTCACAACCAGGTCCCCAAAGCCTCTCCTTTCCGACTCGACACTAAAACGTTTGGAGTCTTCATCCCACAAGTGAGAAGCATGCCACGGATTTACTAAGGAATGTAACCATGATTGGCGGCTTGTGCATCATGGATCCTATTCTGTTTTAACAGATTGCAAAGCAGTACCCAGGTCTGAAGATGAAGCTGCTGGTGAGGACTGAAAAGAATCCCACCATCACTTTCCAGCCCAATAAGGCAACCGTCGAGGCCACTGGCACAGTGACAGCATATGCCATCCAAACCAATGGCACACTATCCCCTCTTTTCGTCCTGAACTTGGTACGTCACAGTGCTGGTTACAAGTCCTTGTTTTAGTTAGGAAGAAAATAAAATTGTAAACATTTCTGCCATTTTCTCGGTAGGAGACCAGTGTGAGCGCCGACATGTTTGTCAGAGGACTGAACATTGGCGGACGTCTGACTCTCAACCAGTGAGTTACTCAAAAATGCACGGATATGCTCGTCTAAGTTGGCTGTTGGGATGTTAAGTCAGTTCAAAATTTGTTCTGTTTGTGTAGAATGAAACTGTCCGTCGGAACCAGCTATGTGGGGGAATTTTCGGTAAGAACGGTTCTCTTGTGAGTTCTTGTGGAACCCTCAACTCCAACTTAAACTAACCATATCGCTGAATTGCAGGTCGGCGTCCTTGACAGTGTGCTGCGAACGGTCCTCAAACTGGTAGTATTACCCATAGTTAATGGTAAGTCTAACAAGTCTTCTTTTTGAAATTTCTCTCGAATCTTCCAAGCCCTGGGGAGAAAAAATTCCTTTATCAGTTTTATCTGATAGCCCAAAATACCTGGGAAACCTTCCACTGATATCGTAATGAAATGCAAAACGATGTGGTCTCCAGTCTGATTACTCAAGGTGTGTGAGTGATCAGACCGAACATAGTCTCAACAGTGAACTAAAACTGGACATTTCTAGTTTTTCCAAGTTGCCCAACAGGAACACAATACGTACATATGGCCAGACCGGCAGCCAAAACACATAACAGCGGAGCTCAGTAAATACAACATGGGAACTGACTGTTGTATCCTTCCATAGCATTTACTTTTCTGAGTTTGTTTCAACGATAGGTTGAGTTTATACATAGCAGAACTTTCAAAATTCTTTAAGGCAAAATACTACAAATTTAAGTCATTTTAAAAGCAACATTTGGAAAAATCTAAGATATGTATTAGCATGTGAAGGCTACTGTGTGTAAACAGTGGCTGTTGGGAAAGGCAAGGAAATGTGGGTTTATTAGTCTTTAGAAGTTATACTAATCAGTACAACTTAGTGTAAATTGGGCAAGTTTAACAGCTAAAGCACATCAACTATAATAAATAGAAACCTTTAAATAATTATTAAAATATTTTTGCTTTGCTTCATCCTGTGCGTTAAAAAAAAGAAATGTAAATGCTGGTTTGTGGTTAAGGCATAAAAGGTTACTGAAAATGTTGAATACATTATTTTCCCTGAAAAACACATATGTTTTGATTTAGTAGTACTGACTGCTTTATGGTTAGCACCGTCACTGTTAGCGCTGTCGCTAAACTAGTTAACTGCATTTTAAGCAAATAGGAAACATGGCTTCAACAAATCAAATGATGATTTTCATACATTTATTTTCATATATATATATATATATACAGGGGTTGGACAATGAAACTGAAACACCTGGTTTTAGACCACAATAATTTATTAGTATGGTGTAGGGCCTCCTTTTACGGCCAATACAGCGTCAATTCGTCTTGGGAATGACATATACAAGTCCTGCACAGTGGTCAGAGGGATTTTAAGCCATTCTTCTTGCAGGATAGTGGCCAGGTCACGATGTGATGCTGGTGGAGGAAAATGTTTCCTGACTCGCTCCTCCAAAACACCAAGTGGCTCAATAATATTTAGATCTGGTGACTGTGCAGGCCATGGGAGATGTTCAACTTCACTTTCATGTTCATCAAACCAATCTTTCACCAGTCTTGCTGTGTGTATTGGTGCATTGTCACCCTGATACACGGCACCTCCTTCAGGATACAATGTTTGAACCATTGGATGCACATGGTCCTCCAGAATGGTTCGGTAGTCCTTGGCAGTGACGCGCCCATCTAGCACAAGTATGGGGCCACGGGAATGCCATGATATGGCAGCCCAAATCATCACTGATCCACCCCCATGCTTCACTCTGGGCATGCAACAGTCTGGGTGGTACGCTTCTTTGGGGCTTCTCCACACCGTAACTCTCCTGGATGTGGGGAAAACAGTAAAGGTGGACTCATCAGAGAACAATACATGTTTCAAATTGTCCACAGCCCAAGATTTGCGCTCCTTGCACCATTGAAACCGACGTTTGGCATTGGCACGAGTGACCAAAGGTTTGGCTATAGCAGCCCGGCCGTGGATATTGACCCTGTGGAGCTCCCGACGGACAGTTTTGGTAGAAACAGGAGAGTTAAGGTGCACAGTTAATTCTGCCGTGATTTGGGGAGCCGTGGTTTTATGTTTTTTGGATACAATCCGGGTTAGCACCCGAACATCCCTTTCAGACAGCTTCCTTTTGCGTCCACAGTTAATCCTGTTGGATGTGGTTCGTCCTTCTTGGTGGTATGCTGACATTATCCTGGATACCGTGGCTCTTGATACATCACAAAGACTTGCTGTCTTGGTCACAGATGCGCCAGCAAGACGTGCACCAACAATTTTTCCTCTTTTGAACTCTGGTATGTCACCCATAATGTTGTGTGCATTGCAATATTTTGAACAAAACTGTGCTCTTACCCCGCTAATTGGACCTTCACACTCTGCTCTTATTGGTTCAATGTGCAATTAATGAAGATTGGCCACCAGGCTGGTCCAATTTAGCCATGAAACCTCCCACACTAAAATGAGAGTTGTTTCAGCTTCATTGTCCAGTCCAGTCCAGTATAATATATATATACAGTTGTGTTCGAAATAATAGCAGTGCCTTTAGAAAAATGAGTAAATGTCAAAATTCTTCAAAGAAATTGTACTTTAATGAACACAGATACATTGGGGACACAGTACATTCTATTCCAAAGCAAAACAATTGCGCAAAGTCATCAAAACTTAAATAATAATAATAATATTTCAAATAAAGTAAGAAATGGCATGTTCAAAAGAATAGCAGTGTTGCCATCTTTCCTTGGAAACTCAAAAATGTACTGTACAAACAAAGAAATTCTTGATAAGTGAACCTAGCTGAGTATCCTAAACTAATATTTTGTTGCAAAACCACGGTTTCTGATGACTGCTTCACATCTGTGGTGCATGGAGTCAACCAACTTCTGGCATCGTTCCACAGGTATTGCAGCCCAGGATAATTGCACTGTATTCCACAATTCCTCAGCGTTTCTTGGTTTTGCCTCATGCACTGCACTTTTTATGTCAGCCCACAAGTTTTCAATGGGATTAAGGTCCGGGGATTGTGCTGGCCACTCCATCAGTTGAATCTTGTTCATCTGGAACCATGCTTTTGCTCGCTTGCTGGTGTGTTTGGGGTCATTATCCTGTTGAAAGGTCCACCTCAAAGGCA